>OX411880.1:8198811-10598811 GCA_948293265.1 Cheilosia impressa
AGAAAAAGGGCTACACCGTAAAAGTTGAAAATTCTCTATTTGGCAGCTGCTATCCCCCACGACATGACAATGTCAAATCAGAACCTTTGGCTGAAGTTTTTTTCAGTTTTTTTCGTCAACAAAATAACTTGCACATCCCCGTTGCTTTATATGAGAGAGTAATATCCAACGCAGCTGCATCTACACCGAAAAAATAAAAACGAAAAGAAAAAAAACAGGAAAAAAAGGAACGTCGCGAATAGACATTGTTTTGCTATCCAGCAACTTTCGTCATCGCTCTCCTTGGCCTACTCAAAGGAGCCGCAAGCACTGAGTCGTGAATTGAGTTAGGTGGGGGCGGTGTACATCTACCGTTACATTCCACATCCTCATCACATCATAGGGCAACTAACCCGCCGGCCGCCGCAAGCCACCTAGAGAGCGCGCATTTATACGACTACACGAATATCTACACCGAAAAGCCTGACATTGACAAATTAGTTTTTAGGAAAGCATACCAGAGAGTCGAGAGTCTGCCGGCTATGTCTGCCAAGATTGGAAAAGTTATTTGTTTTCCACCCATATTTGGGTTGCTCTCCTGTTGGGTACCTATGTGCTTTGCACATCAGTAGGGAGAAATATAAAAGTAAACCCTGGGGCTGTGTAAAAGTTGTTGAGGTCATGCACGGTAAGAAAGGTTTCCATGCATTTGATTGCCCTACAAAACGGCAGAGGGGAAATAAAATTATTTACTCACAAGTCATAAGTTGCTCTTCGTTGAGTAGTGGACGGGCCATGTAAACAGGGTTAGGAAGGAGGCTGTCGACTATGTGGGTTATGGTGGACTTGGCTAAAATGGGGCAAGTCCATATTTTCATTTCAAAAAGTATACCCAGTGGTCAATGGGGGTCACTATCGAAATGTGGAAATAGCCGCAAAGTCCTTAATTTTTTTCCTGATGGTGTGTCGAATTTGAAGCTTCTAAGTCGAAGGGTTGACGAGTAATCATGTTTTAAGGGGCTGACTATGCTTGGAACACCCCCTAATGGGGTCATTTTGAGCTTACTTCCATTGCCCCTTTTATAGAGGGGCCGTTTCAAAAAACGACAGAAGTGGTTAGTTTTTTATTTTGATGGTTGTTTGGAAATCAATACCCCAAAAGATGGGGAAAGCTCCATCCATTGCTCGTTGTCGTAGAGGTTTTTAACTGAATAATTCCGAAATGTCTCCTTATGGCCCCCTGCTAAAAAAGTACGGGAGAGCTACTCTGTCTACAAGTTATAATGCATTTCATTTGCTATTGATTTACTTGCTAGAGATTGACCCCCATTTAAAGGGGCCTATAATATAGGCTCCTAGGTGAGCCCTACTTATTTTTAGGAACGGCAAGCTTATTCATAAAAGAAACTGGACGGGATCAAGTACTCTGAACTTGATATTTTTGCCAAACTAAGACATAGCAAAGATCTTTAAACACGGTTCTGAATGGGACCTTTCCAAGGTATAATCAGGCGGCAAAATAGACCACAAGGTTGAAGTGCACTAGACCCTCTATTATTCGGGGAGGACTTTAGCCCAAAAAAAATGCCTCCATATACAGCCAAATCTTGGCAAACTGCCTTCATTTGTGCTGTCGGGGATGGTTGAGGGCCGTTCTGCTTGTACTTAGGACCTAAGTTGATGTCTTAGTTCCCTGAACCGACTTTTCAGGTGAAATCAAAGACCCTTCGGGTGGAGAGTTGATATACTAATTCGATTTGAATAACCTAACCGAGTCTTTTACATTATTTTGTTGACTAGGTCCACGTAGCTATTGAACTTTAAATTAAGTCCGCTGTCAAATCTTTTCCGATCCGTCAATGTAAGCCGCACCGAAGATTTTAAAACCTCCTAAACCTTTTTTTGAGGCTTATTATATATCCCCATTTGAGTTTAAAATCACTTTCAATTCGGCTCCCCGAAGGACAAGGCAGGGACAAGGCTCTTTAAAAAGCTCACCAAGAACTAAGCAACACATTTGATTAGTTTCTCACTAATGCAATTTTTGCTTAGGTGAATAGCCTATGGATGCTTTTGAAGTCAACTAGAAATCAAGTAAAATTCGGCTTTCTTGAAATAGGCAACACTTGTCGAGCGCCAACCTATCTTACGTATAAGCTCTTAGAACCCTCATATTGCTATAGGCGTGACGACCTCAAATCTGACGCAGCCACATCTTTTCAGGAGGCAGCTCAGATGAAGAAGACGAAAGGTCTGACAAATTCCACTGCAAAATTCATCCTATACATGGCTCTAGCTACAAAAGCTCAGCGCTGCTCCACCTCATCTGCCAATTTAATGACGAATTGTGTGTTTCTTTTTTTTTTTGTTTTGAGTTCCTCCGATGGCGTGGCAGGAACATTGTTGCGAAACGTGACATTGAGCATTCTTCGAGCGGCAGCACCCGTCTTTTCATATCGCCGAATCCCTGTGAACACCTACACCTTTATTCATGCGGCTGACTTCCGCCGCTGATACTATGGATACATCCGAGGCACCACAAATCTATGTAAATTTTGCAACTTTTCCGTGAATAACGTTCTCAACACTTCGCTGCCGAAATATACACGTTTCAGAGAAGCTTAGTATAGCTTACCCCCTCAAGGCCGTACACGAATATTTGTGCGATGCCAGTCATTAGAATTACATGAGCCAAGTGCTCCTCCCTTTAAAGTAGATTCACCTCCAACCACATTGATCCTGATGAAAAGCCACTGAAATAAACATGAGCGGTGTATGTTTGTATGTGTTTCGAATAAAATTCATAAATTTTCACGCCGACTACCCTTTAGCTGTGCGGTGTCATGCGAAGGCTTTAATCAGTGTTACAGCCTTTCGCAGATCCTGTCGGCAGATTTATTCCACGAACCCGACCCACCTTCGTCAGAGCGAGGTGTTTAGACTCCGTCGAGCGTAAATGATTGATAAAATTCAAAGGACCGACTACACGACGACGACGGTTGTTTCTCTATCGGAAAAGGAGTGGGGGCGAGTATCCTTTCGTTGATTTTTTTCGTACGAAATTTACTTTTGTTGACTGCTGTATTTGTATTATTCATATCCTCGTGAGCCTTGTGTTTGGTTTTCATCACTTTTCACAGGGATTTCACGTGTCGTTAGATACAGAAAATATGTACAGAACACAGAGATGCTTTTAGTTGTCGACTGTCGGCTGTGTTTGTCTATCAATTTCATATCGTTACACACTCAGTTTCACATTTTGGCCTTATCGCACACTCAGATTCAGTGTCTAATGATTTAATGAAAATCAGAGCACCCCTTTGTCGTCGTCGCCGTCGTCTTCTGACTATGTAACCCAATCTAGGTGAAAGGATTCATTTTGGGAAGGTAGGTAGGTATTTTTGGGCTTTCCATAGTAATTATTCGACAGAGATGGAGCAGTATAGAGGAAGAGAGAGAGAGAGTGTGAGATTTTAGTCACATGATAGGAGTTTAAGGACACCTAGTGTTTTGCTCTTAATTATGGTACAAACTTAGAGGGAAGATGAGTCACAGAATGGGAAGCTGTCGTCAGGGTATTTTTGAATATCCAATGTCTATAGATAGACGGCCTTGCCTAACAAATTGCTTATGGGACCTACCTGGCTTTTAAAAGAATATGAAAAGGAGACAACAGGATGAGAGGAAAAAGTTTGAAAATTTTGCAACAGAATAGTAGACTTCGGAAGCGATGTAAAAGGCTCTTAACAAAGGCAGTTGTTGAATCCTGGTTTAAAAATTTTTTTAGGTCACAATAGATCTTTCTATTTGGAATTCTTTTCCATTGTGAATTGTTAAAACTTATCCTGGTCTCTAATAATGATAACGTACACCCCGCGTTGCGCTTAGAAAAAGTTGTGACGGGTCTGTAATCTGTTTAGCCTCTGGGCCTTTCTAATAATCACCTTATATAATTTTGTAGGTCACAATATGAAATTTTGTATGAAAAATTTCGTCATTGTGAGTTCAAATAATTTAACCTGGACACTAAAAATGATTATTGGTATCGAGGTGTATCTACAATGAGCCTACAAAGCCTATACGAAGCTAGAAATAAAGTTGGACAGGGGTTAAAGCTGTAAGTGTCAAGGAAGATCGACAGATTCGCAAGAAACTCCCTTCTTGAGTTTCGCTTTTATCGTAAAATTGAAAGTTCGAATGGGAAATTTTGTTTAAAAGTGATCTGCAAAGTTTGGGTTGAATAGAGCGGTTCTCCGGATAAAAGCACAAATGACCTTCTATATTCATTCTCAGATTGGTGGTAATACCTTAGAAGACTTGGGAGTATGTTAAAACTGTCTGCCACGTTTCATTATCTTGAACCACGAATAATACGGTCGAGTCCGAATTGGTTTCTTCCCAGTTTGACAGGGAAGATCATTTGGTTTTTATATGAATAGGTTTTTTTGTCGTACCGATTACGGGGGTATTTCAAAACCGATCTTCATGGTCTATTGACCAAACGGAAGGTCTATTTCAACATATCCTGTGCCAATAAAGTCACATAAGTCCAGGGCGCAGTCAAAAGTCTTGTAGCTGTACAAGCTGCGGGACGAAGTTAACTTTCTTACTGAGAACAGTTTCTGCATGTAATTGGCCTTTGAAACGGAGGTTCGGTCTTTCTGATCATTGCGAACCTTTATACTTTATGAGCTCCACAGATAAAGCATCAGGGTCGGTTATTCTCAGTTGTACTAAAGTTTTTCTATGACTGAGCCAACCCTTTCTATTTTTTGGGTGTTGCAACTCCGTTTTTATTGACTGGACGTGGGTTCCATTAATGGGCTTCCACTCTCTTTGCAAGAAGCTCATAATATTTCTGACGAATCTGAGGTAATGGCCATCGCTAGGACGTTCAATGCATTCTGCAAGTACTTATAGTCCCAACGAGGTAGCTTGGGCTAAGCTTGACTATTTCGAGGTCTTTATCAAGTTTTTCTATATAAGTCTGCCCATAAACTGGGTTTTGAGGGAGCCAGATCAATCAATTGTCAAGATTACCAGAGCTATAATAAATAGTTGGCGCAACAGTTTCGTAAGGAACCCGAGGCCTTAGCATCTCATTACCATTTGTTTTGTGGGAGTTTTTAAATTTTACGACGAATCGAAGGGATCTACAATTTTATGACGAGTCCAAGCGGCTAATTTTGAAGGTAAAAGATCTTTCATGATAGTTATATCCCCGAATGTTTGTCAGACGTTCACGAGAGGTGGCAAAGTAGTGGAAAAAACCTTAAGAAGTCATTTTGTGTTTTTCCGGGGATCGAACGTGGGACCACTACTAACCCACTGCGCGAATACCCAAGCTAATGGCCTTTCATTACTTGTCTACTACAACTGTGCCAAACTGTGCTAGGCACCATGAGGTCCCATCGCGATCCCTTGCGTAATCCATCAATAAATTGTTCACAGCTCTGAGCTAGAAGTTTGGGGGGTACAAGCCCTGAAGCCAAAATATTTGAAAATATTTGAAAGCACTCAATTTGAAGATGGGACTTCTCGGACTGAACTAGAACAGCCTAGATTGATTTTGTGTGGTTTGATATTCGACAACCTCTTTCTGTCTGCCGATTCTGCACTTCACCACCGTCGAAAATTTATCAGAAATGCAGCTGTCAGAGTTCAAGGTCCATCAGTATCGACTTTTGGAAATCTTGGTCTGATCATTATACCAGCACTTAAACTGTCACTGGCAGTCATTTTCAGAATTTTGTGTCCACGGTGCTTGTCTTCTACTATAGCACGAGTCATAAATAGCTTCTCACGGTCTAAAGTATGCAATTACTGTTAGTATACATCAACCCTGTAGCCGAAATAAAATAGATTTCAGCTAGGAGCATCTATTTCAGTCATAATCTTAATAGGGGTCTTTTTTGTTTCATCAGTTGATGGTTTGAGAAACTGGATTTCTAGATTAATGTGCAGCAAGGCTACCCAACCTTCCAATCTGTGTTAGCACGGATGGGTCTAAAGATTTCAGAAATCCTACTGAGCAGGATTTTTCTTTTCACAGAAGTTAGAAAGACTCTGATTATGATATTCCCTCGAGATGAAAAAAATCGACCCTCCACACCTGAAATGGTAGCTCGTGTAAAACTTACTGCACAAACCCTAGTACCAAAACTATCTGCGAGGACGCGAGCTTAGGGAGATGCTAAAAGTGATATGATCCCAATTTGCCTGCTACATCGCAGCCTAATCTATGTTACCTAATAGAGCAGGAGGGATTTCCCTGATCTCTCTCATGAACATATCGTCGTTTAACACTTTCAGGTCTTGCATTCTGACCGCGTCGTCACACTAGCTACCAACCACCACATTAGATAGCCCAAGTCACGTATTAGTGCTTGTTCCCTGCTCACAATATAGTGTCATCCAAATGATAGCAAGAAGCTAGGCCTGCGTTCCTATTTAAAACTCTCGCGCCAAGTGTTTTCAATGAAATTGAGTTCAAAACGAGTTGCCAGTGTTGCCACGTTACATTTACACTTAAAGAGACGATAGTCCTATTCACTGCTTATATATAAAGGATTTTTCTAATAAGAGGTGTTATTGTGAATGACCCGCTATTTCGGTAGCTGTCACTCGTGAAGCTTTTATTCTTTGACATTTGACAAGTAGAAACTACGCCATTACTAAAAATGGAACGATACACGCTTGAACAACGCATTGAAATTATTAAAATTCACTGCAAAAATGGTAAAAATCTTGAAGTCACAGCTCGCAAAACTAAAGCATTTTTTGGTCGTCGTGAAGCACCTTGTCGGACCGCAATACAGAAATTGGTGAAAAAATTCGAGCTGTTGGGACAAGTTAGTGATGTGAAGAATAAAACCCGTGCACGTCGCTCAAGAACAACTGAGAATATTGCCGGTGTAGTCCAAAATGTTGAAGAAAACCCAGGTTTGTCCATTCCTCGTCGTTCTTCGGAATTGGGCATTCTACAGACGTTTTTATGGTCGGAGTTGGATGGTATTGATCTGGACAACGTTTACTTTCAACAAGACGGCGCTACGTGCCACACAAGCAACGAAACCATTGATTTTTTACGGGAAAAGTTTCCGGACCATGTTATTTCTTGAAGAGGTGATCACAATTGGCCACCGAGATCTTGTGATTTAACACCATGCGACTTCTTCCTTTGGGGCCATGTGAAAGATAAGGTCTACGCCAACAGCCCAGCGTCGATTCAAGACCTCAAAGATAAAATTCGAGAGGCTATCAAGGACATAGGGCAGCCACTTTGCGATTTGGTTATGGAGAATTTCATGAAAAGGATATGGTCCTGTATACCGTGCTTGTGGTGGCCATTTGGCTCATTTTGTCCTTCATTATTAACGGCATACCTTCCTCTTTATCATGAAATAAACATCCGATCATTTATCTAAAAAAATGGTATTTTTCTTTGAATACCAAAATAACACCTCTTATTGCAGAACCCTTTACAACCTACCGTCTTCATCAATCAAGAAATAAAATTACAAAAATTAAGACCCATCGAGGACCTCTAAGGAAAGCTTATACCCTCCACCCCATTCGCTCCAATCAATATACCTCAGCCGATTGAGTAGGCTTATTTTACATCCCCCATTTGCAACAGCTTAAGATTTAAGAAGCTATCAAATTTCCTTCGCAATGCTCAATTGCAGCCCACATCTCAATCTGCACTCCAGACAACTCCATATCTACTAATGGCTACTTAAACCGTGGAACATGGCAAACCAAACATTTCCACTCACTCAACGCCACTAAGTGGCCCTATAAGTGCCCATTACATTCCAGCAATTACACTCTCTCTCTCTCCATTGATAGCATGCCGCCAACGCCGGCCGACCGCCGCTGTCTGCCGCTTATTGAGTACTTCAAATCGACCGCAATACTATGTGTAGCAGGAGCAGGAACGCCCTCCCTTGGCACGGGATACGCCACTTCAAAAATTGGAGTGGAAATTCCTTCTTTTTCGAAAACCGACACAATGTTGATGCCCTGTACACTGTACAGTTCCATAATTTTTTAGATACAAAAACGCATTCGTGCGTGTCCATTGTGACACCCGAAAATAAATATCAACACGCAGTAGTGCACTTGTCACAACAGACGGCTGTTGTGCCCAACCGACTGCACTTGTGTACTCAGCAGGTGTAGCCGTACCCGCTCGCTAAACATGTTTGCTGGTTTCGAAAACACGAGTTACCTACGGCGACCGCACTTCAAGGTACACGGGGAAATATTCGGGCGCGATGACATTGGGAAATATTAAAGTTCGCCCGCGCACACTGTATCTACCTAATTTGGGAAATGCTTGGTGGCGGCGCCACTTCCGCACTGGGAATGTATCTAACAGATAGGTATGTATATATACACCAAAGATACAGATACAACAGACAATAATAATGCAATTTGGTGGACATTGTAAAATTTCCGGACAACAAATTAAATTGAAAATTTATTCCGAAAAGCAGAGCAGAGGGAGCGCAGCACTGGTGTCGGTGTGCATTGCATGTAGTAGCAGTTAGATGGACGAACGGAAGGAAGTGTAATTGTTGAACAAGATAACAACTAATTGGCTGCTTTATCGCTGTGTAATGGTAATGGGACGTGTTTTGTGTCGTGTCGTGTCGGGTCTGTGTGCGCTGAACTATTAATATGCATTCACAATTGAATATGGTATATGGCGCGAGTGGTGACCTATGGTGTGTGCCTGTGCAGGGGATAGCGATACGATATCGGCAAAGTGACAGGTGACACAGGTATACCTATATACCTGCGGGTAATTCGACTCTTGTTATGGCGAATGTTTGGATGGAATGTTTATTTAATGGGTTTCAGAGAATGCGCCCATACCGCCGGGTGTCGTAAATAATTCACTCATATAGCGCGGTATCAATTATGCAGTGCTTGGGGTTGTTTTTTCAAGGTTGATTGGTAGTCGCGTAACTGGTGGCTAATTGATTCTTAATTTTGGAAATGTGCGCTTACTTCTATTGGTAAGGAGAAGGGAGTACAACTATGGAATGGCATCAGCTTTGTCTTTGAGTGCGCTCGTTTTAAATTCAGTCGCATTTTGAAAATCTAAAAGGAGTCTTCTAAATATATCAGATAGAGTTAAACACCGAACTGTGTTTATTTGCGCTCATAAAGTTTAAAACTCAGAAGTTTGTACCTATAGCAAGTGCTGATTCTTCTTGGTGCGTGAAGAGCTCCAGCCTGTTGCTGTGACGAAATCAAATTACCTTAGATTACAATGAAATCAAACTTAGACCTAGTTTGACCCCTTATATTGTTCGGTGTCACAATAGCGGAAGGAACCCCATCAGTTTGTCTGTGCTGCCTCTGCTCTTATAAAGGGTGATTTTTTAGCTGATATGTGGTTTCAACAAGACGGTGCCACATGCCACACAGCACGCGAAACAATGGCGCAATTGCGAGGCGAGTTTGGTGAACAGTTAATTTCACGTTTCGGGCCGGTCAATTGGCCGCCTAGATCGTGCGATTTGACACCATTAGATTATTTTTTGTGGGGGTATGCCAAGGCTAATGTGTATAGGGACAAGCCCGCTTCGATTGACGCACTGGAAGCCAACATCCATGCATTCATTCGTGAGATACCGGCCGATATGTGTGAAAGAGTATGCCAAAATTGGACTCAGCGGATGGGCTACCTGAGACGCAGCCGCGGTCAACATTTGCATGAAATTATCTTTAAACATTAAATTGCAAGGTTCAAACTATCGATTTAAATAAATATTTCATTCATTTTTTCGAATTTTTTGTGTTTTTTTTTAAAAAAAAGTTCTAAACCTCTTAAAAAATCACCCTTTACCTCATCACAATCGTTGGATACGTTTGAAGACACTGAGATCCACATATATCCAGTTTATTATCGTTCATTATTAGGCGGCACAATAGCGATCCAAACACAGAACCTTGGGGTATCCCACCAATTCTTCCATATATTGCTTCGGCTCTTATACTTGGTACAGTCAAGGTAGCTCATTACGATCGTTGGAATGTACGATTGACGACTTGAGATCCATATGGACCCAGTCTGTCATCGGACACTATTATGTGTCACCATAGCGGACCAGAGAACGTTGGTGAACCCCATCAGCTTTTTTTTTTGTACTTCCTCGGCTCTTGTACTCTGTATCGTTGAGGTACCTCCTTAGGCTTTACAATTGTTTCCATTTAACCTGGTACTTTCTTCACGATGAATTTTCACAAGTTTCTTAAGCTCGCATAAGGCCAACATGTAAAACATGACACCTTAAAGAAGGACGCTTGATCGCTCCAGAAGACAGACAACCAATGCATATACCACCTTGAAATATTCCTTCTTGACAAATTTTTGGCTTTTGTATAGATAGACTAAAGAACTTGCTCATTTCCAGGAGGCCACAGCTTACAACAGTTTTGGTCCAGAGCTGTAAAGAAGCTTAAAAACATTGTCCTCTGACTTTCGCCTCTTTAAATGGTATTCCGCTGTTGGCTTAAAAAAATTCATGGTAACCCTACTGGGGGTTAAATTTTTCAAATCCCACATTAAGGATCATATCAAGGGCCTTCTGCCTCATTAGTGGCAGCTATGAATCGACTGATTGACTTAAAATTTTATAGTGGGCAACGTATTTATTTATGGAACTAAGCGAGGGAAAACGTTTTGGAGACTTGCTTCCTTTATGTAGAAGCAGTAGCCTTTGTGTCTTTTTTTTTTTTTTTTTTTTTTTTTTTTTTTTTTTTTTTTTTTTTTTAGATGCTTGATGACTTGTGAAGTTACTGCCAGTGAAGTTATTTTCCTTGCGCCCTGGAAAATTTTCTTTGCCACGCCCACTTGTTCAAAACCGCCCACATTTTAATAAGTGCATTTGCAATATGCGTCAAAATTCAACAATTTTAAGCTTTAGTACCATCAAGTGTCGATAAAAAGCGTTTTAAATATTTGTTTTTCTATCGGGTGTGCCACGCCTCTTTTTGATTATCACGAATATCGATCGATATTAAAAATTCTGCAAGCATATCTGCAAAAGGTGCCAAGAAATGTCGTTTTTTTGTACTAGATTTTGCGTCCTATATACGGGAGGTCCAAGCTCCCACGCGCCCTATTCCAAAAGAAATTTTGCATTGTATTCATAACGAAACACAAATGTTTGACGTTCTATGGACATCAGAGCGACTGCCAGCAGAACCGTCTTGCATTCGATTTTGTCGCAGCAGAAACAAAAAGAACAAGATGGCAGAGAATGCCCTTGAACTGGAATTGAAATCAGAAAAGACCCGCGATACCTCAAACAAAAGTTGCTGTAGGTACTTAAATTCAGGGTACATAATTACATAGCTCTAACAAACTTTGTCAACAGAATAAATTTCAATAAATGACTCTTTGGTTGGGAAGCTCGCAATTTGTCACAAATGATTTGTGATTTCCATAAGCGTTCAAAAGAAAGTCGCAGTTTAATTTGCTAAACTAAAGGCGGATATCGTCTTCATGCAGAGTCCCACAAATTCATACCGACAATATGTCATAATTACAATGAAGCGAAAATTACGCAAGCCTCGCACAGTACAGTAAAAGTTGTGTCCACCCAAAGGGATCGTAAATTAAGTGAAATTAGAAACATAAGTTCCTAATCAGAATTGATTTTGGACCTCTAAGGAGTAAGTCCGCCTAAGGGAGCTGTCCGCAGTGGGAGATTCCACTGTGTAAGAGACTTTCGCATACCCAACAGCAACGCAACTTTGCTGCAATAACAGTAGATCTACTGCACTTTTCGCAAAAAATAACTCTGCTGCCAGCTGCCACTAAATCCAGTCCATTGCACTTTTTTTTTTGTTTGACAAACATTCCCTTGGACAGCTGTACAAAAACCATGCTAAAAAATATCCGCTGTAAAGAACGTCTGACCGAAGCCAACTTAGTGAACTTATTGCATCAAAAAACATTAAAGTGATTTTTAATTTAGTCTTAAGCAAGGCTGTCGAAGCTAACTTAGGACAAACAGTTTTAAAAATTCCGAACTTTGGAGGACATATTCCTTAAAAAAGAGGACAAGATGGAAAATGACTAGGTCCATGAACTCAAGCAAAAATATATTTCATCTCTAAAATACCATAAATTAATTGCCAGATGAAATGTTTACTTATTTTGTTGGTGAAAGGGGGATTAATAACAATGACGCTGAACGAATTGAACAAGCGTTCAATTAAATTTTGCAGTTCGACATTTAGAGGGTTGACGCATGGGAGTCAAAGTAAGATCTGTTTCATTTTATGTTTTCTTCAGATTTGCATTGGCTCTGTTTTCGTTTAAACTCTGAGTTAGATGATTTTTTGTGTTTTCAAAATAACTTGTTGCGGGAAAAAAAAGGATTATTTCTTGAAACGTTGGAGGACGTTCCGCCTTCCGCGCCGGGGTTAAAGAGAGGACATGTCCCCTAAAAAGAGGATGGCTACCCTAAAAAAATTTACTGCGGAAAGATCGAATCTACAGCATTTTTTTTTTTATTAATCTACTGCGCTCCTATTTTTTTGAAGTGGCAACGCTGATGGCGTTATGTCTTATCGCCCAAGGTCATAACGGCCAAGTTTTTCCTTAAAAATTTCTTGTTGTAAAATTTAACGAAATTTTGGGCAAACTGACATTACTTCCGTGGTAAACGACGCTAGGTCTGATAGCCCAAGGTCGTAACGCACGAATTTAGAAATGTCATAACGCCCAAAAGCTGTCACATGACCCCAATTGCAGAGGCTGATTTTTCGTACTGCATTTTTGCATCAGATTCCATAATGCAAGGAGTAACTGAAAATATTTCTGTTGGCCAAAGACAGTATTTAGTTGATGGTACATTTAAAATTGTACCAGTTGGCTGCTTTTTACAACTGCTGGTCATTTATGTTGAATATTTGCAAGATCAGGTATTTTTGGATTTTATTGGTTTTGGAAAAAGTTTTAATTATGCAATTCGTTTTATATTTTTCAGATATTCCCAGTGTTTTTTGCATTGACAACAAACAAGTCCGAAAAATGTTACTCGCATTTTTTTCAATAGGTCAAAAATTGCATTTTTAAGTTCGAGGCCAAATCTTTCATGTTGGACTATGAAACAGGTTTTCCGGAAGCCCGTTTAAAAGGATTATTGTCAGGCTATTCGAAGAAGAATTGTTACTAAATGTAAACACATAATGACAACTATACAAACCAATTAAAGGATCTCACTTAACTATCATAAGATTTTGGCGCTTCCACTCTTGCCATCTTATGCTAAATATAAACGATGTACAAGGTGGGCCAAATACATGATAAACGAGCCCGTATGGCAATCAATTGTGACGGCGCCCATTTGGCCGATATCATCCTCTCGACTTGACCAATAAAATTCTAAAGGTTCAAATAAACATAATCGAAAAACAGAATCGAAGTTTTTCATTTAGAAAAAAAAGAGAGCCAAACAACATTGGATGACTTCTTTTGGTCCAGCTCGTAATATCATTTCACCTTAGTTTGACTTTTAGATTGGACCAGAGAACATTTCCGTTTATAGGGAATCGTTCCGTACCACTTCGGCTGTGGAAGCCTATAATGGAGTTCTTAGGCGTTTGATAAAGCCAAATGGGATTTTTTTTTAAATTTGAGCTTGCTCTTAACAAGGAGGGGTTTGAAAAAGGCAGAACTTTTCAAATGCTTACTGAGAGTGGCGGTACTTTTGGGGGCTCAAAAAAACGACAGCTTAGTAGGATGTCGCAATGATCAAATTGTACGGGCCGTGAAAGATCTGGAGGCCGGAAAAATCACCGTCTATAGATATTTAAATAGATTGGTGTATCGCAAAAATTATGTATATACCGAGATGGAGCCACATGAAGACATTTTTGAAGCAACTGCTGGGAATGATATAGAGGAAAAATCAAGCGAATTAAGCAGATCAGACGAAACTGTTGCTGAAGAATCATCAAACTTATGAGCACCTTTGTGTGTAATTTGTCTGGATAAACAACCAAATATAGTTGCTCTTCCTTGCAAACATTTAAAAATGTCCAATAAATGCTACATTAAATTACAGGCACAAGCTGAAGCAAATAATGAAGAAAATTGTAAAGGGTTTTCCAATGAGAGGTGTTATTGTGAATGACCCGCTATTTCGGTAGCTGTCACTTTTGAAGCTTTTATTCTTCGACATTTGACAAGTAGAAACTACGCCATTAATAAAAATGGAACGATACACGCTTCAACAACGCATTGAAATTATAAAAATTCACTACAAAAATGGTGAAAATCTTGCAGTCACAGTTCGCAAAACTAAAGCATGCTTTGGTCGTCGTGAAGCACCTTGTCGGACCGCAATACAGAAATTGGTGGAAAAATTCGAGCTGTTGGGACAAGCTAGTGATGTGAAGAATAAAACCCGTGCACGTCGCTCAAGAACAACTGAGAATATTGCTGCTGTAGCCCAAAGTGTTGAAGAAAACCCAGGTTTGTCCATTCCTCGTCGTTCTTTGAAATTGGGCATTCCACAAACATTTTTATGGTCGGAGTTGGATGATATTGATCTGGACAACGTTTACTTTCAACAAGACGGCGCTACGTGCCACACAAGCAACGAAACTATTGATCTTTTACGGGAAAAGTTTCCGGACCGTGTTATCTCTCGAAGAGGTGATCACAATTGGCCACCGAGATGTTGTGATTTAACACATTGCGACTTCTTCCTTCGGGGCCACGTGAAAGATAGGGTCTACGCCAACAGCCCAGCGTCGATTCAAGACGTCAAAGATAAAATTCGTGAGGCTATCGAGGACATACGTAGGGCAGCCACTTTGCGATTTGGTTATGGAAAATTTCATGAAAAGGATATGGTCCTGTATGCGTGCTCGTGGTGGCCATTTGGCTCATTTTTTATTAATGGCATTCCTTCCTCTTTATTATGAAATAAACATCCGATCATTTATCTCAAAAAATGACACTTTTCTTTGAATAGCAAAATAACACCTCTTATTGGAAAACCCATTATTATTTATGTCATAAATAGGTACCGCCCAAATAAAATATCATAACTCCCAAATTCAAAAACAAGTTTGGGCATCATGACATTTCTTGATTTGGGCCTTATGACATTTGAGAAAAGTATTGGGCGTTGCGGCATTTCTTTTGGGCTTCTGGAGCTTTTTCCCTTTGATTTCTTAAAGAAATTTGGCTTTTGGGTGCTATGACATTGCGATTTGGGCGTTATGACCTAACGCCAACTCTAATACCCTCTGCTCATATCTTTTGAAAAAGAGTCAAACTTCTTGCAGTAAAACGAGGCCTTAAACAGCAAATCCGGGGTTAGATTTTAAAAGGCGAAACCGTTGAAACGTTTTCGTGCACATGAATGATTTGGTCTAAGTGGCCGAAGTAAATCGTTCACACTCACGAAAACATTTGAACGTTTCGCCTAACAGCATGTCGACCCCGTTTCTAGACAGTCAAGAGTCAACCAAATAGATTTCTAGTAAAAAAATTGTTGCCAGTGATTTACAGTCTTTAATTCACTACTTTAGTACATGAAAAATGTGATCAGGTTTGAATTTTCCATCTTCATATTTGGGATCAGTAACGAAATGAATTTAAAGACGTCACCCAAATTCTGAGCCCCTTTTCCACTATTTAAAATAATTTCTCGTGAACTTATTACAACAGTCTCCGACGACAATCGATTACAAAAACGTCAGTCTAGCTCGGGCTTAGTGTAATCAAGTCTACTTATGGAAAGCGCACAGGCAATGACCGACAAAGGAAAACAGTTGCTCTAATCCTCAGCGGTTACCAGAACCACCGTTCGCATCACTGATTCTTACAGCCGTTTAGTTCATTACCCTTCTAATATCCGAACAAGAAAAATCCATACCGTCATGAGAACAAATTCAACTAAACCCACATCACTCATACGCCAACAATGGACTTTGTTCATTACAAACAGTTTTTGTGGGTAGGTACATGGAAATGGAATACGGAATATACGGTCCGCAACTGTCAAAATAAACTCATGACACATTACATGGCCTAAACTCTCACTGCCTTGTTCCTTACTTCGGCGACCGACCATCAGATATACGACTACGTACCTATTGCCGCCTCAAGTAATAATAATTCAAAAGCGAACAAAAAATCCATTAAATCCGATTTGTTCGGCTCGATGTAAACAGAATCGCCTCCAATGTCCAAACAAACCATGTTCCCAGTTCCCACACTGGCAATGGCAACTGACTCTGGCACTGACAGTTGGCAATAGACAGCGGCTCTCCGTCTCCCACCTAAGCCGCATATTCCTCGCCTTTGACAGTGGACGTGGAGTGGTGTGGCGGGCGACTATCGCGCTCTATCGACATCGCCATCCGCCACCAGGCCATGTGCACATTTATGACACATCGCATGGATGGATGGATGATGTTTGGACAGATCGATTTCAATTTGCCCCTTCGTCGTCAGCAGCAGTAGTTCTTTGGAATTTCCGTTTTAATGTCTTGTTGGTGGCATCGACCATCTCAGTGGGAAGAGTGGACAATAAGGCACGCACTTGAGGTCCATTATAAGGCAAAGTAGCCATATCCCAGCGAGCGAGTGTCTGATTCCATATCCGCGCGCAATTTACTATCTGGGTGCAGCATTATACTTGGAGTGGGCTTTTGTTTCAACTGTCGGTTGCGGTAGCGGTGCGGAGCAAACTCCATCGGACGGAACGGAACGTTTGTGTCAATAAAATGAGCGAGGCGTCTTGTTACTTTTATTTTTTTCGCTAAGTGAATCGACGGAAGACGGAGAGGAGAGCGACAGAGAGTGTGCGATATGCTCGTACCGTCGTACGTCGCACTGAATGCATGGCCATTGTCTAAGGCTAAAGATGGACATAATGGGTTTTACATTCTCAATCAAAATGCGGTGCGCGCTGTGGTAATGGTGTAGACTGTAGAGTGAGTTGATTGTATCACGTTTGGGTGTATGTGCGGCTTTGTGAGCGGAAGACGAGAACAAGAATGCTATTGTTGAGTTGCAGAATAGGATGTGGGGGCGATTTAAATGGCAATTGTTTTGTTACTTCTTGGAAACGATGGTGAGTACGAGTGTGTGTTCGCTGGCGGAATGGAGGAGAGGGTCCTGAATTGTTTGTTCCAGATGAACTAGCAACTGTGTATAGATGAGCTGCACCGCATTGGACAGGATGTTGCATGGGAGAGGGTGGCATATGTTGAATGGTTTGCGTTTTGTGTTCACTTTGACAATGTGCTGCGTCAGCGCTGAAGTGGAGTGTCGTGTAGCAGATGACGTATGTAAAGTAACTTTGTCTCTGTCTGATGCGATAAGAACTATATTTTTATATTAGGTGTGTAACCTAGGTCTGTTGTAACGACAGATAGATGTAGAAAGATGACAGCTAATGGGTGAAAAGAGCTTCTAAATCCAAAAGGAAGAAGCAAGTCTGATGTAAAGACAAGCACTTGGCAATGTTGCTAGAAAAAAGGAACCGACATCGCCATTGCTACGACGGAATGAATATACTTAAGGAGAGGTCACTGTGGCAACGCTGTTGAGAGCGGAATGAATATACTTTAGGAGAGGTATTCACTGTGGCAACGCTAACTAAATAGTGGGCTGTCGTGACGGAACCTCAAGCGCTTGGCAGAACTAAAGTTCATTTGCGTCCAAATTTGACAAGTTAAGGCCCACATAAATCCATATGGTCAACCCCTGGAGACGGCGTGAAAAGAGGAAGTTCTTATGCATCAGTTAAAAGGTGGTCGAGGGTAGTTTTTGAAATGGCGACCAAACCTATCTCCAGTTTCTGTAGGACGATCTTCAATATTTTGTCGTCCTCTTGGTCACAGATCACAGATATATAAACAATGAGCGATGTGTGATGTGCGTCTTGTCCGATCAAGAATGATGGTTGCCCTCTCTGGGAAAGCTTTATAATTGTATAGGCCGACTAATCTTAAATTTTCAGTCTAAAATTGCTTACATCGGCCTGAACGGGGCGTAAAATACTCCCACTCTATAGTTCGCTAAAGACTCACAAGACCGCCGGAGTTTTATATAAGGCCGACGGAAGAAGCTTTGCTAAGTTTACTCCCACGGTATAGTTCGCTAAAGACTGACAAGTCTGCCGAAGTCTTATTAACAGACGAGGTAGAGAATGTTGCCAAGTTTTTTGGCAGAATTTGTCAAGAAGGGTCAGTTTTAGGACGATCACTCGATATCAATTGGAAACAACAAACCGAAAAAACGTATTGGTTTTTAATTTGGTGATAGTTTCAGTTCTTACCAATGTTTATGAGACTTGGATGCATAAAAGAATTGAAGGAATAAAATTGTGCATGCAAGCTGTCAAAGTGGCCCTTGAAGCTGAATTATTCTATCAAAGAAGAAGCAAGACATTTGAGGTACTCAGTGTCGACCACTACATCTGCGAACAAAGTGGACTACATGCTTATAGGATTTTGGAAGTCACACAAATATCTGGAATCAATAGGCACGCATAGAGTTGTCCTTTAGACAAAATCCACGATGAGATGCATACATCAAGTCCGAAATCTATCTTCGTAGGTATTTCTGAAAAATTTAGGATCGACGGCGGAGGGTCAAAACTTCAGCACACACCACTCTTGTGGAAAAGACGGAACATTGAAAATTATGTCGATGTTCGAAAGCCTTTAGATTACAAACCATTTTGAAGATTGCAGAAAAATTGCGCTGAGCACTTTTGTCTAAATGCAACGTCAGTCCCTAAAATTAAAGACTGAGGCAGCTAACTCTGACTGAAGCAACGACTTATAAATCGGGTGACACTGTAAAAGAAAAGGTGTCCTGTAGGTGGTTATAGTTTTAATGATTCAATAGGAAACCGCTATGTAGCATCTCGTTATGCTCCTTAAATAATAATAAAATTTTTTGTTTGACTCAGACTTCGGGCACATAAGTCGGCGTCACTCTCGCCACACGAACAACTTTCTCCTGAAGGTTGACAATTGTTGCTCACTTTTTACTCTAGCCAGGGCACTTATTCCGGGACTTTTCAGTCATCTCCAAAACTCGCAACCAAGTGCAAAAATTACGAGTTTTAAAGCTTGATTCGGGCAGAATATAACTTATTATGGTCATCAAAATTTTAAAAACGGTCAGACGATTTTTGTTATGCGAAATTGCCTTCCAAGAGATTTGACACATTTTTAAAGAAAAAAGTCAAATTGTGTCAAATCGACTGATCTCGGCGGTCGGCTCTTCGTCAGATTATACACAACTTCGGCCTCAATATACATGAAGTTTCGTTCAATGTGTAGCACTTATATCGATGATAACCAAACAATGGGTTATGAGTGGCACAAAATCGGGTATCGTGCTGGCTTCACTTGTGGTAAAGGTAAGAGTGGAAAGCCGCCTCAAGTGCAGCCACACTTAGGCCAAAGTAGACCAATTGTGATACCATAGGATCAGTGTCGTCATAAACTACCCGTTGAACCAGCTGGAGCTAAGAATGAAGCGTTGGAGGCAGTTGATTTCTATGTTTGCGAGTGCGCTGAGATTGTCGAACAAGTATTCTCCGAGGTATAGTTTTCTATAGTGCTGGGCTCGTGCAGAGAAGGTGAAGAATGGTCTCCTCCTCCTTGTCTATATAGCTCCTGCAAAAACCGTTTGAAGGGAGACCCAACCTGAGAGCATGCCTTCCTATGATGCAGTGTCCCGTGATGACACCTACTAAAGTGCTTACCATGGGTCTTTTCAGTGCAGTAAAGTGGTAAATCTTTATTAACAATGAAAAATTGAGACGTTTTGGTTTTGGTTACGACTTGGTTACCTATGCTACCGCGACAATTTTTTCGGTCTAGCCAAGGCTGAAAATGATGAAACTTCTTGACAAAAATCAATTTGCCTGTAAAAGTGCGTACTCGAACCCAATTACTTGGTATGAGCACCTCCGACTTGTCTTAGAAACTTTTTCTACAGCTGACAGCTTTAGATTTCATATCAAACTCATCTCAAAAGCGAGTTATATCAAATCCATCAACCATACCTGCAAGATGTGCCAACGGAAATCAATCTTCTTTTCTCTCTAAGGAACTTGTAACTTTTTTCCGACTTTAAGGTGTTTGTCCGGAATAGATTTTAAAAATGCTGCACGGAATTGACTCTGGTTTTCACTGCAGCGCTGCAGAATGTAGCGATTTAGAGATAGGCTACGTTTTATCTTTGTCCGTCTTGTGCAAGTGGAGATTTAAGCGGAGAGTAGTTCGCTTCTAGCTCCCACCTTTTGAATTTCAACGAACTTCTTCAACAATTCGCCTTGATCTTAATATGTATCACTATCAAACTCCTTATGCAAATATCCACTTATGTTAGGCTAGGTTGAGTCGGGTTGTGAGATCGTCGCAAAAGACCAGGCACCAAAACGGGACCATGGCCATCCCCAGAAAAATATCTACCTACAGTCACCCACATTTCATCACAGAAGACATCTCAAGACCAGAGGCAATCAAGACGCTTAATGAACTCAGTGACATCCGACTCACTTAGAAGATACAGTTTACAGAGTGTAAACTGTAACTTTCTTCTAAGACCTTTTTAATTGCTATCTAAATATTTCAACCAGATCATTGCGCTGAAGGCACCCGCTGATGTACGCATTTCACTGGCTTTCTATGCGCGTCCATTTTAATTCGACAGATACATTGTCTTTCCGAAAATTTATTATCATTAGGCTGGTACCATTCAACAAGTTCACTCGCATCTTAATGCGGTTAATTAAAAGCAGCGCAAGACCTAGTTGTCGGCACTCGTTTCGTACATTCATCAACGGAAAAGTTCAAACTGACTCCCCCCCGTGCGTGGCGTGAGTGTGGACTGTGGAGTCCCGTCGCAATCAAGCGGTTAACTTTATCATTAACAAACAAAACAACTTTATTCACTTTCACTTAATTATGTTCTTGAAAAGGTGAGAACTAAATTATCCGACCTTTCACAAAATCAAACGGACAAAGGAACCCGCATGTGGGTGGTTGGTTACATGGTCAGACTGAGGCACTGCGTGTGCGGGTTTTTTTTTTGGGAAATACTGCTGTCGAAATGGATGGAAATTAATTGGAGCAACTACCGATAATTGATTTGTATCTAGATTTGTGTTCACTCTTGTTCTGTAGGGGCACGGGGTATTTTTATCACACAAGGAGGAGATGATGGCACATGCCAGTTGCCACATTAAGGTAGTACCTGCTGTAAATATAAAAATAGAAGCATAATTCTGTGGGTAGTTCACTTTGAAAGGGTCCGTAAGCTCAATTGGAATCATTGACTCCGACAACCAGCTTCGTGAGCAACAATTGTCGAATTGGGTGATGCATTCAAATGGTATTTACCGCGATTTTACTCGATTTATCGATGGTACGTGCGGTGGTTATGCAATGCGATGGAGGAGTCATCCCAAAGACTTCACCTCGAGGCACCATTCAACAGTTCTTACCGCATTTTCTTTTTTTTTGGTGCGTTATTGTATAATTTATTCAATAAACAACCACGTAGCGGTTTCGAAATTCCCGCTCGTCATCAGTATGTGAGAAGCCGATATCTGACTGTGCCATTGGGCGTCAGATCGGTTGACATATTTTTCGGAACTATCTCTGGAATACCACTGCAGTTAGTTGTGAATTTTGCAGAGTAACTTGATTGTTCGGAGGGGTTCTGGAAGGGGTTTTGCCGATGAAGAAATGCAGCCGGAATATTACTCATATAAGAATGCATTAAATTTAAATATTTCTCACGTGAGAACGTTTTTGAACAAAATTGGGTATTTATGGCATTAAAGTCTCTTTGATCTTCTATTTCTTACTCTTTTTCTGAAGAAAAATCATAAGCAAATACACGGACCACAACACTATGGCCGATTCACAGCAAAGAGCAAAGTTTGGCACCATTACTCGTTCGGAAAGGACCAATGGTGTCCGTTTAAATTTTCTAGATAAAACTAAACTTTCGCACGCATGAAACATACGGTAATAGATCGGTACCAGTGCCAGTTCTTTGAAAAATCGAAAAATCTTAGAGGGACACTTTCATAACTAGGAAGGTTATTCGTGTAAAAGCATTTTAAACAGATTTGTCGATGATTTGTATGTAAAAACATCTTAGAAGTTTCTCAATAAATAAAGGCTTTTCCAATAAGAGGTGTTATTTTGGTATTCAAAGAAAAATGCCATTTTTTGAGACAAATGTTCGGATGTTTATTTCATAACAAAGAGGAAGGTATGCCGTTAATAATGAAAAACAACATCAGCCAAATGGCCACCACGACCACGCATACAGGACCATATCCTTTTCATGAAATTTTCCATAACCAAATCGCAAAGTGGCTGCCCTATGTCCTCGATAGCCTTACGAATTTTATCTTTGAGATCTTGAATCGATGCTGGGCTGTTGGCGTAGACCTTATCTTTCACGTGATCCCAGAGGAAGAAGTCGCAAGGTGTTAAATCACAAGATCTTGGTGACCAATTGTGATCACCTCTTCGAGAAATATCACGGTCCGGAAACTTTTCCCGTAAAAGATCAATGGTTTCGTTGCTTGTGTGGCACGTAGCGCCGTCTTGTTGAAAGTAAACGTTGTCCAGATCAATACCATCCAACTCCGACCATAAAAATGTTTGTGGAATGCCCAATTTCAAAGAACGACGAGGAATGGACAAACCTGGGTTATCTTCAGCACTTTGGGCTACAGCAGCAATATTCTCAGTTGTTCTTGAGCGACGTGCACGGGTTTTATTCTTCACATCACTAACTTGTCCCAACAGCTCGAATTTTTCCACCAATTTCTGTATTGCGGTCCGACAAGGTGCCTCACGACGACCAAAGCATGCTTTAGTTTTGCGAACTGTGACTGCAAGATTTCCACCATTTTAGTGGTGAATTTTAATAATTTCAATGCGTTGTTGAAGCGTGTATCGTTCCATTTTTAGTAATGGCGGAGTTTCTACTTGTCAAATGTCGAAGAATAAAAGCTTCAAAAGTGACAGACACCGAAATAGCGGGTCATTCACAATAACACCTCTCATTGGAAAACACTTTATTTATAAAATGTCAAGCACTTTGGAAGAACATTTTCATTTAATTTATTTTATTTTATTGTATTTTAATGCTTACACATTAAGAGATAAATTTTTCTTATAACATGGCTTTGTAATATTAAAATCAATTATGATACAAGCTACAAAAAGACCTGTTCAGAGATTTAAAAAAATAGGAAAATGTAGCATTTCTGTTGCTATTCAGTTGGGTTTATATTTCTTTTTAACATTCAAAGTGTGGGCAAGGACAAGGAGGTGCTCTGCTCTTGAGATGAAGGCGAAAATACCGAGCATGCAGTATTCTATTGCAGAGTTTTCCAATTATAGTAAAGTTGATTGCAGACTGCCTCGCCAGTGTTTAAAAACAGAATGATGTGGAATGACCTGGATCTTTGCAGGCTTTAGTATAGCTAGTAATAAAAATTAAAGAATAAGCTGCTTGAATGTTTCAAATGGTGAAAATAAGCACCAAGTGCGAAGAACAATTGCCGAATGACATAAAATGTCATTCATATGTATTTAAGGCAGTGAAAATGGTCCTTAGCTATTTTCCTTTGCCTAAATATCTACAATATTTTCAAGACCTTTTGACAAGGTTAATCAAAAATTCACATTTGGTACCTTAATAAATATACTCCTCATCGAGATGTTAGAAGGAGTTTTCTCTTTCGAATTTTACAAAATAATGGAAATAATTCTGTGGGATGAATTTTGATACCAATCTTATTTAACATTTTTGAAAATGCCTCTTTATGTTTTATCAAATATTCATCAGTAACTATATTCATATGCAAATTATGGACAACTTCACGTTGCAGGGTTAATCTATGTACATCCGCGCTGAACTCATTAGCGAATATTTTAAGCGAATAGTCCATTGTAATCTTTTGGAAATTGACCAAATATAACTCCAAAAAAGTCGCAAGTGCTTCTTAAAAATAAGCAAAAAAAAAAACTCAGTCTGTTACAGGATATATGGCTAGCTGTGTGAGAAAAAGTCATTGCGACCAGTCACTTGTCTAGTCTTCGAAATGAGGCTTAACCTAGGTGTCTATTTCCAATCACTCACAAAAATTGTCATTTGTTGGATCCACGGATGTCTTCGTAAAATGTTTCTTAACTTCTATAAAATTCAGCAAAAGCTGATGAGAACTTTAGTGCCAGAGTTTGTCTACAGAGCTGTCGATTCCTTATCGTAGAGTAAGCTGGAAGTTGTTTTCAATTACGATTGGATATATCTACGACCTTTATAGACGGCCTTTTAGACTAGTCCCAGAAGCGGAAGATGAGGCAACTAAGTTTGTGCTCTTCAAGATTGCATCAACAACACCAGGGCACTCAATCAGAAATTTTTTAAACGATAGACCTCCAAAAGTAGCAACTAAATGCCAAAATTACGAGTTTAAGACCTTAATCCAGTTCATTTTTCACAAATGTAATGAAAGCTGACGATAGCGAAACAAATTCGGGCAGAATATAACTTCTTATGGTCATCAACTTTTCAAAAGCGGTATCGTCCCGACGATTATTGTCATACGGAATCTGTCCCGGGAATTGCATATTTTTCAATAAATTATACAAAATCAAGGGACGACATACTTTCCTGACAAGATATAACTTTTCTCGTCCGCCTAGAACTTTGAAGGCTATCCCTCTGCGATAGCTGCGAATAAATTGCTCATTGGTATTCCTAATTCATTCTGTCAGACTGTAATTCAGATAAAAAGAAACTGTAATTTCCAAGTCTTCTTCACTCTTCAGCGATTACTTTTCGAAATATTGCACCTCACTACTTTTAAATCTACCCCCGGCTGCAGCTTTCCTCGAACCTAAATTTTAGGCATTCAAACACAAACCTATTTGGCTCTACAGTTTTTATGAAACCAATTTTAGAGTTGAATGACTTCCTTGTATAAGCCCGTGAAATTAAAAATATCTCCCACTAAAAATATGGCGTCGGTTTTGTGATGAAGCCATTTATTTAAACTCCCAGGGCTTGCAAGCTGCGATTTTTTATTGGTGATATACCATTCCCCGGAAGTGCAACCTAATTTTATTTTGACAGCATAGGACCCCTTATCGATGGTCAATCAACAAGTTTCCTTCCTGTTGCAGGTTGCAACTAGTTAGTCTTACATGCGAGTACAGAAATAAAAACCAGTGAACCCAGACACCCTTTTCTAAAACAAAGAACTCCCCCTCAGCGGGTATACGAAAAATAGTCGAATAAGTAAGTAGGTAGGTATGCGCCATAAAACACTAAATACAATATTTTATACATAAAAGGAAAATGAAGAAAAACAACAAAATAATAGTCACATAGTTCACTCAACCTGTTTATTGCCATCAGACCATGAAGCTCATTATGCAAGATCCAAACGCGAAAACAAGTCCGTTTAAGTGCGATACTGTTCGACGCAACACGATAACAAGGTACAAACAAACGTTGTATACCAATTCCGTTACTAGATATTTTTAACTAGTTTACTACTTTTTTAGCACATTTCACATTCACTTAATTTAAAATTTTAAACACCGAGTTATTTAAATTGAGGAATTTTGCAATCCTTGCAATTTATATTTCACTTTTGCACTTTCCTTTTGCAGTGTGTTATATTTATATTACATCTAACGCAATTATTCGTACTGACCGAATGGGGGAAGCAAAATAAATTAAAATCACTCAACTGTGATGCACTCAATTTGCATTTTTTTTTTTCGTTGCTTCCAGCAATACCCTCTTTTATTTATTTATTTTTAACACAATTCCTCTCACATTGTTGGGGCAATTCCTTTTTTTGCCGGCAATTTCACTTTTATGTGTATTTTAATTTAAATGTGTAAGAAAATATTTATTTAATGCGCAACAATTTGTATTTAATTTACATCACTGTTGTGTCACGAAAATGTAATCGCGGTGTTAGTAGATGGACACAATTTGCTTATTTTTTTTTATCTGCACAATTTTGATGGGGACTATTATTTATTGCCACACACTGGAACACTGAGAATTAATGGGTCAATCAATTTAACATAATCCCACGAACACGAACGATAAAATTCCAATGACGTATGAACGGGCGAGCAAAATATGTCCGATATTTTTATTTTTGAAGGGATGTTACCACTGTTGAATGAAAGGATTCGATTTTTATTTTATTTTAACTTTGCTTTGAAATTGGCGTGTAATTTAAAATAAATGAATGGATAAGTAGAAAAATTTAAATAAAATAAATTATTCATTTTTGCTAGTAAATTTTTGATGAAGTGTTATTGAGTTGAATGTTAACAGACGCTAAATAGTAATTTTAAATATTAAAAAAAAATGTGAACGGGGCACAAGAGCGGATTAAGTCAGTACATTCGGTAAAGATTAAGAGGAGGTTATTTTTAGAACTGGTTTTAGTTCAAGCGTACTTCTCCCCATTGCATGTTAATGGAGCAAACGATTGTGAATTATGCAATACAAAATTTGCTATTGTGACCTTTGAGAACGATATGTCGTTCGAAAAACAATGGTTAGAAATGATTACCAGTGAGCTTCAGAGTGCGGTCCTTGAAATCATTCTTTGTGTCTCAGTTATGCTTTACAAATTCGCAATGATCGGTTTTTCCATATAAACACATCTATTGTGACTTAAAATTTATTTTAGTGTAAAGGTTACATAAATATTTGTTAGTATGAAACTGATTTAAATTTCGTAATTACTTTGGGCTTTACTAAAATTAATTTTTAACCTTCATACTAAATATTTTGTAGGTCACAATGTGCAATTTTGAATGGAAAATTTCGCCATTGTGAGTGCGAAAGATGTAGCCGGATATGGACACTAAAAATGATTATAAGTATCGCGGTTTGTGGCTAACAGAGTCGGTAGGTGGTGTAAGGCCTACGTGAATCGTACGTGAGGGTCAAAAGAAGCGCCTACATTTTTTAAGATTTTCATAATCACTGCCAGAAAAGTGGTAGAATCTCGAATGATTTTAAGATTTAATCCGAAGAACCTAGCGCTTAATGTAAATAAAATATAATGCTTCAAGCTGCTTTAATATACTATTGTGAAAATAATCCTTAAGATCGTACATGTACTTATAAATTTCTAAGAAGCTGAAATAAACTGAGAATTTTAAAAGTGGTAACGATACTGAAAGTTGTATTGCGGTAAGGAAAGGTGTCATCACAACAGTTGAGCTAATAAATGAAAGAAGCTCTTTGGAGCATTTAGAGTTCAACAAGTAGAGCTTTCTATGAACACTTTTGACAGGGATATTCGTGTCTCAACCGATTATAAGTGAATCTTGTGCGAAATTTGAAACTAAGCCTAAAAGTTTGGTAGAAGTCAATAGGTCATTTCTAAGAAGCTGTCACAGAAACAAAGCCAATGTAATTGCTGTTAAATCGCCAACCGATGACAATTTGATTGTATACAAAATTCTGGACTTGGGTAGCCTTAAAAGTCTTTACAAAATAACTTGACTCAGAAAAGTTAAACCTGTACAAAAATACGAAACACTAAGTTCGCAAAAGAGGAGACAATTGCCATTATAATGCTATGGGTCTACCTATTAGATGCCCGAAATGCGTTTTCCCCGAACTGTACTAAATTTGGACCTACATAGGGTACGTTTGCTTAGAAATGTTGTATGTCACCGGGGAATACAATTAGCTAATTTAAGAAAACAACTGAAACATTAACCGATGAAAAATTAGTCCTTTGACGAATTTTGACTTTTGTTCGAAAAATTTTCTGCTCAAATTTGGTTTGTGTTCAAACAAAACTCTGTACCAACAAAAATGCAACAAGAAAGACTTGTGGATGTACTTAGAAGAGTTTTAGGGGCTGCCCAATATGAGATATTTTACATGCACACACAAGTTTGTACAAAATTTTGAGTCTTGGGCCTAAAATTGTATGGAAGATTTTTCTGTGGGTTCTATGAACGAACTTCTTAATGAAAGAGAGTACCTACTAGTGGTCAAGGAAGTACATTTATTACTTTAAGTTGAGTTTTTAGTGTTTTGAAGCTCAAAATAAAACTGAAGCCAAATCACGGAAAGTATTCATTTCTCAAATATATTACGACGCCTAAAATGTGTTATTATTAGCCGATGTTTCCGATGCATTTTCCAAGGTCTTCAACTTTTTTCAGGTTCCTATGGAATGTCTGTTAGAAGCCTGAACATCTACATAAAACGAGCTTCCAAAAACGTATTAGTTATACGAGAAGAGAACTTTTCATTGAACTTCATTGTATACAACGAGATATTTGTTCATTTATCCATAAGAGGGATCTGTTTATACTTGTCAAAATCAATGAAAGGGGTAAGCTAGGCGGAAAGACCGAATTGTGCCAGAAGCCGAAATTTGTTTAAGTAAGGCTTAATCTGCAGCAACTCTTTGGTATGTGCTTATCTTTAGTTACCCGAAAGCCCAGTTCGCTTGAACGCGGGACCTACAAATTGCGCACCACAGCCAAAAAAAGCCTTAATTCCGACAAGTCTAAAAAAAGTTCACAATACCTACCATATTTTCTAATTCAAAGCTGCAGAGTATACACCTTTTTAGGTCAAAAAACATTTTTTAAAAACTTTTGTGTGATATGTAGGTGGCCCTTGTGACTGACATTTTCGTGGAGATTTTTAAAATAAATATTCGAAAACATAGCTTTTCGAAAATTTTCCGCAAATATTTGGAAACCGCTCGACGAAACTCGACCAAATTTGTTCTTAGGTTGAGGGCACGTAAACTTTTAGCCGAATATCATCAAAATCGGCTTATGTAGGAGTGAAATATAATCCGATGAATTTCAGCCAGCCAGAAAAAAATTATTTTTAGCGAATAACTTGAAAACCAAAAACCCTATTTCCACGTGCTTTGGATTGTTGCTTTGGTGGGACGTGTACAAAGTTTGAGCTGAAAACGGTCAAATTGGGACCAAGAGGCAGTCGGAAAAAAGCTCCTAAACCTGCATTTTGTCCCACGTCACTCTTTATGTAAATAAAAATGAATGTCTCGAACAAGTCGCACCTGTTTATTGTAGAAACAAAAGCACTTTTTAGAAACCTGAAGCACAATAATAATCAGCTCTTTAAGAAATAGGTATCAAAATTTTGACAGTTCACTGATGGCTCCTCGATCCCTTTTTCTAACTTCCACAAGGAAGACCTCGTCAATTATTTAGACCTACTCTTTTACAGATCACATCTCTTTTCTACTCGCCAACATTTTTTATTTCTTCACAAAACTCGACAGAATCCTTCATTTCGTGTTATAGCATCCTAAACACTCGCCTACGTTGCCCCAAAGTGCACTTAAGACACCACGAGCTTGCAAGAAAAATGAATGAAAGCAGCACTACATCCCTGATAATCGCCCATAAGTGGGATGAGAACAAAAACATTTCCTGCTGTAGGTACTTACAGCATGAATATAACGAGGTTATGGCTCGATTACACTTATGTACTCAGGACCCACAATTTCTCACAACGAGTGTCATTCAAAAGTATTGCACTCCTCTGAAGAACCACCGAGTATTAAATTAGGTTGATGATGAGAGACAGTGCTCGCGTTAATGGGTCGATTGCACTACGATTGGAATCACGTAAACCTATCGCTTAGGAAATGCAAATCTAATTTTAAGGGGCGGCTTACACTGGCTCAGAAATCCTCAACGGGAATCACAAAATTTTAAACACCAAATTCACTGTCATTTTTTCCACCCATTAAGGCATATGTTACACTGCCGTATGAAAAACCAAAGGCAAGAGACAGCAAGTAGCTATGCTGTTGCACACTAAACCACCGATTACACTGCTCATCAACACTTTGGAAAAATAAAATAAAAATTTGCCAACCTCAGTCCGATTGTATTTTTTAAATGTCGCCAATGTTTATTGTTAATTTCAAAGAAAAATTAAAACAAATAAATATTTCTTCTTCTTTTACACACACAAAAAAAACAAATCCCGTTGAAGTAGGTACTCGTTAGCTAAGCACGTCTCACGCGTGTTACCAATCAGCACGATAACCGAATGTGAACTGGAAAACTCTGTCAGAGTCTCTATCAAGTGAGATTCTAGGTCGTTTGGTAAAATTGGGTAGAAACGGTTTTTCCTTTACCCTATATCCCATTTCCCATCTGCCATCTCCCATGGCCCAGCATTATTTTGAGTTGAGTGCTGAGAGCACAGCGCAAAATACCATTCGTTGGTGAATGGTGAACGGAAAAACTCTCATCTCACGCTCAAGCTCACCTGCTGTATGTAACACTTCAGTTGCTGTTGGGTATTGGGTTCTCTTCGCATTGGAAAATCTTGGAATTCGGCCGTGTGTTGTCTGGTTGTCTCTTGTCTCTTGTGTGGTGTGGTGAGTTGTGGTCCTACCGCAATCGAGCGATTCTTGTCAAATGCACTATAGTTATAGTGTCGACTGTCGTTCAGCGGTTGTTCTTCGGTGGCGTTGTTGTTATTGTTTCTCAACTCTTAAGTCTTCTTGAGGCCCAAGCTGTTGATGTACCTTGTGTTGCTTTTGCTTGTTGGAAATTGTTGTTGTTTGCTAATGGAATGTGGATGTTGCGCTGTATCTCACGCAGCACAAATATAAAGTGTGGTTTGTTGTATTTGTTTTGTGTGAGACTGTGGGGGAGTTTTGTTTGAGTTCTCTTCAGCGGTTTGAGCTCTCTTTGGTGGTAGTTCACCAATCACCAACAGTGCATAGAGTGTTGGCGAGATGTGAACATTTTTGCACTCAATTCCATTCAGAAATTGCTGGAGAACGAGTGGATTTATTGTTGGAAATGTTGCCAAGGTGTGTTTTTACGATATAAGCATGTTGATGGATGAAGTGACCGTTGCAACTTGAAAAGAATGACCTCCGAAAATAGTACAACTAGTTTTTACAGCACACAGCTACTGAAGTTGGAGGTTGTGCGTAAGGTTGACTATCAATTTCGGTTCCAAAAAAAGCCAATAGGCTCGGAAAGTAATGGGGCTACTGACAAGGAAAAGACAACAACATTCAGATATGGTTCTGAATTTTCGACATTTAGTCCGCGTGCAGATGAGTAAGAGAAGGACAGTGACGTGCGCAGGAAGGTGGGAGTCTCAGGGGCTTTCGCCCCCCTAAAATTCCAGCCGAAAGGCTCAGAGAGCTGTGAAAAACTCTTTTATGAATTTCTTTAGAAAAGATTTCATCACAAAATTGAGTCTGAGCCCACCCCAAGGAAAAGGAGTAGGATGGCAAAGAAAATATTGAAAACTTTGACAACCTACGAAAGTGACTATTACAAAGTGATGCGCGGACTTGTTGAATGGAGGCATTCTTAGGCAGAAGGTCTTCAGTTATAAAGATAACTTTTTATGGCAATCCGCCTCCAGGCAAAATTCACTGGCCGCAGCCTGAAAGCCTGTTGTGCAAAAAATGTATTTCGAACTTCTCGACAGTCTTCAGTTATTTTTGGGCTAGTAGAAGTATAAAAAATACGACACCTCGCATCGAAGCCGACTTGCGCTATAATTGACTTTGCCGCGGGGCGTAGATTCAGCCAATTTGATCACGTTGCATAGAAGACCCAAATGACATCTTTAGGTAGAACGAACCACTTATATTGACAATGACAGGCAAGTCGTCCATTTATCTGACAAGGCTGACCGAGAAGACTTAGTTGAGAACATATGGAGCTGAGGTATTTCCCAAAAGATTAGCGCACGAAAACACTCTTGATGAAAGGTACCTTAGTATATCGTTTGTAAAAAAGTGTATCCCCTTCATTGAGTCAACTTTAAAGGTATCAGTCTTCTTAACAATACACACAGGCCATAAATCGTCTCAGTGCGTGTCTAAAACCACCATCAAACTGATTAGTACCTACTAGTGCAGTTTTAGGCTCTGTAACTCCACAAGCGACCAACTATTCATCCTACGAGAAATGATGGAGTATGCCCAATAAGTTCAGGTCGGTACCCACCACCTGTTTGCCTATTTTAAGGTCGCATAAGCCCCCTTTTAAAGAGGCGAGTTAACTAGAGTCATATTTCTGGTTTTAGCATCTATGCAAAAACTCGACAGGTTTCTAGGAATACCGATGGAGAACAATCGCTGCTCCATTTGGGTCAAAAACTATCTCGCAGATACCTTTGATGTCAAAAAAGTATCTAGAAAAGGAAATGCCCTTGAATATCGTTTACTTGAGGACATTGTGCGTAGTTGGCAATCGAACAATAATCAGCATCAGCCTTTTGACCAGGACAGCGTCGTTGTAAAGCTTTTAAAGCTTTGTAGTTTGTTGTTGAATTTTATCCACCACACACCATCGATACAAACAAGATCGATTATCACCCGGAAAATCTTTCTTTTTATTCGCTTTTGACAGAGTCTGCGCTACATGCTCGAACTTTAAATATTATAAGGCCTTACAAAATATCCACTTGATTCTAAGAGGGATGGCTTCGCTTTTTAAAAGGCTTCTTAGGTCGAAGAAACAACGACTGGCTCGATTGATTCTACCCACTCTTTAAGCCTATGCCCAAAAATTGCGCAAAGAAGACTTAAACAGGCCTACGACAGCCTCGAGACCTTAAAAACTCAAAAACAGTAAGGCACCTTCATAACCTGGATTTATCGCCATGAACAAGTCAGCCACAAGTCATAGAGATCCCATATAGAGTATATAAACAAAACACGAACTTAAAGTGGAGCGGGTATGTCGCTGTATGAACAAAAGCCCCAAGGTTGTTAAAAGTATTGCCCTTGAGCTGAGGAACTGACTAATCTTCCGAATTCCAACGATTTAACTTTAGAATCGAATTACACAGTTAGACCCCTGTATGGAAAACGACTCAGGGTGGCTGCAAGGCTGGGCCCTTAGCTTAGGAGCTGTATAAAAAACGACTTAAAGTTGCTACGTAAGTTGTCTGAGACTTTATTTAAAGACCTACCGCAGCAAAGTACGTATCGAATAGTAGGTCAATAAAGCAATCTAATTCCTTTCTCTGCATTATTAATGGTCGGACAGCTCGTTTATAATATCGGCTTAGGGTTCTCTGAAACTTTTGGGCTTTTTTCCTTAGGCTACTGACTATCAGTTTTCAGGACAATATGCCACCGACAACGGTTCAGAGCCTAGAAAAGATATTTTACAAATAAGTCGAGTTCCAATCTAATTGCAAGGGTACGGAAAAGCAAGACTTATGCTTTAGAGTATGCTTTTATAGACATCAGCTTGGTTCTGTAATTTTTAATATGTCATGGTCATCTTTGAATCCATATACGAGGGAGGGCGCATTAGAGGAAGACCCCAACTCAGGTGGCGCACCCAAGTGAAAGGGGACCTTAACAAACTAAAGACAGCTGTCTAGAGATCGTGCTGCACTCTCAAATCGAGATTGGTAAAAAATTCAAGAAGTCTAATCAAAAAAAAAGGTCTCCAGTAACTTGGCCTAGACGAAAGATTTTTGAAAACGTCTCGGAAAAGGGACGACGTTTTCTCTTTGTCTACTGAGCCAGGGAAGTTATGGTCTACTCATCTAAGCCCGACGGTCCCAAGTACAAAGCCCTTTTTGCCAAGCCTTGGGACTACTGAGGTTTTGATATAATCGTATGTGCGGAACCAGGTTTAACGTTGTCAGACTAAGAAAGATGGCTCCATACCGGAGTAAAATGAAATGTGAAAAGTCCACTTCAAATATTCCATATTAGGAATAGACCGAAGAGGCTCTAAATGTTTCCTTTATTTTTCAAAATGTTCTCCTCGAAATACCTACTCAAATATTCAAATGAAATCGAGCTAATGAATCACTCAACAGGCCACTCTTTCGTGCGGCACAATTCCCCCATAAAATGAATCACTCAAGCGTTGTAAAACCTCTTGTGGGTAGTGGTAGTGGGTACCACACTGAGCCCAGTAGACCGAAAAACTCTGACGGAGAAACGACCACGAACTCAAACTTCAGAACGCATATCCCCCCTGTGAACTTGCTTCCCTCAGACAGAGTTGATCGGATTCCCTTTAACAAACCGCGTAAATGAAAACTGCTCAAGTTCGCCGCGACTATATAAACAGGCTACCCTCTCTTTCACACCCTCCGTCCAGCCACACAATATGGAAAGTCAGTGTTTGTGGGCACATATTTAACGACGGCGAAGGGCGGACATTGGACAGGACATACATAATCAATTCGGTCACGCAATTAATGCGAATCCCCATAGAGGGGGACGTAATCGTGTATAACCTAAGTCCGGCTACCCTGTGGGTAAAATATTTAAATACCTTGTGACAAACTGAAATATATCCTCATTTAATTTCAAAGGGAAATAGTTCACATGCTGTTCACGAATGTTTATGGGACTTTCTTAGGACCACTTGTGCGTGAGCTGGGAGTTCATTAACAGCTTCTTGGAGGTCCCAGCGAGTTTGGAAATAGGTTTGCAAGGTACCTACCCTTAGATGTGTATCGGGTCTCTGTTCTTTCCGTCAAAATTTGATAGGAACCAAACTTATATTGAAAACAACTCCCAATTCCGACGCCTCATCTTCATTTTTATGGGCAAAAAGTCCCAAAAGACCGTCTAAACCACTTTCGAGTGTTGATCTAAGACAAACAGCACTGCGCGACAATGGCGCATCTTAAACCGCACTCCATCTGCATCAGCTGGTTATCGCCGCACAGCATCGTTTCTGTTTAATGAATTTCTAACCACTTTACCGCTAATGACTGTATATCCTTGCTGCCTGCTTGACAAAACTTTTAAATACCTACCTGCCTCTTATTCTGTGGATAATGACAAATGCAGCAAGTCAGCCGCTCCTCCACCGACACACCGCATATTTGGATACACGAATATACGAAGCACTTGCACATCCTGGATGAATTTTTCATCACTGCAGACTGCAACTGCAATGCACCGGTACCTACATACGGCAGCAGATGTCAATGAGAGTCTATAATGCCAAGAAACTTGTGACGCTTCGACGAAAATTAAAATTTCAAACTGTGGCAGGCAATCAGCAGATGCCGAGGCTCTGGTTTCTGTTGCTCTACCTAGCTCGCATTCAATTTCATCGCTCATGTGATGAATTTTCTATTTACACGCTCTCGGCAAAGGTATACGAGACGAGGTGGTATATGCGGATGCGGTTGTTGGGGCGGAGCGCAGTTGTACGGTCTTATTTGGGCAAAGTTATTAAAAAGTTCTGCTCCTGCAATTGGAATTAGTTTTCTTTTATTGCGCTGCACTCCACACTGCTTCGTGGTGCGTTTGTGGATGTGGTTTGGTATCCAACTTGTGTATCGCAGTTGTTGTTACTTGGCTGGTTGCAGATTGGGCGTCGAAGATGAAGAGGAATATTAAAATAAATGAATTTTGCCAAACAAAAGTTTTGATTAAGGGTACGCGCGCCAGCACCAGCACCAGCACCAGCAACAGACGGTGACGCCTGCTTCGTATCCGCCATCCGGGTGAGGGAGAAATACGAAACGCAAAGCCGCACACGATGGAGTTGAAATTGAAAAGTTATCGTGTCCTTTGGCTGCACAAAGGTATACAGAGCACAGGAATTGATTTGGAGAGGATGGATGTGCGAGCCAAGTACATGTAGCCGGTGCACATCTGCGCTCGGGCAAAGACGGTGCCTTTGATACTCGTATTTCGAGATATTACTTTATTTTGTGGTTGAGCTGTAGCTATGTGGACAATGGCTGGATCTTCATATTGATGCGGCCCAGTTGGTCGGATTGGTACCCGCATTCGGATTGGGACGTGTCCTGCCGTTGGGTGCGGGACGGAATTCAATTTTGTTTTCTATATCTTTCGAAACTAATATCAATCAATATGTTGTGGTCTTGGATGGGATGTGGGCGGGATTTTTGTTGGCTAAAATGGGATGCTTGTTGCTTTGTCGGGCAGGGGTTATTGTCTTTTGTATAATACTTTTATGAGCGTGGGTGCTCAAGAGAGGTATAGCTTGAGAGTGCTTTGATGAGGCAGGCTTGTCAAGTCGAACGCATTTTATGGAAGGCTTCTACCTACCACCGAAGCTACCAAACCATAAGTATGGAAGCACAATAGTCTAGGTGGGAGGGTTGGTACATTCGCTCATTGCTACTTAAAAGTCTTTCAAATAGGGTTCAGGAAAAAGAAAGGTTTTTAAAGCCTTAGAGAAATATCCGAGAGTTAGCCTATAAAAAAGAAAATAAACTCAAAAACGAGTAGTTCTGCTGTTAATAACAGTTCTGCATTAAGTGCTGTTGAATGATCTATTTATTGGGTTGCTTAGTCAGGGAGAGGTTGTTAGCTCGGTCTTAGAGATAACACTAAAAAATTATGGGAATGAAAAGACGACTTTGGAGAAGCTTCAAGGACTGTGGTTTTCAATATTTAAAAATGTCAAATAAGCCTTCGTTTCGACGTTACACAACATAGCATTCTTTGTAACTTTGTCGATTACGCAGTAAGAGAAAGATATTGCATGCGTACAAAATTTCGAGCTCGAGATGTTAATCAATTCTGACATTACGATGATAGAGGAACTCAAAAAAGTGTCTTTCTGTCTGTCTGTGCGTATGTTCCGAGGCCTACCGCCTAACCGGGTGACCGGATTTCATTTGAACTTCGGATTTGGAGTTTGGGGGCTTCACGGTGACCTTTCATTTCATTTGTTCGAAAACGGCTCTAAGAATTTTAACCTAAATTGATATTTAAGCTTCAGTAGGTGAGGTGAACATGACTGTGTACTCAGTTTTCCGCTAAAAAATCAAATGACGGTAGGTACTTTTGAAATTTGGACATATCTCCAAAACGGTCCATAGGTTAGGTTTGGTTGGGAAGGCAGTTTTGCATCAGATGCAAATTTTCACCCGGAAGCCGTGCAGGCCCATTGTGAGTACCCTATTTGTACATGTAAGAACATGTGGCTAACAAAACCACTTCGATCTGTTGAGGAATAGTTTTATGTCTGATAGAGCCAAGTCGTCCAAACTTTCGAAGAACCTTGCTCCCATACAGGATGAGCGGCGTTCTTGTAAAGCTGGGCAGTGGCATAGAAGATGCTCCACGGACTCAATTTCCTCTTCGTCTCTGCAGCTTCTGCAGAAGTCATTTGCAAGAACTCCCAGCCTTTTAGCCATGTTTCCTATGGTACAGTATCCGGTTAGAACCCCGACGAGCATCCGGATTTGACTTCTATTAAAAGAGACCAGGAGAACCACACGCCACAGACTACGGGTTATGACGCAACCGATGGTGTTGCTCCATTGTTCCTTAGCCAGTTGTGTGGTGACTCCGTCAATAAAAGTCTTAGCAGTGTTGTAGCACCTCTCCGTCCGCAAGTTGAGGGTTCATATCAGAGCCGTATCTGGCCAATTCATCCGCTTTTTCGTTCCCTTCCACGCCAACGTGTCCAGGAACCCAGCAGAGCAGAACTGAGTGATGACGTATAGCCCTAAGTGCCAAGAGGCAGTCTGTTATACATTTCGCATTAACAAGGTTGGAGCCGATTGCTTTGAGTGCTGCTTGACTGTCCACACAGATGGTTATTTCCATTGCTGGTAGTCCCATCGATAGGATAGTCTGTGCTGCTTTCTTCACCGCATAGATCTCAGCTTGGAAGACGCTACAGTGATCAGTCAGTCGAAACGACTGGTTAATAGCAAGTCTTTCTGAGAATACGCCAGCTCCCGTACCATTTTCTGTTTTTGAACCATACGTATAGACGGATATACCTCTAATGATGGTACTGGGTGAGTTCCAGTCCTGTCTTTTGGGTATAGTGATTCTGAAATTTTTCTCAAAGTCATATCTGGGTTTCTCTTAATAAGTAAGTTACATGAGTCTCTTCGGATCAAAGATTTCAAGTATGCTTGAGTGTCCGCAGTAACGAGGTTTCCAAGTTTTGTTCTCCCTTAATCTGAGAGCGGCTTTGGCTGCCACGTTCTTAGTGAATAGCTCAATGGGTTGCAGGTTTAATAGCGTTTCCAGACCTAGTTGTGGTGTGGATCTAATTGCGCCTGCAATTCTCTGCACCTTGTTCAGGTTCTTAAGATAGGATTTGGTTTTGACCGCCTCCCACAAAACTAACGAACCATAGGTAAGAATGGGTCTCACAATCGCGGTGTACAGCCAGTGCACAATTTGCGGTTGTAAGCCCCAGTTTTTCCCAAAGGTAAACGGTCCATACGATTGTAACAAATAATCATTTCTAAGGTGATATGTTCATTACTAACTTGATGGTGTTAAAACAAACTGAAAACTCACAACACGACACTGCGCCCGTTCAAAGTGGAAGTCTCGATCGAACTGACATTCAAACAAAAACCACTCGCAGTATCGTGCTGCGTAAAGCAAGTCGTTTTTTCACTCGAAATGAGGAAGATCCTTTAATGAGACGGGGTTTCTCTCATTTCTCTTTCTTTGACTCCATCTCCAATTGCTATGATTGAACAGTGGAGTTGAGTTATGGTTTTTATGAACCAATATCGAATGCGTTTAACAATGGCAAACTCAGTTTTTCTCTGCATTATCGGAAAATGAATTTTTGAAAAAAAGTTAAATTGATGTTTTCAAAATGATTGCGTCCTTAGTTTTCAATTCGAATCACCAAAAACATTAATTTTAAAAACTGCTCATATCTCGAAAACCCGTTTTTTACTTGTTTTTTCAAAAGGTTTCTTGAATCTGCTGCTTGAAACCCTTCAAATAGTCTTCCTGATCGTGGAAGTGTTTTTCAGCCAGAGGGTCTGGTGATAGCTAAAGCAGCCCATTATGGTGTAGATACCTCTAAAAAGGGTACGGTATTGGCGACAAGGTGTCTTAACCAGTCTTGCGCCTTAAGAAAGTCGTTCGGCCTGAATTACATACGTGTTTCTGCTTTCAGATACTCAACTGGCAAGTTCAGCTGTTTTAATGGCTTTAAGTGGATCGACCGCCGTTTGGGTGTCTGAAAAATCTGTGTTAGTTTTTCGGCCGGGGGATTATGCAGTGTGCTCGATCGAATCATCATAAGAGCCGGGATTTTTTTTTTTGCCATCTGCGAGCACCTACAGCTGAGCCTAAATTGAGATCCGAAGAGTGCCAGTCGCATGCAGAACAGAATGGTGTTAATTTTGAGAGGACACCTTCTTTTGGATGTTGTCTGGATTTTGCTGATATCTTCCATTTTGCTAGTTACACAGTTTTACAGGCTTGCAAGACCTCGTCTTACAGAGCTATGAACTGTCCTATATCTGCTTTCATAATTCAACCTACTTCCGGCTCGGGGTGCATTTAACTCAAAAATCAAGGATGCTCAATTCTTTTCACGGTGTCTTGGGTTTCTATGACTCTAGCCACCTTTTGCCACACAAAAGGTAGAAGTAGGCTCTAGTTGAACCAAGCCCAAAATCTTTTATCTAGTGACTGCCCCTTTTCACTCTAATTCGGTGATGAAAAATTGACAGTTGTGGGCCTCCTTTTAATAGCCTTACATCCAACGACCACTGCAGTAAGTCTCCTTGTCTCCATCAAAGCCTTACAACTGCTGTCGCTGCATCATTAGTAAGACTCCTCAATTGCATTTGCTATCCAATACAAAATTAGAATAAACGTCACAGCGAACGAGAGGAAGGGAACAAAAGGAGAAACCTCCCCAAATGATCCAATTAAAAATAAACTGCATAACACCCTCTCGGCCATGACTTGTGTGTCCTGTGTCCTGAGTCCTGAGTCCTATGTCCTCTGTTCTCTGTCCTTATGTCCTCAGCGAAAAGACACTCCCCGGCCCATGTTACGCTGTACTATGCGGAATGAGTTTCATTTGTGTTATGAAATCACTTCTTCAATGATGATGATGACGACGACGACGACGACCCGAACCTCCTCTACGATGACCCTCTCCATCGCTACATCATCACCAAAAGGAAGTTATTAGAATGCAAATGAGTAACAGCAATTAAATTGCGATTACGAGTGTAATTAAGTGAACGTAGCCTGGTGCGAGATGGGTGTCATGATGTCCTGACTTCTCTACCTCCTGTCTGCAAATTTTCCATTTTGTTTTTTTTTTTTTTAATTTTTAATTTCAACTGCGGATGTTTCAGTTGGCCCAAAACCATCTCATGTTTGAACAGAAAAAAATTCCCGATTCTGTTACATCTCTTCATCTCCTGCGAGGCCGTCATCGACACGACAACAATCTTTGTTGACAAGATGTTCTCTGTATGTATTTGTTGTAAACTATACCTACAGCCAGCGCCAGGACCAGGAGTCGCCGCACCAGCCAGCATTGGCATTGATTAATTTATTAAATTGAACAGAGAACATTTCGCATCACGGCACACGGCCGTCGTCCGCTATACTCTTTGTCTGCGAGCGATAATGAGACTCCGACGAACAAGGACATCGAGTGGGGCGATATACCAAGGAGGCGCATCAAACTTAATGTTGGGTCACGACAAAATAAATTAAATTTGCGAAAACGTCTTCGTTCGCGGAAACGTCTCCTGCGGGCGGTCGGTGCTCGGCGGTGGCTGTGTAAATGGCGGCACAAAGACGAGGTAATTAAACACGAACGGGATTTTGTTCAACTTTCGTCTAATTCGTTTGACAGGAGCGCCATCAGCTACTTATAGACTCGGCCTTTTTGTATTTAATTTGTGATTACCAAATGGAAGGGGACATAGAAGGACTCTTTCATGAATAGCAGAGCGCAGAGCAGAATGAGGGGGTCCATTAAAATTGAATCCACTATCCAGATATTTGTTTGTGTTTATTTATGAATCGAAGACAAATGTTGACGGCGCATATTAGAAAGGTTGAAGCGTTTCCATGAATAGGTCAATCCGTGTCGAGTTAATTATTAAATCCTTAATTACGAGTATATACGGCTTCACCTTGGTCTGGGTGGGGGTGGGGGTGGTGTTGATGGTGGATTTTTGTCAGAACTTCATTAGGCTGATGGTAAGCGGTTGGAACTCTGTTGCAGGGACAATGGGTGTGAGCTGGGCCTTAAGTTATTTGTAGGGAAGATCTAATTAAAGTGGTGCTCAATTATTTGTGGAAATATGTGTATAAAAGGTATTTCACTCATTCTTTTGGGTGGGGCTGTCATGGATACGGATACGAAGGTCGGATATTTCAAGGAAATTTTGGGGAGAATTTAATACCACAATTGCTGGGGGGCACAAGGGATTAGGAAATAAATTTAAGAGTTCGTCGGAAACGAGGAGGTCAATGGGACTTTCTTTAAGGACCTACTATCGAATTGCTTTTTAAATCATTTGCTATCCAGGGCTTCTAAGTTGAGAAAAACTGTTTTAATAAAAGGGATTGTGGGTTTAAAGCTTTTAAAACCTCAGTTCCAGATTCGATTCTTATGACACTCGAATAACCCATTAACACGAGTTGGCCACCACCAAAGTTCGACATCTGTTGCGCTGATTTTGATTCCTACTATGAACATTCTTTTGCTTTTGAAGATGCTAGAGCATTGGGTGATATGCTAAATAAACCTAATTTTGCTTTTGAAGATACTACATTATATCAATCCATGCTGTGCGTCTTCGAAAGCAATAGACTAGCTTAAAGCTTATAGACTTAATCTACTAAAATGGCCCCCCGGTAGTTCAATGCATGGTTAGTTGCGTTCAGTTTGCTCTACCATGCTGGATAGGGGTTCTTCTGCTACCTACGTTGTGCCTCTTAAACCGAGTTAAAGATGTCTCTACGATTTACAAAAGCTACAATTTCATAGCATAAACAAATCAAGAGATGGACAATACAACACCTTGGGGCTTGGGGCGTTTGGCTTCAATTGTGTGGTGATTCGGTTCATAAGTAGGCGACCACATCTACTCTGGACGCACTGGTTGATCAGCGTTTAGCAAGACCTCATAGTTTCGCAATCAAAAACCGACTTAAGACGAATCCTAAATCAAAGACAGGACTTTATACAAAATGAGGTATGATTCGAGTCTTACACAAGGCTATATTAGCACCAGCTCGCGAGAGGGTTTTAGTATTCAATTGCCTTTAAAGGGGTTGAAACAGCCATTGGAAAGAAAAATTGATCTCAGCCCTTACCGTCAAACTTATAGTAATAACAATCATTGAGAGGTTTCAGTGGCTTAGGGTCAATAGTGTCCCTCTTACGCCTTGCTAGAGTAAGGGTCTTAAGAAAGTTTGTATTTTCCGAGAACGGCTCCGAAGATTTCAACCAAAATTGGTATCTGAGCTTAAATAGGTGGGGTTCACGTCGTTGCATACCCAGTTTTTCGCTCAAAAAATCTAATAAGGGTAGGTACCTACTTTGAAAATTTAACTTACCTCAAAAGTGATTCATTCTGTTCTAACATAGTCTTTTCTAGCCTGATAGAAAACTCTGCATTTTTTGTAGTTTAGGTACTGTGAAACGCGCTAACGATTTGGAGCAAAATGCAGAATTCCAGTAAATTTGATATATTCAAAATTATTTCTCCCCTAATTTTACATTTAACGCACGGAAATGGTACTTTTCATCATAGCTATTTCGAAAGCCGCGTTTTCTATTTAGAGGAATATTTAAAAACCAAATAGGGGAGACCGCAGCTAGTTGGCATTAGGGAAAAGTTGATTTACTTGCATTTATTTTGAAGGAAAGGGATTAATTGCACGTCCATTCTTGTTTTTTACATTTAATACAGATAGGTACCTGTAGTCGCCTTTTGTATCGCGAGAGCATGCCATTCCAGAAATTTTAGGGAAAGACTATTTTTTGCCACTGTAACTTTTTTTCCCTATCTCTTATTTTCCTCTTTCCGAACGTTTTTGAGCTTCTGAAGCAGATTTTTTTTTGAATATAGTGTACCATCTTTGTTTGGGTTATCCATGCATGCCTTTTATTTTCGGTAATTTAGTTGTTCCCTAAAAACCTTGTACTATCATCCACTTCTGCTCGTTTACGACATATTTACAAAGCGATGTGGTTTTTAGCTCAATTGGGTGGGCTATAAGTTCGCAATTGATTTGTGGATTTATAACCTACTGAAGTGGAAAATAAGTCCATTAACATTGGCTTGTCGACTTATGAACCTGCGCCATCTTACGCACGATTGAAATCACTTTATTTGTCAAAAATTTAAACAAACAAAATCGACGTTTAAGTCGGTGTAAAGATTTTGGTATATCATGAACTCTACTTCCAACCATAGGCACGAAAACCAGAATCACCAATCGTATAAGGTGTATGAGCCTATAAGCAGTGCATTTGGTGCTTAGTACGTATACTTTGTACACAGAACTTGCGGAAAATGCTTTTTACTGGGAGCTCAGGCCTAGCATTCTTATTTGATAGGTACTGCCTTCGGAAATGACCAAAAGTGCAATTTTTAAACCCTCCACAGGAAGGTATATTCACTTTGCCAATACATTTGTAACGCCAAGAAGGAGTCACCGGAGACCCGATGAAGTATATATATTCTGAATCAGGATCACATTCTGAATCGATTTAGCCATGTCCGTCTGTCTGTCTGTCTGTTGAAAGCACGATAGTAATTGACGTAGGTGAATGAAATTCGGTGAAAAGACTTCTTTTTATCGGCGTCAGGTTGGTATTGAAAATGGGCTATGTCGGTCAAGTATTTCTGGTATTTTGCATGACTTGTATGCAGTGGAGGGTATCAAAGCATCGGCCAGGCCGATGATAACACTTTTACTTGTTTTTCTTAAAGTTTATTAAAGTAAAACTTTTTTCCACCGCCTCGAATTTGTTTGTCCATCTATCGCATGTCGCATTACAGCCGGCCGCGGAGTGGGGAAGTGAAAGGCGCCCGGCAGAGCAATGGCGCTCATAGCTCGCATCGTGCAAGTACACTGCGGTTTTTGTGTGTTTTGATCAGTGTATTATTGTAAAAGTTCTTACTAACTTGATCGTGATGAATAACGATAAAATAATGAGTCAAATAAACCGGTCAACGAGGGAAAGAATATTGTGAAATTAAAACGATAGGTAAATATATGAGACAGAGTGCGGAGAGAGTTCGTATTTATAGGGAGAGGAAAAAGGTACTTGATGAGCTAGGTTAATTCTTATAGTGAGCTTAACAGAATTAAGAACTTTCTGCCAGTGCATATTATTGTTTATGCACTAATAGAAGGATTTGTTAGTATTTAAAAATATTGTTAAAAGTTGACAAATCAAATATTAGAGACCATTTTTTAGCCCCAAACAAATATTTATTACTATTTAAAATGATCTGTTACCAGCCATAAAATTTTAATTTTAAGTTCTTGAATTTATTTAACTCATTTCATATAAGTAAAGTACATATTTTAAATTTTTATCAGGTCCATTCAATATATTTTATTTTATTTAGACATTTAGTCATCTTCACAAGCCGAACTACACTCTGAACCGCCGGAAAAAATTAGTAGACTGATAACAGATGCCATGCCAAGTACTACAAGGTGGCGCAAATGTAATCCTCCTATCAGAAAATGCTATAATGCGATTGGCCCCTAATGTCAGTTCGGTTTTGACATTTGTGTAGTAAACACATGCGAAATACACGTTAATAAACAATGTTACGCTACACTGCTCCAGAACGCGGAATATTGGTGACTATTTATTTGAGCAATAATCGGTCGGTGACTTTGGCACAACGTGAATTTCGTCGCAGATTTCCTAGCCGTCCAACGCCTACTGGTGAAACACTGCGACGTTTAGCCGCTCGCCTCGAAGAGACTGGCACAACACGAGATGCTGCCAGGCGTGGCAGACCCCGGAGTAGCCGTTCTGCAGAGAATATTGCTGCTGTAGCCGAAGATGTCATGGAAGCGCCGTCGACATCGACCAGACGACGTGCCACGCAAATTGGTATCAGTCGACGGTCTTTACAGCGAATTTTGGTACAAGATTTGAAGATGTTTCCGTACAAAGTCCAGACGGTGCATCAGCTGTTAGCTGCTGACCGCCAATCGCGTCTAACATACGCTCAAGCCATCCTTAATCACCACCAAGAGGAAGATGATTTTTCATCAAAAATAATCATGAGTAATGAGGCCCATTTCCATCTTAGCGGGTACGTAAATAAGCAAAATTTACGCTTCTGGGGCACTGAAAATCCGCGTGTAACCGCGTGTAAACCGCTCAAAGTCACTGTATGGTGTGCTGTTTGGAGTCATCGGACCTTTTTCCTTCGAAGACGTCGCGGGCCAAACGGTTACTGTGAATGGTGAGCGCTACAGTGATCAACGAGTTCTTTTTGCCGCAACTTGATGAATTGGGATTGGAAAACATGTGGTTCCAACAGGACGGTGCAACGGCACACACTGCACGTGCCACAACCGATATGCTGAAGGATGCATTTCCCGGCCGCCTAATCTCCCGTTTTGGCGATTTGCACTGGCCAGCAAGATCGCCTGATTTGACCGCTCCAGACTTCTTTTTGTGGGGCTTTTTGAAGTCGCGGGTTTATGTCAACAAGCCTCAGACTCTTGCAGGTCTTAAAAACAATATCCGTCAAGAATGAGGACCTATCGCCGGAAGTTTTGGCCAAAGTGATGGAAAATGCCATAAAAAGGGCTCAAATGACAATCAACTGTGGCGGCGGCCATTAATATGACATCATATTCTCGACTTGATGTAAAAAAAATTAAAAGACCAAACAAAAGTAATCCACAAGAAGAATCAAAGTTTTTAATTTTTTTTTTAAATTACAGCCAAAAAACATCGGAAGGTTATTCTTGCGCCACCTTGTAGTAGGGGTCCCACGTCGAGTCCTGAATATAATACGTTTATCATTCAAAGTGGCGAGCCTATATCCGAAAATATTCTTGCAATTCCTATTATTAAGTTAAGATTAAGAATGCAATTTTAACACTCTAAATAATCGAATAATTTTCAGCAAATTTTCAGTTCAATGCCTTAAAAAGTTTCAATTGCTCCGTGGTTTCATAAAACCACACAAATGTTTTTTTTTATCCCGTATATATAGCTTTTGAATTTTTTACCTTAATACCAAGCGAATAAAACAAAAATCCAAAAAAAAATCTGTTGATATGAAGGAGAAGGTTTCGTGGGACCGAGACGTGTACATTATTTAGGTAACCTAACCTAATCCTAGCTATAGCAATATTTTCCATTTGGCCGATGTAACTCAGCCAACATAAGTAGTCCACTTTTGAACTGGTGTCCTTTTCAATTTTTATCTTCAACCTGTTCTCATATATAAATATTTGGTTTAAATCGCTTCCCTATACCACCCATCTACGTCCCGAATTTACGCTATAACAGCCATCTTCATCACTTCAAATGGCTTCGTAAAACGTCAGCAATCACCCCGCCCCATCAGTTAATCAAAACAAATTTCTAATTTCTTCCCACACAATAACTGTCACAGGACTCCCCATCAATCATCCGAATAGCCAAAGTGAGTGATATCCCAGCTCAAATTATCGTCAAAAATCGTAGTCATCCAGTCCAAATGAAACATTTTTCCGTCCCCCTTTGCCGGGCGAATTTTCAATTCGTTTGATTTGAGCAACTCCATGCAGGTTCGCATGGTCCTTATCCGTCCATCTTTCTGTCTGTCTGCGGCTAATAAAAATGTTTCCAAAGCGACCGAAAAAAACTGCAATTTTCGGGAAATAAATTCAAGGGTTACACACAAACCTACAGACGTTCACACTATCATTGGAAAATTACCAATATCCTTTGGTCTATGGGCACCAACGCAATATACCATCAGAGACAATCGTAGAGGACAACTGCAGCAGCAGCAGCAGCGTCCGTCATCAGCAGAAAATTTCATGCGACGAACTGAGTCTGAGTCTGAGTCCGCTGTGGATGCGGAACGTTTTCTGCTAAGTTTGTGAGAAAAATTTACCAAGACGTCAGCACAAAATGGCTGCCTGCACACTGTCCTCCTCTCAGCCTCACACAGTAGGTCTGTCCGGGTTCGCACTCTTCCCGGCAGGACGCATAGATCTACGAGTGCACACCAACTCAGACTCACATTGCTCGTGCAAATAACATTGCAACGAAGAAGAAGGGAATCCTTATGAAAGCTTTATGTTTGTGTACATGTGAGTAATGGGATTCAAATATAATTTACGATTCGTAAATGGGGAGCCTGGCCCCCAAAATGGCTTCTGGCGTGTTCCGGAAGCCATGGCAAACACCACTCACACATGCAACAGCAATATTTCACTTGCGGGCTGTTGGCGCTGCGATTGTAAGATATGGCAGCAAGGATAACACTAGCGCGAGGCGCTAAAGCGTAACACACTGATAAGAGAGTAGGTACTGGGGCAAGTTTGCGGTGCAAATGAGCAGTTGACGTACGAATTACCGCTCCCAAGCCTCGAAATGCTTGCAGTTCGCTGTGCGAAAGGATAGTTTATTTTTGTTGGTGCGGAGCTGCCTTCTTGTGTGGCAGGATCGGGCGAGTTTAATTGTTTTTCTTTTTCGGTGTGGACCCACGAAATGTTGCAAAGCGAATCGTTTCGTGTACGGGTTTGCTTGACAGCTTGACGAATGTTGGGCCTGGACGTGTGTGAGATTATTTTATGCACATCAGGGTGAGGAATTCTCTCCGAAACACATGCGGCGGGGGACATCATTTTATTCGTGGGTTGATTGTGGCGCAGTTGGTTGGGGCTTGACTATTGCACATGTCCGGCTCAAAGAATCGTATTCCAAATGTGGAGGCAGTTCGAAATGGGGTCTAGCTATTTGGTGTATTTTTGAGTACAGAGTTTCCCCAAAAATGTTTAAATTTCCAGCGGAATTTCATAAAGCCAACCATCTGCTTCCTTGATTTTGTTTAAAACTCTAAATAAGTAGTCTCGATCTAAAAGGTTTTAACTTATTCGCCACCCACTCCCAATAAAACTGCCCTTACGCTTGTCCAAAACAATAGTTAAACACCCTTTCCGCATCCATGAATCCTGCCTGCGAAAACAACTCCGTCACAAGAACAAAACTGCACCGAAAATGTGTTTCTTACCACACTCTTCCGGCCCCTCCACATCCAACACCACGTGCAGCCCTGAAAATGCTGGATTTAATTAATTACACTGTTTTCATAATTAATTCCTACAGTTGGTCTTGCTCTGTGTCGACTTGCGTGTGTGTACGAGTATTTGTCCGAGCTAAGGACGGGCCCTCGGTATAGATGCTCTCTCGATTCATCGCCAGCTGAAGCCTTATGTTATGAGCTGTGTTGTGTCCAGCTCTCTATGGCAAAGCTATAAAGTCGTAGAATTTTAGCATAAAATTTGCGACACGAGTCGCAAAATTTAAGTCAGCACCTCGTAAAAATTATTGCAAAGCTGTGTATATATAGAGAGTAAAAGTTACCGCCACAAATTGCCGGATATGAAGTTGGTTTTTGCCCACTGGGAGGGTGGTCGATATAGGTATAGGTGCTCCACAGGATATAACATTCAGTACGGTCGTCTGGGTCTGTAAGGGGGTTTTGTTGGTTTGGGGATTGTGTAGCCAACGTGCGGTGGCCCACGGGGTGTAGTGTAACAAATGAATGGCGATTTGTCATGTCACTTTGGTTTAATTTATCATTTTTTTCTTCCATGTTTCTGTGGGGTGTTTTTTTTTTCCTTTCGCCCTTTCAAGACGACATGGCCCAGTGACACAAGTGGGATGAAAGTTCTTTTCGTGTTTTAATTGCAAGTGAAGTGTGTATTAATTTCTGTTACGTACTGCGATTCAATTGGATTAATCGGCGCAATGAATCAAAGGGTGTTTGGATGGGTGGTTGGATTTTTGTTTGCGTAGATTGTTTCTTATCGAAATGGAGATGTATAATTAGTCCTGTGATTATCGTATCAGTGGAAAGTTAGGAAGTTACTAAAACACTTTCAATTTTCTTCAAGTAAAGAGAGCTATGAGGATGCAGACAACTTTTATAAGACATTCAGTGCAAACAAATAACACATGAGACGACTATTCTTGGTGCAACTGACGTAATCTCGTTTCGGCAATTATCAGCTAAGCTTAACAATACGAATCGTCTTGGGCAAACAATGGAATACGGAACTTATATACCTACGAGGAAATGTGAAGGTTAAACTGTCTTATCGTTCGATCTATGATCTTGTTGTGTATTATTTTACATAAGATACACTAAGTCGCTAAGCGAGCATGTAAGTGCATGGATTTGAAGCGATAGGGTGATCAGTATATTATTTTAAGATCGCAACATTATTTGCGTAATGCAATTGTGTTTAAATTGGCTTCTTACACTTTCTCCGTTACTTATGCTGTATTCGGCATCGCTCGAATTTCTACATTTGTCAACTACTGAGATTTTGCCGGGTTTTGTATGTCTAAGCTGTCAGTGCAGCGGCCTCTTGCACTCACTTACCCTCCCACCTCAGCTGAAGCAAGTCCCAAAAATAAATTATAATTCCAAGTAAATGTATAAGATGTACAGTAAATGAATTAAATTAAATCGCCAAACACAACAAGGTTAGGCTTGGTTGGGTACCAGGCCATCAAAGTATTGCAGGCAACGAACATGCAGACAAACTAGCTAGGGTTGGTTCAGAATCCCTTCTCTGTGGACCAGAACCCTACTCCTCAGTCAATTGGACTACTGCACTGAAGCAAATTAACGATTGGGAAAAACAACTTCGTCTTGATCATTGGGAACATGTCCCTGGTCTAAGACAATCCAAACGATTAATTAAGCCTTACTCCTATAAGGAAATCCTTAGGCTCAGTAAGGATAACAAAAATGAACCTTTGTCCGGAAACAGAATGCAGATTCAGTCTGGAGGATGTTGAGTCCTCAGAACATATTTTATGTGACTGTCCGAAAAGAAAAGAAAGAAGAAAACGTGTCTTTAATAGAGAGACTCGTACGCCAGCGGATATAGTGCTCTCTGCCACTAAAGACTTATTGGCCTTCGTTAGGGAGGTCGCAAGTCTCTTAGACTAACTTGTCCCCATTGATACAATAGATCTTACAGGTCGCAGTGTCAGCCAGCTGGGCATGGGTATTTAAAAAAAAAAAATTAATTAAATTGAATATTTAAAATAGGAACAAATTGAATTCATTACTTTAGGAATATGGCAAAGCCACTACCTTGAAGATTCGTACACTACCTACATAGTCTTCTCAAGTTTTTGGGATCATCAGAATGGCTTGAGAGGGTCAATGTGCCACAATAGCCATAAAAAATGTCTTTCAGCGGTATACGGAAAGAGAATTATTTTTTTGCACAAATGAATTATACGTTTCTTAAATCCAGAAAATCGTAAAATTAACAAATTATTCTTATTCCAATCTAATTAATCATTTATGAATCAAGAAAATAATTCTTAATGTTTCTTGATTTACGAAACAAATTTTATGTAGAAAAGTTCAGAAATATATTCTAAAAGCAAGAAGCAATTTTTGATACTATGAAATTTTAAGTTAACTTTAGTGACTAACTAGTGAGATTTTCTTATATTAGGTAAATTTTTAATTTTATTATACTTACTAGCTGGCCCCGCGAACTTCGTACCACCTAAAATTGATTAAATTATTAACATGTAACATCCCTTTTGATATTGGAACCTCTCTATTGAACGAATGAAAATCCCTTGTAATTAAATTGAGTTCAATGCATAGAAAAGACTTCAAAGATTTCCGGTTCGGCTTCTTGGTCCGGTCGGATTTTCTTAATCAACTAAATCAAGGAGAGCAGAATGTGGGCAATCGGCAATCCTCGCTTCTGCCATTCGACCGAGTACATCCAGAAACGCAATCCTCCAAAAACACAGTGCTTAACGATAAAGTCCATTATCGGTTTGAGGTTTTGTTTAAAAAATCGTGATTCTGTCCCTTAAGATGCAACCACCCATACACATCGACCAAATTTCATTTAAATCGGTTGAGGCTTTTCGGAGGTCTACACAGGTTTGTTCAGTAAATGATAAAAATGATATGTAGACCAATACCAAAGATGTGTGAAAGTTTGGTTGAATTCGGTAGATGCGTTAAGGCGTGAATCGGTGACAAACGAACACAATTTTAACGCTCAATAGATAGATTAAGAAAATGCGATTTAATTCCAACATAAACTTCAGATTGGATGGATCTAAAATGACGGAAGGCATGGGAGTGGAAGTCTATTCTCTATCACCCGAAATTAGTATCGCCTTACGTCTTCCAGACCACTGTAGCGATTTTCAGGCTGAAATAATAGCTATACGCGATGCAGCCCGCAGACTTCACTTGTTTGCGATAGACGGAAAAGCTATCGTAATATACATAGAGAGTCAGACAGCCATAAAAGCCCTGTATACACCAACAACTCGATCAAAGTTGTTAAATCTCTCAACGAGATTGAGGACAGATGTTAAGTTACCCTCTGCTGGGTTCCAGGTCGTAGCGACATTCCTGGCAACTGCAAAGCGGCAAAAGTAGCCTGACAAGGAAGCGACCTTCACTCGACCAACAAAAGTAAAACGTACGCTCCTATGCAATCCATTAAATTTCCCTTATTCAAGGAGGGAAAAAGGGTCGCAAACAATAAGTGGAATAGCATTAATACCTGCGCCAAATGCAAGCAAATCTGGCCACAACTAGATGCTAAAAGGACTCAGAGACTTATCTCTATTAGCAGAAATAGAATCAGCTTCGTAGTCAGAGCCGGACCAACCATATGTGTAAATGCAGAGGGCGCCAAGTTCTGGGGGCGCATTGCTAGGAAGGAAAAGTTTATATTTTCTTGCGCTAACAAATACCACCATCTGCATTTTAAAAAGCGTGTTCAAATAAGCCCAAAATAACAACATCCACCTGAATTATTTCTGAAATATTTCTTGTGCATTAACTCATATCACTTGCAATGCTGCAACTTCAACAAGAATCTAACAGAAAATATCGCAAAATAAAAAAATCCCACAAGACCTACGCAAGTTCAATTCTTACCTACATAATCCACATCCACTTATACATTTTACAAAAGGATCTAGTTCAAAAATCTCAAAACAAAAACTTTCTCTATCACAAAAAACCCATTGAAAGTCTGCCTCCTGGGGTGATGTGGACCAGACTTATGCATGTATGCAAATATGAAAAAAGGGCGCTTTCGGAAAATCTTGCACAGGGCGCTAATTTTTCTAGAGCCGGCACTGTCCGTAGTAGGAGCATTAAAAGGACATTGCTTGATAGGAAGACACGCTCACAGATTAGGAGCAGCCTGCAATGATTTCTGCAGAAGCTGCATGGGTGAGAAGGAAGAGGAAACCGTTCTTCATCTTCTGTGCACCTACCCAGCTCTCGCAAATTTGCGCAAAACTATCTTAGGGAAATACTCTACGTAGATCTCAGTGACTTGTCTCTCACAGACACACGCTGCATCAGCAAATACATTACTAAGACCAAATGGCTGCAATGATCCTTTACATACTTTCTGTATTAGCAGTTGGTCTCATCAGCTACTACTTAGACGCTTAGATGCTTCCATTATCCTTCGTTTTATCCGAAATTTTCGTATTTTTTTTGACCAATTTGCGCAGTAAACAGACTGATTGTTTCAATCACTACACTTCACCACTATTATCTGCCCTATCCGATTAGCTAGCAGAGGATACTAGCAGGGTCCAACCGTTACGGTTACCGCCCTATCCGAAGGCTAACTGTCGACCGGTCACCTCCTCCTTGACCGACCTTATTAGACAAAAGGGCCGATCTACTAACCACAGATACAGATGTAACGGAATACGTCACTTCGAACGAGATGTCGGAGGATTATAACACTGTTTCGGTCACCCGTCGTATATTCGAAGACTTATCGTCCAATTTAGATTTCCCAGTTTCCTCTTTCCAATGAAAATATTATATACCACTGGCCAAGTGTTTAAATAATTTATTTTTATTTGCGTTTTTTTTTTTTGTAGTTCTCTAATGGGTTCCACAGGAGAGTTCCATGGAGAATCCATGGATCTGGGCTGTTCTTTGTCAGCTGGCAAAACTCAGTCTGCTGCTCAAGTGATCCGGTTGCTGGGTCAACATGGTACCGTGCAAGAGAGTAAGTGTTTTTTTAATTTAATGAGGTTTTAGAAACAAAGCACTAAAGGTTGAAAGCAACGGAAATTTGGAAAGTCAACATGGATATAATAAAACAAAACAGAAAGTTAAATTTATTTCCATTTGGTTCGAAACTCTTTATGGACTGAAAAAGATTATTTCTATAAAAATCCAACAAAAAGCAAGTAAGTACTTGATATCAGAAAATGAACTAAATATGCATGTATCAAGAAAATGTCGGTTCGCATAAATTAGTCTGAATAATAAATGCACGATTAAAGGAAAAGGTTATTGAAATTAAAGAAAATTTCTTAAGACCACATTCCGTACTCAACAAATCCTTTCTTTGAAAAAGAATAGTTATTCTTGATTTCAGAAATAGGTCCTTGGTTTAAGGAAATTATTTCTAATTTTACATATAGATTTCGAGAGATATTCGAATCAGACCACCATTGTCGGGTCTCTTTTCGTCTCTCTACCACTGTTAATCTTACTCAGAGAGACTCTCTGGATTTCTCCACAGTTCTTTTCTGGGCTCGATTCCTAGTGTTAACGCTAGCATCTGTTTATGGGAGATCAGTTTTATCGACTGGGTATCGACCCAATGATGTCCCAAGATCCTCATTCTTCTGCTAGCCAACGCCGGACATTAACACAGTATATGTGCCGCTGTCTCAGATTCCTCCAGGCATAGCCTACAAGGTTCACCCTCTCTAAGGCCTATTTTCCTTAGGTGATACCCGAAATTACCATGTCCTATAGACAAAGCCACCACCCATTTCAATGTTCCTCGACTCATGCTTAGAACCCTTCTTTGAGTGGAGCAGGTCGGCCACTTTATTGCCATTTCAGCTTGTCTACATTGTTCCACAGTTGACCACCTTCTCAGGTGCTCTGCCGTGATCCATTTGTGAATCAGCTGTTTTACCATTCCTCTGCCAATTGAAGAGAATGGTTCTGGTCCCAGCAACTTTTCAGTTGACCCCTGTTTTGCAAGGGAGTCCACCTTTTCATTGCCTTCGATCCCTATGTGTCCTCGTACCCAAGTCAGTGTTACTTCATTTTTAGATCAACACTTATTGAGCTTAAGTACACATTCCAGTGAGAATGATGTTGTGATGTTTGTTTCCATGCATCTGATCACCGCCTGATTGTCCAGTGCTATAAGGATATTTCTTCCTTCCACCTGACTCTCAAGCAAGAAGTCCAACGCATGAAGCAAAGCAATCATCTCAGCCTGGTATACTCCGAGGCTAATGTGACGGGCAAGTTCCTTGGCCAAGAAAACCTATGAACGATTTAAGACAAAAATCTCTTTGGAAGAACACAATTCAATAGGCAAAACACTTAATTCAACATTTTTCTTTCTTAAACCGAGCAAAACTTTCTAATTTTTTGATTTTTTTTTCGCTCTTGATTTATGAAATAAAAATGTTAAAAATAAGAAATAATTACCTTGGACCATACCCGTACCTTAAGTTCTTGTTTTTAGAAGCTTCTACTTTCATTTTTGGAAATCTTTTATTCCGTGAATCTCCCAAAGTTTTTGAGACTACCAGAATGGCTGGACAGGGTCAATGGGCCTCACGAAGGGTCCACAAGGAACAAACAACTGAGTTATAGAAAAGGTCTTTTAGCCTTATGAACCTTTTTCATTTATCAGCCCCAATTGTAGCCAAAAGTACCCGTACACTGCTGGAGAATTGAGAGAGAGTGAATGCCCTCTTGGATAGTTTTTTATTAAAGATCACTTGTAGCAGCATCTGGCGTACGCAGGATTTTTTTTAGGGGCTGAGACTTAATTTTGTGATGAAATGTTTGCCAATGGAATCTTTCTACTGAGCCCCCCTTCCCCCTGCGTACGCAACTTACTTCCACATATTTCGCTTCAATCTGTTAACATAGGTAACCCAACTTAAACCGACTGCCTAAGAAATAAGCACCAACCGTCAGCTCTTTCACATCACCGACATATTTCATTTGGGTAGTAGCCCACCCAACCTTATGCTTCCTTTAAGTTACACGCTCTAGACCGATCATACAGCGGTGTTCCACATCAATTAAATTAATTGCATCCTCGTCTGCTACGCCCGCATTCAAGTCCCACACAAGTTTAATTTCGTTTTCGCCACCGATTCGATTGAAATAATTAAAACTCCATTCCGGCCCCGGCATGCCTTCTAGCTCGTCTCCTTGAGTCTACTCATTAATTTACTTAGCAAATTGCACTCACTTACTGTATAATACAGAAATTTAAGGAAAAAAAAATTAACAAGGTATACGTACAGCTCACATTTAATTCCTTCCGCCAACTCATTCATCATAACGCTGGGGTTGTTCCTTGCTTTCCGCAAAAAAAAAAAAAAATAACCCTTCAGCTGCTGATTGTTGGTTGGTTTGACTTGAATTACCGCACACACTCGCACTCATTACCAACTTCATCATATTCATTATCATGCTGAGCGTCATCATCTCCAACATCATCATCATGTCGTCCTTTTGGCTGCCGTCATCTTTTCCCATCCACTTGGAGTGTAAACGCATCCTCATTAATTGTTGCCATATAATCATCAGCGATGTCACCCGCGCACTAGATGTTGTTCATCCTGCGAGACTCACCTGAATCGCAGCAAAACCCTCCATCGTCATCGTCGTCGTCATCATCATAATCAAAACACCACAAGTGCCCTCGACGGGGCAAATGCACTTTGGAGGCATATACCTATTCGTAGCTGTGCTTCGTACTCGGGGGGATTTCCCATTCAGACGCACTTGAGAATCCAGCATATTTTGCAGTCAACCCTGTAAGAGTGCATGTGAACCGGCAAATGGCATTTGATTCTTTTTCCCTCTACCAGATCCGTTAGCTCTTTGACTGGGTGCAAGGAGTGGGTATTGATAGGGTTGCCATGAATATTGGTGCAGTTTTAAATCGAATTTAAGATGGTTTTGTGACTGCTATTAGGACTTAGGAAGCTTGGAGGCCTTAAGGACTGACAACGGCATCAATCTGTAGACAGCTACCTGGTGTACTGACTTAATTGTTAAATGGAACATTTGTGGCTGAAAATTTAGCGAAACTCCTGCGAGAACCTTTGCTCTCAAAACTTGTCAAAAAAACATTTTTTTTTAGATTTATAATAAGACCGGAGAGCCTTCACGGGGCTCTGGCTCTGTGGCCTCTACTAAAGGAACTTATTGTGCTTTCCCTGGTTAGGTCCTAGAGTCTTATACGGGTGCAGTCATGAAGACGAAGATCTTCTGTTGGTGTATGTCAGAAAGAGCTTCTGAGGTGGCGGTTTCATCGCCAATTATTTTTTTTCTGAGACGAAATAGAGCCGGACTGCAGAGCTCAAAGTTGACAACAAAATTTTAGCTTTTTGCCTTTAGGTCGGGGAACTTATTCTGTCGCACGCAAAGTGTGTGACTTTTTATGGGAGTAAGAGAGAAAAGATGTTCGCGTGTTTTTTCTAACCAAGAAGTTGACCGCCTTCGTTGACAAGGACTTGCATTCCCCATAAACAGAAAACGTAAGGCCGGAGCTTTAAACTCTCCGACATTCCAACTAAGAAGCTTTCGTTCGAGATCCACTCAAAAACCAACTAACTCTACAGTTTGATGTCAACCAAGACCTAAGCTACACCCTCTTAGCCAGTTCACTAACCTTCAAAACTGCCATCCAACTGTTTGTCCAAGCCTGGCAACCCTTCCGAAACCGTTTTGCACCTTCTTCGAACGAGGTGTTAACCAAAAATGAACTACCCGCGTGAATTGCATACAGCTCTTTTTTCGCATCTGTATATAAAAAGTCGTCTAAGCTTAGAAGTTGGATGTTTTTTTTTTGCTCAACACCGCCTATTCACTTCTATTCATTACGGTTAAGCGCTGATGCGTATTGAGAGCACTTAAATGTGAATTCTCCCGCCATCAAAGAGGTGCGCGCGCTATTGCCACATCAATATACCTACGTATATTATGAGGAACAAAAGGAAAACAAAAACCCGGTCCTCGAGAGAGCATATATACACAAAAAGGCTACAGAAGAATAAAAAAAAAAACTAGAAAGTCCTCCAATATACAAAGCCCGTAACATAAAGGACCCACTTGAGTTGAATTTCTATGAAGCCTTGCTAGCTGCTGCATATCATAGAGCTGGTCCTAGTCATGGGACACAGTGCCAGCCATCGTCGTCGTCATCGTACTCTCGTTGTCGACACCGCTGCCGAGAGTGTTATCCTGGTTTTTGTGTTCCACTAACTGTTAACAGTCGTTTGCTTCTCGCTCTGTATTGTTGCACAATTGTTGCGCTTTTTTGCCAAGGTTTCTCTTGGGAGCCTCGAGCAGACCCCGCTGGATAAAAGTGCAAAGGATAAGAGTTTTTTGGGGAGCAATTTGTTTCGAGGAGAGTGTGTGTTCCTTCTGTTCTTTTTTTTTTTAATTAAAATCGCGGATAAGTGAGCGGATGGGGAGGGGGGAATTTCAAACAAAATGAGAAAGTTATGCGCTGATGTTGGCCTCAGTTTGTTTGTCATGGACTGATGACAATTCTAATTAATGTGTCATTTGGGAGAGGCAAAGGGTTGGGTATTAAAGGATATATGATGAGGATGCACAGATTGGTCGGTTTGAAAAGGAGGAATTTAACTCACAGTTAAAAATTGCTGGCGACTATTAATTTGGACGAAGATTTGGTAGAGATGAGGACGTAATCGAGCTACTTAGGCGCCCTCTACGGAGAAATGGAGCAATAGTGCGGGGAATGGAAATAAGTTACCTAGGTCTAATTTTTTGAATAAATGAATGATATAAATTAATTTTATAAAATAAAATGAAAGTTAAATGTGACTCTAATTTGCTGTTAAAAGGCTGGAAGTTCTGTCCTTGCTTGGGGTGGTACTTCAGCAGCTAGAATGTCATCTGACTTCTGACAGAGGTGGAGGTATTCTTTTTTAAAAAGGCGTAGGAATTAATTATAATTTTATTTAAAAAAGTCGCTATTGCCGAAGCCTTCAACGCTGTGACCAAACTTCCGTGACTGCCAGAATCTCTACTTGGAAGCTGTATGGGTCTATCTTACTTGAGGCGTGTCCTGATTGTCCGCAGTTCACAAATCGCAACCGCATTTGAATTCACTAAGGCGGCCGAAAAGAATTTACTACCACCGATCATAGTTCACAAAAGAACGATTACTTGATGAGTTGTATGGCATTCTCCTCTGCCCAAAGATTGCTTCAGTTTGACAACAATTTGGTAATAATGGCTCTGTAGCAGTCACAGTTTTATGACATTTCCGGCAGCAGTGTTCGAAAAGCAGATCAAAATCAAAAATCAGCACCCGTGAGTGTTGTCCACAAGCAAAACTACCGTCAAAATTCAGAAAACAAGATTTTTGACTAAATTATACCAACAGTTTATAAACCCATTTTTTGTAAAGAGCGCGCACATCTGAAAAACTGTGAAGTCTAGTTGTTAACTTGTGTCGTTTTGGAGGTTGTTACTTTGAGTGTTTTTTAAAAGATACAACATTTTTTCAAAAAGTACAAACTTCGCTTCCAGGGCAAAGTGACATAAGTCGAAATTTGTCATTTTCGAGCTAAGTTAATCATGCAGAAATAACCAAAAAAAAAAATATGTTTATTTTTTTTTTAATCAGCTTAATTGTACTTCTTGTACTTCTTCTTTCACGTTACGGAAAGTGTCATACCGATTGTACACTAGCAATCCTGCAATTTCTTGAACCGCAATGACGTTTTTTAGTTGTGCGTGGCGGGTGGTTGTGTTTGTTTCGCCAAAACGGCGTATTGCGAAAAATGTCAAGCTACACAAAAAAAGAACAAACGACACTTCTGCAACATAATCGGCCTTACTAACAACCAAATTTAGACTCGACTTTAAAGCAAAAGTCGAAATTAATATAAACTGTGTACCAATAATCAAGTTATCTTTGACTTTAAGATAATCGAGACTGTAACTTTCGATCCGAAGAAAGTCGAGTCTAACTCATTATTAAAGTTTAAAAGTCAGTCTGAGGGAACGTCAATTGGCCGTTTTGAATTAAAAAAGGTAAGTTGAAATGGTAAGGTATTTCCAAAGCTTATTTATTTCAAAATATAAGCCTTTTTTCGTCTGGTGCAGCAAATCGGACATTTCATTTATATAGTTTTCTTTAGTATAGTATGAGAACCATTTTAATGAATATTTGTATGTCCGTTTGTGCAATGGAACTGTTAAATTATATACCTATAGCAAATAAAGAGAAGCAGCAGCTTAAATTTTACGTAGGCAATGCGAGAACTTTTAGTTGACTGTGTTTCGTAAATCTGTTAAAGAAGATATCAATATTACATTGTTCTATGATTACCAAAAATAAAATACTTAACCAGTAGTACCCAATACGATACGTATTTAAAATACAACCAACTGTAATTTTTTGCAACAAATTATTTGAAAGCTCAGAAAAAATTATAACGCATTTGAGTTATACTGTTATAATTTTGGTATAAAGTCAGATGTAGTTAAAGTTCCGATTACTTTGATTGTTGGTACCTACAAATTAAAAGAAAATAAACATTTAAGAAATTATCAGATTTTTCGCCGAAGGCCGAAGGTTTGTTTTTAAATATTGCTTTTTTTATAAAAATGTATGTAAAGGGTTTTTCAATAGGGACGCTACAAAAGTAGAGCGACAGGGTCAGCAAACTACGCCGAATTTCTTGCCGCTCTTGACATTTCTCTTCAGTAAGGCTTGCCATTTCATAATGGAAAGACATACGAGCCAACAACGAGTCGAAATTATTAAAATTTACTACCGAAATTCGGAGTCAGTGGCCTCAACGTTAAGAGCGCTACGTCCAATTTATGGTCGTCATAATCGTCCTAGCAGATCAACAATTGAGTGTCTAGTGGAAAAATTTGAATCCACGGGCACAGTACAAAATGTTCCCGTGCCAGTGAGACAAAGAAGTGAACGTAGTGTCGAGAATATTGCTGCCGATGAGGCTTCAGTTGAAGAAAGCCCAAATGTGTCTCTCACACGTCGTTCCCAAGCGTTGGGCATCTCTGTGACGTCGTTGTGGTGAATTTTGCGAAAAGATCTTGGCCAACATCCTTACAAGATTAAATTGACGCAAGAACTGAAGCTGCTTGACCACCAGAAGCGTCGTATGTTAGTGAATTGGGCTGAGATTTTCATCGAAAAACCAACTTCAGCGATGAGGCTCATTTCTGGCTGAATGGCTTCGTCAATAAACAAAATATGCGGTATTGGTCAGGCAGCAATCCACACGTACTCCATGAGTCATCATTGCATTGAAAATTACGATTTGGTGTGGTTTATGGGCCGGCGGCGTCATTGGGCCGTACTTCTTCCGTGATGATCAAGACCGGCACGTTACTGTGAATGGGAATCGCTACCGTTCAATGATAACCGAATATTTTGGCCCCAATTGGATGATATGGACTTGGAGGACATGTGGTTCCAACAGTACGGCGCCACAAGCCACACAGCGAATGTCACAATCAATTTATTGGAAACCAAGTTTGGAGAACGTGTTATCTCACGAAATGATCCAGTCGCTTGGCCGCCTCGGTCGTGAGATTTAGACTATTTCCTGTGGGGCTACGCCAAGTCTATGGTCTATGCCAACAAGCCAGCGACGATTGATGAACTTCGTACGAATATCGAACGTGAATTTGCCGCAGTATCGGCCGATTTATGCTCGAAAATTGGGTTCAGCGTCTGGACTTCTGCAAGCGTGCCCGTGGTGGCCATGCAAAAGAAATCGACTTCCATACATAATGGCATCGAACGTACTTTCACAGGAATAAAGAATTTCATTGATATCCAAAACCTTTTTCTTTTATTTAAAAAAACTTTTGTAGCGCTCTTATTGAAAAAACCTTTAGTATCTGAAAAAGGGAGAAATTTACTTCAATTGTATGTAAACGAACTTTATATAAATAAAAACATAAATAAATAGTTGGCGGAACAGGTCGGTATTTTTTTTATATGGTTCAAAAAGAAACTTCTATTTTCAAGTCCAATAACTTATACCAAACTACAAATTTTAGCATTTTTCGACCTATCAGATCATCGATTTGCAAAGGAAATAGAGCTGTTAAGAGTAGAGAAGCCTTGGGGTACTCCAGCATTTACCATAACCATAAACCATTCTTCCATCTCTGAAAATTGGGATTGATCTTACAAAAAGTTTGCATGAAGCGACCCGGGAACGCCGCCTTCAGAATATCGGTTGTGGCTCGCGCAGTGTGTGCCGTGGCTCCGTCTTGTTAGAAACACATGTCCTCCAGTCCTAATTCGTCCAATTGCGGCAGAAAAAACTCGGTTAACATGGCCCTATAGCGCGCACAGTCCACTGTTGTCATACTTCCCATTGCTAAAACGAGCCCGTATGGCAATCAATTGCGACGTCGCCCATTTGGCCGATATCATCTTCTCGAATTGACCAATAAAATTCTAAAGGCTCAAATAAGTATAAGTGCTGCTCTGGTCATCCACAAGAAGCTTACTTAGTAGGTAGGGCTTCGTGTCAGACCCTTTAAAATGCCCTTGGGATGTCTTAGTCTTTGATGGCGGTTTCCCCGTGTTGTACTATTACCTGTGCATATAAGTGGACTTTGTTTTTAAACAAGTCTCCGGTAAAAGGTCTGTTCCGTCAATGGCGCAGTGAAAACACTTTTAACGGGGATCGGACCTGAGACCCCTTTGCCCAATAGTTTAACACAGTAATCGCTGAGCTCCTGCGCCCACTGGCCTATTATAGATATCTGACTATTTCGACTTTCCACTACGATGGATAGCACAGAGAGAAACGCCATCAGACTGCAGTTTCCCTCTTACCTACCAATCCATTCAACTGATTGAGAAAGATCTTCAACTATGTTGAAACAATTTGACCAATCGTCACGGTTCCACAAATGCAGCATCTAAACTTCCGTATCCTCCTTAATTTCATAAGACACTCTTAAAGTTCCCATTTGCATATCACTGCCTGCCTTAAACATTCAACAGGAATTTACCTGAGCAAAAATATTACGACTACCTACCTGTATAGCCTTGCGACGGTGATGCCCTAAGTTACACATTCCATGTCCATAAATTTACCAAACCGCATACCAAATAAACTGCCATTTCTTAACCTAATTTAAGCATTCCATTCCATTTGCGGTATACCCACCATGCACAGACACACACATCCTGCTAATGCACTGGTTCTTCCATCTCGCAGTCCATAAATTCATGGCATGGTCGACAAAAAAAACAAAAAAACTCCACACCCCCAAACCTAATTGCCATATCAATTTATGAGCTCGAAATACCTTTATTCCTTCTGTGTGCCATTAATATTCATTTGACATCTTTGAAATTCCATATTCGATTTGAGGTGGGGGTGGCTGACCGGAAAACCCCCCTTCATTCCCAAAGTAAGCGACTCACACACCCACTTTAGCTCGGACTAAAGCATATAGCTTTCTGTACACAAGTCCCTCCATTAGGTTGATTATAAAATAATTATTGATCCTCCTTTGGTCGTGCCATGAAAGTGGTAATGTTGTTTGCCATCCTACACCTAAACACACACACACACCCACACACAATTTGGCTGCAGCTATTGAAAAGGATTTGGCAGACCAAATGCACATCCGTACCGTACGGGATGCATGCAATGCTCCTACATCTGCATATGATGTTTATGGCGCAAAGAAATAGCCTTCTAAAAGGACCTTCCTCCTGTTGGAGTATATATGGCTAGTGTTGAAAGGAGCTGTGTGATTTCGGTTCAAATATTATGTAGGAGGTAATACATTCGTTTGCTGTATATGTCCCCGTACGGATTTCATTTCGATTTATTGCATTTTGATAAAATTTTGCAAACACAGATGATGGGAAATTTATATGCCTCCAACATTGAGGAGGATATGCTTATGCTCTATCGAAAACAACGTTTGCCAATTATACGAAACAAAGTTGCTTAATCTTGATCGGAAGAAATGTGACAAGATGGCTTTTGATGGCGAAGTTTGTGGATATGGCGACACAAAAACCTCACACAGAATATACAGCAATTTGCCACAAATCTGAATAATAATCTACCTACAAGGCAAATAGTTGCTCCTCCGTAAGGGATCGTCTGTCACATGAAAAATAATCGGCAGGCATAAGTTTGTCTTACCGAAAACTCGTAAAGGAATATATTTCGGACCGATAACTTTTAACCAAGGCTTTCTTACGAATGTCTTTAATTTTCATCCTGCAAAATACAGCCTCAGGGTGTGCAAAATAATTTGTTCTTACAGAGTTTTCCTTGACATATCGAATTGCATCTGACGAACTTCCTCAGACGTTTTACGTTACATTCGAAAACTTTTACGCTAACCCTAACTATGCCTGGTATTCAGTCAGAATTTTTGACACAGCAAAACTGTTAGCGGCTCAATATTTATTACGGGTTGAGGTCAAAACTACTGCCTTGTTATAGATGTTTCCAAGGTTTTCGGGAACAAAATACGAGTAGGTTGTGGTGTTCATTGCCACGCCTACTTTTTGTAGGAATTTTGGATAGAAAATTATTTTTCAGACTTTAACTTGCTATTAGCCAAATAATTATTCATCCAAAATCAGCTTTCTATGTCATCCATTTATTATTAGCCCTGCACACATATTACAACAACTACTGCGAGCCTCGAAGTGTCAAGTAGAGCGGAGTTGTTGTAATTGCGTGCTGAAAATCCAACTTTACTGTGCTTTGCTGAGATCGAAGCTCAAAAAAACGGGGCTGTTATTATTTAAAAAAATTTAATAGGATCAGCAAGGACTGCACACACTATCCTATCGATGGGACTACCAGCAATGGAAATAGCCATCTGTGTGGACAGTCAAGCAGCACTCAAAGCAATCGGCTCCAACCTAGTTAATGCGAAATGTGTTGCAGATTGCCTCTTGGCACTTAGGGCTATACTTCATCACTCAGTTCTACTCTGCTGGGTTCCTGGACACGAGAGCAAAGCTCCTGGTCTCTTTTGATAGAAGTCAAATCCGGATGCTCGTCGGGGTTCTAACCGGACACTGTACCATAGGAAACATGGCTAAAAGGCTGGGAGTTCTTGCAAATGACTTCTGCAGAAGCTGCAGAGACGAAGAGGAAATTGAGTCCATGGAACATCTTCTATGCCACTGCCCAGCTTTACAAGAACGCCGCTCATCCTGTATGGGAGCAAGGTTCTTCGAAAGTTTGGACGACTTGGCTGGGGTACCTCTATCAGACATAAAACTATTCCTCAACAGATCGAAATGGTTTTGTTAGCCACATATCCTTACATGTATAAACAGGGTACTCACAATGGACGGCTTCCGGGTGAAAATTTGCATCTGATGCAAAACTGCCCTCCCAACCTAACCTAACCTAACCTAACTGCTTTGGTCGTTTTCTCTGTTGGAACGGAACGAAAGAGAAGTCTAAAAACGAGTTAAGTTAAAGGTCAAGTCTTAACCTCAGACACCTTACTTTGAAGTTCAGAACAATGGTACGCAGTACCATCACAATATTATTGTGATTGTGGTCGACGATGTTGCGTCGAAAAAAGAGGATCAAATGCCTTTTGACATGTGTCACAAAAAAAAGAATGACTGCACGAGAGGCTGAAAATAACCTTTTCAAGCTATAAAGAGTCATATATATGCCATTCTCACTGTTCTATTCATCAGTTGGTGGCCTGGTTCTTATCGTTCAATTGGCGCAGGTGGTGGCTTTATTTAGAGACAATATGGATCTGGGCAGACAGAAATTTTTTAAAATATTACTACCTCTGGTTAGGCATTAAAAGACCATGGTGAGGGATAAATACTAGAATAGGGATGATTCAGCTGATCTCTTCTTTTTCGACCTTTTTTGAAGGACTGCTTTCTGACATTCTTTACTGGTCCATGCCATGGTAGAATAGTCCTACTGAAAAATCGTTACCTTTATTCAAAAAATATGTAAGACTGCCTGTAAAAATAGTCTTGAGTCCGTTTCATACATTTTTTAAGGACGATTCTTTTTTTTCGCTTATAGGAGGTCAAAAGAAGATCTGTTTTGTTCAACCAAAGTAAACTAAAGCTACGTATAAAGACGATGAATGCCCAATAAAACAGCTCGCAGTCACATTTGCTATAAAGTGTAATAAACTGGTATATTTTGTTGTGAGTCTGGAAGTTAACCAAGGCTATAGGTATAAAACAGTTCGTAGTCACATTTGCTATAAAGTTTTATAGACTGGTATACTCGTGTTTTGTGTGGCTGAAAGTAAACAAAAGCTAGGTATAAAGTAGACGAATGCCCAATAAAACAGTTCGCGGTCAGACTTAAAGTGTAATAAACGGTTAACTACCGCTGAAAGCAAATAGCGCTGTAAGTAGTTCTATAGAAGAGTCATGAACGCATCAGCATATTCTACTTAAACAAAAAAATAGCTAATGCAACAGTTCCGCTCTCCAAACGTAGTTGCTCACAACCATTCGTTTTACGCGAACTCATAGTTCTAGGACGAATGGAAGGGACATGCAATTTCAATCCGAACGGCTAAATAAAGAAGGTTTTTCATGGCAGTCATGCTCTCGAATGTTTGCCAGATGTTCGCAAGAGGTGGCGTACAAAAACTTTGTAGTTTGTGATTTTCCGGGGATCGAACTAAAGCACCTTGCTTAGTAGCGCAGCAAACTAAACGCTTGGACTGAGCATAGTCACTTGGAATAATGTAAGTCAAGTAAGGCGTACTTCTCGTCGTTGTTTTACTTTACTTTGCTGAGATAAATTCTCAATAAAACACGCCTTGTTATAATCAGTATCCCTACATCTCGAAAGTGCCAAGTAGGGTGTACTTCTAGTGGTTGTTCCACTTTACTTCGCTGAGATAAATTCTCAATAAAACACGCCTTGTTATACAATCACTTTTCAGTATCGGCACAAAGACTCTCTAGCGGCGTTCAGATGCATATTCGCTGCTCAAAGGCACTCGAACAGTGTTGCGTCATCTATCTGTCGATATAAAAACGTTGTCTTCACTTTTGCGGGCAGTGAATTCTGAAATATGCTGCGTGCTGATTACCAGTGGATTTGCCCGCATGCACTTTTTACCTCGACTTCGATACGTGTTCCCTAAAAACTATCCCACGAATACCAGATTTCCAAATCGTTGTTGTCACCGCTTTGTCAAGCATTTTTCCCAGTCATCGCCTCCATTTATCATCACTTATCATCACGTCCACTATTTCCATTAAGATGTCATCGATATCACAAAAAAAAAAAAACATTTGACAGGTCGTCGCACTCCATATACCTATCCGAAGAGTGCCCATCACAAGTGACACTCGAACTGTTGGCAAACCCATGTCACGTTGATAATCCGCCGGCCGTCAACTGTCCCCACCCTCTAATGGCGGCTCATATAAGAAATCGAGATTAACGTCAGCTAATTGCCCCTAAGCTCTGACCACCAACGGAACTCGTCCATCAATCCGTCAGCCCAGCCGAAATGTAATTTCTTAATCTCAGTCCCCCAGCCGATCGGCCCTCCCCTGAACCGTCCCTTGTTACGTTTCTGTTTCTGTTTTGTGTTTGCCAGTCACATATGTATCAACAAATAGAAATCACGGAACCGCAAAATAAATTCATAACGTCCATCGTTCATCCGTCACCATTTCCCCGGGGGCTATATACATACCCAAACCAAACAGCTACCACCCGTGGTACCCGTTCGTCGTCGCCTCAGGTCAGGTTCCCGGATCGGATCGAAATGTCATCAATCACGTTTGACGACGACGACGACGAGGCCGAGATAGTGAAATGGTAATAACGAGGGGTGTCCGTGTGTTGGTGTGTTGGTGTTCACCCACCCGCAAGGAATGTCAACTGATAACTTTTCTGTTGTTTTTGTTTTGTTCGATTCCAGTCCAGTTGCCGCCTCCACCCGCCCGCACCCAGAGCGCTGCCAGAGACAAAGGCCATTTCGGGATTAGATTTTGATTTTGTTGACTTTAGTGTGCGCTCTCGCTCTGCATTGCATTCGACTGTCAGAAATTCAATTGGGAAATGGTTAAACGCTGAACGCCCGGGTGGAAAGCAATTTCCTTTTCCCATTTCTTGGAATGTCAAAGGAATTAATATTTTCGTGTACCTTCCACAGGGGGTACTCAGAGGCTTGAGCGAATAAATCCATATTTCTGACCATGGCGGTGGTGGTGGATGGTGGAGACAAATGGCCACCAATGTGGATGTGGATGTCACGTCTGCCCAAGGATGATGGGCATGTCAAAGTCAAGTTCATATAATTTTGTCAAAGTTGTATGTGCGGTTAGGGGTTGGTTGGTAATGGCTCATTTCCAACCGACTGAAGTTAGACAATTTTCACTTTGGTCTTGCAGGAGATTGAGTCCGTCGTTAAGTGAGAGATGGGGCGAGAGCAGGACCGTAGCAAGGGCTGTCAAATTCAAGAGAAACTCGTTGAAATGATAATGGCATTTGGCTTTGTACAGTTTTTGTTTGCTTTTGATTACATCGGGAATTTGTGAGTTTGCCAACTTTATATATTTTTTGCGTGCGATTATATCGACAGTGATAAACGGGAAAGTTTTGCTTTCTATTGGTATCTGGATCTGTTTATATTGTTTGAAGTCAGGCCCCTGTGAAGAGATATCAAATGCTTGTTTACCAGTTACATTGACAGTTAATGGTTGGGATGATGTAGGACGGTTTACATGGTGTAAACATGCTAAGATATATATTTGCACTATATATCTTAGCAGGGTGGTGAGTGTAAGTCCAGCGGCTGGGGTTTAAATTCGTTCATTAGTTATGTGTTGTACACGATTTCTCTGAGCGACAGATTTTGGGACTCATTTCTGAGCCTTCTGCAGTGCAAAATGCAAGTCTGCGGTTCAGCCATCGAAAACTTAGAAGGATATGGCGTCTCTCGGTGGTATTTTCGGCACTAATTGAATAAAGTTTTTGTCTAAGATTTGCTCATGAACAAACAAGTGTTATTTGCCATATTAAAGTTCTTTTCTAAATTCGTTCGTGACTGACATTTGCCCTGACCTAACCTGAGAGGAAGACTCATATGTAAAATATGGGCGGAGGAAAGTATGCCCGATGAACCTCAGCATTGTTTGCCCGATCCTCAAGATAGGAGACCCTTTGAACTGCGCCAATTACCGAGGTATCAGTCTTCTTAACACTGCCTACAAGATCTTATCTGCCGTGTTGTGTGAACGCCTGAAGGCTTTCGTAAACAACCTGATTGGTCGATATCAGTGAGGCTTCAGGCCAATAAAGTCGACTATAGACCAAATATTCACACTGCGACAGATCTTGGAGAAAACCCAGGAAATTCAAATCGATACCCACCACCTTTTCATCGATTTTAAGGCCGCCTATGACAGAATTTATAGGGACGAACTATACAGAGCAATGTCTAGTTTTGGCATCCCTGCCAAAATTGTCCGTTTGTGCAGGATCACGATGGAGAATGCACGCTGCTCCATCAAGGTCGGTAAAGAACTCACCGAGACCTTCGATGGCAAAAAAAAGGATTTAGACAAGGCGACGCCCTGTCATGCGATTTCTCCAACATCGTTCTTGAAAGAATAGTACAAAACTCAAATGCCAACACCAGATTCACGATCTTTCAAAAGTCCGTCCAATTACTCACATACGCAGACGAAATTGACATAATTGGCAGTTTGTGAGTATTGATACTGAGGCGGCGAAGATGGGTTTGGCGTAAATGAGGGCAAGGCAAAGTATATGCTTTCAACTAAAACCGACGTCTCAGACAGGACGTCTCCATAGACAGATATAACTTCGAGGTGGTTAGGGACTTTGTCTACCTAGGCTCCGCTATGAGCTCAGCCAATGACACCAGTGCTGAGATTAAACGAAGAATAACTCTTGCCAAACGCTGTTTCTTTGGGCTAACAAGGCAATCGAGTGGCAAAGCCCTCTCTCGAACAACTAAAGTGACCCTTTATACGACCCTAATAATCCCACTCCTGCTCTATGGCGCAGAGGCGTGGACCCTTTCAAACGCGGATGAGGTTACCCTTGATGAGGTTACTCTTGGTTGTTTCGAGAGGAAAATTCTTCGAGTGATTTTTGGTCCCGTCTGCATGCATAGACGGTGAATGGAGGAGGAGATACAACGACGTATTGTACGGGCTGTACAGCGACATCGACCTGGCCAGAAGAGTGAAGGTCCAACGACTGAGGTGGCTGGGTCATGTTGAAAGAATGGACACGAATGCTTCGGGCCGGAAAATCTTCGAATCCACACCCGAGGGACGGCGCAGTACAGGAAGACCGCGACTCAGGTGGCGCACGCAACTGTAAGGGGAGCTTAACCAACTTAGCGTGCGAAACTGGAGACAGCTGGCTAAAGATCGTGCTGGCTGGCGACGCTTGTTGGTTGAAGCCCAGGTCCACCCCGGACAGTAGCACCACCTGAAGTAAGTCAAAGTAAATAAATAAATTAATTTTATTACCAATTAACTTGAATCAGTTTTAACTCACATGAAAAGGGTCATTAATTTTTCGGTTTCGAAAGTAGATAGGTAGGTAGGTAGAAGTGGCGGTTTAACCTTGAAAACCCAAGTAGCACTATGATGTGCCTTTTTGTTACCACGACTCGTGTGACCTAGTTTGTGATGGTTGTTGAGATGATGTATTCTAAACTTATATCCAACCTGTGAAGTTGAGGAAACGGATTATATCTAATATTCCTTTACCCGAAAAGTTGCTAAGGTCGTTGAAAAAAGGTTGGTTCAGTGTTCGCAATCTGGCTCTTGCTAGTGCCGGACATTTACAGAGGAAATGGGAGAGAGTTTCTTTCTCATTTGTATTTCCCCAACTGCGGCAATGAGGGTTGTGTGGGATCCCAAGTTTGGCAGCGTCGTCTCCTATTGGCCAATGCCCCGTGATTATTGCCGTGACTCTGGCAATATCTGGGCGGGTTCTGTTTAGCAGGTTTCTTGTTCTATTTTCATCGTATGAGGGCCATATCTTTCTGGATATGACGCAATTGTTCAACCCCCTCCATTGGAGGTTGGCTTTCTGCAGGAAGTGTGAATGGATTTGTCCTTTGACAACTCCTAGTGGAACGTGGACCCTTGCCGCAAGTGAGCTTTGTAGAGCAGACCCCTGTCTGGCCAGCTCATCTGCACACTCGTTACCTGTTATGTCACTATGCCCTGGTACCCAGAGAAGTGTGACACTGAAGCGTTCGCCCAGACGGGCAAGTTCGTTCCGGCACTCCTGCACCAGCTTGGAGGATATGGTAGCCGAATTGATGGCTTTGATGGCAGCTTGGCTATCTATAAGGATAGCAATGTTTTCTTGTGCGTTGTGTCACGCCCTAGTTGCACACAGGCTTCTCGGATAGCCAGTAATTCAGCCTGGAAAATGCTGGCAAGTAAATAATAATAATAAACACGTACAGCGATACATTTTTGATGAAAATATTATTTCAAGTTTGGACCTAGCCATTAAGTACAACATCATTCAAATGGCCGCCTATTTTCAGTGTCATTTAAAGAGTCCTACCTATTTTCTAAATGTATGGGCCTAAGCAGTGGCCCAGGACTTAAGCTGTAAACCGTAGAGCTCCTTGTCAATAATTGAGTCATAGAGTTTATCCGCGTGGCTCAAGACAAAAAACTCAACCTCATGTCGACCAATGGACAGGTTTTCTTTAAGAAATTCATTGGCACATCTGTAGACTGACCATGAAAGTTCTGAGACAGCAATTATAGCGTTTTATAGCGATGCAATCAAACAGATGGAAGGAGTGCAGGTCGAGCGCGAAATACGTGTCCGTGAAGAGTTGAGAAGGAAGGAGGAGCTGTGCGAATAAACAATTCAATGCACACCATCTGTCCGCATCATCAAGACGAGTCCTTGACGCGCTTTATTAATTTAGCCCACATTCTCGGAAACACCATCAGTGACTCACTAATCGCATTAAGAGTTTTTCCTATTTTCCACATGAATTTCCATCGACTATGTGCGACTGTGCCCTCGCATGCAATAATATAATGAAAACTTTTTCCCAGTTGATATTTTTCAGATTTAATTGTTTATTGTTCCACCATTGCATTGGTGCGGACGACGATATATAAATAGTCCTGCCACACGAAGCGCTACACACTCCTCAGCCCGATATATAATGGGTAGGGCCTTAAGTAAGCGCACCATCATAAAGTACATCAATCTGGTTAATTGGATTTTTAATTGCATTAATGCGAGTTCCAGTTGCAGCCCCCGCACTCTCATGCACCTACATTTAATTCATTTCACAACTTGCACTCATTTTAAATGATTTTAAGTCCAACTTAATCCAATCGTTTCCAATGGGCCGCACTTCTACCAATTACCGATGAATGCCCGACCCGTGTCGACGCAATTGTCTAATCCGACAGAATGAGATCCTTGCGGAGGATGAAACCGATAAAAGTCCACTTAAAGGCTATCACCCGCAACAACAAAGACAAGTCAGGGAAACTCCAACGGAACAGCACTTCGGAGCGAAGCAATTGCCAATACAACAAACTCAACTGTAGGTACTCCCCCTGTGGATGCGTCCGGAGGAGAGAATCCTTTTGCCGGTATAACATCCGCTTGCCGAGCTACATCTTGATTGAGGTTAATCCTGAGACTCTTTGTGTGTCTGTGCGATGCATTTGTCACACGGTACATAACAGGGATTCACTTTGGAAGTGCATCTGTGTCTGTGCCAGAGCAAAGTGATGATCCTTTCCGGTTGGCGAAAGAATGCAAAGCAGAAAGCACTTTGACACTATTCCATTAGGTATCAGTATCATATCTGCAGTTGTGCTCTGCTGTCTAGTGGTGTATAATAAAATGCGCACATAACAACTGTTCGAAAGGACATTGTTTAGACGTTTTGAGTGTAGTTGCCTGTTCCGACCCCTCATTGTCGCTTTGCGGAAGTGAATGCCAAACTGATGACTCTGGCAGCCACATCAGTAGCACAGTACCACAACTATCCAGAGTGAGCTCGGTGCCAGAACACACGTCCGGAAGGATTATCATGCACACACTCACATGACATGACCGCTTATGTTACCTCCTTGGCTTCACCCCAAAGGTGCATGAGCAGTATATATAGTTGGTCGACTGAGAGACAGAGATGCTTCATCGGGGAATCCAATTGCTTCAAGTGCAGGACAATTTGTTATCCTTAATGTTCAAGCGGACAATTATTGGTGTCACATGTAAACTGGGCTGCGAAACGTATGCGTGTTTGACCAGTGCTGGGAATGAGAAATAGTTTCTCGGCCGGCAAATTAAGAGGATTTATGAGAGAAGAAGTTGTGGGCTCTGAGCTAAGACTGTCAAATGGCAGCGTTATTAACTGCACGTTGATAGGCTTATTGCGGAAAGATTACAGGGTGTAGTTGCAGCGGCTTCATTGACTTGGAGATTCGGTTGTGCCAGCCACGTATGCAGCCTAGGTTGTCAGAGGGACGTGGTTGCTTTGCATTGGCGGTGATTGTCAGGGTAACTTGTTCCAGACGAGGTTTGAGTATTTTCCACAAATGAGGGATATGCGCCATGTGCGCTGGGGACTTTACAGTTCGGGGAGAGAGAGAGATAGAGAGGGACAGAGAGAGAGAGAGAGACAGGGACAGAGAGCAATTGCTTCATAGGGTACAAAAAAGGGAAACGGTTGAAGAGCGCTCCAAAAAATGGGCAAATAAAGAAATTCACCTTGTTGACGATGTTTGTAATGAAGAAGCTTCTTCAAGGACATGGGAACAATAAATTTATCTAGTTAACGAGATTTGTAATGAAGAACGCTTCCTGCCGGAGACTGAGACATGGTCCGCTATACCATGGATGATTCATGGAAGTTAAAACTTAAGTGTGTTATAAGTCTTTCGTTGGTATTGATCCTAAAAGCTGCAGATCGGGTTTGACGAGTTTGCTAGTGGCTACCTAAAGTAGGTACTTTGACAATAATTTGTCCACTTGTCGCTTACATCGCGCCAGCTGGGACATACGTTTGAGGGTGGTTCCTGGGGAACTGAGGAACTAGACCCATCACTTATGTTTGAATGCGAACATTTTTTTTAAATTTGTCGATTACGTAGTGAGAGAAAGATATTGCATTCGTACAAAATTTCGAGCTCGAGGTGTTAATCAATTCTGACATTACGATGAGTTCCTCCAAAAAAAATAGGTCGCAAAATTCTGTCCGACCGTCTGTCTACCTGTCTGTCTGTATCCCAAGGAGCATTTTGCGACTTTATGTGTCATGTGTCATGAGCGACGTCATTAAGACGTTTTTGTTACCAGAAAATATTCCCAATGAGTAACATTTTAGACACATGCTAGGTAACATTTCCCATTTAGGAATATTCCTTTCTAGGGATTTTATGTCTACACAGGTTCTTTATTGTGTCAAAATTGTTTCTTCAATGAAACATTATGTCCGCTGCGTGTAAAATGTGTGGAGATGTGTGTTCATGCACACAATTCCTAAAAACTTACTGTCAACACGGATTAAACGCGATTCCCGATTGGGAAGTTTGTGGCACACAGAATAAATACAATTCCCAATAGATTGTTTACTACACAAATAAGAACGAATTCCTAATTGGGAATATTTTGTTAGGTATCCATTTTGCATTGAAAAAAAAAATGTGTATGGGAAATAAGAAATTTTATATTTGCAGTTTTGCTGTATATGGTGTAATTAAATAGATTAAAATGACACTATTATGTGTATACAGACATCGTAGATTTATTTTGTACTGATTTGATAATGCTCTTTATCAGCATTTAAAATACCATAAACAATTGTAAAAGAAAGTTTTTATTAAATAAAGCATATTTTGTAAGGATCATGGTTTTTTTCGAAGTACATTAGTAACATTTCAAAGCAAAATGATGTTGCCCATAAAATTTCAGTAGCTGTTTTGTGTTAAATAATGAAATGTTTGATGCAGTCAGAATATTATTTTGGTACATAACACAGGTACACAAAATGAATGACGTATCATAACGTCATAAATTATATGGTACGGCATTCTTCCCAATTTGTGTATATATGGGATTTGCGTCAAAAACAATTCCGACTTTGTGTTGCGCCACTTCCGAAACAAAAAAGGAACTGTTACTTCGTATTTTCGAAACATATGTTCCTAAATGGGATCATGAATTGACACCAGAACGTCGCTAGGCCTAAAATGTGTATTCGAATGCTACTTGGGTAGGTACCTCTCATATGAAATTTTTATTCCAGTTCGATTTGTTCGAATACAGCTCTAACGATTTCAACCAAAATTGATATTTGAGCTAAAGTAGATCGCATTACCAAGACTGCATACTTAGGTTTTGGCTAAAAAAATCGAATAACTTTACTTTTGAAATTTGGACATATCTCGAAAACGGTTCATAAGATTGTAACAAAAATTCATTTCTAAGGTAATATGGTCATTTACAACTTATTGGCGAAATCAGTTTTTCTCAATACTGTCGTAAAATGGATTTTTGAAAAAAGGCATTTTTGAAAAATGTATAGTTTTCTTTAGTTTACCTAAAAACGGCAATAACGATTTTGACCAAAATGCAAACTTAGATTAAAATTTATATTTTCAAAATGATTGCGTGTTTAATTTTTAATTCGAATCACACAAAACCCTAATTTAAAAAAAATGCTCATATCTCGAAAACCCCATTTTCGATTTCGATAAAAATTTAAAAACCGAGTAATGCTTACATCGCGAACAATAACTTGTACTCGGTTTTCAGCTAAATAGTCAAGTAGATAGTATCTCTCAATTTCTAAACATTTCAATATTTGTAACTGTTTTGCCTGCAAAATTTTACGAAAACCGCTCTAATGATTTTGATCAAAATATATTATATTAGATAAAATGAGAATTCGAAATAAGATCCCGTACTTAGTTTTTTTTATAAAATTTTAGTAGTGACGTGTTATAAATATTTCTCGAAAATTTGTATTCAAATCTCGAATTCTCGACCTCTGTTCACATTTGTACGGTGTATTTTTTAAATAATTTGCAATTTACACACTCAGGCAACTCGCAATTCATTTGCAGCAAAAATTTTTTTAATCGAGGGAGTTACGTTCCACCCAGTGGGGCAAAGTATACGAATTAAGGGTTCCAAGTGATCAAGGAGTTTCCAACTTATATTGGAAGGTATCAGCTGAGTAGCATCAGTTGGAATCCAAACTGGCTGCTTTCCAACCCAATATACGTTGAAAAGCCATCGAAAAAACTGCACCCGCGGAAAGCCTTTAATCATTTGCCATAAGCACTTTGCCACACAACTAATTATTTCTTAGGCACTCAGTGCACCTCTAATTACATTCTACTTTATTCACTTAATTACCCACTCACTTGCTCATAAGATATCAGCCCACCCCCCATATGCGGGAGGACTCCCTCACTAATATCATCCGCATTCCCTGTGATGTCGTTGCCATTGATGTCTACATGGAGGAGAATGCTCTCTTGGGCTGGCGAAAGGATCCCCACCGCATATACTATTTCTGGCACGGCATTCATTAAAAGCGAATCAAACTGCAAATTGTGTACACACACCGCCGCCATCCGCATACAGAGCTGCAAACAAGTTTCAATTATCTATTCTATCCCTGGTACAGCCAGTCGCCCACACGTCCTTATATACCCACCATTTGACTTGAAAATTATACAAAACTTAGCACTTCCACCCAATTTGCATTTCGCGAACAACACCACTGTGCAGATATCACAACCCGTACATACCGCCGCCACCAACCTCGGGGTGGAAAAACTTGTAACAAGCTCCGTGACAACAAACATCGGTGCATTGGTGCATTCGTTGCTCTTGTTGGCTGCCACACGATGAAGATGCCACAAAAAGACGCGAATTAACGCGCTGAAGTCTACAATCGCATGCAGCAGTGGGATCTGCTGCCGCACATCAAAACCTAATCGTATATGAAATGCTGATATGGTATTTCACACACATGTACACATCGTCGGCTGGATGCTATCTTGTTCTAAAGGCCATTTTTTACGAAATTGAGTTAGGTATGTAGTCTTCATAATTTGGAGACGCTCTTTCGTTTGGCGCAAACCATTTTGTTCTATCTCTTTTAGTTCTCAAGTTACAGAGAACTGTTTTGTTCAATAAGACACTTTATTAACGATTTATCATGTCATTTTTGTTCAATAAACTGCTTTTCATCTTTTTTGTATTATATTGAACAATTCTTAGAATATTAAAAAAAAACTATTTCATAATTGCTATCTTGTCCAATATCCACAATTTTGGATGTTTTGTTCAATATGCGTATGTAGTAACTTCATTCTATTTTGTTCAATATCCAATTTATTTTAGATTTTGTTCAATATCCAACCGTATAACTTCATTCTCTTTTGTTCAATATCAAACGAGATCACCGTTGTTGCATTTGATTTCCGTATATTCTTATTCAGTCCTGATCCTTCGGTGGATAAGCACGTCAGTACCTGTTGTTCATTGTGATAAAGATCGACTCTAAAGACACGTAAGTTTTTAGCTACTATATGTTAATATTTGATTTGTTTTTTTTTTACAGTGATGTGATTTAATGTGTTTAATTATTATTTTGCAGTGTATAATGGAGGGACAGGAAATCGTATATTTGTCTTCACCCGAACCTGAATTGCCGGATGAGGTTTCAATGTAATAAAATATCTAATGCCAGTTTTTTCTTTTTCTAAGTTTCTTTCTTTTTTTTCAGGATTTTGAATGATATTGATTTATCTACTCCAGATAACAGGGCTACAATCGAGCCCTTAACGTAAGTCTGGAAAAATGTGGGCCCATATTTTTAGGATTGATTTTAAATAAATATTGTATTTCAGTGTTAACAATAATGAAGTCCTAAACAAAATGCCTGGTGATATTCAATCAAATACTCCTAAAAGTTCAGGCCAAATTGCAGAATTGGTGCAGTATCCCAAAACACTTTTAAGGTGTTCTAAGCAAACATTATGATTTTTTATTCGTTTTTTTTAATATATTTGTTTTATACCTACATAGTATGATAAATGCAGCAAATCCAGATTCTATCATATCAGAATTTCATGCTTTGGAAGCAGCTCCATCTGAACAAGAAATCGCTGCACCGTCATTGGAAAATGAGATACGAGAATCTGAGCAAGAGTCGGAATTTTCACCAAAGGAAACTTTACGTGGATCGGGTAAGAAAAAAATTACAGCTCCCTCGTTATGGAAAAGAAACATAAAAAAGAAATTACGTCAGAGTGGACAGGAATATCATAATGCAAAGGGTCACAAGTGTAGAAAACGTAAAATTCAAGTTACGCCCAGTTGCAACATTACTTGCAGTCATGATTGTTACACAAAATTTTTGGATGAAGATCGCGAACGAATATTTAATGCCTTTTGGACATTGAATGACACCGAAAAAGGGCAGTTTTAAAGTTAAATGTATTAAGTTTTGTTATTTAACTATAATTCGTATAGTTAGAAAGTATATAAAATAAGAACTTAGGCTAAAGAAAAAGAATTTCTGTTTTGTTTTTCGTTCCTAAAAGAATAATGTATTTTTTTAACTTTTTGATAAAATAAAAATTTGAATTGAGAAACAAAAATAAGTCTTTTTACCTAAACCCACATGATTTTGATTCGCTCCAAAAGAAAACATTGCAAAATTCTTTAGGTACTAAATCAGCTTTAAACAATAAAACTATTTTTTGTTCTATGTAACATAATAAACTTTATGTTTCCTCTCTTTTTGTGTTTTTTTCTATGTTGTTCAATATTGAGGTTTTTTGTTCAATATCCAAAAATTTTACCAACTTGTTATCACTCCATATAACTTTGTTCAATATACAAAATGACTTCCTCGTTGATTTTAATTTATAACTAATTCAAAATAAAAAAAAACAATTTCCGTGACTTGTTTTATAAACAAAATTGTTAAGGCTTTGAGAAAAAAATCAATACCAACAAACAATTTTCTTATATAAACAAAAATTTTCAATCTGAACTTTAAAAATCGATTTCCCAACATTTTGAAAAATGGACATTGAACAAGATAGCATCCAGCCGACGACATATATATGCGGTTACAAGTGGAGAGGATGGATTTTGCAAATGGATGCAATGTTCCGCTGAGACTTTTGCGCGACAACACCGAAGAAGGCGATTTTGCATATCATGGAGATTAGTTGAGAAAGTTCACGGGGACATTGTGGCGGAAAAGAAAGAGTATCCTTAGAAATATTCCAGAGCCAAGCTTGGGCATATTTCTTTCATATAAAGAAAAGAAAATTGAAGACCCAAAACGGACTTAAAGGTACCAGAGGTGATAAAAAAATCATCCAAGATCGATATCGTTGTAATATTGTGTGTCAACATATATTATGGCTACAAGGACACATAACTGCGACCTCCGCTGTTCATCCACCTTCGAAGGCAACTTCTGATACATTTTTGGCAAATTCGCCTTAAAATCATTAGGGCTCTGTCCATTTTGTTTTGCAAAAGGACCTTAGTGGGCTTGACAAACGGGTATCATATCTTGATCTTGTGTGTATCTTTTAGCGATGTTTTTGGTAAGAAATGGATTATTTTCTTGAAGCTATTTTTTGTTGTTGTTAAAAGCCAACAAATCACGGAGCGAATTCGAAGGTTTCTTCCAAACTCGCTTGAGAGGAAAGTTTCGTGCGACACGGTCGTTAACATTATTTTTGTGTTTGACTATTTACTTAGAAGAAAGGTCTGCTTTCGAAGTTCAAAAACGAATCGTCTTTCTAAGAAACCAGTCGGTAGAAATGAAACGTCTTGAACGTCAGTAAGTAGCTAAAAAGACCTGCTTGCTCCAGACCACAAACATTTCAAAACTTCATTCACCCCGTTAACTCCTCATGCGTCATTTCATGCGAGTTCGAGTCAATTTTGCTCCCTTCTCCCCTTCTGTTGCCTTTTCGCTCCTCTCCAATATCCCATTCTCACGTTTCCCTCACATTTTCTGTCGGTTTTTCGTTTCATCAGCGTTCTAAATTCCTGGCCAACTTCCTAACGCTTTTACGTTTAATCGGCCATGGCTCCGTCAATTTTGGCTACGTCTGAGTTCCATCAGTCGTTGGTTCCGTCGGATATCGGAATTACGGACATTTGATTTAAGATAAAACACTTTGCCGGCCAGGTTAGCTGGTTATTTGGATTTCGTAAAGGTTATAACCGAAAAGAACCACAAAAAGATATTGTCTGCCGCACAAGTTTGTCAAGTAAGGAAAGTTCTTACGATTGTAAGTTCATAGTCCCATCTGTTCTGAAAGATTAACTTTCACGATTTTTATTCTCCTGTTTCTTCCCCAAAACAACGGCGGCACAACATCCAGCTTCACTATTTCGTTTAATTCACGATTCGAAATTACAGCCAATTGGCTCTGTGAAATAATGGCTATATCTGTGGCTTGAATTCACGGTCTAAACAGCATTCTTACCAACGACTTCTCACCTTTTTGGTCACCTTTTCACTGTTCCAATTACTGTCACCTTTTCGTTTTAGCGGAGTTAAAAATAACTACAAAAGTGAGAAGAAGTTTCCCTTATTTCAACCTGTCGCTTTTTCGCTCTTCGAAATTCGAAATTACTGTCAAATGATTTGTCACCTTTTCACTGTTCCAATTACTGCGTCAACTTTTCGTTTGTAGTATCATCGAGGTTTCGAATTACTGCCAAACTAACTGCGGCCTCGATTAAAGTTTGAAAATACTTCCTAATGAGCCACAATTAGTCTTACTTCAACCTATACTGCTTTTCCCTTATTAGTTCGAAAAAACTCGCAAACGGCCTGTCACTTTTTCGTTTCATCGGACCTGGAAATAACTCGTGGCTTTTTCGCTTCAGCGGAGTGTAGAATTACTGCTCAACAACCCTATCAGCTATCACTCTATCAGTTTCTTGTTCCATTGGAGTTCTGAATAAGTGGCCAAAGCTGTAAAAAGTTTTACTTCGAAAATTCGAAATATTTGACAAATTATAAATAATTTGACAGTTTAAGTGAAACTTTTCCATATAAGCTGAATTTAACAAAACTTCGAACTTTACTGTGAAAATACACCTTTAATATTCGATATCGATATCGATCTATCAAAAAAGCAATAAACTTGTTGATTTATTAGCCTCAATCTCCCACCTTAAAATATCTGAATACGGTAGATGAGACATTTCGAAGCCGAATATTTATTTTTCGAACAATTTCGAATTAGGTCATTAAAAAGGCTTTGGTAGTGAGTTTTTAAACATTGAAACTGAAGCACTCTATGAAGGGAGTTTAAAATATGTGCTTCAAATGTACTTCAATGCTCATCCCAATTTTTCTGTACAAAAAGTCATCTGGTATACCACGAAGTAGGTAAAAGAATGACATCTCTGAAAATAACTGACAATAGTGACGCAATACCAATATAAAATAACGTCACTTAAAATCGAAGAGTTATACTGACTCACTTGTGACGTAACAGAACATTTTAATAAAATAACTAACTAAAAAAAATTTCATCCAACTTTCCAGGGTTGTATGTTTCTGTAAATGTTCTACTCAACTATTGTTTTCCATCGAATATGTTGTGTCCGGTTATAGTTTAGCCCGTATAATCTGACAGCTGTCACCATATCAACTTTGGTCTTGAGGAACATAGATAACGTAGCTGAACATCTCTCATATGCCGATTATTGTAACTCCTCGTTAATAAAGCGTATGTTTGAGTAAATGAATGTGTCATGGCGAATAATGGTGACCCCTGTCAAATATAGGTTTGACAGATGTGCAGACTGAAACGAAATTGGCCTTTTATACCTACGTATGTAGGTACTTAGAATGTAGACCAAAAGTTCACTGTAGACAGGACGACTGACTGCTTTCAAGCCATTGCAATGCGAATGTGTTCTATTTCTTTCTGAGACACAGTGTAAGCATCGATAGTAATTATTCTCACGACGCCGCGTCGCAATAATTCTTTACTACTCCTCGAGATGGACGAAAACCACAGAGAATCGCATTCCCTTCGCGATGAAAACATCGGAAATGAATCTCTTACCGTCAGGCGGTTTTCTTTTTTGTGACAGCATGCATCCGAACATCTTCACTTGGATAGCCAGGTGGAATGAATGTAGCTTCAGTGTGCCCTGCACTCGCCTTCCCCGCTGATGGTACGATTCAACTCTACCGTACCGCGCCGAAGTGAATATTAACTTTTCCAGTTGACAGGATATCCCTTACTTGTGTTCCTTTTGGGAAATTTGCATTTGCTTCTCCACTCCACTCCACTTCAGCATTCACATCATTTCATCTCGAAAGCAAGTGCACGCTCACTTTTCAATAAAACTTATGAATAAATCCCCGACTATGCTCGCAGTCCTTGTGCGTGCGTTTGTATATGTGTGTAGTATTCATTTTTGTTACGGTTACACAGAAGAGTTTCTTTATTCTCCAACGAAAGGATATGCATCCTAAATATGAGTAAATAACTGTGAACCCCTCATACTCCAAGTCTTGCGTATATGGGTCGGGCACGTATACGATCTTCCTCTGAAACAAAAGGCTCCTCAAGCTCGATGGCAGAATGAAGAAGGAGAGAGAAAAAAAACCGGAGATTTGGTACAAGAAACATGATTCGCATGAATTAATTTCTACGTTCAACATCATGTTTCATCACTTCAGTCGGTCTTGGCTACAGTATCTACCCCGCCTACTCCGTTCACGTCACTTTCTTAGCCTACGTGCGAGTGTCAGAAGTAGAATGAACTGGATGTGCTTCCATCTGTGGTTGCGGTGCTATGCTGAAATGAGCCCACTATCCCACAACACTGTATCAAAAAGGATATGGGGACGTGCGAGCTCAATGGTGCACATACAGCGCTAGGCAGATCCGCAAAGGATGTTGCTAAAGGATGTACGTTCAAGTCTTTGCCACAGCCAATGAACATACATATGTATGGAACGAACTAACTCGTTTAGGCGCGTGTGTGTATGGATGGATGAAAGTTACTTTTGTGAGGTTACGTGCGTCTGTGGCTTGTGCTGGAAAGTATGTTAATTAGCTTTGCAAGACGTTGCAAAGATGATGACCTGTAAGAGGTGGAGAATTTAATTATTTCGTAAAAAGAATCATTTGTGTGGTGAGAGCTGTACTTCAGACGACTTTGAATTTTCAGACTCTTTTAGCTTTGAGTCTGAAAAGGACCGAGTTTGTACTATATGAGCAGGGTCCCCGAAGAGGTTTTAGAAACAGAACCTAATGGGGTGGATAGGGCGCCCGCACCTGTTGGCAAATGCATCACAGGGAAGTGCAATGTCTCAGGAGGTTTTGAACATGTTTTCAAGAGGTTAACCCCATGCAACCGGTAGGGGTGTTATCGGACACGCATTTATTCATAGGTTGAAATTCGGCTGTGGATTTTATCAGTTTTAAATTTTTTGTGACGACTTATATGCGACAAAAGGTTAAACTCTATATATACTTCAGATTTTTGTTTACATTATTTGACAGTTGACATTTGACGTTTCGGCATAATTTCCCTCTGGGGAAATTTCAATTTGGGTGAGTGCGTTTAGTACACCTGCACCTGCACCAATTGACTTGTATAATCGTCAACAGGTTCCGACTTATCCCCCTTTAACTGAGTTGATCATTTTAAGCTGATAATAAATTTGCCCTGCAACTGTATATACAGCTCGCAGTATGAACTTCATCTCAGCTAGGAATTTCTCTGGTCTACAGTCTTTTATAAGGATGCGCACAAAGAGTGTGTTAGCTTTAAAGTTAGTAGTTGCCCGAAAATGTTTCTATGGTGCAAAGCTCTTTAGTAGGTGTGTTTACGTAGGAGCTTGCCATCAGAGTAAGATTGGCGGACTGTATACGTTTCAATACACACCGAGCGACCGACATTAGGTATTACTTAGCAGGGCTGATTATCAACTCATGCGAGACAATTCGCGTCTGCTATATAAGCTCTTCTTAGTCTTTCGACGCCTCTCAGCTGGCTACCCACGCTTGCTCTGAATGTGTATTTCTTATACTAGTCCTCTTCTGACCATCACAGAGCTTCTCAAGTCTATTCTATACCTTTCAAACATCCTACAGAAAAATGATATAAATTTTCTTCTTTCTTCTTCTTTCTCAGGCTATTAAGGGCAGAAAGGCTTGCTATCGTCGCGAAGCCAGGCACTAATTCCGTAATTTTTCAGACGATTATCGTCGAAACGATAGACCTCCAAAAGTGGCAGCTAAGTGCCAAAATTACGAGTTTGAGACCTTAATCCAGTTCATTTTCCGGAAATGCAATCTAACTCCTTATAATCACCAAAGTTTCAAAAACGATATCGTCCCGACGATTATTGTTATACGGAATCGGCCTCTGTGGAGATATTTTCCATTTGGATCTGCCCAAGGTAGAAGATCCTGTCATAGCATGCTCTCGATGGTGGAGATCAGTTTGTGGGTACATCTCTCTAAACACTTCTCTCAGGAAAGGCGAGCCTATCTATTGAAACGGCTTCCCCAGAAGCTTTCAGATAGGTGTTAGTTCCGCAAGTGAATTTGCTATCCGTGCTATCCCACCTACCTTGGCAGTTTGCCACAGTCGTACTTGAAGTTGCAATTACCTCCTTTATAGCCCTTATAGTATGATAATCTTTTACCTAATGGCTATTCGACTGAGGTCAGATGCCTTGGATCTTCCTAACTAGAAGATCAAAGCGATCTTTCTACCTATAAAGCTTCATTCAAATTTGTTCGGAATGAGCCTGTTGTTTTTATTGAACGGTATATGAGAGTTTCTTCTTCCATTTTTTGTAAGAGCAATGGCTAGAAGTACATGAGTTGACCTCTTCTCCTCTCCTGGTCTACCGATATTTGGTGGCGACTGGTAAAGATCTGCTTACATCCATAAGGCTATTTCGAATGTTTATTAGTTTTAAATCATATCTTTCTGTCAAGCACTACTGTGAGGTACACTTTCCCTGTTTAGTTGCTAGACCGATGTGGCCAATGTTGCTGCTATTTGATATTGTAGGTAGGTTCAACGCCTTACTGTCCCTTGAATCAGACTTAAGGAAGCAGGTAAACCATGTTGAAGATGGTTCCCTTCTCAAATTTGTTTTATTTAGGCTTTTAATCGATTAAAGGTCGAATGTCGTAAGCAAGAGGACTAGTGAAGAGAAATTGACCAACCAAAATGCGATCTTGAGGTATGTCCGCCTTTACGTCCGCCTTTTGGGAAGCATTTTCCTAGGGTATTTAGTCACTTTGCCACAAATAAACGATCCCAATGAAAGACTAGTGAACCGGGCTCGAAGATTATACTCAGAAATTTTGGTTTTGTCGGTTTCGAAGTCCAGCTTGAGGACTTGCTCAAAGATTGTCAATAAGGTTTCTGGAAAGTTGCAGATAAGAATTCAATCCTTTAAACTTTTAAAGGTTTTCTTAAAAGTGAGGTTTGACTTGGTCCAAGTCTGTTAAATGAGCCGACTTCTAGTAGGACCTTCTATGCCTATAAGTCGATGTTGCAGTACTCCAGCTATTAAAGCTCTAAATTTCTGCTTCAAGTCCTCTTTAACGTGACCATATTCCTAAGGAAAAGGTTTGCTCTTAAAAATTTCAAAGACGTCTTCAGATTTTGAAAGGGTCTATGCTTCAAGTAAATACTGTGGGGCTGCGATTACTGAGTATGCAGAAACTCCTCAATTGACCTTAAAAAATGTCATCCAAAGAATCGCCGTATTGACAAGAGTTGTTGTTCTCTTGATTTCTTATGATACGTAAAAGAAGGGCTATGGTGGAAAAAGTCTCTTAAAGTTGTGACCGTCTTTCATGACGTTGTTATGTTAAATACTGCGGGGTGCATTTTCAGGCCCCATGTTGGGCGCCATCTGTAACGAACTTCGGATTTCTTCTTCAGGTCCCACTTTGGACTTTCCTCTACTACGAAAAAAGTCCTGCCCCAAGTTGGGAATCATCTTTAGCAAACCTATCTCCTTCTACGTCTTCTCCCCCCATATACGTTACGGAACTCCTGGGTCAGACCGCGTTTACAAGCAGAACGTGGTATCCAGACTTAGTGACTCAAGGATTATCTTCTCTCCCCATAGCTGAACGAAGGGTGAAGGATCTTGCCACTAGTTCTGGATGGAGCTTTTAGTTTTAAATGCCTGAAACTTGAGATAAATAGGTCAAATACAACCGCAACCGCGACTTACTATTCGCCTATAGTTACCAGCACCTGGTACTTGGCATTTTCACCGTTTAACCGCTTAACCTACTTTAGACGCTTACGATTCCAAATTCGGTAACGCAACAGCAACAGCTCCACAGTCTCTAATTATGTCAATACGAGGTGCGTAAGCCATTCAATTTACATTTTGTCCTGTGAGCTTCTCACAACTCCTCCAAGTAGGATGTTAAAAATTTGCGTGACAGCGCATCGCCTTCTCAAACTGCGTTGCTAAATTACAGGTCTAAGCCTTGTTAAGAACCGACCTAAGGCGAGCCAGTTCCCACCAATGGACACTTGTTTCAAATGTCTCTCTGCCATAAGGATATACGAAACAATTTCTCTACACATCCACTCAGCAATTATCCACCTCAGCCCATCCGCAGTAATTATTTGCCGACCCGAAAAGATTGTGCGCACATTTTAATCACGACAATTGCCACCCGCATTCACCGTACTCCCATGAACTTCAGCATAACCTCGCATCGCGGAAGCACATTCACACTTTAATTACACCGAAAAAAGTTGCACAATTTGTGGCGCTTGCACCTGCTACTGTACTTCATCAAGTTTAATTTCCCTTTCGCCTTGCCGATGCTTTCCTCGCTTAATTCTTTCCAAAAAATTGACTGCAAGTTGCGTCTCTAAAAATGGGGCAAAACAATGTAAAAAGTCAATCCACCAGAGGCACCACCCTCATACACATCGCGAGATGCCACCCACCGCCCACATCAACAGTGGCCACGCAAGGAACTTAACAAAACTTTTGTTGCCATTTCTTTGTTCGTTTTGCATGGTTATTGCGCTTAAATGAGCTTAATAAAGTGTTGTTGTGTTCTGTTTTACTGTTATTGTGTGACTCGTCGGTCCTCGCCAGGACGTATAAAGGGGAGCGCGCTCTCCACTCCACATCGGTGATGGTTGCCCGCAGCTTTTCATTATTGCACTCATACCCCCGTTTTTCAGGCTCACCGCATTTTTCTCCTTGAACAGTCAAGGATAATGAATGCTAAGGATTCAAAAGGATGTTTTTATGTACTAAAACTTATCCTTCTTAGCGCTTGCCATTGGAAGACCTATACTCTCGTTCGTTGGGTGTGAGTGCTCGTAGAATGGTCGACGAAATGGAGAAAGTTTTCATCTTGAGAGTGCAATTCTGTGTCCTGTATGTGCCCGAAAAGCTGTTGCATTGCTGGCGTAGAACCCCAGTCCCAGACCTAGTGCTGGTCTGGTGTACTCTCTCAAATGGTACTTGTAGTTGTGTCGTTTGCGTTTCTTTTTTTTTTTATTTTGTTTACGTTCGCATTGTAAATGAGAGACACTCGCAAAAAGTTTTCATACCAAAGTTGTGTGTGTGTGTATGTGTTTGTGTCTTCTTTGTTTATAGGACAGACGAAGATGAAGGACATTTTCGGTGTAAGTGGGATTTGTAAAACAAAAGGCCAAGAACCACATTAAAAGTTTCCAAACAACATTCGGCGGGTGTATCTGTGTGACCTTCGTGGGTATAAATATCAGAAAGAGTGAGAGCGGTCCTCGCCTTTTGTGTCCAGATGTAGAGCCTTAATCAGTTCGAGGGATCTCCATTTAAAATTCCATGAATGCGAAGCGAAAAAGTGCAGTTTTTGCTCGTTTTCTCGAATGCTATACGACGAACTTATACTTCCTGGTAATTCGCTTAATGTCCTTGAATGGGCGGGCATTTTGTTGCTCTATACAGGAGGAGGAGGTGGATAATTTGTTGGTTGCGCTCCCAAACAGGTGAAAGCCACGAAACGAATATGTGGGTGTGATAATCAAAGCTAATGGGAGTGTGAGAGCGAGAGTCGAGAGAAATGAATAAAAGAACGCACATAGAATAATGACTTCCTCCGTAGCGGAGTGTGGGTGGAAACATAATTAAGTGATGTAACTGGTGGGGTCCTTATGGGATAGCAGTTCCCTAACAAGTAATACTGCATGGAATTTCAATTTTTTGCCGTTCGCACTTGAAGCGAATTTGTGGACTTCTGGGGATTTGGGGCTTCCTGGTGGTGAAATAAGTCCTTTTTCAGCACTAATGAAGGGGGATTACTTTGGTTCGCCTTGGGGGTATGTTGCTGATTAGCACTCAATGAGTGCGAACTAATTTCCGTTCCCAATGAGAGAGGAGTTTTTACGAGAGACAATGTGATACTGCTTGTGGCGATTGTCTCATTAAAATAGGGTTCAACAGTCCAATGAAGAAATATTGACTTTGGTTGGAAGTGACTTCGTGAGTTTCTGCGACGAGCCCAACTCGAGGTTAGGTAGGACCACATCCTTCTATCAGTATCAGTATCAGTATCAGTATCAGTATCAGTATCAGTATCAGTATCAGTATCAGTATCAGTATCAGTATCAGTATCAGTATCAGTATCAGTATCAGTATCAGTATCAGTATCAGTATCAGTATCAGTATCAGTATCAGTATCAGTATCAGTATCAGTATCAGTATCAGTATCAGTATCAGTATCAGTATCAGTATCAGTATCAGTATCAGTATCAGTATCAGTATCAGTATCAGTATCAGTATCAGTATCAGTATCAGTATCAGCATCAGTATCAGTATCAGTATCAGTATCAGTATCAGTATCAGTATCAGTATCAGTATCAGTATCAGTATCAGTATCAGTATCAGTATCAGTATCAGTATCAGTATCAGTATCAGTATCAGTATCAGTATCAGTATCAGTATCAGTATCAGTATCAGTATCAGTATCAGTATCAGTATCAGTATCAGTATCAGTATCAGTATCAGTATCGATGTCAGTATTACCAACACCACCACCAACACTCTCACTATCGTTATCAATCTTGCTATCAATATAAATTAAATCAACATATTTCAAATAGCTTTGCCGGAGGACATTCGCAATGGGGTCGGCAAAACCAAGTATCAAAAATTAAGAATTCAAAACGACTCCATTAATCACAGTAATGCGCTCCGGAACTATTTTCCAGCGGGACCGCACGACAAATACGAGCACAACCCGCAACAATACAAACCCCGTCACGCCCTCCTGCGAAACGTAATTAGTGAAAAATCTTCGTCACTGTGTCAACTTAGAAGGACAACACTCCACCACCGCCAACATCCTTTTTTCGTCACCATAAGTCATATTTAAATATTAAATCTTCCGGCGAAAGCGCAAAGTGTAACAAAATTTCCACCTCAACCACGCTCCCTCGTACACCTATACACGAACACGTAAACACCGATGATAGCTATCTAGACAAAGTGATGTAGCTGTGGCGCGGCGGCTAAAGATAGAATTCCTCAAAATGGGTTTTAGTGTTCTATGAAGAGCGCTAAGGAACAGCATTGTGACGGCATAAACAGGAACGCTCTTCCGGTGCATAAATAATTACTCAAGGCGACCACAAAAACGAGGAGCGGACCATGAAAATGAAATTTCCAAGATAAATTTGTGGAAGAAAATTCCATAATGGAATATCCTTTTGCTTCAGTAAAAAAAAAAAGAACAAACAAACCAACCACCGACCTGTGAACGGATTTTCGCCCAACACTCGTGGTTATTCCTGCCATTGGTATTAGCAACACCACTGAGCCGACACCGTAATCTTCACCTCGTGTCGTTTTATTGCTTCACGTTAGAGCTGAACAGTGAACAGTTTTCAAAGTCGTTCAGTGGTTGGCGGCGGAAATATTATTTGAAGGATATGCGGGTATTTGGTGGGTTTCGGGTTTGTTTTGAGTGCTTCTTTTCAAAGGCTGGTTTCTGAGTTAAGACGAGCGATAAAGTAAGGAACGCGGGTGGGTAATACGGACGTAACTTTTCAGAGAAAGGGGTTTTTGGAGGTCCCAAATGCAATGGTTGTAATAAAGTAAAAAATTGTTAAACAATTTAAAATGAGCAAGAAAATCGCACACTGATCACTTTTTGGAGGTTTTTGCCAGACCAGCTAATTGAACTTATTAAGTTGTCATGGGCCCGCTTGCATAGCTTTCACTTCTTTTTGAGAAAATTCCGAAACTAAATTTTGCGTTGACTATAGTCAGTTGAGAAGATCCTAACTAGGTCCGCCATAAATATGTTGGTGGTTTCTTTCTGAATTGTTTCTCAAAATGTCATAAAACAGACGTTTATCTTTCAAGGCGAAAAGTGTCTTTTTTAGCCAGCAAATATTTATTCGGTAAAACTCAACACTTTTGAGATGTGTTACAGGAGAACATCGAACTCCTTCATTTACCAGAGACAAAAGCAACGCAAGTAGAGGAAAAGCAATATAGGCGAAAGAATGCAACCTTGAGGCACCCCACCTTGAAATGTCAATTTCAGCCGCGCTCATGCAGAACATATCATTTAAAATTAAAATAGCCCCCTGCGAAAATTGCTTGAACTCCCTGCGCCTGCCGAGCATACCAAACGAAGTAAATCAACGATCGAGTTGATCGGTCTTTGTCAGTGACGGATCTGGGTTGACACCTTGCGGCTGTAAGTACTCCGAGACCTTGTGGGACTCTTATTTGCTAAGCCGCCGACATTCGTTTGTCGGAGAATCGTTCAATGTGGAACAATTTAAAATCGACCTTCTAGACCTAGGAGACCTTGCTAAGAATTCGTTGCTTGGTAGGCCTTGGGGATATGGGTACGTGCGTATATCTTTGAGAAAAATGACAGCCTATTTGCTAAATTGGAATCAACCTCAGTTTCATTTGATTTCAATGGGACATAATCCATAACCACTTTCGTCTGTAGGACTTCCGTTTGTCAACTCAATTCACTTGCAAGTAGCTTCCAACAAAACGTGGAATATTTATTTACATCAAACCATCCTTTAACTTTTACAACTTGGTCGAGCTCTGAAACCCATCATCATTTTCATAATTTTTTAGAATAAAATAGCTGATCACGATTTTTTAACAATGCTTTTCATAAAAACCAGTGCTTCGTAGAGGGCTGCCCTTTAGGTCATCTTAAAGTAAAAATTAAGTCTAAGGCTTGGAAGGTAGAAGTTCTAAAGTCGATTCGAACATCAATTCTGTAGAATTTTAATCTTCTTATATCAATAGGAGCTTAGTTTATAAAAAGGTACTCGAAGCCTGTTAAGATTAGAAATAGACCTTCTATATCGACGTGCCTATTTGTCGCCTTGGTGAGTCTGAAGTTTAATAAAAAAAAGACCAAATTTTAACATGGAAAGGGCATTTATAAAAATCTAATGAATAAAATATTTTGAGCTCTTGATTTCATACCCGAAATTGCGAAGTGGAGGTAGGGTTTGATAGAATGTCTTAGCTTTGGGAGCTTTAAAAGCCTTTGCTGATAGAATATATCCAAAACGTCACCAAATTTCGATGTATTACCTCAAGCTTTTCAGTTTAAGAACTGACTTTTCTGCTAATCGGGAGGTTATTTTTACGTCGGAACAGGCCTTGATAGGTACGATAGGTAGGTACCTGGCTAAGTTATTGCGGAGATAAACCTAAGCGTTTGTTTTTAAGGTTCTGTAGCCAAAGGGAAAAAAACGGAACCTTACTAGTTTCGCTACGATGGCTTCTGTCCGAAACCACTAGACCAATTTGTTAAATTATTGCGGTTTCAAAGCAGGTTAAACAGAGATTTAGTCTCAGCTCCGTAAAGCCAATATATTTTGGACCCGTCTACGTAAGACTTTATTATGGAAGACATCGGAGTTTCGAACACAAAATGTTCCTTTTAGACCACAGTAGATCTTCCGCTTTAATCCATGTCGGTCCTTCAGCAAATATGAGTTTCCGTGAAAAAAGAGCCTCATTGCTGTCGCCGTATTCTATGCAAAAAAGTCTGGAAGTCAAAGGCGCAATAGTCCGCAAAGGTTCTCTTTTCTATGTGTGGATAGACGCAGTCTTCCGGTTTGTAGAATTTACACTAAGCCTTTGAAAATCGGCCCTACGAAAAAAGTCTGACAAAGCCTTGTGGATAAATTTTGGATCAAGTAACTATACGACTTGTTAGGAACTGCGATGATAATGAACGTGGACTGTCAAACGCCGATATGTTTATTGAAAGTCGCGTAGGTCTTAACCGACTAAGGTAGGTTTTTATTTCTTTATAACGTCCGTCTAAGTAAACATCAATCGCCCAAAATGGCTCCATGGCTTTACCCTAGCCATTAATTCTAGCCCTAGGCTACAAGAAGACTGCACTTGAAGTATCGCGTACAAGTCGAAGGCGAACTCACTAGTTAGTTAAAGATTGCACAACTTATAGAGGAGCGTATTCGTTGTGGCCCAGGTCCACCCCCGATTTTAGCCCGACCACAGTAGGCCAGTTAAGCCCTAGTCTTAAAAAAAAATGTCGAAGGTTTATTGAATTGAAAAAATAATGAGTGTCAGTCCCTATAACCTCAGTAGACAAGAACAGACCCCCCGATTGCATTAAAAGTCCGTTTCATCCACCATCTGTTGACTAATATTAGTAATTTAGACGGAAAGTTTGGTTAGGTAAGATTTTGCAGGGTCGTAGAAAGAGATTAGGGCCAAAAGACTTTGCCTCTGAAAATCAGCCCTGCCTTTGAATTGAAAGTGACTCAAGACTGCAACAGAACGATGAAAGACTTGAAGTTTGTGGGCTCAAAAACAGACTTTGATAGCAAAATTTTCGGCATCGACCAAACAGAGCGTCAAGCACAGATCTTGTGGTCGCCTCCTTATCAGCTCAGCCAGGATATCGGAGCTTCCAAAGTTTGATTTTCTAAACAGAATTTTTGAATGTGGAGGTTCCGTATGGCTTTGTTTCGGAATGTTCAAGCACCCTGATTCCAGAACTCAGCCTTGGCAGACAAACATTTTTTTTCCGTGAGAATTTTAGTGACTTTTGCAGTTGTCTTCCAAGAAGGCGCTCCGGCAATAACACGTAGGATGAAGTTGGTCCGCTCTAGACTGCCACACCACACCGGATATTGGATTAAAAAATTATATAACAATCTGATTTGATTTTACAAGAAAATCCATACACAACATTTCCGATCCGAAAACGGGGGGATAAGAACCCAATCTCACCGTCACTTCAAATGAAGCACACATATTCTCCTCGAGCTACCATAGCCAGGATTTCCAAGTTAATTGTTGCAAAAGCTCATCCGATTTTGCCCCAAAGCCTCAATTAGGACCCATCCCCATACCGAGTCAAGACAAAATCCTGAATTTGCACTTTTCATTTTGATTTCCGACACACACCGCACCCCAAGCACTCTACCCCTAAAACTGCGTGCATAAGGGCGATGTTATCTCTGATTTATATGAACACACAACCAACCCCCATCGGCGCACATATATATCCCTTTAAGGGACGAAGCCAACTGACTGAGCAGAGTCTAAAACTAAACCAATTTGTATAACGGCCATTCATCTCGGAACTAGATACACAAACAAAGCAAAGCCCCACTGGAGAATGTATTTTGTTTTGGCAAGTCCAAATACACAGGGATACAAGGAGGATAACTGAAATACGAGTACGAGTGCCCCAATGGCATGGCAAAAGAAGAGCAGACCAACAAACACAAGGAGGACTATTGTTTTATGCTTTCGATTGCAGTTTAATTACACCGCGCAACAATATAAATTAAGGATACATCAAGTGGATACGTCCTGGCCATATATACAGTCGGAGAACTGTACACAGTTTGTTTGCTTGCGAATGAGGAACAGAGCAGGTGGGTGCCTACTTCGGAGTTGAGTTTTGTGTTGGTTCTACGAAGCACCTGCTGATCTATGCATCTGATTGCGAAATGAAAAATTCCATAAACTACAATTATTCACACGAAAAATGCGCGACATTTTCATTAAGCAAAAATCTGCGCAATGCAATCGACGCGCTAGATCCTCGCCTGATGGTTCCGCAATCCGCATACAGGGATACCATTTCGAAGCTCGCAGTTCGAAGCCAGTTGCCAGGGGCCACCCACATTCATGCACATGCACATTATATATGAGGGCGCCCGGTGTAATCTGTTAAATCTAACGAATTCCGACGAGTCCTTGGTGGCAGGAAAAAAAAATTATTTTGCAATTTCTCTCAGTGTATGCACTTAATGTTAATAATCTTCAAATAGTTTTAAAGTCCAGCAGCTACACGAGACTGCATGCATGCACTTATGCGTCCCTATGTGCGTATCCGTGCATGAAGAACAAAGGCACGTTCCTCGCGAAGAGTCAAAAAAGAAAAGAAAGAAAAAACCCTCATGGTGCTGCCGGGGCTAGTGGCTGAGTGGCGTAGGGCATGTGCAGTGAATGCAAGTTTCTGGAAATTTAATTTCCCCACAAGTGCCCCCAAGGAAATGCAAGCAGGATTTCCTTATGCGGCTGAGTGCGGGCTGGTGCTGCTCACACTTGAGCGAATTTGCTATTCACTTGAGGAACGCATTGTGGGCTGTGGGACAAAATGATTTTTCCCTCTTCTAAATGGATTCTCTGGATTCTTCGTCAATGTCGTTTCTGTGTTTTTTTTTTTTTTCTTCTCCTTTTTATATTTTGGGTGTGCATTTTGTCGTCCTTGTCGTGTGGTGCTGCTGAAGCTCAGCATGACATGGCAAAGAAAAGGTTCTTTCTTCTCGTGTGGTTTGCACTCTGTCAACGGTGTTGATGTACTGGTCGGACTCTGGATGATGGATGGTAATGGGTTGGGTTGGGCAGTAGGGTTTTCTTTTCCCCGTAATTCGGCGTTGTTCGCAGGTTGGGTCGGTTTGTCGGGTGGTCGGTTGGTCCCTTGGTCGGTTGGTCGGCTGGTCAGTATGGCATTGAGCAAACAGTCAGGTAATTGGTTTTTAGGGAAATTTTGCAACTCCGACTTGATGGCTTTGAGCAACGTCCAGATAAACAGTGGAGTTGTTAGCGATTCAAAGTGAAACTATATCCTGGCGAGATTTTGGTAGTCCCTTGGAGGGCTTTCTGGTCGTTTTTCGAAGCACTTTTTATTGATTTTTAGATAATTTTTTAGAGCGTTTTCGAAGTGTCTTTCAAGGGGATTTTTTTAAAATTTGTTGACGCTTTTGAAAGGTTCTCTTTTACTCTTTTTAAGTGTGATTTTGGGGCCGATCAAATGGAATTTTTTGGGGCTCTTAAAGTCGTTTCTTCGTTTCCGGAGAGCTTTGAAAACACCTATTGAGGCGTTTGGTGGGGCTTTTTCAGGGCGGCATGTACTGGTATTCCCAGAGTTCTTTTTGAGACGTCTTGTGAGGTGTTTTTGGGCAGTTTTTGTGACACGCTTTTTTCTTAGCGTTTTTTAAAGGTTTTCTGGTCGTTTTTTAAGCGTATTTTTGAGCCGTTTTTTTTAGCGCTTCTTAGACGTGTGTAATAGATCTTTCTGGTCATTCTTCAGGGGTTTTTTTCGACGCGTTTATTTTAAAGTTTTTTGTGTAAGTTTTCGACGTTTTTGGACCGGTTTTTTGGAGTGGTTTCGGTACTTTTTCGGAGCTATTTTTGGTCGCGTTTCAGAACACTAATAAAGACTTAATATTCCGGGCTTCTCATGTCTTGTGTCCTTTCTTGAGACACCTTTCGAAACGTATTCGAGGGTTTTTTTTGTTTGGTATTTGGTGCGTATTTTAAGCGATGGTCAGACTTTTTTATGGACGTTTTTTGCAGTTTTGTTGTAGCGAGTTTTTCGGAGAATTTTCAGACTTTTTTTGAGTCAGTGTTTGTAGAATTTCTTTTGCTTTTTTGAGCATTTTCGGAGCATATTTCGTTTTAGTAGTTTTTCAAAGCGTTTTAACTTTCGTTATTTAAGTCCTTCTTTTGACCGGTTTTTTGGAATGCTTTCGAGAATTTTTTGTTCCACTGTTGGTAGGGTGAGCTTTTTTAAACAATTTTCGGGTCATATGCGGGGTGTTTTTCAATATTAAATAATCGGTTAAAATAATATCAATAGTTTGACTGTTTCGCTTAAATGTGACCAAATTTCATTAATTCACCTCTCTTTTGGTCGTTGGCGGTCGTGGGCCATAGAACACCAAAGGAAAAAGTCCAATGGCGTTAAATCGCAAGATCTGGATGGCAAATTCTGATCGCAAAAACGGCCGATTGCGCGATTTAGAAATGACTCATGCTGTAATTAAATTGTTTCTCTGACTGTATGGCATGTGGCACCGTCTTGTTGAAACCACATGTTGGTCGCATCCATATCTTGTAATTTAGGCACGAAAAACTGGGTTACCATTTCACTATAACGAACACCATTAATTTTTACTGCCTAACCAGCCACATTTTCGAAGAAGAATGATCCGATAACGCCTCCAACCCGAAATCCGCACCAAACAGTCACGCGATGTGGATGCATTTGCTTCTCAGCAATTTCTCGTGTGTTTTTGAACCCTAAATGCTACAATTTCGACGATTAACGAAGTCATCAAGATGAAAACGAGTTCATCGCTAAAGATGATTTTGTTTGAAAAAGCTTCATTATTTTTAAAATATTGCTCAACATTGAAAATGCGTTGCTCCTTCGTATAGCGCTGCATTTTTACTAACTCCGAACTGTCAGCTGTCACATTTTTATCTTTTCTTCCTTTGGCATCACTGTACTTTCAAATGGCGCAAAATTTAAATTTTGGGTGAATTATGGGTCACCCTTTATAAGTCAGAGAAATCCAAAGGGTTTTCCAATAAGAGGTGTTAATGTGAATGACCCGCTATTTCGGTAGCTGTCACTTTTGAAGTTTTCATTCTTTGACATTTGACATGTAGAAACTACGCCATTACTAAAAATGAATAGATACACGCTTCAACAACGCACTGAAACTATTAAAATTCACTACAAAAATGGTGAAAATCTTTTAGTCACAGTTCGCAAAACTAAAGCATTCTTTGGTCGTCGTGAGGCACCTTGTCAACTGAGAATATTGCTGCTGTAGCCCAAAGTGTTGAAGATAACCCAGGTTTGTCCATTCCTCTTTGTTCTTTGGAATTGGGCTATCGGGAGATGATTAATGATTTTTTATGATCGGAGTTGGATGGTATTGATCTGGACAACGTTTACTTTTAACAAGACGGCGCTACGTGCCACACAAGCAACGAAACCATTGACCTTTTACGGGAAAAGTTTCCGGACCGTGTTATCTCTCGAAGAGGTGATCACAATTGGCCACCGAGATATTGTGATTTAACACATTGCGACTTCTTCCTTTGGGGCCACGTCAAAGATATGGTCAAAGATAAAATTCGTGAGGCTATCGGGGACATAGGGCAACCACTTTGCGATATGGTTATGGAAAATTTCATGAAAAGGATATGGTCCTGTATGCGTGCTCGTGGTGGCAATTTGGCTGATGTTGCTTTTCATTATAAACGGCATTCCTTCCTCTTTATTATGAAATAAACATCCCATCATTTATCTCAAAAAATGGCACTTTTCTTTCAATACCAAAATAACACCTCTTATTGGAAACCACTTTATTACCCAAGACCTAGCTAATCAATCATTTGTCTGGTTAAATCCTTGGCTCCTATAAATAAAAGTCACCTCTAAGCAACTGCATCCCTAAATTGAGAAGTTCAGCATCAAATCTGCGTTCTACCACCTGCACTTCGATACAAGTTCTTCTGGACTATATAATTGCAGTGCAATTCGTCACTCTTGGCCACATAATACAGTCTCGCGCGTAATCACTTTAGTTTCCATTATGCTGTTCGTCCTATTTGACTCTTTGCTTTTCCGTGGGCTGCCAACAACCTTCCCATTGCCAGATCCATTTAAACAGCCAACACGATTGCAACCACAGTAACATCACCACAAAACCATTAAAACCACGGGTTTCCCGAGGTGTTTTGTTCAGCCACATGCACACACTCACACACACTGTGTCTGCCTTTCAGGGAATTGCCATCTGAGTGATATTAATTGCATCAACACCATTAGCGCAGTGCTTACACACATACACACGTCAGCAATCCGCAGGCCATTCTCGCATTTGGCTGAGCTGTTTTTTCCATTATACATTTGCCCCCAAATGACGGCCGTCCCTTTACTTAATCAAATTGCACGAGAAGACCTTTAATCCTGCCCGGCAGCCCAAAAGGACGCACACACCCTTCAATGTCATATACTCCCGCTGTTGATTTAATAACGTTCACATGCTGTTGCTGCATCCGTGTGCGGGCGGCCGTATAGAACTCAATCCGGAAGAATTGACATTAATAATTGCCAATTACGTTGCATAAACACTAAAAAGCGTCCTTACTCGGGTCCTTGCTTTGCAGGGCGCACAGTATAAACAGCCGGAACTTGCAAGCAACACACATCGAATCGGAAAGGACTATACATGCCATCGGAGCATCTGGTTGTCGGCGCTGTTGGCAGTCGAATTTTCGCCGGAAAGTGTTTCATGTTTGGCTGGGTGTCATCGTTTCATATCCTTGTACAGTACACTCGTGTATTGAAATCGACTCCATGTGGGATGGGATAAGTTTTGTCAACGGAATGCCAGATAGCGAGATGGGGCTTATACGTACACGTGGAGACACCACTTTTGAGCGTATAATTGTCTGGCGGATACTACTGAGGGACTAGTTTTAAACTGACTGCCAGCAGTTAGGGATATAGCTTTCAATTATGTTTGTGATGCGTTTTTAATGGGAAGGAGATTGCATTTTGGAAAATAATTGATTTAGATTTGGTCCGATAGCCCCGGTGGCGATTGCTGTCGAATTATTTGGCCCCAGCATGAGGTTAGTTGTGTGTTTTCAAAGGATCTGGTTGAGATGTGTGCAAGGCAATAGCTTTTGATTAAAGCCTAAGGGGGATGTCAACCTAATTTTGTGGCAAACAATTTTGAGAGGTATTAATTGAATTGACTGAGGGCATCCGCATCTTGAGGTAGTGTCTAACAAAGTGGTTGTCGAATAAAGACATCTTCCAGGCGCTAAAAAATTGCAAACTGAACCTTGCTTAAGTTCCTATGTAGGACCATCCTCATCACCGATTTTTATTTGGGGAAGTTCTTCTTTTGAAACTTGAATCAAAAGAAATCTCGTTCCCCAACCACTACATGGAAGCATTTTGTAAGGCCATCGCAGTGTGCGTTCTTTATAACTGGCTTTGAAGATTGCCAACAACTTAAAAACCTTTTATTTGCTTCCTCTATACTTTATGATTGGTGACAGTCTTTTCAAGGAGTGTAAAACCCTTCAGCAGAATGTAAGTCCTTCGGCTGAGAAATCTTTTGTGGGCAATTTTTAAGATTTCTCCATTTTATTATCTTGATGATTTGTTAACGCATAAGCTCATAACCCCATAAGCTCATAATCCCGAAAAGCCCCCGCCAGCTTAAAAGAATACCACCCTTTGGCAAAACATCCATATGTGGTATAACGAATGACGAAATTCTGGCTTAAACGAGTCTGTTATTCGTCAACAGCTACCTACCCAGCATCCTTTAGCTTTTAGTCTATTGCATCTTTGGAGTTATAAAACTACTGAGCCCTGAAGTACTTTCTCTTTTGCTTAAAAACTTCAACACTGCGGCTTTTTTCCTCCGTAAAAAGTGGGCATTGCTTCTATACTTACTTACTTAACCGGCCTTACTTACTTACTTACTACCGACCCGTGAAGAGTCTCTGCCTGAGACTTTATAGCCTTCTTTCCTCTGTGATTCCGGGCACGCTGCTTCTATACGGTCTCTTATTTATCTTATGCAGTCACAATAGAACCTTTGACGCTTACAGTTGAATCTTCTGCAAGCCTTCTTAAGCGGACAGCGGTCGTAACATGTCTTCCTAAGCAAAGTTTTATTCAGCTTCCATATATTTAACGCTCTCTTATGCGGACACTTTTCGAACGGACCAAGACAAGGGCTGCAGTTTAAGCAGCAAATTTTTTCAACTCTTGACGAAAGTAGTGATATGTGTGGTGCCGTCAGAAAAGTCTCATTTTTATAATACGGGTAGTTTATTTAAAATTAAAATATACCAGAAGAAGTTGTCATAAGACAACGCGTGTCTTACAAAATATTTTACAAGAAAGCTTACTCTTCAAAAACTAACGAAGTTGGTTGTGGTTTAATAGCACCACTGTTATCAAAGGTGGAAGCGCAATATATTGCTAAGGCTAATACACATATGGAAATTTTGATTTGGCTTCTTACATCTTCGAGTGAAGATGCCAAATTGTTACCTTCGTGGTTAGCTGATTTTTTGTCCTTGTTCCCATTTGGGGGGACAGTTTGCTTTTGTGCAGAAAAATTATAAAAAAAATTTTTAGAGGTTGGTTTTTCGAATAGAGATAAAACTGACATTTTGTGGTCAAATCTGGCACCTCTAATGTCATTTATGTTCAGTTTGGTTGGCCATTTCATCATGAACAGGTTGACAAATGAACAACGCTTGCAAATCGTGCAAATTTATTTCGAAAATAGTGGTTCAGTTCGCGAAGTTTACCGCAAGCTCCGCTCATTTTATGGTCGACATAATCGCCCATCAGAGCAATTAATTCGGTTAACCATGGATCGTTTTCGCGCCACGTTTACTCTATGTGATAATACGCATCCGCAGAGACGTCGAACAGTGCTCACCGAAGAAACAATTGCCGCTGTAGGGCAAAGTGTTGAAGAGGACCCGCAGGAATCGATTCGCCACCGTGCACAGCAATTGGAGCTTTATTCATCAAATCAACTTTATGGAAGATTTTGCGCAAGGAGCTTGGCTTACGACCTTGCAAGATCCAGCTTGTGCAAGAATTAAAGCCACGAGACCATGCAATGGGTCGAGATTTTGGTGTATGGGCCGAAAATGAGATTGATATCGATGCTGATTTTCATCGCAAAATTTTGGCAGTGATGAGGCTCATTTTTAATTGAATGGTTACGTCAAGAAGCAAAATTGCCGCATTTGGAGTGAAGAGAATTTACATGAGACCCTTGAGACGCCATTACATCCACAAAAACGGACTGTTTGGTGTGCTCTAGGGTCTGGTAGAGTCATTGGGCCATACTTCTTTCGAAATGATGCTGGAGAGTCAGTTACCGTTAATGGAGACCGGTATAGAGCCATGATAACCGACTATTTTGTTTCCGAATTTGATGGCATGAATGTGGATGAGATATGGTTCCAACAAGACGGCGCTACATGCCACACAGCGCATGTCACAATCGATTTATTGAAGGAAACATTCGATGAGCGCATAATTTCGCGGAATGGACCTGTCAATTGGCCACCAAGATCGTGTGATTTGGCACCATTGGATTATTTTCTTTGGGGAAATGTAAAGTCGGTCGCCTATGCCAACAAACCAGAAACGTTAGGGGACTGGGAAGCCAACATTCGTGGCGTTATTGCCGACATACAGCCCCAAATGCTCGAAAAAGTGGTTGGAAATTGGACCTCTAGACTTGGCTTCATTCGAACCAGCCACGGTGGCCACATGCCCGAATTCATATTTAAACATTAATGGCATAAAATTATCCTTCCAATGAAGCCAAATTGATGGACATTAAAACGATTTTCTTGTGTTTTATTTCATTTCGAAGTTGTATACCTCTAAAAAAAAACCTTTACAATAGGTAGGTACCTACCCATGGTACCGAATTCTAAAATACGCATCTTATGAACCCGTGTATTTTCCGTGGTAAAGGGACACGTCTAAAAGTTATTTGCTATTCATTCTCGCGTTTATTTTCAATGTCTCCCGTTTAAGTGGTAAAATTGTCGCTGTATAGAAGAATGCCTCTTGTAGCCTCCATAACTCTTGATACCATTCATCAACTCTAAATCAACAATTTCTTACTTTATGATAAATGGTAGATTAGATAAACTCTACTCAAATCTTATATACTCTACTCTGGTACCCTTTACTTTACTCAACTTTAATCTACTCTATATTCTGGTCAACTTTTACTCTACTACTACAATCCACTCTATTCTACTCTACTTTCACCTAATCTACTCTACTCTACCATATACTCTACTCCATTTTTATCTATTCTACTCTACTTTAGTCCATTCTGCAATCTACTACTCTTCTTTGCTCTACTCTGCTCTAGTCTACGCTATTATATAATGTACTCCATTTCACTCTACTGATTGTTCTACTCTACTCTACACCACTTCACTCTATTGATTGTTTTCTCTACTCTACTCAACTCTAAGCTTCTCTAATCTACTCCACCCTACTGTAATCTATTTTACTCCACTCCACTCTAATGTCTTCTGCTCTACTCCACTTTTCTCTACTTTACTCTACTCTACTCTACTCTACACTACACTACTCCAATTCTACCGACTTGAATGCATCTTGAAAATAAACTTCGCAAGCATTACTTATAGAGTGACCCCTTTATTGTCCCAGCGCCCTTAACCAAACTTAAGCCAATCTTCCCAGACAGATGCACAAAGTTAGCCGAAATTTGCAGGAGAAGTTTTGAAACCAAAACGGTCCAATGAATACGTTAAAAAATCTGCTGAGGCAAAGTGTTAATCATAAGCTCTATTCCCTGCTTTTAATGAAACCAACGAATCAAAAGACTTAACCTCATCACACCCCACTGACAACAAATTATCGCCACAGACATTTACACTTCTACGATCGTATAAAACTCCAACTGTCGTGATGTCCTGATAACATTTTTCTTCTGCACATCAAACATCATTCAGTTTCGCTGTGTTGACTTCTGACGCCTTCTTTAGTACATTTCCGTTTTTAATTATCGCGTTATCACTCCATCCCAGTGGCAAACATTCGAGACCACAATCCACACGACAATGTACAATGACTGGCTGTCCTGAAAATGTCCTCCGTCGCGTACACAAATAAAATAAAGACAAAGCCATCAAACCAAATAGTGTCCTGCTGACCATTTGTATTGTACGCTTTCTTGGTCAACAAGACTCTGAACAAGGAGTGTCACCCACACTTGTATTTGTATGCGCCTATATGCGATACAGATATGTCATATAGGTCATAACTTAGCCCGAGTCCGATCCGATTGTGTGACAAGCCATCATCTTGTCAGGACATAATATAAAAAGGACTGTCCCTTTGTTTCCTCCAATCTACTTTTGCACCGCATTAATCCTTTTCCGTTGTTTGTTTGGCCCCCGTGTGTTCGGAATTAAATCATGACACATAATCCTCTGTCATATCCTGTTTGTCTTTCTTCCTCTTCTTTTTTTTTGTAATAATTTCCGTTGTCATTTTCGCTTTGATTGCCACAACCAAGGAGCAGCATATTTACAGCGAGAATTACACAATGTGAAAGGACACAATTGTCAGAGGGATATTGTGTGCAGTTGTCTCGTATAATATTTGTGATGTTTTGCGCTGACGAAGGACAACTAACAGTGGTAACGATAAAAACAATTAATCTCAAAACGTGTTGTCCTCGCTGAACATTTATAGATATTTTCGTTGTCCTGTTTTTTTTTTTTTTTGCACTGCGAATTGAATAGATGCTGGAGCAGAATGCCAAATGGTTACTGGTCCTTCGAGCCGCAACCACAGCCAGCGCATTTTGCATATTTCATCGCCCGGGCAGACGCAAAATATCCTTAACTTGGTGTAATTATTTCTGGCATGTCCTCGGGGAGTAGTTATTACGATGACTATACTAACTTCACTGTCATTGTCCTGTATACATATACCTAGTATACTCTAGTTCTAGTTGGTTGTCCTTGCTGGAGTTTGTTATTCGCTGTTAATTCTTCGAGTGTCAGCTAGAGGTGACAGGATACGAAATGAAAGAGAGAGAGAGAGAGACAGAAATACAAACTTGTTAGTATTTTTCACCGCAGGATAATGTTTGCGTGCTCGTTATGAAGTTATAAACTGTGTTATGGATATGATAAAAGGGATAATAACGCCGATAAGAGCGGTGATAGTTTTTTGTTTTCCTTTTTGTGTCGCGGATAGTTTAAAGCACGCAAAGTTTTTTTGTTTTTTTTTTTTTGCAGATAGGAGTAGTTATATGTGTCGGTGGGAACTGTGACAAATTTAATTAAGGAAATTGCTGCCAATTTACAAAAAAAAAATAAATGGATATGTTGACTCATACCAAGAGAGGACATTCGTTGGTTGTTTTTTTTTTTTTGCTGTGGGACTGTTGACATTTTAAAAAGATCGACATGGGTTCGTTTCATTGATTGTTTTTTTTATATGTCGTGGCGATGAGAAAAGGAGGTTTTTCCGTCCTCTGCTTGATGCAGTAAATGTTTGCAAGTGTACACCGTAGCTACAATCGACCTTCTTCATCCTGTACTGGCTCTAGTCCGACAAAGATTTTAAAATAAAAAAAAAAAAAACTGTTGACTCAAATCGTTGGAAGGTAGGTGGTAATAGTCCCTGTTCGTGGACGAAATTTTATTTTATTTTCGTCCTCGTTCTGAGAAGAAATTTGCTTGGAATGACATTAACATTCAATGCGGAAGCGCTTAAGATAAACAATCTTGTACATCATTAAGCAGCAGCGCAGAGAGGACAAAAACAGCAAACAAGATCTAACAAGAGGTGCATGTTGATTTGGAAATATATTTTTATTTTTTCGGGTTTTATTCCTTCAAAAGAGTCAAGAGTAAGAGTCGACGCTTTGTATGCGCATTTAAATAATAAAATTACACAGAGCATGAGGGGCTGCTTTCTTTTTGCCTTCGCACCGATCGATGTTATCGCGGTGTAAATGTTGATGGTTCGGTGTGGATGAAAGACCGTGCATTCAAATTCAGTTGAACTAACATTTGCACCAAAGTAACCTATGCCAATTGTGCTGCACTTTCTAAAATCATGTTTGCTACTAATGAAGAAAATATTTTTTTATTTTTTGTAATGAAATTCTATCTGAAAAGCTGTCTGACTAGGGCTAGGGGTTCCACTGTGAGGCTTTCAAATTAGCGTCAGCTACTTGGGTTGAAAATTGAAGTGCCTCTTCAAAAGATCTGGATGTGGACTTTTATTTTGACCTTGCGAACTATATTTCAGCGATTCTCAGGACGAATCCTTTGCTATTCGTCGAGCTGCTGACTGGCTGTTTGTAAGTTTGATATTGAAGAAAGAGACCTTTCTCAATATCCATAGTCAGGCAGTCATCACTAGCTTCAATTGGAGAGCAGTTTGTGCCCATGTACAAGACCGAATGCTATGCGGAGTCCACTAGTGTATGTAACGAAAGACAGTATTAAGTGTGAATTTTTATTTATTTTGCAAATGTAAATAGACTACAAGACCAAAACCCTAAACAATGGCTTTCAAGCACAGCCATTGTCTTCCACTCGTTCACTTCTGGATTGTACTCTAGAACATAGTTTTGGCATATACCCTGATTATCAAACCCTGTGCAAGCTATAAGTCGATTATTCCAAGAAGTACATATCAAATCATATAGCCCTAGTCCCAAGGATGGGCTTATCACCGTCCATGTATTTGTTGAAGGACTAAAGCGCTCGACAGTTTTACTTGTTTGACCGCTAAGCTCTCCCCCTACTGCGTACAGATGTCCGCCAACTCCAGCGATGCCATATCGTGTCGACCTTTCGTTCTTATGTGGTAATTGTATCCATTTGTTGTCAGCAGGATTAAAGCATTCAATAGGAGAGCTGCGATCGCCCACAGCATACAAAAGTCCGCCGAGAACTGTTACCCTCGGATAACTAATTTGTTCTGAGCGCATTGGAGCCAATTCTTGCCATTCGCGCGTACGAAAGTTGTACTTCTCCACCGAACGTAACCAACTGCCACCCGAAAGTCCACCAACAACGTACAAATCGCCATTCAATTCAGCCGTTGCAGGAACTCTACGTGCTTGTCGCATAGGAGGTAGGTTTGTCCACTCCTTTGTTTGAAGGTCCAGACACTCAACGATTTTAGTGGCAGTACTGTTACTAAGACGACCCCCAGCGATTATTAGCTTCTTATCCATGACCATCACCTTATAGCCACCCCTCCTTGTTGGTGCAGGTGGTAAGACTTCGACGGTCCAGGTGTTTGATTCTTGATCAAGGGACTGCATTTTCAAATTGTCGGTCCAATATCCACTCAAAAAACAAAGTGTTTCTTTTTCCTTTCCATTTGCCTTCTTTCGCTCGCAGTGTCGTTTCGGCAACTTCGTCCGGGACAAGAGCGACTCCAGCCAACTGAACAGCAACTCGAGACACTCGTAAGTTCGGCCTACGGACTGTCGGTTGTTGATGATAAATTCCGGCGTCAAAAACGAGAAACGCACATGTGACAAGAGGCCGATCATGGATTCACTTCGAAGTCCTTTGTCGTACTCCACCCAGGACACCACACTGTGGAACACCGTTTCCTCCGAGTTCACGCACAGATCGTCACTCGAAATGAGCTCGCTGAATTGCTCCTCGGTGAGCTGCAGAAACTCTTCCGTTTTGCACACCTCCTCGAAGTTCTCGAACGCAAACGCAAAAGCCTTCTTATGGAGGTCAGCGAACCGCTGTTGTTTGGCCATTGACGCAACTAACTGCCAGTTGGTAGCGTCGATAGTTTCTCCGATAAATTCAGAGCAGGCCACCTTCAGTGTGGTCATTTTGAGGACATCCGCTGCTGCTAGTGTTCGGACGACGTTTTCCCAGCGAAGCTCAATCGTACCGCTGTACATGAAGTCGACGATCGCTTTGAGGGTTGGGCCATCGATCCCCAGCTCAATGACGTCCGATCTAGCCTCCTTCAACGTACTGCATTGCATTGCCAGAAAGTAGTCACTCGATACTGATAGGACCGTACGATGAGCGTGAACTTTCCAGTTGTCCGTCTTCGCTATTAGAGCAATATCGAAGAGCAGTTGGTCCCGGTAGAAGGTCTGCAACTTCCGTGAGATGTTGCTGACATATTGGTCACACACGAAGGTCCTTGAGGTCGTTGAATTTGGCGACATCGTTCAGATACTGGTTCACTTGACTATTTAATTTGTTGTTGCGAAGGTTTGGGCTAGCTTTGCTTAGGATTCTCTGGTTTTCTTTTTGACAAACACCAAAGTCTGAGGCGAACTGGCAAGTGCCTGCGATATGCAGTTTATATATATTGCGATTTCCACACGCACGGGTAATTAGGGTATCCAGGTAGTTACACTTCCTGGAAAAATCAGTAATTAAGGACCTTCATCGGAAGATTTGAAAAGATTCTATTGAAGAGGGTTGAGACAAGATTAAGTTGCATGTACAATTCTGCAGGTATAAATGGTCATGTCAGGCTCACGGAAGTAGATTGTGGATTTGCTCAAATGGAAAGTGCTATTCACTTTCCGTCTTAACACAGCAACAAGCGCTACTCTAACAAGCACAGTTCTGGTATTTATCATATTGTGATATATGACAGGGGAAAAACTGTGCCATAAACTGAAGGCAGGTAGTAGAAGCAAATAAACATTTGTAAACAAATTCGGAGAATCCTGATTAGGTTCGGGAAAAAAAGGTAGAAAGTAGAATCATGTGTGAAAACCATTTCTTGAGAAGAAAAAATATCGGAAAATATGTATCCGAAGGTTAATTTCCAAATTAAATTGTTGGTATAGTAGAAACAGATTCTCCGTATAAAGGAATTATTTCAGGGCATGCTCTTTTCAACACTTTTTCCAAATATGTGATGTTCTTTTCTATTGCAATTGAACATTGATCCTGAGGACATCTGAGCTCTTGTTACTTTCGTTCTTTTTTCATTTCGAAAAGTCAGAATATCAGTTATCAGACATCTTTGCGAAGCAATTTGCTGAATAATCAAACGAGTTTTAGGATTTTTAAAACCACTTTTATAGCATCAATGTCACATTTCTTCCCTCCAGCACTCAAGAGTTTTTTTTAAGTTGGAGTAGGGCAGAGCACTAGTATCCCGACAGTATCATATCATAATGTTATATTCGAAAAAAATATACATGTAATTATATTAAGAAATGTCGCCATTTTTATGAACACTAAAACCAGAAAAATGTCAGAAAATGAATAGAAGTCAAAGTTCATAAATGCGTTAAGTGCCCGGATACTGGTGGCTCTACCCTAGTCGCAGAGGATATTGGACTTCAATTGTCGTACCGATTACGGTGCCATTTCAAAACCGATACGTACGAAATGTGGACCAAATGAAAGGAGAATTTTCATAAGTGATTTCTCGGATGCATTGTTTTGTCACAGAAAGTAACAATTTGCAAAATACAGAACTGTTGATGCGGTTATATTCTGACCGCACTCTGCCAGCGTTTCAACAGCCAACGCTTGAATATGAAAAACGCAGAGTGCATTGTTATTGCAAATTATGTCTTTTTTTAACCAAATCTGCAAGAACAAAGTAAAAGTCCCTATGAAACCCAGCCACATAAGCCCATGTATCTCCAAAGGCAAACGGAAATCACCCAGCGACCGTCGTCGACTTGTTCAATAGTTCAAATAATTTTATTGATAGCTTTGGGTTGTTTTTTTTAAGTCAATAAGCAAAATCTTCGTTTCTGGGACTCTGAAAATCCGAGTCTGTCTGGCCATCACATCCACTCAAAGCCACTGTGTGGAGCGGCGTTCACGCAGGAGGAGTGATTGGGCCGTATACTTTTGTTGACGCCATCTCAGATGTCCCATCTATCCCTATAGGTACCAAAATTAATAAAAGTTGGATTTTGCGGCCGTGAAAAGGAAACAATCTGACTTTCGCATTTAAAATATTAAGATTATATCAAGACTACCTTGAATTTTCAGTGCAAATGAAAACTGACAACAAAACTATGCTTTGAAATAACAAAATGATGCCAAATTCGTACAGTTATTTTGTGATCACCTAAAGTATTTGACTTTTACAAAAGTATTATCTATCACCTACCTTACACAAAATGTTGTTCATAAACTAAGCTCCAGAGCTTCTACCCAACTCCCCCGCAAATTTTGCTGTGAACAGTGAAATGTGAAATTGTGATTTGTGAATATGTGTGAAAAGTCATAAGAGTATGTTATGTATGTTGTATCTGTAATACATTTTGCCGTCGACTCTCTTTCATTGCGTCGTTTGTACGTGCAGGATGAATGAAATAAAAGTATTACCCTGAATCATAGTTTGTAGTATTTGTACACAAAATTTGCGTAGATGAAACTCAACTTTTTCAATTGTTGATATTTTCAAAAAGTAAAAATAAGCACTTAGAAAGTCTCTTTTTTTGACACGTCAATTGGTAAGATTGGTTGAGCTTGTGAACCGCAAGAGGTAAATGTATTACAAAACTACAGAAATAATATAGACTGGATTTTAAAAGTAAACCACCTAAAAATTAATTGCACAATCCGAAATTAACTTTTGGATTGATGCACACGAACATAACCAAAACTGAACTCACCTCCATGAAATCACTTTTCGCTGGTAATTTTCACAAAAAACCGGTTCAAAACAATGTATTTAATCAAATTAAATTACAATAACTGTCGAAAGCTGAAAAAAATTGATAAAAGTCGGAAAAACTGCTGATAAATCGCAACGCACGTCTTCAGAGCACAATAGTATGCAATTGAAAGACTGTGCAAATGAATCAGCTGCCAAACGTTGATGCACAGAACGCCATATACTGGCAATACCGGAACCAGCATTTGAAATCATTTCGTTTTTAATATGTGACAAAAAACATTGCTACAAAAACAAAATTTGTCACACAAATTTAGTACAAAAGCAATTGTCGTAAAAAATTATAAAAAAAATTATGTAACGTAAACATAAACGTCATATCACGAAAATGGCGTCGTGAAATCGCTGAATACAAAACGTATGGGAAAACAAATTTTCTTCATAATTTTTTTTTTGGGCATTTTTTGGGAATTTTTTGAGTATTCTTGCGAATTGGTGCGAATCATCAAAATCGGTCCAGGCGTTCTTGAGTTATAATGCGATTTCCGGATTCAATTGACTGGCGATATTCCGAGCTCTATTTGCATTACGGGTTCGATGCGAAAGGTTAGATCTTCTGGCTCGCGGCATTGGGAATAACACTGAGAATTATAGGATGTTCTAACTTCACAAAATAAATATCTTCGTTGGTAACTTACTGTTTGAAAATAGGATTCAATGAAAAAATGGTAAATCATCAATTAATTGCACAATCCGAAATTAACGGTTTGATTGATACAAAAACAATTGTCTCACATATTTTGTGAATAAATAATAAATTGGCGTAAAAAAATGGGAAAAAAAATTGTCAGAAAGTAAAGTAGAAATAAACGTCATAAATGTATGGGAAAATTAATTTTATTCATAAATTTTTTTTTCGGGGATTTTTCGGGAATTTTCTTGGGTATTCTTCTTGTTTGGCCGGAAACCAGTCAGAATTGGTGCGAATCATCGAAATCGGTCCAGGCGTTCTCGAGTTATAAGCGTAGTAACTAACATCACTTTCTTTTATATATATAGATTTAGATTCCACAGAAATGTCAAGATTTATCACCGGAAATCTTGATGAAAGTCGTTTAGAATACGATAAAACGGACACAATGTGTATCAACACTGGCGGCGGTCACTTGACCGATGTCATCTTTTCCACCTAACAGAAAAAATTGCAAAGGTCCAATTAAAGATTTCCATCACTCAAAATCATATTTTTTTACTTATGCCAAATAATTCAAAAACAAAAGTGGATGATTAACTGTGCGCCACCCTGTATATCCCGCTCATACAGATACCTTCACCCGCATCAGAAATTCGTCATTTCCCGCATCACACCTGCCGTGCGCGAATATCGATCAAAAATATAAACAACGTAATTACACGACCGAAACACATCATCATCCCGAAGGGATGCTCGCCTGCACCTGGACCATCAGCGAGCCGGAACTTTGAACACTCGTCGCCAAAGCAATTAAACAATTTGTGTCGGAAAATTATTATGAAGACCACTTCACTGCGGCTCACTTCACTCGAGCGCGCACATCGGGGGCAAACAATTAAAACCGAAACTACAAACCGATTCAGGATGCGCACATGGCACATATCCGCAAACATCGAACCGAAAATTGTTAAATAACCCTGTTTATCCTGTTTACTAATTGATTTGTTAAGCATTCACTATGTAGGACTGTAGGTATCTGGCGAGTGACACGAGTCTATTTGTTGGTCCGCTCCTAGGAACCAGCACGTGGCCCGTATGTGTACTCGTATTTGTGGCCAAGACCCAATGACGTCGCAAATACCTAGATTGGACTGCAGGGGTGGCATTAACTTAGTGGGACGATTAATTGGAAACCGCTGCTGTCCTTGTTTATGTGCGCATTTAGGACGAGCGAGTGACGAAAAAATGCCGCTGCGACAAGGACTCTTCTTGTTTTTGTTCCCGAATTCATTTCCCTGTTAAGTGGTGTAGTTGGAATTAAACGGGAATGGGTGACAGTGCGGTGCCGCTGTCCTGTTTTATTGATTTGGCCAGTAACTGTATACACTCAAAGTTCGCAAAGCAAATGCGGGCAGGGTGCTATACCTTTCGCCACCTGATTGACCCCATTCGGTGAAAAGCAAAACGCGATCCGAATACCAGAAGGGAAAAAATCTCAAGGGGCAATTTTACTCCGTGCGCGATTGGCCTGATGGAAGAATCCATTAAAATGTTTCTCGGTTGATGGTTATGCGGCTTTTTTCCTGAGGAGGGGGGCCGCCCGCCTACCGCATGTCATCATCTCACAACTTCGTCAGTGCTGCACAACTCCGCCAGAAGAAAGTATGCCGAGGAATACCCATGGAATCGCGAGGAAACACAGTTTCCCACCCTCGTACTTGTGTCGAGTTCTTAATGGCAAAATGTAGGTGTATATCCTTGAAGCAGTTTAGCATCACGAGGAAGTGGCCAACTTTTCACGGCGAACTATATATGTTCCTGGAGCGCTGACAAAAAAAAAAAAAGGAGAAAAGAAAGAGAAGCAAAATCACTTTTCCGACTTAAAATGAAGTCGCTGTCAAAATTGTTGTGTGCATCTGTGGAAATGTGTGTGTGTGTGAGGAGGACACAAGATTAAGTATCACAATTTTGACATTCGCTCGGAAAATGTGTCAGGCAGTTTAAGAAGATTAATTTGGGTCACGAAACGATGCACACACAAGTCGGTAACGGTATCTCGTATGGGGTATGTCGGAACTTTACCTTTTGGCAATGACCGTACATACGAAGGACGTACGCTGCATCTCTTGGTATTTAATTAGAAAATTGGTATCGGTTGTAGTGTCTGTATAAAAATATATACATGTATCGCTGCGGTGTTGCATGCAATAATGCTGTTGCTGAATTTCAGTTGCGTCGTTCATAACCAGTTGCACTCCTCAGGGAATGAAATATGCACAAGCACATCAGAATAAGCGGCTTTCACTGGAGAATGATTTACTATGTATTTGCAAAAGCGAAACATACCAAGTGATTGAGTAAATTCAACGTGGTATTCTGGAATGCTGAAGGCAGGTGGGTCATTATACACACGTGGTGCGAATGCCTTTGATGCACAGAGGGTCACAGGGTGTTGCAGAAGTTCTAAAGTGGATTTTGGGAATAGTTGCGTTCCAAAAAGAGGGAATAGATATCGAAACAAAATTCGAAAAAAAAACATCCCGCCGCTCTTCAATTTGAACCAATAAACGGTGTTTTTTGGCATTTCCCTATCTTCGAACTAAAAATAAAAAGGTAGTTGTCGTAAGAGGTCCGTATTGGTACCCTAAGCCTTTCATCTGAGAACCATTCGTTTCATTTTATAGAAGAATGAAATTGTACGCCGAGTCCAAGCCAGTGTTGCCACTTTGTGTGGAATTCCCCTTTTTGTGGGGTGTTTCAGTCAAAAATTTGACGAAAGGGGAAAAGGGGAGTCCTTTCGCATTGGAACTTGATTGATAAATTGGTAAAAAGCAGTCAAGCAGTCAGTTTACTAATTATTTTGATTCGAAAAGTGCAGAAAATCGTTTCATAGCTCGTTTTTAGTTATTATTCTCGTAACTATAAAAATTGTTTTTTGGAAAAGCATTGTGGTGAGTCCATTGGGAATGTTACCACGAAGAATGAGGAAATAAAGGAATTTTTAAGGTCTCTGATGAGGCAACACTGGTCGAAAAGACTGAAATGAGAAGCTCGTTTTTGACAGTTGCGGTTGTCAATCTTTCGGGCGATGTAGCGTTTTGGGCAAACCTTCAAAACCTCACACTAAACACCGAGCCACTTGGCGAACTATGTACTCAATCAATCAGTCAATTTCATCTTTTCATTTAAAGGACCAGTGGTTCAGGTCATATTTAAGGTTTGAACAACAAAATGACAGCTAAAACCCTTATATAAAATCTGATGGGCCCGAGCATAGTAAAACAATTTGCCGCTCACACGTTTCGTCTTAAATTTTTGACCAAGACGCCAAGACTTGAAAGTGCAGAAGCAATAGTTTGAATAAATCCCTTTGGCGGCGACAGGATGCAGTCAAATGATTTTCCTCGACTCTAATTCAAACAGTCAAAAATAGTGGACTTCTATAGAACAGCTTTAGGGGACGCTCCAAGACATAGAGTCGATTCAAAAGGTTTTCGAGAACAACTCACATCCATTTCTAAATCGCTACAAAGAATAAATTTTAACCCAGCAGTCAAACACAAGATTCGAATCCACTCTGAGCAGCTGTATAGAGAACAGATTTTCAACTTTAAACAGTCGCCCATAAATGCACCAGATTTAACAACCTCTCTCTGAGTATCTCTTGGCCACGAAGAGCAAGAACTTTAAACAAAAAATGGAAATAGTTTTTCTGTTTATAACCCTCCGAAACAAAAGGATGGACCTCGAAATTCGGATCTGCAAGTGGAGTGTTTGGACCTTAAATAGACCATGTGCCTTCAATCGCTTATAACTAAGGCCCTAAGCCGAAGTAGTCAAGAGCTTTAAAAATGGTTTTACTAGCCCTCTGAAACAAGAGAAGGACCTCGACCTTCTCAAGTGGAATGATTGGACCTTAAAAAGACCGTTTGCCTCAATCGCTTAACAAAGAACCTGAAGCTCTTTACAAAGCGCATATTGCCGCCAAATACTTCAAGTTGCAAACATAGACTTGGACTTATACCTTGTTGTATTGTCAAGCTACAAATGCGAGTGTCACAGTTGCCACAACAACGGGTAGAGGAGATTTAAGCCAGCTATGGCAAAAAACTGCCTGGAACTTCGCCGAGAATTCCGCAACCTCTCGAGAAGTACTATGCAGTGAGAATCAAGAGCCGAAGACCAGTGGCATTATTGCCAGGAAGCATATTTAGAAACGTCTGAACCAATTTATCGGGATTCACCAAACCTTCCGCACAAAATCTCTCCTTTGATGAAGACTGAAGGCGAAATAACAGCTCGCCTAAAAACCGATGTTACAGAGAAGTCTGAGGAAAGGAGATCGTGCGCTCCATATCACTGAAGAAGAACGCAATCAGCTCTTTACTGAGGGTCGTACCACCGGAAAAATGATCAAAAGTTCTGATGAAAGGTAAAAATGCGTGGTCAACGAACAGATACCTGTAAAGTGCATAAGAAGACCTTGTTCCAAAACTACAGTCATTGCTGTTGAGCATATGAAAATATCACCTCTGATCGAATGGCAAGAAAAGCTTTTTCAAATTCCACTGACAGGCAGTTTAACCTCACAGCAAATAAGGCGATTCCCCTTTCATTCGCGGGCGAGCTCATCTAAGAATACAAAGCGATAGAAGTTGCTTATGAAATGTTTGATTTTATGACGAATGTCGGTGGTAGAATTGGCTTTGAATCGCCAAAAACACACGCGGAAGAACAAAATGCGAATAGTTGGAGGAGAATTATGCAAGTGCGCACAGAAACACGAAGTCTATCCAAACCTGGTGAGAAGTTATGGAAACTTTTTTGATGAAAATATTTAACTGCGGATTCTGCCAGCTGGTGAAGAAGACTTAAGATATGGGTGAAAGCCATATAAATACAAATTCATATCCTTTTTAAAAAAATTCTAAAATTTAGGCGCATTCTTCATCTGTAGGTACACCTCTGATAGCTATTGCCCTGAACCTCTGCTTGTGCATTTAGAATACACGTTCCTTAATGGGTAAATAAATGAGGAATAAGTAAATTAAAGGATTAAAGGATTTGTGCAGCTTTCTATGAGCGAAAAAAAAAATTTAAATCACAGGAAGGTTTGATGATATAAATATAAGATGGCTTGTCTATGAAACGAAAGTTCAACCTTTCTTGTCGTCTGCATCTGGGCCTTGGACTGGAAGATCATTCTAGCTAGCTAGACCATTATTGTTCTTTTGAACGAGCCAATGGGCATTTTGCCCTCCTTGCACATAACACTAGAATTTTGTCGAAGACCAAAAGTGACCCAACATCAGTTCTGCCTTCCTGCTGGCTGTTTTAACACCCAACGCCATAAAGTAGAGATGTCCTGCTGAGTCTTCTATTCATTTCGAAGTTCAAGTCAGGAACTAACAACGCAACTAGCCTGGGCAACATGTGCCTATCCTACCGTCAGTTGGTCAGTAGTATACTGCAGACAATCCTCCGCAGAGTGAACTACATGTTTTAAATTTTTTAGCAAACTTTGTGGCCATCACAAGGCTTTATACTGACAGTCGCTCTATCGCGATGATATACAGCCAACCTGCCCAGTAATAAAATCCGACCTCGATTTGCACGAGCATCCATCCATTTAAAGTGCAATTTTCAGCTCCATTTAGCAGCAGCTATAAATAGCTTCAGCCATCCAAGATTGTTTCGCTTGGATCTGACTTGCATGCAGAGGTTTGGGCAACCTGTCACATCTGACCGCATCGATTCGATCCAAAACAATATCCACCGCATTATCTATATCCCATATTTCGGTTGTGTTTTGTGTGTGACGTCCAATACGATTCGGCTAATAATAGCCCCATCATAAACGGCAAACTTCCGTTCCACCCTGTCTGCCATGTACACACATATTATATCGACTCAATTAGTTCGACAAAATAGCCCGCCCAAAGCTGTCTAATATAATTTCCGACGAGAGTGGTGACTTTAATTGAATTCGCAAGGAGCTGCTGCAGGATAACACATCGCCGCACATATCCGCCTGTCCCGCACCCAACCACCCGCATACATACCTACCACGGCATACACCCCCCTAAAGGTATGTGATGGCTTCCAATATGATGGCCATAACATTGGTCGCTTATTGTGCCCACACATTCGTATATTGTCCAAAATGCCACAGTATAGTTATAGTGCTATTGCCACACTGAGATGCTGTTCAGCCCGTATTCGAGGACGACGTGGTGCCTAGTCTTTGTTACTGCTCTTCGGTTATAAATGCGGAGGCGGACTCAGGCATGCATGCATTCGGGTGTATGGTGCGCTGTTGGAAAACAAAAACCGAAATGAGACGGATAATTGTAACCATTACGAGATCCCCGAATTCGTTTGCTAAATATGTGCTGCTGTATTCGAATTCAAGGATGGCAAGCCCTGTATAAACAGAGAACGCCATGTACACCGAATATAGCTCCCCGAGAGCCAGCTAATGAAATGAAACCGAAAAATCAATCGACGACACGAGACTCTGTGTGAGTACGGACGATTGTGTCCTTATGGCATTTTTGTGGGTCACAGATTCGTCGGCTTATTCTCAGCCGTTGTGCATGACCAGAATTTTGAGCAAAGGCACAAACTCTGTATCCCTGCCGTATAGTTTGGGATGGAACAGAAAGGATTGAAAATCGATTAGAGTGTATATAATCGTCGGCCATCCGACCTCCACTTCGCATGCCTTAATTCATGCGGAAGGGATTACTCGATGTGATACGTGGGCGCAAGGACTTTTATAAAGCCATTTCGGAGCTGCGGCGTTTTACCTCTACCCCATTATGTGAATGGGGATGCGATTTTTTCAAGGGTTCAGTGGTCTATATTCCCTTTCATGTCCATTGGCGTGGTGTTATTGAAAGTTTTCGAAAGCGTTCATAATCCAAACCATTCGAGAGGTTTCAGTTATCTGTGTCAAGTCGTCAAAGTTGGTGATGATTTGGGAAAGCAAATATCGCAAATTGTTCGTGCATTCTTCTATTCACTCGATCATTAGGGTTTCTCAAACTCGGTGCCCCTTTAAAAATGCTACAGAAAAACTAATTTTCGGAGAATAATCACATAAGTGGTTGGTGTACCTGCTATTGATGTTTTTAGTGCAATATGTTATCGCTTGTCTAATTTTCTGTCCTCCCTTCCACTGACCTCGTAATTAGCTTTAAGACTCGTAGTCCCTTTAATAGCATGCGGTCCCCTACAAAGAACTGCAGATAATTATAGTGCACGCTGCAAGTGGTTGGTGTACAAGCTAAGATATCTTTTTTGAAAACATATACTGCCACTTATCAAGCAGTTCATCCTTCTGTCTACTGAAGAGGCTCGTTAAACTCGTAGTCCTCTTAAAAATGCAGATTTTGTGGGAATATTCGCAAAAGTGGTTGGTGTACCAGCTGAGATGATATTTTTAGCACAATCCTTGGTCAACAAGAAATTGGACATCCTCTTTTCGACTGATTTCATCACTACGTTCTCATAGCTCGTAGAACCTTTAAAAATTCAAAAATTAGTGGGAATATTCGCAGATAGTTCATTGGTGCAATATTTGTGGTTGGTGTACCTGCTGAGTTGACGTTTGCCATAAAAATTTCTGCCAGTTATCGAATTTTTTTGCACTTTTCTATTGAGTTAGGGCTCTTAAAATTTATATCTAATCATTTTGAAAAAGAAAAATTTGGACGAATATTTAAAACAGATAAGTGGTTAGTGTACCTGCTAAATTGATGTTTGTGGTGCAATATTTTGTCACTTGTCTAATTTCTTGTATTTTTTTCCACTGACCTCATCATTAAGCCTCGTATTAATAGCTTGTGGTCCCTGAAAAATTAAATATGCATGCAGCATGCATGACACAAACGTCTGTCACTTGTCAAATTGCTTATCCTCTTCTCTGTTGAAACATTTGGGAGAATATGGCCACGGACAGTTTACCTGCATGAAATAAGTGGTTGGTGTCCACGCTGAGGTAACGTTTTTAATGCAATTTCCTTTGAATTATTAAACCGTGTGTCACATCTTTTCTACTGACTTGAACATTTAAGTTGTTAAAACTCTACGTACCTACGGTCAAAATTTGTGAGAATATTCAAAGAAGTGGTTTGTGTACCCTCTAAATTAAATTTTAACACAGTCTTCTATAAGCAGCAAAAAGGTAGTAGATCGGATTTACAGCTTACAGGCGACAATGGAGCAGCAAGTATCTGCAACGTTATTGAAATACGTTGTATAGCCTGGATACGTTGTATATATTGGAAGACTCTTCCAATACAGTGCATATAAGCGACAACTGTTGACTTGTTCAGCCTACGTGGTTCTACACCTAATTACAGGTATAAGCTCGCGTATCCAATACCTTGAAGCTATGTGAAGTAATTGGGCTGGCTGAATTATTATTCGGCCCTTACGAAAAGGTCTTTGCGGTCAAACTTTGCTAGTGGTTTTCTGCCGATCTACCCAACAGAAGGCAGCGCGAGGCTAATGACCACCTTCGAGTTCAGAACTTGCGTTATAAAGGGTGATTTTTTAAGAGGTTTAGAACTTTTTTTTAAAAAAAAACCCAAAAAATTTGAAAAAATGAATGAAATATTTATTTGAATCGATAGTTTGAACCTTGCAATTTAATGTTTAAAGATAATTTCATGCAAATGTTGACCGCGGCTGCGTCTCAGGTAGCCTATCCGCTGAGTCCAATTTTGGCATACTCTTTCACACATATCGGCCGGTATCTCACGAATGAATGCATGGATGTTGGCTTCCAGTGCGTCAATCGAAGCGGGCTTGTCCCTATACACATTAGCCTTGGCATACCCCCACAAAAAATAATCTAATGGTGTCAAATCGCACGATCTAGGCGGCCAATTGACCGGCCCGAAACGTGAAATTAACTGTTCACCAAATGCCGATCATAAAATGGAAGCAGCGCGCGATGAACATTTCGAACCGAGCACGAATTTTGATAGTAAAATTCAATAATTTGCATTGCAAGCGTTGTTCATTTGTAAGACGATCCATGGTTAAATTGCAAACCAAACTGAAGCTGTTTGACAGTGACACAAGGTACTAAACACACGTCAGCTGTTAAAACCAGTGTTGCCAAAACCCAACCAGCTAAAGAATCACCCTTTAGTAGCAGCTAAATGCGGTAAAATGCAAATGGATTATATTAAGAAGCAAAAGTTCTTTGTGACTCGATTCGTAAGATTAGGAACATCTTTCAATAGAAAATATTGTCGCAAACGCATGGAATAAGAAAATTATTGAAAAAAATTGGATTTTGGTTGAAAACGCCCACAAAAAGTTGGCGTGGTTAATAGATTTGTGTGGATACGATGTTAAGAAGTGCAGAATTTTGTTTACATCTTTTGAAGAGATCATGATTTTCACGAGAAACCTTTTAAAGCGATCCATTTTGAGTACCTCCTTATTCTACCTATAAGCCGACCTCAAACAAAGGCTAAAGTTCCAAGGTTTGACAAATATGATAATTGATGACAATGGTGACAGCTGAAGATTTTGACACTACCAACGAATGGTTTAATGGCTGGACTCAAGCGGTGTAACTCGAGTGCTGCCGCGAAAGTGATCAGGAGTGATCGAGGATTTTTAAAAAAAATTGATTGCAGAACCGCTGGCTACTACCCCCTAATATAATTCCGACTTAAACTGAGATTAACTTAAATTCTTAAGAGCTATATGAAAAATTGTTCATTATGTGGAAGTCTGCTTCTAGTCCAGTGATTTAAAGGGTTTTCCAATAAGAGGTGTTATTTTGGTATTCTTGGTTGGCTTGTGATTTAACACCTTGCGTCTTCTTCCTTTGGGGCCAGGTGAAAGATAAGGTCTACGCCAACAGCCCAGCATCGATTCAAGACCTCAAAGATAAAATTCGTGAGGCTATCGAGGACATGGGGCAGCCACTTTGCGATTTGGTTATGGAAAATTTCATGGAAAGGATATGGTCCTGTATGCGTGCTCGTGGTGGCCATTTGGCTGATATTGTTTTTCATTATTAACGGCATACCTTCCTCTTTATTACGAGATAAACATCCGATCATTTATCTCAAAAATGGCTTTTTTCCTTGAATACCAAAATAGCACCTCTTATTGGAAAACCCTTTATATGGTTCCAAAAACACACAGACAAAAGTTCTAAGAGTTCAGAGAAATGCCTGCACTGCAGTGTTTTGGCAAAACCTGGGCTCTGCAAACCCGGAAGCAATTTGTAGCCCCTAAAATTCTCATAAATATTCAGCTCCACTATATGAATCTGCACTTGTGGAATCGGTTGCACAATTTAGAAGTTTACAGGAAAAATTTCAATTTAAGTGGTCCTACGGTGGGTGCAGGATCTCATTCGTTATTGTGGTGGATCTCAGGTTCGATCGCCGGAGAAACCCAATATCCATCTCATGATTTTTTTCTTCACTGCTCAAGTTGTCCCAAACACCTGTGTTACGAATGGCCGGAGTGCCTTGCAAATTATATTGCAAAAAAGAGTCTTGCTTCTACTGCAAGACCGGCGGGAAGTTCTTGTCTCGACAGAAACAGGAGATCAATAAATGTGGGGTTTTTTATATAATTCCCCCCACTGGAAAAGCAAACAAGTTCATTTAAAGTCGTGACGGAACAATCTGACAAACATACGAGAGTGAAACTGCCCTAAACGAAGATTCTCAGTTCAGCCGTACCAGCCCGGCATAAAAATATAAGCCCCTTCCCTTTAATGGTTAAGTGAATAGGGTCCTCCAATACTTCCAAAGCAAATTGACCTACCCAAGGCTAGACAAAGCTCAAATACAAGCCTGCAGCGAGATAAACATTTGTGTGCAGCAACCGCAATTCAATGGCGGATAAGAATATTTCTGTAGGCAACGATCCGCTGTCAGATAGCGTAGGATCTTTTTGAGTTAAAGCGTTCATCGACCTCACCGACACGAAGCGATATTCAATTTAAAAAAAAGGAGCTGCTCGGTGTTCTTGAAGAACCGAAGATTTTCCGAAAGGAACTTAGAAAATCGCTGGCAGAGACAAGGCAACAATTCGCGGACAAAGGATTGGTGTCTCAGACCAAGGCAAGTTGTACCAAGATCAAACTGTTATAAGTTACGGTGAAATAAAACAACTTTTTTGCACCACGTTATAAAAGGTTATGAATTTTCTTTCTTTTATTTGACAATTAACAATTTTTGCGTGTTTTGTTTACATTTTGACATTTGGGCATTGTTAATACTGCTTGCTGCATTCAGTACTCTTTGGACTTATTGACTTGTGGGCTGCACTTAGCTTTGAAAGCGTCGGAGTTAGTCGGAACAGCATGAGCCTACCCAACGTTGCTTACAAGATCTTGTAGGCTTTTAGTATGAATGTCAGATAAGTCACTATCACTGTGAATTTTTGTCCAAAAGTATTGAATTTTAATATCGCCACAGGTCTTGAAGAAGCAACAGATAGATAAGCTGTGTCACTTAATCGACCGGCATTGCAGACGTCTGAAGCAAGGCTTTAGGCTATGCCAAACTTTTCACAATAAAAAAATCTCGTTTGACAGATGTTAAAAAAAATTGAAGACCAGGAGACGCTCTGTATGTGCTCCATTAACATTATTCTTTAGGAACTTGTGCGAAACTGACAAGTAAACATTAGAAGAACGAGAAGAACGAGTGGACTAAGCGAGGGTGTCGCTTGTGCAGTTTGTAGTCGACCACTTGGACTCACAACACCGGCGAGTAGTTGTATCCATTTTTTTTGGGTAAGGAAAATTCCGCGGCTGTAGAAATCGCATAGGAGCATGTTGGTTAATGCCAAAGTCCACCCCTGAACTGTAAGGAAAATAAATATTTCATCCTTAGATTAGGTCGCACTGTCTTCCATTTCCCCATCTGCGGACCATCGCCCCCACTGTGCGCTAGGCCTCATCATTGCAGCATCAATATTTTTCAATTAAAAAAAATAAATGCATGCTTTTACTGAGAAAACTCATTTGAGTAAAGCTCCCCAGCTCGCTCCCTGTAATAAGAGAAACGAAAAGGATTTTCCAATCTGATTGCTGAAACCACCCGAACGTGATGAAGTAACTGAAGGCCCGAAAATACAGCTCGCCCACTAAGCCAACCAATATCATTCCGAGTGGTGGCGGAAAAATATGCTGCTGCGAAGGCGAACGGCTTATGGTTTTCTGTTCTCTGTTTGACGAGCGCAGAAAGGGATTTCCTCAACCGCACTATAGATTTTTTTTTGTTCTGTTATTATTACAGTATGTGGAGTGTGGCGCGCGTCAAAGAATGATGAAGCATGTTACCACTCATCTGCTAATGTCGTCCTTGGTAAGCCTTTGTGAGTATGCAGAAAGGGATGTTATATCCCGGTTAATGTATATCTTGACATGTCCTTAGCCGAAAGAGAGCTGTGTGTTCTCCCCACTAACAGTAGCATTGAACAACCGCGCGCGCGTGTGTGTGTATTACATGAACGGCCAGATTATTCGTAATTAATGTCACGGACACTGGGCGGAATGTGCTGGTAATCCTTAAATTATGATTATTTGTGCAAATTGAAGTTAATCCCTGCAAATGATGGATTGGGGCCATTGTCGTGGTTCGTGCTCTTAATGGAGTGCAAAATGAATGACTGCGTGAGTCGGCTTAGTCCTTGTTAACTGCGCGAAAAGGACTTGCACACAAGACAAAGTGGTCGCGATTAAAATCGGAAACACATGAGAGCGTAACAGGGGTGGAAATGGGGCTTCCAATTTCCATATCAAACAGTTTCAAACGAGTGTCCTTTTAAATCAGAAATTTACAAATCAACTGGCTTCTGCATCAGCACCTCTTGCGAGGCTTTTGCCAGAAATAGTTTCCTTCCTTTTGGTACGACGGTTCTGGTAAATTAAACAATAAATCGGAAAGCGATAGCATGTGGGCGAGTGCATGTAAGCCTTCGCACATATGCCACTGGATATCCGGTGAGCAGTCGGAACGGGCTTGGCCCGGAAAAACACAATCCCAGAGAGCGTACGCTACATACATCCATGTAAGTTCACTTTGCCAAGAAAAAGGACTTCCGGTTGGTTGTGTTTCCTATGGCGAGCGGTGTAACACAAAAACACAACGCAAACTTGCCCTCTAATAATAATGCGTGATATTCCATTTTGTTGTTTTTTGTTTGCTTCTGTGTGTGCGCAGTTAAGGTCCAAGACCTACCCTACCCGGTCAGACCTATTTAGCATGCATTCAGGAAATTGCCAGTCATCAAGGATTTAAAGTGTGGATTTTGCGTTTTGTTTCACTTGTGCTGCTTCGTGCACGGATACGAGCATGTATACAAAAATTTACTGTGTGGGATGACGTGGTTTATGACTTGTTTAATATCAAAACGAAACCGCAAAGTGTGGTGTAAAAAGCTTTATTATGGGATTACGATTTTTAAACGATAAAAATATCATTAACAAGATATGGAGCAGCAATGGTTAAGTTTTATTGCTTCGACAAGGCATGACGTGCGTGCGAAAGATTTAATGATTTCGCAGCAAAGTGACAAGAGTTTCTAATTTCGGTGCTAGGATTAAATTTTTTAATGATTGCACGGGTCATCACGTAGCATATATATACATCTGTTAAATGCGAAGGTCTGTGTTGATCGTAAAAATTAGACAAGTGGTGAGGTAAGACTTCGAGGGGGAAGGGAGAAGTTCTTGAGCTCGGTGTGGGTTCCTTTTTTCTGATTCAGTTGATAGTTGGTTAGAAGACTGCATTAGGGACGGTACATCTGTCCTGAAAAGGCTTTTTTTAAATCAGCCGTCCGGTTAAAATTGTGGGACCCAGCCTTTTATCAGAGAAATAAAAACACACGTAGGTACATGGAAGTGGTTCTGACAAGCTCGGCATAGGATCTACCTTGTTGTCCCAAATACCTATAAAGTTTACACTCACTTTTTGCAGAAGATTTTATGAGTACCTACGGAGATCGGGTGCCATATCGCGGAATTCCTATAAAGCGCCAACTGGTCAAAATAAGCTTCAAAAGCCATCAAACAAGCGTCGAAAAACGGATCCATAAATGCGTCTAGAAACAAAACAAAAGACGCTTAAAAAAACGTGTTAAAAATGCGGCAAATAACACATGCAAAAATAAGTCAAAAAAGTATTAATGAGCGCGTCAAAGAACATTGAAAAAGGAAGAATTGGTCATAAATCGTGTCAACAAAAGCGTTTAAAAACGTTTAAAAAAAAAGTAAAAAGTATGCCTTAAAAAGTAGGTACCCAAAAAACACCCAATAAGCCCCAAAAAACTCGCTAACAGCCAGTTAGGCCAAAAAGGCTTCTAAAAAACGTGTCCAAAAAGAGTTCGAAAAAAACATGTCGAAAATCATACCCAAAAATGCGTCGATACACAAGTCAGAATTTTCTTATTTAAGTTAAAAACTCATCCTAAAATTCGTAGAAAAGCTCATCATAGAATGAGTCGAGAAATGTGTCCAGAAACGAGTCAGAAAACGAGCCCAAAAAAGGTTAAGAATTGCGCTAAAATTATGTAAAAATGAGTACAACAAAATTGTCAAAAACACTTAGAAAAACGGATCAATTATCAAGCGTTTAATGCGTGGCAAAAAATAAGTCAAAAACGTGTCCTAAAACGTATCCAAGAATACTCCAAAAAAAGCTTTAAAAAACAACCACCAAAAGAGTATTGGAAAACGCATTAAAAATTCGTCGAGTCCTAACCCACGTCAAAAAAGACTTCAAAAGGCCAACAAAAATCCGTTTGAAAAATACATCAATAAATGCATAACCAAGACTATGAAAAAACTTGTCGAAAGCACGTCAAACATCATGTCGAAAAATAAGTCAGAAAAGAGTAAAAATAAAATCTTTAAAAAACCTGCCCAGAAACAAGACGAAAAACGTGTCCCAAAAAGCTTCGAGAGCGTTCAAAAGACGTGTCCAAAACGAGTCGAAAAAGCCTTGAAAAACGCATTCAAATGTATTTCGAAAAACAAATCTAATGATATTGAAAAAAAGTTCCAAAAACAACCTTGAAAAACGTGTCTAAAAAGAAGACGAAAAACGTGTCCAAAAGAGTCGTGAAATCTTTGATAAACAAGAAAAAACCAATCCAAACCACTTCAAAAAGGAGTCAAAAAATAGTTCAAAACGAGCCCCTTAACGTGCCCAAAAATTTGTTGCAATGCGCTTAAAAAACGTTTCAAAAAAACCATCAATAAACGTGTCTAAAAATACGTCAAAATTGTGTCGGAAAACATGACTCAAAAAGCGTCAAAAACATGCCAAAAAACGCCTTAGAAAACAGCCTATAAAATTGAGGTGAAATATTTTCAACAAAGTTTTTCAGTAAAGTACGAAAATGGATAACCTTGCTGGAATATAGTTTGAGGCGTATATGTTGTTGTCGATCCTATGCTATGCCTGTGCTCAACTTTGATTCCAATACTGTACCGGCAACTGTATTTCAACATTTACTAATTGGTAACTTTACTCTCTCACATAATCTATCTCGAACTTCTCAAATAATGTCCTTTGACCAATACGATATATATGTGTACTGTAAATGAAAGCGCACACAAAATAATAAACATGGACTATCGACAATCGTCTGTCAGTACCTGTGATAGTCCTTTCGGAAAAATAATCTTCGAGATTGAAATTCTCATCAAATCCATCAAATTATGTTTTAGCCAAATATTGCCATCGAAGAAACCGAACACCGTTTCCAATAATATGCCACCTTATCGGTCCTTTGATGTTATATTAAATTCCTCGCTCATGCAGGATTCGCAGACGATTAAGTAAGAGCCTGGTGAGTCCTATTAATATTGTAAAACAATATTTCAATATTTGCGCCCCATGCAAAGAGCATCCAACGCAGTAAGGGAAGTTTATACGAACAAGGGGCACATTTCCTTTACATAATGCGAACATTTACTTGTACATGTGTCTACATCGCACACATTATACGCACCAGAGGCATGTCCTTCAATGAAGAATGCAATAAACCATTGCAATTATCAGAGACCCTTTTCGCATAAGACTAGTCACAGGGTTTTGATGAAATATTATACGAATTGCAAAGGGACGAGTGTTTGACTGCTGGGGACTATCCCCTCTGTTGTAGTGAATGCTGAGTTTTTATGCATAGGAATGTTGCAAAACGCCTGCAATGGTGCTACACTGAATCAACATCACAGATTCAGCATGCAAGGGCACGTGATCGCATTGAACGGAGGACATAATCCCGCTCTGTCTGGAATACAGTGAGTAGACGTTGACAATTTAATTCGACCCCTGACCCATGCATAAGAGTCCCGACTTAAAGACTGAGAACACCTTTAAAACGGCAGGTATGCGCTCCTGAATTTCGTTCATCTAAAGACAACTCCCGCCCACCGGCAAACTGTTCAAATTGCGTTTTAAAATTCAAATCCGTTGTCTGTCCTTTCTGCATCCTGAACATAAAAAAAAACAAGCAAACACGGCACAAACAGGACACGAAAATGTAAATCAGACCTTGAATATTCATCAACAAATTTTATATTTGTCAAACAGGAAACTGATTCGTCCTACGTTCGGTCGCACAGGCACTTCCAGACCGAATTCGTATATTTTTTGTTCCACTCTTTGTAATCTACCACAAAGTGTTGTTCTTCCGACTTGACAGGGTGCTTGCTTATCTAAAACAGAGGAGCTAGAGATGCACAAATAAATTTAATTAAAACCAACTTGAGGTACGTCGGTCACATATAGAGGTATTGGAGCGATGCAGCATTTCCAACCTTGATCACGCGTCGGCGAGTGGGAGTCGGAGTAGTCCTGCAAAGGAGAAGCCTCCTTATAACAAAATTGACAGATTGCTTTGACCGGACCAGTGGTGTCGGCTAGAACAAATATTCAAGTGCACCGGCGAAAACAATTTTTAATTTAAATGCAAAACAAAAGTCATTTGAGGGTTCCTTCTTCATTTTGCCGATCGGGTTCACCTACAGCGAATGCAAATACACGCGCAGGTGGTGTCTCTGTAGTCGAAATTGCAGATAACGGATGTAGTTGCAATTGAATTTCATGCATATGCATAATTGGTGTGTAGGAAAATTGGATTGTTTTGGAGCAGTGGCGATTTTTTGAACTGGTCCCGAAACGGATGCTACTGAAGAATCACTTGAACTCCTGATCACCGCGCAGATGTTGCGCGCACAGATATATGGAAATTTGATGTCTTATATCACAGGGAAGGATGTATCTTGGGTCAATTTAGGAGCTTCAACACTGTTTAAGATGCCACGAACATTTAGACTCGGTTAGAAAAGCGTTACCGGGTGTAAGGTGTAACAGGGAATACATTTTGTCGTACCGATTGCGGTGTGATTTCAATTCCGGATTTTTTTAAAATACGGCCCAAATGAAAAGTGGAGCTTTGAAGAAGAGAAAGTTTTTTTTGTTTATAATTTTTGTGACAAATGACAGCCGTTGGCAGTCAGTAAGCGATGGTTAAAATCTGTGCAGGTACAAGGTGGGCCAAAAGAGATCACCCTATTGGAAGATGCTTTTATGGCCGACAATGTCAAATCTGTTTTGACATTTGTTTACTACCATACTGAAGAGTATGAGACCACACGAGACGTTGCCAAGAGTGGCCGGCCCCGGAGCGCCAGTTGTGCCGAGAATATCGTTGCTGTTGACGAGGATGTCGAGCTGTCGCCGGAAACATCGACAATTAGCCATCAGCCGGTCGTCCCTAAGGCGAATTTTGGTCAAAGACTTGCGCATGTTCCCGTACAAAGTCCAGTCCGCTGCCTATCGACCGCCAAACGCGTGTAACCTACGCCCAAGCCATCCTCAATTTCGAGGACGAAGTGGACGATTTTTCGACCAAAATCATAATGAGCGATGAGGCTCATTTCCACCTCAGCGGGTACGTGAACAAGCAAAACTATCGCTTCTGGGGCACCGAAAATCCACGAGTAATGCACGAGGAGCCATAACACCCGCTCAAAGTTACTGCATGGTGCGCTGTTCACGCTGGAGGAGTCATCGGGCCATTTTATTTCGAGAACGCCGCTGGTCAAACGACAACAGTGGACGGTGCGCGCTATAGGGTCATGTTAACCGACTTTTTTCTGCCGCAATTGAACGAATTAGGACTGGAGGACATATGGTTCCAAAAGGACGAAGCTACGGCACACACTGATATTCTGAAGGCGGCTTTCCCGGGTCGCCCCATCTCTCGTTTTGGCGATTTGCACTGGCCCGCAAGATCGCCCGATTTAACCGTTCCAGCATTTTTTTGTGGGGTTTTTGGAAGTCCCGTGTTTACATGAAGAAGCCCGAGACCCCAGAAGCCCTCAAGGACAACATTCGATACGAGTGCGAGAGTCTGTCGCCCGAAGTTCTCGCCGAAGTGATAAAAAATGCCATAAAACGAAGAAAAATGGTCCAATAATGCCATCACTCCACAATCAACACCAAACTGTCACCCCCTGTGGATGCATTGGCTTCTCGACGATAACGTGCGGGTTTTCCGATGAAAATGCGCCTCGTCAGAAAAGATAATTTTTCGCCCAAAATCGTTGTCCAATTTAAGCTGCTCTAAGGCCCAAAATGTGAAGCGATAACGAAGCGGATGGTCGTGCGCCTTCAATTGCTGAGTCAATCGAATAATCCGTTATCTTTGTGCGAAATTCTCCTCAGGCTAGTGCGTAAAATGTTGAGAGTTGAGTTGTGATCAATGGCGAGTTGATGCTCGTGAGTTGAGTCTCACACGTCACACTCCCGGCTACAGCAGCAAAATTCTCGTCTGTGCTCACCGTACGACGACAGCGACCATGAATGTTTTCCACTAGCATACCAGTCTCACGAACTTTTTTCCCCAACTTGCGCACATCAGGCACGGTGTGTGCTCCATTTCGGCCAAAACTTCCTTTCAAAGACCGCACTGTTTGGGCTACACCCTACACAGCACTCACTTTGGATATAAGTTTTCAATATTTACCAGCGTTGTTGAAGCGTAAAGCGACTCATTTCGTTTCGCGGAGGTATGATGCTGACTTTCTATAAATATTTCGGACGGGAAAAGGCTCTCAGTGTCAAAATAACTCATGATTTAAAAAGAAACCACTACGTGGTCCACCATTTATTTCGTACGGCCGACAAAGATGCTTGGTTAAGTGATGGATGTACAACTTGTCACATAGTTTTTAAACTTCGTCACCTGAAGAGACAAAGATAAATTCCTTCCAATTCTTAAATGGGGTGTGAAACACTTTGAGGTACTGAAACTCACGGACTATCTTTCTAAAATCGTCGTCAATATTTCTCAGCACGTCTCCTACTTTGTCGGCCGCTGAAAATTACTAACTTGCTTCCGTTTTTTTTTTTGTAGGTACCTATATTTTTATAGACCAAAGGTCTTCACAGCTTTTTTGCGGCCTGTCTACTTAAAGCTAAAGAGCAAACGAATTGTCAGCAAGTACTTTTAAGTCGTTGCCGCCAGCGTGACCTTTGTGCAACTAAAGTTGCAATTTCGCAATTTTTTCGAGAGCCTGCCCCAATTTTTTGTTGTTTTGGCCCTTTTTTTAGTTGGAGAAGGCGCTTAAAAAAATTTCCAAATGTTCTTATTTTCAAATTAAATCTTTTAAATGGAAATCTTTGGGAGAACCTCACCAACTCTGAGCACTTCGCTATGCAGAATCCCACAAACGCCGCCAAAAAAAATGCCCAAAAAGTATTGGACTAAGTACCCAACCCTGTGGAGCACCAGCTGTACCTCAAACAGTCGTGATATGATTGACCCAAACCGCTGCACCTCAAAACCTGAACAGAAGTGGAGAGAAAAATCGTAAAGAATCCGATTGGGAGGACCTTGTATGGCATGCCTTGCCTATTAAAGCAGCTTAGAGCTCTAAAGTAAATCCAGTCAGAAATATTCCCCTCACCCCCCTTGATAAACGGTGCAGTGTTGCGAAACCCATTGTTACGCATACCGATCTCTTACAGGCGAATCCTTCCCTATACACAGCTGAACACACCCAGTTCTTATAACAAAAGATACCTATCGCAGCAATATTTCAAACTTGATGACAAAACAATAGCCAAGTCCCACACATTACACATGTCGAAAACCACCCAGGATAGCACAACCCCCCGCCATCGACTCATCCAAGACAATTTCCAGAATTGATATAAAAATGTCATGTCATCGTATGCTAAGTGATTACCTGGGCAACGTTCTTCATAATTGATATGAAATCGCTTACGCTTCCTCCACCCTCAGTCACGTGCGCTTACGCATGGACTTTCATCCTTTTGTAACAAATTCTCAGCAAGACTTATATCCCATCATCGGCAGCTACTCATCGTTTACTGTCATTTATAACCATGCCGAGCAAAAAAGAAATCCTTTGTTTCAGCATCTTTTGCAATTCGAATTAAGTCCCTCACTCACATATGCCCCCAGCCACCCCTTCTCACACTCACGTCACGTTGAAACAATTGCACGGATTATGCATGATGGATACCTATATTAATTTTCCATCGCACGCATTTATAGTGAAATTTCTTGAATGCTGACCTTTGTTGCTGAGCCAGAATCTCTGTGGGGATGAACTTCCGTATAGTAAGAGCCTAATTGGAACACATCAAGCCAGGTAATGACCCACAAAGGGCGAAATCGGATACAGAGCAGGAATGGTTTGGTGCGGCGCCGGATGCGAGCAGAATTCGCCGCTTTTGTTGATTAATGAAATTGATTACTTTTACGGTAGAACGCAATTAATACATCCCGGCCGGTGGGGATCACGACTACGACGACGATGATGACGGTGATGGGCAGCGAAGGATTAACATTGAATGCTCGTGCGTATATATAGGCACAAAAGCAGCACCTGAACAAACACCGCCGGGCGAAGGCGGATTAAGTCGTCATTTATGGGCAGGTTACATTTGGTTAATTGGTATTTAGAATTGGGAGAGATGTGTATATTTAGCACACACTCAGGTAGGTATGTGGGTGTTTGCGTGCGAGCGTGGAGCATTGCCCCCGAGGGCTGAGGCACGCATAAATAGATGTTTTGATGGTGGATGGTGTTTCGACAATAGAGATGTTGACCGATATAATACCGAACAGGGCGAATCGGCTAATGAAGGGAACCGCTGGATATATGAGTCGCAGGGTTGAGGTTGGCATCGTTCAGATTTTCCAACTTACCCATTTGATTTGAGCGGGATTGGGCTTACCATTAGACAGCGGTGGCAATATGATAGAACTAATGAGACCGAAAATACCAATATCCGTGTCACTGTTTGAATAGCTTAAAGGCGGGTAGACCGACCTATAATGTTTCTGTTGGGCTTCGATCCGAGAAAATGTCCTTGGCATGTGCGAGGATTTGTCTTAAGAATAAGTTCTGAATTTCTTTAAATACTTCTATAAATATATTTCGATTAGTAGAAACGTTTTCAAATGAAAATAGGTAGGTTAAAAGAGGATTTGAGTCGAAATGCTGCTTTCGAAAGTCTGCTTTGCAAGAAAATTCTGCTTTTCGAAAATCAGTTTTTTTTTTAGTTTTACTTTTCAAATTTAAAGCAATAAAATTCAGCTTATTCTGCTTTCTCAAACTAAGAAATATATATAAAAAAAATAGATATTAAAAACAATTTTAAGTTTATAAAAAAAAAAAAAAATAATTGCTGTGCGTTCGGGTAAAACGAGAACGGCTATACCGATTTGAACGCTTTTTGTTTTGTTTTGATCGTCTTAGATCACGGAAAATTAAAAAAATTCTCAACAGGTGGCGCTGTAGACAGATTTAGTTTTTTATCTATCTCCTTCTATCCATATAAATACAAATAAGTCGCATTGTGTTCGACATGGATGTTCTTTGTTATGTGTAAACCGATTTTGTTTTTGGATATTTCAAACGAAAGGTGACGTCAATACCAAGGTTTGTATGTATATACGGTCTTTTTATGTGTAGTGGTTATATAAAAGTTATAGGCATTTCAGTGAACATACCTGTGTTGTCGACCTCCAAAATCACTCAACTGATTTTAATGAAATTTTGTGAATTGGTACCTTTGGTTCCACCTGGGAGGATAGGATAGTTTTGAACCCGATAGGCGGCGCTGTTGTCGATCTCCAAAACCGCTCAACCAATTTCGATGAAGTTTTGTGGATGAGTATTGAGTATGGTTAACCCGATAGGTCCGTTCTTGCACTGCTTTGGGGTAGTGGAGCAAATCGGACGCTTTATAAAGAATTTACGATATGGCATGTGGCCTATGTGTGCGTAGTCCACATAGGCCACACTGAGCCAACGAGCTCATAGCTGCAACTACTGAAATTTAATGTTCTGTAGCACATACATGAAAATGAAGTTAAAAAAATTATCAGAACTGTCATACTTACTTTCCGGGCAAACTTTCAGCGACCGACATGACATCACCGCACGATTTTTCAAACAAGCTCAAAACGATCATGGGCTTCATCGTTGAGCACAATATTTTTGGACAATCGCGTTTCTGGATGTACTCGGTCGAATGACAGGAGCTAAGATTGCCGATTGTCCACATTCTGCTTTGGTTGTTTTAGAAAATCTGACCGGATGAACTCGGTTCAATCATAAGCGCGGAAAAAAAACGATCAAGAAACCGACCCGAAGTCGTGACTATGCATTGAACTTAATTTAATTCCAAAGAAGTGTCTTTCGTTCAATAGAGAGCTTCAACTTTCAAAAGGTAGGTACCTATGTTAATAATTTAATCAGTTTTAGGCGGCACATAGCTCGCCGGGTCAGCTAGTAAAAAAATTAAAATAAAAAGTTTAAACAAAAATAAAATTTAAATTAATAAAAAAAAAATTAGAAAAAATCAAAGAAAATATTGAAAATAAAGAATTTAAAAATAAATAATGCGAAATTTAATTTAAAAAAATATTAAATATAAGGAAAAGCAAAGTTCAAAATTTAAAGACAAGAAAAATTAATTTGAAAAAATATGTAATTAAAATAAGAAAAGAAAAATGTTCTCTACATCTCTGCTTTACGAAATTCTGCCAACAATAAAAACAAAAGGTTTGAAAGACGCACGCACTTTTGATCATTTTCCAGACCTTAACTGGTGAAATCGCTGTTCTTGAGCATTTTTCAAACCTTTTATAATTGTTCGCAGATTTTTGAAAACAAAATTTTTAAAGCAGAATTTCGTAAAAAGAACCCTTCCAGAATTTTGACCCTTGCTTTAACAGAATGGGCTCTAATATTGGAATAGACATCGAAACGGCTTATTGCAATTCCTGCGGAACTGTTGATAAAACAATTTGAAAGTTTTTTAGTTAAAGGTTAACCTGCAAGAGGAACAAATATTGTTTTGCGGCTACATTGCCTTTCTCAGCGAGTGCATAAACAGCGAAAGATGAGTTTGCGAGGAGCATGCAAGAACTCATCTGTACAATTTGGTCGGTTTTCTCCGAGCGATTTTCTCCGATGATTGGAATCTCAGCATCATCCAAAAGAAGGGAGATGCTCTGAACTGCCCCAACTACAGAGGTATAAGTCATCCGAATCGCATATGGGATCTTTTCAGCCGTATTATGCGAAAGTCTACAACCTTTTGGCAGTAACCTGATCGGCCCATATAAGTCAGGAAAGTCTACCGTCGACATTTTCACATTCCGACAGATCCTAAAAGAAAAACAGAAATTTTAGATCGATACACGCCACCTTTTTAACGACTTTAGAGTCGCATATATGGGGAAGAGCTATACAAATAAGCTATGCTACGTTTCGACATTGCTGCCAAACTCGTTCATCTGCGCAGGATGACGATGGAGAAATCTATGCTCCGCCCAAATCGGCCAGCACCGAGCCTTTGATGTCGAGAAAGGTTTGAGCCAACTTCGAAGTAGTTTTTCTACCTGGGCTCCACTATCACCTCGCAAAATGACATCAGCGCAGCGATCAAACAAAGAATCACTTTTGCCAATCGCTGTTTCTTCGGGCTAAGACGCCATCTAAGACGAAAAGCGCTCTCCCATACAACCAGACGACATTAGGAATGAAGCCTACACAACCTTCAAACGAACTTTGAAGTTTTTCATTTTGTGGGAGCCTGCCCTATGTTGAAGGATGTGGATTCCAGACTAGCTCACTTTCAATAGTTGAACTCACCCTGAATCCCGATTGAAGTTAGCTACATACATGCAAATATCATCCTCATTAAACATATGTGAGATATGCTCAGCGGTAACTGCGTCAATTCGCCTTCAATTCTTGGGCGGAACCCCATCCCCTCATCTCTAATACAGCCACAAATCAGCTTGTTACTCGTATCCAATTAAATCAACCTCCTTCGCTGTCAGTCAAAGACATGATTTTTCAATTCCATCGCAAGCGGATGGCGAACCCTTCTTTGGAAGTTCCGTCCCCGTTTTATTTCAAATTAAACGATTTCCCAGCACATTAACCCCAAACTACACCCTAGAGATAGAGATACCAGAAACGTCCACTATACTCCCCAGCTGGCCATCATCTTTATATAGCTATTGATAAGAAAGCTTCAATTTTTATACTGTCACTTCGGTCCAGTATCCTTTCCGTTCCATATTTCGCTATCACATCTTGCTCGCAACCGAGCTTGTTTATTTATATTCCACAGGGGTTCGCTTTCTCTTCTCATTCTTGTACTATGGTTCGCCGTCGCCGCCCCATCCTGCGCGCATCTTATCGATACAAAATTGGTTTGCCACTGGTTTTCAATTCGGATTCATTCACGGTCGAATGGCCGGGTAATCAATGTGGAAATCGAACAAACACACACACGAGCGACATCATATATCCGGTGTGCGTGTGTGGGTGAGCTTCCTTAAAGACGTTGTCAAGAATGGTAGAAGGAAATTTCATCGCACAGAAAAAAAGTCTTCCTTTCCTACACCATCATCATCATCATCTTCGTATATCCTTTGTGCATAAAGTATGCCGAGCCGTCTGCCCGCCCAGGTCCTTTCTCGGTAAGCTGGAGGAAAAATATTGAATTTCAATATGTTACATGTCCGACGGCGGCGCTTGAGGTACGTATATGTGTACTCCGGTCCAACGAGGATATAATCGCTTCTCTGATTAAGGGGGCTGCCAGAGTGTCGGCCACGCCCATTGGATAAACACATTCTCGTCCGCATATGATCAGCATTCAAAGGGGTTCAACAGATTGCTCTCGGCAGCCATTTATTATTGATTCCCTTCCTTCGGTTTGGCATGGTTTATGTTTTTTTTTTTTTTGCTTTTTTTCGTTTGCCTTCTTCCTTTGTTTGCTTGGAACGGATGTATGAGTGACGGATTTCTTGAGAAGGCTGTGGAACTAATTTTTTGGACAAGAAGTGAGTGCGACCCAGTAGATCCAAGACAAGATAAAAGTTAATAGCAATCCAAATGTTTTCTTATAAAAGTGAGTACGAAAAGTTGGCAAGGACATTTGGGTTATTGTTGTTGTTCTTATGAGGCTTTAGTTTATTTTGAAACCTAGTTTGAGCCTGGTGGAAGAGAGAGTTCATCATGTGAAGAGGTAGCCTCAAAGAAAGTTCATTTGTGCGATGGTAGGTAGTCAGTTTGAAGGTAGGGATAACTTGGACAAATTCAGTTGAGCCAGGACATTGTACTTCTCCTTGCCTTCATCTATATGTGGCACCAGATACATGACGCTGATTTGGTCCACAGTTTAACTCACTATACAAATTTTAACTAGGTCCGCTAATATTTTAGTCTATTATCTACCATCGGACTTTTTTTTCGACTTGGTCCGGCGTTTATGAAGGTGCTACAACCACTAGGGTGGTTCCGGGTACCAAGCTTCCACTTGGTTCGAGATCTTACAAGGCTAACGCCTTGAGAGTGGCTGGACTATTTCCCGCCATTACGCTTTGTCCTGTTCCGACAATATTTTTGGCTGCAACCCACCGGCTTGGTCCGACATCTATGTCGGCAACCCTAAGCCAGTTTCAACGGTTTCCGACTACTAAGTTTCAAACTGGTTTGAGGTTTAACTGGGCTTGAGCATTGATGACGATCGATTCATTTAAGGCTACCACTTTTAACATGGTCCGACAATTTTATTGACTTCCACCCTCTGATGTTGTCTGACATCTATGCCTTAGAGTAGTCCGAAGAGTTCCCAATTGCTAAGCTCCGATTTAGTCTAAAGTTTCACAAGGTTTACATAATTTTTTTTCGTGGTTAGTGCATTCTTTTGTTTGGCTACAATCCTCCAACTGGGTTGGCCGTTTATATACCACTTCACCTTAAGGTGGTCCCAAGAGTTTCCAGGTAAGGTCAGTCCAAGGTTTTAGCAGGTTGACGCCATTAGGTCGTCGATATTCCCACTACTACGCTTGTAGTGTCCCGATGTCGTTTAACCTACTACCACTCAACGTGCTCCACTTCTACTACGCTCGAACACGGTCCAGTCCGTCTAGACGATTGACAAATTTGGGCTAAACCACAGTCACTTTTGCTGTATTTTGAAAAAAAGCCACGGAGTCTTTACAAAAAAAGCAAGTACACAAGTTGATAAATCCAAACGTCCTCGTTCATTGCATGTACATCTTTAGATTTACCTCTTGAACTTTCCTCCAGTAGGTATGACTGTCTTCTAGAATCATATAGTGCCCCTCCCGGCTTCTCCCTCAACCAACAAGGACTTTAAACCTGTCCTTGGGATGTGGTTATATAAGCACGAAGCTTCTTAAGCTTGAGCTAAAAAACCAATGTAGGAGTTAATGGGGCATTACCTAGCCAGCCCTTATAAGCTACTTGCTTGGGACGGATAAATGAGCCAAAAGGCATCAAACGGAGATTGATCTCTGCTATTATTTGTCGTGAAACACAAAAGACGCCATCAGTCAGATACCTGCCCTAGACCTACTTAACTATTTCCTCCATTACGCAGGAAGGACCGATTGAAAATAATTTCCCGCTGACACCCTTCCATGTTAAGAACAGATTATTGCAGATATTTATGGAACACCATATTGACTGACACAATAAAATCAAAGTCGACTCCACCTCGTTTGTCAGCGTCTTGACACTTTTATGAGCCATACAAGCTCCATATCACTTAGCTTGCCACCCTCGTTCGTGCTGCCGTTCCGTTAGCAAGACTAATTTCGAAAGCAAGTTCCATTCCTTGTACCGACCCCCATATGCGTGCTCACAATCTATGCACTTGGCCAAACATTTTTATAGCTTCATTTCCAAACTGTTTGCTTTGTAATTAGTTGAATATTTCACCGGCGAAAGTCCTAGTCAAACCATGGTAATTTGCAATTACATGGCACTTTCTCACTTTCAGTTGATTAATCGTCAATTTAAGGTCCTTGTGCGGGTATATTTCGTACAGACTCGCAATTCAATTAGACTCAATGCAGTCGCTTTTTAGGAGAGATACAGCTGTATCCCTGCTAATTGAGAGCTGTGACATGATTTAACCACTTGTCCTCGAGTGTAGTACTCTTTTCAAAGTGCCGCGCCACAATTAGTCCTTTATCACATTGTCACCGCAGTATCGCACATTTAGCATCCCTTCCATGGAGAGTTGATGTTGAAACCGATCTTTGTTCGCTGGCCACTCGACAACACCGACCGCAAATGAAGTGAATAATCGCCTGTTTAACAAAAACGGTGGATGCAAGCATAAAAACATAAAACAAATCCAGTCCTAATAATATGGAGACGAACCAGAGAAACCACAGAAACCAGCAAAACAGCCGGCAGTCAGGCAGGCCGGAAAGTTCACGCTACTGAATGCCCACATAAATCAGGAAGCAGATAAAAAGGGATAACCGCCACCTCCCCGATACATTCGCTAAAGGCTTCAGAACACCCATATGACAGGGAGTTGGAAAGAAAAAAAGAACAAAAGAGCCCGGCGTTGGTTGGAAGCCTCGTGGCGGTGTTGGGCGGACGACGCGATATAGCCACCTAGTTGCCGCATGAATTTGGCCGCAAACTTGGTGACACTTTTATGAACCCGATTGTTGTGCCTGTGCATTGAGTTGGCTGCTGGGCAACTTTTCTATCTGTGAAATAGAATAATCGGAGTGGATTTTTTTCCCGTGTCCTTGTCCGTGTATCGGCTGTAACAGTCAACGACGGAGGGGTTGTGTCAGTCGATGAATTTGGGCTTCCTAAATGAAACTGGATGTTCTCGTGTTTGTTCGTCAATTTTATTTTTAACCCTTTTAATTATTAATTGCATTAAGGTGATTGCATTATTTAATCCAATTCATTTTGCATAGACATTAGGGTGGGCCAAAATTTTTTTTTTTTGAATTTCGGGTTCTAATAGCGAAAAAATATTGCCAATTGGGACTAATATAACATGTATAAAATTTTATTGCAATCGGTATAGTATAACTGCCTCCGGATCAGGCTTAAAGTTTCGCAATAAGGGAGTATAGTCAAGCGTTTTATGTATTTATTATTAAATGTAGAAAATTCGTTAATTTATATTTTGTTTTGCTAATATGATCAGTTATTTGTAATAGGATCAGTTATTAATATCGTATTCTTCCATTTTAATTTCTCAAATAAATTTTCCACTGCATTCAGAGTTGCAAATAAGCCAGCAGTAGGCATATTCTTTTTAATTCCATAAAGGTTTGCAAAAACTAACGATTTTTTTATTCTACGGCATACTACGGTTAACATAAATTTTATGAAAAGTTTTTATTTCAAATTGCAACAAGATTCCTTTAGTCGTTAAGTTGTGGTGTATTAAATTAAAACAAAAGTGTGTTAAAATGAATCGTACTCGAAAGGCTTGGAACTGTCCTATATTTGGTGATACAAGTGACTTGAAAGATAATGTACTTCCAACTTATGAAGAAGTTATGAAGTGCTACGAGTGGACGCGGCTTAAAATTAAAATGAATAAAAATACGAAAAAAGAACCAAATTTTCAAGAAGTTTCTGATGTTGTCGCCGTAAAAATAGAAAATATATGGAAAAAAGCTTCACTTCCGATATCATCACACGTAAGAGTGCAACAAATGCTTAAAGCTTATCATCTCAAATTTAAAACTATTTTGAAATCTCATCCTAAAATACCTAAAAAGCGATTAGAAGACTTCCTGGCTTCCAGCAAGATTTTGTTTGATATATCTTCTTGTAAGTGCTCAGATTTTACAAAGTGTATTTGCCATAAAGAAAAGAAAATACCATCGAATGAGCAAAGTTTTCTTACCGACCAAAGAACTGCAAGAAAAATGATTATTGGAAATATAGACGTGGTAACAACAAAGAAAAATCAAAAGTGTCTAGAAAGGAAACTCAAACGGGAGATGTCACAAAAAAATAACTCACAGACGAATACCAAAGTCGTAACTACTAGTGCTTCTATCACCAATAGCTCCTCATCCTCATCTACTGTGTGTGATAGCTCCTCGTCCAGCGAAAGCGGAGATTATCAACCAGCAAAAATAATGAAAATGAAGAAGGACTCTCCTGTTATAAGGTATTCTGCACTGTCTCAAACCTGTGATCGTTACGGTCTATCAGATAGAGCAGCTTCAGCTATAGCCTCTGTTGTTTTGCAAGAAACCAATATGCCTATTATTGATAAAAATAAATTGAGAAGGGAGAGACAGAAGGCTCGAAAAAACATTATTGAGAAACAAAAAGTTTGGCAAATACCTGCGCTATACTTTGACGGTCGAAAAGATGAAACAATGGTCACCAAGAAAAAAGGCGGAAAATACTATAGAGAAACCATTGTTGAAGAACATATTTCATTGATTAAAGAACCAGATAGCAAATATTTGGGCTATGTCACTCCAGCAATTGGAACAGCTAAATCAATAGAAAGAGCAATCTTTGATTTTTTTGTAAGAGAAAATATAAATTTGGATTATCTAATGGCTATAGGATGTGATGGAACAAATGTCAATGTTGGAAAATTTGGTGGTGTAATAAGATTAGTCGAAAAAACGTTAAACAGACCATTACAGTGGCTAATTTGCTTACTGCATATGAATGAGTTGCCATTTCGGCATTTATTTTCTTTTCTTGATGGTTCTACTTCTGGTCCAAGAACATTTACTGGTGAAATCGGAAAAGATTTGGAAAATTGTGAAGAAAAAGCTGTGGCTAAATTTAAAAATATTGCAGGTCAAATGCCATTGATAGACAAGAAAGATCTCAGTTCTGACCAACTGTATTTATACAAAATAGTATCGGCCGTTGTATCTGGTGAATGCCCTGAAGACTTAGTAAACAAATCGCCTGGGAAAATGTCTCATGCCAGATGGCTCACACGGGCTAACCGAATTCTTCGTCTCTACATTGCAACATCAGACCCTTCTGAGAAACTTGTTTGCTTAGCAACTTATGTTGTCAAAGTTTACGCTCCAACATGGTTTGACATCAAAAGCCACGCAAGTTGCAAAGATGGAGGGAGGCACTTGTATCAACTAATATCGAGGTGTCGTTATTTAACAACAGAACTGAAGACTGTGATTGACCCGGTTATACAACGCAACAGTTACTTCCCCATCCTGAAAATCTTCTCCTAGCAATGTTAACAGACTCTGACAAACATATCAGAGAACTGGCTCTGCGTCGTATTCTGAAATCAAGATGTGAAAATACAAAAAAGTTGAGGTTATTCCAGGTTCCAGCCTTAAACATGGATGCAAAAGTTTATTACGAACTTATTAACTGGCAAGCGGTTCACGTTACAGAACCACCAATCCTGAAGCAAATCTCTAACGAAGAACTTGAATCTCTTATTGCTCAAGGAGAAGACAACAAAATAACTTTTCTGCGTTTACCTTGCCATACTCAAGCAGTTGAGAGGTCGGTCAAAACTGTAACTGAAGCCTCAGGGAGTCTATGCACAAAATCAGCGCGCGAAGGTCTCATTAAAGCGAAAATTGAGTCCCGTAGACTTATGCCGAAATTTGACAGCAAAAAGGATTTTCGTGTAAAATAAAATATATACATTTACAATAACTTTACCATTTAATGAAATAAATAATATACCTAACTTAAAAATAAAAAATAAATAGTTAAAAAAGTTTTCAGAAATGTAAATTTTATTCAATTTTCCAGAATTTCAAGGACAATCCGGAGGCAGAAGGTAATATCTGATTTTTATGAAACTTTCTAAATTAGTTCCCGTAACCATGAGGCACATTTAAATTGCTATTAGAAGTAAAAAAAAAAAAAAAAAAATTACTCCATACTAGAGTGACCCACCCTAATAGACATTCACTTTGTTCATTTAATTGAACGCATAAGTTATTTATTTCATTCCCTTCATTAGTTCATTAGTTGTTTTTCCAGATCACCCAAAATTTCCATTAGACTCTTCCATTAATTTCGTTTCGTTCGTTCATTCAATTCACTTTGTTCATCAATATCATTTAGCCGAATTATTTTATACATTAACCTTGTTGACGTCGTTCATTAATTTTGTCCTTCAGTTGGTTGTTGATTTTTTGTTTAAATATTTCATTCATTTCAACCATTTATGGTATTCACTCAATTTGTTCACTCAGTTTATTTTATCACTTCCTTAATTTATTGAAATCACTCCGTTCATCAGTTATCTTCGTTTAATAGTTAAGTTTATTAGTTCATTTATAGGATTTTAGTTCACTCTGTTCATTGGGGTTGGTTTAAGTGGCTATACACAAATAACGCATTGAGCGCCGTTTTGAGACCACAACTCACGGAAATCATTTCGTTCATTACTTTACCTTATCTTCATTTAATTTAGCTGTTCATTTATAAGATTCACTTAGTTTGTTTGGATCATTTATTTGACACAATTAATTCATTCACTTCCTTCATTAATTTCGTTCACTTTGTGCGAGACTTGCACTCAATATCGTTCATTATTTCTTTCCACATTCGTCGCGTTCATTTTATTACCTTTTAAACTGGTCTGATTCATTTACATTGCTCTTCGTCTACACTCATTTCTCTAATAAATTTCATTCACTTCAAACATTTGTGGCATTAACTTTGTTGATTTGGTTTATTTAATGCATTCATTGATTTTTTGTATTTATCTTCCACGCAGCTATAAAATTCACTCCGCCCAAGTCATTTACTCATTGCATTCATTTATTTGGATAATTTTATTCACGTTATTCATTATTTCAATTCACTTCTTTCATTGACTTCCTTTTCTTCTGTTATCGTTTGTTTGACTAATTCATTTGGTTAATTTATGCCATTTAATTCTTTCATTAATGTCATTCATTAAATCGATTCATTTTATTCAATTCGTTAGCCCATCGTACTCAATCTGTTCATTAATTACGTGAATTTATTTCACCCACTTCCTAAATTTGAATCGTTGTCCTTGCTCATTTATTTCATTCACTTTGTTAGTTCACCTTCTTCGTTGAGGTCATTTTCTTTACAATACTTTGTTCGTTCATCGTGTGTATATTAATATCATTGGGTGCGATAGTTTATACAATTAACTTCGACGATTAGTTTCATTCAGTCCATAAATTCATTTTAATCATTGCTTTCATTGATTTCATACACGTTCGTTTGATTCAGTCACCTAGTTCATTTATTCGCTTATTTCATTTATTCTTTGATCTTCTGTGGTATATTTAGTCAACTCCGTTCATTCATTAATTCACTTCATGCGTTCATTTATTTATTTCATTGTGAATATTTACTTTATTCATTTAATGTACTATGTCTACTCATTTCATTCGCTTCTTTCATTAGTTGCATTATTTTGTTCATTGACTTCACTAATTTGTTCATTTATTTCATTATTTTGCTCATTTAATTCATTCAGAAAAATTACAAAATAGACTAACTTATTTAAGACAAAAAATGATTAAGTAAGCGACAGTAAAAAAGGGAAATAATTTAATTTACTGTTCACAAAATATATCCCGTATTCAATACCCCGTCGCCCACTGTTTCAATTTACCAATGGTGACCCTTTTTTCTCGTCGTCGCGTCGGTCGCTTCAATCTGTGGTATTAGGCGAATATTTTTTTCCACTTCTTACTTCGTCCTTGCTCATTATCTGATTTATATTGTATAGGCCACAGGTTCTGCGGAGTCGGATGTAACCGCACACATGGTGTTGTCGCCAGGACAGACTACACCCCGACGTTTGGACAAAAAAAAGGACATTTTTCTAAAATCCGGAAATGTATACCGGTAGGACATACCATGGCAGGGCTTTGGCATTGGGATCGGTATACTGTGCGGCGCGCCTCTATCGGCATATTGTATCACTGAGTGTCATAAGCCTTAATTCAATAACCGGTTTCTGTTACATAAGAGCCGTGTATTAGGGGAGAACTCTTACCCAGGATTGTTGAGATATACTTTATGTGCTGGATTGGGTTGGGTTGAGTTGGAAAGATACGATTGTATAAAATGTTGCAGCTAATTTCAGTTAGCGAGGTTACATCAGTGCGGTTTTGTATTTACTTTTGCTGTTGTATTGCCAAAGGCAGCAGTAGTTACGTACTGTACAGGTTCAGAGGAAAGTAATTGAAAATGATACTGCTACTGCTACTGCGACGTTGGCAGCTTTAGTTTTGCCAGTCTTTCCAATGAGTTTTCGTGTCGACATACCTACTTTGTGTTGGGAGTATTCATTTTGTACGTAGTTTTATGGCACAGGATGCAGGCTTCTGTGGAAATTTTTTTGCTTTGAAAAAGCGTTGCGAGGGTGATGGTTTTTGTGGTGACATTCAAAGGAGTGTGAGGTCGCAGAGTTAGTTTTGAAAATTTAGACGCCATTGGCTCTAAATATTTTTAAGGACGACAACATCTCGGCCACAGACCAGTGATCTAGATGCTCGCATTCCAGAAACTTAGTAAAACTCTAAACAGTACTCAGTCAGTATGCTGCTCATCCACTGGAATGGAAAAGAACACATGATTGTAGCTAGTCAGAGCTATTCATCATTTGGAACAGCTTTCCCACTCATACTCTGTAACATTTGGCTATAAATGTCTTAAATTTAAAATTTGACAACGACGGAAACATCTTCTTCAACGGGAAACTCGCCTGCGTAATTTTTGCTTGACAAATTCCCCATGCCTCGCTTTTAAATCAAACGAGTAGTGGCTTTAAACGACAACACAGAAAGCCGCAACATAAAACCTCATAAAGGCGAACCCCGAAAACAAATAACAAACACACAACTCGTTGAAAAACAATTTGCGTCATTGAACTCCTCCCAGGGGTTAGTGCCACTTAAGCTACAGATTCCCTTAGATAATTATTATCCTCGCTGTATATCTGTAGATCTCTTATGAAATATTAAAGACACCCAGGGCAACCTTCCACGTCCTGTCAACCATCATCGTATGACACAACTTAGACAAGTTCAACATGACTTTTCTCTCGAAAATTCTCTATTTGTGCACACGCACACACAAACCAACCTCACGCACCCACATGAAAGTCAAGCGAAACTCATTTGCTTCAAAATAAATCATTCATTTTATAATCTCTTCATTAAATCGAGGGATGGAGGAGGGTGGCGAAGGCTCTGACTCTGATGATGACTTTTCAATCCCTGAGACAAGTTTAGAAAAAAAATGGTTTTTCTTACTCCCTTACTCCCTCCTCCAGCGACATAACCTTTGTCGCATAGTAGAAAATGAACTCATTCGTTGCTGTTGTCTCAAAATTTTGAATTCACGTCAACTTGTTCGCTCGTTGCGAGGCGCACTCGAAGATGAGTCGTGCATATAACCCGGCCTGGCTGCTTGTCCTTCAGCATCTTTCCTGTCACCGCAGAAGCATAATTTTCACTTAATCCGGCCCTTCCTTGGAATTGTTTTCTATTTTTTGTTCTCTCTTTTCCCCTGATTTTGATGTCGTTTTAATGAAAATGCCAAAAGCTGAAGACAAATAGAAGGGCGAGGGGTGGTGCTGTTCACCCACTTATATGCAGTCGGGTGCGTGTAGTGAGTGGTTCGGATATGTGCTTTCTGTTCAATTTGGCGCCCATCAACCGGGCAACACTGGATGGTGCCAGGAAGTCATCCCCCCCCCCCCTCTCTCTCTCTGTCGCTGTGGCAAATATGGTTATGAGGACTTGTTTGAAGGGATTCTTGAATTTCAATTTCAAGCAACGTCTTAGGACATGTTTTGTTCGCTTGTTCCTCTTGCTCGTCTTTGAATATTCAAAGTGGGGTCATTGCATATGACGGGCGGAATGATTGTAATAACACTGTGCTCAGTGGGAAGCCATGTGCAATTAAATTTTGCATTCCTGGGCTATCTGCGAAAATGAGCGTTCACGAGGACAGCACAGCCCGGATGAGTTGGCAATTAACATCGCGCCAAACATGTGGAAGTCTGTTGGTGGATGGAAATGGAATGTTTGGGTAGATGGCATTTTGCGAGGGAAGATTGCCCAAGATGCAGTAATGACGGTACGAGTAAATACGGATTTTGCAACTGGAGTGAGTGAATCACTGCCACCTACGGTATGGTAGGAAGGACAATGCCGATAGCTTCCGAACTAAGCAACTTGGATGAGTGAATTTCGAAACAACTGCTGGACCGTCTAACTTTTGAAACTTTTGGAATAAATCTTTCCATACTGCCAATATATTTACAGGTTATAGGGGTATCTCGTGGACAGTATATAGAGCTAAAAAATCCTCACTTAACATCTTTGAAAATTAGCGGCAAGTACAGAACAGGGAAATTAATTCGAGACATGGCTGATAAATATAAGCTGAGAACGTTTGTTCACCACGGCAACCCTCAGGGTGGAGTACTATCGCCTTAGGAACTTTAAGAAAAGCGGAAGCAGTTCTGCAGCCTTCGCTGACAACATCGGCACCGTATTTACCGGAAAGCACCTTCCAAACCTTTCGAGGTTTGATGAAGTCGGCTCTATCAGCGCTGTCGAAATTAATTCTTTAAAAATCTTGTAAGTTAATAGTTTATAGTGAGTTCCATAAATTGGAAGACCTTAATTTCGGGCATCAGGGCTGAAATCTTCTCAGATGCACTATTTAAGTAGCAACGTTGTTGGGCCAAACCGTAGACCAGGATCTAGTGCAATGATCGCGTAACATTTTAGACAACTGTCGTTGAAACGATAGAAAACCAAAACTATAGCAATTAGAGCGGAAATTACAAGTTTAAAAGCTTTGATCGCCTTACGTGATATGCCCCAGGAACAGCGCCATGTCATTGGACATGGTTGAGGCGAGCTTGACTGGATTTTGAGAGCTTACAACTATGCTTAGTCGCCCGTATGACCAATGAAAACAGGGTCGTCGTTGAACCACTTTTCGGTATGCACAATGCAGGATGCACTCACGGAACCTTTCAAGTAGTTTGGGCTGCTTTCCGAAGGACTATAATAATTCGTTATTAGCAAGCCTGTAAAACATCTTAAGTGGTTTTGCTCAATAAACATCCTGCCTACCTATTTTTTTTTTTTAGCCAGACCTCAAAACCTCTGGGTAATAGCTCTTTATTTGACAAAAAGTGTAAATACTATCACAGGACTCTAAGCAAGACATCGAATGAGTGCAGGCTGTAGCTTGGCTGACTTTTATGCCCACTGGGCTTAGATACATACCTACCAGACAACTGTAGAGCAGATGAACCAGCAAAGGGAAAGCATACAAATGGCGCTCTCCAACAGTTGTCAATCGGCCTTACCAATAATCAACTTTAGTTTGGAAGTTTACGTAAAGACCCCACACTTTCCAAAATCCCTTTACCAATAAACAAATATAGTTGCCAAAACATCGCTAACTGTAGGGTTAAATGTTAATGTTCAGCCTGAACATTTACAATTATAAACAAATTTTAGTAAATGTAAATGTTTTCTGATTTTATTCGTTGGAATACAACAATGCAAGTGGTTTTTAAGTCTAGCAAACACAAATTTGTACAAATGTATGAACAAAATTGAAAAACAATGCATTTTTGTTTTATTTCTAAACACTTACCTCCGTTTTACAATATTTAGCATACAAAAATTATACTGCTGAATAACGAGTTGATAACTCTTACGCAGCGTTTATTAATATTTAGGTTAAAATATGTACTTCGAATATTTTGATTAAAAGAAATGGTTAGTGCTTTTCTCGGCTTTAACTTGTTTAACCGCTAGTGCTTGCTTTATGATTGATTTTCATTTTAGTTTGTAACGAATGCATGCTCAGTAAAAAATTGATATAAGTTTGGGATCTTTCCAAGAATTTCTTGAGAGTAGTCGCTAAGAGAATAAAATATCTGTTCATTTAGTATTGAACAGGTTATACCTGAATACCTTTTTTCTTACAATTCTTAGTACCTTAGGCGTCAGGTAGATTTTGGATGAAGATCTCAAATATTGGTGTGGAAATGGCTGTTGTAAAAAGGTTGACTTCGTGGAAAATATAGGTAGAAGAATTGTCAGCATTCAGCAAAATCCATGCGAAATAATAAATTTGGGAACTGCTGGAGGAATATCAGGTAGTATGTGCGAATTTAAGATATACAAAGTTCTGTATTACTTGGTGCGAATTCATCTAGGAGAAAACATGACAGTTTATGTATATGTAGAAGAATGTAAGCTATGCAATTTTTAAAAGACCAAATTGTATTTATTTTCACACCTCCATATACTTTTGCAAGTACTGTTTTTCAAACGGAAATGAATAAGCAGGTTAATATTTCTTTCGAAAATATTCACTTGCTAACGTTCTAAATGTGATCTTTAGACTTCAAATAAGTTCTGATTTGCATTATCAGCCAACGAATAAATCAAAGCATTCTAATAAACTGTGTTCCGTTTATTGAATAATTTAAAAGAGACCTTATTACGACACAAATTCACTCATAAATCAATCGTGAAGTATTAGAAAACAAGGGAAAGCGTACTATAAAAAGTACCGAAAATTGTGTCCAATCGAACAATAGGGCATTACTGATTTGCATACGATATTTGACAGATCAGGGGATATTTTGTGCATTTCCTATTTTCTGATTTGTTTTTTGCTTATAATAAGTTTCAAAAAGGCTTTAAAAGAAATCTGTTGGGCAAATTAATTTGCAATTTATATATTCCTTTTTTTAGAATAAAATCCTCGTTATGAAATTAACCATTGACCTTGTTTTTTACGAAAACAAATTATGAAATTTGAATTCTGCGATGACAAAAAATGTAATAGTTTCTAAGAAAGCTGTAGCACTAGCAAATGTGGAGGTCTAATTGTTTATTGGTACCGTTTCACTAATGCTGTACATTTTTACTAAAGCCGGCAACCAGCTAATCGTCGACATTAGTGTTTGATTATTAGTAAGGCCGAATCAATTTTCCTTAAGAAACGGCAGGCAACTCAGGACCGCTAAATTGATGACACAGAAATGTTTTGAAAAAAGGTTTTATTGTACTACCGAGAAGCAAGTTCTGTACCACCTATTGCACTGGAATTTCCTCGACTTTCTAAGAAAGCTTTGAACAAATTTCAGCACTCATCACATCAGTGCAACCTGATAGCAGAGGTAGGACAATATCAAAGGAAGTGATCGTCTCCTTAAGCGTCACAGTCAATGATGTCACCAGAACACTAAAATGATAAGTAAAATGAAAGTGCTCTGCGCGAGATAGCCAATAAAATGTTCGCAGTCTTTTCTGCTAAGAGACAGCTAGAGTGACGCTGATTTCATACAAACGCTCTAGAGCAAACGTTTAATCTGCCTGCTTCCTGGAAACGCATGAAGACTTAACTTAGTTAAGGTGAGAAAACATCTCCAATAAAACAATGGCAAGCGAGGTTTCGTAAGGGTTCCAATTGGCAATCGTAGTTCTGTAACAGGCCCAATAATAATGAAGGAATACAGTGGGGGCCGTAAAAGTGTGACGAACGGGGACGTTTTATTACAACACCCAACCCAACGTAACTTCGTGCCCATATTCGCGATAAGATTCTCGTTCCATGATCAAGCTCATGTACTGCGTGGCTACTAAACTTGAGACCCTTTCAAACACAAAAATACTGATGTCCTTCCACACCTAAGTAGTAAACGGTGTTTTTTTTAGACGTTGGTTTTTCGAATAGAGATAAAACTGACATTTTGTGGTCAAATCTGGCAACTCTAATGTCATTTATGTTCAGTTTGGTTGGCCATTTCATCATGAACAGGTTGACAAATGAACAACGCTTGCAAATCGTGCAAATTTATTTCGAAAATAATGGTTCAGTTCGCGAAGTTCACCGCAAGCTCCGTTCATTTTATGGTCGCCATAATCGTCCATCAGAGCAATTAATTCGGTTAACCATGGATCGTTTTCACACTACGTTTATTCTATGTGATAATACGCATCCGCAGAGACGTCGAACAGAGCGCACCGAAGAACCAACTTCCGCTGCAGAGCAAAGTGTTGAAGAGGACCCGAATGAATCGATTCGCCACCGTGCACAGCAATTGGAGCTTTGTCCATCAAATCAACTTTATGGAAGATTTTGCGCAAGGATCTTGGCTTACGACCTTGCAAGATCCAGCTTGTGCAAGAATTAAAGCCGCGAGACCATGCAATGCATCGAGATTTTGGTGTATGGGCCGAAAATGAGATTGATATCGATGCTGATTTTCATCGCAAAATTTGGTTCAGTGATGAGGCTCATTTTTGGTTGAATGGCTACTTCAACAAACAAAATTGCCGCATTTGGAGTGAAGAGAATTCACATGAGACCCTTGAGACGCCATTACATCCACAAAAACGGACTGTTTGGTGTGCTCTAGGGTCTGGTAGAGTCTTTGGGCCATACTTCTTCCGAAATGATGCTGGAGAGTCAGTTACCGTTAATGGAGACCGGTATAGAGCCATAATAACCGACTATTTTGGATGGCATGAATGTGGATGAGATGTGGTTCCAACAAGACGGCGCTACATGCCACACAGCGCACGTCATAATCGATTTATTGAAGGAAACATTCGATGAACGCATAATTTCGCGGAATGGACCTGTCAATTGGCCACCAAGATCGTTTGATTTGACACCATTGGATTATTTTCTTTGGGGATATGTGAAGTCGCTCGCCTACGCCAACAAACCAGAAACGGTAGGGGACTTGGAAGCCAACATTCGTGGCGTTATTGCCGACATACAGCCCCAAATGCTCGAAGTGGACCTCTCGACTTGGCTTTATTCGAACCAGCCGCGGCGGCCACATGCCCGAAATCATATTTAAACATTAATGGCATAAAATTGTCCTTCCAATAAAGCCAAATTGATGGACATTAAAACGATTTTCTTGTGTTTTTTTAGCCATAATCTCGTGTTACCTGGATGGATTGGCAGCACCAAAAATGTCCTGCGAGTGGAATTTACTCCTAAACTCAAACCTGCCTACAAAATGAATAGTGAGCTGTGAAATAGTCCAGTATGAAGCAGATAGTTTCAACGAGTTCCTACGTCTCCTTACCCCTCCAAAAAGACGCCGCTGTGTAGGAAAGAAAACATTTAGGTTAGGTTAGGTTGGGAGGGCAGTTTTTGCATCAGATGCAAATTTTCACCCGGAAGCCGTGCATTCCCATTGTGAGTACCCTGTTTATACATGTAAGGACATGTGGCTAACAAAACCACTTCGATCTGTTGAGGAATAGTTTTATGTCTGATAGAGGTACCCCAGCCGAGTCGTCCAAACTTTCGAAGAACCTTGCTCACATACAGGACGAGCGGCGTTCTTGTAAAGCTGGGCAGTGGCATAGAAGATGTTCCACGGACTCTATTTCCTCTTCGTCATTTGCAAGAAAACATTTACCTTTCTCACACATTTTCAATGACAAATCTCTTCATCTCATTCAAAAGCGACAACCTTCCCTCGCTTTTATCTCGATTGTCATCCAGCCATTCATCCCACAAACGAAGCGCTTCATCTGAATGTCACTACAAACAAATACAACAGCACGTTCTGTTCAGCATGATTTTTATGAAAAACTTATATAACCAGTTTGCTGTCTCCTTCTCATCCGCAGGAATACTGAAAAACAAAATGACGAACAAGAAACAACATTCGACAGTCAAATTTTGTCAATTCCCTTTTTTGATTTATGTTAAACGTCCACTTTATCCCCATTTGGCCAAAGGTCACCCATTTGCTTCTTTTTCGTTTTGTTTTTCTTCTTTTTTTTTTTGTTGATTCTTATCGATTTTCGAATCAACGAACGACGACGAGGGGGCAAGTGAAAATAAACCGAAAGTACTAAACTGAGAAAGTTTCGTGACCCATCTTGATAGTCTCTTGTAAAGTAGGCACTAAATCACTCAAGTGAAAAAGATGCTTTAGCCGATTCGGATCTAGGGTCATGTATAGGCCAGTGTGATAATAAAAGGGAGTTAGCGCTGAGGACATTTCATTATTGGGCTGGGGGGTTTGGGAAGCTGCCATTGACATTCATTTCAAACAAAAAAAAAAATCGATTTTCTCAGCTTAGCACTTGGAATATTGAGGGTGTGCCAAATAAAAAGTTTATGCCGGTCTATGTATAAGAGGATTGTCAGGATAATTGATGAATGCTTTCAGTCGTTCATCTGGTTGGCATTTGCCTCTGAAAAATCGAACTGAGTCCCTCACAAAATGGAAATAAACAAGTTGTGCCCGCACGCTGCATTAAAAATAAGCTAAGCGTGGTATGATGATGAGCTCAAGAAGGCAGTAATTTTAGGTAAAAGAGATTATATCGGGTAATTAAAGTAAGGATTCGTCGTCGTCTTGAATCAGACAAAAAGTCAGTAATTGTGCGACTTGGACTTCCCTATACAAAAGTAACTCAACCATTGAACTGAAAAAATAAATAAATAGTTGGCGCTTAGCTTCTCGCAACCATTCGTTTTGTGTGAGTTTTCCATTTTTGGGACGAATGGAAGGGATCTACAATTTTATGCCGAGTCCAAACGGCTAATTGAGAAGCTTCTTCATGACAGTTATACTCTCGGATGTTTGTCAGACGTTCGCGAGAGGTGGCGCAGTGGAAAAAAAACCTTGAGTTGAAATTTGGGTTTTCTCGGGATTCGAACCTGGGACCCCTCGCTTAGTAGTCCAACACACTAACCACTAAGCCACTGCGCCGACCAACCATTAAACTCTTTCCTGGAAAAATTCAAAAAGTGGTGGTGGTTTAAAGAAAAATTTAACACTCCCGTGGTTCTCCTGAAGACATTGATTTTCTAAGACTAGAACTGCAAGAGAATGCAGTACTTCAGTATATAAAGGGTCCTGCATTAAGGACAACTTCTTTTTTAAATAAAATGAAAACTCCTTGAGATATCTCAATAAAAAAATGTTATTGGCTTCAACTGCTATCAGAACATTTGTGAATGGAATTCGACTTCGTGCAAATGTCCACCACGGGAACATATGCAGCAGTCGATACGTTGAACCCAAATTTCGATGACTCGGCCGCACATTTCGACCGATAAGGCCACTATTTCTCGTTTAATATTGGCTCTGAGATCTTCTTCTTTAATTTAGCCCCATGAAAAAAGTCTAGAGGCGTTAAATCATACGGTTTCGGCGGCCAATAGACGGGTCCGTTTCTCGAGACAACACTTCAATAACTTGACAGTTGCACCCGCTATGTGGCTCATGGCACCGTTTTGTTTGAACCACATATGACTGATGTCCAATTCATGCAAATGCTCAAAGAAATAATGTTAACATATGACGTGACGGTCATTTCCGTCGACGAAAAAAAACGGCACAATGCCGCCACCGGAATGAAAACCTCTCCAAATAGTGACCTTTTGCAGATGAAGTGCTGTTTTATGAAGCACATACGAGTTCTCACCTATCCACTGTCCAGTAACGCATATTTTTCTTATTGACGAAGCCGTTTAGCCAAAGACTGGGACGAGGACTATGGCCGAAAATTGCCGTTAACGCTTTTAAAGTTGCGACCTTGCGAGTTGCGACCACCGACTCCAAATTTCGTATGTAGGTTAGGTTAGGTGAAACGGGTGGGCAGAGCAGGGAGAACCCCGATGGCCTCAAAAACCTGCAAAGATCAGACAGTGAGATATCAGAGAGTTTTTGTAGGTCATGGAAGAAGTAGCTTCCAAGTGTTCTGTTCCTCAAGTGACACAGACTCGAGCAGTGACAGAGGAAGTGAGGTGTGTCCTCGTGGACCTCCTCGTCTCCACAGCCTCCACATATATCGTCATCTTTGAGATTTAGTTTCATTGCGTGGTTTCTTAGGAAGTTATGACCAGTTAGAGCCCCTACTAACTTAGATAGCGATGACCTGTCAAACTGTAGTAGTCTGTTGGTCCGGCTTCTATTATATTCTGGCCAAAGCTTCCGTTTTCATTCGAATTTTGTTCTCCACTCGCTCTCTGAGATTGCAAAGTGGGGGCTTGATTGACTGAAGTGCTCTGTCGAGATCCATTACGGACCCCTTTCTCGCCAGTTCCTCCGCCATCTCATTGCCGGTTTTTTCTCTGTGTCCAGGGACCCAGCAGAGATTTGTGGTATGCTGCGAGCAAAGAACCTTGAGCTCTTCGCGGCAGCAGTGAACTAGTTTGGATTTTATTTCATTAGCAGAAACTGCTTTTATAGCCGCTTGGCTGTCAATGAAGATGGTAATATCGGTACGGGGTGTTGCCAACATTGACGCCTTACGGGCCGCTTCAGCGATAGCCAAAACCTCCGCCTGGAAGACACTACTGCTATCAGGTAGTCTGATGGAGCAATGTATATTTAATTCCTCAGAGAATATGCCGGCACCGGTTCCACAGTCCATCTTTGAGCCATCTGTGTAGATGGATATTGATTTACTTCTTGTGGGTTCATTTGTATTCCATTCTTCCCTACTCGGGAAGGAGCAGGTGAATGGTCTGTCAAAGTCCAGATGGGGAGACATATAGTCAGAAGTGACAACGTTCCCTACGTATTTGCCCAATATCTGTGCATGCCCAAAATTACAAGGCTTCCAAACGTTAGTTTGACTGATCCTTAAGGCACTTTTAGCAGCAGATTCTTCCATGTATAGGTCTAGAGGTGTCAGGTTAAGAATTGCCTCTAGTCCAGCTGTGTGGTTCTCATTGCGCTGGTTGATCCTATACAAGCTATTCTTTGAATTTTGGTCATTGACTTAAGATTGGTCGCTTTGCTGGCGGCTTGCCACCAGACTACACTTCCATACGTCAGAATTGGTCGCACGATCGCAGTGTACATCCAAAGGATGATTTTGGGGTTTGGTCCCCAACTTCTACCAAAGATGCGATTGCATGCGTAGAAAGCGTTCGCTGCATTCTTGATTCTTTCGTTGACATTCAGCTTCCAATTAAGTTTCCTGTCAAGGATAATTCCCAGATACCTCGCACTATCTGCCATCCTAAGGGGTACCCCCTCCAGAGTTGGTGGCTCGAATTGCGGAATTATTCTTTTATTCGTGAACAAGACAAGCTCGGTTTTCTGCGGATTGACCCCAAGACCGCATTGCTTTGTCCACGTACTTAACACCCTAAGTGAGTTTCCTAACAGGTCGCTAATGGTAGGTAGAAACTTACCCCTTGTGAGTATAACTAAATCATCTGCATATGCAGTTACTTTGAAATTTCGTAGGTAAATTTAAATAATTATTTGTAAATGTTGTTCCTTCGTTGCTCCTTCGTGAACTTGAATATTTTGACATTGGCAGTCCAGTAATCGGTTTAAAGGTACGTTCACATTGGAAGTGTGAAGTTGTCAGGTCGCTAAACAAAAACCCTTGACTTCAGTATTGCATTTGCTGGAGTCGCAATCATTTGATTGCTTATTGCAATTTAAGTAAAAAAACAAATTCACAATAGAACTTTTAGTTCAAAGTTGAAATCCCAGTATATTTTGAAGTCTTAAGTGTACTTAAATCAAAAGATTGGAATACCTACTTTTTTTAAAGTCTTTTCGATGTTTTCGGCTTACAGAATCTGACTTCAGTGTCCCGTAACATAATTTAATTTGGTCACATTAGGTCTTGATTTGTAGCTAGCTCAAAAAGATATTGACTACCTGAAGCATTCTTCTTTTTTGTATTTACCTATAAGGATTTCTTTAAAGGCAGCCAAGTCAGAAAATTTCATTTCAGGACACTTACAGTGTCCGGATACTAATGCTCTGCTCTACTCCAACTAATAAAAACTCATGAGATATCAAAAATTCGTCTTAAATATTCCAAAACTTGATTGAATATTCACAAAACATTCACAAAAATGTCTGATAACTGATATTCTGACTTTGAGAAATGAGAAAAGAACAAACATATCAAGAGCTCAGATGTCCACAGGACCAATGCTAAATTTTAATAGGAAAGAACACCTCTGGGGTATTTGCAAAAAGCGTCTCCACGTCGGAAAAGTGCATGCCCTGAAATAATTCCTTTATACGGAGAAGCTGTTTCTACTATACCAACAATTTAATTTGGAAATTAACCTTTGGATATATATTTTCTTTTTTGCACCTGATTCTACTTTCTACCTCCTTTCTCGAACCTAATCAGGATTCTCCGAATTTGTTCACAAATGTTTATTTGCTTCTACTACCCGCCTTCAGTTTCCCTTCTCTTTCTATAAGCTTCTCGCTTGTTTTAGTGAGTTCAACAGGTTTCCCTTTTCCAGAATTATCCGATTCTTTAATGGTACGCAACGGTGTGCAGAGTTGCCACTTTCGATTGCTGGTTGCTTGCTCATTTCTATCTGAGTTTGCAGCTTTTCGAACAAGAAAAACGAAATCGACATCTTCTTGTGTAAATGCTGCCTGACTGTGTTCAGAGGAACGCATTCATCGCTCAACCCATAAAATTTTAGTTTTAGAAATAACTAGATGTCTAAAAATGTTCCAACTGTTGCAAGATTTTATATCTTAAGCCCGCAGAATAGAGAAAAGTTCGACGGTAGAAATAATACTTTGTTAACAAGAAGATTCCCTTTTTGATCGTTTCGAGTTCTCCCAGAAGAAGATTTCGTTCGCCAGCGAACTCGTCTGTGTTTTTGCATCCGAATAATAATATTAGTTAAATTGAGCGATGGGTGACAGAAAAAGAAGAAAAGACAAAGTTCCGCCGAAACCCACGCTGAAGAATCATATGCGAACGCCTAGAAGAAGCTTAATGTTTTTAACGCTTAAACGTAATCTTTACTTACAACAATTGATCCTCGGTCATACAAATACTACTATTTACTACTACTCTTTTCATAATTTTGAGCAAATCCACAAGTTACAGCTGGGAGTCTGACATGACCATTTATACCTGCAGTATTGTACATGCAATTTTGGCTTGACTCAACCCTCTTCGATTATTCCAGGAATGTAATTATCTTCTTTGAAGCGTAGCTACCTGCATATGCGCTAGCCGCTACCCTAATTACCCGTGCATGTGTGTGTGTGTGGAAATTCCGAAAACAAAAAGGAGTATTCGAGAGTCGAGACCACACAGATCGCAATATATATAAACTGCATATCGCAGGCACTTGCCAGTTCGCCTCACAGTTCGCTGTTTGTCAAAAAGAAAACCAGAGAAGCCAAAGCAAAGCTAGCCCAAACCTTCGCAACAACAAATTAAACTTCCAAGTGTACCAGTATCTGTACGATGTCGCCAAAGTCAAAGACCTCAAAGACCTTCGTGTGTGACCAACATGCCAGCAACATCTCACGCAAGTTGCAGACCTTCTACCGGGACCAACTGTTCTTCGATATTGCTCTGATAGCGAAGACGGACAACTTGAAAGTGCACGCTCATCGTACGGTCCTCTCAGCATGCAGTGACTACTTTCTGGCAATGCTATGCAGTACGCTGAAGGAAGCTAGGTCGGACGTCATTGAGTTGGGGATCGATGGGCCAACCCTCAAAGCGATCGTCGACTTCATGTACAGCGGTACGATTGAGCTTCGCTGGGAAAACGTCGTCCGAACACTAGCAGCAGCGGATGTCCTCAAAATGACCACGCTGAAGGCTGCCTGCTCTGAGTTTATTGGAGAAACCATCGACGCCACCAACTGGCTGTTAGTTGCGTCAATGGCCAAACAACAGCAGTCCGCTGAGCTCCATAAGAAGGCTTTTGCGTTTGCGTTCGAGAACTTCGAGGAGGTGTGCAAAACGGAAGAGTTTCTCCAGCTCACCGAGGAGCAATTCAGCGAGCTCATTTCGAGTGACGATCTGTGCGTGAACTCGGAGGAAACGGTGTTCCACAGTGTGGTGTCCTGGGTGGAGTATGACAAAGGACTTCGAAACGGATCCATGATCGGCCTCTTGTCACATGTGCGTTTCCCGTTTTTGACGCCCGAATTTATCATCAATAACCGAGAGTCCCTAAGCCCAACTTACGAGAGTCTCGAGTTGATGTTCAGTTGGCTGGAATCGCACTTTTCACGGACAAAGTTGGCGAAACGACACTGCGAGCGAAAGAAGTCAAATGGAAAGGAAAGAGAAACGCTTTGCTGTGTGAGTGGAGAATGGACCGATAATTTGAAAATGCAGTCCCTTGATCCAGAATCAAACACCTGGACCGTCGAAGACTTACCACCTGCACCAACAAGGAGGGGTGATTATAAGGCAATGGTCATGGATAAGAAGCTAATCATCGCAGGGGGTCGTCGTAGTAATGAGGATTACACTAAAATCGTTGAGTGTCTGGACCTTCAAACAAAGGAGTGGACAAACCTACCTCCTATGCGACAAGCACGTGGAGCTCCAGGAGTGGCTGAATTGAATGGCGATTTGTACGTTGTTAGTGGATTTTCGGGTGGCAGTTGGTTACGTTCGGTGGAGAAGTATAACTTTCGTACATGCGAATGGCAAGAATTGGCTCCAATGCACTCAGAACAAAAGGGTTATCCGAGGGTAACAGTTCTCGGCGGACTTTTGTACGCTGTGGGCGATGGCAGCTCTCCTATTGAATGCTTTAATCCTGCTGACAACAAGTGGACACAATTACCACATAAGAACGAAAGGTCGAGACTATATGGCATCGCTGGAGTTGGCGGACATCTGTACGCAGTAGGAGGAGTGCTTAGCGGTCAAAGAAGTAAAACTGTCGAGCGCTTTAGTCCTTCAACAAATACATGGACGGTGATAAGCCCATCCTTGGAACTAGCGCTAAGTGATTGGATGTGTACTTCTTGGAATAATCGACTTATAGCTTGCACAGGATATGATAATCAGAGTGTATTCCAAAATTCTGTTGAAGAGTACAATCCAGAAGAGAACGAGTGGAGGACATTGGCTAAGCTTGAAAGCCATTGTTTAGGGTTTTGGTCTAGTAGTCTATTTACATTTGCAAAATAAATAAAAATTCACACCTCTGCCTAACGAGATACAAATTTAATACTGTCTTTCGTTACATACACTAGTGGACTCCGAATATAGCATTCGGTCTTGTACATTGGCACAAACTCCAATTGAAGCTAGCTACGACGTTATTTACTCAGTTCTGTAGCACTGCACTTTCCCCAAAATTTTAATGAGCCCTCATCTATTGTCGAAACTGGACATACACACCATAAAAGCAACAAATCGATACGATATTCATTAGCAAATTATTTGTGTTCGTCTGCGAGCTTTATCGGGAATCAAAGGCGATACAGACGACATACGGCTCTGCAAATATTTACAATCTCATAACAGATCTTTCTCAGAGCTCTCTGTGACTGGAGGATGAATTCTTGAAGTTGGGTTTTCGACCGCAAAATGAGATTATACCTGAACTGTAATAAAATTAAGTGTCTTTCCATTTTACAAGTTCCGACTTATTTAGCGGCAAAGCTGCGATTAGTTTGTGAAAGAAACTGTCTTCAGCCTAGGTAAGCCTCGACCAAACGACCTCTAATGATGCAGGTCAAGTTGTGTTTAGACAGGGCCCAACAATTATTAAGCAGACAAATGTTACTTCGGTCGGACCGTTGTTATAAGTCGTGGTTGTCTGGAGCTATGTCTTGAGTTTGAAAGCAACCATTGGTCCAGTAGATAAAATAAGTTGTTACGCCGCAGTTTGATAGTAAGGAAGCTTAAGTGCCACGTTTCGACGAGTAACTTTTTAGGATTCTTTGGAAGATTTACTTTCGATTGAAGTTGGAGCTATACGCATCCTCCGATAAGATGCATATCTTATCCTTTTAAGATGATCGACTTTGGCACCATTGATCATCATAACCCATACCCTTATCGGTTCCGCTCTAACCACTCTTCGCTTATTAAATTTACTCTTCATTTAGCACAATCCGTCGTCATGTAGTAGACATATTTCTGTCACCTAATTGCCAGAAAAAGAATACGACCTAATGCGGTTAACACCTGCCGTTTTTCGCCGGTAGAGGTCGTGATACGGATCACCTTGTCAAAGTCAACTTATTACACATTGAAAGTCACTTGATCCTATCACTTTACTTTCACTTTACAAAAATGGTGACAACTTCCCCGCATTCAATATCCCCCAACTTCCTTACCCAGATCAATTCCCAAAGAAACACCACACCTCCCGAATGCACCCCATTACCTATTTCCGTCGTTTCATTTCTGTTAATGTTCAGCTGACTTATTGACCTCTGATGCTGATAAGAAAAAACTCCACCCAGCTAGGCACCAACGCGTCGCCCTGTCAATATACAAGGGACTAACAAAATGACAGCCAACCAACACTACATAGTATTCCCTGCCGACGGCCTTGCTGTCACAGTTGTTATTAAGGGCTTTGATTGCTTTTTTGTTGCTTTAATTACATGGCGTCAAACTTGTCGCCTAATGTCCATCTCCGCGAACCCAGGCTCCCAATGGTCCCAAATCTAATAACAAAACTGTCAAAGTGTATTCTCTGAAGGCACACACACAGACCAACGAAAAGTTTATTGGTCCCGGCATCGCCCGTTTTTGTTATTAATTAAGACCCGGCGAAGATGACGTGACCCATAATAAAAGTTCTGACACTAGCCCAGACGATGGTCTGTGATAAATGGCCACCACCGCGTTACTCCCTCATTCTTATACCAGCATTCCTGGATGTTTTTTTTTTCGGCTGCAACCTGTACTGTTATAATCCCCTGCGATGACGACGACGACGACGTCGAAGGTGCTTTCTGTTTTGCATCTGCAGTAAGAACGTTTCAGTGTTGATGGCAGCGAGTTTTCTAATTTACCCTTCGGGGAGCTTCTTCGTTTTGCAACAGAGGAAAAGCGGGATTCCGGATCATTAGTAGTCCATTAGTGGGAATCTTCGGCAGGAGGGCATCGGTGGCGGGGGCAGCGAGAACTAAGAGCTGGCTGCAAAGTTTCGTTGGGCGCCATTTTATTCATTGCTGTCATTATTTATGATAGATTTTTATACACAGCTATATGGGGCTGGGGGTATATCCTCTAGTGACCAACCGCGGGCTAGAGGTTGTCTGACTCAAGACACGAATACAGTTTGCGCTTACTTGGAAGTTTTGTTGCAGCGCAAAGGGTGAAGTTTTGCAAATCTTGTTCTATAGCACACTTTCGCGCGTATCTGTGGAGTTAAACTTTCGCTGGGGTAGGGATTAGGAAAATTCCGTAAATGGTTTCTGTTTTCTTTTTACTTTTGTCAGTTTCACAGGGAAGTGATTTAAAATTCGTTTTCGTGATTCGATAAAAGTGTCGTAGTTATAAAAGTACGAGTGTAATTTGAATTAAATTTGAAAGAGCTACAAACATGGCGCATAACTTTGTCGCACAGCTACGAACATGCTTAGTCGTGTTGTATGTAAAACTAGGGGGACCTGCATACCTGGAGAATGTCACTCAGTGCATGAAGGATTAAATTGAATTTACAGTAATTTACTGGGAAGGTTTGCAAAGTGGTGAGAGCTGGAAACTAGTTCGGAGAACAGCTCATGTATACCATGTTCCTATTTATACTCTAAGTCTGTTTGGATATAGGTGTGATGAATGTTGCCAAAACCCATTGCTAATCTTCAGAGAGGTCGATTGAAGAGCTTTGCGGTATAAGTGCGATAGCTTTCATTGAAATAGCAGTCGGACCCTGCTTAAAAATAATTTAGACGAACGTAAGTCGAGTCCAATAAAGCAGCCTCTTTATTCTCAGTAGCCAAGCTGGCTATTAAAGGGAGATAAAATGAGGCTTTGGGAATAGATCGGGAGGTTATAGCAAAATTATTGGAGGTTTTAACTGAAATTCGTTTTTAAGAAAGAGTCGAACTTGTAACGCTGTCAAATAGTCCCGAGAGGTTTGAAGTATATTCTAATTTTGGGCTAGAACTGTTGCAAGTTAGAGGCATCTGGATATATATCGATGAGGTGAAGTCGAAGCAGTTGATTTGTATCATATAAGGCTGGTCTAGGGTTTTGTTAGACTGGTGAGCAAAAATATAGATACCCTGTGCCACATTCAGGTCAATATTGAATCATGTCCGTTTGTGTCGAAAAGGAAAACTTTTAATTTAAATCTGCAGTAGCTAAGAACGTGAGCAAGTCAATCGTTGAAAACCGTCAGCCATCATCATCAATAAGCTTAACAGCGGTAGTAGGGAAAAGAGGAAACCTCTTATAGAGGTGTAGACGAATTTGAGGCATTTGATTGTAGCCCCTAAAGAGATCTGTGTATATTGTCGCAGGGAGGACCTTCTCGAAACTAAGGTACCTACTTCAAAGTCTAACTAATGTATGGCTTTTAAAGGCCAGATGTGATCTAAGGTACCTACTTCAAAGTCTGACTAATTTTTGGCTTTTAAAGGTCAAAGGCGTAAAATTTGGGCTTACAACTGGTAGCAGAAGCGCAAGCTCAACCGTTGTTCACTTAATTAATGATAAACCACAGCCGCACCAAGATCAAATTCGAAATAGCCCGATGTTTTATATATATTGGAAGTCGCCTTGCATCCAAGACGACGTCTTCTTTCACTGTGTTCCCTATGTCAGTTTGGTTTGAAGATCCTCTATATCGACGGTTAAAGTGCAGAACCTCGTAAGTCATAAAATTCAAAAAAAATATTAATAATGTAAAAAAATCTTAAGAATCAGAGCTATCTTTTGGCGTTTTCAGTGTAACAATGTTGTTCTGAACATTTTACACTAAAGGCAGAATTCAAAACCTCGTTTCATAGATTGCATACATTGATCGAAACGTTTTTTTGTTATTTCTGAAGAACATGCAAGAAAGACTTACGAGGTTCTGCACTTTAACCGTCGATATCCAAGCAGTGCTACACTTTCACTAAAGGAACGTATATCATACTGGCTATCCAAAGTTGTAAGTTTCTAATTTGTTGACCAGATTCATGATCGAAGCTTGGAGCACCCCTTTCAACTCAACGTGCAGCACTAGGTTTTTTTCTCTAGAGCGAAGTCGAAAGCTGTCGGTAAACAGGTGTCACTGAGTGACAGACGGGCGGAACACTTTGATATCAAGATATTTAGCAATTTGTAGGTCAAGTGAACAATAAGCCGTAGAAGTCTGATATCGTTCACACTATGTATCAACAAGCGAAACACGGGTCACGCCCAATATCATCATTTTATGGAAGATCTACGACGAGAAAATCAAACAGCGGGAGGTGTTCATAAAATGGAAAGAACCTAGAGGAATGGTGTCAAAATCTGCCTTAAAGGAGCGGAATGCTTTTGCCGGTAGCTCAATAGAACAAGTAACCATGGATAAGGAATGGAGTTGGAGGTTTTGCAAAATTAACTGGATTAAGCTCTCAAACTTGTAATTTTAGCACTTAGTTGCTAGTTTTAGGGCCGTTTGCTCATACGACTCTTAACGATTTAAGTTCTACTTAAATACTTACGGGCTACTTTTTTCAGGTCATAAACTGTCACATAAAAGTTTATGTGGAACTTAGTTCGCTATGAGTCGTATCAGCAAACGGCCCTTAGAGATCTATCGTTTCGACGACAATCGTCTGAAAAGTTACGGAATGAGTGCCCAGGGCATCAACGACAAAATAGGAAAAGTTCGTAAAAGTAGCCGTATAAGTCGCGCATAAGTAGCCGCTTCGTCTTTTTTAGAATTGTCCACGACGTGAGAACGACGGAGAAGCAACTTAAGAGTATATAGGCGCACTTACCTATCTACTAATGAGTTGCTGCAGTTTCGACTGAATCTAGGCCGTAATTGACAAGCTCCTCCAGCTCCTCCTCCTAAAAAGATACCTTTAGTTGCGATCTTCAAGATCGTTCAGGTCTTTCTCTACTTGTGGCGACAGTTCTTTTTGTGAGGCCTTCCTGAACTGCGTTGATACTGCCGACTAGATTTGAAGACTCTGCCTGCCGGAACTATGATGTTCAAGTTCATCCATCAGAACGTGCACGACAAGTCTTCTAAGGCAGTCAGTGGTGATAGCTAGCTTCAAGTTCAATCCAAGTTCGACTTAAGGGACGCCTAAGGTTTTAAGGTGGCTTTTTTCTATCGCTTTACCACTTCATACCTTTGACGAATATCCGAGTCCTACGTGGACTTGGTTGCAATAAATATTTATATTTTTAAAGTAAAACTTCCTCAGCCCGATGGGAAGTAACTTTAAACTTAAATGAAACGAAAAAGCGACAGGAAATGCAAAGAAGCAGCCCGCGTGGTGTTGTATCTCGGTCGGGAAAAAAGGGGAAACAAAAAGCGCACTACCTCTAATGGAATGAGTCAGAGGCAGTAGAAGGGCGTTTTGAGGGGTTTTTAATTTTTTTTTGTTGAAAAAAGGACTTTTTTTTTAAACTATTCATCAACTTTTGTTGCTACAGCTTAGCTTTTTGGGCTGACTATTTGTTTGTTGTCATTGGGTTGCATTTATACTGTCATACCACCATGTGGCGTTGTCTGCAAGACCTTGAGGCTTCATTCCAATCACAGCCATTCATACAAAGGCCGTTCTCTTTAGAAGGCGAATTTTAAATGGAAAAATTTCCGATTTACATCCCAGGACTTGTTTATTTCTTCTAACTTATGACTCGCCATTATAAGACACATCCACTTAGAAGACATATTTCCATTGTCCTCGGAACTCTATTGATTCTGCAACCAACTTTTTGTAGCAACTCAAACTAACCACCCATTCTTAGGCGCCTTTTGAAGTTCACTAACTAACTACAAGTACAAATGCAAGCACACAAAAAAAAACAAAAACAGACCACCACTCTTCCAAGTGTTAGACAAATTGATAGCCGGCTTCCTGGTACCGCGTCAGTTTAACACCCAAGTCGATTAAAGAAAAATTCGCGTTGGCCCACTTCCAGCGCCAGCATCATCGGCTAAATTTATAATCCCAATCGCCCGGAATAAGTGACTTACAACAAAGACTCGAATGATTTAGCACTTCCGTCGTAAATCTGGAATTGGTCTTCGAAAACTTTCGAAAAACACTATAAATCCTGGATTTCCATTCACTGGATCTGTCCCGTAATGCAACCATTTAACTGGTTTCCCTTGCAGGATATACCACTCACCCCCGCTCCCTTTGCGAAATGGCGACATTCGTCTAAAACAAACATTTCCCACGAAGAAAACGATTTCCGCCACACAAAGGGAAAGGACATAGAATCCAGTCGTCGCATCGGTCGCTGCCATGCACTAACCGAAAAGTGATTATAAAATGAACTGATTCCATTATTTCCCTGCCGTCCCTGCAGTCGGGCTCAGGATCCTCTCATTCACTTTTAATCTGTGCGCCAGTGGCCATATAACCCATCCACAACAACTTGGCCATGGATCAAAAGAATCGCGCAGCAGAAAAAAACGAAGAAGAAGAGAAATCCTCTTGCAAATCCTTTTTTTATTTGGAGTTATGCCAAAATCAGTAATGAAATGAAAATATCCCCCGAATAACCAATCCACTAGCCATTGTACGCCAAAGCACATCAGCAGTAGCAGTCTCGTCATGGTAGGCTGTCTGTCGACGGCGGCGTTCCCCATATATCCTTGCAAAATGAATTACATTCGGAGGCGCCTTTAAGGGAATTTCGTGCAAAATTGAAGAGGATATTTGAGGATGATTAGCTCACAATATGAAACAATCGATTTGTTCCGGTGGCAGTGTCCCATTCCTCCGTGGGCCAATAAACATGATAAGTCAGGAGAAAACGCCCTCCCCCATCATACCGAGTCATTAGGGAATTTCTATTTCTAAGAAGCAGGCATTTCTGGTTCTTTTTACTACCTGCGAAGCTGAAAATTCGCTCTGGGAATGCTCGCCGGAGCAGATCTCTGTAGGTACATCTCCATCAAACAAGGGGCAAATAAAAAACTGCTTTTTGTCGGCGGACTTATCCTTTCCGCAACCTCTGGATGCTGACTTCAAATCAGCTATCTCTGTTGGTCCTGTGATGCAAGGCGAGAGGTTTCCTGTTTCCTGTGTTGGTTGTGTGCCTGCTCCTTAAAGCAATTTGCGAGTGCAAATTGGAAACTTATCGAGTTACAACGTCGGATGGTAAACTTTTGTGTTGCAAGAGAGAGAGAGCGATCCTTTGAGATTGGAGTTTTCCCATCTACATGCATGTGTGTGTGACTGAGAAAGTGCTAGCGAATGGAGCGGTAAACTTTTTCAATGAACTTAATTTACAATGAAAAGTTTGGGGTTTTTCGTTGGCCGTCTTTTTTCATTTTCTTCCATTTTGCTTGTCCGAAGAGGTTATAGCGGGGGTTGGCATTTCTGCCTTAAGGACCAACATAAGTGGAGCATCGAGTCTAATCGAAGGTCGAGCCGCTTTGATGTGTTATACTCGTGCGGTCGGCTGCCAGTTGGGCAAACGTTTGGGTTCACAGTCACGAGGGGCTTACTTAAAGCAGATTCGTTGTGAGTCTCCACTGTCTGCGGTAAATTATGGCACAAAGTTTGGCCAAAGTGAATAATTTGCGGGCGGTATTTTGTTTCATAAGCATCTTCAATGCGAGGGTGTTTGCCCAAGGAGAACTGGATTAGAATGGAAGGGAAAAGTTTCCGCGTGGTGCGTATTTACTCGTAAAGAAGGATCGGTGGGATTTTTCGTGGTTTATAGGCCCATTTGAATTGGATTAAGTAAATTATGTATTTATTGCGGAAATTTTGTCTCCAATTGAGACTTGAGCGAGGAGATGTAGAGGAAACCGAAACCATTGGCACTTCTAGGAAGTTATTTTTCTGGGAATGGGGGAATTTTGTGTGGGTCGCGTCGGGTCCTTTTTGATATTAGTCTGAAAATTGGGGAGGCTTTTAAGAGTCAAAACGTAGGAGTATGACCTTCATGTGGCCAGTTGGCGTTGAAGAGATCAATTCTTACTTACCTACCGAGGGGTATCTTTTTACATAGGTTGGTTTTTCAAATTAGGAACATTCTTTTCAGCGACAACTACTTAATTTGACAGTTGACAGCTGACAGCTGTTTTGTACGTATTCATTTTGAGCTCGCCTTTTTACCATCTCGAAATTTTTACAATACGCAGCCCAAGCCGCTTAAAAAACTCGTCGAAAATCAGATTTCAAGATAGTTCCTAATTCGACCCAGCCTAGGCGCATAAACCGAACCGTGGGCCGCTGCAAGTGCAACAATAACCTCCAAGAATACCATACAACAAAATGTAGGCGCTAGCCAAAAATACTGCCCACGCCTTGCATCCCATTGAAGGTGGACTTATTATTTCTTAAGCTCGACTTAAATCTTAAAAAAAAGGTTCAACCTTTCAAGCTGCCAGATAAAAGTGAATCTTAACGCTCGATAAAAATAGTTAAAATTTGAATGCCGCCCTACATCACAGGTGTTTTAAAACACTGAACTATGTATCCCCTTTTGACGTTCGTGGCTCATTTCTTAGAATTTAGTGCCCATACTCTGGATCTGTCGCCTTTTCGTTTCTCTCCCATGTCAAACTCTACCAGAGCTGCCTGGTTACGTGCGTTTTTACCTCCCGTTTTCTGTCGTTAATTCCTTTCATAGAAGTTAGAAATGACTTAGAGTTGGGGAAGTTGTTCAGCAGTTGGTGTGCTGTCTCAGAGATCGATCACTACACCACCTGTCGGAAACGTCTGATCTGAAATATCCGAGTGTAAGACTGTTCTGAAGAAGCTTCTCATTAGCTGTTTGGAATCGGCCTTACATTACAGGACAACAAATTATAAGCTCATACAAAACGAATGGTTGTGAGAAGCTAGGACTATGACTGGACTAGGGTCATTATCACGGAACCGTTGCGTTAACTACTCATTTTTAGAAACTACTGTCCGACCACCTGACGTTTTTATTTTTATCGAAGGTAGAAAAATGATTTCTTTTTTATTTTTAAAACAAGAAAGAGGATTACAGATCCGGGGCACTCAACCCCATCCCTGTTCGCTATACTCCAATTAAAAACCTCTTTTCTGGTTTGAAAAAAACTGCCCAACGGGTCAGAAGTAAGAATATTTTTGAACTTATTTGCACGAGGATCTTGCTTCAAGTCACTTTAAAAACGATAGGGATCTTTCATGTTACATGGAATAGAAAAAAATTCAAAATGTCACTTAAATAACTGTCCTTTTGAAGATCCCTATCGTTGAAAACCTTTGAACGTTTTCAACTTACAAAATCCAACGAAAAACGTTTTCGTTTCTTTCCTTCTCTTTTTTACCTTTTAAAATGTAAATCCTTTTCACATCAATATTAAAAAATAAGGTGTCAAAAGGAGCACAGCTTAAAGGTTAAATTGGAATGTAAACCACAGCGCTTCTTAAATACTTTTCGGAAAGAAAAATGAAAACGAAAACGATTTCCTTCGTTTTTGTAGATGCGAAAATGATTTTTGTTTCGTTTTTTTACTGCTTCTATCACATTTATGTTAAATTTTTTATTATATTTGCGGTGAGCGTAGATCTCGGTCATCGTCTATAATCGAGCGTCCTCTTAACAAATTATTATGAAGACAACTTTCAGTGGGTCTTCTCCTAAATCTTGTTGCGCCATCATAGAGAGTTTGAAACGAAAGTACTTAAAAATTGCTTAACATGCTGAAAGATGCTTTTGCAAAGGAGTTCATGATTTCTCAGACGAATTTTAGAAGAATATCTTGTATGAGACAGAACTAATCGAACCTCGGAACCTACTGCTTAAATATGCGCACTCCAAGCTGATTGCAAATCTCTTTCAGTTCGGGCATGCAAAGTTCGGTCTTCATCTACTGGGTTGTCCTCTTAATTAAAGTCATAAAATCTTTGGGTCGAGCCATCTAATACGGAATACCAGTGACATTTTTTCCACTGAACTTTTTTTGGCAAAGTCAAAGTCGACTTAGCTCATTGAGTTTCCTTTTACCGTCTTCAAAGCCCGTAAACACAAATTGGATCGGACATCAGGTAAAAATGTCCATGATTTTTGGGACGAATGGAAGGGATCTTCAATTGTACGCCGATTCCAAATGGCTTATTGAGAGGCTCTTTCATGACGGATGTTTGTAAGACGTTCGTCAGAGGTGGCGCAAACAAAATCAAGATGAAATTTCGGTTTATTCCGTAATCGAACGTTAGACCCCTCTCTTAGTAGTCCAACACAATCACCTGGCTTCGCTAATATCTGTAGATGACTTGGGTCTTTTATAAAATCTCCTTGGTGCTTATTGACGACGTCTAACTTCAATTGGCCTTCTAAAACTGAAGTAACAGCGGTTGGCACAGGTGTAGTTCTTTGCTTAATATCTTATGTGATATTATTGTCGGGAGAACAAGTCACCAGCTACCTTAAAGTTACAACAATTATGACGTGCCATCCAAAGAGTAATTTATTCTTGACAGAGTACACTTCGTTTTGCCTACATTCAATATTTTTGACGCTTCATCCTAAAATGCGGTTAACATGACCCTATAGCGCGCACCGTCCACTGTTGCCATACATCCCATTGCTAAAACGAGCCCGTATGACAATCAATTGTGACGGCGCCCGATATCATCTTCTCGACTCGACGAATAAAATTCAAAAGGTTCAAATAAACATAAAACAGAATCGAAGTTTTGCATTTAGAAAAAAAATGAGAGCCAAACAACATCGGATGACTTCTTTTGGCCCACCCTGTATACGGAAACGCACCTATGACAACTGGCTGAGTTTTTTCAATGATGTCAGTGTCTTCCACAAAGACTTTAAAATAATCCTATCCCCACCGGATTTGGTTTGGCTTGCAAGTTTCACACAATTCTCTCAAGTTTGATATCGTCCCCTTTCTGATCTTAATCGACCGCTAGAGTCTTCCATCAAACTTTTCCACAGCTTGACGAAATTGACAGGGATACTAGAACTAGAAAATATAAGACATTCAGTGCAAACAAATAACACACGAGACGACGATTCTTGGTACAAGTCTTTATTGCAACTGACGTAATCTCGTTTCGACAATTATCAGCTAAGCTTAACAATACGAATCGTCTTGGGCAAACAATGGAATACGGAACTTATATACCTACGAGGAAATGTGAAGGTTAAACTGTCTTATCGTTCGATCTATGATCTCGTTGTGTATTATTTTACATAAGATACACTAAGTCGCTAAGCGAGCATGTAAGTGCATGGATTTGAAGCGATAGGGTGATCAGTATATTATTTTAAGATCGCAAGATTATTTGCGTAATGCAACTGAGTTTAAATTGCTTCTTACAAAAAGACCCTTTAAAATTCGTTCCTGGATGCTGTCTTACTCAGGCTTAAAATTGATGAACAGTTGGTGGGTATCTATATGGGCTTTGCGGATTTGCCGTAATGTGAACATTTGGTCAGTTCTGGATCTACCGGGTATAAAACCTCACGGGTAAAAGCCAAGTCCAGTTTAATGACAAATATCTCAGTAGAGTATACTTACTTCTCCCTGAAGACCTGAAGTTTGGAGGGCTCGAAATTCGGATCGCCGCTGCTGCAGAAGTTTTGCTTTAAAATTCACAGCGGTTTTTGTGATTTTACTGGGTTAGTTGGAGACCTTTACAAGTTTCGTTTGGATTTTATAGCCTAAACTTATTTGTTTTAATCTTTTGCCCAACTTTTCAGCTTTCTTTTAATGGACCAGCTTCTAGGTATCGATGGGTTCTTTATTTAGAGCTTCTTTCAGATTTTATAGCCTAGACTTGTTTTGTTCAACCCTTAGCACAACTTTTCAGCCTTTCTTAAATGGACCAGCATCTATGTATCGACAGGTTCTTTAACTAGAGCTATCTGAACTCAGTCTGTATAAATTAGGATGATCCTTTGCTATGGTAGCATTTTTAAGATTGTTCAATATTTTGTCTCTGCTGGGTTTATCGAGATATCCATAATTAAGTCTGAAGGTCTGAATACTGAATGCATTTCTTTCGGCACTCCCATTCTTTGGTATATTCGGTTCTTCGTTCCTTGATAATGGTAAGCTATGGTTTAATAGCATTTGATAATTTTGAAGCTCCTTCCCCAACTAAAAAAAGGGCCAAAATAGCAAAAGATTGTGGAAGGCTCTTGAAAAAAGTGCCAAAATGCAACTTTAGTCGCTCAACGCTGACGCTGACTAAAAGTCTCTTGTTTTACAATTTCCATCATAAAGAGCGAAGAGAATTTTAATGATATACCTACTTAGATTGTTCCGCTCTATCAGGAGCTTAAGATGTAATCTTTTGGACAGTATCTACAGACTTAACCCTCCATTGGAGTGCAGTCTTTTTGAAATCATATGTAATAAAAATCACTCTTGATGCGACTTCTCTCTGAAGGGACTACTGCTCATCTTTTAAAAACATTTACAGGGTCTTAAGTATAAAAGTGTGTTCAAAAAACAGGTATCCAAAAAGACGGTGTTGCTACTTTCTGTAGGAAGCTAAGCTTTGGCTTTTCCCGGTAAAAGAAAACGTGATATATCAATAGCCTAAGAGTATAGGTAGATCTGCCTTGAATCCCCTGATTAGATTAGCCTACTCACTGCTTAATCGATCGGCTTGCGAAATAAGTTCACCAAGAAAGGGACGCCCATTACATCTAACCACTTTCCGAACGCAGCACATCATGTGGCAGCCTTAAACACCCCGCAAGCTTAACCCAAATAGCTATTACATAAACAAATTTAAACATTTTTCCTCTCGAATGATCCCTCGAAAGGAACCTCGTAAATTCTGCGTAATTTAAATTGTTTCTATGGAAAATAAATGTTTTGCGCACACATGTGTCGGTCTAATTGTCCGACAGTGTCAACAATATGTCGGCCATAGGAGCATCGAAAAAATACAGAAGCACAAGAAAATACCCGCCACCAGAATAAGGATAACAAAAATAACGACGTCAGGGAATGATAAACTTTGTGTTTGCAACATCATATATGAGCAGCAAATTTATAGTGCGCGCGACATCCTGACTCGCAGACTGACTGCCATTGTTGTCCGCCTGACCCCCGTGTGCTGGTTGCTCTGGTTGAGCAAAATTTATGTACCCGCATGCGAAATTCCTTTCATCAAAATGCCACCGGAAAATTCCGTTTTCTTCGCTGGGCTGCGGTGCTGTGTGCGCTCGTCTCTTTTTGCGTCAGAGTTGGCAAACTTTGACACAGACAGGCTGGATTGCTGCTCCTCGCATGCATCCAGTTAAGCACCACCTCGATATTGTGGCGGGGGTGTTTGCATATCATCAGCTTCGCCACTGCAATGATAATCGTCATCAAAAGGAGCGGTGCCATGGTGGCGGGGCAGCCCATACCCAATTGCGCATAAAACGTCAAAATTATCATCCAGCATTCGGTCGTCATCTTCGCCGGTTGTCGAAGTCGGTGGGTGCAGATGGCCAAACCCCACTTTGGCATAAATTTCTGAAATACTCTACACCGAGTGACAAATTTGACACGAACATGGCACCGCATTTGTTTCGCCACGCCGCCATCGTTGTCGTCGTCGTCTTCGTTCTTGTCGTGCCGTCATTGTCCGTTTGGAGCTTGCTGCTCCTGGGATGCGCTTATGTTTACATTAATGCAACATGCTGTTCTGTTGACGCCATCTACCCTCGCCTTCTTGTTGTGTAGGAACACAACAGGCGATTGGGGCACAACGGCAAACTATATGGCGTCGTAGTGTCTTCGCAGGAGCTCGAAAGGATTCCAGGGAAAAAGATTGCAAATGCGAAGGGATGAAGAAAAATTGCAGCGGAATTGTCTTGTTGTTACATGTCACTATGTGGTTGCTATAAATAGTGGTGCGCCCACCCCTCTCTGAAGGATCTGTGAAAAGGAGCAATTGCTGTGGTTTGTTTAGCGTGTATGCCCGGAGGGGGGTGCACATGCATATGTGTGTGCCGTGCACATATGGGGGTGGTATGCAATTTTAAATTTGAAGGAAATAAATTTATTTCTTTTTGCGGGCTGCCGAATATCTGAGTGAGGGTTAAATTGTTTTCCCTGCGAGCAAGAGGCGCATATGTATGGCTTGCACAATGCACAGTGGTATACCAAGTGGACAGGAAGTGCAATCGCTTCAGACACGGGACATGCGTTTGTGATGTATTGTGGTATTTTCTTATCTTGGAAGGGACAGTATTTTTCTTTCGGTCGTTGGCAAGCACCAGAGACCAGAGACGAGTACGTTTGGACAATGAATACTCCAGTGGCGTTAAATCGCATGATTTTGGCCGCCAATTCACTGATCCAATCGTTGGGTTGTGACGTAATTGCGCGTGGTATGACAATATTTAAAGCAGTTATGTAACCTTATCAAAATGTTTTCTCGTTCGAGTGCGTCTCTTGATAAAGAGAAAGTGTGGGCAAATTAGTGCGTATTTTGAAAATAAGTTTTGGCCGAAATGAAGCACCCACGGCGCCTGCTGTACGCAAGTTTGTGCAAAGAGTTCGAGTACCAAAAGGTGTAGGGAGCACAGAGGAAGTAAGTAACTATCGCAGTGCTTTAAAGTTATTTTTCAGATCGCGAAAGTCCCTTCCCTTCGGTATTATTTTACAGCGGAGTGTGCATATGGAAAGTACCTACCCACAAACGGACGTAAACGGGCAGAGAGAAAAAATTAAAAATTTACAATCGTAGTTACAATTCACACTCGGTTGGACTGTGTACTAAAAAGTGCGGTCTTGGGCGAGGTTTGAGATGAAGTCTAAAAGTAAAATCTAGAAGACAGTAATAGCATGTCATTCTAGTCTTAAGTGTTCCAGGAAAGACTTTTCTACGTAGATATCGACTTCGGTTAGTATTTTGAGTTTCTGTCTCAAGACAGGGTCTACTGATTCTTGGCTTTGTGCGTTTACCCAGCAAGGCTATACGTTTGTCGCTTGGGATGGACCTAACATCGGAAGATTCGCTGCTTGGTCAAATTTTCACAATCAATTCCACAGTAAAACTATGAGTCGTAGGACCTAAAGGAACTATGGGCGGCAGTTACGTCCGTGATTATTGTATCAACTTCAAAGTAGCCAAAGTCCCAAAGATCCACCACTATTGGTGGGCCGCTTTCTCACATATTTTAAGACACATGTTCATAAAGAAACCCGAAATGCCTGGTCGTAGGTCCTGAATGGAACTACGCCTGGGGATGTGGCACTTTCGTTGGCCTATGAATCCCCATCAGTATAGTAGAGCGCGTCGGAACCAACCACGATAGTCGTTGGAAACATAGCAACTGCACTCGGAACTACTCTAAGGACCCTCGCTTATAGGAAGACCTATATCTAAAATTGGTACAGAAACCATGTCTATAGAGCCGTAAGATTTGAAGAAAGCACTAGTTGCTGGGTCACTTTCCTCAACCTACGCATCGCACCCAGTCGTAGGTCTTCACCTCCCCACAAATATGGTTGGGTCGCGGTCGGTTTTAACTACACAGGAAGCAGCAAAAATACCTCTCTTTGTCAAAAGGAATCATGACTACCTAGGGCCCCACAACGCGCTGGTTAGAGAGCCACATCACCTAGTTGTAGGGCCTCATTGAACTACTCTTACTCTTGTCGTTGGGCCCTCTCTGAAAATAAGGAACCACGCATACTTGTAGGTCCTCAAGGTACCGCGCCTCGGTTGCCATTCGGCTGCTAATTAAAAGTCCAGAAGTTTGTTGGAGGACCGCTCTCTTTTTTACGTCGTTGGTTGTCGTAGCCGTGGGTACGTGAAACTTCTTTTGAAAAGTTGGGGCCTCTTGCTACAACACGAGAACCACAGTCAATATAAGGACCTCTTGAAACCACAACAATAATCTTTCCGTTCTTTTGGTAACTCCTTAAGACTAAGGTCCTCTGGAAGCTAAGTTTGTCGCAGAATGGCTTCTGCCATTTGTCAGTTTGCAGCTGTTTCACAGTCAGGAAGCAGGAATTCAAAGGGCCCTCTTCAGCCGCTCTCTTCAACTTAGGAATCACGTACAATCCTAGGGCCATGTCGGATCAACGATTGTCATTGGACCGGTAGTTGCTGGTCAGAAAGCGGGCTTAGTCTTAGAGAGCTCCACGCATGTCAGAGCAGCACTCTAACCACCATGACAAGTCGTAGGACCTCACAGAAGCACGCCTAAAACCATTGGATAACAATAGCTTGGGACATGAGTTGGGGAAGGACCTCATCAAGAGTTTCATTGAATAAACCTCGAGCAGCTTATCCAAAGTTAGTACCGTATAAACGAAAAATCCCCGTCATCCTTATGCCATCCAACATCCACCACAATTAATGATGTCAATGACTTAAACCGCCTTCAAGTCTGCAAATCCAAAATCCAGACTGTAATCAGCATATGAACGCATCTCCACAACGGTGCATAACAGACGACAATTTACAAGCACCGACGCACGAACGACTGCCACTCGACAAGAGAATTTACAAAGTAAAAGTTGGCCGAAATCATTTCAGCGATTCGAACTAAGCGATGCCTTTGCGGTGTGTCCTCCTCCCTCTGTTCACAACTTATACACGTTTGCAATTAAAACTTTTTAGACACATCGCTAACGACCCTTCTTCATCATTCAAAAAGTTACCCCATATACACTTGCAGAAATATTCATCAAACTTCTGGGTTACTAACCTCCTGGATGGCATCGTGTCGTATCGCATCGCATGGGAGGACCGTTCGTTCGTTGGCCCGCAGATTCATTACCGTCTCTCAATAAAATTCTATTTCATCCATACATATGAGTGGAGTTGTTGTGAGAAAAAAAAAAAAAAAAAAATCCACATCACCCATCTGGGACAAAGGGGAGAGGCAGTCCGTTAGTGTCCCGGTGGTTCTCTTGCCGTTTTTGCCCGCTTCTCCTTTAAGTGCAACGACACTTAATTGCGCTATGTAAAGCCAACAATTCGTGAAATGTCCCTTTAGCCGCCATCGTTGCCGCCGCCAACTATATGCGCTGCTGGTGTGTGACTGAACCGAGAGCCGCCGTGTTCCAGCTTTTAAGCAGGATTAAAAACGGAAGTAACTACCCATCGGTGGTAGGCGGGCGGCAGCCATGTGAGCGCTTCGCACAAATGTAGGTTTTCCTTTCTGTTTTTTTTTTATTCTGTGTGCTCTGAGGAGGTCAGGACAGCAACAGCATAGGGTGGATGCAACTGGAGTGGAGTCCTAGTTTTCTTTTTCTTTTTTTTTTTCCTTTTAATCGCCCAGCCCAAAACTTAATTGCACTTAGTTAAATGGAAACGAACAAATGAGTGAAATGTTTCGCTGGAAGGACTTTTTTTGCCTAGCTCCCTTCGGTCTGTCTCCGCTGGATTTGTTTGTTTTTTTTCCCACTGGGCATGTGGGGATGAAAGATGAATTGAGGGTGCGATGCAAAGTGGATGAAAAAAAAGGGTTGTCGTACTGAGAGAAAGTCGTAAATTGCAGGTAAATGAACAGCGTTAAGCCGTTTGGTTTTCTTCTGTTAGTAGTTGTGGCTGTGTGTGTGTATTCAAGTTTTTACATTTACAGCGACTAAACAGCTTCAAATCGGTTTTTTGTCAGTTTTTTTCTGCTGATAAATTGCACTGTGCCATCCCTGGACTTAGTAATTTGTGAAAATATTACCAAATGAGTTTGAGTAGCTGAGAGCTGGAGTGCAAACAGGTGGACAATGTTTTTGTCCCTGCAGATTAGGTGATGGAATTTTGTTCGACTTCTGCAATACGAGAAGCATGACAACTTTACCTTGGCCTAAGGTTGAATGGAACAGTTTATGGATTGTGGATGTTTCTTATTTAAATGACAGAAAAACCCAACCACACTTTGATTGACGGATCTTAAACGAGTCAGGGTGAGCCACACAACTTGAAGAAACCTTGAATGAACACGGGCGGACAACTGTTTTTTTTTTATTGAGCACCTACCTTAGGCAAGGGTACCTCAATGAAACAATTCGAAGTGACTTGCAACGAATCAGCCTACAGATCTGCAATACTTTTTGGGACAATGTGGTATAGACTGGTATAAAATTTGGAGAATGTCTCGACTTATGGTTCGATTGGAGTTCTTCTAGTACCCGCTCAGTGAAAGTGACTGGCGCTGAAAGAGATTTACTATAGCAGTGCATGGCCACATCACCAAAAAGGTGTTAACATGAGCTGTATTCCCGACTTCCAGTTGGCATAAACACCTACCTATAATTTCAATTTCTGAAAGGTCTTGAGTGTTGGAGGCTATATTCTACTTCATTTTACGTAGAAAAATGTTGGTTAAAATGGCCAAAGATATAGGAACTAATGAGGGATAGGAAAAGCTTTAAAGGAGGGACAACAAACTGTGTATAGTAATTACCGGGAGTGTTATAAGGACCATAGACCATGTAAGGCAAGGTATATCGGATATCGGGTGATCAAATGCGTTGGCCAGTACTCTAAGGATTTCCTTGCCTCATGCATCGACAAGATCGCCTAGCTTGGGATGGCTTAAAGCTTAAGTTGATCCCTGCCAAAGATATTTCGACGAGACCTATTGCCTGTATTTGGTTACCCGTGATGAAGATCGACTCTGAGAGTCTCCTTGGAACTTGGAACGTGGAACTTGGAACGTCATCCAGTCGAATCTCCAGCAGTTGAAATGTGCATCTCAGAATCTTCTGGTCTTCCTCAGGAAGGATGGCTAGGGATATTTTCAATATCTGCTACAGGCATAAGTTCTGGCAACCTTATAAAGACTGCCTAAAGTTCTACAAAAAGTCAATCTGTTGAGCTAAGACACAAGCATGGTCCGAATACTGCCAATCTATCGATTCTCTAAAGGAATCTGCTAGACTCAGTAAGATTCTATCCAAAGAACGCTCAAGTCCGTCTTTCATTAAAAGAATGAACGAAACCTGGACGGATTCAACCGATGAATCCCAAGAGCTTCTACTCAACACTCACTTTCTCGTCCAATTCGCGGGGAAGTTGTCCCTCGCATTAGGAATAAATTCAATGGTTTATAACCAAGGAAGAGATCTCCTGGGCCATTCACAGTTTTGCTCAGTACGGGTCATTGGTCTTTAGGAACTCAAACTGCCAAGTTTGGCATCCCCAATAATACCCACTACCGTAGCTGCGCTGACACAAACAAGTGTGAAACCGTGTTTCATCTTCTTTGTGAGTGTCCGGCCCTAGCCAAAACCAGACACAGTGCACTAGGTCATCCCTTTTATGATAACTTTGGATAGCCAATGCATCCATTTCAACAAGATCATCAAATTTCCCAACTCCCCAGACTGGTTGTGAGCTCCTTTAATGTCTTTCTTCCCCTTTATCTTCATGTTCCGTGAGTTGTGGTCTCAAAACGGCGCTTAATGCGTTATTTGTGTTTTTCCCTCATCAGGAAACGGGAAATACAGCCACTTAAACCAACCAGCACCGCAACAGCAACCTTGAAGCTTCTCGCTCATCGAATTGTGTAGGAATAGCATTCAGGTGATTGGTCTTACTTGTCAGCATCCTCACCAAAACTTCACAAAAGTCCCATTCATCACTGAGAAACAAAAGAACTTTCGGCTCGAATAAATATTCTAAAAAATTTTATTTTTCCATGTAATTTTATTTATTTTGGAATTGTAAATAGACTGCAAGAAGACCAATTTAAAGCATAATTTAAAAGTTTAGCCAATGACCTCCACTCGTTCACTTCTGGATTGTACTCTACAACAGAATTTTGGACTACACTCTGATTATCATATCCTCTGCAAGCTATAAGTCGATTATTCCAAGAAGTACACATCAAACTACTTAGCGCTAGTTCCAAGGATGGGCTTATCACCGTCCATGTATTGGTTGAAGGACTAAAGCGCTCGACAGTTTTACTTCTTCGCCCGCTCAGTAAGCCGCCTACTGCATACAGATATGCGCCAACTCCAGCGATGCCATATTTTGTCGACCTTTCGTTCTTATGTGGTAATTGTGTCCATTTGTTGTCAGCAGGATTAAAGCATTCAATAGGAAAGCTGCCATCGCCCACAGCATACAAAAGTCCGCCGAGAACTGTTACCCTCGAATAACTATTTTGTTCTGAGTGCATTGGAGCCAATTCTTGCCATTCGCATGTACGAAAGTTATACTTCTCCACCGAACGTAACCAACTGTTACCCGAAAGTCCACCAACAACATACAGATCGCCATTCAATTCAGCCGTTGCAGGAACTCCACGTGCTTTTCGCACAGAAGGTAGGTTTGCCCAATCCTTTGTTTGAAGGTCCAGACACCCAACGATTTTAGTGGCATTTCCGTTAATTAACCAACCCCCAGCGATGATGAGCTTCTTATCCATGACCATCGCCTTATAGCCATCCCTTATTGTTGGTGCAGGTGGTATGTCTTCGACGGTCCAGGTGTTTGATTCTGGATCAAGGGACTGCATTTTCAAATTGTCGGTCCATTGTCCACTCACAAAGCAAAGTGTTTCTCTTTCCTTTCCATTTGCCTTCTTTCGCTCGCAGTGTCGTTTCGCCAACTTTGTCCGTGAAAAGTGCGATTCCAGCCAACTGAACAGCAACTCGAGACACTCGTAAGTTCGGCCTAGGGACTGTCGGTTGTTGATGATAAATTCGGGCGTCAAAAACGAGAAACGCACATGTGACAAGAGGCCGATCATGGATCCGTTTCGAAGTCCTTTGTCGTACTCCACCCAGGACACCACACTGTGGAACACCGTTTCCTCCGAGTTCACGCACAGATCGTCACTCGAAATGAGCTCGCTGAATTGCTCCTCGGTGAGCTGCAGAAACTCTTCCGTTTTGCACACCTCCTCGAAGTTCTCGAACACAACTGCGAAAGCCTTCTTATGGAGCTCAGCGGACTGATGTTGTTTGGCCATTGACGCAACTAACAGGCAGTTGGTGGCGTCGATGGTTTCTCCAATAAACTCAGAGCAGGCAACCTTCAGCGTGGTCATTTTGAGGACATCCGCTGCTGCTAGTATTCGGACGACGTTTTCGCAGCGTAGCTCAATCGTACCGCTGTACATGAAGTCGACGATCGCTTTGAGGGTTGGCCCATCGATTCCCAACTCAATGACGTCCGACCTAGCTTCCTGCAACGTACTGCATAGCATTGCCAGAAAGTAGTCACTCGATGCTGAGAGGACCGTACGATGAGCGTGCACTTTCAAGTTGTCCGTCTTCGCTATCAGAGCAATATCGAAGAGTAGTTGGTCCCGGTAGAAGGTCTGCAACTTGCGTGAGATGTTGCTGGCATGTTGGTCACACACGAAGGTCTTTGACTTTGGCGACATCGTACAGATACTGGTATACTTGGCTGTTTAATTTGTGCTGCTAAGTCTTGGACTAGCTTTGCTTAGGCTTCTCTGGTTTTCTTATTGACAAACAGCGAACTGTGAGGCGAACTGGCAAGTGCCTGCGATATGCAGTTTATATATATTGCGATCTGTGTGGTCTCGACTCTCGAATTTTCCTTTTCCTTTTCGTAATTTCCACACACACACATGCAGGGGTAATTAGGGTATTCAGGTAGCTACACTTTAAAGATGATAATTACTTTCCTCGAATAATCAGTAATTAAGGACTTTCATCGGAAGAGTGCCAACGATTCCATCGAAGAGGGTTGAGATAAGCTAAAGTTGCATCTACAATACCGCAGGTATAAAATCTGGTCATGTCAGGCTCCTGGAAGTAGCTTGTGGATTTGCTCAAAAGTATGAGAAGAGTCCTCAGGCAAGGTAAAAGTGATGGTGTAACCTCATAGGGACGAATGGAAAGTGCTCTTCACTTGCCGTTTCGTTGGACACAGTCGTGCACTTTATTTTTATTTTTTTTTGTCATAGGTACGATTTTTAACATGAATCAAATAAAGTATGAATATCCGTAGGTAAACTTCCACAGGTATTTTTTTGTAGGTACCTACTGGTTTCGCTTTTTTCGATAAAAGGGTGAACCCAAAGTACCACTGTCGGACTCATGTAATGTTTGTCTTAACTCAGTACCAAATACAAACTTTAGGCCCGTGGCTTAGGTGTTTCAGTCTGCAGACTACAAGTGAATTGTTTGACGAAAGCAAGTAACGACCTGTAGATTAGACCACAATATATCCGACCTATAATGAGGGCGACCTCCTCCACTGCGACCCCTTAACAAAGCCTATAAGTCGACCAAATCCTTCAACAACCTCTCTCCATCAAATTGAAGATGAACAGTCTCTGCGTGACGAAACGGTAGATAAAACGTTTCCTCCCTTCCGTGAAATTGCATTTGGGCGCCAAAGTGTCCCAACATCCTGTCATTCCCATCCGCCAACACTGGAGTCTTCTGCTCTGCACTATCAATTTCATTGCTCTGCGAATCCATTTTACTATCCATTCGTCAATTTATTTACTGCGCGTTTTTCAAACGTCTCCCCCCTCGGAAGACAGTATAAACTACATATATACTCCATCCACCAATTGTTAAACATATGAAAGCAATAAAGTCCCGTACACATCGACTAAACAAAGTGGTAATCTTATTTCGCTCGTAAAATCACTTTTTATCTGTCACTTTTGTCATGCGAAATATTCAACACACACAGAAGGACGAAACCTCAAAGGAGATAGACAAATAGGATACACACGCATTCGGTCTTCTTATGAAAGGTATTCATTTAGTGGATCATTGAAGACACATTGTGAGGTTTCCTTTTGCCGCTGACAATGGCAGCCTGACCCGGCTGTCTGCATCCAGCAGTGTCACTGTTAAATGTCAATTGAAAGCTCAATCTCGGTCCTGATTCGATGCGATGATACATGAAGGACACTTAAGGGGCCAGTTTATTTTATTGGTTTCGAAGGCGATACGCACCGATACACCGCCTTTTGACTGGGCCATTGTAAAACACCGTTTGGAAAACCATTGAACCCTTTTTTCTCATCCTCATCCTCATCCTCATCCATGAGGAATACAAGTGCGAGTGTATATCTAACCGAGCGACCTCTCTCGCAAATGAAGTCCAATTGTGTGACGCAATTGTTTGCTGCTGCTGCTGTCGTCGTCGTCGTCGGTCGTCGCCAGTGAATGTTTTTCCGTTAAATGAGTTGAGTCGTTCTTTTTCTTTTGTGTAGGCAAATTTAGTTTAACGTGGCCCTTGGGCACGATTGGGTCACTTGTGGAATCCTGGCAGATGGGCTGCAGAGGACTAATAAAGCAGGTTAAGGAGGGTTGGCCGATTTTCGGGATTAACGTCTTAATGGTATGTTGGGGATGATTCTTTTCGGTTGCAGGCGAGCGCAGGGAGACATTGCGGCATTTACATTCTAATCCAATATCTTTCGAATGAATAATGTCTAGACGCAGTGGGTGAGGATGTTTGCAGACTGGTCGTAAATGGGGCGACCTTGTGTGAACATGAAAGAGTCTACAGAGAGTATACCCTTGTCGTCCGTTGACTTTAATTTGTTTGCTGGCGAAGAATGGCGTCTGTCAGGACTGACTGCGAATTTTAGTAATCCAATTATTGGATCAAGACTGATACCTTCTATGACCTTTGCGGTATTTACCATTGAGGTCATTAAAGGCATTCAGCACTAGTCAGAGTTTTGGCAGCTAAAGTTGTACTTAGTAGGTCAACTGAGAGCTCAGTTTCTATTCTTGGAATACCTAGCCCCTGTGTTGGGTATGTTGGGGCAACAGACCTAGCTTCTCACAACCATTCGTTTTGCGTGAGTTTTTTTACTTTCGAAAGGAATAGAAGGGTTCTACAATTTTATGCCGAATCCAAAAGGCTAATTGGGAAGGTCTTTTATGATAGTTATACTCTGGGATGATTGTCAGACGTTCGCGCGAAATGGAGCAGTGTAAAAAAAAGGTGAATTTGTGTGTTTCATTTGGGGATCGAACCTGGGACCCCTCGCTTAGAAGTCCAACGCACTAGGCCACTTCGTCTAAAATTACCGAAGCTACGTAATAAAAAAACGACTTCGGCTCCTGAAAAACTGCAGCACGGTAAAGAAGGTCAAAATTTCGATATTAAAGAACGAACCATACTCAACATGGACGATGAAAACCAAGACTTCCCGACAAAAATGTTCGGCCTTACTAATAATCAAACACTAATGTCGACGATTAGCTGGTTGCCGGCTTTAGTAAAAATGTACAGCATTAGTGAAACGGTACCAATAAACAATTAGACCTCCACATTTGCTAGTGCGACAACTTTCTTAGAAACTATTACATTTTTTGTCATCGCAGAATTCAAATTTCATAATTTGTTTTCGTAAAAAACAAGGTCAATGGTTTATTTCACAACGAGGATTTTATTCTAAAAAAAGGAATATTTAAATTGCAAATTAATTTCTTTTAAAGCCTTTTTGAAACTTATTATAAGCAAAAAACAAATCAGAAAATAGGAAATGCACAAAATATCCCCTGATCTGTCAAATATCGTATGCAAATCAGTAATGCCCTATTGTTCGATTGGACACAATTTTCGGTACTTTTTATAGTACGCTTTCGTTTGTTTTCTAATACGTCACGATTGATTTATGAGTGAATTTGTGTCGTAATAAGGTCTCAAATTATTCAATAAACGGAACACAGTTTATTAGAATGCTTTGATTTATTCGTTGGCTGATAATGCAAATCAAAACTTATTGGTAATCTAAAGATCACATTTAGATCGTTAGCAAGTGAATATTTTCGAAAGAAATATTAACCTGCGTATTCATTTCCGTTTCCAAAACAGTACTTGCAAAAGTATATGGAGGTGTGAAAATAAATACAATTTGGTCTTTTAAAAATTGCATAGCTTACATTCTTCTACATATACATAAACTGTCATGTTTTCTCCTAGATGAATTCGCACCAAGTAATACAGAACTTTGTATATCTTAAATTCGCACATACTACCTGATATTCCTCCAGCAGTTCCCAAATTTATTATTTCGCATGGATTTTGCTGAATGCTGACAATTCTTCTATCTATATCTATATTTGCCGCGAAGTCAACCTTTTCACAATTTGCACACCAATATTTGAAATCTTCATCCAAAATCTACCTGGGGCCTAAGGTACTGAGAATTGTAAAAAAAAAAAAAAAAAAATGTAGGTATGAGCTGTCCAATATTAACTGAACAGATATTTTATTCCCTTAGCGACTACTCTCAAGAAATTCTTGGAAAGATTCCAAACTTATATCAAATTATTTTTTTACTTAGCATGCATTCGTTACACACTAAAATGAAAATCAATCATAAAGCAAGCACACGGTTAAACAAGATAAAGCAGAGAAAAGCACTAACCATTTCTTTTAATCAAAATATTCGAAGTACATATTTTAACCGAAATATTAATAAGCACTGCGTAAAAGTTATCAACTCGTTATTCAGCAGTTACGTAAAATTTTTGTATGCTAAATATTGTAAAACGGGGGTAAGTGTTTTTAGAAATAAAACAAAAATGCATTATTTTTAAATTTTGTGCATACATTTGTTCAAATTTGTGTTTGCTAGACCACTTGCATTGTTGTATTCCCACGAATAAAATCAGAAAACATTTACAATTTACTAAAATTAGTTAATAATTATAAACGTTCAGGCTGAACAACAGCGTATGTAAAGTTGCTCCTATTACGAAATTCCATACCATCATTTAGGATAGTTGGACAACACTCCTCTTCAAAATGACATTTCGGGGGGATTTATTTAGCTAATGCCCCGGATAAACATGGGTTTCTGAACATTAACATTTAACCCTACAGTTAGCGATGTTTTGGCAACTATATTTGTTTATTGGTAAAGGGATTTTGGAAAGTGTGGGGTCTTTGCGTAAACTTCCAGACTAAAGTTGATTATTGGTAAGGCCGTTTGTAAATAGTGCAGCGTCAATCTAAACTCATGCTAGGTCTTACGACAAATAATTTTTGGTTGCCCGTACTATTCACACTCGCCTTTTGAAGAGAACGCATTGAGTTGGGTAAGTAAAGGTCAAGCTTCTGTTGACTTGAACCTAGGTACCCTCCAATGAGGACATTTTGGGTCTTATAAGTAGTCGAAAAAATTAATGCTGAGGAATTTTGGCTGAATAAATGAGTTTCAAAATATCATTTCAACAACGCATGCTCAGCACAGCTCAGCTCATGATTTTATTTATTTTAAGATTTTGTGACCAGCTTTTCGACAAAAAAAGGACGTTCTTCTCTTCTCCGAAACTTGACGTTTCATTTGGGTCCATATTTTGTATGATTCGGTTTTAAAAGAACGCCTTAATTGGTACGACATAAATGCGTCTTAAGTTTTATTTTATGATATAGAAGTGACCTCCGGATGTGAAGACACGAACTTACTTTTAATGTTTTTCCTAAGATTTGCAGAATTTCAATAAGTACTCTTCAAAGGTACTAATGAGAGTACCGCTGTACTCAACTCAAAAACGGCTGAATAGCCATCAACTTGCGTTCAATTCTAATCGACATCAAAAGAATGGTTTTAAGTGAAAGCAGGTATTCAATATTCGTATTTTACATATCTTCAGAACTTAAATTTGTTTTCTAGTTTATGCATTGAAACATGGCGACAATATACTCAGTTTTTTAAAACGAAACCTCAAAAGTGCTGCAATCAAAATAAAAGTTAAAAAATTTTGACAACGGATCGTACTTGAGATGTGTTTAAAGCAGAATAAGTCTGTAGATCATTTTCACAACTTCGTTATCATTTAAAGTTTAAAAACCCCCGGCTTATACAGTGTCCGGCAAAAAGGTTGGACGATTTTTAAAAAAATCATAAGATCGTACATTTTTCCACAAAAACCATAAACAAATGCAGATTGTGGTTCATCCTGGACTGTGCATAAAGGCTTCTCGAACACATTCGACATTTTTAGGAGATCAAACCGGTCGTGGAAAAGGTGATTGTCCAAACACCTTGTGTACGTAGTGATTCAATCCAAAGATGAATGGTAGCTCGATTTTTGTAGATGATTGTTGAACTATCAACGGAATTGACGCTGAGCTGCCGTTAACGACTCATTATTTCGGACCAAACTTTCGTAGGCAAAAACGCGGTGTTCTATCGTCCACGGCTCCATCGCTTATTAACCGATTGAAATATGCAAAGATCATGGAAACCAAAAGGTGCCTGCCGCACAGCGGACGTTCCAATAGGAGGGGACAGGAGTGTCTATTAGCCATTTCAAAAACCCCCACCTTTCTGCCTTTTCCTTTAAAATAGCCTTAGTCTGACAAAATATTTAGACTACTGCAAAACCCACCAAGTTCAGATCGATAATCGACTTTTAGGTCGCAATTGTCAGCATTTATATAGAGACGAGCTATACATAGCCATGCCAAGTTTCGGCTTCCCTGCCAAACTTGTGGTACCAAAATATATGCTGTCAACAAAAAGGGACACACAACATTGACGAATCGGACAGAACGTCAAAATAGGCAGCTGTTACCTTGGGGTGGTTCCGGACTTTGTCTGCCTAGGCTCCGCTATTAGCTTTGAAGACGGCATCACATCAGAAATCAAGCGAAGAACCACACTTGCCAACCGCTTTTATTTCGGCCTAGGCAATTGATTGGTAAGGCCTTTGTCGAGAAATACTTAGGAGGGTCTATATTAAACCTTTATCATCCGATTAATGCTTTTTGGCGCAAAAGCATGGACGTTATCAAAGGCTTCGGAGGCAAAATTCTTCGGGTGGAGGAGGTTTTACAGCGAACTCTACGAGCTGTACACCTACATCCACTTGGTCTAAGACGGGACATGTAGAGAGAATTCACAGCAACATTCCGGCCCTAAAAGCCTTCGATTCCAACGAAGTAGATGAAAACCTCGCCTTAAGTGGAGCGCAAGAGGAAATAGGATGGGACCTGGCCTGCTGTACGTAAGTGTGTGCAACAAGTTCGTGAGACTAGTATGCTAGTGGACAACAGTCATAGTCCCCGTTGTCGGGAAGTTAATGCATCCACTGAGAGTGATAGTTTGGTGCGGATTGTGGAGTGGTGGCATCTTTTGACCACTTTTCTTCAAAAAATGAGGCTGGGAACAACGTTTTGATCAACGGTGGGTGTTACAGAGCCATGATAACCGACCTTTTCTTTCCTTTAATTAAAGACATGGATTTGGACGACCTCTGGTTCATGCAGCATGGCGCGTCATGCCACACAGCCCATGCTACTATTGATCTTTTGCGCACCAAATTCCCAAATCGTGCCTTCAGCCGTCTTGGCGATGTCAATTGGCCGCCTCGGAGCTACGATTTGACCCCTTTGGACTTTTTATTTGTGGGGAACCGTGAAGTTGATAGCTGGAGAAAAAATGTCCATGACAACTCTGACCGGAGAAGCAGCCCATATCCAAGTTACTGGTTAAGAGTTCCGGCAGACACCTCTATGCAAATTATTTTCAGTCAATGTTCTGGGTGTTTGGCTTCAAAACTTTTTACAGCTTAGAGGGCCTGCTTTGCAATATCTATCTCTCGTTGAATTGCTTTCTGTTCTACGTTTTTTTGAGGCACTCTCTGACTGCCATATGAGCCCGCAACGCCGCTATAACCCGGACTTCTCTTAGCAATGGCCTGCATAAGTAAGTGGTGTGGCTTGTTCAATGAAGGCCAGGTCTAAGCGAGTCATCTCAGGTTCGATCCCCGAGAAAGCACAAATTACATCTTCAGGATTTTTCCACTGTGCTACCTGTCGAGACCGTCTTACACACATCCTGTCAAACTATCATAAAAGAGCTTCTCAATTAGCCGTTTGGACTCGGCATAAAATTATAGATCCCTTTCATTTGCCCCAAAAGTTAAAAAAAAAAACTAATGCAAGACAAATGAGACAAATGGCTGTAAGATGCTAGGCCTTAGGTCCTTACGAACCTGTTGCACCATTGTTTGGTCCAGAATCCTTGCATATAGCGGCATAAAATTAAAACAGAGACCATCTCATTTGCATAACAATCTGTCTCCTAAAATACAACGCTATGTCGACGTCCCTTCGACAGGCTCTCTTCCGCCCCCACCCTCTAACGTGAAGAGCTTAATTTTGTTAAAAATAACAATCCCAGACCCTAATCCGAAGAATATTTAAGAATACTCCCTACCACCGTGAACGTTGGGACTCCACCTCCGCCTGCATAACAACTTTAACAAAAAACTTCAAGTCCTTGGCCACCGATTTCATTTGGTATTCAACCATTTATTGCGGGCCCCTTTCAAACCGCCCACCACCAAAACTATTACATGATGTAAATGCCTTCGATTACGCTACTTACGCTATACCGCCGCGCGCCGTTGCCGCCTGAAACAATTTCGTTCAAAAGTTTCCAAATCGTTAAATACTCGAAATTTGTTGAACCATGGAGAGCAAGTTGAAAAAAACCAAAGTCCATCCATCCACTGTGCCTGGTGTTACAGGACATAGCTCTGGCACTGAGTAACTATCCCAACGGGCGTCAAATGAGGGCAGCATCTATTTTCCTTACGACGGAAATAAATTCCAAAGACGAACTCGCCTTCGCCGCAAATATTTTTTTTTCACCCACCCCTCCCAAAAGCGTATTATGTCCTTTAAGACGATGACGACGAGGATGAAAATGATGGGAAAAACAAGCAAACGATTATTCCCGATGATTTGATGGTGACGCCTACCGGCCGGCCATTCGATTTACGAAAGAAAGAAGTCTAAACCATTTTCCAGGATCGAAGATTTAGTTTTCCACCTCGAACAACGAAGAGGACAAAGTTCCGCTGCATAGGAATTTGCTGGACATTTTCTAAATTTCCGTTTCAGTTTGAGAGGTTTCTGGTTTACAGCTGGAAGCGATTGGACATCGACTCCGGACAACAAGGGCAACTAAATCTGGTGAAAGTGAACTTAGTTTGGCAGTTTGTTGTTTAAGTCCTCTTTGATGGCCATCGGGAGGGAGATGAAAATTGCTAATCATAGAATTCCATCGAAGTGTTGTGTCCGACGCACACAGCATTCCGAAACTTTTATAATCTACTTACTTATGGTCAAATTTCAAGCCGATTATTTCGGCTGGGGTTGGTGGCTTAAATATATTTATATAGAACTCTTGAGGTCGATTGATTGTGGGCATTTAATGCGATAAAATGCCAAAGGCAACTTTAAAATAATTTATCTCGTTTTGTATTTATCATCTGTTTATTGAGGCGATTACTTTGGCGAGCGAGGAGTTGAAGGGGGTCCTTCAAATCTGCTTTTGGTTTTTTGTTCTTTGCCCTTTTTTGCAGCTGGAGGAGGCTTTAGGGCGAGTCTTTGTGGTATTTAGATATAATGGTCACCCCGTGGTTTCTGTGCCTTTGGGCGGTGTTTCTGTTAAGGAATGTCGATCAAAAGGGATTGACAAGTTTCTGCTGGAGAAAAGGACGTGAGGGAGATTTAAATCCCGCCATTTGTTGAATCTATATTTGGGGCATGTTCACGGGGTTAAGAGGGAATTTCATTGTCGATTTTATCGGTGGTAGGTCGGGCTGCTCTCTATTGTATTAAACATTTATTGGCGATGTCACGCAGCTTTGGATGAGTGTCCTCTGTGTGGAGACGTTTTCTATAATGAAAGCCTTTATAGACTGTGGAGAGGCGAACCCACAAGAGGAATGCCTTTGTGAATGCGCCCCAATAAAACATCACAATCCTATTCGAAGACTTCCTTTGGTAAGTACTTAGTGCCCGCTGCCTTGTTTTTAAGCCTTTTTATAGCTTAACCATTATATTGGTTCCTTCTTACCTCTGACAGTCTTAGGTGGCCCTACAGCTGTATTTAAAAAATTTCTTAAGCTCTTCTACAATTTCCTGCGTATCGGAAACTCAATTTTCTTAACAGTTTAAAAGAATCTGCGTTCCGTTTTTAGAACCATTAGAAGGTTGCTTTTTTTCGACAGTCTTCGTCCTCATTCAGCTCGAAGACTGCGTGGACCCTCGTTCTCTTTATACCTCGCCTTTTCTGGCTTCGCATCTTATGTTTGAAGTGGCAGCAGGCAGCTTCACATGATATTCTTAGTCGGTGTAGTGAAATACCCCCATGGATCTAAGCCCCAAGGGTCTTATTTCCTCAAAATAAAAAAGAAGTGATAATAAGGCCCCACTACAAAGAAGAAATAAAGCCCCCGGGTATTATTAATTGTAAACAAGACAAGTGGGGCTTAGTTCCGTGGAGGTTATTCCACTGTACTATGTCACATTTTTACGGCGAACACTATGTTAGCTTTGTACTACGGGCTCGTTCTTGAGTACACTACGGTGGTTACTTGGACCGTTCCCTTGCGCGTCTGTGGCAAGGTCTGTAGAATCTTACTACTATTAAGATGTTCAATGATAAATTTATTTTTCCGGTTGATTGGCATCTTCTTCTTGTTGGATTGTAGAGGTGAAAATCTTCCTCCCAGAAGAAAATGGTCCTAGGCGACTTCTACCTCTAAGGATGTGTGTATAAAGGGTTTTTCAACAGGGACGCTACAAAGGTAGAGCGACAGGGACAGCAAACTAGCCGAATTTCTTGCCGCTCTTTTGACATTTCTCTTCAGTAAGGTTTGCCATTTCATGATGGAAAGATATACGAGCCAACAACGAGTCGAAATTATTAAAATTTACTACCGAAATTCGGAGTCAGTGGCCTCAACGTTAAGAGCGCTACGTCCAATTTAGGGTCGTCATAATCGTCCTAGCAGATCAACAATTGAGCGTCTAGTGGAAAAATTTGAATCCACAGGCACAGTACAAAATGTTCCAGTGCCAGTGAGGCAAAGAAGTGCCCGTAGTGTCGAGAATATTGCTGCCGCTGAGGCTTCAGTTGAAGAAAGCCCAAATGCGTCTCTCACACGTCGTTCTCAAGCGTTTGGCATCTCTGTGACGTCGTTGTGGTGAATTTTGCGAAAAGATCTTGGCCTACGTCCTTACAAGATTAAATTGACGCAAGAACTGAAGCCGCTTGACCACCAGAAGCGTCGTAACTTGAAAATGATTCGGATTTTCATCGAAGAATCATCTTCAGCGATGAGGCTCATTTCTGGCTGAATGGCTTCGTCAATAAACAAAATATGCGGTATTGGTCAGGCAGCAATCCACATGGAGTATGAGTCATCATTGCATCCCGAAAAAATTGCGGTTTGGTGTGGTTTATGGGCTGGCGGCGTCATTGGGCCGTACTTCTTCCGTGATGATCAAGACCGGCACGTTACTGTGAATGGGAATCGCTACCGTTCAATGATAACCGAATATTTTTGGCCCCAATTGGATGATATGGACTTGGGGGACATGTGGTTCCAACAGGACGTCGCCACAAGCCACACAGCGAATGTCACAATCAATTTATTGGAAACCGCGATGGCTTGGTCTTTGAAACGGAGGTTCGGTCTTCCTTGTCGTCTCGAACCTGGCGGCTGGGATTCGAAGATCCTCTTAGCTGGAGCATTATTCTCCATTCGCTCGATGTGGCCGAGCCAATGTAGTCGACGTATTTTGGCCTTTTGGACTACATCCACATCTTGGTACAGCGCATAGAGTTCGCGGTTGTATCTTCTCCTCCATTCGCCCTCCTCGCACACAGGACCAAAATTCCGCAGAAGAATTTTTCTTTCGAAGGAGCCCAGTATCAGCTCTCCCTTCCTGCTTGTCGACAAGCACTCGGCGCCATAAAGCAGAACTGGCAGGATGAGGGTTCTGTAAAGCATACATTTTGTCCTTCGAGTTAGCAGTTTTGAACCCAATTGTTTTGCCAAACCGAAGTAGCAGCTGTTTCCTAGGGTAATTCTTCGCCGGGTCTCCACTAGGATGTCATTTGTGGAGTTCATGTTTACACCGAGGTAGATAAACTCCTTAGCTACCTCGAAATTGTTGCTATCAATAGTGACGTTCTGTCCTAGCAGAGTAAGCTGAATGTTATTGCTTTAAATTTGAAAAGCAGAACAAAAAAAACAAAAATTTGTAAATCAGAATTTTTGTGTGAAAAGACACAACTTTGAAAGCCGAATTTCGACCCGCTCCCGTTATACCCCACTCAATTTAATTGGTAGCAGCTCAAGTCCATTTACAACAATCCAACACACAAGTGTTTTTGTGGACTTAAACTATTTGCAAACTACAACCAGTGCTGGGGTATAGAAGAAGCTCTTCAATACTCCTACCATAATGACGTTCTCTGTAAACAATATCAAATTTGTAGTTTATTACCCACACACACACCCTCCCAAGCCATAAAATCTGAGCTTATGTTTGAAGTTTCCAATTGTCCATCCATAGGCTGGGGCTAAAAATTTAAATCAAATTGCCGTGGCCAACCCCTTTGTGTTTGAATTTATATAAATTTTCATGAAATTAGGAACACATCCTTTTCGCATCATATTTGCCCTGGGTGTGTATACTGTATACGTACGTACTGAGAGCTTATCTCTGTGCATGGTAGAGTGACAAGCGAGCTTTTAATGACGACGCATTATTTGAATTTTGTGCATAAAATTTGATTTTGTATTAAAATATGTACAGGCCCTGGGTGGAGAAATTCGATCAAATAAATTCTATTAGATTGCAAATTAGTATTTCAGCGTGTTGGTATATAGTTGGTGTGTGCAGAGGAAGCCTGACACGCCGGAGATTGAAACTAGTTTATGGCCAGATAATATCCTGTTGTCGGGGGTGGTGTAGTAAATACAATTATTGACGATGAACCAATTTGTGCGAGAACTCTTTATGCAATACTACATACAGCTGGGAAACATTGTTGATTGTGTTTTAAATAATTTGAACAAAGATAATAATTATTGATCTCGGATGACATAATGTTAACAAAATAATCCAAAATCTGTGGTTGAATGTTGGACGTATTTGTTTCGGTGGTGTTTTTGAATGGAATTTGTGGATTTACAGGGCTGTCGATCTGTTGTCAATCTAAAGAGGGTGGTTGTTGATTACATCGACAAACAATGAATACCCGGCAACAATCACTTGCGAAGGTGCAAGCAAAGCAAAACAGCTTGCTGTGCAAGATTGTATGATAATCAATATCGGCAATATTGCACAGTAAGCTAATATTATCATATAAATAGGAGAAAATAAAGTATCTCAAACCAGTTGTTTGCAACCAATGAATAAATTCGTTTCTCTTTCATAGCTACCCCCCACCAGTGGTAAGGTAGTTATTAAGAATCTAAGGAAGGAATTTATACATGGTCCTTCGAACCGGATTAGCCGGAAATACAGAAAGCAGCAAAAATAATTCAACCATTGCCAGCCGTTAAGTGAAGGCCAGGGTCCTTACAACGTGTTTTAATTCGCATTGGAGCAGACGAGAATCACGGAGGAGGTACATCGATTATGGACAAACTTCAAAAACTGGCAAGTCCCGATACACTTTGGAGTATCTAAGAAAGAGACTGGAGCAACTAGAGACGTTCTGGGTCGACTTCCAGCTTAACAATGGGTTTTTGGAAGGCCTGAGGAAGACTGCTCCACAACACGAGTACTTTAAGATGGATTACTTTTTCCCAGTTTGAGAAAAGATACTCTGAGATCAAAGATGACCTCAAAGCGAAACTGGAGATCATAGGAAACAAGGTGCAGATGCCAACGATCCTCAGTTCCTGTAAAGAAACTAGGTGCAGTGGCCTCAACAGGAAAAGAGGAGACGTTTGGGAACATGAGATGTCCATCAAGATCAAGGAAACTTAATCTCATCAAAACCAACTTCATGCGAATCATTGACAACCTGGATCTGACTCAGAGTTCAGTCTAAATCAGATTCAAGTTAGAAGGGAATGCTGGACAAAACTGATGTACATAAACGAGGTGATCATCTCCTCACCAGACATTGCTGAACAAGGCCTGGACTACGTGGCCAAAAACGAATTCACCCAGTTGGAATGTAAGTACCAGGAGGCAGAGCAAGGACAGCAATATTCGGATGCTGCAACACCAAGGGCCACCGCATAGTGCGATGTGATAAATATCGGTCAGCGAAGCTAGCTATAGGTTTCGAACCCCCGGATGCTATATCAACACACAAGAGGAATTTCTACAGAGATCCCAAAACTAAGCGAATTCTTCGAATTTATCGAGAAAAGGTTCAGAGGACTGGAAGGCAGTTGTGAAGTCAACCGTGACCACCAATTTCAAGGAGCAAAATCAACCCCAAATTCATCCTCAAAAACCCATCTAACCACAGTGGCGCAACTAATTTGCGTAATTTGCAGCGAATCCCATCATCTATTCAACTGTAGACGATTTTTGAGCATGAAGGTAAAAACTCGAAAGGAAGTGGTTCGGAGGTCAAGATTGTGTTTTAACTGTTTACGGGATGAGCACGATGCAAGAGAGTGTCCGTCCAAAAGGGGATGCAAAATATGCACAAGGCAGCATAATTCATTACTTCGCTATCCGCAAGGTGAAGCTCTAGCTGGGTCAGAAGCAGAGAAGTCATCAACCGAGGAAACCACGACAGGATTCGCTACCACAGCTATCAACAATGACGAAAGGACAGTATTACTTGCCAGTTGCCACAGCCATGTGATTATGATTTTCGGATCCTTTCATTTGGATTCTGAACATCTGAACAAATGTCAGTAGTTCTTAAAGCCTGCATATATCCTGATTCCACAGTTCGTCATAGGAGTTTCTGATGCGGAGATGAAGCACGTTTATCCACCCCGATTTGAATATGATTCAGAGGTTTTCTTTCACCGTCCAAATCATAGAAGACGAAGCAGCTGTTGGAAGTGTGCTGTCAGGACGAAGTAGGTGGCGAACGCAGATTCCATTTCGTCGACGTCCCTACCGGTTTTTTACCAATAGTCCTTCTGCAGTATGGCCAAGGGTTCGCCGAAATAAAGAGCAGCTAATACATGAATGTCCCTTAGGCTCAGTCTTGAGTAAAGGCCTTTTGTCACTTAAACGTGGCCACAGTTCTTCCTGTGACCTCATGGTTCAGCGTAGGTTGCCTCTACTCTAGCAGTCTATATCAACCTTCCTTGAAAGCGGAATTGGCAGAGCTCTTTCGCATGTCAGGGCCCAAGATCTGTGTATTTTCGGTCCATTTGTTGCAGGGTTATCCAACTCTTTGTGCTCGGAGTCCAGCTTGGGGTCACTTATAAGGGTTCGTCTAAATGCTTCTTGCTGTGGTTTACACAACCCCTGGACTGGCTTTTAAAGCCGCTTTCTTGTCAAATCTTGATGTTTTCATCGGCTTAGTGGTGTCTCCTCAAGTCTTTAAAATCTTGGACTTTAGCAGTTTACAGAAAGACACTCGCAACTGTCTATGCATCTCAATGAGTGTCGCTGATCCCGAGTTTCGCTAAATTCAACTTAGGACCGTCTGTATAGATGGCTTTCCGCATCCACATCCTCCTCTGTGACATTTCTGTTCTGCTTTTCCCTTGTGTCAGAAATTCTAGTAGTGAATTGGCGATGGTGGGTACTGGATAGCCTGTCCTTGCCGCCCCTTAGTGAAGCCCTGTCCAATATATGCTTAATCTGAACTAAGTTTATAAAGTTGCCTTGGCTTTAAAGTGTAGTCCAAGGTTACAAAAGCTCTCACTGCCCAAGCAATATCCGAATGTTATCACTCCTTTCACGGCCGACACAGTTTATTTTCGAATGGGGGCCCACGCTACCTGCTCCAGTTTTAGCTCATATTTCCATGCAAAATGGTCTATAAAAATTTGTTGCCCAGTATCCCCCATCCAGAAGGTGGCTCTTTTCAGAAAAATCTTTCGATAGATGGGGAAAGGTTTCATGCCCCTTCCAAACTTGTTCGAATAAACAATTAAGAAGTCTTCTGGCTTCAATTCTGAGTCTCTACTAGACACTTGTGTAGGACTAGGGACTGGTATACTTCTTCATCGTCCTGAGTACTTTTTTCTATACAACAGGGCAGTATGAACAATACGGTTGAATGAAAAATCCCTTTCAGTGGGTTCAGTGGGCTCTTCCGCAACCGCCTCGAATCAATCTGAGTAGTTCCCCTACCTAAACCTCGCATTTATCCCCCTGACCATTATCTACCTTTTATGCTTAAAAACTGTTTCCCGTTCCCACTTCTCCTCCCTAAACTTTGGCAAGTATTTTTCTTTTTTTCCATTCCCATCCATAAACACTTGGTTCCGTACCGCATTCAGCTCGGCATATACCAATTAGCTGCACATTTAAACGCCGACCTCTTCAATTTGCTGCACGATTTTCATTCCTCGTCGGTTAGCCACCGCCAATGAATTTTCATAGCCTAACCGACATTTTCAATTGGCTATTTGCGATTTGCCATTTCCACGGCATAATCGGTTCGTCCGTTGATTGAAAAATCGCGCAAATCGATGAAAATCGCGCCAAATCATTGAAAATCATCGCGTCTGAACGTTGCGTCCAACCAACCTAACCTAACAATTACTACTGGAAAAGCTAAAGTGTGTGCTACGGTTACCCCCGCGTCCACACCGTTGCGCGTTGGTGGGAATTCGAATTAAAAAAAAGGGTGAGTTGTATTTCCAGCAAACCGCCATCACCGTCTCGGGATCATTGTCGTTCAATTCCCAAGGATGATTGGCCCTCGGAATAAATAAACAAATTCTACGGACTGGCCATTTGAAGCACAAAAACCATCATTGTAGCCAAGTCCTTGGCACATCCCCATACATAGAGACGGAACCACTCCACACAGCACCGCACCACAATGACAGCAATTCAAAAGTCATTACGGGATTAATTCCATTTTGATACTCAATTTTTGGAATATTTGACATTTTGAGGAAATTTCTCTGTTTGCCTCTCCGGGGAATGTGCGGCTAGATGGGTTCGCCTTTGGGATGGGGGATGGTGGTTGAATTCAATTCGATTTTCGACAAAAGCCGGGGAAGCTATTGTGCGTGTGCGATGACGGGAAGAGGGGGGTGGGGGGAGTTGTTGCAATTTGATGTTTGTAACATCATGTAGCCGAGGACAATACACGCGCACTTGGCTCTTGATATCCGCGCGCCTACTACTGGTCCATTCGCGCGGAATCGGTAAGTAGAACTTTAATTTGAATATTTTGGCGATTCCGATGGCGGGTATTATTTCGCGTTTGCCAGCGGCTTTTGACACAATGTCCCCATCATCATCGTCATCATTATCGTCAGCAATATATACCAGCATCAAAGCGGAGGCAATGAGAGAGGCTTTGCGTGTGCTTTGAAGCGCGAGCCCTCGAGAGATTTTCTGTTCGAGTGAAGATAAATGTTTGATTAGAATGTTTTTGGCCCGCTGAATAAATGGAGATGGGCGGAGTGGTGCCTATTGGGGGCTGTGGAAAATTTAATTTAAAATTTTAAATGGGAGCCCGCGCTATGTAGGGGTAGGGGATGAATTTGTTTTAATTAGAAAGCGCAGTTGAGTGGGTACGGAAGCAGACGTTGTAATCTGTGATTCGGGGGCAAAGTGCACTTGAAATTCGTCACGGTTCGGAGACTTATGGGATTCGCTTGTATTAGAAGCGATGTGGGGAGGGGATGTAATTGAAAAGTTGAACAGAATGGTGATCGACATAAGTTGTGTCGGGGAAATGGAACAGTTGCCACTGGATCAATCAGGGTTGCCAATCTAATTCAGAGAAAGATGTGATACCGGCGACTCGATGATGAATTCCGACTCTGGGGCAGTGGTGCTTTGTCAAACTTTTGGACTGAGTAATGTTGGGGAAATTGGGTTCGAACCGCAAATTTTTTATTCGATATTCTGAGGGTGACCCTAAAGGGCCTTTTTAGTGAGACCCACCATGCGTTCACTTGAATTGAAGCAAGCAAATATCATGAAAAAATCAATGTGACTGCAAATTCATGTACAGAAAGGGGTTCCCATTTATGGCACAATTCCATCCTTTACAAGCCTGAGTAGAGCGCTTTCCGACGCTCAGTTTTTGAGACGGTCCTGTACGCATGATTGAATTTTTTTTTTGTGACATCAATAATCACAACTGGACAGTTTTTAAATGCACATAGCCGATGATAGGAGTTTAGATCCGATTGCCTGAGACCAAAATTGAATTTTTGAAGGCTCTGCTCCCATTTGACCTAGTACTTCGTCTTTCAGTCTAGATCTCGATTTGAAAAAATTCTTTTTCGATTCCAATTTTCTAAATTTCCATTCAACTTTGTCACTAAAAGGCTAGGGGTAGGTTCAGGAGAGTACGCTATGTTTGAACTATTTCCACAAGACGGTCCAAGCACAAAACAAAAATGAATTTGGTTGACGGAAGTACTCACTTTACTGACTTACTTGACCTTGGACCTTCCCACAATCAATTCACCTCTACAGACACAGATGTCTTCGACTAAATACCTCCAATTGCGGACCTCAAGTTCATTCTACTTTGAGGCGGTCTTCCTTACTGAATTGTCACTTTGGGTTCGATTTGGAGGCATTTCGGACTTGAGCATTAGTGTCCCTTAAGGGCCCAGCCCAAAGAATCCGCTGCTTCCATCGTGTCGATGGATCCGTCAACATTGACGTCTTCTACGGAATGAGCAGTTGCATAAAATCCGTCTCATACGGTGACCATGACAGCCGATGACAGAAGTCTGAAGCTCCTGATGGTCTTTTGCTTCACACTATAAGTTCGTTGAGGTTGCTGAGTTGTTTTTATATAGAGGCGGACTGATCTACTCTTGGTTCATAATTGTCAATGCCCACTTCACTTGCCCTAGCCATTCCAGCCGTTATGCCTAGCCCTTAAAGTAAGACAAGTTTTAGAACGTTGCGCCTTTATTCCGTATGAAAACTAATCACAACAAGATTTGACAAATACCTATACTCAAAGTCCGGAACCGTTTTAGAGACATAGCAAGACCTAATCCTAAGCCAATGCATAGTTCTTGCCTAAGTTGAGACCTCCAGCGATGCATGGCTCCAGCGTGACTTACACGTCGATATTTGGGAACATAAGCTGAGACTCTGACCCTCATCCATGTGTGATTCCCAATGATAGCTGAGACACGCATCTATGGATCTATGTAAAGGTCTTCCTTGAGTTAAGCACCCCTGAGGGTCAAGGTGAACTTGAAACTTAGGGCCTATTCTTGGTAAGAATTCCATTAAACATTTAACAAGTACTTATATTTGAAACTGGTGAAGGAATAGGGAATGGTATACTTTTTCATTGTCAGTAGTGTTTTTTTTTCTAAAGGGTTTTCCAATAAGAGGTGTTATTTTGGTAATCAAAGAAAAATTAAATTTTTTGAGATAAATGATCGGACGTTTATTTCATAATAAAGAAGAAGATATGTCGTTAATAATGAAGAACAACATCAGCCAAATGGCCACCACGAGCACGCATACAGGACCATATCCTTTTCATGAAATTTTCCATAACCAAATCGCAAAGTGGCTGCCCTATGTCCTCGATAGCCTCACGTTGAGGATGGAGCGGCTTCTCAACAATAACTCTTGGGTTTTCCGAGCTTCAGATGCGACGTAGCCACCGAAGTGGAAATGGGCCTCATCCGTCAAGACGATTTTTCGATGGAATTCCGAATCATTTTCATGCATTTCAAGGACCCAATCAGCAAACACACGACGTTTTTTCACCATTTTTGTAGTGAGTTTTTGTAATTTCAATGCGTTGTTGAAGCGTGTATCGTTCCATTTTTAGTAATGGCGTAGTTGCTACTTGTCAAATGTCAAAGACTAAAAGCTTCAAAGGTGACAGCCATCGAAATAGCGGGTCAATAACACCTCGTATTGGAAAACCCTTTATTTTGTCCATTTTAAGCGTTGTCGACAAAACCATTCATGCGGGAATTCGCCTACGGAAATTCACCTTTCATTTGGTCCATATTTCATGAAAATTTAGTTTTGAAATAACGCGTGCGATTTATGACACAAAATAGTGACCTATACAGTTACAGTCACTTAGTACTCGCTGACGGATGCGGAAATTCGCACGTGAATTGTATATAAGCATTGCATATAATATGGCGCGTGTTGTCTAAAATTTGTCTTAATTTGGAGTAATCGTAAATCTAAAACTGCGCTATCCCGAAAACAAATCCATGCTGGGTGTAAGTGTTGGGGAGAGCATTCTCATCGCGGTTGAATCGACTCGACAATGGGTCTTTTGATGAAGACCACATCATCTAACCGCAGGGATCTGTCAGGTGGACAGGGAGCACAATGCGTCTATTTAACAACCGTATTTTCTTCAAACTTAAATTAGAAAACAAACTTGGGTCGAATGGCCACTTCCGTGAAATAAATTCCGTTCGCGGACGACGCGATTCCGACCCCTGACCTTCCTTTTACTTTACCTATATGCTCCACTGACCACTGTCAGTCAGCTGTTGGCTGAAAGCCCGACATGACCAGATTTTATACCTGCGGTATTGTAGATGCAACTTTAGCTTATCTCAACCCTCTTCGATCGAATAGTTGGCACTCTTCCGATGAAAGTCCTTAATTACTGATTATTCCAGGAAAGTAATTATCGTCTTTAAAGTGTAGCTACCTGAATACCCTAATTACCCCTGCATGTGTGTGTGTGTGGAAATTCCGAAAACCAAAAGGTTTTAAGACCAGACAATATATATAAACTGCATATCGCAGGCACTTGCCAGTTCGCCTCAGAGTTCGCTGTTTGTCGAAAAGAAAACCAGAGAAGCCCAAGCAAAGCTAGCCCAAGACTTAGCAGCACAAATTAAACAGCCAAGTGTACCAGTATCTGTACGATGTCGCCAAATTCAAAGACCTCAAAGACCTTCGTGTGTGACCAACATGCCAGCAACATCTCACGGAAGTTGCAGACCTTTTACCGGGACCAACTGTTCTTCGATATTGCTCTGATGGCGAAGACGGACAACTTGAAAGTGCACGCTCATCGTACGGTCCTCTCAGCATGCAGTGACTACTTTCTGGCAATGCTATGCAGTACGTTGAAGGAAGCTAGGTCGGACGTCATTGAGTTGGGGATCGATGGGCCAACCCTCAGAGCAATCGTCGACTTCATGTACAGCGGTACGATTGAGCTTCGCTGGGAAAACGTCGTCCGAACACTAGCAGCAGCGGATGTCCTCAAAATGACCACGCTGAAGGTTGCCTGCTCTGAGTTTATTGGAGAAACCATCGACACTACCACCTGGCTGTTAGTTGCGTCAATGGCCAAACAACAGCAGTCCGCTGAGCTCCATAAGAAGGCCTTTGCGTTTGCGTTCGAGAACTTTGAGGAGGTGTGCAAAACGGAAGAGTTTCTGCAGCTCACCGAGGAGCAATTCAGCGAGCTCATTTCGAGTGACGATCTGTGCGTGAACTCGGAGGAAACGGTGTTCCACAGTGTGGTGTCCTGGGTGGAATACGACAAAGGACTTCGAAACGGATCCATGATCGGCCTCTTGTCACATGTGCGTTTCTCGTTTTTGACGCCCGAATTTATCATCAATAACCGAGAGTCCCTAAGCCCAACTTACGAGAGTCTCGAGTTGCTGTTCAGTTGGCTGGAATCGCACTTTTCACGGACAAAGTTGGCGAAACGACACTGCGAGCGAAAGAAGTCAAATGGAAAGGAAAGAGAAACGCTTTGCTGTGTGAGTGGAGAATGGACCGATAATTTGAAAATGCAGTCCCTTGATCCAGAATCAAACACCTGGACCGTCGAAGACTTACCACCTGCACCAACAAGGAGGGGTGATTATAAGGCAATGGTCATGGATAAGAAGCTAATCATCGCAGGGGGTCGTCGTAGTAATGAGGATTACACTAAAATCGTTGAGTGTCTGGACCTTCAAACAAAGGAGTGGACAAACCTACCTCCTATGCGACAAGCACGTGGAGTTCCTGCAACGGCTGAATTGAATGGCGATCTGTACGTTGTTGGTGGACTTTCGGGTGGCAGTTGGTTACGATCGGTGGAGAAGTATAACTTTCGTACATGCGAATGGCAAGAATTGGCTCCAATGCACTCAGAACAAAAGAGTTATCCGAGGGTAACAGTTCTCGGCGAACTATTGTACGCTGTGGGAAATGGCAGCTCTCCTATTGAGTGCTTTAATCCTGCTGACAACAAATGGACACAATTACCACATAAAAACGAAAGGTCGAGACTATATGGCATCGCTGGAGTTGGCGCATATCTGTACGCAGTAGGCGGCGTGCTGAGCGGTCAAAGAAGTAAAACTGTCGAGCGCTTTAGTCCTTCAACAAATACATGGACGGTGATGAGCCCATCCTTGGGACTAGGGCTATATGATTTGATTTGTACTTCTTGGAATAATCGACTTATAGCTTGCAGAGGATTTGATAATCAGAATGTGGTCCAAAATTCTGTTGTAGAGTACAATCCAGAAGTGAACGAGTGGACGACATTGGCTAAGCTTTTAAATCATGATTTAAATCGGTCTTCTTGCAGTCTATTTACAATTCCAAAATAAATAGAATTACATGGAAAAATAAAATTTGTTAGAATATTTATTCGAGCCGAAAGCTCTGCTGTTTCTCAGTGATAAATGGGACCTTTGTGAAGTTTTGGCTGACAAATGAGATCAACTACCTGAATGCTATTCTTACACAATTTGATTAGCGGAGAGCTTCATATATGACCTCACTTCACTCTTCGGGTGCTGTTGCGGTGCTGCATTGCGTTTCACGTTTCGTGACGCTTCTGTTTCTCTGCAAATTGGCTGCAATATTTACTTGGCCAAATTTCAGTTCTAATGGCGTTTTCGATTGAAGAAAAGAAGTGCCCTTTCTATGAAAAGATCAAATCTAGAAGTGCTCTTTCTATTATATTCTATGCTTCATTGAAAAAAGTGCAAGTCCGGAATATTTTGAGAGAATTGCCCTGAACTCACCAACACACACTAGCAAAATGTCAGATTGAAATGTTTGTTGTTTTATTAGAAACAAATTTTTCGCTTGTGATCCGAAAATATACAATTACGCGTGCAAAATGTAAACTGAAATTGAAATATATTGATTTGGCCTATTAAAACATTCATATTTACTCTAGAAAACAAAAAAAACAAGTAACAACAGAAAATCTAATCACACATATATGGTGTCTACAGTCTACCACTGTTGCAAAAGTGCTCCAACGAATTTTATTGAAAAGAGCACTTCTGAACTTCGGGGCACTTCTCTCGGATCTTCAATGAAAAACGCCATAAGATTATGTTCTTTTCCTAACTGCGACCGATGCACTCTTTGCGTCTGTCTTCTTTCAGTTCCATTCGCTAAGATGCTCCATCTTTAGTTATAAATTCGGCACACCTTTCACAAATATTGTCGAGTTGAATTCTTCACCAAGCCTCTAGAGTTATTGACAGGTTCTTTAGAACTCGTTGCTCAACCAATGTATTGTCAAGAGTTGAGTTGGTCTTGTATTGAAAGGCCGTCCTCTAAGAAATTGTCGCAGTAGCTAAAATGCTTGTAAACGTGTTAGGGCTAGGTATATTGAAAAAATATTGAAATGTTTAGTTTGAAAAATACTCCAAATGCGAAGTTTGAACGAAATCTGGGCAGCCGTTTAGGCTGTAGGCCTCGGGACATACAGAAAGACAGACCGACAGACAGAATTTTGCGACCCACTTCCTTGAGTTCCTCTATCATCGTAATCGAGATCGAAATTTTGTACGAATACAATAATCGTTCCCTTACTACGTAAAGTATGTAATCAAGAAAGTTAAAAACAAATTAGTAACAAAAAAACCTTTTTTCATTTGTTGCATTCTTTTTCGTTCAATAAACTGATTTTAAACTGAAAAGGGGGTCGTTCTGACCATTTTTCAAAAGTTGGTCACAGGTCTTGAGGCTCAAAATGGAGCCATTGAACCACTAGAGGGGCCAAACGGCAACGCTCTTGACTGAGTGTGGCAATGATTAACCAGATTCAACATAAGGCAGTCGTTCCAATCGTTTAGCTTTATGATGGCGCCAATTAAGCATGCCAGCCAAGCGACATCGTATTTACCCAAATGTACGAGTATATACGAGCGTGTTAACCAACACAATTCTCGTATCCTTTTTGTGAAAGAGTTGCCTACTATTTTGCATGACCACAATTAAATTATCCAGCAAACATTACCAGTTGCCAGCACCACTTGCCACTTGCAAGTCGAACAACTAATTATCGACCGATTATACCAACGAATGCGACCATTCAACGGGTTCAACTAATACGAATGTGTATACCAAGCAAACATATACCACACAAAGTCCTTGCAGTGCGTTACGGTGCAGTGCAGTCCAAGTGGATTTCGTCGATTACTCGGACAGAAAACGATTAACATGACAATAATTGGCGTTGCATGTAAATTCTTATCGAGAGCATAACCGCAAGCAGTCATTAAGCATACACCTCCACTCGAGGATATATTGAATGTATGCTGGTGTGCGGCGGAGTTAGTTGGTTTGCTTCCGAGACACTGCTGCTATTTGTGCGAGACCTTTTAGCGATCTGAGAGAGAGATATGGATGGGTAATTACACATGCAATGCACTTGAAAGGTGTATGTATAGTGTGACACACTAACTTCTGTTTGTGCATGTGTGGTGTGTCACTTGGAGTGGACAACGGTTGTAGCTTGTCATGTTATGGGGTCACATGTGTGTTGACCAAGGCATGATAGTGAATTTGTGGCCCCCAATGAATGTTGCGTGACTTGCTTAGTGCCATATGTACAGAGATTGATGTCAGGCGATGGCACTTTACTAGACGGATGGTTGCAGAGAGATCCTGCAAATGAATGAAGCTGATTAGAAGAGCTGGGTTGATTGAATATTGTGGTTGAGCAATATGCCTGAGCGGATGTCAGAAAGGATGATGGATTTATATTCTAATGCTTAGTTGTGCATGAGAGCCAGATGTTGCCAATCGATGGGAATGCTATTTTCGACGCAGGGAGAGATGTGACGGTGACATGCGAAGACTGTTACTGCTAAGTGCTGGATTGAGGTTCCACGTGCAAATTTTACATTTGGATGTTCTTTTCTAATCTCGTAAAAGTGACGCAGGTAGGTAAATTGACGAAATTTTAGAAACTTTAGCCTCCTTCAATGTTAGGGAGCTATGGGATATTTTTGTTCCCTCTGAATATTGTTAAAATTATCCCACAATTCTATTCTTGACCGAAGTACGTAATTTTAAATTAAAGATAGCCATGCTAAAGCAGAAAGTAAAGAAATACTTCATGCGTCGCATCCGTCAAATGTGTTGCTTATTTTTTGTTGTTTTCTATTTGCCTTTTCAGATTGAAGAACAGGCGAAATTCGTTGGTCTTGTAGTAAATGAGGACAAGACTAAGTACATGCTATCAACAAACAAACAAGCATCTGTCCACCGCCTAGGACAGAACGTCACTATTGATAGCAACAATTTCGAGGTAGCTAAGCAGTTCATCTACCTCGGAGTAAACATGAACTCCACAAATGACATCCTAGTGGAGACCCGGCTGCTACTTCGGTTTGGCAAAGCAATTGGGTTCAAAACTCCTAACTCGAAGGACAAAATGTATGCTTTACAGCACCCTTATCCTGCCAGTTCTGCTTTATGGCGCCGAGTGCTGGACGATAAGCAGGAAGGGAGAGCTGATGTTGGGCTCCTTCGAAAGAAAAATTCTTCGGCGGATTTTTGGTCCTGTATGCGAAGAGGGCGAATGGAGGAGAAGATACAACCGCGAACTCTATGAGCTGTACCAAGATGTGGATGTAGTCCAAAAGGCCAAAATACGTCGACTACATTGGCTCGGTACGCTACCTCGACGGAGGCGTGGGTTCATACACTCGCTGCCCGGCGACCGCACATTATTTCATGTCTTTTACAAATATTATTTCCTTAATAGGAGCCACGAAACTGAATTGCTGAAATAGTTAAACCCTCTCTTTCATTAGAACTTGAATCTAAATCGTAACTGAAATTGACGATAATCTGAAACAAAACTTTGGGAAACCTGAAGATGGAAGTGGTTTCCGTAGCGGAATCCTCCCGCAATCTATCACTCTTCTTGGAGCCTAGATCATCCTTGACTAACGCGCCGCTGAATCTTGCGCTAGTCCCGAACTCACAGACGAGCAATTCCTTAGTTATTCAAGGCCGATGATCGTCGCTGATAGCGATCATCGACGCTACTGCTATCTGCTGTTGGGATTGGGATCGTTGGCAATGAAAACAATCGTGGCACTGGATTGATGTTGACATAAAGAGGTGTCGTTTAGTTGGGTAGAAGAATTGTGGGCTTGCTGCAAACTCACCGTATGCTTAAAAGTGCGTTTTGCGGTGGATTCTGTTATATTCGTTCTCTATTATTGTTTTTGATTGGGGAGTATGTGTGAGATGATTTCGCTGGATGGAGGTGTATGGGGAGCAGTGTTTTGCGCTAAAGATGATTCGTCTCTTGTACCGAACTTGGGAGTAAGATTATTGTCTGGTTGGTCAGCTTTCTTGCTAAATCGGCAAAGTCTGAGATGGTGTGTCTGTGCTGGCATAGACAATCGCTGCTACGGGTTACAAAGCTGATCTTGCCTTAACTTTTTCTCAGAGAGAATTCACGAAAAGGCATGTTGACTTACAGGTGTTGGTCAAAATTCCTGTCACTTGACGCTGGATAATAACGAAATTGTCGCTAGCTGCTTACCGAAAATAGCCAACCAAAAAGACGTCGCTTCCGCTCACATAGTTAACGAAAGGACACAGCTGATTGAAGGTGGAATTCAGCTTGGTTCTGGTGTTAGCTAACATATTCTTTCCTTTTTTTTAACAGGGTGTTCGTTTGCACGCGGTTTCTTTTTTTCTTCAAGGTAGTCCCCTACAGCCTTCATCGCATATATCGAAAACTTATATGCTCACGTCATTCTGCTCTATTTCTAAAAATTAAATCTTTTTTTATAGGCAAAGCTCTATTTGCTATCCTTCCTTCTCAAGTCGAAAGATCATCCTTTGTAAGCAATTCACCCACCTACTAGACACTCTTTCATAATCCCCAAAATTATCTTCCGTCTACCGAGGGCAATCACCGAATAAACGCCTCGCCGGCTACCGTATTAATTGCAGTCATAATCTCATTTCAATGCACCGTCGTTAACCAATTTAAACGTCATACCTCCCTGTGGCATCCTTAATAAAATTCATCACCACACGTAAGTAGCACCCTCAATAGGTACTCCGACTGTAGTTTTAATTGCGGTTGCGGCCTACATAATCGCTCTGCGCAAGCACTGCTTTAAAAACTCACACGTAAACGTGCCAAGTGTAAGGACGCGAAATGACATGAAATGCAAAATTCCAGCTATGACGTGACAAAGTTTCCCACGACAGGATAACATTAAAAATTTTCGTTTCTCCGATTTTCTATTTTACTTCATTTGCAGTATCATTATAGCTGTAGACACTAGACACGCCGTAGCGAAAATAAAAAAAGGAAAATAGTTTCCATCCCACAGGGTGCTCACAAAAAAGTTATTTTATTTGGAATTTTAAAACTTTTTCAATTAACTGATTCGAATTACTTTGCGGCGAGTGCCGTCCGGGTGTTGGGTATAATTAGTGTGACTGGCACAAAAAATGCGACACAACAGGAAAGGGGTCGACAAAGAAACCAGAACCGAACTGGGAAAAAAAAAACTACTAAATGGAATGTGCTCCATCAATGGCGGACGAAACCGAAACGAGAGTAAAGTTGAGTAAATAGATGGAAAACTTCAAATCCGATTATACAAACACCATGGAGAGGGAGCTTTGATAAAAGACCGCGCTGAAATGGCTTACAGAAAAACAGAAATATCAAAGACAGAGCATAGAGGGGGAGGAAGTCTCCTCCGCGACTGTCATTATAAGAGCGGTTGAGGTCACTTTGACTGTGGTTAACGCCATCTGTTGGAAAGCTGGTATTTGTGGTTGGAAAACACCTCGCGGGCAATACAATTTCGCTTGGTTCCACATTCAATACTTCGTCTTAAATGTACGTCTGCTTTTTGGATGTCAGGAATTTTCAATATAAGCGACGCGGTAGACTGGAAACTAAATCGAAAAGAGGTCGTCTGCCTGCATTTAATGCTTCGTGTTCGTACAAGACTTTTTTTTATTGAATATGGCCGCCGGTGGCGATTTCTTTCTTTGAAATCGGATGGAAGATTTTTTTCTTCGACGCACAGAGTTTAATTTGAAACGTTTTTCCAATTTCGACAAAAGGCGAACGGGCCCTGGGGGATAACAGAATGAGAATGTTGTCGGCGCGTAAATGACTAAGGGTGAAGCTGTTACAGCGTTACAGCCATTTGGCTGCAGCATCAGTTTAGAGCTATCTATTATGCGAATTCAATTGGCTTTGGCAAATATAATCGAGCGCGTAGGGAAATGTCAATATGCAGATTTGCCCACCAACCTCATCTATGAGGGTTGGGTTTTAGTGCGGTTTTGTAATCATATCACGATTGAGTGGGCAAATATTTAAGCAGTTCATGTGGGCCTGGCCAGTTGGGAAATGTTTGCTCCGTTTGGTAGGTTCTGTTTGAGTGGTCGTGTCGACAGGCGTGGGTTAGTTGCTGTTGCTGATGGTTTGAGGATCGTTGTTGGCAAGAAGTGCGTGTCAGCTAAAGGACGCAGTGTGGAATTATTAAATAGAAGGAAAAGCCGGCGGTCAAATTTTTGCCGCATTGTGGTGGATACACATTTTACACGATACTTCCACAGAGAGATATTTTCTTTGATTGTACGTCGCGTCTTCGGGATTTCTTTAGTTTTATTATATTCATCAAATGAGAACATTCACTGCTCTCGCTAGATTACTTAATACAAAATTATAATACTTATATACTACCACCAAAGCCTAACGTTAAAATTAATTTATTCTTAAATGAGTCCCTGCTGAGATCAAACTCAAACAAGCTACTATAATTTTTAGATTCTCTTAGGCATCTGGTAATTGGTTCATTACAACCATAGGTAACTCTATGATAAGGAACATAAAAAAAAATCGATTTCTAAGCATTCTAGAAGGAGCATAAAACCCAATTAATGATAACAGAAAAGGGCATTCGATATGGTTGTTTATCAAGTCCCGAATGAACATAAGTGAAAAATATTGCCTACGCTTGAAAAGAGGTAAGATACCAAATAATTTGCATCTAGTCTCATATGATGGCATTTCGATATTCCACCTTAATCTTCGAACAGCAACTCTAGTAAAACGTTTTTGGATCTTCTCAATTCTACTGGAATGTACTTCATAAAATGGATTCCATACTAAAACCGTAATACTTTGACCGATTTTAAAATGTAAAGCTTTACAGGGACTACAAAACTAACCATACATACCGTCTTTTCACCACATATCTGCGGGCGTTGCCACCTTAACAAACTCGAAGCGTAATTGAATATTTAAGGCTAGTTCACATTAATTTATTTACAAAAAACAGCCTGGTCAAAGTTTTACTCTGAAAATTTTAACTTTGACCGCTTTTTCTTTAATGAAAAATTAGAATCTCTTACAAAGTTATAATAATAGGAAAAGTATTAAAACGAAAGTAGATATTCACATTTTTTGGTTTCGAATTATTATATATCAAGTGTTAAAATTAAATATAAGAATAAATACTTGAAAAAAAAAAATAGAAATAATTTATAGGAACGCAAAATATTGGCACACATTTTTATCTTTTATTGTTTTTGCCAGAAAAGTAATAAATAAACAGAAATAGATTATCACGTGCAAGAAAATCAAGACGAACATATTTTAAGTTTGGGTCATATTAGTTAAAAAGACACTGCATCGGTTGGAATCTATAGAATAAGAAAACGTTATGAGTTTTGTCCAAAAGAAACAGATCTAACCTACCAACTTTTACTTTGTACTTAGAACTGCGTTTACTTAGTCTTCCAATGATGAAGAAGGACTTAGATGCTCTTCTAAAAGCCCATCAATTTCCTCTTTATTCTCTACCTCTGACAAAGGATCTGTGCGGGGAAAGGGACAGAATAGTGACAGGAAGAGAGGTTTCTGACAAATTTTGCATCGAGCACCCTTGTAGCTCTTCTACGCTTATTCCTTTACCAGGTGTCACTTTAACTTTGGTCCTTCTTTTCCTTACGAACGTACTATCTTTACCATGACGCATTTCACTCAGCATGTTAATGACACATGAGGAAACGTTGTCAGAGGCCTCCTCCATACTTTGTTCATTCGGAATCTTATTCAAAACCTGCTGAGGATCTAACGGCACAATTCCGTATACAACATAAGGGGGCAACATTTCTCCAGTGGCTGAACCACAAACAGTACAGATATGCTGCTCTTTGAACTGTCCATAATCCTCTCTGGGTACTTGCAACCTTTTTTAAAAATGCATTTTTGAGACCCCGGATCGGACAAGTTCGTCTCGTCATAATTAAAAATATATTGCGGTAAAATATATTGCCCACTATCCAACGACAATGTGTTTTTCAAGTTAGTAAAAAGCATGATGACGTAATTTTTAGTCAATTTTGCCTTTGATGGTTTCAAGTTTTGACACATCCTCTTACTAATAAGGTCGTTATTTCTTTTAAGGAAACCTGACAACCAATCTTTACTAAGCAAAGTGGAGTTTTTGTTTTCGCGCTTATCTAAGTAGCTTGTTTCTAATTTTTGCACATCGAACATGGTGAATGGAAAGCCCCATTCGCTTGTGGTAATAATAGAATTAGCAAGTATTTTTTCTTCAGCAATAGAAAAGATAGGCGGTCTTCCAAAGTTCTTAGAATGCCTTGCATGAACTTTGTTTATTAATGTGCCCTTGGGAATGACAAACATTTTAGCACATTTATTTATTGAAATTCCCTTCTTTTCAATCAGATCTAATGCCTCTTTAATTTTTTCATCTAAGTAACTATTGTACCTTCGTTTGGTTACTTTTTGTTCCGACATTGTTTTTGAAATTAAAAGCACCTATTTCGATAAAAAGAAAATGCAATATGAGCAGACCATAACTCAAATGTGGTGAAATGTATGGCGGTCAAAGTTTTACCGGTCAAAGTAAAACTGCCGGTCAAAGTTAAAAATTGCCGGTCAAAGTTTTCCGAGTTAACTTATTTTAAAGAGGAGTTCATATTTTTAGTCATAAAACTTAAACTATATGCTCAACTGTTACCATTTATATCTTAATTAAAAGAGAAAACTGTACTCTACCTACTTTAGGTAAATTTATTTTGAATCCGCAGCTTTTTGTTGAAAAACGCAGAACCTCTTTAGGGTGCTAAAATTTGCACTCAAAACTAGCACTGACACTTTTGCCCGTTTCCACGTTCGTTTGAATATTTTCACCCCAAAAGCTTTACCTCACCTCAAGGGGTGAGTCTAAGTTTTGAATTGTAATGATTGCACTACATTATTTCAAACCTAGATGGTGATACAACTACCTAATTAAAAAGTTTTTTTGATTTCGGTCAAAGTTATTATCACTGGTCAAAGTATTACTGTTTTACGGTATACTACAGTATTCAAGATTAGACCTGACAAAAGCAAAGAATAGACATTCAAGAGTAAGCGGATCACGAAAATCTTTAGAGTTCCGTAATATAAAACCCAGCATAGAATTACTCTTCGAAACCAGGAAGTCAATATGCTTACAGAAATCGAGTTTTTTGTCAAATATAACTCCTAGGTCTTTTTTAGAGGAGATAATAGACAGTGGGATATTATCGATCATGTACGTATATGATACTGGAGAGAGGTTACGACAAAATGACATGCTTTGGCATCTAGAGACGTTAAGGCGAAGGTCATTATTATGACACCACAAAGAAAGTCTTTTAAGATCTTCCTGTAAAAGGATGCAGTCCTCTTCAGACTGAATGTCGGAATACTTTAAGATCATCAGCAAACATCAGACACTGAGAATTCAAAAACAGATCGGGTATGTCGTTAATAAATAGAAGAAAAAGTAAAGGGCCCAAGTGACTACCCTGAGGTACTCCGGAGGTGACATAAACTGGTGATGAAAGCACATCTTTTATACGAACATACTGAATCTGTGAAATAGGAACGAATCCACTCTAGAAAGTTGGATTGAAATCCAAATCTTTTAAGTTTGGAAATTAAAGCACGGTGATTAACGCTGTCAAAAGCTTTGGCAAAGTCAGTATAAACTACATCACATTGTAATCCTTTTTCAAGGTTATTCATTACCGTGTTACAAAAGATTGCGAGATTTGTAGAATTAGATCTACCAGTCACAAATCCATGCTGAAAATGCGAGATTACTCCCTTTACGAGAGGTGTAAGTTTCTCATAAATAATTTTTTCAAATAGTTTGGGTATAGGTGCTATTTTACAAATTGGACGATAATTGGTAATATCATGTTTGGATCCAGATTTAAAAATTGGAGTTCTGAACGAGTTCTTCTAAACTTCCAGAAAATTTTCTGTCTGCAGAGACAAGTTAAACATTAAACAAAGAGGCACGGAAAACGCATAAGAACACTTTTGAAGTAAAATTGGCGGGATGCCATCGAAACCAGGATTTGCATCTAATCTTAACAAGGAAAGAGCATTTTGAACTTCTGAAATTGAACACTCTAAGCTACCAACATTTAAAGAATTACAAAACATTGAGGTTTCACACGAGACACTAGGCGGGGGGGAAGTACTACTTGAATATACGGATTGAAAGTTGTTTGCGAATATATTAGGTACAAATAGTCTTAAGGTCGGACAAGGATATATTATTATGGCGCATACAGTTAGGGATACCATTAGATTGTTTTTTACTGTTGATGAAGCTCCAAAAACGGTTACTATTAGTCTTTAAATTAGATTCAACAGAAAGAATGTACTGACCATAAAGGAATTTATTAAGAACATCAAATTCTTTTTGAAGCCTTCGATAAACTAACAAAAGTTCTGGATCATTATTCCTTTTCCGGAATAGCTTATAGGTCTTACTTTTTCTATTATTTAAGTTCACGATCCTTTTATTGAACCAAATAGGATTAGTGCCCTATACAATCCTTACTCTAGGTGTAAACATATCAATTGCCACTTTAACTGTTTCTACAAATAAATTAAAAGAACTGTTAAGATCTCTATAATTAATAATATTAAGCCAATTTATTCCTTCCAGATAGTTGGAAATATTGTTGAAGTTTGCTTTAGCATAATTATACTTATAACTAGCTGGTACCCGCGACTTCGTCTACGTAGAATTAGCACTTCGAGTAAACTCAGTTAAAATATTTATATCAACAACAGCTCCACTTATCGGGTCCAAAACTATCCTATCTTTCAAGCCAACCAATTAGCCCTACACATTTAAAATCATTGGTAGAATACGCAGCAAATGTATTTATTTCTTACCAAATATACATAGGTACCTATGATAAATTTTATAATCCTGAGAACTTGAGAAATAATTGGTTCGTCATTTAAACTTGAATCCCCTACTTCACCCCCTTCATGTTTTGTTTTCGCCTGTGTCATTCTTAGAGGTCCCATCTATCCCTATACCAAAATTCATAAAAGTTGGTTTTGCGGTCGTTAAAAGGTAGTTTTTTTTTCGCATTTATAGTATTTGGATTATATCAAGGCTATCTTGAAAATGACAACTGACAACAAAACTATGTTTTGAAATAACATAATAGCAGACAGCACTCCTTCCTACTCCTACGTCCTACCCGATTAATCGCAAATTTTGAAAATTCTCTCTTAGATTTCCTATGACTGTAACTCTCTTTTGTCTTAATAAAATAAAATTTTCTCTTAAATTGCATATTAGTGCTCTGTGATTCTTACGACTGTACTCTCTTCGACCATCGACACTCTTTCGTGGCGTCATTTGTGGGCAGTGATGCCAGATTACAAGATATATCTTTTTTTCAAGATTTTTGAGCTCCAAAATAGGTGCAACACTTTTCACCTCAAATTCATCAAATTTCAAGATATTTGATATCAAGAATTTTCGAATTTTTTTACATTGAAACAACCTTTTCTATTGGAGAAAACCGTTTTCTATAAACTCCATAATTATGAGTAATATGAGTCGAACAGAGCCCATGCACAATTTCTGTTTTACTAACGTTTCCATCAACTCTAAAGAAACATAAATTTCAACGAATTTGATATAATAACCGATGTAATATGTTATGTAATATGTTAGTAGAAACAGCCAATTTTTAAAGATTTTATTTTCAATATATTGTCGCTTCCACATTCCTTCGCTCTGCAGAATATTTTTTCTGCTGTAAATTTAAATAAAAGCAAAATTCGTAATCGTTTGAGTACTGAAACAGTTGAAAGTTTAATCTTTACAAAGGATTTGTTGCTCTTTAATGGAGTAAGTTGCTATGATTCTAATAAATATAAGCAATGAAGTTCTGAGTCATTTTAATTCAAATATTTTCCAAAATTAAAAAAAAAAAAAGACATTACTGCAATTTTGTCGAAAATATAATGTATAACAGTTTGTTTTAAGTACCTACTTCAAAATTGTATTTTATATTTCGTTGTTTTTCTATTTTGAAAATATCTTGAAAAAAAGATTTTTTATTTCGGAAAATAAGATTTTTCATATGGCAACACTGTTTGTGGGTATGATGAATGAAAGAAAATTTGTACACAACTATTGCGTAGTTGAAATTGAATGTAGTAAAATTCAACTTTTTCAATTGTTAATATTTAAAAAAAGTAAAAATGCAAAGATAAGCACCTAGAAAATATCTTTTACCTGACACTTAATTTGTTAAGATTGGTTGAGCCTGTGAAACGCAAGAGGTAAATATACGACTATAAAACTACAGAAATAATATAGAGTGGATGGTGACACAAGGACTGGGTCGAAAATATTCCTAAAACTCAAATTGTAGTGATAAGGCTACATGGAAAATAGAATTAGGAAAAAGTGGAAGCATAGCGTTATTGAAATTAAAATAAAGATCAGAATCTACAAAGACTAAATCCAAAACATTATTGAACTCATTGGCATAATGATTAATCTGACGAAGATCGAATTGGGCGAGCGTATCAACAACTTCGCGTTCATAGTCAAAGTTAACGTTAAAAGGAAAAAGTCTACATTCATCATTATCAAACGACTACGACAAATTGGGTAAATTAAAGTCACCTAGTAGGATGACATGCTGTTAGTCATCCAAATTATTTAAAATTAAGGAACAATTATGTACATGAGCTTTATACAATAAATAAGAACTCCTTGGTGGTATATTACTAGCAATTACAATAACTTCAGTTCCAGGATTACATTTAATTTTAACTGCAACTTGGTCCACATCGAGAGTTGTTGGAGGAATGGAGACTTCTTCACTGCGTACAGAAATCAAAAAAACTCCTCCCCCCCGTTCACAGTTGGTAAGAACGGAACAACGGTTTTTCCGATACACTTCGTACTGCTCCTTGTTAAATAACTCCCCTTTATGATGGTCCGTAGCGAGCCAAGTCTCGGTAAAAACAATTACATCATAGCTCAGATGATGAGAACAGTAAGACATCACGCATTTTTGTTCTAAGGCCACCAGTATTTTGGTAGTAAAGGTTGAAGTTAAATGGAGAAACGTTGTTGGGTCGTATTTTTTTTTGGCTGAGGCTTCTTAATACTAGGCCTGCTCACAAATTCTAACAAGCATATCCTTTGGCCAAAAGTTTGGATTAACTAGTAATTTCCCAGTTGGTTTAGGCGAAAAAAGTTTAAGACGCTGACAAACGACCTGGCAAGTTATCCGCTGTCAGGCTGTGGCACTTTATGTTCTTGGTATCGATGTGTAAAATTGGTTTGCCCCAATGTATTCAGGGAAACTGTTTGGACCTCCCTCGTCTGGCTATTCCGCCTTTGACTCTAACTCTATAGCACGTATGCTCACAGAGTGGGGTTTTTGGTCGCGAATGGATTAAGCAACAAATGCTAAGAACAAAACCAATGTCGTGGACTCTCGTGTGGAAAGTGTTCGTTTATTAAAATTAACGGGGTTTATATACAAAATCTTCAATCATTCCATACCTACTTCGGTTCTTGAACCCCAAACCATATGTACCGTATGATAATGCTTACGTTGCATAAACATACTAAATGGCCGAACTCAAGTGTTCTTTTTGCCTAATCGGCATTACTGATATTATTATATCACCTGCACCTCGGCTGCGGCCGACGTACCCAGTACTCGTAATTTGAGTACTATAATATCCGCTGCATATTGCGGTAGGTGCTGCGGGTGAATGGCTTATGGCTTGTGCCGGGTTCAAGTACCGAAGTAGTATGTGTATTTAATGATTTATTAAGTGGTCGCTGGTGCGATCCCTTCACAGATGCCTTTGCTAGCAATATAGTTTAAAATATCACTACTCTTAGTACCATACTCCAGTCGAGACAAAAATACTGCAAAAGGTGGTGCTACCGTTTTAAGAGAGCAGTTCTTAATATGATCATCACTTAATCGTTGTTCATCACTCGTAGGATTGTTATTATAGGATGAAGTAGATGGTCCGGACGGTAATAAAGTAGGAGATTCAGCTACTGAAATTTCAACAGAAGGAACAACAACTGGTGAGGTTGCGTTCGACCGTAGTAACCTTTTTGGCTGAAGTGGATGAATCTCTATAATGGATACCACTGAAGATTGATATTCCTATCAATAAGGTTGGCTTCATTACTCTTTTCCTTCGGCAAAAGTTGTTGATGATTTCAAAGTATCCCCCAATGAATTTCAATTTCAGGGTGTGAACAGTAAATAATATATTCTTTATGCGTTGTATCCGTCATTTGCGTTGGTTTTCCTTCTTTTTCCGCGTACATGCACAGTCCGTAGGAACATTCAATCATCACACAATCACTCTGTTGTTTAGATACGTATGCAAGTAAACAACTCTGTGTTAATTTTTGACGTATTTTGACATAACAATACATGCGGGAATTCCCCTACAGAAATTCACCTTTCACTTGGTCCACATTCCTTACAAATTGGTTTTGAAATGACACCGTAATCGGTACGACAATTGAAGTCCAATATTCTCTGGGACTAGGGTAGAATCACCAGTAGGTATCCGGACACTTAACGCATCAAAAAGTGAACTGCCTTTGCCTTGTAGAAGCTACTACATCCAATGCCTGATATCTCCTTGCTAAGAAATCGTATAGCGTTTGAAGCGATGGCATCTTGTTCGGGTGTTCCAAACTTTGTTCAAATAAACTTCTACTTTCTTGGTCTAATGCTTTTGTTATTAGGTGCACAATAATCGGATCCCAAGATTATTAATGGCTGACAACCCTTCCTTTGTTGTGTCTAGGATTGCCTTAATAGAGTTCGCTGTCGACTGGGCTCCTTGATGACCAGCCTTAAGCATTTTATCCAAGTGCATTGACACGATTTTTCGTTCATTATCATATCGTGCCTTTAAGGTCTCCCAAGCACATGCATAATTAGCACTTGAAATTGTAAGGTGCTGAATTAATGCCATTGGTTCGCCTTCTAAATGAGTTTTTAGATACTCCATCTTTTCTGCCGTGTTTAAATTTGGCTTATTGTGTATGATGGTGGAAAATATATCGGCAAATGATCGCCATTCCAGATAATTTCCTTTAAATGTCGGTATCTTCAGAGGTGGCAGTTTGGTTTCTGAACGATCCGTTTCTCTTGTTTTGTTGGACTTGCCTAATGCCGAAGCCATTCGATGGAGGCATTAGTTTATGTCTTTCTTAATGTCATTATATTTTTTTTTAGTGACGTATGGGGATTGCATATCTTGAGCTGTTGCATTTGACATGTAATCTTCATGTAATTCTGTCATAATTTTGAGCTGATCCAACAAGATCTTCTGTTGGTACTCACATATTTCTGACGAATATTCTTGGAATGTTTCCTCAAATTCTTCCATGTTTCCGATGATAGCTTCTATTTTTATATTTAGCTTTCTTAATCGGAGAGTCTGGAGATGGTTATCTGTCGAAATGGATGGTGGAGAGCAAGATGGCGTTTCTTCTGCGGGTGCAATCTTTTCGAGCGAAGTTTTTAGATCGGTGAACATATCTCTTACCCTTCCATAGGTATCTCTCTCCATGTATGGAGTATCGAATTTTATTTTATCCTTTATTATACTGTGATTCTCTTCGAATTCTTCCCAAATTGATTGAATTTTCTGAAGGCGTTCTTCTTTATAGCGGAGCGTCTTCCTAGACGCGCTATCCTTCTTGAAGTTTATAGTTGCTTTTTCTAGCTCTTCAGCAAGAGCCTTTTGTCTAGCAACAATTATAAAAATGTCAATCTCTTCATCCATGATTGCTTAGGCTTATTTTTCTTTCACTGAATTGAATTATCACAATTTTCCACTACCAGTGTTAGCCCTGGCAACGCTTGTTATTTGTTTTATATACTTGAGTAGTATATTATGTAAAGGGTGATTTTTTAAGGGGTTTAGAACTTTTTTAAAAAAAAAAACACAAAAAATTCGAAAAAATTAATGAAATATTTATTTGAATCGATAGTTTGAACCTTGCAATTTACGAATGAATGCATGGATGTTGGCTTCCAGTGCGTCAATCGAAGCGGGCTTGTCCCTATACACATTAGCCTTGGCATACCCCCACAAAAAATAATCTAATGGTGTCAAATCGCACGATCTAGGCGGCCAATTGACCGGCCCGAAACGTGAAATTAACTGTTCACCATACTCGCCTCGCAATTGCGCCATTGTTTCGCGTGCTGTGTGGCATGTGACACCGTCTTGTTGAAACCACATATTATGCAAGTCAAGAACTTCCATTTCGGGCAAAAAAAAGTTTGTTATCATCGCTCGGTAGCGTTCACCATTGACAGTAACGCTGCGATTCGCATCATCTTTGAAGAAATATGGCCCAATAATGCCGCCGGCCCATAAACCGCACCAAACAGTGGCTTTTTCGGGATGCATTGGTAGCTGTTGCAATGCTTCTGGCTGATCTTCACTCCAAATGCGGCAATTTTGCTTATTTACGTACCCATTCAACCAAAAATGAGCCTCATCGCTGAACACAATTTTTCGATAAAAAAGCGGATCCTCGGCCAGCTTTCCAAGAGCCCATTCACCAAAAATTCGGCGTTGTGGTAGGTCGGCTGGCTTTAGTTCTTGCACCAGCTGTATCTTAAAAGGCTTTACGCCCAAATCCTTCCGCAAAATTTTCCGCGTAGTGCTGTAACAAAGGCCTAACTGCTGGGAACGGCGCCGAATCGACATTTCGCGGTCTTCTGTCACACTAGCTGATACGGCCGCAATATTTTCTTCACTACGCACAGTACGTAAACGTGTTGGTGGTTTAATGTCCAACAAAGTAAATTTGGTGCGAAATTTGGTCACAATCTTCCGAATAGACTGCTCAGAAGGTCGAGAATGCCGATCATAAAATGGAAGCAGCGCGCGATGAACATTTCGAACCGAGCACGAATTTTGATAGTAAAATTCAATAATTTGCAAGCGTTGTTCATTTGTAAGACGATCCATGGTTAAATTGCAAACCAAACTGAAGCTGTTTGACAGTGACACAAGGTACTAAACACACGTCAGCTGTCAAAACCAGTGTTGCCAAAACCAAACCAGCTAAAAAATCACCCTTTAGAATGTATTCACTTATTCGTTTTAATGACTCGAAGGACCATATGTAAAGATTAGAGAAAATGTAGCAAGACCCCTTACCACTAGTGGGGGGAAGTCTAATGATAATTCTCTAAGAGCTTTCTTTACGAATGAAACCGTATTTATTATTCTTCTTGCTTAGATACTTAAATATTGCTTACGTTAGGTACAAATATTTACAACTTAAATTACCAGGTGTCAAGCACAGTCAGCGATTAATCGTGAGAATTTTATTCTGCTGATCTTGCTGGGAACAGACATATGAAATCTTACACGTTAGAAAATAGAACAACAAACTGATAACGCTGTCTGGTATAATCACCATGACAGACTTCTATTTATTTTCTCCTAAAAGTGGCAATATTTCTTAATAATATTACATTCACTTTTTTCCAAATATTGCATTATGAATATTTATTACAAAAATATATTTATCTTTATTATAAAAACTCATGAGTGCTGTGAGGGAAGAAATGATAAATTGATACCTCAAATGTGTTCTTAAAGATCCTTAGACTCGATTGATTATTCAGCAATTTGCTTCACAAAGATGCTTGATAACTGATATTCTGATTTTAAGAATTGAAAAAAGAACGAATGTAACAAGAGCTCAGATGTCCTCAGGATCAATGTTCAAATGCAATAGAAAAGAACACCTCTTCGGTATTTGGAAAAAGTGTCTCCACGTCGGAAAAGTGCATGCAATAAAATAATTCCTTTATACGGAGAAGCTGTTTCTACTATACCAACAATTTAATTTGGAAATTAACCTTCAGATACATATTTTCTGATATTTTTTCTTCCCAAGAAATGGTTTTCACACATGATTCTACTTTCTACCTTTTTTTCCCGAACCTAATCAGGATTCTCCGAATTTGTTTACAAATGTTTATTTGCTTCTACTACCTGCCTTCAGTTTATGGCACAGTTTTTCCCCTGTCATATATCACAATATGATAAATACCAGAATTGTGCTTGTTAGAGTAGCGCTTGTTGCTGTGTTAAGACGGAAAGTGAATAGCACTTTCCATTTGAGCAAATCCACAATCTACTTCCGTGAGCCTGACATGACCATTTATACCTGCAGAATTGTACATGCAACTTAATCTTGTCTCAACCCTCTTCAATAGAATCTTTTCAAATCTTCCGATGAAGGTCCTTAATTACTGATTTTTCCAGGAAGTGTAACTACCTGGATACCCTAATTACCCGTGCGTGTGGAAATCGCAATATATATAAACTGCATATCGCAGGCACTTGCCAGTTCGCCTCAGACTTTGGTGTTTGTCAAAAAGAAAACCAGAGAATCCTAAGCAAAGCTAGCCCAAACCTAAGCAACGACAAATTAAATAGCCAAGTGTACCAGTATCTGTACGATGTCGCCAAATTCAACGACCTCAAGGACCTTCGTGTGTGAGCAATATACCAGCAACATCTCACGGAAGTTGCAGACCTTTTACCGGGACCAACTGTTCTTCGATATTGCTCTGATAGCGAGGACGGACAACTTGAAAGTGCACGCTCATCGTACGGTCCTCATAGCATCGAGTGACTACTTTCGGGCAATGCTATGCAGTACGTTGAAGGAAGCTAGGTCGGACGTCATTGAGTTGGGGATCGATGGGCCAACCCTCAAAGCGATCGTCGACTTCATGTACAGCGGTACGATTGAGCTTCGCTGGGAAAACGTCGTCCGAACACTAGCAGCAGCGGATGTCCTCAAAATGACCACGCTGAAGGTTGCCTGCTCTGAGTTTATTGGAGAAACCATCGACGCCACCAACTGGCAGTTAGTTGCGTCAATGGCCAAACAACAGCAGTCCGCTGACCTCCATAAGAAGGCTTTCGCATTTGCGTTCGAGAACTTCGAGGAGGTGTGCAAAACGGAAGAGTTTCTGCAGCTCACCGAGGAGCAATTGAGCGAGCTCATTTCGAGTGACGATCTGTGCGTGAACTCGGAGGAAACGGTGTTCCACAGTGTGGTGTCCTGGGTGGAGTACAACAAAGGACTTCGAAACGGATCCATGATCGGCCTCTTGTCACATGTGCGTTTCTCGTTTTTGACGCCGGAATTTATCATCAACAACCGACAGTCCCTCGGCCGAACTTACGAGAGTTTGGAGTTGCTATTCGGTTGGCTGGAATCGCACTTTTCACGGACAAAGTTGGCGAAACGACACTGCGAGCGAAAGAAGGCAAATGGAAAGGAAAGACAAACACTTTGCTTTGTGAGTGGACAACGGACCAACAATTTGAAAATGCAGTCCCTTGATCCAGATTCAAACACCTGGATAGTCGAAGACTTACCACCTGCACCAACAATGAGGGGTAGCTATAAGGCGATGGTCATGGATAAGAAGCTAATCATCGCAGGGGGTCATCGTAGTAACGAGGGTTACACTAAAATCGTTGAGTGTCTTGACCTTCAAACAAAGGAGTGGACAAACCTACCTCCTATGCGACAAGCACGTGGAGTTCCTGCAATGGCTGAATTGAATGGCGATTTGTACGTTGTTGGTGGACGTTCGGATGGCAGTTTGTTACGTTCGGTGGAGAAGTATAACTTTCGTACATGCGAATGGCAAGAATTGGCTCCAATGCACTCACGACAAATCAGTTATCCGAGGGTAACAGTTCTCGGCGGACTTTTGTACGCTGTTGGCGATGGCAGCTCTCCTATTGAATGCTTTAATCCGGCTGACAACAAATGGACACAATTACCACATAAGAACGAAAGGTCGACACGATATGGCATCGCTGGAGTTGGCGCATATCTGTACGCAGTAGGCGGCGTGCTGAGCGGTCAGAAAAGTAAAACTGTCGAGCGCTTTAGTTCTTCAACAAATACATGGGTGGTGATAAGCCCATCCTTGGGACTAGGGCTATATGATTTGATATGTACTTCTTGGAATAATCGACTTATAGCTTGCAGAGGATTAGATAATCAGAGTGTGGTCCGAAATGATGTTATGGAGTACAATCCGGAAGAAAACGAATGGAAGACATTAGCTAAGCTTTTAAGTCATGGTTTAGATTGGTCTTCTTGCAGTCTATTTACAATTCCAAAATAAATAAAATTACATAGAAAAATAAAATTTGTTAAAATATTTATTCGAGCCGAAAGCTCAGCTGTTTCTCAGTGATAAATGGGACCTTTGTGAAGTTTTGGCTGACAAATGAGATCAACTACCTGAATGCTATTCTTACACAATTTGATTAGCGGAGAGCTTCATATATGCCTCACTTGACTCTTGGGTTGCTGTTGCGGTGCTTCATTGCGTTTCACGTTTCGTGACGCTTCTGTTTCTCTGCAAATTGGCAGCAATATTTCCTTTTCCAAATTTCAGTTCTAAGATTATGCTCTTTTCCTAACTGCGACCGATGCACACTTTGCGTCTGTCTTCTTTCAGTTCCATTAGCTAAGATGCTCCATCTTTAGTTATAAATTCGGCACACCTTTCACAAATATCGTCGAGTCGAATTCTTCACCAAGCCTTTAGATTGATTGACATGTTCTTTAGAACTCGTGGCTCAACCAATGTATTGTCAAGAGTTGAGTTGGTCTTGTATTGAAAGGCCGTCCTCTAAGAAATTGTCGCAACAGCTTAAATGCGTGTAAATGTGTTAGGGCTAGGTATATTGAAAAAATATTGAAATGTTTAGTTTGAAAAATGCTTTGCGGTTTTCGATATAATGAGCAGTTTTTAAAATTAGCAGTTTTGGTCGAATTTAAATGGGCATGCAATAATTTTGAAAACAGGAAGACTGCTGATCCAAGTATGAATTTTGGTCAAAATCGTTCTTACCGTTTACAAATAAATTAAAGAATATCAAAGTTTCAAAAAGCTACGTTTTCCAAAAAATCTATTGTACTATAATAAAGACAAAAACAAAGTTGGAAATGACTCTATTACTTTAGAAATTAATTAATTAATTGTATGGACCGTTTTCGAGATGTGTCCAAATTTCAAAAGTTCCATTGTTCGGCCTTTTAGCCAAATTCTGTGTATGCAGTCATGGTAACCCCATCTACTTAAGCTTAACTATCAATTTCGGTTGAAATCGTTAGTCGCTTTCGAACAAATCAAACTGTTATGAACACTTTTTTTAAGTACCATTAATATTGAGATTACCGTACAAAAAAAAAACGGCCCGAACTGTAAGCCCCCAAACCATAGAGGAACTAAACTAGAGGGCCGACTTTCAGCACACCTACCCGATTTTCCCCGCAAATTTTGAATGACAGCCCTCTCTCGCGCGCTCTTTTTTTCCTGTCTGTGAATACGTGTATTAATGGCCGCCGGTTGGAACTATTTCCAAAAACAAACAATTTGTAAATAGATTTATAACAATAAATGTAAAAAAGAAAATGTTGTTTATGGTTTTTTTAAATAGCATAATTTCTTCTCTACCCATTTTCGTCACCATAAACTGTTCATCCATTCAAATTTCAGTTTTTTTTTCATTTTATTTGTATGAATTCTATTTTTGACAGCAAAATTCATGCTGCTGCATAAAAGGGGTTGTTCCAAAAATTATGCATTAAACCCAAGCTTTCACTAGGGCATAAGTGAAATTTCTAAAATGTTTATAAACATTCAATAAATTTTTATAAGGTTTGGTGAATGTTTTCAAATTTGTTTATTTAACACCGTATTTGTACAAATTCAAAATATGATTGGAAATTCTGTAGTTTAATAACACTTACAGTGTTGAATAATGTTACTTTGGTATTTCAATCGAACGTAAAAATACATATTGTTTTGTTAATTGTTGGTATTTGCATGCTATATTTCGTTTTTTGTGCATATATTCTTTTATAAATTTTATAACAATGTATTTCGAAATGTGCACTGAATTTTTTTACAAACCCCTTTAAATTATTAACTAACAAAAACAAGTGCGTTCTTTGTGTTTTTGGAATACAAAAAGTGATCAAAACATTTTTTTATTGTTCCGAGTATTTCTTAGGTATAAATAAAGGGCGATGTACGAGGATTTTTATATTATGGCTTTTACCGGAAAAAGCCGAGCGCATACATAGTTAAATTTGAGAGCAATATATGTAGTATAAAAAAATAAAAAAATATCGAACTTATTTTTCAATTTAGCATTATGCATGCATACTTGAATATTATTGCTGTACAAGTATGCATTTGCTAAAACTAAAAAATCTTTTTCACGAAAAAAAATAAAGGATTTTCTTAAACGGTGTTCAAATATTTTGTTTCGATATTTCGAAATTAAAACCATTAAAATCAACGAAAAAAATGTTCTTTCCTTAAAATATACAAAAAAAACTTGAATTTACAAAATCTCTTTTAACAAAAGTGAAGAAAACGTTAATTTTTCTCTGATTGTTATTATGAGTTAGATTTCTGCAAGATATTGACAAATTATTATTTCATTGTAACGAAATTATAAAAGGAATTCCATTTGATTCCAACAAGTTCATAGACATTAAAAACTCTTAAATTCGACTGTGATGTGAACGCCGTGTAACTAAATGGCACAAAATATGACGAACACAGTCTCCCAATGGCGGCTCGATTGACATAAAGTTGTAACCTTATTTTGTATAAGTATGCGTGCGGCATTAATGGCGCTCCTTTGATTTGTACAGGCACGAACACTTATGCAATTTAAGGTTACACAGGCAGCTTGTAGGCAGATTTCCCGTTTCTGCTCTCAGTTGGCCCTCTAGTTTAGTTCCTCTATGCCCCAAACTCCAAATGCGAAGTTTGAACGACATCCGGGCAGCCGTTTAAGCTGAAGGCCTTGGGACAGATAGACAGACAGACAGACAGACAGAATTTTGCGACCCACTTTTTTTAGTTCCTCTATCACCGTAATGTCAAAATTGATTAACATCTCGAAAATGTAAATCCTGCCTAAGTATTCATATAAGTTGAGCTCGCGAGCCAGAGCTCAAACTTTTCGACGACAGAAATCAGACGCAGTAAGCCAGACAATCCGCATTTTGTCCGCTTCTTGTTAGAAGACATTTTTTTTTTTTTTTTTTTTTCGTTTTGTTCTTCTCTGAAGCTATTTTGTTCCGTGTGAAAAGAAAATCTTCGAGGCGAATGGCAGAAGAAGACCTTCCACCGAAGCCCATGCGGGAGAACCATATGCGAACGTCTTGGGGAATCTTTTGCGAATGCTTACTACATAAATAGTGGAAGCTATAAATATAAGCGCAAAAAAATCACTTATAACTTTCAGTTAACTATAAGCTCCTACAGAATTTGCGGATTCAAAATAGCCGAGTCAATTTGTATAATGAAACGCGGTTATAAATAACCGATTTATCGATTTCCCCTCCAAATTTTCTCGATGGTTTAAACTTACTCTGCAGAATAAGGAACTTATTTTAATTGTTTTGCTTTTTAATATAGAAACCTGGTTAATTTTAACTGATGAAGTGTTCTTTTTTTAACCAGTTATATTCGGTAGTTTTAAACAACGAGTAAGTACTCGTTACTTTTTCAACAGAGACTTTGTTAATTTTTACCCCTTTTTGTAAACGAGCAAATATCGCACTCACTTAGAGGCAATTTTTGAGCGTGTGACTAGTTTTTAAAATACCCTAACCTAACGCGCAAAAATGGTGTCTTAAGGATGTTTCATATACCATAACCGTGCTTCTTAGTTTTGCGCTCGTTCCAAATGTGTAAAAACGAAGGCGGCAGGTTAAAGAAAATATTGAAGTATCATTTACTGCTTCAAAAAAAATCCACAAACTTCCTCCTGTCTCATCCAACTAGGACCTTGAACCCAGCTAAAATGTGCCCTACAAAAATTCCAAAAAGCTTAAATAGTTCCCACTCAATTCCGAATTAAAAGGTATTTCCCCCACTCCGCACCGCAGTGCAAAGCGAAACCCATTAAACATTACTACGTATATGTGCACTCAGGCCTGCACAACACTCAACGCATCACCCTGCCATATAGAGGCAACGCAACTCGTTTGCCAATTCTCGGTCCAACATGCGTAATTAGAGTAAACCTTGCCCTTAATTGAAAGGTCGGACCATCCCATTTGACGGCTGAACGGGCAATCACATGAAATCAGGTCCAGCTCAGAGTGGACGGAGGGCGGCCATTAAATTGTTAAACACCGCAAGCCAATTGCAACCAACCGGTCGCCACCGCATATCTGTCTAATTTTGTGGTTAACCTTCGAGGACGAGATATGCAGGTGCGGCCAGGGAATGAGTTGCCGGACCGTAAACGCTTAAATCTATTTACATTCGCGAGATGCGAAATCGTTATCGCGCCCAAATGCGATACTTACACCGATGGAAGTGCTCGTTGAAAGTTTTATGACAATCAAGCCGAATGAACACCACCCACCGAAAGAGCGAAAAAAAGGACAACAACGAAACAGCGGGTTACAAGGGCAAAAAGTAATCAGCCCGAAGGATAATTAAATTTCATTGGGATAAGTTTCGTTAGACCGCCGCCGCGCCGTCGACCAGAAGGGATAAGTCCTCCGTGTTCCGTTGCAGTTGTGTGTGTCAAGTTCCGGTTCAAGTGGCTAAACTGAAAGTTGGCTCATCGCCCCCGAGCAACGCTCTAAATTATTCATGTGAGAAAGTTTTCCAGTTCGACAAGAAGCCGGTGGAGAGTGTTTTTTTTTTTCTCTCCGTTAGCTTTAAGGAGCTCATTGAGGGCTGCCGATGTAGTCATAGGCTCGTTTATATATGTGTGCTTTGCCAGCTACGACAGCTTGGCAAACACTTATCAGGGCCGCAGACGGTACAGCTCCGTGTACTCTGATTGATTATTACCCGGAGCGATGATTTCCTGTGCGCCAACAAATGATATTTCCATGGGTGAGCCTGAGCGAGGGATATCGATGGGCGGGGATGCGGCTGTGTATGTGGATAATGCGGAGTCGGGCCTGATTGATGCTAAGTGAATTCATTGAGTTAATTAATGGCAGAGGGGCTCGAGCTATGCACAGTGGTTTTGTTTGATTAGGTGTAGTGGATATAATTTCAGGAAACTTTGGCAACACGATATGTAAAGATTAAAGACGGTCGGGCTTCAAAGCTACGCGAGATGAGACGGCAACGGCAGTGTGCTAATGTCATCATCCGCCTGATTGGCGTTCGTTCGTTTAATGAGTATGTTGTCCCTAATGAGGTTGTACGGTAGTTGATGAATATTTCATTGGTAGTAATTAGTTTTCTGTAATCAAGAAGACGTATGGCACACGCTTTGGGGTAAGCTATTGAAAAGGGGGCACCAATCGTTGGCTGAGAGCTGCGAGAATGTCCTCAGTGAAATCAGTTTGGTCTTGAAACACCACAGATTGGTGCAATGTGAGTACAAATGAAGGGAGTACCTACTTAGGACGAAGGAAGCTTGATCTGGAGTGCTGTAGAGAAAGGAATGCTATTTAAAAAGTTCGTGATGCAAAGTGGATTATACGACGACGTAGCATCCAACATATTTGTTCACGACTCACCACCAGCTTAGGACTCTTGAATATTTTGGCTAAGGAAGATTTTCTGAAATGTGGTCTAAAATTCAAAATATGATGACAGCAGCCACTGATGGCTGTGCTTAAGGACGACTCAGAAGGATGATTGAGAACTCAAGTGCGTCAAAACCGAGTTTAGTGAAAACCTTTCCTTCCTTTAAGGAAACCAAGGAGCCAATGTTTAGTTAGAGTTGCAAAGTCACCTTTAAATGACGGTTTCTAGGCCCTGTTCTTGAACTTAGCCCCTCGAATGTATTCCCCCACGGATGCTCTTGAAATGTGAGCCGTTGCTCTCTCCTTTTGGAAAAAAGTCTAATTCATCAAGAATATACGCAGGTTTGCGCCCAGACCAAGGCCAGCCGTTTGGGTTGCAAGATGGAAGCTTTAACTGCCTCAAAGTTTATTTGATGGGTTGTACGGACTCAAATTCATCGTCTTTTACGCTCGCACTTTGTCTGAACGTTGTAACCAAGGAAGCAATTGATTTTGATTTGATTGTCCTGGGTAAGACCCAACGGAGGTACATTGAAGCGATTTTGGAGGGCGAATTATGGGTTGCGATCCTTCGAGGAACTTGCAGATATCGCTGATACGGATATAAAAAAACTCAAATTCCTCCAGGAGGTACTACTTACGTACGCACTTAGGTCGCGCTACAGTACGAGGTGGACTCCCTCCTCAAACAAAATACGCCTCGTGACCTTTGGCTAACTCTCTCCAATTGCGCACTCCAATTTGGTTGAGATCCCGTTCCACTTGCCACTAACGCGGGGTTTTCCTCTACTGTTTCGTTCCTCCACGTTGGAATCAAAGTTTCTTCGAGACGGATGTCCATTTGCTCAACATGTCCGAGCCATTATAGACGACTTTTCCGACCAGGTCGATGTCAGTGTACAGCTGTTAAGTTTCCTTCTCCAGAGCAAGTCAACGCAAACGAGTCCGAAAACCACTCGAAGAATTTTGTTTTCAAAGCGACCAAGGAGATCTTCATCTGCCGTTGATAACGCCCAAGATTCTGCGCCATAAAGCAGGACTGGGCTGATGAGGGTCTTATATAGAGTCTTCTTACTGTCCTTACTCACCAATTGACTTCTTAGGGCGAAGTTAAAGCGGTTGGCAAGCGTGGATTTTCGCTTGGTTTCTGATGTGATGCTATTTGCAGAGTTAATAGCGGAGCCGAGGTCGACAAAGTCCCAAACTACCTCAAAGTTATAGCTGTCTATCGTGGTGTTCTGTTCGATTCGTCGATGTTGTGTGACGCTTCTTGTGGACCTCTAAATTAATTTTTGCAGCTTCTGTACAGATACTTTCAAAACACACCAGTGACAGCTCGCAGTTGCACAGGCTTTTGGAAAATTGTGCCCCTGGTGGTATTAGCTTAGGTTAGGCTTATGGATTGGTAGACTAGGGTCAACCCTCCTGTAAATATTTCAGAAAACAAGAAGGGTGCTCCACATAACCCGAAGCTACTCTACATGTTGATCCAACTTTTTCGTGGTAAGTAATTAAGCTACATAATTTTGAAATAATATTTTCACACACCGATCTTAATAGATACGGGCTCCAAATGCGTGGGGCCCGTAAGTTTTTCTTACTCTTGCTACGTGGCTAACCCACTACTGTCTAGTGTCTATAGTCATCAAAAGACAAGCATTGTTCACAAGTCAGCGTTCTACTTGAAGAAACAAAAGTACAACCTTGTATCTGTTTAACTTTGCCCAACTGTGGGAACATAAACAACGTGCATAGGTATGTAGCTGCTTAAAATTTTTCCAACTTTGTTTGCCAATCTATGGTCTACCCATAGGCTCAGACCTGCAACTATATGCCTTCATTACTTTTAACCACGTAGCGTCATTCGAGGCCAAATATTAAATAAATATACGCCATAACACACTCATGCCAAAACAAACTTATGTCCTTGGCGCAGTTCATTGATCTCTATCAGCATTTCCTGACACCCAAAGTGCCGATTCCCTATTTTTAAACACACAGACTGAGACTGCCAGAAAATAAACTGTCCATTTTACAGGTCGGCACATTTATTAGTTTTTACAAGCGAATCCTTCTCCTTACAAAACCTTTGCATTGTTGATAATGAAACTCTTCAGCACGGCCACGGACGAGTAGACACCCGGGTAGTACGACTTAGCACAGCCAGAGCCCCAAGACACGACGCCAACTTGCACGCCAGCTGCCACCAATGGACCACCCGAGTCGCCTTGACACGAGTCAATACCGTTACCCGCAGCACAGATCATTGTGCTGCGAATACTCTTCCCGTATCCGTACACCTTCGACTGGCAGTCAGACCGCGAGATTATTTCCACATTGGCCGACTGCAACTGACTGGGAATGGAAGTGGCACCCGAGCTCAAGGTGCCCCACCCGGAGACGATACCCTGCGTTCCGCCTGGCACTTCCTGCTCTGCCAGTTTAACACTCTTAACACTGGTACTTAAAACAACAGCTCGGTCCGTCTTCAAAATGGCCACGTCATTCTGCATAGTGCTGGTATTAAAATTCGGATGGATCAAGGCCTTGCTGACTCCAATCAAAGTGCCACCCGACGCCCAGTACGCTGAGCCATAGCGAATTTTGATCAGAGTTGGTGTTGTCACCGCCTTGACGCAGTGTGCAGCTGTTACGATGATTCGTGAGTTATAAATGGAGCCGCCGCAAAAATGACTTCCGCTGATTTGAAGCGACACTTGGTATGGGACGGAAGCGATCTCACTTGCTGTTCCGCCGACAATCTTCACCTCGGGCAGTAGCGAAGCCGCGCTGATGAAATTCAGCAATCCGCAGATCAGCACTACAGTTGGATGAAACATTTTCGCTTTAATTGCCGCCGACTTGGGTGGTTGTAGTGAATTTATACAGAAATCTGTTTTGGGTACGCAAACAGTATGTTTTGTCAACTTTTGCGGAAAAACCGTATGTACGAGCTTGCGCTGTTAGGTGGTATTTGAATTTATATTGTTTTGGGGAACAGATCCACAGCTGTTTGGGGTGTTTGCTTTAAAAGCAAAATATCGCTAGAACAGCAGTGAGAGCCGTGACATTGTGACGTCAATAGTTACACTTTTGGAAAAATTCTATTGAATCCAAACAACTTAAAGGGAGCGTGTGGTATATTTTTAAAACGTCTCAGGGGTAAATAGTGCCCTCATTTTGGAGTCGTCTACGCTGTATAGAGTGAAGAAATCTTCGGTCTAACCGACTGGCAGATGTGACCCATCCCAGTTATTGTGAATCTGAGCCGTCGCTCTCATACGTACTGAAATAAGTATAAGCGGCATAAATTGAACCAGCAGTCAGCATACTCTCTGGGTTTACTAAGTTGGTAGTGACAATTGAAGTGAGAAACGTATTTAAACAGCTTATTTACCTTTGGGTATCTTAGGTGGTGGTTTGCGGTTTAGCAACCTCACATGGAACGTGGAACCACTCACTCAGAAAAAAGGCATTGCCAAGCGAAGAATATTGAGTTTCTATAAAATTAAATTTAAAGGGAAAAGTTATTTTATACCAAGAACTGGTTTTTAAGTTTCCAAGAATCAAGTTAATCAGCGCAAGAATAATATACTCTTCAAAACAATTTTCTCGGTAATTGCCAACACTTGCATTCTTAAATCAAAAATTTTTGTAACTATATTAATTTTAACCAAAGAAAATTGGTGATATAACAAATATTGGCAATACAATTTGTTTCTGATTGTTTAGCTTTTGTTAAAAAAATATTTAATGCTAATCGAAGGGTGGTTAAGTTTTAAGGGATGATGTTGATTTTGAATAAAACACAAATTACTTAGAAAATTATTGCCATTTCTTTTTATTATGATGATATTGCTATGGTTCAATTATGTATGGAACAAAATATCGGCCAAATGGCCGCCGCGACCTCAGCGGCACACTTCAATCTGAGGGTCCCAATTTTCGATTACGCTGAGGCATAATTGTGGTTCTATGCCGCTAATGTGCCGAATTATCTCATAATTTAGCTCTTAAATTGTTGCTGGCTTATCGACGTACACCTTTTCTGTCACATAACCCCAAAGAAAGAAGTCGAACGGTGTCAAATCACTTGATCTTGGCGGCCAAAACTATCTTCAAAACTGCAAAAAATATTAAAAGGTTCAAAGAAGCACCATAAAAACTGCTTTTAATTTATTGCCAAAAAATCTTCTAAATTTCGTCCTAAGAATCCAACCGCAATTTCTTCAAGTAGACTTGACAAGAAATTCGGCCTAGCTATAACACAACAATAAGTTTAACTGAATTTCGCCAAAACCTACCAGGCAAATAAAAATAAGAATGTTGCTTTAAAATCTTGCCAAAAATAGATCCATCTTATAAACCGTTCAAAGTCAACTCTTTTAACAATCCGATCATTTCAAAATATCCGCAGACTTTAAAAAACACTGTCTTGGATTGTTTAAAATACTATGAGTATTATGGACACAGAAATTTTAAATATTCGATATTTTCAAAACCCAAAAATAACTGAAACTTGGTCCAAAGTCGCCTCAAGAGAGCAAGAATTGTGTCACAATCCAATTCCGTAAATAAGTTGAAAAATTATCGAAATGTCATCGAAAAACCGAAGTCGATCGCTAACAAAAATACTCGCTAAAATGAACCATAGTTGGGCTAACTTTACAAATGTTTTGTATTGACTTAAAAAAATGTTGGTTCAAAATTTGTACCAATTTTTAGCAAACAAAAATTCAGTCACTCAGTTGCTCAAAAGGTTCATAAAGAACCACAGATCCATTCGTTGTGAATTTTTGTTTGTTAAAAAAAAATAACAGATGAAAATCAGGTACTGCAAAGCGCTGCAGCAATCGCGTCAAAAATAGCTCCCTAAAATGAAACAAACACTCGCCCAAGCTGGTGACACTGTAGTTAAGAAATTTTATTAAAACCAAGAATTTGACCGAAACTCACTTTCAAAATAATGTCAAAAATTGAGGCCAATTTAGCCTTAAAAGCTTAGACCAGAGAACCCTGAAAATCTGTTCCAAAATCATTTCAAATAATCAAGATCTAGTCTGGGTTAGCTCAGAAATAACAGCAATGAAAAAAAAATCTGACTGATATCGTTAAAAAAATCTCTGCCTTAAAACTGAAACGCCTTTGAAATTGCCTTCATCAACAACCGAAAAATTGCATCCGAAAGCTGTTTAAAAAAATGTTTTACAAATTATTTAACAAACCACCTTTCGATTCCGAAAAAAAAAACCAAACGTATCGAAAAACAGTCCAGTCCAATCCTCCACCGAGGAAAAGGCATTTCTCAAACTCAAAATATTCAACCCCTGGAAGATGATGAAACTAGCCTCTGTATCTGACCCTCAAGCTGCTATCAATAACGCTTCCTAGTTCCCTTCCTTCCTGACTGCGTCTAATAACTATATGAAACCAAAATCAAATCAGTGGCTTCCTCCGCCCGCCTCTTAGTTTTTACTACTTTTGGCAGTTTTTGTACAAAAATGCTTGACTTTGGCGAAATTTATTTCCATTTTCAGTTGAATAGCTGCGGAAGCCATATCAAATAGAAACATAAAAGTTATACCAGGAAACACCAAAGAACCATCGCAACAATCCGCCCGCAACACCCCCACTGGCTGACTCTCTCAGCTAAGCAGGATGAGACTACAATAAAACTTTACTAGCTATGCACAAACACACAGTCGGAAGACAAACGCTGAACAGCTTTCGCTGTGTAACAAAATGTTTGCACGCGCAAAAAGTTGCACCAAACTACTACACCGTTAGCAGCAGGAAAATGCGCAAAACAACAATAAACGGAAGGAAATTCAAATATAAACTCAAAATGGCTGTCGAAATATAAAAATTTATTTCCCTATGATTGGCAGGACAGCCATTGGCTAGGATACAATCAAACTAACAACGAACTAGGAACTCAAACAACCCAAAGAGAGACGCAAAACTCCGCGGAGCAACTCTTGCAACAACAAAAAAAAAACTTTTCCGCCAGCGCAGTGTCAAACTTGAGTACTAAAATTGTTTGTTATTTCGCACACAACGACCGTATAGATGCAGTTGACCAGAAGATATAACTTTAACGACCAATGTTACATCGAATCCGCGAACATTCGACGACGGTGGCGTGTAATCTAATTGAATGGCGCCCAACGCTGGATCAGACAGACGCGACAAATGCGGGCGCGCAAAACTCCCTGCACACAAATTCAATTCGAAGCCATTTGCCGGCTGCCAGTGCTGCACAACCTATCTTTCCGGTCTTAGGTTTTGCAATTCAATTTTCAAAGTATGCTGCAGATTTGACGTGAACACGACATGTGATAAATGAGTTTGTGTGCAAAGCGGTGTAGTGACGTCACTCGAAGGAGATACTCGCAAAGATTCCAAAATCGAATTCCATTCACAAGTTGGATAGCACCAACCCCACGCCACATTCCGACAAAATTTCATGTATCGATAGATCGAATCGATGACAGGATACAAATGCATTCTCATTGATTTATGACAGTTGCAGAAAAATGTGGGAGGTGGCTGGCTGGGGTGGCAAAGGCGATATCAAAGGGCAGATGATGGTTACATGGGTTTATTTCGTTGGGAGAATTTCAAGCGGGATGAGAGGAACAGTAGTTGGTATTTGTTGTTAATGTTTTATGTGACAGACGACCTCCGGTTGGATTATCAAAAATAAATATTTCATTTGCAAGAAATTGCCTGCGGAGTTGGAAGACTTTTGTTTGTGCAAGGCCGGGCGACTCTGCGGCAATTTTTTTATATCTCAAAAAACGCGTAAAAAAACGCGTGAAAAAACGCGTCAAAAAACGCGTGAAAAAACGCGACAAAAAACGCGTCAAAAAACGCGTCAAAAAACGCGTCAAAAAACGCGTCAAAAAACGCGTCAAAAAACGCGTCAAAAAACGCGACAAAAAACGCGTCAAAAAACGCGACAAAAAACGCGTCAAAAAACGCGTGAAAAAACGCGTCAAAAAACGCGTCAAAAAACGCTTCAAAAAACGCGTCAAAAAACGCGTCAAAAAACGCGTGAAAAAACGCGTCAAAAAACGCGTCAAAAAACGCGTCAAAAAACGCGTCAAAAAACGCGTCAAAAAACGCGTCAAAAAACGCGTGAAAAAACGCGTCAAAAAACGCGTGAAAAAACGCGTCAAAAAACGGTTGAAAAAACGCTTCAAAAACCGCGTGAAAAAACGCGTCAAATAACGCGTCAAAAAACGCGTCAAAAAACGCGTGAAAAAACGCTTCAAAAAACGCTTCAAAAAACGCGTGAAAAAACGCTTCAAAAAACGCTTCAAAAAACGCGTCAAAAAACGCGTCAAAAAACGCGTCAAAAAACGCGTCAAAAAACGCGTCAAAAAACGCGTCAAAAAACGCGTGAAAAAACGCGTCAAAAAACGCGTGAAAAAACGCGACAAAAAACGCGTCAAAAAACGCGTCAAAAAACGCGTCAAAAAACGCGTCAAAAAACGCGTCAAAAAACGCGTCAAAAAACGCGTCAAAAAACGCGTCAAAAAACGCGACAAAAAACGCGTCAAAAAACGCGACAAAAAACGCGTCAAAAAACGCGTGAAAAAACGCGTCAAAAAACGCGTCAAAAAACGCTTCAAAAAACGCGTCAAAAAACGCGTCAAAAAACGCGTGAAAAAACGCGTCAAAAAACGCGTCAAAAAACGCGTCAAAAAACGCGTCAAAAAACGCGTCAAAAAACGCGTCAAAAAACGCGTGAAAAAACGCGTCAAAAAACGCGTGAAAAAACGCGTCAAAAAACGGTTGAAAAAACGCTTCAAAAACCGCGTGAAAAAACGCGTCAAATAACGCGTCAAAAAACGCGTCAAAAAACGCGTGAAAAAACGCTTCAAAAAACGCTTCAAAAAACGCGTGAAAAAACGCTTCAAAAAACGCGTCAAAAAACGCGTCAAAAAACGCGTGAAAAAACGCGACAAAAAACGCGTCAAAAAACGCGTGAAAAAACGCGTCAAAAAACGCGTCAAAAAACGCGTGAAAAAACGCGTCAAAAAACGCATCAAAAAACGCGTCAAAAAACGCGTCAAAAAACGCATGAAAAAACGCTTCAAAAAACGCGTCAAAAAACGCGTCAAAAAACGCGTGAAAAAACGCGTCAAAAAACGCGTCAAAAAACGCGTCAAAAAACGCGTGAAAAAACGCGACAAAAAACGCGTCAAAAAACGCGTGAAAAAACGCGTCAAAAAACGCGTCAAAAAACGCGTCAAAAAACGCGTGAAAAAACGCGACAAAAAACGCTTCAAAAAACGCTTCAAAAAACGCGTCAAAAAACGCGTCAAAAAACGCGTGAAAAAACGCGTCAAAAAACGCATCAAAAAACGCGTCAAAAAACGCGTCAAAAAACGCGTGAAAAAACGCGTCAAAAAACGCGTCAAAAAACGCGTCAAAAAACGCGTCAAAAAACGGTTGAAAAAACGCGTCAAAAAACGCGTGAAAAAACGCGTCAAAAAACGCGTCAAAAAACGCGTGAAAAAACGCGACAAAAAACGCGTCAAAAAACGTGACAAAAAACGCGTCAAAAAACGCGTCAAAAAACGCGTCAAAAACGCGTGAAAAAACGCGTCAAAAAACGCGTGAAAAAACGCGTGAAAAAACGCGTGAAAAAACGCGACAAAAAACGCGTCAAAAAACGCGTCAAAAAACGCGTCAAAAACGCGTGAAAAAACGCGTCAAAAAACGCGTCAAAAAACGCGTCAAAAAACGCGTCAAAAAACGCGTCAAAAAACGCGTCAAAAAACGCGTGAAAAAACGCGTCAAAAAACACGTCAAAAAACGCGTCAAAAAACGTGTCAAAAAACGCGTGAAAAAACGCGTCAAAAAACGCCTCAAAAAACGCGTCAAAAAACGCGTGAAAAAGCGCGTCAAAAAACGCGTCAAAAAACGCGTGAAAAAGCGCGTCAAAAAACGCGTCAAAAAACGCGTGAAAAAACGCGTCAAATAACGCTTCAAAAAACGCCTCAAAAAACGCGTCAAAAAACGCGTCAAAAAACGGTTGAAAAAACGCGTCAAAAAACGCGTGAAAAAACGCGTCAAATAACGCTTCAAAAAACGCCTCAAAAAACGCGTGAAAAAACGCGTCAAAAAACGCGTCAAAAAACGCGTGAAAAAACGCGTGAAAAAACGCGTCAAATAACGCTTCAAAAAACGCCTCAAAAAACGCGTCAAAAAACGCGTCAAAAAACGGTTGAAAAAACGCGTCAAAAAACGCGTGAAAAAACGCGTCAAATAACGCTTCAAAAAACGCCTCAAAAAACGCGTGAAAAAACGCGTGAAAAAACGCGTCAAAAAACGCGTCAAAAAACGCGTGAAAAAACGCGTGAAAAAACGCGTCAAAAAACGCGTCAAAAAACGCGTCAAAAAACGCGTGAAAAAACGCGTGAAAAAACGCGTCAAAAAACGCGTCAAAAAACGCGTGAAAAAACGCGTCAAAAAACGCGTCAAAAAACGCGTCAAAAAACGTGTCAAAAAACGCGTGAAAAAACGCGACAAAAAACGCGTCAAAAAACGCGTCAAAAAACGCGTGAAAAAGCGCGTCAAAAAACGCGTCAAAAAACGCGTGAAAAAGCGCGTCAAAAAACGCGTCAAAAAACGCGTGAAAAAACGCGACAAAAAACGCGTCAAAAAACGCGTCAAAAATCGCGTGAAAAAACGCGTCAAAAAACGCGTGAAAAACGCGTGAAAAAACGCGTGAAAAAAACGCGTCAAAAAACGCGTCAAAAAACGCGACAAAAAACGCGTCAAAAAACGGTTGAAAAAACGCATCAAAAAACGCGTCAAAAAACGCGTGAAAAAACGCGTCAAAAAACGGTTCCAAAAACGCGTCAAAAAACGCGTCAAAAAACGCATCAAAAAACGCGTCAAAAAACGCGTGAAAAAACGCGTGAAAAAACGCGTCAAAAAACGGTTCCAAAAACGCGTCAAAAAACGGTTCCAAAAACGCGTCAAAAAACGCGTCAAAAAACGCGTCAAAAAACGCGTGAAAAAACGCGTCAAAAAACGCGTCAAAAAACGCGTCAAAAAACGCGTGAAAAAACGCGACAAAAAACGCTTCAAAAAACGCTTCAAAAAACGCGTCAAAAAACGCGTCAAAAAACGCGTGAAAAAACGCGTCAAAAAACGCATCAAAAAACGCGTCAAAAAACGCGACAAAAAACGCGTCAAAAAACGCGTCAAAAAACGCGTGAAAAAGCGCGTCAAAAAACGCGTCAAAAAACGCGTGAAAAAACGCGTCAAAAAACGCGACAAAAAACGCGTCAAAAAACGCGTCAAAAATCGCGTGAAAAAACGCGTCAAATAACGCTTCAAAAAACGCCTCAAAAAACGCGTCAAAAAACGCGTGAAAAACGCGTGAAAAAACGCGTGAAAAAAACGCGTCAAAAAACGCGTCAAAAAACGAGACAAAAAACGCGTCAAAAAACGGTTGAAAAAACGCATCAAAAAACGCGTCAAAAAACGCGTGAAAAAACGCGTGAAAAAACGCGTCAAAAAACGGTTCCAAAAACGCGTCAAAAAACGCGTCAAAAAACGCGTCAAAAAACGCGTGAAAAAACGCGTGAAAAAACGCGTCAAAAAACGCGTGAAAAAACGCGTGAAAAACGCGTGAAAAAACGCGTGAAAAAAACGCGTCAAAAAACGCGTCAAAAAACGCGACAAAAAACGCGTCAAAAAACGGTTGAAAAAACGCATCAAAAAACGCTTCAAAAAACGCGTCAAAAACGCGTTCAAAAAACGCGTGAAAAAACGGTTCAAAAAACGCGTCAAAAAACGCGTCAAAAAACGCATCAAAAAACGCGTCAAAAAACGCGTGAAAAAACGCATCAAAAAACGCGTCAAAAAACGCGTCAAAAAACGCGTCAAAAAACGCTTCAAAAAACGCGACAAAAAATGCGTCAAAAAACGCGACAAAAAACGCGACAAAAAACGCGTCAAAAAACGCGTCAAAAAACGCATCAAAAAACGCCTCAAAAAACGCCTCAAAAAACGCATCAAAAAACGCATCAAAAAACGTGTGCAAAAACCCGTCAAAAAACGCCTCAAAAAACGCTTCAAAAAACGCCTCAAAAAACGCATCAAAAAACGCGTCAAAAAACGCGTCAAAAAACGCGTCAAAAAACGCGTGAAAAAACGCGTGAAAAAACGCGTGAAAAAAACGCGTGAAAAAACGCATCAAAAAACGCGTGAAAAAACGCGTCAAAAAACGCGTCAAAAAACGCGTGAAAAAACGCGTCAAAAAACGCATCAAAAAACGCGTCAAAAAACGCGTCAAAAAACGCGTGAAAAAACGCTTCAAAAAACGCTTCAAAAAACGCGACAAAAAACGCGTCAAAAAACGCGTCAAAAAACGCGTCAAAAAACGCCTCAAAAAACGCATCAAAAAACGCGTCAAAAAACGCGTCAAAAAGCGCGTCAAAAAACGCGTGAAAAAACGCGTCAAAAAACGCGACAAAAAACGAGTCAAAAAACGCGTCAAAAATCGCGTGAAAAAACGCGTGAAAAAACGCTTCAAAAAACGCTTCAAAAAACGCTTCAAAAAACGCGTCAAAAAACGCGTGAAAAAACGCGTCAAAAAACGCATCAAAAAACGCGTCAAAAAACGCGTCAAAAAACGCGTGAAAAAACGCTTCAAAAAACGCTTCAAAAAACGCGACAAAAAACGCGTCAAAAAACGCGTCAAAAAACGCGTCAAAAAACGCCTCAAAAAACGCATCAAAAAACGCGTCAAAAAACGCGTCAAAAAACGCGTGAAAAAGCGCGTCAAAAAACGCGTCAAAAAACGCGACAAAAAACGCGTCAAAAAACGGTTGAAAAAACGCATCAAAAAACGCCTCAAAAAACGCGTCAAAAAACGCGTGAAAAAACGCGTGAAAAAACGCGTGAAAAAACGCGTCAAAAAACGGTTCCAAAAACGCGTCAAAAAACGCGTCAAAAAACGCATCAAAAAACGCGTCAAAAAACGCGTGAAAAAACGCGTCAAAAAACGCCTCAAAAAACGCGTCAAAAAACGCGTGAAAAAACGCTTCAAAAAACGCGTGAAAAAACGCGTCAAAAAACGCGTCAAAAAACGCGTCAAAAAACGCGTCAAAAAACGCGTGAAAAAATGCGACAAAAAACGCGTCAAAAAACGCGTCAAAAAACGCGTCAAAAAACGCGTCAAAAAACGCATCAAAAAACGCGTCAAAAAACGCGTCAAAAAACGCGTCAAAAAACGCGTCAAAAAACGCGACAAAAAACGCGTGAAAAAACGCGTGAAAAAACGCGTCAAAAAACGCGTGAAAAAACGCGTGAAAAACGCGTGAAAAAACGCGTGAAAAAAACGCGTCAAAAAACGCGTCAAAAAACGCGACAAAAAACGCGTCAAAAAACGGTTGAAAAAACGCATCAAAAAACGCTTCAAAAAACGCGTCAAAAACGCGTTCAAAAAACGCGTGAAAAAACGGTTCAAAAAACGCGTCAAAAAACGCGTCAAAAAACGCATCAAAAAACGCGTGAAAAACCGCTTCAAAAAACGCATCAAAAAACGCATCAAAAAACGCGTGAAAAAACGCGTGAAAAAACGCGTCAAAAAACGCGTGAAAAAACGCGTCAAAAAACGCATCAAAAAACGCATCAAAAAACGCGTGAAAAAACGCATCAAAAAACGCGTGAAAAAGCGCGTGAAAAAACGCGTCAAAAAACGCGTGAAAAAACGCTTCAAAAAACGCATCAAAAAACGCGTGAAAAAACGCGTCAAAAAACGCATCAAAAAACGCGTCAAAAAACGCGTCAAAAAACGCATCAAAAAACGCGTGAAAAAACGCGTGAAAAAACGCGTCAAAAAACGCGTGAAAAAACGCGTCAAAAAACGCGTCAAAAAACGCATCAAAAAACGCGTCAAAAAACGCGTCAAAAAACGCATCAAAAAACGCGTGAAAAAGCGCGTGAAAAAACGCGTCAAAAAACGCGTGAAAAAACGCTTCAAAAAACGCATCAAAAAACGCGTGAAAAAACGCGTCAAAAAACGCATCAAAAAACGCGTCATAAAACGCGTCAAAAAACGCATCAAAAAACGCGTCAAAAAACGCGTCAAAAAACGCGTCAAAAAACGCATCAAAAAACGCGTGAAAAAACGCGTCAAAAAACGCGTGAAAAAACGCGTCAAAAAACGCGTCAAAAAACGCATCAAAAAACGCATCAAAAAACGCATCAAAAAACGCATCAAAAAACGCGTGAAAAAACGCGTCAAAGAACTCATCAAAAAACGCGTCAAAAAACGCATCAAAAAACGCATCAAAAAAAGCGTGAAAAAAACGCGTCAAAAAAAACGGGCCAAAAAACCCATCAAAAAACGCGTCAAAAAAAGCGTGAAAAAAACGCATCAAAAAAAGCGTGAAAAAAACGCGTCAAAAAACGCGTCAAAAAAAACGCGCCAAAAAACGCATCAAAAAACGCGTCAAAAAACGCGTCAAAAAACGCGTCAAAAAACGCGTCAAAAAACGCGTGAAAAAAACGCGTCAAAAAACGCGTCAAAAAACGCATCAAAAAACGCGTCAAAAAACGCGCCAAAAAACCCATCAAAAAACGCATCAAGAAACGCATAAAAAAACGCGTGAAAAACCCGTCAAAAAACGCATCAAAAAACGCGTGGAAAAACGCGTGAAAAAACGCTTCAAAAAACGCGTAAAAAAACTCCTCAAAAACGCGTCAAAAAACGCGTCAAAAAACAACAGTTGTGATTTTTAAAAGGCAACAGACTAACAACTTACCAACAACTAGGGTGTTCGAGGTTTGCAAGTTCGATGAGAGGTTTGTTGTAGTTTATTAGAGACGAAGACAGAAAAGCTTAACCTGTATAGGTAGATCCATAGCTAGAGCTACATCAGCCAGGTAAAGAGAACGTCGAGATAGCAGGTCGTACCTTGCGCAAGGAACACTTGACTGAGTATAGGTCCCATAGGCTTTAGGTCAGTGGCGATCTTCTTCAGTCCATCCGGATCTTCTATAAATGAAGTACGCCTCAGCACATAAAACTAGGTTCCTATGATAAGGATACCGCACCTACCTCGCGGTGATAACAAATGAATCGAAAGCCGTTACCTTAAGATATCGTCAATTCTCACACACTACGTTGACCACAACTTCCAACTCCACCCATCAACTGGTTGAAAGCATCAATGTGACAGGTGGGAAATGGTACGCTCCTCACCTGTTCTCTGCCATGACTACGACCAATTCACATCTAACTCTGATTGCATTAAAAGCGCCAAAAATAAAGGACAAAAAAAAATCACGACATCCACTGTCGTATGAAAAAAGAGAAAACCAAAAGAAATATGGAAATAGCGGCAAGAGTCCAATGTCCTTATCACGGAACGGTTATTACCGGCTAAATCGTTCGTAAACAATACCACCGACAAAGTGGACGACGACAACAACCCGAAGGACGTGGCACAAATTAAATCGATTCCTTGAGTTCACAATCTCTCACGCACACACAGTTACAGTTGTTGTGTTCATATTCTCTCCGGCGGTGTAGCCATTAACTTTCTTTATCTCTAATTGAATTCATGGGAAATAACCGTACTGTGTTTGTAGAGTATAGGGGATGAGCTTCGGTAACGGTAGCACCATTGGTGCGGTGGCAGATGATAATCCATTAAGGAACCTCAGTGCTGAACTTCAACTTGAAGTGCGAAAATCCGGTCAGTTCTGAAGGATATTTTCCAGCACCAGCAGGGGAGTATAGGGAAATTACACCTTCTGATTGGTGATTTCAGATGCAGCATTCGGATTGAGGTTATGTGTGTGTCTCGTGTGTCTGTGTGGTGGGTATAACAAGACGACCCACAATGGAGATATCCTCGAAACCAATTAAACTCGAACTCAAACTCAAAATGATGTCCGTTGATGGCAGATGCAGTGGCTTTAGTCCTTGGACCATCGGCCAATACCAGACCGGACAACGAAGTCAGATTTGGTAGGTATTTGACTTTTTCATTGTTTTGGTCGGATTGGGAAATCATCTTAATCGAGATGATGTGCGGCTTTGCAAGGGTATGGCTCTTTATGCACTAGTGTGGCAGAGAATCGATAAGGACCGGCAGTCGGGATGCAAGTGATTGCGTTGTTTTGTTGGCATTCAATAAGGATTCATTTCACTTGAAGAATGCAAATTTGTTGATCCTTATAAAAGGTGTTACGGGATGGAGTAGGTAGAAGTGGCTGGGATGACGATGTGCTTTTCCGTTCTCTAGGTACAGTTGGAAGTGATACTTATCTTTGATGGCTGAAAATCGAGCTGAGAAACAGTAGAAAGTCCTATTCATTTGAAGTTGGAATATTTTGACTATGGCTATGACGAACAGCTAGCAGAAGCTCATGAAAGGATATACGAGGAGACGATTCTAGTTCTGCTCGAAAATGGCTGGAAAAATCGAACAGAACTCCCGCCGACGAAAATGATTCGGAAAATATGATACAAAAGTGGATACATTCCTCGGTCTGCTGCAGGCTTAGGATGGGTACTCCTTTCCACTAAAACGAAGAGCTGAGGCATAGTTGGTATATTGCTTCGATGGTGGCTACTAATCGAAACATTTCTGCTTTCGATGGAATATACACATCTACGCTGCACCATTGTAATAGACAGATGCTGCCCAACTTGAATATTTTTACAGCTTGCCTGATACTGGTACTCGTAACATTACCCTTCCGACTGTTCTTAAAGATGACAGCTTCATAGCTAAGAAGATGGGACCTAGGGTCTCGGGCTTGTTCACGTAAACACGGGACTTCAAAAAACCACAAAAAAACGTCTGGAACGGTTAAATCGGGTGATCTTGCGGGCCAGTGCAAATCGCCAAAACGAGAGATGAGGCGACCGGTTTTGGCTCGCGCAGTGTGTGCCGTAGCTCCGACCTGTTGGAACCACAAGTCCTTCACTCCTAATTCGTCCAATTATGGTAGAAAAAACTCGGTTAACATGGCCCTATAGCAGGCACCGTCCACAGTTGTCGTTTGACCAGCGGCGTTCTCGAAAAAGAAATGGCCCGATGACTCCTCCAGCATTAACAGCGCACCATGCAGTAACTTTGAGCGGATGTTATGGCTCCTCGTGCATTACTCGTGGATTTTCGGTGCCCCACAAGCGATAGTTTTGCTTGTTCACGTACCCGCTGAGGTGGAAATGAGCCTCATCGCTCATTATGATTTTGGTTGAAAAATCGTCCACTTCGTCCTCGAGATTGAGGATGGTTTGAACTTTGCACGGGAACATGCGCAAGTCTTTGACCAAAATTCGCCTTAGGGACGACCGGCTGATGGCTAATTGTCGATGTTTCCGGCGACAGCTCGACATCCTCGTCAACTGCGGCGATATTCTCGGCACAACGGGCGCTCCGGGGCTGGCCACTCTTGGCAACGTCTCGGGTGGTCCCATATTCTTCAAGGTTGGTGGCCAAACGGCGCAGTGTTTGCGCACTCGGTGTCGGAGGCCGTGGAATCGGCGAGAGTTCGCGCTGCGCCAACACTACAGACGAATTGTTACGCAAAAAATTGACACGATTATTCCGCGTTCCTGGATAGTGTATCGCTCCATGGCTTGTTCACTTGTATTCTGTGTCTGTCTAGTCCACAAATGCCAAAACAGATTTCACATTAGCGGCCATTTGCAAAAATAAGAGCACCTTACAATAGGGTGATCCCTTTTTGGCCCACCTTGTAGAAGCAGAATTTTTGTGTTGGAAGAGAGAATTTTTGCAAAGCAGAATTTTGACCCGCTCCCATTTTTGGCGGCGTAGTAAAAGCGGACTCAGCTTTACACATTTGTCTAGAAGCCTACTTCTAAAAAGACATAAAATATCTACTGAAGGCTTACACTCCAGTGGCTTATGCTTCTCTAAAAGTTCAACCTGTTTGAGTAGGAAGAAACTACTTCCTAGATTCATGTCTTATCACAGGAAAAACCTAATTATAGTGCAAAAGCCATGGATTTTTGTCGACAACCATGTTCCATTAAACCCAACTTAAAGCAAGCCCACTTCTAAACCCCCTCCCCTATCTCAACTGCACTAACCCTCCACATAGACAGCCACGTGCCTCAGTGGTTCTTGATAAGAACTTCACTCAGTACTCCGCCAGTAGCACAGCAACCACTTTACCTCTAATAGAATTAGAAACTTGCAACCAACCTCGAACCCAATAGCGGTCGCCAATAATTCGCAGCAATTTAGTGCCAATTGAGTTTGCCCTCCTCAAACCCATTTGGGTAGTTCAATAGATTTTAATTAAAATCACCTACCATGCGTGTGCACAATGATTGCCGGATCGCCGGCCCATGTGCCCGCCAATTGACCGAAAAATAATATAACAACTCCAGTACGAAAATGTTACGTATACGCCACCGTAAATTCCAATCAACTAACCCGTGCATGTTGCAAGGCTTCTATCATTTTTATTAATTCCCCTACTGCGCTTTGCACTGTCGGCGACCCTTAATTTTACATTTTTTCCTCTCTCTCCTTTTTGTTTACAATCAATAAACTTTAATTTGGATTCTGTTACGCGGAATATACACAGCAACATTTTTGTGTGCACTAATACGCTTAACAGTGCAACCCTATAACTAGCCGCAGGTTCCTAAATCGGAAATTTAATGAGTGACAGATAAAGCTGACCCTTGTGTTTGAACAAAAAAAAAACAAAAATAAATTAAACAAACTATGTACATTGAACCGTGTACGGGATTGTCAATTACCCTTGAGTTTTATTATTAACGCTGCGAGTTTGGGTGGGGTAAGGGTTTTCGGTTTGGGGGTTTAGTTCTGACCAGGACACGCGTAATTAGAAAAAAGTTATTTGCAATTAAGTAAATTGCGGGAATCGCGATTAAATTGATAAAATTAGCGATAGATAGACACGCTCGGTGGCTGTGTGGTGTGGTACCGCTGGCCGGCAAAATTTTGTTGCAAACTTGTGAAATTGTGCTTCAGTTTTAAATTGATGTCGGAATTTTTGGCAGATTTATGTGTTTTACTATCAGAAAATTAATTAGCTGGAAATAGATCAAATTGCTTCGGTGTTGTTGGTTTGGTTCGATAGGCATAATGCTGCCTACCAATTGTGCTGGGGTGCAATCTTTTCAGCGAAAGTTTAAATTGAAAATTTGAACATCCAACTATCAACTTTTTTGGTTTTGAATCCCAAACTTCTTTTCCATGTCCTTTCCAATGCGCATTAAATTTCATAAAACACAACTTACATGTTATTGGATGAACTTCCATCAAGTTTCTTGCCGGTTCTTGTAAACTTTTCAACAAATGCAGAGCAGTATATCAATTTTATGCACCACCACCTGGCTATGCATGTGTGTAAGGTATACATATGCCATTTGTAACTTTCCCCATCATTTAACATAATCTGACCCAAAATCTATTGAATCTCGAAATCAATATGCGGCCATACACTCGTTCTCTCATGCAAATCCTCCGAAATCCATGTCATGCTGCTGCACACTTGCATAGCCTTCGCATAAAGCCATGTCGCACACACACTTTAGAGACGGAAAACTTTGTGCACACAAATCTTCCATCGTCGTCGTCTGTTGTTGCTGCTGCTGTGTTTTTCGATGAGCGACGACAAAATTTCGACCAAAAAAGTTCCAATCGAACGGATTTATCTTATTTTAAGTGCTTAATTCATGCCAACTTCTTATTTTGCCAAAGCACACATATACACAACGTTCAGAACTTTATTGCCTCGTATATGTTGTATATAGCATCGTCATAGTCGGATTCACATCTCCCCCGCATCCATATGCATGAGAAGATCCGGATCTCCTCTGTTTGGCAGGGCGGAAGTGAACACCGCCACTGCCGCTCGTCACCGCCTCATGGCATCCTGCTGCTGCCGCTCCTGTGCTCTGTCTCATTTGCATGAAATCTGTTATTTCAGGAATATTTATTCCTTCCGATTGATTAGTATTCATGGCGTTTTCATGAATATTCGACAGTGCCACCGTCGGTCGGTGGTAAGAGAGGGATCGAGATGCGGGACGCATACACTAATCGTTGATTTCGATATCGATATACAATGAGCCGGGAGGGGGTTGATTATATATTTTTTCCTTTGCGTACCAATTTCGCTGACTGTTTATCCAAAATCACAGGGGATAAAGGAGCTAATTGGAATTTTTTTTAAGGACTATTCCGCTGAGCTTTAGTCATCGCAAACTGCGTTGTATTGGTGGGCAGTAATTTAATTGAAAGGTGACAGAGACTAGATGAGGCGTAAGCAACTATTTGTTGAGGTAGGAAGGAGATACTGGTGGATAACAATATCCGCTGGAACTGACCTTAAGCCAAGTAGGGATCAAGTTAAACACAGACATTTTATAATGCTCAAGAGTTTTAGTTAAACTTGTTCAGGATAAATCAACAAGGTGCACAAATCAAAAGTCTGGTGCGACTTTATATCGGGTACGAACGGCTGAATTGAAAAGGACTTTTGTACTCCAACATGTTTGTCGAATTTTTTTGAGAGTTGGTTCAGTGCAAAACCTTAAAGATGTGTGAGCACTCACAGCGCTTTGGCTTCCCTGTGTTTACTGCATTCTTTGTTACAAAATTAATTGAAAAAAATGCATTCTTCCCTTCTGCAAAACTTCACCTCTCATTTGGGGCATTTTCCATACATTTTCAGACTAGAAATACAACCTTAGTTGGTACGACAAAAAAAGATAACAACTCCTGACCGTCTATCTCACCATCTTCACCGCTCACCAACGCCGCAGAACAAATTAACAAATCCCACCGCGCAAAGATGACAAGTGAACTCACCCACTCTCGTCGCCATCTTCTTAACTCATTCGTTTCATTTACCACGACAGCAGGACCCAGACCGATCGCCTTCAGTGCAAAAACACTAGTTTCGACCTTAAACACTTATGACCAAGTTTTCGGCCCACACAACTCCCTCATACAAAACCCACTCCAAGGACTTCTCGCTGACTATCATCTGTACTCGCCAGACAAAACGTTGAAGGATAACTTTCATCCTGATAGCCAACTAATTTCCCACTCATATCCTGTTCATGTTAAGTTCAGGTATGTCTCTCTCTCTCTTTTTGAAATACATTTCAGTCAGTGAAACTTGATTTTCTTTTGAGGAACACTCGAGGGAGAGAGCAACATCCTTCGTAACGGAGTGGCGCTCCTTGAAACGCACAGAAGATCGACAACATCGAAGGGGAACTGTAAATCTAAAGTTTTTCCAAACCACCTCCGCTCACACATCATCAGACCAATGGAGTGAGATAAAGTTTTCCATTCTGACATCTTTTTGATGAATCATGGCAGCTGCCAGGGAAAACACCGAACCGTATAAGGAGGATGTTGGTAAACGTATACCAACTCATCTTAAAGAGTCTTCATGTTGGCAAAGTTTTCCACATTCCATCGGCTCACTTGAGAGAGAGTGAAAAACGCACCAAGCCGAAGTTTAACTAAAACGAACTCCAACGACGACGACGATGAAGAATGTGAGATGTGGGAAGAAATGCATCGAGAGGATGAAGTTTAAAGTGTTGGCGATGTCGAAAAATGAGACAAGAGTGTCTGGAGCTACTTTTATAATGGCACGTCAGTGTCAGAATATTCTTGGTGTCAAATGCATCAGGAAAGTTGTCGGGGCCGCCAACGAGGCCTCTTGATAAGGGAGGCCAAGTTGTTTTTTTAATTTAATTATAGATGACTTTGCTAGGGATTGTGTTTTTCGAATGAAAGCACAGTGATGTCCAGATTTTAATCAACCATTGACAGTTGAATGGGAGTCGCATGGAGCTTCGCAACAAATGTTAAAGTATTTGGCCGGGAGTTTTTGAAAGGCAAGAAGTGACACTTTTCATTGTAACTGAGAAAAGTTTGTTGTTTTATTTGGAAAGTTATTCAATAAATGCGGGCTATGATGACAACCGAACTAAAGTTTGAATTGATTGCCTTGTCAGGAAGTTTTCGCGTTATTAATAAGCACAAGCGATTGAGTAATAGAATGAATGCAGGCACGCAGCAAAATCACTTATTGGAAATCAACCAACTTTCGGCTAAAAGCTACCAAGTAATACTGTTTAAATAGCTCCCACAGAGATAGTGGATAAAAAACAACTTGGGTTAACTTGTTTAAGGAAAGGCTTTCAAAGAAAAACCGATTTATCAAATTTCTGCAAATTTTTTCGGTCGTGAATAGGAGACTTACTCTGTAGATTTTCACGGACTTAATTTATCTAGAAACTTTGTTGATAACATCTGATAAGGTGTGTTCTTTTTAACTTTTTTATCTCGGTAGTTTTTAACAACGAAAAGTCGTTTTTTTCAACAGAGACTCAGTTAATTTTAACGCCTTCTTTTTAATTGAGCAAACCGCGCACTCGGTTAGGGCCAAATTTTGGGCGTGGGGTTTCATGCCTTTATAAACCGATAGTTGAAGTCTTGGTCTTGTGTCAAAACAGTAAATCAAAGGTTGGCGCAGAAGTTCCGCATAGGACCCAACGCTTATCTCCTCAAAACCAATCGATTGTGTGCGTTTATAAAGGGTTCTCAAATTTTAAGGGCCGATGTTGAATGTGAACCACACCTAAACGTCAAGTTTTTTTCTGCATTTCATTTGACATTTCTCAATTTTAGACTAACTCAATTTGAATCCATGGAAAGATACATAATCGAGCAACGCGTTAAAGTTATTCAGGCTTATTATGAAAATGCTCATTCAAATCAAAATGCATATGATCAATTTTCGAAGAAAATCATCTTCATTAATGGGGCACATTTTCACCTCAATGGATTCGTCAATAAGCAGAATTGCCGCATTTGGGCGAATGATAATCCAAGAGTGATTGTCGAAAAACTAATGCACCCACAAGGAGTGACTGTTTGGTGCGGTTTATGGGCTGGCGGCATCATCGGGCTATATTTTTTCCAAAATGAGGTCGGTCAGGCAGTTACTGTGAATGGTGTTGGCTATCATGGATGTGGACGATATGTGGTTTCAACAGGACGGTGCCACTTGCCACACAGCTAACGAAACAATGGCTCTTTTGCGCGACACATTCAATGGCCATGTTATCTCACGTGGTGGCTATTTCAATTGTCTTTCTTTGAACTTAGTCGGCAGGCTCAACACCGCGAATCTTGTTTGGGTCCCAGGTCACACTGGTATCCAGGGAAATGAGATTGCTGATGAGTTTGCAAGACGGGGTTCGGAAGAGGCTTTCTCAGGACCTGAACCTGCGTTGGGTCTGCCTGCTTCTGTGGTTAGGTCATCCATTGATACTTGGGTTTCTCGTGAACACGGAGCGTCGGTGGCGAGACTATGCTGGATGTAGGCAGACCAAACGACTGCGTCCGGACATCTGCAAAAGGTCCGCGTCTTTCCTTCTATGCCTTAGGAGAATGGACTGCAGACTGCTTGTGGGCGTCCTTTCGGGCCACCAAGCTTTTGCCAAACACTTAAATGTGTTGGGCTTGAGCAACACCACTATCTGTCCTGCTTGTGGAGAGGACGATGATACAGCGGAACACTTCCTCTGTAGCTGTCCCGCCTTTGCTCGCATCAGGTGGCGGATCTTTGGGGTTGATGTGGTGAGTGCCGAACATCTAAGATCTTCATCACTGAAGCTCCTTCTCATCTTTCTTCGAAAGACGGGAAAACTAAGTACAGTAATGTAAGGTGTCTGTTTGGCAGTACAATGGACCTGTAGTTTGTGTCTGAGTGCTCCATCGGATAGTAACAACCTCCGACGAAAATAAAAAAAAATAAAAAAGATGTCAATTGGCCGCCAAGATCATGTGATTTGACACCGTTGGACTTCTTTCTTTGGGGTTATTTGACAGAAAAGGTGTACGTCGATAAGCCAGCAATAATTCAAGAGCTAAAGGATGAGATAATTCGGCACATTAACGGTATAGAACCTCAATTATGCCTCAGCGTCATCGAAAATTTGGAGGTCGCGTTGGTCATTTGGCCGATATTTTGTTCCATACATAAGTAATTTGTATTTTATTCAAAATCAACATCGGCCCTTAAAACTTAACCACCCTTATTTTTAGCGACGAAAGGAATTGAACTACAATTTTATGCCAGATCCAAACGGCTGAATTGAGAAGCTCTTCTAGGAAAATGCCCACGAATGTCTGCCAGAGTTTGCACCGTAAAAAAGCCTTAAGATGTAATTTGTGTTTTCTCGGGAACCGAATTTGAGACCCCTCGCTCAGTAATCTAGCAGACTAAACCCACTGAGCCATAGAGCACCCACGACTATTTGGCCTCTTACGGAAATGAAATTTCTTTACTGTTGTGTGAGCTAAAAAATTGTTTTTCAGTCAACTCGTAGCTACGACAAATATCAAAAAAGTCCAAGTTCTAAGCATTATTTGCACCACCGCTGCCTTTTCTATACTCATGAGAAAGGATCTTATTTAATTTTTGATATTGAGCTCGTAGCGTCAAAGCCAAGACTTCCGTCCACCTGCCCACAATGAAGTGATGATAGCAATATGCATGCTGAAGTCCAACAAGGTTGCTGGTGCTGAATAAGACGGCCTAACTACCGAGCTTTTCAAGGTAACGGGAGATGACTTGGTAGGGAGCACAGGAGACCCTCTAAACTGCGCCAACTATAGATGCATCAGTCCCTTTATCATCACTGTTTTCTGTGTTGTAATATTCAAATTCGAAAAAGGACCTGAAAAAGTTTGATTAATAGGAATTCCTCAACCTTTTTCTGATGCAATTAAATTATTTACTAAGGAACTAACTGTATGATCGCCTAAAACCACTCGTTAACTACCCGCTTGTACCCTACCGTTGCGGTCTTAGGTCCGGAAAGTCCACAACCGACCAAATATTCATACTACGACAGATCCTGGAAAAAACCCTAAGAAGTCCAAGTCGATACCCACCATCAGTTTATTGATTTTAAGGCCGCATATGACAGCATTTATAGATACGAGCTATACAGAGCCATCCCCTATTTTGGCAGCCTTGCTAAACTTGTTGGAATGACGATGGGGAACGCTCGCTGCTTCATAAAGGTCGGAAACAATCTCTCCGAGACCGTTGAAGTCAGCTGTCATATGACTTTCTCAATATCATTCTTGAGAAAATTGTGCGAAAATCGCAAGCAAGAAATATCGCCAGGGAAGTTCCAACTTCCTCTTAGAATTTATTATCAGAAATAATTTACTAGCAGCCGATTTTGGCAACGAGCCAACCTTTGTAGCAAGGAATAGGAGCAAGGTCTTAAATACAGGTATGGCAATCAATTGTGACGGCGCCCATTTGGCCGATACCATCTTCTCGACTTGACTAATAAAATTCTAAAGGTTCAAATAAACATAATCAATAAACAGAATCGAAGTTTTTCATTTAGAAAACAAATGAGAGCCAAACAACATCGGTTGACTTCTTTTAGCCCACCTTGTATAACTCTCTGTAGCAGCTCACTAACTCTCACTGTACGGGAATGGAATTTTCTGATGTCTCACGTTCTGATTTATACAGGTTTTGAAGGACATCACGTTCTTATTTAACGGCTTCGGGTAGTTATAAGAAGAAGGGACATGAGCTAACCATCTCTAATACCAAAGGTTATATGCTGTCAACAATAAGGGACACACAACATCGACGAATCAGACAGACAGCTACAACTCTGAGGTAGTTGGGGACTTTGTCTACCTCGGCTCCGCTTTTAACTCTGAAAATGTCATCAGCTCAGAAATTTAACGAAGAATCACACTTGCAAACCGCTTTAACTTCGGCCTAAGAAGCAATTGATTATTAAGGCCTTGTCGAGAAGGAGATTCTATATAAGACCGTCATCAGCCCAGTTCTGCTTTATGGCGCAGAATATTGGATGTAATAAAAGGCAGATGGAGATCTCCTTGGTTGACTTGAAGGCAAACTCCTTCCAGGTATTTTTGGTCCCGTTTTGCGTTGACGCGCTCCGGGGGAAGAGATTTAACATTTAACATCGACCTCATCAGAAAAGTACGCATGAATCGTCTAAGATGGTTTGGACATGTAGAGCGAATGGACAACAACAGTCCGTCGCGAAGAGTCTTTGATTCTACCCGGAGGGATAAAGCAGTCGAGGAAGATCTCGCCTTGATGACCTAAACCAACTCAATTGGAGGTCAATTGGAGGCCAAAAGTCACGTCATATAAGAGAGAGCAGGGAAATTCCTCCTGCTCTATTAGGTTGCATTCAAATTGGGTTCATATCACTTTTTGCATCTGGCCAGGAAGGGCGTCTTCCCGAGTTCGCGTCCGCGCAGATAGTTTTTGTACTAGGGTTTATTTAGTAAGTTTTAAAATTGATTAGAATGCAGGGCCATCAAAGAAAGTAAGTATTGTGCTTACATCAACCGTCTTGGATCTTCGCTAATTCCCCCATTATTTAGGCTCTTTAAGATTATTTTTGTCTTTTTAGCGTCCTAAAGCCTCTTGGTAGTCTCAGTACCAGAGAGACACAAAGAGCCAGTTGCTTATACGAATATTGGTACCCTCTGCACCATCATGTCACATGCACATGTTTCCAGCCCAATAGCCTGGAAAATATAAATAAAAACCGCAATTAGAGCAAAAGAATACCGCAAATCTTACACGATTCCCAACATTAAGCAGGGTACCCAATTCCGGATACGTTGGTGTTCCAACAAACGAAAGAAAACCATCGACGGAACTCAAATCTTTTTCACCGCAAATGGCCAAAACAGCAATCCAATCCATCGACTCTCATACAGGACCTCAACCTCACACATATAAACGCGACGCCCATGCAAAGAGGCTATCGGCCAGAATTTGTATTGTATCCTTCGTAGTTGCATTTGAATGCACTTGGCCGGGACACAAATAGAAGCGAAAAAGGCTGAAATCACCATCACCGTTTTGTGGACCGAAATCATTGCCCACGGTCGGCTTGATCTATCGAACCGGAACTTAACGGTGGAATGAACTTTTCGTGGGTACAAATTTAAGCCGCGAACTCGAATAAAGTCGAAAGGGGATTCGCGTAAACTCACCAGCCGCCTATATGCTCACTCGTTGCTCGTATACACCATGTACCGCATTGTGCTCGATGCTCGTACATCCACGACCGTAAGTTGCTGACTTACACCTTTTGTATCCGCTGTTGTTGTTGTGTGTGGTTTCTGTGGTGTATTTTTACCGCTGGCGTTGTTTCTCTATGTGATTTTCTGCATTTTTTTTTCTTTTGTCCGCTCTGAGTACGTCGACCCCTGGGATGGTTTTTCGGACTACTTTGCATGCAAAGTTTCCAAAGTGCACACTTCAACTGCGCGGAATGGTAATTTAGCTGTCGGTCAAGACGTAACATCGACGGCGCAGAATAAATTAAACTCCTGCCAGTAGAGTTTCGATTTCGATTTCGATTTTGACCACATTGACCATTCCATTGAATCCAGATAAGTTTGTGGGTTGGCGTAGGTAGATTTAGCTGTGCAAATGGGATTGACGTTCGGCATGATACGCCAATTTAGGTCTGAGTTCAGTGCAAGGCTCGTCAAAGTGGGTTCGGGATTTTAAACGCAATTTAATTGGCGAATCAGGTAACCACTTTAAAGTCGAAAAAATTCGAGTCCATTGTCAACCTTTTTAGCTTTTGAGACTTAAAGTTAGATGGTTGACTGTTTGCAGTCCACTTGATGGTGTACTCACTTGAAGGACACACTGGTTGCCTAGGCCCTTTTTCTTCATGTCAGGAATGGAAGGATCAACAAGGGTACGTCTTTCGGACGAGTTCAAACGCCTTAGCTGAGAAGCCTTTTAGGGCAGTCATAGTCAGGGTTATTTGTCAGACGTTGGTGAGAAGAAACGCAGAGAAAAAGACCTTAAAAGGCTATTTGTGTATTTCCGGGGGTTGAACCGGAGTTCGACACACTCAGCACTCGGATCAGTGAGCCACTGCGCCCTCTATAACAACTTACTTGCCAAGAAGTTTCAACTTGTTCCAACTAGCACAGCGTAGAGCTGCCTAACTGGAGCTAAACCTTCCTCCAGTTGTACCATAAGCTTGGTTTTTTAACCTTATCCTGTTTGCCATTAGCAATGATGACATCACGCATTATTTTCCTAGATGAGCACATAAAAAAGTTTGATTGTTGCATACTACGTCGTAAAAAATAACAAACAGCATAAAGTAGGTCCGTCCAATTGTTGACGCGCATATTTCATGTCAATATTTACTGTCAGCCCCTTGGACATTCCATCCCCGTCCGATACAGATCTCTGGGCTAGGTTTATGCATTCAATTCGCTTGAAATACATTAGCCGCCACTGTCACAGCTTACTATCGATTTCGCATTTCAAGCATTAATATCCTTTCGCAGATAAGAAACATGCGCCTCTCTAAGGCCAGACATACAACTCCCATGCCGGCTGTGTAATTATTATCAATTAGTAGCTTTTTAGGTTGATTTACGGACCCAATTCGGCGGTCGAGATATAATTTTCCAAAGCAGCAACATTTTCTTGTTTAGTTTTTTATTTATTTTTTTTTTGTGTTCTACCTTTCAGAAGGGACAACAAATTACTGGCATTTTTTATGCCGCCCATCATTTTCAATATCCACCATAAAAAAAGAAAGTCACCTCGCAATAGACGCCTCTGTGTATGGTGCCTTTCGCTGAAAGGACCTTCACATAAATATCATTTTATATCACATAAACGAGAGTATAAAATATCGAAATACCGTCATCTAAATGAGTCCCTTAGCCGGGGTCGCCCTTCATCTCGAGTCTTTGCTTATATTGATTAGAATGTACGAAGAGGAGACGGGAGCAGAAGCAGGGTCCTTTAGGTTCGGTTAAGTCCATTAACACAAATCAATGCTTCCGGATCTTTGATCAACGATTATGATGATGATAATAATAACCGATGGCATGGGTGCGGTGCGGTGTTCGGGTATGGTCGTTAGATATTATGTCCAATTGAAAAAGTAAGCACAAAATGACAGCTCGTTAGAAGTTGAAAAGCACGATGAATGGCGGTACGGCCGGCTGGTAATGATGAATAAAGCAGGTCAAGGGACCCGAAGGCAATGGGGGAAATTGTTCATGTGTCGGTTATGTGGCGAGGATAGGGCTATATCTTAGGCGGCCCCCTAGCAGAAGTCGATTTAGACTGACTTTCGTGTAGATATATGGACTTTTATCCTTTACGGCGATTTTTCCCCTTTTGTGTTGTAGATTTCGATTTAAAGGACACCAGGAAGGCTGGGAGGGAAAGTGGTGCTCTTACACCTTTTTGGTTGTAAGAAGAGTCAGGCAGGTTTCCTGTTCCTCCTACTTTTTTTGACTCTTTTTTGATGTATTACTCATCATTTTTTGGACGAGATTTTGGGCCCATTTGTAATGCATTTTTGTCGCGTGTTTTTGACATATTTTTAGGGGCCTTTTCCGAGTGTTTTCGAATTTCGACAGGTTTTCGTCACACTTGGAGATGATTTTTTGGTTGCGTTTTGTGATGCGTATTGAGGGACGCTTGTTAGACGTGTTTTTCATGTCTTTTTTGACGCATTAGTGATGCTTTTTTTTGGGCGATACTTTCGGTTTTTTGTCGCTCGTTTTGTCATTTTTTTGTTTGCAAATCAAGACCTTTTTTACTCATTTTGTTTTTTTTCCCATTTGTTTGGGACACCACCTTCTGAGGCATTTTGACGATCTTTTCGTGTAGATGTTATAACGTTTTTTTCAACGCATTTTTGCAAGGTTTTTAGACGACTTTTGAACTAGTTTTTAACGTCTTTTCTGACGACTTTTTTTTAAGTTTCTTTTGGAGCGTTTGTCGATGCATTTTGGACGCTTTTGCATACGTGTTTTGACGAGTTTTTGGAAGGTTATTTTGAATTGTTTCAGACTTTTTTATGCTATTTAGACGCATTTTTTAAAACTGTTTTGGGTGAGATTGTCCTAATGTTTTTAACGCTTTTAACACACATTTTTGGACAAAATTTTGAGGTGTTTTTGAAGCATTTCTTAAAACTTTTGTTTGAGCACGTTTGTCGATATGTTTTGGACGCTTTTGTACACGATGTTCGACACATTTTTGGACGTTCTTTTAAATCGTTGTTGGCCGAATTTTTGAGGCTTTTTGACGCATTTTTTTAAACTTTTTTTGGACGCCTTTAACATACATTTTTCGATGTGTTTTGGATGCTTAAACACAAGTTTTTCTACACATATTTCGACGAATTTTTGAGTCGTTTTTTTTGACGCGTTTTGGACGCTTTCTACACAAGTTTTTCAGAACATTTTCGGACGCCTTTTTGACTTGTATTTGGAGCAATTTTTTCACTGTCTTTGGCGTTTTTTGACACCTTTTTTACCCTTGATTTCGGACGCCTTTTTATTTGTTTTCAAATGCCTTTGTTGATGCAGTTTTTTGGCTCGTATTTACTCGGTTACAATTTTTAACTCGTTTTGGGGCGAATTTGTTGGGAAAATTTTTGAGACCTATTTTTTAAAACTTTTTTTAAGTGCGTTTTATGCGCTTTTACAGAAGTTTTCCAGAACATTTTTGACGCCTTTTTGACTTGTTTTCGGACGATTTTGTTTACCATCATATTTCAACATATTTTCTTGGCTCTTTTTCTCTTGATTTCGGACGACTTATTACTTGTTTTCGGATGTGTTTTTGATGCAGTTTTTGACACGTTTTGGACGCTTATTTAACGCATTTTTCACACGTTGCTGAACACTTTTGTGCCTCGTTTGATGATGCCTTTTTAGAGTACTTTTTGACAGAAATTTGAAGCCTTTTCGAATGCGTTTTCAGATGCTTTTTGATGCATTTTTAGATTAGAAATAAATAAAATATTGTCTTACATAAAATTAAGACAATTTCGAAAAAAACCTCCTCCATCCTGCATCGTTGTGGACTAAAGTTTCTTCCCATGCTATTACAACCAAATACTTAACCCCACACGTTTTTCAAGTTTCCAACAACACATACCCCCTGTGTCCTTTAACAATTTAGTGCAAATTTCTCCTCAACTTCCAACGCAAGCCAAGTTTTATTATGTAAGTCATGTTTGGCAATTTCCTGAATGCACCTCACCCACCTCCCCAAGATTTTGGACCTCACATTTTTGCATTGTGTTGCCATTTGCATCAAAAGGAGTCCAAATAAGTAAGCATGCTTGGCTATCATGATGCAAATTATTTTCAGACGCAGCTTCCTTCCTCTATACACCTACACACCATATCTTCCAGCATCATCGCATATTCTTCACAATATTTATGTGCATATGGTAATTCTGACATAAATTCCAATTTATTCCTCTTTGTCCGGCAGCCTGAGCTCTCTGCATATGGACTTGTAGCTCCTGATTGCAATAACGTGTTATATTCTGGTGAGTCATTTCACTTCGACCCACTGCTGCGCTTCTATCAACTGTCATCACAACTCAGCCATATTGTTGTCCAATGGATCCAATTAAAGGAGTCATATGACTTGGGGGTTAAACCATCTTTATGCCCGTTTGTGTCTGTGCGTGTGTAGGCGTGTAGGAAATGATGAACAAAATATGTCCCAACCAAGTGGAGCTGTGTTCGCATGCTTGTTGACATCGTTGCCGGAGCAAATTTCCAACAGGAGACTAGTTGTTGGAACATAAATACCATGTTCGTCAATATTTGCTGATGATGGTCTTGTGCCTGATTCAATCTTTGCCTCTGATTATTCTAATTCCGGAATTATTTTGGAAATCTTTTGTGGCAGTTCATAGCAAGCGGGGGTGAACATTTTAGAGGGTGAAGAAAAGGACAAAATTGCGGCAGTCCCAAAGTTTGAAGGAAGAAAATAGAAAAAAATATTTGCCTCACTGTACTTGGAGTAAGTCGTCCATCCTCATTAAGTATCTACTGGCGTAACGCAACAGCCTGTGTAAAAATCCGTTGTCCATGTGAATACCCTTGTCCTGGCGGAGTACCATACAAAGGGCCATCACTTACAAAGAAGACACAATTCGTTTCCATGTGCAGCTTACTCGTATATTAAAAAATTCCTTTCCGCTGGATTTTCTTTCGGCGAAATTTATTTTCCACTTTTCACTCCTTCAACTGTACACACACACACGCGCATATCCTCAAATCCAAATCCCGAGTGAAGTCAGATAACAAATTTCATTTCGCAATTTGTTGCACCACATTAAATGATTTCGCCGCCCGCCATAGTTTGCAGTCGCACACTATGAAGACGCAGGAAGCGACCAACACCGAGGACGATGATAAAAATGATACCATTGCATGGCAGCAGCATGAGAAGACGTTGCTGCCCCTGTTGCTGTTTCTCACTTGCAGTTGCAATTGCAAGTGCGAATGCAAACGAAACTTAAATTAAAATGCCAACTAGACTGGAAGAAGTGATATTTCGGTATCATAAATTCATTATTGCAATGCTGGGAGCTGCCAGCGTTGTATTGTGCCTCGTGTGCGCTCCATACTGTATTCGGCCATTCGTCTATTTCAATGGGTGGGAAATAAAAAACAAATGGATTCAGTTCTATGCAACTGTACAGTGTGCACTGTGTTGCTTAGGCGAAAAGGACGCTTGGCCTGTTTCGAATGGGCGGCAGTGTTTTGAAGAAATTATGCGCAAGCGGGACGCAATGACAGGCAAAAGGATAATAATTAACATAATGAAATTAATGGCAGAGATATGTTCGTGCTGATGCCTCTGTGAGGCGGAAATGAGTTCGTTTCGTGTACTCTGTCTCTGTGCTCTCGTGCCACAAAAACTAAGTGAGTGAATTCTTTGACCTCATTTGGTGTGGCAAAATGCAACTGGCAGGCACAATGAGTGCACTGAGCAGGGATGTAACGCAATTAGGAAATTCTAGCTGGGTTAATTTTGGTGCGGTTCACTGATGGACTTGGACTTCTCCTTTGTTTACTTTGTTTAATTGCAATTAGAAATTTCTTTGGATTCTTATGTGGGCGGGGATGTTTTGCAACAGAAAACCACTAAAAGGGATTGATGTCCTGTCTGTTTGATGACAGAAGACACTTGAAGGGAAATTCGTTCAATGGGCATAAATATTCGCAAGTAGATTTATATTCTTCCTTGGTGACATCTGTTTCTTATTTTGCAGATTTTTCAACGGCGCCATCTGTTAGGAAAGACAGGAAGAACTGCTTAGGTTAAATTGAGATATTGCCGTCTGTTTGATTTAATAATGAAATCTGTCACCCCTTTGGCCTTATGAAAAGGTTGATTGATGTGGCTAGCACTAGTGCCCGCTAGTGCGCACTGAGAAGTGTCAGCTTATTTTCACGCCTGTCAAAAACCCTGCACAACCCTGAAAATTAGGCTACTATATCGAACGCAGAATTTTGCCCTGAAGTCTGTCAGTTTTTGACATTGAAAAATATTTATCTTTTGGTGAACAAAGTATGAAGAAGATTACATTTTTTCCGTTTATTGTTAAATACGAATGAACTCAATTCTGATCTTGTGCTTTGCCATCATGAATTAGCTGGGTCAGTTCAGGACACAACTAGGGTGCCCTAGAAGTCATGTCAAACACAGGTTTTCAATACCAGGGCGAGCTCAGTTCTATATAGAGCACATTAGGGTTAACCCCCCGCGCGCTAGTGCGCACTAGGGCCCACGTCAAACAAACCTAATAAAACTCTCTCGTAATTTTACTGTCAAACCAATTTGACGTATTCTTAACACTTCTCTCTTAATCTGCTTAATCTAGGTGAATCCGATTTTTCAAATCCAGCTTAAGTCAATGTACGAAATAGTTTGGAACCATATGGCTTATCTATGTCCACAGCTTGAATAGTCACCCACTTGAAGCGTTTGGTAGATTTCAAGGGAATTGTTTCTTATATTTGACGCAAGATTAAGCCAACATAATCTTATATGACTGTCGCCTTGCAATATAGACGCAGTAAATGAAGAAGAGAAAAATTCGTTAGAAAAGCAAATGGAAACATCTTGAATAGGCTAGTTCCGAGATACAAAGTCTGAGGCGGAGACCACGTCCTCTCATGAGTTCCGTCCCGTCTCCAAAACAATAGAAGTCCAGTGGAGGTATTTAAAGGAAGAGCCGTCTCAAATGTGGAGGGTCCTACCAGCCAGCAAGCATATTGACAAGTCGAATACCTTCTGGCACTTCTGCAATAAAGTACCAGAACCGACAGAGGAAAACAAGCTTCTGGAATCAACAGATTGTTTAAAAGGGAATTCGCAAAGCTCTTCGAAGAACTAAGTGGGTGGAAGCAATTGAGACGTTGACTACTCAAGCAGACCCTCCATCTAACTTTTAGTCCTCGCTGTGCACGGCTTAGATAACCAAGCGAAAGAAATGCTTGTCCATAATTGGCCGCCTGCGACTTCTGCCTATCCATGACTCATGACCACCTTAGCCATACATACCCTCTGAATTCTTCAAGGGTGCTATTTGTGGCGGTGCATAAAATGTTTACACTACTCCTTTGAGCTTTGCTGGCAGGAAACTTATTCTAACTGAGCATCAGGTCTTTTTAAAGGCGTAAACTCCATAGATCGTAGTGGATTAGTCGTAAGAGTGCTGACTCCTAAGCGACGAGTCACAGGTTCGATCCCCGAAAGAACACAAATTGCATCTGAAGGTTATTTTCACACGAAGGACTGAGAGTAAACTGTCATAAAAGAGCTTCTCAATTAACCATTTGGACTCGGCATAAAATTGTGAACCACTTTCTTTCGTCCCAAAAGTGAAAAACTCTCATACAAAACGAATGGCTGTGGGAAGATAGACCTAGGTTCCTTACAGACCTATTGAGCAAACTATTAATTTTTATAAACTTTATAAAGCAGCTGTTTTTATGCATCCTCTGAGCAACCTCGAAATTCTTATACTGCGCGAAAAGTACGACAACACATTCTATCCTCAACTCGAGAACGGCTTACGCGTCTGCAGGTCATGTGACACTTCTCTTATCAATAGTTCGGCTTTGATGAGAGCTTCTTGGTATACTGGGGAAACTGCCGCGTGTTGCATCTTGCTATTTCCATTTCTTTAAAATGATAAACCTTGGATTCAGTTCCTCTATACATGGCCATTCTACCTGCTCACTTATTTCTACTGTCTGAGCCTTCAGACGCTTTTGCTAAATGTTATACTTATCATCCTTCCAAAAGATTTTCAGTGACATTTTTCAGAAAGCTGACAGCTGCATAGGTTTTTTTCTATTATAGATACAATGGATGGGGTGATCATGCCTTCCCGACCTATTTCTTAAAGACTTGCTAGATCTCTTCCTTTGTTATAAAATCGTCTTCGCTCACAAAGAGTACCTCCTGCTAGACTTTACTTTTGCAATTTCTCCGATAACGTGAATTTGAGCATTTTCTATGATGCCCTGAGGTATTTTTATCGCCTTATTCATTGAGCCAGTCAGTCTTTCGTATGAAGCTTGAATCAGATCCAAATCTATTTAACTCAGATTTGTTAGTGTAGCTGAATGTTCAACTAAATGTGACGTGAATTTTATCCGCTTCAAGCTCAACTTTTATGGCTAAATGCAGCTTAAGAATTTTAAACCAAGTTCATAAAATGTTCGATATGACGAAATTGTCCCGTTCAACTTAGCCAAGTTACAAATATTTAAAATATCATTTCACTGAACTGTTTCATTCTTTTTCACTGTTCCTATCCATCGGAAAAGAGTTTTCTATTGGATTTCAATCGTCAAGGATGGACCTCTCCGTAAAAGGTTTTACTTTCTATAAAGCTTCACACTTTCCTTATGGCTAAAACGCGTGCCTGAGGCTTTTAGGGTCATATGGATACATAAAAATAAAGTATTCAGTAAGTTACGGCATCACGTCAAAATTAACTTTCCAATTTGTTTGGCAGACAAAACAAATGGCTTAATGGAGTAACATTTAAAATATGAAGGGCTTTCCAATAAGAGGTGTTATTGTGAATGACCCACTATTTCGGTAGCTGTCATTTTGAAGCTTTTATTCTTTGACATTTGACAAGTAGCAACTACTAAAATGGAACGATACGCATTGAAATTATTAAAATTCACTACAAAAATGGTGAAAAAACGTCGTGTGTTTGCTGATTTCGTCCTTGAAATGCATGAAAATGGTCCGGAATTCCATCGAAAAATCATCTTGACTGATGAGGCACATTTCCACCTCGGTGGCTACGTTAAGAAACAAAATTGTCGCATTCGGGGCTCGGAAAACCCAAGAGTTATTGTTGAGAAGCCGCTCCATCCTCAACGTGAGGCTATCAAGGACATAGGGCAGCCACTTTGCGATTTGGTTATGGAAAATTTCATGAAAAGGATATGGTCCTGTATGAGTGCTCGTGGTGGCCATTTGGCTCATGTTGTTATTAATGGCATACCTTCCTCTTTATTATGAAATAAACGTTCGATCATTTATCTCAAAAAATGAAATTTTTCTTTGAATACCAAAATAACACCTCTTTTTGGAAAACCCTTTATTTCATCACAAACGGCCCGCTCGTTCTATCATCTGAACACATGACAATACATAGGAAACGCAACAAAAAGAGGTGTACAACTAGTACCTCGAAGAAAGGCAACTAATGCCAGAAGCTACGCACGCCCTTCTTTAGACAAATTCCTGGCCAAAACCTAGCGGCAATAGCCGGTTCGAAACATGTCTTTGAAAACCTTCAGGTAATCCTATAACATCAGCCAAAGTTCACCAAAAAAAAACACAAAGCCGAAAGTCAAGACTTATTTGTAAAGGACGTGGCTACAACAACAGTCCGCGGCTATGTTAATTTCAAATTCAAATAATTGATGGCGAAACTTTCTCTAATTGATTTCGGAAACTGCCCACACCATGAATCACAACGTCTACACACCAGTACAGTACACACCTGAAAGAAAAAATAAAAACCAAATAAGAAACTTTCTAAACTCGACTCGAAATCATTAACTTGCAATTTTCAACAGTCTCCCCTATCTCTGGCAAAGTCACAAATATTTCTATAAGCGTACCGAAATTTTGCAGTTTTTTCTTCTACCCTGAAAAGGAAGGAAAAAAAAGAACCCAAACCGTCGAAGGAAAAAACATAAAATCAGTTGATTAAAAAACTTTTCACATCAGATACGAGTGCAAGGACTAATTGCGAAAAAAAAAAAAACATCAGGCGAAGGGAATTTTTTTTCTTTACGAAAAACAAACGTACATACTACTCCCCAGATCCGTTTCCTTCGACTTGTGATAAATTAGCTTTTAATTACTCCCAGTGTATATGTAGATAAATCCTTGGTCCAGGGACAAGACACACCAGCGAGCTACAAAGTACTGCTACATCTCACGAGGATGTTCGAGATACGAGATTCGAGATTCTCAATTCGGAATTCTCGGCGTTTTCTCCTTCCGGAGGCGTTTTTCTTTTCCTGGTCGTTTCCTTACTTGCCCTCCTCTGTCCTCGCTCATTTCGAGGTCAATTCAATTGACTAATTTAATTGGAAATTGAAATGGAATTGCTTTTAATTTGTTGTCCCTGGGAATCGTCTTCCCTCTGATTGGTGTCGTTCTTTTTCCGTACCGGATATGGAAAGAGGGGGAAAAAATAAAAAAATAAAACGAAGCAAACCGATTAATTGTGAGTCGTTCTGTTGAAATTGAAATTGAAACGCGCCGCGGGTTTATGTACATATACAATCATTGGATACACCATGATGCCTAACTACCTCCTGTTCGCACAGGAAAGACGATCCTCTTTCGATTGTGATCCTTGTAAATGTTATTCACGTTTTATGACTGCAAAAGGATTTCCAGTTGGCACAGACAAAGCGGGGTATTTTTTGCGCGATAGAGTAACAGAGTCATTGAGGGAGGCAACAGGAACATGTAAAGGATAATAAAATGTCTGTATTTGAATTTGAACAGATGACTATAGGGACAACTATAATAGAGAGGAAAACATTTTTACTGCCGCCGTGCAGACGAAGATGAATGCAAACATTTTGCACACAAAATTGCGACTTCTTTTGAAAAGGACAACCATATGGGAAGGAGTAGAGATTCTATACACAGAGTTTGATGGGGGATAAAGTTAGATTTTCCATGAGGCGCAAACAAATTCTAATTGCAAGGATTTTGTGACGATTTTGGGATTTGGTTGCTGTTAGAGGGGATTTTGCGAAGAGCTGTTTTCATATTAGGTTGGGGGGGGGGAATATACAGTTAATCTTATGTAGCTCTGGGGGGTAATTGCAGAAAGGTCACAATGTTGGGTTAGCTGACAAGTCGATTTCGTCATAAGGATTTAGGACTTTTGAGTTCAGCTGGTTACGGACAGAAGAGAAAGGCTCGTGCTTGTCAATTTAGACTTCGAGTGTGATATATGACCTCAGTAAGCCGCTACAGTGTGCGGCTTCTTTAATACCTAAGCTGATTTTCAAAAGTTCAATGCAAGACCCCCAAAAGGGAAACACACGGCTCACAATAAAATCGAATAAAAAGTGTAGTCAACAGGGGGGTGTACCTCACACGAGCTACTTCGACATGTTTGAGACATAAGAGAGGTGATGCAAGTTTAGGATTGGGTGCGGTGCCGAAAAGGAGATGACGGCGGTTACTGACACTGAAATATCTCACCTAATGTCCCTGAATCAAGGCTGTGGCCAGGCCCTTCAGATTGATTTTTGTGAGTGGAATAAGTTGGTAAAGAAATGTTGATTACAAAACGGCCAAGAGCCTCGGATATTGATGGATTTACAGTTAATGACCTGCCAAATGGAAAAAAGAAAACAACGTCCAAAGTCCACATAGATAGTCAAAAAATTCGAGGAAGCCCTATATTGACAAAAAATGGTAAAAATCATCGAAGAGAAAGAACAGTAGGTGAAAGAAATATTAAGACCTGTGACATCTGTAACGTTGACTGCTGCAGAGAAAAACCTCAGTTTTATTGCGGATTTACCACAATCCGCAGACCCTACAAAAAATATTGAGCTTCAGTTGGTGTCATCTTATGTTAAACAAAATCGAAGCAAAATTTCCTGATGTACGCTCAAGGCCCCATAGAGGAAAAATACTTTGATGATGATGCCCCAAATAACAAAGAAGGAAATCCCTGCTGGTACAATCGGTAGCGCCTATGCGGTACCGTCGGGAAATATTAGGTCTAGTGGCACGTAGTCCGCACATGGTTTCAACAACTCCATTTACATAAAGGAACGTGACTCTCATAATGATCCTTAAAGCTTGGGCCATATTGAGAACGTCTCGGTCATCATAAAGCCCTCGCCCACCATTTTATATGTTCAGCCGTTCTGAACTGTCAACAAAGGCTTGGTCTATAAACTTGCTGCATAGCCAACGAAAGAATGGGAATATCTCAGGTGCTAGATGGCAAAACGGTGACAGGTTATGATCGCGACAAATCGCCAGAACCTCTGCTTATCGGGTATTCGTTAACAAGTTCTTTAATCAGCAATTGAGTCGATATACCACTTGAGTTCGGTTCTTAAGCTATAAGAGCACGATGAGAAAAAAAATATCATCGGCTTCTTCTTAGAAACAAGAAGGAACACGAGGGAAGGGTTTTGCCAAGGCAGAAAGACTCAAACTCAAAAATTTTATTGCTCTGAACCACAGTCAAATATTGAAAAATAAACCAATTCTTGGATGTCATCCACAAACCGAGTCTATTGTAGATAACAGAGAGTTGCCTTACTATGGTAAGCCTCTAAAATGCTAGGATATGGGAACTGTACATCGAAATCTAGTTACCCGCTAGCTATTTCCGCTACGCATGTTTAGATTATCAGCTGTATCTCCTTGATCCCTTCGGAACAGCAACTCACATACGTCCAAAATAGCTCCTTGGTCAGTTCTGCTTCAGCTTTAGGTGGCTAGAAGGTGACCCTTGATCATACAACATTATTTGTGGCAATGCGGCTGTTTCTGTATTACAATTGAACTTCGGCTATGCACATTTTAAAATTGCAGACGGGTTACCGATGTGACTTTTCGACTGTAACTCTTTTCATTTTTGAAAGTTGTTGCCTTGACATCAATGTGGACTTCCCCAGATAGCTGAAGATGCAACAACACCTAAGAGGTGTGTGTAGCTAAAAACCGCATTTCAAGGGACTATGGCGGCTATGAGCTTCCTTTATTTCTTAAGTGGTTATACAAACTAAGTATATAAGGTTCTAATAAAGCTTCTATGAGGCTATAATTTGCACTGAATTATACCTTCTTTTTAAGGGTGTTTCACAAAGTCTATGTTAGCTTTCCATTTTTGGTTCACAGCCTCTCTGATGAGGTTCTAAGAGCTCAGTATACAGGTATGAAAGCTTGGAAGTCTTAATTAATTCCCGTAGCCTTGTAACCATGGTAACATCGAAGCTAACTTTTGGTTAAAGCAGCCACGAAATTAGCAATTAATATAATGCTGCGCATTCAAAAGGGCTTCGTATAGTTATGTAGGTCTTCATGAAAATATTGGCACCTTCCAGTGCAGTTCATAAATTACATATAACGCTCCGTCTCGAAGGGACTTCGACTCCAACTCAAAGTAGAGGACGAACTCACCTAATGTGTCGGATAAAATTGAGAGGAGACCTTAACCATAACCTTGCAAAAAAACTAAGCAAACGCTTAGTGAAGTCTTAGTGAAGGAAGAGATTTGAGTAAGGCCCTGTTCCACTCAGGCGTGAGTTAAATTTTTCCCAATCCCGATATATATCCTGGGATATATTTCACATTTCACATGATTTTATTTGCATGTCTTAAAATGTGGATTTTTTTATCAAAAGAAAATGGAGAACTTACTTTTCAGTGATGCCAAGTTATTATTATACAATTAACTGGTAGTTCTTCAGCAAGCACCCATATATTACCAGCACAATTTATCACCAAAGTCGACTAATGGCTGCTTTGTCGCAAGGTGCTGTTAAAGTGCAAGTTAAAGTATATGGGATTTTAAAAGCTAAGAAATAAAGCAAAGGAAGTGGCCAATGTTCTAGAGGTACAAGGTGGGAGAATATCCGAAAGAAAATCGGATTCTTTTGGCCAACCTTGTGATAAACGAGTATGGCAATTAATTGTGACGGCGCCCATTTGGCCGATATCATCTTCTCGACTTGACCAATAAAATTCTAAAGGTTCCAAAAAACATAATTAAGAAACAGACTCGAAGTTTTTCATTTAGAAAAAAAATTAGAGCCAAACAACATCGGGTGACTTTTTTGGCCCACCCTGTATGTATCAGGGCCATCTTAAGCCATTCCTGGGCCCTTGGGCTAGCAAGAATTTGGGGCCCTGTTGGAAAGTAAAATAAGAGAATGAATAAAAGATTTTTTGCTAAAGTCTTATATATACAGGGTGGTGCAAAATTAATTAGGGTTTTCCGTGACTTTCCGCAAGATTTCCGGTGATAATTGTTCGCATTGCTGTCGAATATTAGTCCTTATGGACCTCTGTTGGGTGCCGGAGCATAGGGACATCACATGTAACTGTAGGGCTGATGAACTCGCCAAAGACGGAACAACACTACCTATGCTTCCAGATACGGATTCCTTAGGTATCCCAATCGCTACTTGCAAACTCACAATAAAGCTGGATGCCATCGAAAAAACAAATCTTAGATGGACAACCGGCTCGACATGTCTAGTGACAAAACATATCTGGCCTAAGCTGGATCTAAAACGTTCTAGGCATCTGATCTCCCTCGATAGGAAGCATATCAGTGCTGCAATAGGTGTCATCACAGGACACAGTCTTATAGGCAGGCACGCAAAATGGCTTGGCGTAGCATGTAACAATTTTTGCAGAAGCTGTTTTGACGAGGAAGATTAGGAAACCATTTATCATCTCCTCTGTACTTGTCCGGCCATCTCACAAAGACGAAAACTCCATTTAGGAGAGATCTACTACAGCGATCTTAACGATCTAAAAACCACACACATTCGTAATCTTCTACGCTTCATTAGGAGCTCCAGCTGGTTCAACAAGTAGGAAGAATTAGATACATAGATTCATGTGGTATCACAAGGGACCTTTTAATGGTCTAAGTGTGTCGGCTAGCCGGCAGCCACTTCAACCTAACCTAACCTAATGACCTTAGGAGCTTCAGGAGCAAAACAACGGAAATATTTTGCCTGCATCTGGGCCTGACTGATATCTCAATTTAGAAATGTAGACTGTGGTTCTTAGTACAGCTCGACACAACAGTATGGACGGTGGCGAAAATCTCCTAAAATCTTATCGATCTCTAGAACATGCCACCTTTTCAGTTGCCATAAAGTCGCTAGCAGTGTCCTCATTTACTCTCTAATTTGTTTTGTTAATCTTCCATAAAAAGAAAAAAAATTATAGTGTAAGTGAACACTGACCATTTGGGGCTCCCGTGAGGATATTGGCCTTGGGCACGGTCCCCGTTTGACCTTAAGGTAAAGACGGTACTGTATATACTTCACTTGCAAAATTTTTACAGAACCTTTTCGTTCGCGCCTCTGCACACAAATTGTTGATAAATCAACTTGGACTCGAGTAACCAAAGGTTTTTCGTCTTTATTCGACTATCGCAGGTTGGTATGTTCTTTCTTTTGAACGATCCGTCATGACTTGTAACATCAAGCTGTTGTAGTCTCCAAAATGCTATGTGTTTCGGGCTTAAATACGAATGACAGGACCGGATCGATACTGACGTGCAGATGTCTCTATGACCGATCACAATTTCGAAAATTTACCACATCGAAAAAAAAAATCTGGCAAAGTAATTTCCGGCTACTAGCCTTCCTTTGCTAAAGTAACTTCTGAGCTATAAGGTTCGCATGCTTAGAAAGTTTCTTTAAATATACATATTTTAAGCAACTATAAGTAAACTCCTGTTTATAGAACGCTAAATAATAAATATAAAGCAAATTAGCCTAAAAAAAAATAAATCTGCAAGCAGCCAGTAAGGGATTCCTGTTGTATTCTCGTTGTCTTAGGAGGTGAGCATCCACGTGGTGGGTAACATAACGCTACGAACCTCAGACAAAGTCCAGCAGAAGCTCTCAAACGTGGGGAAATTCAATAACTTCCCAGCACACACGGAATTATTACACCACGATCGGTGATCGCACATGCGCAGGATCAAGCCACGCATAGCCGCCACCGCCATAATTAAGCCATCACAGTCAGTGAGAAAACCGCGTCAGCTGCGTTAGACCGAGTAGCAAGTCCCAGTAAATCCCTAAACTCGCGCTTCGTTTTGACTTAGTGCATAATACACCCACACGTGATATACGTGAGGTGCATTATATACTTTATCATCAAGAAAAAAAAAAAAAAAAAAAAAAAAAAAAAAAAAAAAAAAAAGGAAAAGAAAAGTGCATTACACATATACCTATTTGCTATATAGGGTGATTTTTTAGCTGGTTTGGTTTTGGCAACACTGGTTTTGACAGCTGACGTGTGTTTAGTACCTTGTGTCACTGTCAAACAGCTTCAGTTTGGTTTGCAATTTAACCATGGATCGTCTTACAAATGAACAACGCTTGCAAATTATTGAATTTTACTATCAAAATTCGTGCTCGGTTCGAAATGTTCATCGCGCGCTGCTTCCATTTTATGATCGGCATTCTCGACCTTCTGAGCAGTCTATTCGGAAGATTGTGACCAAATTTCGCACCAAATTTACTTTGTTGGACATTAAACCACCAACACGTTTACGTACTGTGCGTAGTGAAGAAAATATTGCGGCCGTATCAGCTAGTGTGACAGAAGACCGCGAAATGTCGATTCGGCGCCGTTCCCAGCAGTTAGGCCTTTGTTACAGCACTACGTGGAAAATTTTGCGGAAGGATTTGGGCGTAAAGCCTTTTAAGATACAGCTGGTGCAAGAACTAAAGCCAGCCGACCTACCACAACGCCGAATTTTTGGTGAATGGGCTCTTGGAAAGCTGGCCGAGGATCAGCTTTTTTATCGAAAAATTGTGTTCAGCGATGAGGCTCATTTTTGGTTGAATGGGTACGTAAATAAGCAAAATTGCCGCATTTGGAGTGAAGATCAGCCAGAAGCATTGCAACAGCTACCAATGCATCCCGAAAAAGCCACTGTTTGGTGCGGTTTATGGGCCGGCGGCATTATTGGGCCATATTTCTTCAAAGATGATGCGAATCGCAGCGTTACTGTCAATGGTGAACGCTACCGAGCGATGATAACAAACTTTTTTTTGCCCGAAATGGAAGTTCTTGACTTGCATGATATGTGGTTTCAACAAGACGGTGCCACATGCCACACAGCACGCGAAACAATGGCGCAATTGCGAGGCGAGTTTGGTGAACAGTTAATTTCACGTTTCGGGCCGGTCAATTGGCCGCCTAGATCGTGCGATTTGACACCATTAGATTATTTTTTGTGGGGGTATGCCAAGGCTAATGTGTATAGGGACAAGCCCGCTTCGATTGACGCACTGGAAGCCAACATCCATGCATTCATTCGTGAGATACCGGCCGATATGTGTGAAAGAGTATGCCAAAATTGGACTCAGCGGATGGGCTACCTGAGACGCAGCCGCGGTCAACATTTGCATGAAATTATCTTTAAACAAACTATCAATTCAAACTATCGATTCAAATAAATATTTCATTAATTTTTTCGAATTTTTTGTGTTTTTTTTTTAAAAAAGTTCTAAACCTCTTAAAAAATCACCCTTTATAAGCTAAAAACCTAAGATACCTATTAAATCGCTATGAATCTAACGTACATAAATATGTTTTTGCTACTTAACCTAAATTTTGCCTAATATTGTTTTAAACCTAAAATAATTTAACCTAATTGTCATTCATCTAAGAGTGTTAGACCAGTGAGATAGTGGTTTGATTCATTTAAAAAAAAAAAAAAAAAATTACTACAGCTTCATCAACAACAAGCCAGCTCCGGGATGTTCCTGACATGTCAAGAAAATCAACGGGCAGTGTCGTTATTCACCCTATGGTCAAAGGCAAGAATGACATAGTTGGCAACTCGAACGAATTTGACCTGATTTGGGTTTATATAGTAGGTACATGAATCTAGCGCAATACAATACATTATGTACGTCAAAACATTCGTATAGTTGTCTCTATCGTTACTTTTTTTTAAATTCTATATATTCGCGTTTCGCCTCATTCGTTCGAGTTGCCAACTATGTCATTCTTGCCTTTGACCATAGGGTGAATAACGACATCCCCACCCCCGTGACGTGACCCTGGAGGGGGAGACTCACCACCATCGACCTCTGTCGGCGTTACGTCCAACAACGCCAGCTTAGATACCGGCCTTTTCAAGAGTCCACTATTCGTCTTGACATCAGCTGATCTGGCAACCCCGTCTTTGCCATAATACAAGTTATGAATTCGGCCGCGCCTCCACTGCGACCGGGGAGCATTATCGTCGCAAACCAATACGAGACAACCAACCGCTACTGGATTAGTCGGTAGGCACCACTTCGTGCGCCTTGTGAGTTCCGGTAGATATTCGCGAATCCATTGTTTCCAGAAGCAGTTCTTTAAATTTTGTAGAATGCGCCACTGCTTCCTTAGGCACATCATTCTCGGTTGAAATGGAGCTGGAGTCTGTGTTGAATTAGTACAACCTAGCAAAAAATGATTCGGTGTAAGTGGCTCCGGATCGTCGGGAGTAACTGGCAAGTGTGTCAGTGGTCTTGAGTTGACTATGCACTCAGCTTCTAACAGCAAACTGTGGAATGTCTCTAACCGCGGCGCATATTCCTTTAACATGGCAAGAAATACCCTTTTAACCGATTGCACTAATCGTTCCCATGCTCCCCCAGCGCTGGGATCTGAAGGTGTGTTAAATCTCCATTTGATTCCAAGTGCGGATTGTCCAGCAACGACATGGCTTTGGTCCAAAAAATCCTTGATGCCGAGCAACTCTTTATTTAGTCCTACAAAATTAGTACCATTGTCGCTTCTTATCAACGACGGCACTCCTCTTCTATTAATGAAATTCCGAATGCAGAGAAGACAAGCATCACTAGATAAATCGGCTGCAATCTCGAGATGTACGGCTCGAACAGTAAGACACGTAAACAGAGCCACCCATCGTTTCTGACGTTGTCTGCCTATGGTTACAGTAATTGGTCCAAAAAAATCAAGCCCCGTGTAGCTAAACGGACGAACATATGGTGTCACTCGATCAGGAGGTAGGTTACCCATTTGTGGTTGAATTGGCTTCGCTTTTCGGATCCGGCAGAGTGCGCAGTGAGCTTCCACGTTGCGAACCACTGACCTAATAGATGGAATCCAATATCGCAATCGTATTTCATTGATTACAGTAGACGTGTTGGCGTGTCCAAATTTACAATGGTAGCTTTCAACTGCGAGCCGCGTAAACCGATGATTCCGTGGTAGAATAATCGGACGTCTCGTAGCAAGGGAAACGCAGGCAGCGTTTTCGATTCGACCCTTAACTCGCATAACCCCTAAGTCATCTATATACGGGTTCAGCATCCTAAGACAGCTGTCCTTCGGAATATTACGATCCCTGGAAAGGCAAGCTTGCTCAGTAGGAAATGCTTCATTCTGAACACACTTAAAGATATAAGTTTCCGCTTCGCTTTGTTCTTCCAATGAGATTTCGCCAGTTTTCTTTGGTCCATGCAGTAGCGTTTGATTCATGTTGTGTTTAAATCGAAAGACCCACGCCATCGTCCGCTTGTATCTGAAGAAACTCGAAAAACGGTTAATATCTATAATGGGTTTACTTACTTGACTCATAAGTAGAGCAAAGTGTTTGGAACGAAGCTCGTCACTGCTTCTATCGACTTTGTTTCTCATTAGGGACTCATCTGGCCACTCGCTGTTAACATGTAGCAGAAACTCTGGTCCATTTTTCCATCGACTCTCAGGGTTATACTTCAGTGGAAACTTAGCACGAGTCGCATCATCTGCCGGGTTCAGTTCGCCTGGACACCAGCGCCATTTGTCTATACTCGTAGTGTCTAATATTTCGGCTACTCGATTAGCTACGAACTGTTTGTAAACACGATGGTCGGATCTTATCCACCGAATAACAGTGTGTGAATCGCTCCAAAATGTAAATTTGTTAACAAGGATGTTGTGACATTTAACAATAGAATCCTTTAGACGCACCGCCATCACTGCTGCCTGAAGCTCCAACTTTGGTATAGTATGAAATCGTGTTGGAGCACACGACGTTCGTCCAGCGACGAAAGACAGACGTACACCATCTAACATCTCGTATCGCCAGTAAGCTACCACAGCCATCGATTCCTCACTGGCGTCGCAAAATATGTGCAGATCCGCAGCTTGCACCTGACTATGGGAAAAATAACATCTCGGTATTGTAAACTGTTCTACATTTGGCAACTGCTCTAACCAGTTTTTCCATTTTTTGTATATGTTATCTGGGAGCTCTTCATCCCAATGAATTCCAGCTTTCCAAACTATCTGCATTATGATTTTTGCACACACGGTAAAATTCGCTAGCAGTCCGAATGGATCAAACAGAGACATAGTTGTGCTCAATGTTTCGCGTTTCGTGGGTTTGCGTTTAAATGTTAGGATGTCATTAGGAACTTTATTAAACTTGAATACAAAGCAGAAGACATCTCTTTCTGATGACCAATGCATTCCCAAGATTCGTTCCATATTATTACCCTCGACACTAATTGAGCTATCGGCGGTTACATTGCCTATTTCACTTTTTAGGAGCATGGAGTTGGACGTTATGTTGTGCATCTCGAATCCACATGCTTTGTTTATCTTAATTACGTTTTTCACTACATCGATTGCCTCTCGTTCCGTATAAAAACAATCAACATAGTCGTCCACATAGTGTCTCTCAATTATTCCCTTAACGGCGCGTGGATGTTCTGCTGCGAAATTTTGTGCGTTGAGATTTTTTACGTACTGAGCAATTGCTGGTGAGCACGAAGCCCCGAAAATCATTCGCTCCATTACGAATGTTTTCAGCGGACGTTTAGGGTCGCCGTCTCTCCACAAAAATCTTTGGGAGTCTTGGTCTTCTCGTGTGATATAAATCTGGTGAAACATTTCCCTGATGTCACCGCAAACTGCAATTGGGGCTTCCCTAAACTGAAATAGAATTGATATTAGGGGCTGATTTATATCTGGACCTGGCAACAAAACTTTGTTAAGTGAGACATTATTAGTTTCGGCGGCAGCGTCGAAGACGAGACGGATACCCTTTTTATTTGGGTTCTTTACGCCAAAGTGGGGCAAGTAAAACGTTTTATTGGTCCGCGTCTCCTGCTCTTCTTCTGTCAGCAGTCTCGCATAACCTTTACGAATGTATTCATCGATTTTCGCACGATATTCATTGGCATATTCTGAGTCTCGGAACATTTTCTTTTCGATACTGTCTAATCGTCGTAATGCCATTTGGAAGCTGTCAGGGAAAGAGACATGATCGTTACTCCATAATAAACCAGATTCAAAATGATTACCACGTCGCTTTGTTGTTGAGTATAATATAGCTAATGCCCTCTCATCTGTACTTGAACGTAATGGCTTGACATCAGTCCTTACTCCAAATGTTTCTATATCGAAGTACGCATTCATAATATTTTCCAATGTTTTGTGTTCTTCACTTATTTTGTTGGCGACACAGGCTGTTCGCGCACGCCTTTGAGGTTCGTTCCCTATTGGTCCATAAACCAACCATCCAAGCCTTGTACAAATTGCGATCGGCCCTGGTACCTTTGATGTTAGTGGAACTTCTATTGGCACTGTTAAGAACGCATGTATTAGACTTAGTATCATTTTTGGCTGTATGTTACTATAACAGTGCAAGGGTAACTCTGCGAGATGATTACTATTACTCTTGTTTATCAACTCGGACACATTCAAGGATTGAGTTGGCAGTGCCAAGTTAGACGTCACAAAAACGTTTGACATATAATATTTATCTGCATTTGTTTCCACCCCACTAATTGATAGTTCGATTATTTCGCTCGCTTCTCGTAAGAATTGGCGATTAAGCCAATGGAGCTCCAACGAATATTTCTGTCCGCGTAAACCAAGTTCTTTTACTATTTGTGCATCGATCATTGTGGCGTTGGCTCCATCGTCTACAAATGCGTACGTTGTCAAACATTTTCCGTTGCCATACAGTTTTATTGGAATAATCGGAAATAGTACAGTGTCATCAACTTGGTTCGCGTACACATAGCAATTTCGTTTGTTGTATTCGGCCCCAACCGTTTTGTCCAAAATGTTCGGTTCCATGTTATATCTCGACGGCGACGGGGATACTTCGAACTCGTTAAGGTCGGAATGCAACAATCGGTGGTGAAATTGCGAGCAGCCTTCAACTTCGCATTTGCGTTTGGTAAAGCATTTGCTAGCTTTATGGCCTTTTTTAAGGCATGAAAAGCATACTCGCAGCAACTTTGCTTTCTGCCACCGTCTGTCTACAGCAAGCTTTAAGAAACTCTGACAGGACACAATAGTTTCACAGTCACCATCACATACTGGGCATGGATTCTGTGCGACGCTCACCATCGCATGTTTACGTCCTCGGTTTCTTTCAATGACGGTTGTTGATGGCTGATATCTTCGTGTGCTTGGATTAAATGGTGGAAGAGTCGGAGGCAGGGAATCGTTCACCATATTAGCTAGTTTCCTTAAACTACACAGCCATTTACTAAAGTCGACAATGGAGCCAACTCTTTCTAGCTGTATACACTTTTCCGCCCATTGAAGTTGTCTGGCGACGGGCAATTTGGACACTAATTCACTTATCAATGTTGGGTTCGTTAGGTGATGCTCTCCTTGAGCGGATTGTAGAAACGTGGTCATGTTGTTGATCTTATTTGCGAAGGTGATGAGGGCGTCAAGATCACCTTCAACAACTATAGGTAAGGCATGTACTTTCTGAATTTGTGATTTGATAAGTTGTTCTGGTCGTCCGTATGTCTCTTCCAGAGTTTCGAATATGGCGTGTACATTTCTGGAGCTGCAAAGAAGCGACTCGACCATCTCGCGAGCGTTTCCCTCTATGGAATCTCTCAGTCGCATAATGTTATGGAGATCGCTATATTCAAACTCATCAGTGGTACTCGTAAATGCTTCGGAAAATGTCTGCCATTCTTCTGGAATTCCTGAGAACTTCGGTAAAGGATAAATTTTTTTTTGGCGATGGGGTATATACTGCTGACTATTGGCAAGTGACTCTACTGATTGCCGCTCGGCGTGAATATTGGCGCTTTCAGTGGTAACTGCAGATGAAGTAGATGGTGTGATATTTATGACAGTATTTTCGTTTCTGTGTATTTCTTTGCGAATCTCGGTTACGCTGGTTTGTAATTGCTGGTTATTACTAACTATTAGCACTTGTATTGCATGCATTTGGCGATTAAATTCATTCTGTAATTCTGTTAATTTTTTATTGAATTCAACTGTTACCTGATCTATATCCTTTTGTGTTCCGTGAGGTTCTTGCAAAGAGCGGACGGCGGTGGCTGGCTTCGACGAGCTCTGCATGGTAGTGGGCATTAATGGCTGGGGCGGCAATGGCTGGGGCGGCAATGACTCTAACTGTATAGGCTGAGACGGTAATGGCTGCTGGGACGGCAATGGCTGGGGCGGCAGTGGCTGGGGCAGCAATGGTTCTGACAATAGAGGCTGGGGCGGCAATGGCTGGGGCAGCAATGACTCTAACGGCGATGGCTGGGGCGGCGATTGTTGAGACGGTACTGTCTTAGGCGGCTGTGCCTGTGGCGGCGACCGGCTAAGTTCAGGCATATCAAGAAAATATGGCTCAAATCTGTTGGAAGGCTTTCCTCTGTTTGATCGTTCACTTCTTCTACTCATGAACTGGCGGTTTTCGAATGCTAGGAAGAAAACTTCGAGTCTATAGAACGGCTAGCAGATGATATGGATTTGATTCAATAACGAATAATAAAGTTGTGGTTTTCCTGTTGTGCCGGAGAAAATAATAAACTCCAACGATTTGTTAAAGTTGCGTTTATTATCTAAAAGTTACAATATTAAATTTTTCTTCATGAATAAAATTGTTTTATTCATGAAGAAAAATTTAATATTGTAACTTTTAGATAATAAACGCAACTTTAACAAATCGTTGGAGTTTATTATTTTCTCCGGCACAACAGGAAAACCACAGGCAGAAATCACAGGTAACAAGTAATCATAACATTTATATACATAACATTCACCACTATAACATTCAACACATAACGCTTCAAATCTTCTTTGTATTAAATAATTTTGTTCATTTACTCAATCTAAATCTTTATCATTAAAAATTGTGGAAATATCTACAATAGGTATCTTTATAATCCAGTGGAGTCACATTGTTAAATATCCTGAAATCATAATCATAAAGCTGAATTTCATTGAGATCATTGCACATTTACAATTTACATGCACAAATAACAAATAAATTGAGATCGTAATATACAATATAAACTTAAGTTCCTGCGCATATTTTTGTTGTTTACCAATAACGCATTTGCTTACATGAAAATGTTTTTCTATCCAAAGCAAATCATAAGATTTGCCATGTTCTGCTAGTTCCCCCCCTTATCGGTCATCTTCGTCATCAGCATAGCGTCCAGCTCTTCGGTACATACACTATCAGCATGACATAATACCTGAAATGTTTCACACCCGAACAAAATTTTAAAACCAGTTCTGGTGATGAGTGTCCGAATGCACTTGTCAGCATGTAGTTGTTTCCTGTGACGAGCCCCTCCCCCGATCAGATCCATGAGGATCTACTGTTTACTATGACTTTGTTAGCATTTTAGCAACGGTTCAGTTCTCTCACAATAATATTCTCATCATTCATTTTCAATCGTCACCTCTCCCCACGACCCAACCCTGAGCAGCCGGAAGAATAAGTTAGAAAGGGAGCATTGGAGGTGAATGAAATGGAATGGACTAGGTATAACACTTTGATATCGAAGTGTAATATCATCATCTACATAAGGCGTTTTTCTTTTTTAGTTCAGAGCACAACCTGAACTGTTATACAAAAAGTTCGTGTTTCTTTTTAGCTCAGATACATCAGAGCTCAGAATTTGTATTTCTTTTTTCGTTCAGAGCGCTATCAGAGCGCGCTCGATGAGCTCAGAATAAATTGACTGAGCAGGCTGAGTGTATAGCTGATCGCACACGTCCAGTCACATTTGACAGAAAAAGAAAAAACAGGATAAGCAAAATAGTTGAAATGGTGGACGAACCTTGTTGTTTTGGAACTGAAAATTAACCAATTTAATAAATAACAATTAATAAATTTTAATTTATGCATTTATGACAACTATGTGCTCAAGTGTGTTTCATAAATACCTCAGAACAATCTGAACACGCTCGCTTCAGAGCGCGCTCATAATGCTCGTGCTCAGTTCAGAGCTCAGCTCTGAACTAAAAAAGAAAAACGCCTTTAGTTGCTTCCTTCAAATAAATAGCAGTTGTCATATGGACCCAGTCGCAGCAGCATGCACAGCGGACATATGCGACAGACTTCCCTCCATTTAATGGTCGCACAACCGGCCGGAATTGCCTAATTTATTCCGCACTTAAATACCTATACCCATATGAGTGAATTTGAATATCGTTGAGTGTTATGAAGGCCCTGTTGAGGTGACACTCAAACACCCTCATAGCATTTAGTTTCATAAAAAGGTTAGCGCCCTAAAGGCAGAGGTCCAACTCATACACACCCTTCTCGTTAAAGTGCATCTGTCCCCGTTTAGTGTCATTCTCCTCCATAAAACGAAAATCTTTTCGCCAATATTTACATACGGCTTTGTGAAGAAGCCCCACCCCTCCCCCGCACACACTTTTCTTTATTTTTCTTTATTCGCCCGCGCTGGAGATAAATTGAAAATTTATTCAAATCTCGCATGTTTCCGAAAGGACATTAAAATAATTATTTCTTCACATCGCCGCTGTCACGCCCGCACTTTATACTGCTCCTAATGTCCTTCCACGGCAAACATCCATAAAACATTCAACTGCTTTAAAAGAAGAGAAAAAAAATTAAAATCTCAATCCTAAGAATCCTATGCAATTTGAAACGGAGGACAACTCTTAACTCTACCGCCGCCGCTGCACATAAGTCGATGAATGAATTAGGATTGTACTCCTTTGGGAGTGCCCCATCTCGCTGTATACTCCAACATTCAATATCCTTTATGACCATGCATTAAAATAAAGCACCAGCCCAGGATCATGAGTGCGCATAAAAAATTTCGAATTTTTTCTTCATTTTTATTTCCACAAATGATCCATGGGGACTCGAAAGGAAAATACAAAGCGACGCGCAGTGCAAAAGCGTGTGGGAATACAAATACTGTTCGAGTTCGTCTCTTCCATGCCATTTGATGTAGGCTCTTGTCGAAGGACGCATGCCAGTGCATAGAATGAGTTTTTTTTTTTTTTTCTGTTCGAAAGCAAAGATAAAAACATTTGCGAGGATTGTTCTTATAATGGAAATTTCAGTATTGGTATCTTTTATTTTGCAAGAAAATCCGGGAGATATTTAAAGGCTATCACTTTTGGAATTCCCGGTTTTCTTTTTTTGTTGGAATGGAGACGCATTATTTGAACGGGGATAACAAATTGCTGGAGCAGGAGAGCAGTTGAGCGCTTTGTCGAAGTGGTTTTCTAAAAAGTTGGTGCCAGGCACGTGCAGACGTTAGTTCTGTCGACTTGGAATCGGTTTTCGATGAAAGTGAGGAGAGCGCTACCTAGGTGCGGAATTTAATTGTCAACTCTTGGGGAGTTCACTATTCTTGCACAGCGAACTCACAAGTGGATGGTGAGTGTGAGAGGTATATGATTCCCTCAACTTGACAAGGTTAGCTTTCACAATTAAGTTATGACCGTGGAAGGTTGTGGATCCAGTCCCGGTACTGTGTTCGAGCTTGGACTCTGTCTAAATCATGTTAGGGTTATCCACCGTAACATTTTCGGTTTTCGTTGACCGGGTTTGGACGACGAAGTACAACGACGAGCGATACAAGTTGTATGGTCACATCGGCCTAGCGAAAATAGCTCATGAGTCGTCTTCAATATATGCAGCTTAATCCTGTAGAGCGTATAATATCTTAAATAATTAAGCCCGTAGAGGATTTAAGTGGTAAGTCGGGGTAAGACGCAGTAGCAGAAGGCCTTGTCGTAATTGTCGCGCAGTGGAGTGTTTTACGCAGTGGAGTGTTAGACGGAAGGACCGGCGTCCCCAGTTCACCCGGAACTATAGATCCGCCTTAGTAAGTCAGTAAGAAGATCACTAAAGGCCATGTTCCTGCTATAAAATAGTGTCTTAGTGCATAGTTTTCGGGGGTTGAACCTGAGATCCCTTGCTCGGTTGCAGTTCAGCATTTTAGCCACTGAGTGATTGTGCTGAACATTCGAAGTTAAACTTACTTTTTTGAAGATTTAGCTATTTGAATTGCTATTTTAAATGAATTTAAAGGTGTGTTAGCTCTCGCGAACTATTAATAGGTCTCAAATCGAAACATCCAAACATGTGACTGTAAAATTCCATAGCCACAATGAGTTGGGGCATCACCAACAACTCAGACTCGAACAGAAGCATATGCAAGGTAAGCAGATTTGACTGAAGATTCGTTTAAAGTTTATAATAAGCCGTCAGTTGTTGTAACGGATGAGCTCACCCAAAGTATAGAAGCGAAGCCTTTTCTTGCCACTAAGTCTCTAAATATTTGATGAGAGGTTTAGTCCTCGAAGACATTGCTGTCACACACCGCAAGACCGAAATGGCCCACAACGACCCTGTAGATCATCTCCTGTGACTTGCTCTGACTTCTAAAAAAAGACTAACCCTGATGATTCACTACTTAAGCATGAAGTAGCCAAACAAGGACTTTTATCCATTTCTTTACGACAAAAATTCCATCATCATCAATGGAATTTTTAGAAGGCTTTGTTATGACTTAAGTCGCTTCTTCAGTCAGTCAAACCTTAAATCAGACTTAAATAGGGCTGATGTCTAAGTTCTGTCGTTTAAGGTGAAGATGAATATTTTTCGAGGACAAGATTTTGTAAAGCATTCCGACTTCGGCAGGAACACTTCAACTATGGACCTTTCCAGTCTTCGTTACTGCAGAAACTCAGGTAAAATGCTGCGAAATCAACTTTGAGTTTCACCAAATGGAAAGTTTTACAAAGGCTCAGTGACGTCTTTTTTAAGAGAATACTGACGAAGGAACCTCCATAAGACTTTTGTCATCCCATTCGGTTGAACTCTTTGAGCAATAAGGAACGAAAACATTCAGCATTCATGTTGAAGTAAAGCCGTGAGTGGCTAGAGGAAATCACTCCATCGAACAACAAGTCGTGGTTGCATCAAAGTGGCTTAGAAGAAGGCGAATCCACGATGAAATTTACGAGCTGTCGACTAAGTCAAGAAAAAACTCTGAACTGAAAATTTCACACGTGGCTAGCTAGGATGGAAATGACAAAGGAAAAAGGCTCCACTTAAGGGCACCTCAACTGACTTGTAGTGCACCTGGATGCAGAACCTAAAAGAAAAAAATATCCGCCAACAGGTCTATAAAAGACAACCACTTGTTTAAAAGTGGTTCTTATTTTAACGGATTGGGGAGACTTTCATCTTTATGTCAGAGCTTAGGAGCTTTGGCTTTTGGCTTCATACCATTTATCCCTTTTATGTTGACGGATTCTCGCGAGATATATGGCTGGGCAGAGGTAACAATATTAAGACCTACATAGTGCTTTTCCAGGTGTTGAACCTATGATCCCCCGCTTTAAAATACCAGCCAATGAAAGACTGTGTCACTAGCGCCATCTAGACGCACCTATATCAAAGGAGAGACAGTTGCAAACAAAAATTAAATCAAAGCTTTTGCGTGCAAAGTGCTCCAAGATGGCGGTGATGGCAAACAGTTCTGAATCTTTAGGTTAAGAGACATAGGTAGTAGGTGGCGAAGAATAACAATTTAGAGCTTCTTTGTGAATTTATATGTCCAGCATTAAGGGCTTTTCCCAAGAAACTAGAGTAAGTGCCTTTGTGTTTATAGCAAGTGTACTACTTGTTGAGTTGTTGTGTCTGAGTGCTCCATTTGCGTGGCAGAAGCCTTCCATAAATTTTGTTTGAACCAGTGGACTCTTAAGTACTAGAATGGGTGAGTTATCCCAAGGAATGCAACCTCGAAATGCAGACTTCCAAATCAAAAAATTTACAGGAATGATAATTTAGTTACAATAAAATAACTATATGTGGTCTCCACTTGAGTTCCTTCTGTCAAACGCACACTGGGTTACTGGCCTTTCTATAGCAATCACCTTTCCATATCAATTCGCACAATTTGCAATCGATACCAGCGAGGATCCCGTTCAAACGGCCTATTCCCACAACCATCCCGTTCCCGATTCACTTAATTAATTGCATTGACACAGCATTTTTGTTACCTGTCACCGGGCGCGCCATGTTCGACTCATTATATTTCTGTTGTCCTCGAGGACGCGTTTTATTGGATTTAATTAAAAAAAAAAAAAACGAAAATAAAAAGTTCACCTTTGATTGTGTTGCTCTCCAATTACGCTGGTCGCATTTAATTTATTCCCACCGCTGCTCTGCTGTCCGGGCCAAAGTTAATTCTCTCGTTTATCGGTTAATTAGAATACACTGTGATGACCGCTTAAATAACTCATTGAGAGGGTATAGGTTGTTCGAAATGACACGCGCACATTCAAAGCACGTCGCGCCCATTTGTCGATGTTAATTTAAAATTAAATGACATTAACTATGAAATATAATATACGCCGGCCGCGAATTGTTAATCCCTCGCTGCCAGAAGACGTAATGGGATAATGGAGTCCTCTCGCACCACGCCACCGCCGCATTAAGTGAATTTCCGCACGAGGACGAAGGCGAACAACAGGCTCATTAATAAATAGCCATTTTTCTGAGACAAATGTCATCTTTCGCTCATCTCGCTGATAAATGTCAATTTCCATATTTTGTTGAGCAAAACTACTACATAAGTAGAATTCCATTCGGATAATTCACAAGGCTGAGGAGCAGTGCTCCAGCTATGCAGGGGATCACACTGAAACGACATTGAGGGTTTATAAAAAATGCAAAAGCCCCACAAAGCAAGTGCTGCTTGAGTTGGATTGGAGTTTGTCGTTTTCCATTTACAAGAACACTGATCTGAACCGAACGCAGGAGAGGAAAAAGCGGAAAAACCTCCTCCAAGTGTGGCACTGGCAAGTGGAAAACATGAAATTGCATTAAGTTACAATTTTTTGATTTATTTTTTTTTCTCCTATTCATTCCTGTGTCATCCAGTCTCCCTCTAACCATGTTTCGCTATTTTTGTATTTTTTTTTTTCCCCAAATGAATTTAAATTGCTGAGAAAAGTTGTAAACAAGTTGTGAATAATTCATAAGAGAATAATTCCAGCGAAAGAAGAGGGGGAAGGACTCGTCGGTGTTCGGGGAAAATTGCTGTCGCAGTTTGTTCAAAGGTTGCATGGCTGACTATTTACAGAGATAAAGCTTAAGATGATAAAGATATGGCACTCGATTACGTTGAAATGTCCTTTTGGATTTAGAGTTCGCCAAAAAGGAACTTATAGCGACAGGCAGTGGTGCAGTTTGTTTATAAAGATGAGGGAGGGGCCCACTTTGCTCCATGAACTATTTACTGTTTGTTTAAAGTTTGTGAAGCCTTTTTCAGCGAGGAATTGGGTCAATGCTGCCGAAAAGGCGGTCAATGTTGCACTTTTAGGTAATTCGTGAGGGGAGTATCGCGTCTCTGACAGGCAAAGAGAGTCATAAACAGCAGCGCGATTTCAGCTCTAGGCGGTTTCTAACAATGCACTTGTGCATGCCAATGTTTTTGGTATTGAACGCTGGTTTAAGTCGCTTAAACGCTCTATGACGGAGTTATCGTTTTACATCACGGATTGGGACAGATTTGAAAGGGTACATAGGAAAAGCGCTGTAACACACATCTTTTTCTGAAGGCTCACGGTAAAGCTGGCCAAATCTGACAGACGATCGTAAGACCCTACCCACAGCACCCATCGTGCCCATTGCGGCAATCTATTCATTTGACAGATGGATCAAATATGTAGCAGGATTTGCTCTTTTCAAAACCACCACATCATGATAGTAAATCTCGCCCATGTAAAGGTTTGGTAAGAGGAACGAAATAGCAAAAGAACAAACATGATGATGAGATGACTGCCATTATTTTGTTACTCTACACTCGTTCACATGACTGTTCTGAAAAGAAAAGAAATAAAATATATTAAAGGAGACTCATCGACACTAATCGCTCTCATTGGTTGACAAAATTGCGAGAAAGAGAACAACTGTCAGAGTCGTTGAATGAATTAAGATAAAGTACATTGGGAACGTTCAAATATCTAGTTTACTAAGTCTGACAGCTGTCCGAATAGATGTATCTCGGTTTTGATTGGATAAAATCGGTCATATGAACAGCTTTTCCAGTTGACGTTTATGGAGGGGTAGCCGACGGATCTAGTCAAGAAATTCGTGACTTATTACTAAGTTGACAGTTCGCATATTTGGCTGACGCAGAGAAAGTGACGTTGCCGATCAATCTAGTCGAAGATAACTAGTTTCTTGAATGTGCGCATTCATTAATGAAAACTTTGAAGCACCGGTGACAGCTGACAGGTCACTAACCAAATATGTTGTCTGTGGAATAGTTCTTTCGTGCAATGGATATGCGACAAATTTGACGGGACTATTATTTTCATTGAATAGGTTAATTTTAACGGATCCATCGACTACCTTCCATAGCACTATGTACAGGGCGGCGCAAAATTAATCATCCAATTTTGTTTTTGAATTACTTTTGTTACTAAATAAAAAAACAATGATTTTGAATGATGGAAATCTTTATTCGCACCTTTACAATATTTTCTGTTAGGTGGAAAAGACGATAGCCGTCAAGTAGCTGCCGCCAGTGTTGAAACAGATTTTTACCCATTTTCTAGCATTTTCTGACACTCTGCAAGATTTCCGGTAATTACTGTTTGCATTTCTGTGGAATATTCTCCTTAAACGCTGCGATTTTCTCGTTGGCATAAAAGCCCCAAAGAAAGATATCTTCTTTTTTTTACTGCAGCTGTCTAGTTTACAAAAGTCAAATAAGATTGACGTACGACGTCATTTGCAAAAATTATAACATCTTCCGATAGGGTGATTAATTTTGCGACACCTTGTACGAAACGCTTGGCCAGGTCTCATTGCACACCTATCTCAGCACAGTAAGGCAAAGTCAAGTAAAGGAGCTATGCCCAATAAAACAGCTTACAGCCATATCTGTTATAAAGTGCTATAAACTGGTATTTTTCACTGCGCCACCTCTCGCGAACATCTGACAAACATCCGAGAGTAAAACTCTCATGAAAGAGCTTCTCGATTGGCCGTTTGGACTCGGCATAAAATTGTAGATCCCTTCCATTCGTTCCAAAAATAAAAAAAACTCACACAAAAGGAATGGTTGTGAGAAGCTAGGCCCAGGGTACCTACGCAAACTATTTTTTTTTTTTTTTAAACTGGTATATTTTGTTGAGTGTCTCGACTTTGAGTTTGATTCCGAAAGCGCTGAAAGCAGTTTACCATTAACTCGCAACTAGAGAGATGTCAACATGATCTGCTGCTTTCAAGTCACTTCTTCTTGGAACAGCTACCTACCTAGTGTAGGTCTGCAAAAGAGACAATTTAAGTGTAGAGGCTGTAATTGTGGTTTGCTTCGATAAAACACATTTTGTGGCAAGCAAATCCATTTTGAATGTCAGTAAAACATCTTCGACGAATAAGACAGTCATATACAAGCTTTTGCTAATGAGCTTTAAATATAAAGGGTGATTTTGACCGCGGCTGCGTCTCAGGTAGCCCATCCGCTGAGTCCAATTTTGGCATACTCTTTCACACATATCGGCCGGTATCTCACGAATGAATGCATGGATGTTGGCTTCCAGTGCGTCAATCGAAGCGGGCTTGTCCCTATACACATTAGCCTTGGCATACCCCCACAAAAAATAATCTAATGGTGTCAAATCGCACGATCTAGGCGGCCAATTGACCGGCCCGAAACGTGAAATTAACTGTTCACCAAACTCGCCTCGCAATTGCGCCATTGTTTCGCGTGCTGTGTGGCATGTGGCACCGTCTTGTTGAAACCACATATCATGCAAGTCAAGAACTTCCATTTCGGGCAAAAAAAAGTTTGTTATCATCGCTCGGTAGCGTTCACCATTGACAGTAACGCTGCGATTCGCATCATCTTTGAAGAAATATGGCCCAATAATGCCGCCGGCCCATAAACCGCACCAAACAGTGGCTTTTTCGGGATGCATTGGTAGCTGTTGCAATGCTTCTGGCTGATCTTCACTCCAAATGCGGCAATTTTGCTTATTTACGTACATTCAACCAAAAATGAGCCTCATCGCTGAACACAATTTTTCGATAAAAAAGCGGATCCTCGGCCAGCTTTCCAAGAGCCCATTCACCAAAAATTCGGCGTTGTGGTAGGTCGGCTGGCTTTAGTTCTTGCACCAGCTGTATCTTAAAAGGCTTTACGCCCAAATCCTTCCGCAAAATTTTCCACGTAGTGCTGTAACAAAGGCCTAACTGCTGGGAACGGCGCCGAATCGACATTTCGCGGTCTTCTGTCACACTAGCTGATACGGCCGCAATATTTTCTCACTACGCACAGTACGTAAACGTGTTGGTGGTTTAATGTCCAACAAAGTAAATTTGGTGCGAAATTTGGTCACAATCTTCCGAATAGACTGCTCAGAAGGTCGAGAATGCCGATCATAAAATGGAAGCAGCGCGCGATGAACATTTCGAACCGAGCACGAATTTTGATAGTAAAATTCAATAATTTGCAAGCGTTGTTCATTTGTAAGACGATCCGTGGTTAAATTGCAAACCAAACTGAAGCTGTTTGACAGTGACACAAGGTACTAAACACACGTCAGCTGTCAAAACCAGTGTTGCCAAAACCAAACCAGCTAAAAAATCACCCTATATCACTTTGTTATCATTTGATTCTGGTAGTCCCATCACCCGCCTGTTCCATTTACCACTCTTAAAAACAAAATTGGAGTAAAACAATATACTCACTGACAACTTGCACAACAGTCGTATAAAAAGGACCGTACCTGTCAGGGTGCAAATTTTCCAGCAAACAAAAAGTCGCAAAATTTCATTCCGAGTTTGTTTAACCCAAATACACTTTTCGTTATATTTTTTCCGCCCGTTTAATTCACTCCGTTCACATTTCGTTTAGTTAGCTATATGCACATTGCATCAGTCGAAGTTCTCTCTTCAATCGAAATCGATAAATCAAATAACAATAATAGGGTCGATGGAGCATTTAACGATATTTATTTTTTTTTTGACAGTTCTCGTCGTCGATTTCTTCAAATATTTGCATCCAATATCATAGCGACTAATTGAAATGTATAGAGGGCAGAATAAAATTAAAACGAAATGTCCCATATATCCTTGGGAAAAAAGAACAAAATGCTCTAGTCGCTCTAGGTATATGCCATAGTTCATTCTCGCTTGTATTTAGGCCAAAAAGTTTCATTTTCTATTTCCTGTTAATTCAACATTTGATTGCATTCAATTGTTGACAGTAGACCAGTTGTATAGCGAATCAAAATAAACAGTCTCCGGGTGATGGCAACGGCAACGGCAAGTGAGTGTTGCGTACCTAGTTTGCCAATTCAGAGGTAGAAATAAACACGAAAATGTTTTTTTCTCTTGTTTTTTGTTTGTTTGTACTTTTTTTTATTCACTGTCCCCCACACATTTGTATGGAAATTTTGATCAAACAGTATCGCAATGCAATCAACAGATACTAAATTAATTGAGAAGTAAGGTATTATGTGCAAAAAGGATTTGAATACGCATGAGGAGGAGTTTTTTGTGTTTCCTTTTTCGTATGACGGATAAAGTATCAAATTAATTTTAATGAATTTCGAAAGAGTTTTTGCGCGATAGATTATATGCAACTTATTTCCACAGGACAGTTGTTGGTTTGTGTTGAGAGCTGAAATGGAGGGTGACTTCTACTACTAAAAGTGTGAGTGACTCTAGATATTGCATTGGTGGAACTATACCGAGATTTAAACAGGACATGAAATTTTTAATTAAATAAAAAGTTTTCCACTAAGAGGTGTTATTGTGAATGACCCGCTATTTCGGTAGCTGTCACTTTTGAAGCTTTTATTCTTTGACATTTGACAAGTAGAAACTACTAAAATGGAACAATACGCATTGAAATTATTAAAATTCACTACAAAAATGGTGAAAAAACGTCGTGTCTTTGCTGATTGGGTCCTTGAAATGCATGAAAATGATCCGGAATTCTATCGAAAAATCATCTTGACTGATGAGGCCCATTTCCACCTCGGTGGCCACGTCAACAAGCAAAATTGTCGCATCTGGGGCTCGGAAAACTCAAGAGTTATTGTTGAGAAGCCTCTCCATCCTCAACGTGAGGCTATCGAGGACATAGGGCAGCCACTTTGCGATTTGGTTATGGAAAATTTCATGAAAAGGATATGGTCCTGTATGCGTGCTTGTGGTGGCCATTTGGTTCATGTTGTTATTAATGGCATACCTTCCTCTTTATTATGAAATAAACATCCGATCACTTATCTCAAAAATTGGCATTTTTCTTTGAATACCAAAATAACACCTCTTATTGGAAAGCTTTTTACTTTTTGGAAAAAAACGCGTTCTGTGACACATGCCCATTGAAAGCAAGTCGTTTGTGTCGGCTGAAAGGTTTATAGCTCCAACACAAAATTATATTTTTTATCCGTCGATAAGCCTTAGATAAATAAAGAGTTGGCGCAACAAGGACCCTACCCCCACCTCCTCACAGCCATTCGTTTTGTGTTGGCTTTTTTATATTTGGAACGAATAAAAGGGATCTACAATTCAATGCCGAGTCCAAACGGCTAATTCATAAGCTCTTTCATGACAGTTATGCTTTTGGATGTTTGTCAGACGTTCGCGAGAGGCGGTGCAGTGGAAAAAAATTGGTTAGTTGCGTTTTCTTTGGAATCGATCCTGGGACGAATATGATCAGATCAGGACTCTAGGTTCGATCATAGGCTTAGACGGTCCAAAATCTGCTTTAGAAAAATTCTTAAAGGAGTTTCGTTTTTTTTTACATTTTTTTTTTCAAACGCCACCGTTTTGACAGCTGACGGGAGATGATTTTTTTTCATTTTGGCCTAGACGGTCCAAAATCTGCTTTAGAAAAACTATAAAAAAAAGTTTCGTTGGTTTTAAAATTTTTTTTAAATGCCACCATTTTGACAGCTGACTGCAGCAGATTTTTGTTCGTTTCGGGTTGCCATTTCCCTGATTTTCAGCTTGTTATTTCACCAGAAGTACAGATTTACGAAACACTGCACCAGTTTGCTTGAAAATGTAGCCGAAAATAAGCCTTGTAGATGGAGCTGTATTCGGCCTAGTTATTTAATGACATAGAACGCATGTTTGAATAAAATCATTACCATCATTTGTAAGTGTTATAGATGACTTTTAAGCTCTGCTTGAATTTCTAATTTCAACACCCTTCGCAAGCATATCGTTGCTGAAAATGAGTCCAAGGTTTTTTGAAGCCTTTTCACTATCGTGGTTCATTTAGTCTCTGTCTTCCTAAAACCTAACTGAAGACTCGCAAAGATGAAAGCCTTACTGCTGCTTCTAAAGAGCCGGTGTTTGACAATTGTGCATATCCCCAGCAAAATCAAGACTGACAGTGGCTTTTAGCTAACTAGCTGCAGTTTTGGATGTAAAACATCTATAGCCGCGTGTAAAACCAATTGTTGGCGTGGCGACGCATGCGGTGGCGACTGAATATTCTTGCGCCGTCGAATGTGTAAACAAGACCAACAGACGCCTTTGCAACGCAAAATAATAGAAGTAATGAATGAGAATCCAGAATAATTCAAAATTGTTGAAATAACTTGTAAAATGAGCGTTGACGTGCTGAATACCATTGAGATGAGTAGTCAAGAAGCTGCTTGGTATCTTCTAAGGTTACTATATTAACACTTATTGGCCTATTGAACGACAGGGGATACAAAAAACACAAAACAAAAATAGATGAACTTGATGACGGCTCTACTGATATTTGGAAGGAAGATTGGCAAGACAAGTCTCAAGAAGAAGCCTGAAGAATTGGAAGCAATTTTTTTAGCACAATTTGTTTCAAAATATACTGAACGCAAAAAAAGGAGAGTTACGTAATGGCTCACAATTGTTTGTCTACGACACTAGATTCTGCGTTTACGTTCCACAAGGCTCTCTTGGCAATTATTAAGTTGTTGATTCAGAAGGCGCGACATGCTTTAAAAACTTACTTGACAATATTGAGCTTTGAATTATATCTTTTGATGCTGATGTAAAATAAACTGGAATAGGTCGTAAAAGACACCCATTTCTATAGTCTAGCCCAGTGATCCCAGACCAAGGAAAAACCGCTAGTTCTGGCGCTTTTCAATAAATAGGGGGGAAAAGTCAATAAATTCTGTGAAGCGTAAACTGCTGAGGTATTTTTATTACGAAAAGAAAAATGCAAAAAATTAAATGTTTATACTTAATATAAAAGAAAACAGCCCATCGAACATCTACGTAAGAATTTTTGTGTGTATCCAAATGCATTTACTCGTTTTGAATTTTTTTATGATTTAGGTTTTATATTTTAAGCTTGCTAATAAAAACTGGCTGCAATTCAATTGAAACACCTTTGGCTGACAAATTGAGTGGGAAACAGTCTTCAAAGTCTGTGAACAACTCTTGCAAAACTTCAAAAATCATTGCATGTCGAATGATGTCAAAAAAAAACTTTCCAATGCAACAGTTCGGACTCGACATCGAACCTACAATGGACGGGCATTCGTTGCAAGATTAAAAGTCCCTCAAATGAATGGAATGACATCCACCTGTCTACAGGTCAGGGGCACTGCCCAAATTCAGTGTTGCCTTTATTGTGGCTTCACGAGTTAAACAGTGCTAGAAAAATAGGTGTTGAGTTATCTTGTTTTCGCTAGTAATATGGGATTCAAGATGCTCAAATCACCTAACATTGAGGTCTATCCGCCTCGGATGGGTAAGGAGTCCGAATGGTAGTAACTCTCGGGTTGCGAAAGCTCGACCATTAGCTATATAATGGTACCACGGGTGATGGGGACGGCCTCTGTACCAAATCTGGTGCAGCCCCATACTTTGAGGTTGGATTCGTGGGGGCTGTGGTTTAATCCAAATGCGGAGACGAGAAGCGTTCTTTCAGAACGAAGAGGCGTCTTGATAGGCCTCGCCTAAAATCAAATGGGTTCGTGCTTTTTCTTACCCAATCAGCCACGGTAATTGTACCAGGGTCAATACTTGTAGCAATACTTGTATTGGTCGTGGGGCGTCTTGTCAACGTCTTTCTCAATGACTCAAATGTGGGTGTGCCCATCGTGAAATTAAGCCGTCAAGGCAGGTGTTCACGTTAAGCAATACTTTCATTTCTGTCTACATTTCAGTGGGATGTATCCTCAATTTTCTAGCTAGGTAATGTCCATAAATCATTTGCAATAAAGCAAAACTGAAAACAAACAGTCCCAGGTGACTTAAGTTGGTTTAAAAGAGCCTTCTATTCATTTAACTTGAGCTCAACTAAAAACTTTGCCATCAAATAGCTATTTTTAGAAAACCGGCAGTATAAACCTTTTGGTCAGTTGCGCAGTTGAATTTACATTTGGAATAACAGAAACGGACGGAAATCGAAAATCAACCCTACAACATTTTTAAGATCTTTACCTGCATAGGGACAATATTTTCACGAATACAAACTGTCGACCTTCATTCAACTGAACTTATTGCCATTTGCGCGATTAGTTTGATTTACAAAGTTTTCCAACCTTCTCCCTGAGTCTAAGCAGGGGTCGAATCGCCACATCCGTGAACGAGCTACGTTCGCGGAATTTTGCCGGTTTTACACATGAAACAGAAACAAATTCCGTCACGTACTACTCGTTCACGGAAGAGACGATTCGACCCCAGGTTTGATGAACGTAATACAAACACTGGGGGCAGCTGACGTTCGACGATATCGTTCTGAAATTTTGATGATCGAAATAAGTTATGTTCAGTCTGATTTTTGTTTGATTAAGGTCCTGGTTTAAGGGGGGTCTCCTAAAAGCTGATATAATCTTGTCAAATCGTCAGGTCTGCATTTTTACTGGCACTTCGCATCGGACCTTAAATGAGAGGGACTTTCAATATCCGACTATTGTTAAGTTACAATACTTATGCAGTGTTAGACTGGTGCCGCAAAGAGGATCTTTCTATTAACCCCAGTAAGGCTATCATAGTTCCCTTTACTAGGAGAAGAAATTTAAATTGAAACCAAATTTCAATTAATGACATATTCATTGAGTACTCCGATGAAGTCAAATATCTTGGAGTCATCTTAGATAAACGACTGAACTGGAAATCCCATGTAAACAATAAAATTACCAAAGCTACCAATGCTTTATGGGCCTGCAGACGTATGTAGGGTAGAACCTGGGGGATAACACCCCAAATTACACACTGGATCTACACAGTCATGATCAGACCTATTATAACATGTGCTTCTATAATATGGTGGAACAAAAAAAACACCATTGCAAAGCTGAACAAGCTACAGCGACTCGCATGCTTGGGCCTTTCCGGCGCGATGAGTACCTGTCCTACAGCTGCTATAGAGGCCTTAATAGGGTTACACCCCTCCACATTCACATCAAAAAAGTGGCTATACGCAGCACAGCAAGTCTGGCACAAGTGGAAGAGATAAGCTTTAGCGACTATCCAGAACTAATGATTCTTATCTCGGAACTTGACATGATCTGCACGGTAACAGACCGACTTCCAAAAACACTATGCTTCAATAGGAATTTCTCCACGGAGATCACTGAGAGAGAAGCTTGGGTTAGCAATAACCCACCAAACTGACAAAACGGCTTAAAGTGGTATACCGTATACGTATGGTTCCAAAATGGACTCAGGGGTAGGAGCTGGCGTACATGGAACAAATCGCAATGTCTCAATACCTATGGGGAAAAGCCCCAGTGTATTTCAGGCAGAGGTCCATATACCATCAAGGAATGCGCGAACCTTATCTACTCTTCAGGGATCAAAGGCAAACATCCATATTTTCACAGATAGTCAAGCAGCTATAAAAGCCCTTAGCTCACCAATAATTGTCTCAAAATCAGTCATGCACTGCTTCAATGCTCTCTTAACTCTTTGCTCCAGAAACAAAACCAAATTATGGCGGGTTCCCGGGCACGAGGGTATTGAAGGAAACGAAAAAGCTGATGAACTGGCCAGGAAAGGGTCAGGAACCCCCTTTCATAGGACCAGAACCTTTCTGCGTCGTCACTAAATCAGCAATCACTTCCACAATCAATAGTTGGGAACACAACACGTGTATCAGACAGTGGCAAGACAGTAGCCGACTTCCCGGAGTGCCGGCTATGTCTTGAAGAAGACGAAACAGCTGAGCACATCATATGTGAATGTCCGGCTCTATCTAGAATCAGAAGGAATATTTTAAACCTTCTGTCGGGATCATAACTGGATACAGAGTATTAAAGGCAAATTGAAAGAGTATTTTAGTTATATCCTTTGTGATTGGCAAGTCTCAGAAAACCTTGCAACTACTTCGTGATAAGCTCATCGTCAACATCTAGCAAGAACGTATAGTCCTAGAAATCGAGGACATTATAGGTTCATTCGCGTACCCGGTTTAAATCGAACGCAATCGATATACATCGCACTCTCACAAAGCCTATACACGTTCTCATCAAAAAATTACAGAAATAAGAGTAACGAGCACTTTCTCTCTTGACTCGAAACAGCTCAGAGAATCTCAACCGGAAAGTACTGCAAAATATGTCAAATGCACAAAGTTGACTGGAAACGCATTTAAAATCCGTCTCAAAAATCCTAAAAAGTTCATAAATTCATAATCTAAAATAAGTTCTGTGAAAATAAAGATGGAGCTCGTCTCGTACCGCCATGTTTAACAGAAATATTACTGCTGTGAAGCAGCGATCCTCTCTGTTTGCCGCTGACAATCATCTGTTGTTCAAAAGTAGGCGCAATTTTTTGTTGGCCAACAAAATCGTCCATTTTCCAAACTGCTGAGGCTGACTACAAAAATTCGAATCAACTAATGGATTTGTGGAGAGAAACAAAAAACCACCTCCACTGTCCTCTACATCCATTTGTATAATTTAATCCTTACACTGTCTGTCTTCATGTGCCGCCGAGGTGAGATGAAACCCCGGGTTGCATTACTTTGCTGCCGCTCCTATTTGGGATCAATTCAATTAAAACACCCAAAATCAGAATCACGCCACCGAATTCCTGTGAAAATAATTTGATTAGAAAATGGAAATATATACGTACCCGTATCGCACTCCCTTTGGGAATACTTGCGCATCACATTTTATTTTTCCTTTTTCATAATTCTAATGAGAATTTTCAAATTTTCATCCGCCATTGCTGGTGGCTTGGTTTTATTGCATTTTTGTGGATATCCCATTTCTGGAATGTGTTGCACAAGATAGGGAGAAAAATACTCGCAAAGTTTCCTCGTACACACACAAACACAAACACTCATTGGGTCTTCTGCACCAATTCCTTAAAGACTGTTACAAGGTGGAATAGTGACACGACGAGTGCACCGTTGGAATTGCGAGAAGAAAAGATCCCCGGAATGTCTTGGGTAATTTCAGGTCAGTGGTTTCTCGATTAGGGTTATTCGATAAGGAAGACAATCATGTCAATGATGCTGGGTGCAGGTCCTGGAAAAGTTTCACTACAAAGGATGAAGAAAAAAAAAATTCAAATTGGTGAAGGAACTTAGTTACGGAAGCGGAAGATGTTTTTTTTTTTTTTTTTTGTTTGGTTCACAGGTATACGTGGACATTGTTTTGTATAATGGAATTTTGAAAAATGACATTTTATGGTATCCTCCGTTGTTGGGAATTTCATTTGTAGAAGTTATGCACTGATTGGGGAATCGGTGCAATATTTTGTTGCAATAACGTGAGTCGGAAAGATTGAATGCAATTCAGTGGGAATATCTATTGTAGGAGCGGTGGCTATCTTTGAGAGGGACTTTTTAACGGGTTCTAAAGATGTCAAAAGAATGGAAACTCAGAAGGGTTAGCCTGTGGTTAACAACAAATAAATGATGTCTAAAAGACGTGTGTAGTTACGGAAACAATTTATAAGTACAGCTTGAGAGGTAGATTAACGGACTGTTTTCTTTGTAGACATCGCTGGTTGTAGGTTATTTAAGCTCCAAACAGCCTAAAACGATAGGTAAGTCGTTGCAAATCAAAGTCTCTATTGTGAGAGTGACATTTTTTTGAGAACAGGGCAACTTTTCGAAGTCTTTTCGTCTGAAAGCAGCTGCGCTAGAAGTTAGCGAATGACAAATATTTTTCTATCGGTGGAAAACAGCTACTAAACCCATGGCAAAATAGGTTGCCTAGAACAGTGTTGCCAGTTTGACTGTTTTCCAGTCAAATTTGACAGGATTTTTTTCGGATTTGACTGATAAAAAAAAAATAAAAATCCAACTGACTGTTTTTTTTAAGTGATTTTTTTTTTTGACTCTACCATAACTCCAAAAAAAAATCTAAATAAAGTCCACCTCCAATGTAAGCCCTAGTGTAAACGAGCATTCGCGCAGTGCAATGAACACACCTAACCGTGTAATATTTTTGACTACCTGAATTGACACGAGCAAACAGTTCCACTAACACCGATCGCAAGCCGCTTAAAGTCTTGAATCTAGTATTTCTTTTACAGTGTTGTTTTGAATTATGGCTGATGTTTGTTGCAGATTTTAATAGCAAAAAATAGACAAATAGTCAAGAAAAAATATTTTTTTCTATTTTTGACCTAGAAATTTACACTGTTTTTATTGTTAAAAATATTTTTTTAAATATGATCAAATGGAGATCAAAGAAAAAAATATCTGTTTTCATTTTGGACTGTTCTTTTTTTTGACTGGACTTTTATTTTTTATACCCTCCACAGGAAGGTATATTCACTTTGCCAATACATTTGTAACGCCAAGAAGGAGTCACCGGAAAATTCATAAGGTATATATATTCTGAATCAGGATCACATTCTGAATCGATCTAGCCTTGTCCGTCTGTCTGTCTGTCTGTCTGTTGAAAGCATGATAACGCCTAAAGGAATTGACATAGGCGAATGAAATTTGGTGAAAGGATTTATTTTTATCGTCGTCAGGTTGGTATTAAAAATGGGATATGTCGATCAAGTGGTTCTGGCACCTCCGTTACAAAACAAATTTTGCATGACTTGTATGCTTCTACTTGTGTTTTTTTTTAATTTTTGACTGTTTTTTTTTAACTGGATTTGAAGAGAAAATATCCAGTCAAATTTAACTGGATTTTAACATTGTTTGGAGTTGTCAACACTGGTAACAAAACCTTTTTAAATTGTGAGAGAGCGGATTTTGTAACACGCGGAGAAAAATTTAAAAACATTAACGAAATCCAATCCGAGCCATTTTACAAAAGTTTGAGCCACATTAGTTAAATGAAGACTACATCACACCACAACTTTATTTCCATCAGCATCATATACCGCTTGCCGGATTTTGCCAGCGGTTTCCAGGCGGAATTACTGGCTATCCGAGAAGCCTGCGTGCAACTAGGGCGCGACATAACGCACAAGCAAAACATTGCTATCCTTATATATAGCCAATCTGCCATCAAAGCCATCAGGTAATAGGTAACGAGTATGCAGATGAGCTGGCCAGGCGGGGTTCAGCTCTACAAAGCTCACTTGCGGCAAGGGTCCACGTACCACTAGGAGTGCTCAAGGGACAAATTCATTCATATTTCCTGCTGAAAGCCAAGAAAGATTTGGCCTACATAAGATGAAAATAGAATAAAAAACCTGCTAAACAGAACCCGCCCAGATATTGCAAGAGTCACGGCAATAATCACGGGGCATTGGCCAATTGGAGATCATGCTGCCAAACTTGGGATCCCACACAACCCTCATTGCCGCAGTTGCGGTAATACAAATGAGAAAGAAACTCTCTCCCATTTTCTCTGCAAATGTCCGGCACTAGCAAGAGCCAGATTGCGAGCACTGAACCAACCTTTTTTTAACGACCTTAGCAACTTTTCGGGTAAAGGAATATTAGATATAATCCGTTTCCTCAACTCCACAGGTTGGATATAAGTTTAGAATAAATCATCTCAACAACCATCACAAACTAGGTCACACAAGTCGTGGTAACAAAAAGGCACATCATAGTGCTACTTGGGTTTCAAGGCCGAAACCGCCACTTCTACCTACCTATCTAGTTAAATAAAAACGAGAAGTGGAAGCCTTTTTTAAATTTCTCCAAAAAATTGCTGAATGCAAAATTTTTGTATCCATTCCGTACCGTAGTTTATTTCAATAAATACGCGCTGGGTGCGTTCACTTGGTGAACCGTTTTAACCAGCTATTGTTATGTGGCGGCGTTCAGTCGAGTAAATCCTCATTTTCTGATAACTTTCTTTTATTTTTTAACACCTTTTTTAAAAAGTTACCTATGTTTAAGTTTTAAGACAAATCTGAACCATTTCTCTTTGACTCTGAGAATTTAGCCAAGGCTGCAAAAACTAGAACCAAATTACCCAATTGGGTGATTTAGCATAACGCTGGATCTAAGAACGAAAAAAAAAAACACAGATGAAAATAATTGCACACTTCACGCCTTAGCAATTATTTTGGTAGCCCACCTAAGCCTGAGTGATATTATCTCCACATTCACTTATTAAAAAGACCTTGCGAACAGCCAGTTACCAGAGAGAAAATTTGTTGGTCAATGTAGTTTCTCAAGGAACCCTTTAACAGAACAGGATTTCCAGCAGCTATACTAAATAAGCAACATACAGAGAATGAAAGACGATAACTCACGAATAAAGGACCAGTTCAACGGCTCGATGTAGAAAAGGTTGATTTGGGTATAAAATAGCTTAAGTAAGATTACCGGCTTTACAGGCATATTTGATCAGTAAGATGAACTCTTTTTGAAAAACGGTAGGTCTCACAACCTGAAATCACTAAATTACTGCCACAGGGAAATCAGGCCTCTTTCAGCAAAGTGTCGGTCTTTAGATTATGGGGCTGTGGGTCTTGGTAAACTCACAACCACGGAAAAAAGCAGATGACACAACGAAAGACCTCGGAAGGTTATAAACTAAAGTGCCAATCGAATAATATTGGCTATCTAAGACCAGAACCGCTGAGAGACATAACTTGATTTGAGCGCGCTTCGATCTATGAGCCAAACTTTTTCGGATTAATGTGAGTGTAGGCTCATAACTGTTGGTGAACTGCACCAACTACAGAGGAAAAGGTCTCCTGAAGTCGGGCAATCACCTTGTTGGCTATGCAGATCGATCATCTTAAACCTTAAGCCGACAAACCATCAGTAGGTTTAAAAATGTCTAAGATGAGGTTACAATGGTACGAAACTCATAAGTCAACATCGGAGCTACAATTATTTTTCAAAGTCCTTGAAAAACTTGGATTTGCTTATGATATTGACATATACTTATGGGAGAAAGGGATAAGCTATCAGTTATGTGTTAATGAAGACAAAACGAAATGAATGCAGTTGAGGAGGGGCTCTCAATACCAGTGACTCGAGCGAGACGTCAAGTCAATTATAACTTGTTAAGGACTTTTCCTTTGCCTAGTCTAGGCCTTATAATGACCTAGTAAAATTATGTCGATGCAGCGATCAGGCAAAGAATCACTCTCCCTAATTTTGGTGATCCTTTTTAAGAAGTTAAACCTCTTTATGTCGGTAGAACCAAGGAGATATTATACAAGACCCAGTCATCCCAGCTCCGCTATATCTTGGAGATGTATTGACAGGTAGTACTGACCAATTTTCAAAGGGTTTCTTTCAGTTTGTATCAAGAAACTATGAACGAGCCAATTCAACTACTAAATTCACAACGAAGTTGATAAAGCATAATCGACTTATGAACACACAAGCTCAACGAGTCTTTAAGTCCAAACGGGACAATACAGCAGGTTAATAAAATACAACACCTTACGCGACTCTAACTTGGAAGACGTTGTTATTTTGCAGATATACTCGCAGCTAGTTTCCGCCAGAACCAAAGCGATGTTTAAAGGAAGACTAAAGCTATCGGTTTTTACAAAACTCATTGGCACTAAATAGGCCTCCGATGGTACACATTGGTCATATCGGTGGGCAAAAGTTCGTTGAGTCTCTAATTTGTTGAATTGAATTTGTTTGAAGTTTGTGCAAAGTTTTTTTCCAAGAAGATGACACTTCTGTAACAAAACTTGTGGTTCACACTCCTTGGCAGAGATGAGGCTTTGGAAGAACCCAGTTACCAGCCCTCACGAAACTTTTCTGGACTAACAAAAGAAATCCATCCAATTGGCTAACTTAGCCCAAAATGATGTAAATGTGCAAATCGCCCCATATGAAATTGAGCACTGAAAACATACTCTCAGGACCGACGCGGATGTCCTTCCTTATACTGCAAAATTTAAATGTGATCCCTCTTCAAGGCGTATACTCACTTACATCCAATTTCCATTATCTCGAATCCTAATAACTTCCGAAAATAGAAATCTTCGCTCTTCACGCGCACCCAATCTTTATCCAGAATGCATCATGAGAGATCCTTCGCCATCCATATCCATCCGTCTATTCATTCAAAAGAAATCAGTTTTCTCTTGCACATCGCCTCGTTCGTTTACCATAACAAAGTCCGTATCCTTGCAACTGCACAAATTTCCATCTATGCATATCCCTTGCTACAAACCTACTCCAGGCATGGTCCTTTCGTTCCACTTTCCCCATAAAAACTTACTCTCCCATCGATCAACAACAATCATAGTACAAGAAAATTTCCACTGTATTTAACAATCTCTCTTGGAGCAATTTTCTTTCGTCCTTGCATCCATTCAGCGTAATGTTTGTGTGTGTGTGTGTGTGTGTGCGAATTCAATAATCTGTCCATTAAAGGATCAATACATCGTAGACATGGTGCGAGTGTGTGTGTGGGTTCTTTCTGTCCACCCGCCGGCAACTTGGAAAGTCGTCGAGGTAGAGTGTACACTGAACAGTTGCCATCAGCATCACAACACTCAACCGTTTCGTCGGTCGTTCTCAGCCCAGTAACCGTCGTCGTCGCAGTGGCAGAGCTGTTGGCAGCAATCCTTGAAGTGCTAGCAAAAACGTACCGCTTCAGTCCATTGCATACATTTAAAATGGGTTCTCTTGTTAATAGTTTACTCGCAGGACACTATACCCTCTAAGCATAAACCTACGACTGCTACTCACTTAAATGTTAGTGGCGTATTAAAGGCTCTCCTCTGATGCGATGCGGGCACAGGGACGCGATACGAGCGAAAAATGCGAATTCCTAAGCATTAGCAACGTTTTCGCTGTCAACACTCCCGTTCGGGTTCTAATGGGCGAAATATTATTTCTAGTCACGTTTTCGTTGTAATCGGAAAATTTTTCAATTTCAATTTTTCGTCCTGACATGGACGGGCGGTGGTGGCAATGGCGGCAACGGCGTGCGCGCAATCACAGCTGAATGGGGCTGGCAGTAAACATTTTCATGTGTGGCACTCGGTTTGCGGTCTGCTCCCCTTGCGTCCCCACAAAGGAGCTAAAGCATCAACCGAAAAGGTCCTTTTATCCGGCGCACCCCTTTCTCTTTGAATTATGGACGCATATTATTATTTTTTATTGGCAATTCATTTGGCTACTTGGTGCTTTTTTTGTTGCGTTGCCTTCCCCAACCCTAAAGGATGATAGACCGAGTTTTTTCTTCCTGCTGAGCCACTTGAATGCCTTCACCTTTTATTGGTGATTTCATGGATAATTGAGTTCTTTATGGCAGGTGTTGCAGATCCGGTGGCAAACAAATAAAGCCCCTTTGGGCGATAGGGTGGAAAATGTAAGCCCATCACTTTAAATTTATTTAACAAATGAAAGTGTAGTGGAGGACCTTTACGGAACTGATACTTTAGGGGTCGTAATGACTTCATTTGTTGGGGTAAATTGGATGAGAAATATTTACCCGCCGCCGCCGCACAGAGAGAGTGGAGTGACACCTTCTGGATGCTGCTCGGATGCTCAGTGGATTTAATGGAGCGGTGCCAATTATTTGCTGCTTAATGGAGAAACACATACACACTTGGGGGTGGATGAGGGTTAAGCACGCCTAGGGCGTGCTCCCATTCCGTAGAATATCGGGTAATGTGGTGTAATCGTGTTGAAGTTCCTTCTTTTTACAATTTCGAGTTCCATTTCGAGGCGAAGTCAGAAGCCACGAGAGTCAATAAAGACTGGCGCAGGGAAAAGGTGACGGCGTGAGTGTAGTTAAAGTATATTTGATAGGTCCCTTTTGACATCGATGTCGTCTTAAAAACCCTGTGAAAGAAAAGTACTGCACTGGAAGGCAAAAACAACCCCAGAGAAGGTCGCTTATACTATTAACGACCTTCGGACGTGAAATAAGGTTAATGGCGGTTGACTATCTACGCATATAGAGATTCTAAGCACGGTGCTCAACAGTTTATAAACCAGTTGGAGGGCTGCGAGGCTAGGTTGATAGTCAGCTTCACTTAGACTCTTTGGAGGCTTAGAAAGCTAGATTGCTAGGTAGCTTCACTAAGACCCAGTTGGGTTCATTACTAAGCTCACATTATCTCGACTTTCAAGTAGTAGAGTGGCTTGAACCAGGAAAAATAATCATAAAAATATAAAAGAACTTCTTAAAGGGCTGCTACCTAGAGCAGCGACTAGTTAAAAGTACATTTGTCACTGCAAGTAGACTACGGTAGACACTCTTGAGCTTTTGATGTACGTTACTCAAGGGCAGAGGTAAAACTTGTCGGAAAGAGGGCTGCTTAAAAAAAGTTACATACCTTGAACCTTTGTAGACCTTTTTAATAATGTACGGTTAAAACAAAGGACCAAACTTAACCTGGATGTGCGCAGTGTCTTAATGGCTAGTGCTTTTGGCTACTAAACGAGAGGTTCCAATTACGATCCAAAAAAAAAAGTCTGACAAACATCCCAAGGTATAAGTGTCATAAAAGAGTTGCTGTACCAACTTACTTACTTAACGGTCTCCCGACCCGTGAAGAGTCTCTACCTGTGCCTGAGACACTGTAGCCTTCCATCCTCTGCGATCCCGGTCACTCTGCTTCCAGTTATCCAGACCAAGCGCTCTGGCTTGGTCTTTGAAACGGAGGTTCGGTCTTCCTTGTCATCTCGAACCTGGCGGCTGGGATTCGAAGATCCTCTTAGCTGGAGCATTATTGTCCATTCGCTCGATGTGGCCGAGCCAATGTATTCGACGTATTTTGGCCTTTTGGACTACATCCACATCTTGGTACAGCGCATAGAGTTCGCGGTTGTATCTTCTCCTCCATTCGCCCTCCTCGCACACAGGACCAAAAATCCACCGAAGAATTTTTCTTCCGAAGGAGCCCAGTATCAGCTCTCTCTTTCTGCTTGTCGTCCAGCACTCGGCGCCATAAAGCAGAACTGGCAGGATAAGGGTTCTGTAAAGCATACATTTTGTCCTTCGAGTTAGGAGTTTTGAACCCAATTGCTTTGCCAAACCGAAGTAGCAGCGGTTTCCTAGGGTAATTCTTCGCCGGATCTCCACTAGGATGTCATTTGTGGAGTTCATGTTTACACCGAGGTAGATGAACTGCTTAGCTACCTCGAAATTGTTGCTATCAATAGTGACGTTCTGTCCTAGGCGGTGGACAGATGCTGGTTTGTTTGTTGATAGCATGTACTTAGTCTTGTCCTCATTTACTACAAGACCAACGAATTTCGTTCTTCAATCGCCGTAAAAGCCTCTATCACGGCACGCTGGTAGCGACTGATGATGTCAATATCGTCTGCATACCCCAGCAGCTGGACGGATCTGTTGAAGATAGTGCCTTCCGTGTTGACACCTGCCCTGCGCACTATCTGCTCTAACACGAGATTGAAGAAGTCACATGATATTGCGTCTCCTTGCACCGGACTTCGGGTGCATATTTGGAATAGCTCGGAGGAACTACTTCCAAATTGGACGTTGCAGCGTGTGCTCTCAAGCGCCACGCTACATAGCTGGATCAGTTTTGCCGGGATCCCGAATTCGGCCATCGCCACATAAAGCTCCTGACGATGAATGCTATCATATGCGGCTTTAAAGTCGATGAATAGGTGGTGAGTCTCGGCTTGAAATTCATTGGTCTTTTCCAGGATTGCCTCAGTGTGAAAATTTGGTCTATAGTCGATCTGCCGGGCCGGAAGCCACACTGGTACGTGCCGATTAGTGTGTTGCAGAACGGTTTGAGACGTTCACACAGTACGTTGGATAGGATCTTATATGCGACATTAAGTAGGGATATGCCTCGATAGTTCTTGCAAGACATAGGATCGCCTTTTTTGTAGATGGGGCATATGGAGCTGATAGTCCAGTCATCGGGCATACTTTCTGCTTTACTCCCAAAAACAAGTCCGGCGTCGATACCAAGTTGGTATCTGCTTCTTGGTGAACCCAAGACCTTTTTTTATATGTACGAAGTACTCACGGAGTCAAGCAGTTCGTCGATACATGTAACACTCCTTAATCTCAGACCTTACCTGTTGGTGATACCAGAGGGGCTAAGGCCAAAGCTGAGCTGGGACTTTTGTCAATATGTTGTTTTTTTTTTACCGAGTGCGGTTGCATGGTCCTAGCGGAATCCAAACCATCTTCGATGCGTAATACTCGGGTGGGCTGAAACTTTCTTCGGTAAGTGGTCCTTGTAGAAGTGAAAAGTTCGACGAAGAGTAATACCAGCGGACCCCAAAACTTAGCCGAAGCCTGATACCGTGTCCGTTAATGTTGTTAGCCAAATACGACACTTCCATTCCAGCGCTTTTACAACATTTCATAAATGTTACCGTAAAAGTAATAGTTCGTATAGAGTGTCGACGTGCGTACTGTTTCCAGTGCAGGATTGAACGTTGACCAAAGTGGGGAATAAGGTTTTCCTCATAGACAAACCATTCTCTATTGTCTCTGGTTTTCCTCTTTAAATTACTATTTCGGGAAACACACATAATGGTATTTTGGGCTATGACTTGTAACCAAAATATGACCGAACTCTTGTCAGCTGTCAGATTTGTTTTCATGTGTCTGTAAGTTGGTTGGGAAATAAAAACACTGATACCAATACCAACTGGAAATGTACACACATAACTTTTCCGCTTCAATGGAGGTGCTAAAATACCTAAACGAAGATGTCGGGAAAATGGTTATGCATGTGAATTGAGTAATTGCATTTCTTCGTACCCGAGTGCAAAATACTTAAACGAGAATCAGTTTCACCAACAATCTCAATAAGTTGTAGTGGCAAAAACTCAAGCGCTCAAGAAATATTGGGTATTGAAAATATTCAGTTTTTAATTGCTTGTCTGTTTTATACCGCAGATGTCTAGTTCACAAATGTCAAATATGATTGACGTACGACGCCATTTGCAAAAATTCTAACATCTTCCGACAGGGTGATTAATTTGGAGCCACCTTGTGTGTTAGGATGCGGCGAGAATGATCCTTATCGCTGGTTTTATTCTCGTGAGGGGTATTTCGGACGAGAAATAAAAGAAAAGAGAAAATCCTGAGTTAGGGTTTCTTTTACTTTATTCAAGTGCTTATTGAAAGGTCTTACCTCGTTGAGAGTTGTTACAAGAAGACCGATGTTAGGTTAATAGTTGAGGTATTAGGGCATAGACAATGGCGTATGATAGAAGTCATAAAGCGACATCTTACATAAAATTATGGGTATAGTATATTCTAGTACAATATGTAGGTTTCTTAGTGATGGGATTTCACTCGAACATTGTGTATGGAAGGATGATAGATTTGGTGGGACTACATATTACATATTTTTACGTTCCATATGTCCTTTTGTTATGATTTAGTTGGACTTTTAGCTTCAGCTGCGGGACAAGCGAACTTGTTTTTATTGGTGAAGTTCAGTGACGTACCGTGGTGCTTTCAGTAGGGTGTTCACTATATTTTTTGTTCCATTCCAGGACACTACGAGGACGTGATACACAACGATCCCATTACTAAGTTTTTTAAAGGTAGATTTATTTTTTGTTTTTTTACTTTTTTATTGGGGAACAATGTGCTTTTTAAAATGATCAGAATATTTGAAAAAAAAACAGGCAAGGCCTACAGAAGACTTTGCTTTTAGAATGGCAACCACATAATTGCATAAGTGCATAATTACGTCAACTTTTCCTAAGCTCTGGAAATTTGCAAGAGTTTTACCAATATCAAAGAAATCAAATGCATCTTCTCCTGCTGATTTTAGACCGGTTAGCATTCTACCTTGTCTATCAAAGGTTTTTGAAAAGGTTATGGCAAAGCAGATAACGAAGCACTTGTCGCTGAACAAATCGCTGAATGATCAGCAATCTGGTTTTAGAGCTAACCACAGTTGTGCTACGGCTATGGTTAACGTTTTTGAGGAATTAAGGCAGGAGTATGATAGGGGTTATGTTTCGTTGCTGTGTTTGCTAGACTTTTCTAAGGCTTTTGATAAAGTTAACCATAGAGTTCTGTGTTGGAAGCTCAAGAATCACACTTCGCTGGTTTCAGCGAAAGAGCAGTAAAATTGATCAGTAGTTTTCTCTCTGGTAGATCGCAAAGGGTCAATTCGGGTGAAAGTTTTTCACTGTTGAAAGAAATAAAGCAGGAAGTTCCTCAAGGCTGAATATTAGGTCCTATACTCTTCTGCATATTTATTAATGACCTTCCAACAGTCTGTAAACATACATCAGTACACCTTTATGCTGACGATGTCCAACTACATTTAGCGATGCCTTCTGGTAACCTAAATGAACTTGTTGTTCTCATCAATGAAGACTTAAAACATATTACTACCTGGTCTGTAGCTAATGGGCTGCTTCTCAATCCATCTAAATCTCAAATAATACCCATTTCAAAAAATAATTTCGACCTTTGCCTCCTTCCAGATGTTTACCTTTTACCCCTCAGGAAACAAGACGAAAGTTGGTACTGTCTCTAGTCCTACCCCTCATTCATAACATATGCTGAGGTGGTCTATAGCAGTTTTGACTCTTCATCCCAGCGAAAACTGCAAGTTGCCTTTAACGACGCAGTGCGTTACATCAATGGCGTACGTAGATATGACCATATTTCTGTGTTTGCTAGGGTTTTGATTGGTTGTACTTTGGAACAATATATCAACGCCAGGAATTGCATGTTTTTGCACAAAATTATTAAAACTCAAAGTCCGTCTTACTTGTATAACCGACTTAATTTTACTCGCTCCTCTAGAACCATCAACCTCATTCCCTATCGTTACAATAACCTAAACTCATCACGATTATTTTTTATCCATACTGTAAGGCTTTGGAACTCTTTGCCCTCTCGATTGAAGAATATTTCAAATCCAATCAATTTTAAAAGTGCAATCTTTCAACATTTCTCTAACTTATCCACTTAAATTCTTTCCCTCATTATCCACTCCCTTTCCTTTTTTTTACTCTATCTCTCTATCCTATCTCAAACTTAGAGTAAGATAAATATTGTTATTAGTTTTAAGTATTTTGAATTAGTATAACTCATGTGTAAATTGCTAAGTACTAAAAAAGATCATATATCTTAATGTACAAACCATTTAATAAATGAATGAATTGAATTGAATTGAACCACACAACCAAAGCTTGGATTCATAATTTTTTTCGACCTCTGTAGTTTATTCCATAGTTATACACTCAGAGGAACAGAATGAGAATGCATAATTATATGAAATTCCAGATGGTGCTTTGAGGTTCTTCAAACAATAGCGTACCACAGGAGAACGAAGGATGGCAGTTAGAATGGGACTCTGGCTGTTGTAAGTTGTAGTTTTATATTGTATCTTGTTGTAGTTGTTCTTGTTCCTGCACACAGGACACAGTAGGCAGTAGGCACAAGGCATGCAGTAACTAGGCCAGTGCCAATTCAATATTTGAAACCATGCTAAGTTCAGCAGTATAGCCTGTGTTTTTTTTTTGTATAAAAAAGTGCTAAAATTAATGCTAAATATTTTTTTTTTAAATCAAACATATTAACAAAAAAAAAACAGTTTTTTAAGAGAAATAAGATATATTTCACAAAAATATCATTAAATAAAAATCACTTCGTGACGCTTACTTTGTATTGCATAAAAAAGTATTTTAATTCAATTAAGTTCAGTCTCTGTTCGTTGAATAAAAATAAATACTTTTTTTAATAGCTGAAATCGTTGAATGGCTGTGTTCAGTGTTCACTGTCAAATGAGAATAACTGTCCACACTAAGGTTTGTCTGCATTGATTTTATTTTATTATTTTAATGCATAATTTGGCTGAACCAAAATCATGCTAAAAAAAAATGCTGACATGATTTGAATAAAAATAAAATAATCCTGCTAATTTTAGCAGGAAGTATGCTATGGTCACACTGAGCTGGCACACCGCACAGGCACAGGTACAACAATTCTATGTTTGCCAGGGTGGAACGAAAACGAAAATGAAACTACAAGAAATGCGAAGGCAACTGCAAAGCGGTGCGCTTGATGTAAGAGACTTATGATGGAAAAGGTTTTTATTTTTATTTTTGATTAATTTTTTTCCGAAGTGCAGACCCTTATGAATGAGTTTCAGTGCCACCAAGTTACTTTGACTGTGAATTGGAATTAGTGATTCGGATATTGGTTCGATACAATTCTTTCGACATCTTATGTTGATTTCAACTTTGCATTTACAAATACCTATACTGATTAGTAAATATATAAATTATTATAAAGAAACAGGAATGAACTTAGGTTCAGTGGTCCCTAAAAGAAGCACTCAAAGTCATTATAAAATTGTTTAAACTGTTGAATAAAAAACAACAAGTCGACGACGGTCGCTGGGTTATAACTGTTTGCCTTTGGAACCAAATGTTCTTATAGGGCTGGGTTTTATAGGGTCTTTCACTTTGTTCTTGCAGGTTTGATTAAAAAAATAAACATTTTGCAATAACAATGCACTCTGTTTTTCATATTCAAGCTTTGGCTGTTGAAAAGCTGGCAGAGTGCGGTCAGAATTTAACCGCATCAACAGTTCTGTATTTTGCAAATTGTTACTTTCTGTGACATAACAATGAATGCTGGAAATCACTTCTGGAAATTATCCTTTCATTTGGTGCACATTTTATACAAATCGTTTTTGAAATGGCACCGTAATCGGTACGACAATTGAAGTCCAATATCCTATCGGACTATAGGGTATAGCCGCCAGTATCCGGGCACTTAACGCATTTATGAACTTTGACTTCTATTCATTTTCTGACATTTTTCTGGTTTTAGTGTTCATAAAAATGGCGACATTTCTTAATATAATTACATGTATATTTTTTTCGAATATTACATTATGATATGATACTGTCGGGATACTAGTGCTCTGCCCTACTCCAACTTAAAAAAAAACTCTTGAGTGCTGGAGGGAAGAAATGTGACATTTATGCTATAAAAGTGGTTTTAAAAATCCTAAAACTCGTTTGATTATTCAGCAAATTGCTTCGCAAAGATGTCTGATAACTGATATTCTGACTTTTCGAAATGAAAAAAGAACGAAAGTAACAAGAGCTCAGATGTCCTCAGGATCAATGTTCAATTGCAATAGAAAAGAACATCACATATTTGGAAAAAGTGTTGAAAAGTGCATGCCCTGAAATAATTCCTTTATACGGAGAAGCTGTTTCTACTATACCAACAATTTAATTTGGAAATTAACCTTCGGATACATATTTTCCGATATTTTTTCTTCTCAAGAAATGGTTTTCACACATGATTCTACTTTCTACCTTTTTTTCCCGAACCTAATCAGGATTCTCCGAATTTTTTTACAAATGTTTATTTGCTTCTACTACCTGCCTTCAGTTTATGGCACAGTTTTTCCCCTGTCATATATCACAATATGATAAATACCAGAATTGTGCTTGCTAGAGTAGCGCTTGTTGCTGTGTTAAGACGGAAAGTGAATAGCACTTTCCATTTGAGCAAATCCACAATCTACTTCCGTGAGCCTGACATGACCATTTATACCTGCAGAATTGCACATGCAACTTAATCTTGTCTCAACCCTCTTCAATAGAATCTTTTCAAATCTTCCGATGAAGGTCCTTAATTACTGATTTTTCCAGGAAGTGTAACTACCTGGATACCCTAATTACCCGTGCGTGTGGAAATCGCAATATATATAAACTGCATATCGCAGGCACTTGCCAGTTCGCCTCAGACTTTGGTGTTTGTCAAAAAGAAAACCAGAGAATCCTAAGCAAAGCTAGCCCAAACCTTCGCAACAACAAATTAAATAGTCAAGTGAACCAGTATCTGAACGATGTCGCCAAATTCAACGACCTCAAGGACCTTCGTGTATGACCAATATGTCAGCAACATATCACGGAAGTTGCAGACCTTTTACCGGGACCAACTGTTCTTCGATATTGCTCTGATAGCGAAGACGGACAACTTGAAAGTGCACGCTCATCGTACGGTCCTCATAGCATCGAGTGACTACTTTCTGGCAATGCTATGCAGTACGTTGAAGGAAGCTAGGTCGGACGTCATTGAGTTGGGGATCGATGGGCCAACCCTCAAAGCGATCGTCGACTTCATGTACAGCGGTACGATTGAGCTTCGCTGGGAAAACGTCGTCCGAACACTAGCAGCAGCGGATGTCCTCAAAATGACCACACTGAAGGTTGCCTGCTCTGAATTTATCGGAGAAACTATCGACGCCACCAACTGGCAGTTAGTTGCGTCAATGGCGAAACAACAGCAGTCCGCTGAGCTCCATAAGAAGGCTTTTGCGTTTGCGTTCGAGAACTTCGAGGAGGTGTGCAAAACGGAAGAGTTTCTGCATCTCACCGAGGAACAATTGACCAAGCTCATTTCGAGTGACGATCTGTGCGTGAACTCGGAGGAAACGGTGTTCCACAGTGTGGTGTCCTGGGTGGAATACGACAAAGGACTTCGAAACGGATTCATGATCGGGCTCTTGTCACATGTGCGTTTCTCGTTTTTGACGCCCGAATTTATCATCAACAACCGACAGTCCCTAGGCCGAACTTACGAGTGTCTCGAGTTGCTGTTCTGTTGGCTGGAATCGCACTTTTCACGGACAAAGTTGGCGAAACGACACTGCGAGCGAAAGAAGGCAAATGGAAAGAAAAGGGAAACACTTTGTTTTGTGAGTGGAAGATACACCGACAATTTGAAAATGCAGTCCCTTGATCAAGAATCAAACACCTGGACCGTCAAAGACTTACCACCTGCACCAACAATGAGGCGTGGCTATAAGGTGATGGTCATGGATAAGAAGCTAATAATCACTGGGGGTCGTCTTAGTAACAGTACTGCCACTAAAATCGTGGAGTGTCTGGACCTTCAAACAAAGGTGTGGACAAACCTACCTCCAATGCGACAAGCACGTGGTGATCCAGGAATGGGTGAATTGAATGGCGATCTGTACGTTGTTGGTGGACGTTCGGATGGCAGTTGGTTACGATCGGTGGAGAAGTATAACTTTCGTACACGCGAATGGCAAGAATTGGCTCCAATGCACTCAGAACAAAAGGGTTTTCTGAGGGTAACAGTTCTCGGCGGACTTTTGTACGCTGTTGGCGATGGCAGCTCTCCTATTGAATGCTTTAATCCTGCTGACAACAAGTGGACACAATTACCACATAAGAACGAAAGGTCGACACGATATGGCATCGCTGGAGTTGGCGCATATCTGTACGCAGTAGGCGGGGAGCTTAGCGGTCAAAAAAGTAAAACTGTCGAGTGCTTTAGTCCTTCAAACAATACATGGACGGTGATAAGCCCATCCTTGGGACAAGCGCTAAGAAGTTTGATATGTGCTTCTTGGAATAATAGACTTATAGCTTGCAGAGGATTAGATAATCAGAGTGTGGTCCAAAATTCTGTTGTAGAGTACAATCCGGAAGAGAACAAGTGGAGGAGATTGCCTGCTCTTTTAAATCATTATTTAGAAGATATTTCTTGCAGTCTATTTACAATTCCAAAATAAATAAAAGTACATAGAAAAATAAAATTTGTTAAAATATTTATTCGAGCCGAAAGTTCTGCTGTTTCTCAGTGATAAATGGGACCTTTGTGAAGTTTTACCTGACAAATGAGATCAACTACCTGAATGCTATTCTTACACAATTTGATTAGCGGAGAGCTTCATATATGCCTCACTTCACTCTTGGGTTGCTGTTGCGGTGCTTCATTGCGTTTCACTTTTCGTTACGCTTCTGTTTCTCTGCAAATTGGCTGCAATATTTACTTGGCCAAATTTCAGTTCTAAGATTATGCTCTGTTCCTAACTCTGTTCTTTCAGTTCCATCAGCTAACATGCTTCTTCTCAAGTCGTCAATTCAGCGCACCTTTCACAAATATCGTCGAGTTGTATTCTTCACCAAGCCTTAAGAGTGATTGACAGGTTCTTTAGAACTTGTGGCAGAATCAATGTATTCTCAAGAGTTGGGTTGGTCTTGTATTGAAAGGACGTCTTCTAAGGAATTGTCACAGGAGCCAAAATGCGTGGAAACGTGTTAGGGCTGGGTTTATCTTACTAGCAACTAGAACGGTCCGGGTTCTCCGGACCTCAACTTTACTGCCATTCTCTTGCATTCTATACGGTAGTGAAACCGTCTTTTAACCGCAGGTATATCTTGCTACCATTACATTCATGCTATGGAACAGTTGGAAGTTGTGTTCGTGATAGACAAATATCTTTGCATCAATATATATGGAAGGAATTTAGAGATTTCTTTTTGAATTTGGATTAGCAGTTATGAACTGAATATACCGATGGAAGCGTTTGGAAACATTTTAAGGTGCATAACTGCAGATGGCTTCTTGGTATCCGCATGAAAATTGCGTGTTAATGAGGCTTTTTCTGTGGCCATTGTGAAATCTTACTATCTTATTCTCCTATTTAGCACGGCTTAACTTACAACCTATTAGGAGGGTTTACTTATATGTTTTACACCCGCAATCCTTGGGAAAATAGAAGCGACATTGAAAACTATGAAGTAGGACTTTAACGTGCTCTGCTCCACAGCCTACATCGAGGACTAGTTTATGGAGAATCCACTTGAACATTAAAAACCTGAGATCTTGTACTGGACGGGACATTTTAAAACGGTGTTGATGAAAGGCGGATCTTCGGTTTTATGATCTTTCCGCACTCCTGAACTGGGACGCTTTCTCTGATGCACTTTTAGCACCGTTTTTCTTACATATACTCATGAATCAACCATTGGTTTAAAAAAGGTATACCTACTTTTCAAAAGTCGATCTACTGACAAACATTAATAAATAAGGAAGGGAATATATATGGATAAAGAAAACAAAAATAAAGATGAGAAGCAAACAATAAACCGAAGTTAAAAGAAAAATATAACACAAACTGTTCATGTGAAAGGCACATAATACTTACTCGTTACTAATTCGATAACTTACAAGGTAGTTTTAACATTTAATGTAAGATGTCGCTACTACGCTTGCCGCCTTAAACGTCAACCTATGCATTTCCTTTTTTTGTAGTAAGCTAATTTCGCTCTCTTTTATATTTCACCCTCCACGAGGTAAGACATCGAGCTCTGCTAATAAAGAAAACCGAAATCTCAAACAATCGTTTTTTTCATAAGGCAGGGGATAGTTATCGCGAAGAGTAATTTTGTTAAGCTCCCTAAAGTCTACGCATAGCCTAAGCTCCTTATTTTTCTTCTCGACGAGAACAATAGGTGAAGCATATTCTGAATTAGACTCACATATTATACCTTGGCTTAATAAATCATTAAGAAGCTTCTCTAACTCGATTTTATGCGAATACGGCAACCTTCGCGGTGAACTATGAAATGGAGCATCCTTACACAACACTATCTTCATTTTGAACTGACTCTCTACAGGAATATTTTTTCTAACAGATTCACAAAAAGCTGGTTTGACTATTCTTTTCACACTGTCCTGAATATTAATTGGAATGTTTGAATTTACTTTTATATCAAAATCGTTGTTTTCATAAATATTAATGTTGAAAATTTGTTCTACAAACAAAGATTCTTCACAAGACGTACTTACATAATCAACTTGCGAACTGCGACACTGACTTAAAGATGATGACGACAAATTCTTTTCATTTGCAAGCGTTTCTGCAGAACTACTAGATGACGGCAACAATGACCCCGAAGAACGATTACACCTGTCGCTGCTTGTCACTGGCAAAATACGATCTTGTTTTTCATCACTCTTGTCTGCTTTCTTTAAAACCATGCCAATCCTGTCGATGAAATTTCTCCCCAAAACGATTGGATAACTCATTGACTGATTTTTCACTACAAGTAAACATAAATTAGTTTTATTGTTATCAAGAAATATACGTGAATTGACACTTCCCAACACTTGAAGCGGGCTGCTGTTTACTCTACAGTATGTGAAATCATAGTCTGCGGCAGGAACTTTTCTTGCACAAAGCTTATCGGACTCCCTGAGTCCAAAAGCGACGTCAAAGTACACGCACATTCGGAATGTCCATCGGTGAATATGTAGGAAATTTCTTTTTCAAAGCCATTAGAAATTGAACTACACTTTGGCATGATGCGACCGGTACTGCGCTTAGACACGTTGTTGATGTTTTCTGCATGGATGTTGTCTTCATTTAAAACGTCTTCGTTGTTATCAGCGCTGCTTAGCTGTTGGTGTTGACTGCTGTTGTTGCTTTCACTGACAATCAAAACTGGTTTATTGTTGGAGCAATTTTTGGCTATGTGCCCACGAACACCACATTTAAAACACGTGAACTATGAATCAAATCTTCCTCTTCTATGGGGTTATGGGATGCGATTTCCTGCATGCTGAGCACATATTGCTGCAATGTCTCCTCACGTCGTCTTTTCCTTGCACTAAGCTCACTAAAAATATCCGCTTTCGTAACAGTGCGCTTAAACTCACCCAAAAGTGCATCTCTGAGATCTGTCCAGTTTCGTATTTTCAAAGATCTTACGAAAAGCCTTGCTGTTCCACCAAGGAGCCTCTTTCCGAAAATGAACTTGGTTCGATCGTTGAATTGAAGGCTTTCGGCGTTCTCCTCGAACTGTTCTACCCAATGAACAATGGGAAAGTTGTCATCCCCAGTAAATGGACACAATAAGTCTTCCATGTCCTTGAAGTTTTGCGAAACATGTGATCTCTGACTGTGATTTTCTTCATCATCCTCCATTTGCAGCTCTTTCAGTCGTCGCTTCAGTGAAATGATTTCCTCCCTCTTTCTGCATTCTTCTCGTAGCTTATTAATCTCCTCATCAACGTCGTTGCGTAGTGCATGTACAGGTGATTCGTCCAGCGGTTCTTCCTCTGACTCGTGTTCGGTGGATGAATCTGCGTTATCTTGCTCACCATCGGCCATAAAATCCTGCGCGAGTTTTTCCAAATTCTCGTCCGTATAGGATTCAACTGCTTTCTCGACCCGTAGTTTTAACACCGCTTTAGTTCCATCAGTTTTCAAACCCAGCGATCGTAGAATATTTTTTAGGATGGGTACCGTCGCTTCATCAACTAATTGTTTAAACAATTCTGACATTTTTAAAACACTAAAAAAATACTTTGAACTCAGATAAAGTTAAACGGTATCCCACTTCTGAATTTTGTAGGAAAGGCGAGCGGGTCAAATGAAACAACTTGAGACGTGCTACTTACGACAGTTTATTGAGAAAAACCGCGAAAATTGACATGACGGGTTGCATTTATACATTCATATGAAGCGGTACGCTTATGTAAAAGAAATGAGATAGCGTGAGCATCATACGATATGACAATAGTTTCTTACTTTCGGTTAATAATTACTTCTGACAATATTAAGTATGTGTTATACGAGAACACTTACAGTAGTGTACAAAAAAATGCCTACACTAGTTATCAGGTCCTTATCGGCGACCAGTTTCTAGAGATTGGGGCACTGTTCAGATTTCCTAGACATTCATTAACATTTTCGAACTTAAGACGGGCGATCAATATTCCAGAAATGCTCAAAGGCCAAGGAATGCATCAAAACACCGAACGATTGACAGACTGATGTAGATGAGTTCCTTTTCAAGAAAAGAAATTGCTTCAAGAATGAGTTAGGGGTACATCATTTTAAGGTCTTTGCGGCAAAGTTTTGGGCGAGGTATTTAAAGCCCCTTGCAGAGCTGAGGTATAGGCGGTTAGCAGTGAAGTTTTTGTCCCGAATCACAACAGATCACAATAACAAGGTTCGCCAAACTTGTTTGCATATGTTTTACTGGCTAAGAGAAGACATGCGATCTCTGGTCTGTTCTGCGGAAGTATATTCATATACGGGTTGAATCTCTTTACACAAAGCCAAAAGCGTTTTTTTCCTGGTTATCTTGCAAGGGGGTTGTTTTGATTTCCCACATTTTATTTATTTTTATTACAATTCGTAGGGAAAATTGCCGGCCGGGTTGCAATTCTTCCACGAATTATTTGTTTACATTTGATCATCTCCGGCCAAATACCAGAGATGATACATAAAAAGAAGGCTAACTCTGATAAAAAGAGAAGAGAGTCCGAAGTCGGCTGGCTAATCCCAAATGTACTGGAACGATCTTCCCAGGGCGAATTCCAGTACATTGACAGTGGAATGATTGGAAAGTATGAGAAATGAGAGGTGTCGCAAAAAATTTTACCAAAGCAAAGCCCTGGAAGGCTGGAAGTTACTTCTTGGCTGACCAGTTTATTATCAAGTTGATTTCGAAGGTTTTTTGGAAAGTTAGGAGAATTTTAATCTTGTTGTTGCATAAGGCAACCTTTGTTTTTAGCTGAAAAGAAAGTTATTCGTGGAGAATTTAGGATAGCTTAATAAAGTAGAAATTGAATCGTGATAACATAAAACGAGTGAGGTGTGTGGCGAAAGACAGGAAGGAGAAAGCAAAAACGGACAAAGGGTGGAAAAGGTGACAGAAGGATACCGAAGACAAGAAAGGACAAGGAATCCAATAGGTGTTAAAGAAAAAAATATAAGTAGAGTGAAAGTAAAAGTCGAAATCGTTTGTTGGGGATTTGATAAAAAGAAAAAGATTTCTGTAGGCTTTTATTCCGTTGAATTCCCGAAAAGGCGGGACACTCGAAAAATACATATGTACCGAATCAATCTTTTCGAGACAACACGATAGCGGATCATTCCAACGGTCCAAACAATTGAAGTCCAAATTAAAAACGACACTTTTCGATAATAATTAAAAGAGCCTTCCAAACATTTAAATCCAAAGAATAATCCTTTTTGTTGCGACAACGCGAAATGGAGTCTCCGATCCTAGTACCAAAAATTAATATTGCCTCAGCCGTGGTTTGAACGAATAAAACGCCTCCTTATTCCACACAGCAATAAAGAACAATTTTATTTCTATGGAAATTTATAAATATGCACAAGTTCAATAAGAAATACAAAAAAGACTAAATTGACCACTTACGAACGCAACTTGACTCCCCAAATGCAGATGCAATAAGAAACACTGTAATGCGCAAACCCTGAATCCAAACGAATTAATTTCGAGCTAAAAATTTACTTAGTAAACTCACGGAAAATATTACTCTGCGCAGATGAAAAAATGCAATGAAGGTCGAAAGGACGTTTTCGACATTTAAGCTGACTATTATTCTCCTTTCTTTTCTTTTAACGCGTATTAAAGGGAGACGAGAAATAAAGTGTCAGAAAGAAAAATATTGGGAAAAACTGGTGCAAGTGATGCCAAATTACGTAGCGAAACCAAGTTCTTAAGCCTAACAAACTAACTTCCTATAACATTTCAAATCTTTTTATGGGACACAAATTCAATATCAATTCAATATTTTGGATGGAAATGAGGGTCGGTGACACATTGCGTTGAGAACAATACCAACATAATTTGATAGGTACCTAAAAGACACAGAAACTCGAGTGCGAAAACGGCAGTTTGTACTAAGACAACATAATCTCTTCTACCATTTTTTGTACCCCCTGTAAAAAATAAAATAAATTAACAAACGAAGAACGAACTCAGAAAGTTCACGTACAAGTACTTCGAACCCACCGCTTTCGCTGAGCTAAGCTGAACGCAGCCAGTTTTACTTGCGGTGGAAAAGCTCGCGATCCATTTATTAATACTCTTTGGCAATTGACATTCGTATTATACGATCTATAGCTCGGGCAGTAGCGACTGAAATTTGTTTTTCGTTTTGTTTCGCAAATTTAATGTAATTTAATAAATCAGTAGTTTGATTGCGACCATCATATTATATTTAAATAATTTTGATAGAAAATAAAATAGCCAAGTGTACCAGTATCTGTGCGATGTCGCCAAAGTCAAAGACTTTCGTGTGTGAACAACATGTCAGCAATATCTCACGGAAGTTGCAGACCTTCTACCGGGGCCAACTTTTCTTCGATATTGCTCTAGTAGCGAAGACGGACAACTTGAAAGTGTACGCTCATCGTACGGTCCTCTCAGCATCGAGTGACTACTTTCAGGCAATGCTATGCAGTACGTTGCAGGAAGCTAGATCGGACGTGATTGAGTTGGGAATCGATGGGTCAACCCTAAAAGCGATCGTTGACTTCATGTACAGCGGTACGATTGAGCTTCGCTGGGAAAACGTCGTCCGAACACTAGCAGCAGCGGATGTCCTCAAAATGACCACGCTGAAGGTTGCCTGCTCTGAGTTTATTGGAGGAACCATCGACGCCACCAACTGCCTGTTAGTTGCGTCAATGGCCAAACAACATCAGTCCGCTGAGCTCCATAAGAAGGCTTTCGCAGTTGTGTTCGAGAACTTCGAGGAGGTGTGCAAAACGGAAGAGTTTCTGCAGCTCACCGAGGAGCAATTCAGCGAGCTCATTTCGAGTGACGATCTGTGCGTGAACTCGGAGGAAACGGTGTTCCACAGTGTGGTGTCCTGGGTGGAGTACGACAAAGGACTTCGAAACGGATCCATGATCGGCCTCTTGTCACATGTGCGTTTCTCGTTTTTGACGCCCGAATTTATCATCAACAACCGACAGTCCCTAAGTCCAACTTACGAGAGTCTCGAGTTGCTGTTCAGTTGGCTGGAATCGCACTTTTCACGGACGAAGTTGGCGAAACGACACTGCGAGCGAAAGAAGGCAAATGGAAAGGAAAAAGAAACACTTTGTTTTTTGAGTGGATATTGGACCGACAATTTGAAAATGCAGTCCCTTGATCAAGAATCAAACACCTGGACCGTCGAAGTCTTACCACCTGCACCAACAAGGAGGGGTGGCTATAAGGTGATGGTCATGGATAAGAAGCTAATAATCGCTGGGGGTCGTCTTAGTAACAGTACTGCCACTAAAATCGTTGAGTGTCTGGACCTTCAAACAAAGGAGTGGACAAACCTACCTTCTATGCGACAAGCACGTAGAGTTCCTGCAACGGCTGAATTGAATGGCGATTTGTACGTTGTTGGTGGACATTCGGGTGACAGTTGGTTACGTTCGGTGGAGAAGTACAACTTTCGTTCGCGCGAATGGCAAGAATTGGCTCCAATGCGCTCAGAACAAATTAGTTATCCGAGGGTAACAGTTCTCGGCGGACTTTTGTATGCTGTGGGCGATCGCAGCTCTCCTATTGAATGCTTTAATCCTGCTGACAACAAATGGACACAATTACCACATAAGAACGAAAGGTCGACACGATATGGCATCGCTGGAGTTGGCGGACATCTGTACGCAGTAGGGGGAGAGCTTAGCGGTCAAACAAGTAAAACTGTCGAGCGCTTTAGTCCTTCAACAAATACATGGACGGTGATAAGCCCATCCTTGGGACTAGGGCTATATGATTTGATATGTACTTCTTGGAATAATCGACTTATAGGTTGCACAGGGTTTGATAATCAGGGTATATGCCAAAACTATGTTCTAGAGTACAATCCAGAAGTGAACGAGTGGAAGACAATGGCTGTGCTTGAAAGCCATTGTTTAGGGTTTTGGTCTTGTAGTCTATTTACATTTGCAAAATAAATAAAAATGCACACCTCTGCCTACCGAGATTCAAATTTAATACTGTCTTGCGTGTTCGACTTTGAACTTAAAGAAAGAATAAAATTTCCGGTTATTTTTTCAGTAAAGTACGGTTAAAATAAAGACCAACTGCTTTTTTATAACGTTATAAACAGAATTATATTATTTCACAAAAAAAATTATTTTATATAACAAAAATTTGTTAATAAATATACAAAAAGCTGTCACATGCATGGTATTATTGATTTTTATTTGCTGTTAGCCTTTGTGACGTCATCACGGTTGTTTTTGTGGAACCCAACAAGTGGACTCCGCATAGCATACGGTCCTCTACATTGGCACAACCTGCTTTCCAATTGAATAGATACAACGTTATTTACACTTGCCCCCAAATTTTATTGAGCCCTTCATCTATTTTCGAAACTGGACATGCACACCATAAAAGCAACAAATCGCTACGTCTTTTCTTTGCAAATTATTTGTGTTCGTCGGCGAGCCTATCCGGGAATCTTAGGCGATACAGACGACACACAAGATAATGTTGAAGGGGGATTCGCTGGTGAATATTCATAGGCAAAACGTGAGAACTAAATCGGAATACCAAGCGGACTTATTCGCGAATATATTTATAAATAATATATCCAAACTTGGGATAGTGAAGTAGAACAGCCCCTTGGGAGGACATGGGCCTATAAGGTTCAATTTGAAGGTTTAAAATTTCGAAACCAAGTTTCGGTATTTTTTTGTAACAAAAATTTTACAAGTGAAATGTTGAGTTTTGTTGTCTAGATTCATAGAGATGGCGTATGCGAAGCTATGTTAGCGAAGATTGATTGGGATTAAAGATGCAATTTATTGAAATTATTATACATGGTTTAATCTAAGGCGCGTCAGCCTCGCTGTGACCTCGAACCCAGCAGGGGGTGACTTTGAACTGTGTGTCAATGTGGTTAATTTCGTAGTTCGATTTTACGATAGATTGAAGCATGGTGCCGTTCTTTCAGCAAATTCCGAATAACTACACCAAGTTTGTGTTTTTTTTTTTTACGAATTGAAAACATGCCAAAGATCCGTCTCAAGGCCAAGGGTAGACTTATCGCCTTTGTGCAATTAACTCTGAACATTGAATTTTCCAAGTGGATGTGCATAGGAATAGTAATCGGAACCGCCTTTGAGCGTATTTACCCCGGCTGATTCATCAGAACGCTGACCCACAGGAATCAAGGTCATGCTAAATATATTTTTGTAGTATTTCCATTTAACATAGGGGAAAGGTGCGAACAGTGAGACACTGTTCTTTTAAATTGGTATATCACATTGAGATCATTTCAAAATCAGATATGATTTCGAATAAAAAAAAATTAATCACTTTAATCTCACTGTTTGTTTTTTGGAAATGTCTCACTTTTCGCTTTTTGTCATTTCACAGAAAATATTACAAAAATGGCAAAGAAATGTAGGTTTTTTTTGTTTTATTATAGCAGAACACATATAAATGTTACGAGTATATGTAAAAGAAAATTGTGAAATGAGTTGTCTCACTGTTTGCACTGTCTCACTGTTAGCACTTTATCCCCTACGTTGGAGGTAGGTCATCAGAGCTGAAGATTTAGGCTTCGAGGAGAATATTTTGTTTGTCCTTAGCGTATGCAGGATGAAATCCGGCGAGGAAGCAAGAGCTCCGCTAGGGGTGCATACCCGCTCAGACTTCCAAGGCCGTGCGCTTTTTTTTTATTTTTCAAGTACACCATCTCGCTTACCTTAGGGCAGGCGAAGCCAAAAGCGTTATTCGAATATTTTACTGTACCGTTCCAATTTGTCGTGTGTCCCTTTTCGTATGGCTTGAAGATGAGGTATCTATACACAAAATAGCTGTATGTGGATTTGTGCATGCATAATGTTAAAACCATCTTACGCAATTCAAATATGTTTCTCAGAGGACCGTATGGCTTGACATGCGGAGCCCCATTTACAGTCTTCATTTCATTGCAATCGGCCAACGCATTTGGGGGGTAAAAGATGCACGACACGCACAACTTTCCAAAGCTTAGAAGTCCACTTACAGGTGTTTGTCATTGCGCTCGTGCTTTCAGTCAACCTTCCACCAACTAACTCAATAAGACTCTCAAGCTGATGAATGGAACTCGTGTACAAGTCAGTAGATACCTACTTAGTATCTAACGAGATAACAAATGTGAGGACATTATTTTCTTTCCACTCCAAGATAAAAAAAATTGGGGAAAAAAAAAACATCTCAGACAGTAACACTAACAAAATGGATGTCATTTCCAAAACTCGCAGCATTAAAAGAACCAACTTGAAGCACAGGCCAAGAGCTCGGTTTTACAGGGTTTTTTTTTGTCCTTTAAGGAGATATACCTACGACTACGTCTTGGATATCTCCCGCGCAGTAAACTGTCATAACCAGTGCCATTGGTAGCAGCGCCAAAGAGATACATCATCATTCCCGCTGTCGTCATCCTGATGGAAGACGCACGAAGACAAAAATGCACACCCACGAGGACACACATTTATATGTGATGAAGCAGCAAACCATCAAAGCAGCAGGATAAGGACGAGCGACAACAACAGCAGGAGAGGAAAAAACATGTAATAAAGATAAATGTCGTAAAGCTTATCTCGCTCTGCTTCTTAGAAAGTAATTGCTACCTTATATAGTTGGGTTGTTAAAGGCGCTTCCCCTATCCGTCGGTCTGGGCGGAATATGACCCATAACTGGAGAGAGACACACACACACTCATTCGCATGAAGTAAGAGTTAATAAAGAAGGCAAACACAAATAACGTGGAAGCGAGCGATCTTAGGGTGACACATCACATCGATAAGAAAGTAAGGACTCTGGGATAGCCCATCCTAATGACTCATTTCCCAACCTTGCACAACGTCAGAAAGGTATACGTATACATAGTACAGGAGGACCTGCCACATCACCTTCAGCTGCCATCGTCAGTGGCATTGTCCTGTATACGGATGTCATGTTTGGGCCATAAACCAAACACCTACCCACCTCGTGATACATCGGTTAAGGGGCGAATTTAATTGAAAGCCTGGCCCCGAAGGATGTATATGGTAGCCCGGATGAAGTACTCTCTGATAATTAGTTAAATTACTGCTATCAAACTGCACGTGACACTCGCCACTTGATCAAACACAGACGTGTACGGTACATATACCCACTCACAAAGGACGACGATATCACCATCCATCCGACCATTATATCTTTTCGACTATAAAACAATTAACTTTATCTCTCGGTGCACATTAATAACAAATTTAATTCCAACCCCTGGTGGTGTGTGTGTGCGTTTGTGGTGTGTACCGCTACCGATCCCTGCTGTATACGGTATTAATTCGTTTATATCGCCCAGCCAAGGACATTCTTTCAAAAACTGGCAATTTTCATAAATAAAATCGAAGACTGGGTATGGGTGCTCGTCCTTTTGTCCTAGACCTAGAGAGAGAGAGCTCCCGTCTCATGATGAACCAACGATAGGAGAGGATACGCAATTAGGTTATTTAAATGGTAATCTTATTGGCGATAAAGAAGACGAAGGGACGACGACGAGATGTTGTCCAGCGTTCATGGGGAAGAATTAAATTAAGTGGCTCACTTTGCGGAGTGAAGAACGTGCGTGTGTGTCTCGTTATTTATTTGAATTACAATAAATTGCTGGCAAGGACATTTGTTTTATTTTCATTTTAAGTCTATTTGGGAGCGACAATCGTTGTGGGCTCCGAAGTATGACAGTCAATTGTGTGGCCCGCACAGAACTCATTCATTTGTTCTGACTCATTACGCTGGTGGAGGAGCACAACTTTGTGGCGAAATAATAGACCCACCGATTCCGAAAGCCATTGTTAAAATATGCAAAATGTGAGCTTTGGAACAAGATGAATAGAACTGTGCGTCTGCGGATATGATAGTCCTTAGTGAGGTCGGCTTATTGAAATTATTGTTTGAGATGAAGGATTTGATTGATGCTCTACGTGACTGGTTGAGTTTTGAAGATAAAAATAAGCAAAGGTGCCCATTTGCGGCTTAGGACTTCCTTGGATCGCTTGAACTCCATAAAATCCGTTGGGGTATTAAGTTTCCTCCTCCTAACAATGGAAGACATCTCTAATTCGAAGCAGAGCTTTAGTCTGATAAATATAAGGCGATTTTAAAGACCCAACTGAAGAAAGAACGTCCTTGGTAGGACAGTTGGTAAACACAACCTAGATGACTGTGAACATTGGTTTTGGTGTAGTCACGATCGTGATGGAAGAATTGAGAAAACAAATGCGGGGAACTTTTATCAAAAGCTAAAGCAAATGTGGAAGTTCAGCAATTTAACAAATCTAAGCTCTGGTAATTTTTTTTTGTAGGAATTCAACTGCAAAATTTCACCTTTTGTTTGATCCCTGATTCATAAAAATCGGTTTCGAAATACCGCCGTAATCGGTGCGACAAACAGAAGCGAGTCGCCTTTTCATTAATGGAAGCCTTGCTGGTGACAGCTGATAGTTGACAGCACTCTTGAACCTTCTTCCCTCTCGAAAAGTGTGACTGTGAATGAAACTACATCACAGCAGCCAAAGCTGCAAGCAAATCAAATCCCTTAATGAGAATCTGATGAAATCTTCAGAGAAAAAATCATCCAATATACTACAAACTGAAATAGCCGACCATTGATCTACCCCAAAAAACCCGTGCACCTACTTGAATAGTCAATTTGGGAATAAAATGACAGGTTCACTTATTCAATACCATAAAGATCAACTTGGGGATGTTAGAGTTAAGGGATCAGACCATAGAATCCGTTGCTTCCATCGCGTCGTACAGTTCCGTCAATATCGACACATTTGACAGAGCAAGCAGTCGCATAGAGTCCATTGCTGTGACAGGTGACAACCGATGACAGTTTCTCTTATTGGGCACATTCAAGAATCTAGTTATCTTAAGTCGACTAGATTGGTCTGGATGAGATGCAACCTGAACGCAAAAACCAGCTTGGTCGGGAACGTCACTTTCTTTTTCTACGTCAGCCACATAATGAGAGCTGTCAACTTAGTACTCAGTCACGAATTTCTCGACTACATTCATCGGCTACCCCTAAATAAACGTCAACTGAAACAGCTGCTCATATGACCGATATCCCCCAATCAAAACCGAGATAGATCTGATCATCCAAACAACTGCCAAAACGCAACGGGTGAAACGGAGAGAAAAGTAGAAATTAAACCTACTTTATCCATCGCATTTGGCACGTTCGTTAGGTACAATAAGTGCAGATTGGTCTACATTTTGCAGATTTTAAACTAAGCTGCAGACTTTTTACAACCAGAAATCTGCGCTTCAGATTTTGTTTTCATATAACATATTTTGTTGTTTTTACAAAATAATTTCAAAATTTTTTGCGCACTTTCTTTCGCTGTATGCTGTCATTTTCGTATTCAGTTTTTTTCTTTTAAGTAACATTTTTCCATAGAAATTTGCATTGCAGATTTTTCTGTTTGTCATAATTGCAGACTTGTCGACATATTTTTTTATGGCAACACTGGTTGCCATAAGCTGCTGTAGATTAATTCAACCTATCACTTGAATGCGTTGCCGCAACGGAAGCGAAAGATATTATGGGTTGGTCCCTAAAGGTTATCTTCTGAACTCAAGAAGGTTCTGCAGCTCCTTCCTTTATATTACAGAGACTCGAGCAGACGTTAAACTTGCTTAGTGTAGGTAAACTTCCAGTGGACTGCAAATTCAAAGCATTTAAGCGAAAAAGTAACACCAAAGAGAAGAACTTAAAGTCGCGCAAAACTCGGTTTCGCACTTACAAAGTTGCGTTTTCTTCCGTTGCTATCCGCTGCGCTGCTTTATAAAATATCAGTTTCCAATGGCACAAAATTCATTTGAAAACTGTTGCGTTGCATTACTTATTGGTGCGTTTGATTGCGATGCATTACTTATTGGTGCGTTTGATTGCGTTGTGTTGCGCTTTATTCAGAATTTGCGACTACCCGATCATGAAATATCAGCGGGTGTCCTATGCCATAAAGCAAGTTCGAATATAGATGCGTTTTGTTACTTTGCGTTGCACTGCGTTGCATTGAGTTGTATATTGGAATTTCTAAAGAATTTATAAAAAAAACTATTCATGATATTTACATTTGCCACGAAATGAATTTGAAGATAGCAGTATTATGATCCGTCGTATTGCGTTGCATTGCGTTGTGCTATGAGTTTATGACAAAACGTGTTCACAAAATACAAGCCAATATATGATAGAATGCTTAAAAATTTAAATTTAAAAATATAAGCGGTGTAGTACGCCGTGTTGCGTTGTATTGCGTATTGTTTAAAAGAGTTTAACTAGAAAACTGTTCATAATACTAGCGGTTTTCATTTGCCACGAATTGAAATGAAATGAATCTGTTTATGACAAACTGGTTACAATAAAAACAAATAAAAATACAGGGTGCTCAGAAATCGTAGCACGTCTCATAAGCCACAAGATCGATTTCGATATAGTAGCTTTGCAATCCGCAATGTTGCGTTGCGTCTTCATCAGAGTTTACATGGAAAGCTATTTAGAATAATGTGGTGTGGAATGTGGCGTGAAACCTAAAATAGTAAAGCGTAAGCAACGCATTAGTCACCAAACAAGTTCCACTTCCAAGTGTAGACTTAAATCTTCTAGAACCTGCCGGAACTACCGAAATGAACTAGAAACTTCACGATAGATGGTGGAGCGGATACAAAAACCATATTTGAGAACAAGAACGGACAGTTGATTTTGAGCAGTGATTGGTAAAGTTTGAAAAAGTAATCGGTTGTGAAGATAAATAAGTTTAAAGTAATAGTGAACAATTAGACTAATCCAAAGGGTTTTCCAATGAGAGCTGTTAATGTGAATGACCCGCTATTTCGGTAGCTGTCACTTTTGAAGCTTTTATTCTTTGACATTTGACAAGTAGGAATTACGCCATTACTAACAATGGAACGATACACGCTTCAACAACGCATTGGAATTATCAAAATTCACTACAAAAATGGTGAAAATCTTGCAGTCACAGTTCGCAAAACTAAAGCATTTTTTGGTCGTTGGTCGTGAAGCACCTTGTCGGACCGCAATACAGAAATTGGTGGAAAAATTCGAGCTGTTGGGACAAGTTAGCGATGCGAAGAATAAAACGCGTGCAAGTCGCTCAAGAACAACTGAGAATATTGCTGCTGTAGCCCAAAGTGTTGAAGAAAACCCAGGTTTGTCCATTCCTCGTCCTTCTTTGGAATTGGGCATTCCACAAACATTTTTATGGTCGGAGTTGGATCGCATTGATCTGGACAACGTTTACTTTCAACAAGACGGCGCTACGTGCCACAGAAGCAATGAAACCATTGATCTTTTACGGTAAAAGTTTCCGGACCGTGTTATCTCTCGAAGAGGTGATCACAATTGGCCACCGAGATCTTGTGATTTAACACCTTGCGACTTCTTCCTTTGGGGCCACGTGAAAGATGAGTCTACGCCAACAGCCCAGCGTCGATTCAAGACCTCAAAGATAAAATTCGTGAGGCTATAGAGGACATATAGCAGCCACTTTGCTATTTGGTTATTGAAAATTTCATGAAAAGGATATGGTCCTGTATGCCATTTGGCTGATGTTGTTTTTCATTATTAACGGCATTCCTTCCTCTTTACTATGAAATAAACATCCGACCATTTATCTCAAAAAATGGCATTTTTCTTGGAATACCAAAATAACATCTCTTATTGGAAAAACCTTAATAAAAGTGTAATTAAGTGATTTTATTAGAAAAGTTCAACAGAATAGTGCTTCATCTTTTCGAGTCCCAGCTCAAATGTAATAGGCACACAAGCCTTATGTCACTGGCAAGTGGGAATACCCCAAAAACCCACTTAAAGACACCGATAACCACCCAATAAAACGCAGCGCCCCGAGTAGTTTCCACCCAAGTACCTAAACACTCCATCCCCGTAAAGTATCAATGAAAATTCCTACACAATTCTATATATACTTCCATGAAACACGACGAAAGTATCTCGAATTCCTTCGCGCTCCTCGCCCATAAAGCTGTCTCTGGTAAACATTAATTTCACAGCGCAACAAAGCACCTCAACGAAAGTATCTCTGAATAAATCATTAAAACCCAAAGTGATTAAACGCAAAATGCAAAACTATCTTGTAAACTTAATTACACGCTACAAAATCACACCACGCGTCATCCGCACTCCGCTCTCCGAAAGGTAGAGAGATCTGTACAGCTATCCAGCATGCTTTAGGGACCAGAAATAGCATGCCATAACATAATGGCAATTCAGAAAAACACTGAGAAAGTAGCGCACCAGGATTCATAAGCATCCCCGCAACGAGCAACAGTAGGTATATATGGGTATAGGAGAGAGCAACAAAAGCAGCAGCAGCAGCAGGGAACATTGCGCACGTAATTCTCCTCTTTAGCAACCAATTACAACACAATTTTAATCCACTCGGAAGCAGCACCGCAAAATCCAAGACAAAAGGGATTTCCATCCTGTTCTGTTCGTTCCATCACACAATTAATGCACGTAGATTTATCTAACTGAACAAGCAATTCATTTTGGTTAATTTAACATCCAACTAAGCAGGGCAGGCTGGCAGCAGCACCACCGCCACCAGCCCTTCCGTGGTGCGGAGGTATAGGTACCCACTGTATGTATATATGACGGGGAGTCTGGCTCGCCTCAGGCGGGGTGGTCCTTGAAGTACATTGACAAATAAAGTATCTGTCTAGCTATCCATCTCATCAATTCACTGGTTACACAATGAACCCAAAGTATCTGCACAACAGCATCGGCAACAGCATCGGAAGCAGTCGTATATAGTACAGCATCGTCATCATCAATGGACCGCTGATCGATAGATTATGGGTGGATTGAAATTGTGGTGCAACGCCAGAAGCGGGCGAGAGTCTTCTCCATGTCCTTATGTGGTGTTTGCTATGGTTTTATTGTTCAATTTCGTAGTAATTTAATTTAATCAGTGTGTAAGCGCTGTCGAGTATAGTTAACGAGCATCTATCTCGTTACACATTCGGGTGGATAAGAGTCTCACAAACAGAAGATGTGGGGGAAGCTAAATGATCGATTCGGGTTATAAGTGATGTGCTTGGGTGAAGAGTTGCCCCTGAGTGGGTGTCCAAGAGGAACACTGTTTTCATGGAGTCAGCAGTTGCACCTTAGGCTGGACAAGAGGTCAGAAATGACCATCGCATTGAAGTAATTGAAGGGTTTTGTCGATACAAAGGCCTCAATGCTTCCTTCAAAAACTGTCATGACTCTCTAATCACCCAGACGTCAGTTTATCCTGACCATCACTTGAACCATTCACAGTTCGAATAAAAAAAGAAGTCCCCTTTACAGTTTACACAAGTCATTTTATGTTCATAATTCTAGATACGTAAAACGGAAATAAACACAAGTTCCGGCGACCAACATTTCTGCAATCACTTGAAAACAGTTCCATTTCTGATTTAAAACATGTCTGAGAGTGGTAATTAATTTCAGTAAATGGCCGCGTTCCATTGCCCGCTAGATGACTAGCGGCATGTCAAACTCCATATAAAAAAAAATTTCATTTTACAAAAAGTGCTAGACGTCTAGCGCAAATGGTGAAATGTCAATTTTTTTATATGGAGTCTGACATGCCGCTGGTCATCTAGCGGACAATGGAACGCGGCCAATTAAACCAACAATTCATCAATGAGTTACACGAAATAAATAAATAATAATCCTCCCTTCATTACTTACGGAATCCATTTTGTTTGTTTTATAGGAAAGCGAGATTTTGTAAGCCATCGCTATAAAAATATGAACATGCTAAACTTCCCCATATTTGCAACCACGTAAACAAGATGGCCGACCAAAATAAGTGTCACGTATTTTTGCTTGTGAGGCAATGGGGACATTCAAGAATTTAGCTATTCTTAAGTCGACTAGACTGGCCTGGATAAGATGTAACCTGAACGCAAAAACTAAATTAGTCGGGAACGTCACTTATTCTATACGTCAGCCACATAATGCAAACTGTCAACTTAGTACTCAGTCACGAATTTCTCGTCGGCTACGCCTCCATAAACGTCAGTTAAAACAGCCGCTCATATGACCAATTTTAGTCAATCAAAACCGAGATACATCTTGTCAGATAGCTGTCAGACTTACTAAACTTGAATGTGCCCAATGATATCAATTTTAGTCACACGTCTATTTAGAATCAGGCATTCAATAAATCTTCCGTATTAGTAATGCGTAATGTTGCAAGTTCATTGAGTCAGCAATTACACCTTAGGCTTAAGAGGCCAGAAATGGCCATCGCTTTAAAGTAATTGCTCTTGTCGTGGAAAGCTGTCAATACAATAATTAGTAAAGTATACCTAAAAAACTTGCAAAATCTAACCAAACTGAATGTGAAGTTCGTGTGAATTAAATCAAAGGGTGAAATTATATTTTCTATACCATATGTTCCCACTAAACGAAACTGCGAGGTTTCTTTAAGATTCTTCCAAACCTCCGAGGTTTCGTCATAAGTTTTTGAGGTATCGAAACCTCGGGATTTCATCGAAACCTATTTGAAATCCCTCTGTGTTCGTCCGTCCGCGAGAGGTTATCAAACTGAACAAGCCTACAGCACTTTAGTGTATTTTGTGTTTATTTATTGATGTCAAAATATTAAAAGCCAAAACAATTGTGACAATCAAAAAAATAATAAAAGAAAAAAAAAATCTGAATCAAATAAGAGGTAAATAACACTTTTACAACACAATTTTGACAGCTGTTTTGACAGCCACTTCAAAATTGACTTTAGAAATCAGTTCAACTCGGTGGGAACGACTTACAAGTTACGAGGTTTCGGTAAAAGTTCATCGAAACCTCGCGATTTCAGTTTGTGGGAACTTCGCATTAGTTGAAATTCATTTGTTTTTGCAGTGAAATAAAAAGTAAACGTCAGTTCGGTTCTGTTTTGCTGAAGTCCGTATAACAGTACATATGTATATTCCTCATTTTTATCATGTTGAAAAGTCAGCGCTGTGTAAAAGAGACAGAAAGTGTATTAGGATTTACGAAGGGGGTATCTAGCAATTGTTTGCAAGGCAACCATAAATTTTCAAACGAATTTTTTATCAAATAATCTTGAAATGTCAAAAAAAAAACTGCCAGCAGCAGAAAAATTTAATTTGAATACATTTTTAATGCATTTTTTTTATGGTGTGCCTACAAGTTGGTGTAGGCAATTTTCGTTCTGCTCTAGTTTCAATTTAGAAGCAGAAAAATGCAAAAGAGGTAGTGTCAGACGGGCTTAACGCTAGAGCTGTAGCGTTTGTTTCCTCCGCTAGGGTTATGTGGTAGACTTTTAGCGTTCAGTGGAAGAAGGTCAATATTAGGATTCCATTATGTTACATTCAGATGCACAAAGTAAAAAAGTATAGATTTCTATTTTGATTTATACGCTTTACTAAATTTTTCGGAACATTAGATACCTAGCTAGATCGTCCATTATTTGTCACACACTTGTGTTTAACATAAATGTACCAACTATTTCGTAAAAAAATCACTTGTTGTCTTGGGTTTTTTATAGTTAATTTGTAAACTGTTTTCAGCGCCATTTACTTTCAGCGAGTGGAGATTAGGAGAATTTGAGTCATGGATGCATTTAGAAAAAAAAAATGTCTTCAATTTGCGGCTTAAAAATTGTACGTTTCAGTCTCTCTCCGAAATTTCTTTCCACCATACCTTGATAAAAACTCGCTTAATTCTGGCAGTACAAAGTTCAGCAAAAAAACAAACAAAACTTTCTTTTTCTAAGTATATAACTTTTTCCGCTTGATGTGTCAAAATTAAGCTGTCGTGAAGTGTATTTTCCATTTCTTTGCTGGCTTAAAATGGAGACTACACTTCCCTAGTGGGGAACAAATTTAACTTGAATTGCGTACTGATCAGCTGAACTGCTTTGTTTTATTTTTGAAGACATTTTTTATTTTGACTTAATTGAAGGCCAAACCAGGCCTCTAGACCTCTCTAGATCTAGATCGAGTCCACCATTTAAAATATGTGATCATAGCTCGCTATAAAAAATTTCGTTTAAGTTCCAAAAAATTAATTGCATGGACGGAGTTTTGGGATGTTCGGCTGAATTCGCTTGATTAGATTTGCTAGTCTAGCTGTCTTTTTTTAACACGTCATGTTATAGTTCAATAAGCAAACCAAAAGAGTCACTAACACTGTCAGAAGTCAGAGTGATATTAAACTAAACTAGAAATCGGAGAGTCGTCATTTTCCTTTTTTTGATTCGATTTATTCCCGACGGAGGGTTGAATTTAAAAAAAAATATATGCAATTGGTAAAAACCGATTAGACTAGATTTTTCCTGAACGCAAAAACTATATAGTAAACCAACTGATTTCAAACACGTCTGTTCGTTTTGAGATCTTTATTTCAACTGTTCAACTAAACTTAAATCTAATGCGAAATTCAGTTTCTCTTATCTCGATCTTCCCACAAAGATCAAAACGAGAAAAGGAATTCGCGTGGGCAATTCCTGGAAAAGGCGGAATTTGATTTCTCGTAAACAAACTCGAAATCAAACTCCGAGTGCATGCAGGAATGTGCCCAGTATGCATTGCGAGGGTGCGGCTTACAATAGGATGTGACAATATCGATTGTTATACTGCATTTACACCATCACGCACGCGCTTTTTTGCACGAGACGGGACAGAGAGATCTGTTTTTCCGCAGTCAATGCTAGTAAAGGAGTAAGAATGAGATCACAAATTAGACGCCTAAAGTGTCACGGATGTGCTGCCCATAATTATAGATAAACACGAGTTCCGGGAAATATAATTTCTGCAATCACTTGAAAACATTTCTATTTCTGATTAAAAACATGTGAAAAAGGAGCGGTCTTAAGTTTCAGTAAATTAAACCAAAAATGCATCAACCAATTATACGAAATTAATAAAGAATTGTCGGTTCATTACTTACGGAAGGCATTTTGTTTAGTAGGAAAGCGAAATTTCGTAAGCCATCGCTATAAAAATATGCATAGCTTTCCCATAATTCCTACCACGTAAACGAGATGGCCGACCAAAAAACGTGTCACGCTTTTTTCCGTGTTAGGTAATGCCGTCCATTTCAGTCACACGGCTATTTATTATTTACCATCCCTTTAATATTCCGTGTTGGGAATGTGGGTAACGTCACTTCGCCTAAGTCAGCCACATTATACGAATTGCAACTTAGAACCCAGTCACAAAATCCTTGGCATGATTTATCGAATACCAATCTATAAACGTCAACTGATTAAAATATTCACGTGACCAATCTATTCCAATGAAAAATACTTACTAAGCTAAATTCTTGAACGTCCCCGAGTTGCCGAGCATCCGTCTTCGTAGGTAGTACATAAATACGTGAAATGAAATGAAAAAATACCCACTTGATTCATAAAGACCAATAAAAAGTCAGAGAAATTACGTCAGACACCTGTCAGACTCAGCGAACTAGTGTCTTAAACATCTTTATCGTAAGCCAATCTGAAGACAAAGAAATGGTGTCAAGAATTAGTAAACAGAAGACAAAGAAATAATGTAAAGATTAAGTGAACTAGAAATCTGAACGTTCCCATTCGTATTAAAAAAAGAAGTTTTATCATTTAATGACAGCTAACGCTAATAAATAACTTTAAACAAAAAATTATTTCTTGTTGTCAAAAATGTGTCAAAAAAGCACTCGAACAGATGGACAGAACTGCGCGAATGGCCGCATTCAAGAATCTGGGAACGTCACGTTTTCTACGTCAGCCACATATGAGAACTGTCAACTTAGTACTCAGTCACGAATTTCTTGACTAGATTCACCGGCTACCCCTCCATAAACGTCAACTGAAACAGCTGCTCTCATGCCCGATTTCGACCAATCAAAACCGAGATTCACTTAGTGAGAGAGCTGTCAGACTTACTAAACTGGATACTTGAACGTCCCCAATAATATTTTGACAACCTTCGAAGGAAATCCCTATTATGACAGCTTATGGAATGAATGAAGTCAGTTGGTTGAAAATTGATTTCATGCATTATATAATATTTGTATTCCTACTACGCCTATCGCGTCTTACCTCTTATGGTGTGTTTACCCGCGCAAATTATTCGTGTGTTCAAAACTATGTGCACACTTCACCTTAAGCTACCGGTGCAAAACCATAAGCAAATCCAGGTTATGTGGGCAAATAATTCAGCCGCCTTGCCAAGCATTCCATTCGAATGCGTATATGAAATATGATCACCCCAAGTGCGTGTATATTCTTGCGCGCATTTTCTAATTGCATTTCTGCAGCAGGCTGGCGCCACTTCTCACTGACCATTGATGGAATTTCCATGTCGAATGCGCAGCGTTCGCTAAAAACATCCGCGAAAGCTCCCCCATCAACCAGAAAACCCATTAGAATGATTTATTCAAACCAAACAGCACAGGATGTGTGCGCGGAAAACGCATAATGGCTTCCTTGCAGCAAGTTGTTGACACTCTAAAGAGTACCTATCCTGGTGACACCAAAAAGTGGGTATTCATGTCTTACCAAGCATTCCCCCCACCTAACGGTAATTATCACTGCCAGCAGTATATGAATTATGCGCATATAGCTTTCGCATACGGACCCTAGTGTGCGATGGGACATCGGACGAACTAAGCAAAATTAAAACAAATCGCTATCCTGCGGTGCCGATGAAACTTGAGACCACCACTACCACCCATGATTGGTATTTATTGCGAGCAAGTGATGTCACGCCATTTAAAAGATTTGAGACAGGATCTTCTAAACCTGTGGGAGTCCAAGCGGTTAATTTCAATTAGATAAGGTTCTCGTGGGGAACAACAAACATCCTGTCGAAGAACTGCTCCATAAACTAAACATCGACTTCAATTATCAGCCGCCAGCAGCGCGACTATCGCTGTCATTTGCAATCGAAAATATCGCCCTCATCTCTAACGACTAACGATAACCAGACAGCAAAAGTGCAATGTTCACCTCGTAATCGACCCAGAAAAAAGGAACTCCACCGCTCCCCCACTAGAGCCACGTTTTGTTTACCCTAGTAGTGCCACAAAAACATCAACCAACCGAGACCATCTCCGCTTTTCTTGAAATCCGTTTAATTGTGGTGTTAAGCGGGTTATCTAACCTCAATTCATGTCGCTATAGTTGATCCATAAAAAGGACGTAAAAAAAAGAGAAAATTCTAAAACACAGAACTGCAGTGGACGGGACGCGCGTTGGCAGGGTGTCCTTATCCTTGTACTCCTCGCAACAAACGAGGAAATTCTGTGCTAAAAACGAATCAACTTGCATTCAACTGTGGTGAAACAATTATGCCGATTGTCCAGACGCTGTTTTGTTCTCGTTATTTTCGGTGCATGAGTGTGTGAGTTGTCACCCAGTGTGATGGACGATAGCCGGTTTCGGTCGGACAGGACTGTATAGTAGAGTATACGGCCGGATGTTTTAGGGCATTGTTTTGTTTAGCTGTCGATTGTCGATTTGTACAAGAGTGCAACTACCGCAGAGGAAATTTTAGGGTTGTTCTGCTGGCCGTAGTGGGGTGGCAGAGAGACCGACGTTGATGACAAATTTTCAATTTCCTTGTGAAAGGTTTTCAGAACAGACGAACTCGTGAAATTCTTGACGCTGCCGGCTCGCCACATCATTTATGGTTTGACCATTTGATTTTTGAGGCAAATCCATCAACCGTTTGTGGCGTTTGTCAAATGATGGCCTTAATTGGATTGAGCAGCGCAAAAGAAAACGTAGTTGTTAACAAGAATGCGATTGCGGGTGATTTGGGTTAATCGAATAGGCTGCGGGCCGGTTGTGGGGTCGTGGAAGTCATTAGCTCTGACTTTGTGCCGGACATGTTGGTATTTTGGAAAATTATATTCAAAGAGCTAAGAGGAAGAGACGGTTGGTTGGGTAGAAAGTAAGAAGGAGACTGTTGCGTAGGTATATACCAATACCAATTACAAAAGGGCATGGAATGGGAGTATAATCCAGCTCAAGGCAGTAGCACCAATTACAGTCATGAACTGTCAGAAATTCGATTAACTTTCTATGAGAATTTAGCTTATTTAATATTATTTTGGTTCACAATTTTTTGGTACTTATTCTTTTTTCCCGTAGAGCAATATTAGGCCTATTTTTTGAGCTTCGATCTCAGCAAAGTAAAGTACAACAACAACTATGTTCTACTTGTTACTTCGAAAACTCAGAGTAGGTAGTTGTTGTGATTGCGTGCTAAAAATCCTACTTTACTTTGCTTTGCTGAGATCGAAGCTCAAAAAAACACCTATTCTTCTACCTTTTTTAAAAGTCAACAATTCTCTTATTTACTTTCAATGAGCGTGCATTTCGCTTAAGCGTGTATGACACTACATTTATTCTGCATTTTTTCATACTTTTAAAATGAAACTAGAGCAGTAGGTACGAAACATTAGAACAAAAATTCCCGATAGGAGTGAGTGCGTACACACCAACCTCATTAATGTAGGTACGTCAAAACAAAATGTATTCAATTTTCAGCTGCTGGCAGCATTTCAGCATTAAAAAAATGAGGAAAAAATGTAGTGTCATACTGGCTTTATACTTAACACGTTTGTTGTTTAATCTATTCAATTCGTATGTACCCACACATCTAGGTATTTAATTGGATCTTTATTATATTCCCCAACCAAAAATAAAATCTTTTTTATATTTCGTTCTCACCCTGTAACTGCGAGCATCAACAGCGCCACCAAACGCCGACTAGAACACACAGAAAGACAAAACCCCATTCGCCATGTCTACTCAACCCACTAGAGTAAGCAGAACAGCAACATCCCATCTGACAACAACTGTTGACATCGACGAGAAAAAACTTCTTGTTCTGTCAAACGAACAACCAAAACAGTGCAATTTCTTCCGTGAATTCGTGTTCAATTCGATTTCCGCGCCGCGAAACAACGTACTTTTATTAATTTCAAACAAACAAATTGTTTAAAAAGTGTCCACACAAACAGTAAAATGTGCAGTAGCTGAAAAGAATCGCTGAAGTTGTGAATTTTGTGTTTTTCCCATCCAAAGTTCGAAGTTCCTCTTCAGCTGAAAATAGACGAAAAACTTATCAACAACCGATAATAGTTTATTCTAATCAATTTGTGTGCAAACTAAATGTTGATTATCTCGCTCGAGTTGTATTGATTAGGTAAGTTACGGTAACAACCTCAAATATAACGATAAAGAAAAAATATCAGCCGACAATTTGACTCCCTGCACTTATACTTGAGAGGTTTTCCATTGTTTTCTCAATAAAATGTGTTAAATCTGATTATATTGTTACAAAGTAATGTAAGAAGATAAGAAACACCATTGTTTTTGGGTCACGCCAAAGTCTATCACCACAAATTGAGGGGAGTACACAGTACATACAAGGAAATCAATATGTTGATTGCGTTGTTTTCAGTGCACTGCCACCAAATGAATATTTATCATCACTTTCACTGCGGAGATTCAATTTGAATTTGGTTGACCTCCTGCTGAACTTGCTGTAGTTTCTTGTACTAATTTGCTTAATTGCATATGGGGCACTTGCTTTGCATAAATTCTGTCCCATTCGTGTGGCATTGGAAGCGAGCTTTAATGAACTTGATGTATTAGCATGCATAATGGATTGTTTTGGGTGCAATATACGTATCTGAGCAGGCAGTATGTCGTCGATAAAGATGAGCTGGGACCATTGAGTCTCAAGTTTGTACTCTCTTTTCCCAGTTGGTTGGGTTCGAGTGAACTAGTTCAATTGAGGAAGTTCCGCCATAGATTATAGCAGTTCTACGTTCGCTATCTTTGCGATTATGTACTCGCACGTGTATAGACAGCAGCTCTTGCTATAAATTGGAATTAGCAAGCGTTTTAGCCAACTATCAGAAGGAAGAATCCTAAACCACGTAGGTATCCACTCAAACCTTGTACATGGAGGGACATGGGACACCCTATAGATGGACGAGAGTTGCCGATAAGTTTCTTCCCAGAAGTAGAGCTTTGTCGTCTTCAGCTTGATACCAAACAGAAGAAGCCTCCAAAGACCAATAAGGAAATGTGACATTAGAGACACTCACAGTGCCAAAGGCTTGCAAAGAGTGAGTGAGTATTGTTGCCACTGCAGGCGGTGGCAGTGGCAGTGGACAGTCGACTCCGCCTTGCAAGTGAACATATTGCCATTGAAAGTTGAGTCTCCCAATGCTGTTGGAAAGGATGTCTTTCAGCTTCAATCTTTTAAAGGATACTTGTTTGATACAGCCGATGTAAGCAAAAGCGAGATTGGTGCACTTCATACCCAAACGGTCATCATTCAGCCTGCAATTACGGCGAGATTGCATAAATTGCTTAACAGCACAGCTTGGCAACAAACCAGTTTCCACATGCGCCAATTCATCATCTAGTCCAATTACACTTGTACAGAGTTGGTAAACCTTTTTTCTTTTTTGTAACAACGTACACTTCATTTGAACTGTTAATCGTTGTTAACCCTTGTGTTGTGCACTTTGCATCGCCATTAAAGTGGTCTAGTTATGTGTGAGGCAAACTCACTGCGTAGTCGATTACAAGGCTCAAAGATTGATAAACGTAGCTGAATGCAAATTACGTTTAAGTAATCAACTGGCTTACAATATGTCACTTTTCGTGAAACGGCAAATGTCGCCAATATATCCGACCCGAGTCTTGCAGCCCGTCTTAGTTCGACTGTGACGGAAGCAACCTCGCCACCTTCTCAACTGATTTGTGCCATGTTGGGCCCACATCTCTTAGTAAGCTGTTTTCGGGCTATTGCCATTTTCGAGGGAACTTCCGTTCAGCTTTCCACACGATGGTCATGCAGAGTTTGAGATTTGTTGGAGGTCTCAGCGCAGAGCCAGTTCAGCGATTTTCATGGCTATGTCGGTGTAAACGTTGAACTGGCCTACGCAATTATGTATTCCCATCTAGTCCGAATAACTTGTAAGGTGCACCTCATGGCCAGACTAAACTGCTCTCCAAGTATGCTAAACATGCCGATTACATTATAAGGCTGTTGAAAGCTACCCCATCTGCTATTGCCTGTTGGACTCGATTGGATTGGTTCGGTTCGGTTGGGTTTCATTGCATTATTGTCACCGAGTTTTAAGTCAGCAAATCAGCTAAGCAATCAACCCTGACATGAGTGCGATGTGAATCGTTTCAAGCGCTGCATGCTCTTGAAATGTATCGCGTTGGTAATGGCTTTGCAACGATTACCGGCCATTTAATGACGTTCGTTCGTACTCAGATGTACAGCCCTCCCAGCTGATAATTTGCAACTACTAGGAGTATTTTTTCAGCTTATCTCTCATTTTCCAAGGCAAACTTGTTGGTTTCGTGCTGTCTTTCTTTCTGGAGAAAAGTCAATCTAATGGTCAATCAGTGTCAGTTCATACATGATACCAAAAGACAACTGACCGAAAGCCAACACGACCCTAGTTAGGTTCACTTTAAACGGTCGCAATTTCATTTGTATACTGTGCACACCTCCGTTGTGCACTTTTTGTTGTTAACTTATTTTCGAGCAACCCGACCTTTGCTTTTGTTAAAGTCCACACGCAATGTGCCCCTAATCGGATTAGAGCGGTGGGCCTTATCTTATCCAAAAATCGATTCGGATAATCGGGCGCAAAAGCAACATGTTTTAAATATTTTTTTCAGTAGCTTTATGGGCTTTTGATTCGCAGCCGGAGGCGGGCTGGCAATTCCACATCGCTTGGTCGCCTGATAATCGTCACATTCTGTACTCCACACTGTGCACCTAGCTCTTATTTTGTTTACAAGTGGTTTTGTGTTTTGTGTGATTTATTTTCCTGTGTTCGCGTTAAAGTTAGGTAACGACATTTTTGGATACTGTGTTGTGGTCATCTATTTGCAATTTAAAATTAAAAGGGCATGCACTTGCTGTTGTGTTTAAATGAGGCAGCCAATTTCTGTACCTCGTTGAATGTTCAGCTTTTATCTGGTCATGTGTTCTCTTTGTGTTCGTCTCGCTCTGGAGACTGCGTGGCAGTAGTTGATAATTGATGACGAAATTACTTTCAGCCAACTAGGTACGCACTTGCCCGTCATTGGGAAGATCAGACGGTTTGTCTATTAGTTAAAACGAACGTTGCGTTGGTAAATCTATGACTATCAGTGCTTCATTCATTTGAAAGGGCTGCGTCGTATGACTCTCTTGCGTAATACCATGGGCACACCTTGCAACTTTCTCCATTACGTAGAGAAAGCTATTGTATTAGTACAAAATTTCCAACTCGGGATATCAATCAATTCAGGCAAAATGCTGTCCCTCTGTCTGTCTGTCTGTCCCGAGGCCTACAGCCTATACGGCTGACCGGATTCCGTTCAAACTCCAGATTTGACGGTAACCTTGATGTTAAGGTTACTTCCCATATAAAATTTTCATAACAGTTTGATTTGTTCGAAAACGGCTCTAACGATTTCAACCAAAATTGATATTTAAGCTTTAGTAGTTGAGGTTAACATGACTGCTTACTCAGTTTTCCGCTAAAATATCGAATAACGGCACTTTTGAAATTTGGGCATATCTCGAAAACGCTCCATGCGATTGTAACAAAAATTCATTTCTAAGGTAATATGGTCATTTCTAACTTAATATTGAACTCAGTGTTTGTCTCTTTTATCGTACAGTAGATTTTTGAAAAAAGTTATTTTTTAAAATTTGGTTTTCTTAAGTTTAACTGAAAACGGTAGTAACGATTTTGACCAAAATGCATACTTCGAGTGAGATTGATGTTTTCAAATTTATTGCGTCCGTAATTTTCCATTCGAAAAGCCGAAAACGCTAAATTTTAAAAACTACTCATATCTCGAAAACCGCATTTTCGATTTCGATAAACCTTTAAAAACCGAGTAACGCTTACATCCCGAACAATAACTTGTACTCGGTTTTCAGCTAAATAGTTAAGCAATAGCATTTTTCAAACTAAACATTTCAATATTTGGCACTGTTCTGCTAAACTTTACAAAACCGCTCTAACGATTTCGATCACAATACATATTGAAGATAATGACTAACTAAATCCCGAACTGTGTTCACATACCTATTTTTTTACTCAAAAAATCTTTCCGAAAAGTGATTCATAGTGTAGAAAGGATGCCCTTTCAGTACAACACCAACCCAACTCATTGGTTGAGCCACAAGTTCTAAAGAACCTGACAATCACTCTAAAGGCTTGGTGAAGAATTCAAGTCGACGATATTTGTGAAAGGTGCGCTGAATTGACGACTTGAGAAGAAGCATGTTAGCTGATGGAACTGAAAGAACAGAGTTAGGAACAGAGCATAATCTTAGAACTGAAATTTGGCCAAGTAAATATTGCAGCCAATTTGCAGAGAAACAGAAGCGTAACGAAAAGCGAAACGCAATGAAGCACCGCAACAGCAACCCAAGAGTGAAGTGAGGGCATTTATTTGAAGCTCTCAGCTGATCTGATCCCACTTGTCAGCATGACCAAAACTTTACAAAAGTCCCATTCACCACTGAGAAACAGCCGAACGTTCGCCTCGTTTATTTAATTTTTTTTATGGACTTTTATTTATTTTAGAATTGTAAATAGGCTACAAGAAGAACAAATTAAACCATGATTTAAAAGCTTAGCCAATGTCGTCCACTCGTTCACTTCTGGATTGTACTCTACAACAGAATTTTGGACTACACTCTGATTATCAAACCCTCTGCAAGCTATAAGTCGATTATTCAAAGAAGTACATATCAAATCATATAGCCCTAGTCCCAAGGATGGGCTTATCACCGTCCATGTATTTGTTGAAGGACTAAAGCGCTCGACAGTTTTACTTGTTTGACCGCTCAGCAAGCCGCCTACTGCGTACAGATATGCGCCAACTCCAGCGATGCCATATCGTGTCGACCTTTCGTTTTTATGTGGTAATTGTGTCCACTTGTTGACAGCATGATTAAAGCATTCAATGGGAGAGCTGCCATCGTCCACAGCGTACAAAAGACCGCCGAGAGCTGTTACCCTCGAATAACCCTTATGTTCTGAGTGCATTGGAGCCAATTCTTGCCATTCGCATGTACGAAAGTTATACTTCTCCACCGAACGTAACCAACTGCCATCCGAACGTCCACCAACAACGTACAGATCGCCATTCAATTCACCCATTCCTGGATCACCACGTGCTTGTCGCATAGGAGGTAGGTTTGTCCACTCCTTTGTTTGAAGGTTCAGACACTCAACGATTTTAGTGGCAGTACTGTTACTAAGACGACCCCCAGTGATTATTAGCTTCTTATCCATGACTATCACCTTATAGCCACCCCTCATTGTTGGTGCAGGTGGTAAGTCTTTGACGGTCCAGGTGTTTGATTCTTGATCAAGGGACTGCATTTTCAAATTGTCGGTGTATCTTCCACTCACAAAACAAAGTGTTTCCCTTTTCTTTCCATTTGCCTTCTTTCGCTCGCAGTGTCGTTTCGCCAACTTTGTCCGTGAAAAGTGCGATTCCAGCCAACAGAACAGAAACTCGAGACTCTCGTAAGTTGGGCTTAGGGACTGTCGGTTGTTGATGATAAATTCGGGCGTCAAAAACGAGAAACGCACATGTGACAAGAGGCCGATCATGGATCCGTTTCGAAGTCCTTTGTCATACTCCACCCAGGACACCACACTGTGGAACACCGTTTCTTCCGAGTTCACGCACAGATCGTCACTCGAAATGAGCTCGCTCAATTGTTCCTCGGTGAGATGCAGAAACTCTTCCGTTTTGCACACCTCCTCAAAGTTCTCGAACACAACTGCGAAAGCCTTCTTATGGAGCTCAGCGGACTGATGTTGTTTGGCCATTGACGCAACTAACTGCCAGTTGGTAGCGTCGATAGTTTCTCCGATAAATTCAGAGCAGGCAACCTTCAGTGTGGTCATTTTGAGGACATCCGCTGCTGCTAGTGTTCGGACGACGTTTTCCCAGCGAAGCTCAATCGTACCGCTGTACATGAAGTCGACGATCGCTTTGAGGGTTGGCCCATCGATCCCCAACTCAATGACGTCCGACCTAGCTTCCTTCAACGTACTGCATAGCATTGCCAGAAAGTAGTCACTCGATGCTGAGAGGACCGTACGATGAGCGTGCACTTTCAAGTTGTCCGTCTTCGCTACTAGAGCAATATCGAAGAGCAGTTGGTCCCGGTAGAAGGTCTGCAACTTCCGTGAGATGTTGCTGGCATGTTGGTCACACACGAAGGTCTTTGAGGTCTTTGACTTTGGCGACATCGTACAGATACTGGTACACTTGGCTATTTAATTTGTTGCTGCTATGTCTTGGGCTAGCTTTGCTTAGGCTTCTCTGGTTTTCTTTTTGACAAACAGCGAACTGTGAGGCGAACTGGCAAGTGCCTGCGATATGCAGTTTATATATATTGCGATCTGTGTGGTCTCGACTCTCGAATACTCCTTTTTGTTTTCGGAATTTCCACACACACACACATGCAGGGGGAATTAGGGTATCCAGGTAGTTACACTTCAAAGGCGATAATTACTTTCCTGGAATAATCAGTTATTAAGGACCTTCATCGGAAGAGTGGAAAAGGTTCGATCGAAGAGGGCTGAGACAGGCTAGAGTTGCACGTACAATACTGCAGGTATAGAATCTGGTCATGTCAGCCTCCTGGAAGTAGCTTCTGGATCTTCGAATAATTTGATTTGTCTGGTTAGTAAAACTATCTAAAGGATATGTTTTGTATGCTAAAAACATATTAGGACAGACATGGTTGTGCATTTTCCGCTTTTGGATATCATTAACTTCGATTTCGTGTGTAAATTTTTCTAAAATTTGCCCAAAATGTTTTTATTTTCCCTCAACCAATCTTCATTGTTAATTTTTCTTGAATATTTTAAGCAAATGTACACTTATTCCCAAAAAAAAAAAATTTTTCACACGTAGCGAATAATTTTAAATTAAACGGACAAAATTCTATGAACGCTGCCAGCAACTCTGCCCAAAGCGGAAGTGGCATTTATGCAAGGTGCGAGTGGGTTGGTGAGCCGCAATTTTTGAAGTTACTTCACATTTGCCAACCCATAAAAATATAGCTTGTAGGCAAGTAACGGGTAATTAGCCGAAATTCGTTGTCTCAGGATCGTCTCTGGTTTCAACAGGCGGCAAAATGAAATCGAATGTTCTCCACAAGATTCTTTGCGAAACTGGCAACGAAGTTCTTCCTCGCTGTAAGAAGGGACAATTTCCTGCGCGTAATTTTTAATGGACTGTCGCTTTTTCCTCTTCTCGAATGCTAGTAGTTCAGTCAGCACAAACTCTTCCACATACTCGGGTTCATCGAAGAGATGAAAAATTGATCAACTAATATTGTTAACAAATTAGTAAGTTCTTCGAGTTTATCGTTCATTTTGGCAACTTTTCGAAACACTTTTTTGAATTTTTGATTTATTTAACTGTCAAAACTGTACAAAACTTTTTCGCAAGTCTCTCTATCTCTCTCTGAGAGAAGTAACCCCACCAATGCCATTTTGACAGTCACTTCCATTTTTACTACGAAAGTAAAGGAAAAAACTTATGGTGTCCATGGAATTGCCTTCTTTCTACTGACCGGTGACAGGCGGTATATCAAACTTACGTCAAAATCCATATGACATAAATTGGCATCTGGCTCAAATTGTTGGTGGAGATTACTAGCTTTTCGGATACCTTGTTCATGGAAGACGTCAACTAGATTTGTCTGGACTAGATATTCGAACGAGTTGAAGAGTAAACTTGAATTGTTTATATATTCTCCCGTTTTATATTGAATATTGACACTTCGAAATGTCATCTGAGTCATTCTCTGGACTACATTTGTCGGATACCCCTCCATAAACGTCAACTGAAAACGTGACCAATAATGGTCAATAAATTTTGGAATTAATCAAGTAATTCAGCTGAACTAGAACTCCGAACGTCCCCGTTGTTTCATTGCATAAAGTTTGACAATAATTTGAGGCGAGGTAAGTTATTTCTGGGACTGTTGGTTCAGAAAAATACGTGAACCCTGATATATTTGTCGATGCAACAGTTGCGTCGTTTTCTATTCGCTGGGGTGTTCATTGATGCGATCTCCTTGCTCGATTCGCTAAGATACTTCTGCTGCAAGATCTCTTCCCGTTCTAAACATGTATGGTGCCTGGAATGTCATTCAAATTTAATCATAGAGCGCACCTGTCACTCGTTTTCTTTTTAAATATGTAGAGGGTTTTCCAATGAGAGGTGTTATTGTGAATGACCCGCTATTTCGGTAGCTGTCACTTTTGAAGCTTTTATTCTTTGACATTTGACAAGTAGAAACTACGCCATTACTAAAAATGGAACGATACACGCTCCAACAACGCATTGAAATTATTAAAATTCACTACAAAAATGGTGAAAATCTTGCAGTCACAGTTCGCAAAACTGAAGCATTTTTTGGTCGTCGTGAAGCACCTTGTCGGACCGCAATACAGAAATTGGTGGAAAAATTCTAGCTGTTGGGACAAGTTAGTGATGTGAAGAATAAAGCCCGTGCAAGTCGCTCAAGAACAACTGAGAATATTGCTGCTGTAGCCCAAAGTGTTGAAGAAAACCTAGGTTTGTCCATTCCTCGTCGTTCTTTGGAATTGGGCATTCCACAAACGTCATTGGGCATCAGTTGGATGGTATTGATCTGGACAACGCTAACTTTCAACAAGATGGCGCTACGTGCCACACAAGCAACGAAACCATTGATCTTTTATGGGTTTCCGGACCGTGTTATCTCTCGAAGAGGTGATCACAATTGGCCACCGAGATCTTGTGATTTAACACCTTGCGACTTATTCCTTTGGGGCCACTTGAAATATAAGGTCTACGCCAACAGCCCAGCGTCGATTCAAGACCTCAAATATAAAATTCGTAAGGCTATCGAGGACATAGGGCAGCCACTTTGCGATTTGATTAAGGAAAATTTCATGAAAAGGATATGGTTCTGTATGCGTGCTCGTGGTGGCCATTTGGCTGATGTTGTTTGTCATTATTAACGGCATACCTTCTTCTTTATTATGAAATAAACATCCGATCATTTATCTCAAAAAATGGCATTTTTCTTTGAATACCGAAATAACACCTCTTATTGGAAAACCCTTATAATTGTACCTAGTCCTGCCATAAGTTCTGTTACAAATACAAAGCGCTGTAGAAAAAAAACTAGTTAACATATCATTACATTATTGGCAATAGAATAAAAATAATTTCACTCAAAATGGACGCCTTTGGCTTTCACACAAGCTCTTAAACGTAGTGGCCATTGGGCTATAGCGGCACGTACGGTTTCAATAGAGATCGTGGACGCTGCTCTGGTCAATGCTGCTCTAAGACTTTCCAAATTTCTGTGGGGAGTCTTACAGGCCATGTTTTCAAGTTCTGACCACAAACCATAATCCAGTGGATTCAGATCTGGACTCCCCGAGGCCAATCTTCTGCTGCTATAAAGCCAGGAATATTGAGCCTGAGCCACTCCTGCGTGGTTTTGGCCTTATGCGCTGGAGCAGAGTCTTGTTGGAAGATCCACCTGTTTCCGCCAAAAAGAGTATTGGTCAATCCTTTCACAACGCCCTCTAGCACGTCTTCTTGGTAAACCTTTGCCCCAGTTTTTACGCCTTTTTCGCAGAAATGGAGGGATGTAACATCTTGATGGGATACCCCCCACCAAACCATTACGGAGCTGGATGATGGCCTCGTTGAATTCTGGGAATGATTTTTTTCGCTTCCTTGGATGACGTGGCATAGACCTTGTCATTTTGTTTATTAAAAACTTCTTCGAAGGTAAACATTTTTTCATCCGTAAACAGAATGTTTTCATGCCCATTGGCCGCGTGCCACTGCAGAAGTCGTTTGCATCTTTCCAGCCTATTTTTTTTCCAATTGAGGAGTTAGGAGATGTCCCGTGGACCGACGATAGGCTTTCATGTGAAGATCATCCCGAATCAACCTTGACATGGATCTGGTTGATATATCCAATTCCTTGGACATGATCTTTTGTTTTCTAAGTGGATTTCTCCGAATTCGTTCACGCACTGCCTTTACTACCGCACTTGTACGAACGACGCGAAGGCGACCACTTCTTGACCTGTCCTTCACTCCAGACAATTCGCAGAAGCGACCAATAGCCCGATAAACAAAAATTCTCAACTCAAAAATTTGGTCAGCATTCTTCCCGCACTTATGCAACGCAATTACCGCGACTCGATTTTCCTTAACGCCCCACTCCATGTTAATAGATCGCAAGCTGAGACCAAACTGGCAAGTTTTCTTTACTAATCAATGCATGTGTTCCGAAAAAAAAGTTAACGGTGCAATTCCCACAAGAAGTTTTTAACGATAAGCGCTGGAAAATGTGTAACAGAACTTATGGCAGGACTAGGTATATCGATGAATGCGGTTGGTACCAAATCAAAATGTCTTCCAAATTTGTGACATTTGTAACATTTATGTCAATAGCGTTAAGTGTCCCGTGCCAACAGATGTCACACGACCTTCTTAAACAATCAATAAAAAAACATATCCCCATATAACTGACTTTGACGAAGAGCGGTCCATTTCGAATCCAATTTGAAGGCGCTCTTCAACCGCGTAACCTTCTCCATGATGAAATGATGATGTTAACTGAAAACAGAGACAAAAAATGGCGTCAACAACCATTCCTTCTCTTCTTAACGTCTTTATTGTGACATAAAAAGTTGTCGCTGTTTAAAAAAGTGATTGTCATGCTGTCAATGAAACTACGACAGATCTGTTTTGGAAATTGGATAATCTGCTTATAAGGCGGATTGCTTCCTGTATTTGCTGTCAATCAAAACTACCACTTACTTTTCGTTTCTTTTCAGGAAAGCACGAAAAACTCACCATGACGAACGTTCAAAGTAAATTTGAGCCTATCTTCTGCTCCTGCAAGACTTTCTGTCATCCATGGACTGACAGCTGCGCGATATCCACAGCAGACATCCTGATAAATACCGTACCGCAAAGCGCGCGGATTTACACAGTCGTCTACATGGTAAGTGAGCGTTAGACATTCAACTCTAACATTGTACAAACACACGGCCTCTTCACAGCTTTCCCTCATAATGCGTCATCGTATTCCCACACCGCTCGACCTCAAACGGACCGCCCTCGGCATCATACAATCCACAGCGTTTCTGTCCACAAACAGCTTTACATTCGTCCTCTATGTGTGCCTGCTTCGTAACCTCTTTGGCAAGTTTTACTTCTGGTCCAATACCTTTGTGCCGGCTTTCCTTGCTAGCTTGACAGCCATCTACATCGAGCGGCCTGTTCGACGACCCCTGCTCGCCCTCTACGTAGCCAATGTGGCGACAGAGACCATCTGGCGCATGGCTGAGTCCCGTGGCCTGGTCAAATCCATTGCCAATGGTCAAGCCGTCATATTTGGTGTAAGTGTGTCGATTCTATTGTACCTGTACCGTTTGGGACTGCACAAAACGCAGCCGTGCAAAGATTCGATTTTCGACATCCTGCGAATATTCGTGGGCAAGAGCGAGGAGAGCATGAACCTTATAGACGCAGTGGCCGCTGAAGCCACCCCCCAACAAGAGAGTACAGACTTTGCGAGTAGTTCTGGATTTCTGCAAACCTATTTAAGGCTGATTCGGCGACTCAAAGGGAAGCATGAGTGCTGTCCACATAAGGAGGGATGTATTCAATACGTTTTGCTGGGTGGTGTGAAGCCATTCGTGGGCGGAGTTGGACTGCAGGTGGTATTAAAGCTGGTGCTGAATATTAAGAAAGTTGTCACAGGTCGCATGAACTGGCACAAGACCGTGTTCGACAAGAAGACTCTGGGATTGGGTGTGTTTCTGGGCAGTTTCTCCTTCTTGTACAAGGTAACGAAGGCAAATTTAAAAATGAGTGCCGGCGATTTAACATTTCTTTTGTAGGGAGTCTCTTGCGCTCTTCGCAACGCCATGGGCAAGGATGATCCGCGATTCGCCATTCCAGCTGGCCTGATCGGCAGTTTCGCATTTACACAGTACCCCGACATAACAGTCGCCCTCTATATCATGTGGAAAACACTGCAGATCATGTACAACCTCGGCGAGAGTAAAAACATGCTGCCCAATGTGCCTGGATTTTTGGTTTTCCTCTACTGCTTCTGTACGGCCACTCTCTTCCATGCGGCTATCATTGAGCCGCTCAATTTGCGTCCAAGCTACTACAAGTTCCTGCATACCCTCTCCGGAGCACGGTAAGTTCGATTTCAAGTCGGAAAAAGTGACTTTTCTAAATGCATAACCTTTTCTCCACCCACAGGGTTGCTATGTTCAATCGAAATGAACTCGACGCATGGGGCTTGAAGTCCAGTGAGGCAATCCGCGATGTGATGAAACGAACTGGAACCGAAAAGATGCCAGCCAAACTGTTGGGGCTTTAATTGAGAACTTTGTGAACTCACAAAATAGTTGTACTGGGCTGTGTAGCACTCTGAGCTGTTGCGTTTAGGTTTTCTTCTTTCTTCGTGAACGTGTAATCAAATTTTTTCCTTTACAAAATGTATAAGTTTTCAAAGCACACGCACAGGCGTGTTTATTTATAAAAGTAGTTTATATAAAGTATGTAGTGCATAATATTTTTTATACATCATGAAAATTACAAAAGAAAATATAGACATGTGTTTGTTTTTGATTGTTGAAATGTGTTTGTTGTTCAGTCGGGTGGCATCGAGTTACTGAGCTCAACAGACAACAGACTCTGTGGCTGGTCTGCTGACATACTTTCGGTGAGCAACCCTCAGTTTTGACGGTGCTAACAGAGTCAATCGACATGCGCACATCGAATCATTTCTTATTTGAGTACAATGCAAGGTCAACCGCACAGGTACACCATGGAGATTGTATTGTTGAGCAGTTGTGCATCAGCTACAGCAAATGAAGAGGATCAGTGGCAGCTGGCAGAACAGAATGCTTCACTGATATGTTGATCTTAAAAGTCATCTCCTCATCATATCTCTCGTTCAATTTAAATGAAAACTAACGACCATAACAAAGCGAGAAAGCATCAGCCACCCGCCTTCTAATGGGAATCGAAAACTAATCCGAATAAAACTGTCTGTGTCTGTGGAATACAAAACCCCTTTGCAGCGGCCCACACTCTTGTTGAAAATGTAAGCCTTTTCTCATCGCACACCAAATCCTTTGATACAACAAACAGCATGTTCCCTGTGTATGGGAAAGTATGAGCAACAGACACATGCTCTCATCGCAGTATAATGAGTTTAGATCTAAACCAATTTCAGTCGATATTTTATTATAGCTCGACTTCAAAACAAATGCACAAAGGCACCGACCCACAGATGAACACTAGAAGGAAGATCAAAACATGAGCAAAAATATAAACTACAGCCAACAACTGCAGAATCACAGGGAAGAATTACTGACATTGCCACTGACATGAATGAGGTAATCGGACCAAACGCACAAGGACACTTACTCACGTAGTCAGTAGCTAACAAGGATAGAGGTGTACTCTCAAGCGATGAAGAGCCCGACAGCAAAGCCTGCCAGAACGCATAGCAGCAGCACATGCCAACAATATTATGGTGTCGTGAATTATATGTACGTACACATAGTTCAATTATTGCCAGTCAATTAGTGTCATCTGGTGTCGACGTTGTTATCCTTTGCGTTAGCTTTGCGAACGAAATGTCAGTACACAAGGATGGAGGATGTAGGATGACATCCCAGCAACGCCAACAACGATGATTATGATGATGATGATGGTGGTGTTGGCTATGTGGCACACAATCCCAAGGATGTGTGTTTGCCATAAGATATATGACCAGCACCGTACAACAAATGCGTATTCTGTTCGGATGTACGATTTGATTTGCTGTGCTGCGGACTGTCGACTGTGGTGGCCAGTGTGTGCTTCTGCTCCTAATGCAATTCCCTGGTATGAGTTTTGTGTGAATTCAATTTATTATGGTTCCCTTTTTAGAGAGGAGCTGTTCCTTGATAAAGCAGCATTCACGTTTAATGCATAACACAGACGGCCGCATATGAATTACTGAAATAATAAACGGACCTTGGAAATCGGCACGTTCTTAGCCGAAGCAATTATTGTGGCAGCTTCTGGGTGTGGCGTAATTCGATTAGCTGCAGATGGTTGTTGAGTGGTAAGGCTTTTGCTTTTGAATCAAAATGGACATGGCCAACTACATATCTCTTGTTACAGATTTTATCAGTTGGCAAGGGCACCTACCTCCCAAAGCGAATGCCTCTCTGTCTAGTGCAACGAAGTGAATTTAAACAACAAACGCTGCTGCCATTGATAACTTTTTTCCCGATGAGCATTCCTCCAACCTCACTCCTCTCTCTATAATTGAATTACAAGGAAAAAAAAAAAAAGATTCCTTTAACAAATATTTCACAGGATTACTTCCACTTGCACGGAATGGTTTGTACAACAGGAATTCGCACAAAACATGAGAACCTATTTAACGCGGTTAATTTCCCGGAAATGAGAATATCCCCGAGTAAAGTTATTATACAACTCGAAGGCAATGCCATTATGTGTTGTGCCCTGTGCCTTAAGTCCTTCGTCCCGGTATAGAAACTAAACTGCACAACAAAGCCAACAGCGACTCATAAGTCCCATGCAGTAAAACCTCAGCTGCGCCGCGCCGCTCATAGCAATGGCATCCATAGCCATGGCCTTCGTTCCATTGCACTCTCTCCGGTAAAAATGTTAACGAAAATTATGTTTTTCCTATGGTTCCAGTTGTAGTACTTAATCCACCAGAACCGGGATAACAGAGCAGAAAACATTGTAACCGCACACACAAAATAGTCTTGCAGGGCCGCTCCACTGGATCTGGTGCTGCCTTGAGAAATGAGAAATTGCATGCAATAAATTCCCATGACATAAACAAAATAAATAATTGAGTTCGAAGGAGTGAGGCACGGGATGGCGGCAAACACGCGGCAAGCATAACGGATAACAGCGAGTAATGCATTTAATATGCACAGCAGCCAAAGTCATTAATCACCAAGAATTGGATAAGCAGTGACGTCTTCTTCTTCTTCATTGTCGTTGTCGTCGTCGTCATCTTTCGAGTGCGGATGGTGGAGTAGAAGTGTTCCTTGCCTGCCGCTAATGGCAGGATGTACCAAAGTCGCGTATCATACGAAAATTTGGTAACAGCCTCAACCACGTAACGATATGAAAGTATCATCTCCAAAAGAGGACATTTTTTTTGAGCAGGAAGTTTCCTAATTCATTGTGAGTACTAGAGGTATAGAGGTACACTTCTATTTTTGTTAATGGGCTCAGAATGAATAATGCAATCGGGAAGTAGTCGAAGGAAGAGGGCATATGAAGTGCTTTGAGGTTTGCGTCTTAGATCAAGTGACTTGGGGAAGGAGATGCATCAAGAAGCCATAAAATACATGCCGTCGAGCAGTGAAGGTGCATTGCAGGAAATTTTTTTTTTTTTTAAATTGACAAATTTTGCTCGATGTTTTTATTGCTCGGCTTAATTTTATCATTGCAGATTTTTTCGCTGTATAATTTTATCACGAACAGCTTACTAGGTTTATGTTTGCTTGGCTTACTTCACTTCGACGCCAAAGTCAAATAGCTGCAACTTTCAAGAAGTTCTAAAGGGTGGTTAAATTTTAAGGGCCGTTGTTGAATGTGAACCACACCCAAACGTTTTTTTTTTTTTTTTTTTTTTGGTTGCGCCTGGAGGTGAGTAATCATCAGAAGATACCAATGGCCCGTACCATTGGTTATGCCTGATTCAGATATATCTGCCTGCTTACGGGCTAAACCTCACCCCTCAGAGAGGCACTATGAGATCCGGTCGCGCGCGCTCACGGTAGTAAGAAATTGGTTCCTCTCATTTTTTCATTTTAGTGATGACTTCGTCTAAGTTACCTTAACAAGTAGTTTACGCTTCTGTAGTGTTAATCGCGTTTGGTAGGTAGCTTTCCAGCGAACGCACCTACTAATGCCGTCATTACATGCGGTTTGTCCTTATGGCGCTAGGTCGAACGGTCTTGTTCGTTGTAGTCGGCGCTCAAGGTATGTCACGTCTAGAGTACGAATTATTTCATTATTGCAGTGACCGTGAATGCGAGTACGAAGTTTGCGAGCAAAATTTGTTACTTTGTTACTCACTGTAGCAATTCCTAGATCTCTGTGAATATCACTATTCCTTATATACCATAGAGCATTCACGATTGCTCTTAGCGTTTTGTTTTGGAATGTTTGTATTATAGCAATATGGCTTGGTTTGGTACAACCCCAAAGTTGTATACCGTATGTCCAAGAAGGTTTTAGCACTTGCTTATACAGGAGCAGTTTGTTGTAAGCGATTGCCTTCGAATATCTTCCAATACATTTCTCTAAGTCTGATTGCGAGCTCGTCGCGCTTTTTCTTTACGTGTGGCTTCCACTTAAGTTTTGCGTCCAGGGTCATTCCAAGATATTTCGCCTCGTTTGCGTATGGTATTTGTGCCGTGTTAATGAAAACAGGTAAGAAGTTTATCCTTTTGTACGTGAAATTGACATGCGTAGATTTGGTCTCGTTAAGGGCAATTCGCCAGGTCTTTGTCCACTCGCATACTTTATAGAGCCAGTTGGAGTTTTCCAGTTGATGATTCGACTGACTCATCCATTGCGAGGATAGCCGTATCGTCTGCGAACGTTGCTACAATGGTCCCTTCATCTTGTGGTATATCTCTTGTGTAGAGCAGGAATAATATTGGGCCCAGAACGCTTCCTTACGGAACACCGTCGTGGATTTCCTTGAATTCCGGGATTCAGTCTCATGTCCAACACGAAAGAGTCTGTTTTCAAGGTAGGATTTCAATATTTTTGATTCTCCTTAGCTTATACATTAGGCCTTCATGCCATACCTTGTCGAAGGCTTGCGATACTTCGAGGAAAGCGCTAGAGCAAATCTTTTTGCATTCTGGAGCTTTTTCAATTTCATTTGTTATTCGATACACCTGATCGATTGTGGAATGTTTGTCCCGGAAGCCAAATTGGTGATCTGGTATCAAGCGTCTTTCTTCAATTACTGATTGTAATCGTTTTAGCAGAAGTTTATCGTAAACCTTAGATATTATCGGCAGTAGCGAAATAGGCCTATATGATTTCCTATCATTTGTATTCTTCCCTGGCTTCGGAATCATAATGACTTCGGCTACTTTCCATTGTCTTGGAACATATGAAAGTCTCAGAGAAGCGTTTATAATGTACAGCAGCTTAACTAGTGCTCCTTCAGAACTTCGCCAGTGATTAGATCGTATCCTGGAGCTTTGTTACTTTCTTATTGTCATTCGAAGCTCGGACAGAGAACCCGCTTGTATTTTGTAGTTATCGGATCGCGTATTAGCATTCGGTTCTTCGTTTAAAGGTCGCCCATCGAACGGCCTGAATGTTTCTTCTAGATGCTCGGCAAATAAATCCGCTTTCTCTTTGTCTCCTTTTGCCCATTCGCCGTTATCTTTTCCTAAACGTCAAGTTTTTTTCTGCATTTCATTTGACATTTCTCAATTTCAGACTAACTCAATCTGAACCATGGAAAGATACACAATCGAGCAACGCGTTAAAGTTATTCAGGCTTATTATGAAAATGGTCATTCAAATCAAAATACATATGATCAATTTTCGAAGAAAATCATCTTCAGTGATGAGGCACCTTTTCACCTCAGTGGATTCGTCAATAAGCAGAATTTCCGCATTTGGGCGAATGATAATCCAAGAGTGATTGTCGAAAAACCAATGCACCCACAAAGAGTGAATGTTTGGTGCGGTTAATGGGCTGGCCAGGCAGTTACTGTGAATGGTGTTCGCTATCGTGAGATGATAACGAACTTTTTATGGCCCGAATTGGAAGATATGGATGTGGACGATATGTGGTTTCAACAGAATGGTGCCATTTGCCACACAGTTTACGAAATAATGGCTCTTTGGCGCGACAAATTCAATGTCAATTGGCCGCCAAGATCATGTGATTTGACACCGTTGGACTTTTTTCTTTGGGGTTATTTGACAGAAAAGGTGTACGTCGATAAGCCAGCAACAATTCAAGAGCCAAAGGATGAGATAATTAGGCACATTAACGGCATAGAACCTCAATTATGCCTTAGCGTCATCGAAAATTTGGACCATCGGATGGAGGTGTGCCGCCGAGGTCGCGGCGGCCATTTGGCCGATATTTTGTTCCATACATAATTGAACCATACCAATATCATCATAATAAAAAGAAAGGGCAATAATTTCCTAAGTAATTTGTGTTTTATTCAAAATCAACATCGGCCATTAAAACTTAACCTTACTTGGATATACTAAATTGTCGGCTCACCCTTTAAAACCATTCCACGACCATTCCATTCCAATTCATTTCTTCATGCTGATTGACAGAATCTGCGTTTGTTTCTGAATTCGCTTTAAGGAAGTTTAAAAGGGCTAAAACGTCGCTTATAGTTTAATAATCGCCTTCTATTACCAATGTCTTTTCTTAAGTACCTATTAAGTAGACCGACAGCTTCTGCCAAAAAAGAGGTATTACATACAAGCTAAATTTGTCCGCTAAGTGTCAAATTAGTAAGTGTGAATTATCTTTGAACAAAGTTAATAATATATAGTTTTTTGCAATTCGCCCTAAGTCAGTTATTATTAAATGTTATGAAAAAGGCTGTCAAAAAGGTTTCGTAAGTTATTTTTAACGCAATGGCTAAGCATTTCTAAATTGTAAGTAACATTTTTAAAGTGATACAATTTTAACTAGTGTTTGATACTCCTACATCGGAAAAGATAGATTAGATGTTTTGTAATTTAAAAATAACATATAATAAAACGAGTCGAATACTTTCCATACAAATACTTTCTATACAAAAGATCACATAAATGTCCAAGGCTATAGTCGCGAAACTTTGAAAGACACTGTCTTCGAAACGACATAACTCCAAAACTACAAACTTTGTGCAAAAATTATGTGTTGAAGAGCTTTATTCTGTGTATGCTCATCAAATGTAATTATATCGGACGATTATTAAAAACAATCAGCCGGAAAATAACTTATTTCGATCATCAATATTCAGAAATGATTTTTTCAGCGTCGTACGTGATCTAGATCTGCCACCATCAGGCTAAACTCAATCAGGAAGTCAAACAATGCTTTCGGATATGCAATGAAAGTTGACTCCAATAGTCAATTAAAAAGAAAAACCGATCGAAAATTGTCCAAATTTAACATATAAAGAGTCAAAATTCTTTCAAAAGGATATTTCAACATAACCATCAAAACTTTTATGCTAAGCGCCATTATATAAAAAAGAATTGTACTATGCAACACACCGCATGAGCAAAAATGTTCCACACGGCTCTTAGTTTAACTGATATTGTCACTTAGAACATAGTCCCACTGAAAAGTTGTTCCGTTTGCTGTCGCTTAACACATTTTTGCCCAGACATACTACCGTTATTTCGAAATATTTTTATGGCGTTTTCGATTGAAGAAAAGAATTGCCCTTTCTATGAAAAGATCAAATCTAGAAGTGCTCTTTCTATGTATTCTATGTTTCATTGAAAAAAGTGCACTTCAATTCAATACGACAGAAGTGTCCGGAATATTTTGAGAGAATAGGGTAGTTCGCGACAACGTCAGTGTCAAATGAGAAGAAGAAAAATCCAAGTGACAGCTAAAAAACTTGTAGGAAAACAAAACGGATTTTGTATGGATGTAGTCTAATTATGTTAAAAAATTATTGAAAAGTGTATAAAAAAGTGCAAACCACAAGATAAAAGCATTGTTGAATTAAAAAATTTTGTTTATCAAACGTATTTGGTAACAACTGAGAAGTTAAAGTAATGGCAATTGTGCGCTTTTCAACAATATTTGAACAAAACACTACTCTGGCCATTATAAACCAGCTTTGTTATCCTACAAGTTTTTTTGACGTTTGAGCAAAAAAGATAGCCCATCTGTGAAAGGATGGGCTTCGCGAAACACTCTATTGCCCTGAACTCACCAACACACACTAGCAAAATGTCAGATTGAAATGTTTGTTGTGTTATTAGAAACAAATTTTTCGCTTGTGATTGTGATCCGAAAATATACAATTATGAGTGCATAGTTTAAACTGAAATTAAAATATATTGATTTGGCCTATTAAATCATTCATATTTACTGTAGAAAACAAAAAATCTAATCACACGTATGGTGTCTACCACTGTTGCAAAAGTGCTCCAACGAATTTTATTGAAAAGAGCAATTCTGAACTTCGGGGCAATTCTCTCGGATCTTTAATGAAAAACGCCATTAGACTCGCCGCTATATTGTCGTTTCATTTGGCAGTTGTTTGCTTATTGATTTGAGTGAAGATCATTGAACGCAGCAGACATTTTGTTGTCATCTTGTATTAAATCCTGTCATGTCAATTTAAGTGTCATTCATCTCTGTATCAAGCGATAATCTCTAAACCATTAAAATATTCTTAGCAACAAAAAACTTTTTATCTAATTGACATTTCGTTGATAGAATAATTTAAAACAATTTTCGGTGCAAATCTCAATGGAAATATGCTTTTTACTACAAAATACGCAAATAAGTACCTTTACAGGAAGTTTTATTTGTTTACGCCTAGTATCCTGCTCGCGATGAATTCTAGCGTCTCTAGTCTCCATTGTATTTCTCCACAGCCACACCAAAGATAAATGGTCGCTAAATGATCATAGATGGGACAAAAACCATATTTGCTCATATGGCAGATGTCAGCAAACGTAATTTTAATTATACGGAAAAATTGAATTTCGAAATAAACTGCAAATATATCTCGAAATACATCGCAATATTTGAATATTATCGCGTGAAAAGGAGTTCTTTTTGCGTTTTCTTTTATTTATCACGCAAAACACACTTTTTCTCTCGTTTTTTATATCCATATTTATCTCCCATTTCATGTAGTACCAGACATTTATCTCTCGAGCTAAATGAGTGGAGACTTTTTGTCGGCCCATCTCTATGAAGTTAGGAATTCAGCGTGAGAACGGGATACTGCTTTGCTAAACTGCCATGTTAAATTTTATCTTTGTAGACCTTTTTGTGTGGGAGATAAAATTTAGCGCGAGCAGGGTAAAATTTTAAAAATGCCACTTAAAACCTTCTTCCGGGAAGGTATCGATCTGTAATCGTTTGCCATAAATAGATCATCCACAACAGCTGTCATTTTAAGGTTTTTTTTTTTCCCACTACGCCTCCCATGAACGTTTGACAAATATCCGGAAGCATAATGTCATGAAAGCGCGTTTTAATAGGCGTTTGTAGGTCGCTAGGCCTAATTTACCAACTTGGAATTTGTGCCAACTATTTATTTTACTTATGACGTTGCTCATTGATGATATAAAAGAATTGCCCGGAAATTCATAAATATATCTCTGTTCAATGAGAACTTTTGCAATAGTGGTGAACCGCATTTATGCAAATCATTTGTGAGATTTTGTTTCTGTTTGGTACTTTCTTGTTTTCTACATTAACTGTGAATGTTTTCATACGTCAAATCAATATAATTCATTTATAATTTTCATTTGTACGCATAATCGCATATTTTCGGATCACATAGTGCAAAATTTGTTTCAAGACACAACAAACATTTCAATCTGACATTTCACTAGTCTATGGAAATTTTTCAATTCAATTCAATTCTTTAAAAATATCCCTGACACTTCTTTCGTATTAAGAGTTGACCTGTAAGTTCACTTTTTTTCAACAGAAAACATAGAAACAGCACTTCTAGATACGTTCTTTTGATAGAAAGTCCATTAAAAAAGCTGTCATATTTAGACAGATGTCAATTGCGTCGGATGGCGATTCAACTTATTTTACAGCGGTGTTCTCTTCATCGAATATTTCTCATAGAAATTCGACGACGTGGAAGTACGCAGATCGCTCGATTGCCATCGGGTTTCTATTTCAAGCTAAAACAAGTGGCTAAACCTACAAAACTCCGATCGGAAAAGTGCTGCCAACTTCAAGCGACCCTTTTCTAAAATTTGTTCAGTAACCACTTAACGCATCAAGCTCACTCTCTTATTCTTCCTAAGTCGTGCATGATTTTCCCCAAATAAAGGGTTTCCCAATGAGAGTTGTTATTCTGAATGACCCGCTATTTTGGTAGCTGTAACTTTTGAAGCTTTTATTCTTTGACATTTGACAAAGAGAAACTACGCCATTACTAAAAATGAAACGATACACGCTTCAACAACGCATTGAAATTATTAAAATTCACTACAAAAATGGTGAAAATCTTGCAGTCACAGTTCGCAAAACTAAAGCATTTTTTGGTCGTTGGTCGTGAGGCACCTTGTCGGACCGCAATACAGAAATTGGTGTAAAAATTCGAGCTTTTGGGACAAGTTAGTGATGTGAAGAATAAAACCCGTGCAAGTCGCTCAAGAACAACTGAGAATATTGCTGCTGTAGCCCAAAGCGTTGAAAAAAACCCAGGTTTGTCCATTCCTCGTCGTTCTTTGGAATTGGGCATTCCACAAACGTCATTACACCATATTTTGCATAAAGACTTGGGTCTTAAATCTTATAAAGATCTGCACAACGTTAACTTTCAATGGACCGCGCTACGTGCCACACAAGCAACGAAACCATTGATCTTTTATGGGAAAAGTTTCCGGACCGTGTTATCTTTCGAAGAGGTGATCACAATTGGCCACCGAGATCTTGTGATTTAACACCTTGCGACTTCTTCCTTTGGCGCCACGTGAAAGTAAGGTCTACGCCAATAGCCCAGCGTCGATTCAAGACCTCAAAGATAAAATTCGTGAGGCTATCGAGGACATAGGGCAGCCACTTTGCGATTTGGTTATGGAAAATTTCATGAAAAGGATATGGTCCTGTATGCGTGCTTGTGGTGGCCATTTGGCTAATGTTGTTCTTCATTATTAACGGCATACCTTCCTCTTTATTATGAAATAAACGTCCGATAATTTATCTCAAAAAATTACATTTTTCTTTGAATACCAAAATAACACCTCTTATTGGAAAGCCTTTAGTCACCCAAAGTGACTGTTGCTAATTTCGGCTTAGGTTTAGGTTGAGCGATCCCTCTCAGCCTGCCGCCAGTCGGATCTTTCTTCGAATCATTACCAACAATGTATTGCCGCTAACGAGCTCCAAATCCTTCGATTTCCATCATCCGTTTTTTATGTTCGCGTTAAAATCACTTTATGATTATGTGAATCTTATAGCAACTTTACTTGCGCACAATCATTCTTCGAGGGTGTTACTTTTTTTTTTTTTATTAAAACCATCTCATTACCATGTTAATACACTTTTAATCGCGACGCTTCTAAAATTAAAATTTCACTCATCCATCTCACCAGAAATGACAGCACACACAGATGTTTGTCATCAGCATAACGACAAGTAAACTGAAAGTAACTCATAAAATTTAATTCGATAAGATTTTGCTTTAATTAAATATAAAAACACACACAATCGCGCACAGGGAATTCTTACAAAGGACCTGCTCTCCTGTTCTTTATGGGTGGAATTTTTAATCACATCAACTTGTGTATGCAGGTGCCTAGACGTGCACATTTAATTAATTTAAATTGTTATAACAAAACGGAAAATTCAGGCAAATATTTCTTGCAACAACAACAGCAGGGAAAAGGTATCGCACATAACGTCTACAACAACAACAGAGTCTATTCAAATAATCTCAACTGAGATTACTAACTCATATGAGGATAAATAATAAAAATGCCGGAATGGATGTAGGGACGAGTTCTGCAGAGGAAGAGCAAAACAAAAGCAGGAAAAAAATTATGAAACCAAGGAATAATCAGGACATGGTCGCAAACGGCGGGAGGGAGGGCGTACACGGAAAACATCTGTAGCTGCGTTAACGTTAGGTGCGGTGGTGGTGAATCCCTTTATACACATATTAACTGCGTGTGTGTATCGTGACTGTGGAACATTAAATCAGGGATAATTTCAATATAACTTTCAGTAATCTTCTACTCCGTGGAAAGGGTGCGTAAACGCATTAACGAAATGAGAAAGGAATTATCCCTGTTTATTGCCAAACAATGGCACATGGTTTAAACGGATTCTTTCTGGCTTTTCACAGATTAATCCTGTTGCATAGCAAGCATGAGTGGATAATAATTAATTTGTATACGGAACATTTTGTCTTCACATTAGCGCACTCAAATTGACTGCGAGTTGCCACTACCCAACGAGAATCAGTGACATCAGCTTGGAGTCCTTGTACAAATACCGATCTATCTCTGGGAAAAGAAAGGCGAAGCTGCCCACCCTGTGCGGTCTGCTTATGTCAATTAACACAACGACTTTCGTGTCTTTCGCACACTCCCTAACACAAACTCACACACAAACAGACTTCGTCCACTTGAGTTAAAGAAATGAAAGCATGGAAGTAGGGAAAAACAAGGATTTCCATTTAAGATATTAACACACTTGAGCATTATCCTTAAATACGCGAACTAACACACTAATTCGACGACAAGAGGCACTTCGGCCTCCATCTCCATCTGTGTTTATCCTTATAGCTGGATGGTGGATGGTAGCCTCTTTGCTTCGTGTTGTTGTTGTTGTTGCTGTTCTTGTATTCCTCTCAATCATAATGAGCACACGAGTGTTTGTTGTAAGTAATAATGATCCTCTCAAATGCACGTTGTTGTCTGAATGTATATTGGAATGACAAACATAACTGTCTGGTACATGGTAGTTGTTGGATTTCTTTTCTCTCTGTTCACTTAAAAGGAATGAACGGAACATATTGGGGATATCCTGTTGGGGAACTCTTATCATAGGACTAATTGTTGTGTATTTGGTGTGGCAGGTGTGCTCTAGTGGAGAGAGACGTTGGCATATTTTCCGATTGCGATTTTTGTAAAGTCAACAATTATGGTTATGGATTAGGCTGGGGGAAAGTTTTTTGGTGTAGCAAAGTTTCGGCTGGATACTTATTGAGTATGTGAGGGTCGTACTTCGATGAACGTGCTTTGCGAGTGAGCTAGTTATCAGGTCCTTATCGGCGACCAGTTTCTAGATGGGGCACTGTTCAGATTTCCTAGATATTCATTAACATTTTCGAACTTAAGACGGGCGATCAATATTCCAGAAATGCTCAAAGGCCTTTGGGAGCTAAATGACTCTTCCGTATCGTTAAATTGGCCCAGGAATGCATCAAAACACCCAACGATTGACAGACTGATGTAGATGAGTTCCTTTTCAAGAAAAGAAATTGCTTCAAGAATGAGTTAGGGGTACCTACATCATTTTAAGGTCTTTGCGGCAAAGTTTTGGGCGAGGTATTTAAAGCCCGTTGCAGAGCTGAGGTATAGGCGGTTAGCAGTGAAGTTTTTGTCCCGAATCACAACAGATCACAATAACAAGGTTCGCCAAACTTGTTTGCATATGTTTTACTGGCTAAGAGAAGACATACGATCAAGTATGTCGAATTGTCGATATCAACTCTGGTATGTTCTGCGGAAGTATATTCAGATACGGGTTCAATCTCTTTACACAAACCCAAAAGCGGTTTTTGGTTAGACGGCTTCGATTTAAGGCGTTTTGTCGTGGGTTAGGGACCTTCTCAAGGTACTTATGAGAACTGGATGTAACAGTGCAACCTTGACGAAGAAAGTTTCGAATGCGGAGAGGCCTGGGTCAGCCTTCTGTAAGCAAAAAATTTTCAAATGTTTTCGTGGGCACGAATGCTTTGCTCTACAGACGTAAATCGTTCGTGCAACCGAAAAATTTTTAATGTTGCCAACATTATGCCGACCGTGATTTCTGTGATGATGTCTTCGTAGTTCTAGCATCCGTACAGGTCAATGTAAATAAACCTGATGGTCTTCAGAACGTTTTTGCAATGTGCTCTGCATGTTATTCTTGGCGGACGGCGAAGTAAAATTACGCACTCACAAATATAACCACGCTAAATAGTGCTTGACGAGAGACAACACCACGCAAAACAATCGTCAAAATACGTCGAGGGTGAACTTCAGTTACGCTACATAGAACATGACGATGATGAACATTTCTAAACACTAACAAAGACCGAAAGAGGAAGGCAACCACAACAGCGAACGAAGATAGAGATCACCCAAATAACGATCACAGACGTCACAAAATAATACGGCTGAGAGCCCACCATAAATTTGAAAAGCTTGAAGTAGATTAGACTAATCGCGAAAAAAGAACTAGAAAAGAAATGTCTGATGAATTCCTTGTTATCTTGCAGGGGGGTTGTTTTAATTTCCCACATTGAGGGAAATAGCCATATCTGGCTCGGGATTTATTGGTGTCCGCCTCCGCCCGTCCTTTCTTTTTTATTTTTCTTTTTTATTACAATTCGTGGGGAAAAATGCCGGTTTGCAACTTGCAATTCTTCCACGAATTATTTGTTTACATTTGATCATCTCTGGCCAAATACCAGAGATGATATGTAAAAAGAAGGCTAACTCTGATAAAAAGAGAAGAGAGTCCGAAGTCGGCTGGCTAATCCCAAATGTACTGGAACGATCTTCCCAGGGCGAATTCCAGTACATTGGCAAAAATTTTACCAAAGCAAAGCCCTGGAAGGCTGGAAGATACTTCTTGGCTGACCAGTTTATTATCAAGTTGATTTCGAAGGTTTTTTGGAAAGTTAGGAGAATTTTAATCTTGTTGTTGCATAAGGCAACTTTTGTTTTTAGCTGAAAAGAAAGTTATTCGTGGAGAATTTAGGATAGCTTAATAAAGTAGAAATTGAATCGTGATAACATAAAACGAGTGAGGTGTGTGGCGAAAGACAGGAAGGAGAAAGCAAAAACGGACAAAGGGTGGAAAAGGTGACAGAAGGATACCGAAGATAAGAAAGGACAAGGAATCCAACAGGTATTAGAGAAAAAAATATAAGTAGAGTGAAAGTAAAAGTCAAAATGTTTTTTTGGGGATTTTATAAAAATTCCCGAAAAGGCGGGACACTCGACAATTACATATGTACTTTTCGAGACAACGCGATAGCAGATCATTCAAACAGTCCAAACAATTTTCGTAATTTACCCCAAAATTATGTGGCGCACTTGATAACATAAATAAAATAAATTACCTAACGAAGAACGAACTCAGAAAGTTCACGTACAAGTACTTCGAACACACCCCTTTCGCTGAGCCAAGCCGAACGCAGCCCCTTCCACTGGCTGCGGTTGCAAAAGCTCGCGATCCATTTATTAATACTCTTTGGCAATTGACATTAGTATTATACGATCTTTTGCTCGGGCAGTAGCGACTGAAATTTTTTTTTCGTTTTGTTTCGCAAATTTAATGTAATTTAATAAATCAGTAGTTTGATTGCGACCATCATATTATATTTAAATAATTTTGCTAGAAAATAAAATAGCCAAGTGTACCAGTATCTGTGCGATGTCGCCAAAGTCAAAGACCTTCGTGTGTGAGCAATATGCCAGCAACATCTCACGGAAGTTGCAGACCTTTTACCGGGACCAACTGTTCTTCGATATTGCTCTGATAGCGAAGACGGACAACTTGAAAGTGCACGCTCATCGTACGGTCCTCATAGCATCGAGTGACTACTTTCTGGCAATGCTATGCAGTACGTTAAAGGAAGCTAGGTCGGACGTCATTGAGTTGGGGATCGATGGGCCAACCCTCAAAGCGATCGTCGACTTCATGTACAGCGGTACGATTGAACTACGCTGGGAAAACGTCGTCCGAACACTAGCAGCAGCGGATGTCCTCAAAATGACCACGCTAAAGGCTGCCTGCTCTGAGTTTATTGGAGGAACCATCGACGCCACCAACTGCCTGTTAGTTGCGTCAATGGCCAAACAACATCAGTCCGCTGAGCTCCATAAGAAGGCTTTCGCAGTTGTGTTCGAGAACTTCGAGGAGGTGTGCAAAACGGAAGAGTTTCTGCAGCTCACCGAGGAGCAATTCAGCGAGCTCATTTCGAGTGACGATCTGTGCGTGAACTCGGAGGAAACGGTGTTCCACAGTGTGGTGTCCTGGGTGGAGTATGACAAAGGACTTCGAAACGAATCCATGATCGGCCTCTTGTCACATGTGCGTTTCTCGTTTTTGACGCCCGAATTTATCATCAACAACCGACAGTCCCTAGGCCGAACTTACGAGAGTCTCGAGTTGCTGTTCAGTTGGCTAGAGTCGCACTTTTCACAGACAAAGTTGGCGAAACGACACTGCGAGCGAAAGAAGGCAAATGGAAAGGAAAGAGAAACACTTTGCTTTGTGAGTGGATATTGGACTGACAATTTGAGAATGCAGTCCCTTGATCCAGAATCAAACACCTGGACCGTCGAAGACTTACCACCTGCACCAACAAGGAGGGGTGATTATAAGGCAATGGTCATGGATAAGAAGCTAATCATCGCAGGGGGTCATCGTAGTAACGAGGACCACACTAAAATCGTTGAGTGTCTGGACCTTCAAACAAAGGAGTGGACAAACCTACCTCCTATGCGACAAGCACGTGGAGTTCCTGCAACGGCTGAATTGAATGGCGATCTGTACGTTGTTGGTGGACGTTCGGGTGGCAGTTGGTTACGATCGGTGGAGAAGTATAACTTTCGTATACGCGAATGGCAAGAATTGGCTCCAATGCACTCAGAACAAAAGAGTTATCCGAGGGTAACAGTTCTCGGCGAACTATTGTATGCTGTGGGCGATGGCAGCTCTCCTATTGAATGCTTTAATCCGGCTGACAACAAATGGACACAATTACCACATAAGAACGAAAGGTCGACACGATATGGCATCGCTGGAGTTGGCGCATATCTGTACGCAGTAGGCGGCGTGCTGAGCGGTCAGAAAAGTAAAACTGTCGAGCGCTTTAGTTCTTCAACAAATACATGGGTGGTGATAAGCCCATCCTTGGAACTAGCGCTAAGTAATTTGATTTGTACTTCTTGGAATAATCGACTTATAGCTTCCAGAGGATATGATAATCAGAGTGTGGTCCGAAATGATGTTATGGAGTACAATCCGGAAGAAAACGAATGGAAGACATTAGCTAAGCTTTTAAGTCATGGTTTAGATTGGTCTTCTTGCAGTCTATTTACAATTTCAAAATAAATAAAATTACATGGAAAAATAAAATTTGTTAGAATATTTATTCGAGCCGAAAGCTCTGCTGTTTCTCAGAGATAAATGGGACCTTTGTGAAGTTTTGGCTGACAAATGAGATCAACTACCTGAATGCTATTCTTACACAATTTGATTAGCGGAGAGCTTCATATATGACCTCACTTCACTCTTCGGGTACTGTTGCGGTTCTACATTGCGTTTCACGTTTCGTGACGCTTCTGTTTCTCTGCAAATTGGCTGCAAAATTTACTTGGCCAAATTTCAGTTCTAATGGCGTTTTCGATTGAAGAAAAGAAGTGCCCTTTCTATGAAAAGATCAAATCTAGAAGTGCTCTTTCTATGTATTCTATGTTTCATTGAAAAAAGTGCAAGTCCGGAATATTTTGAGAGAATTGCCCTGAACTCACCAACACACACTAGCAAAATGTCAGATTGAAATGTTTGTTGTTTTATTAGAAACAAATTTTTTGCTTGTGATCCGAAAATATACAATTACGCGTGCAAAATGTGAACTGAAATTGAAATATATTGATTTGGCCTTTTAAAACATTCATATTTACTCTAGAAAACAAAAAAACAAGTAACAACAGAAAATCTAATCACACATATATGGTGTCTACAGTCTACCACTGTTGCAAAAGTGCTCCAACGAATTTTATTGAAAAGAGCAATTCTGAACTTCGGGGCACTTCTCTCGGATCTTCAATGAAAAACGCCATAAGATTATGCTCTTTTCCTAACTGCGACCGATGCACTCTTTGCGTCTGTCTTCTTTCAGTTCCATTAGCTAAGATGCTCCATCTTTAGTTATAAATTCGGCACACCTTTCACAAATATTGTCGAGTTGAATTCTTCACCAAGCCTTTAGAGTGATTGACAGGTTCTTTAGAACTTGTGGCAGAATCAATGTATTCTCAAGAGTTGGGTTGGTCTTGTATTGAAAGGACGTCTTCTAAGGAATTGTCACAGGAGCCAAAATGCGTGGAAACGTGTTAGGGCTGGGTTTATCTTACTAGCAACTAGAACGGTCCGGGTTCTCCGGACCTCAACTTTACTGCCATTCTCTTGCATTCTATACGGTAGTGAAACCGTCTTTTAACCGCAGGTATATCTTGCTACCATTACATTCATGCTATGGAACAGTTGGAAGTTGTGTTCGTGATAGACAAATATCTTTGCATCAATATATATGGAAGGAATTTAGAGATTTCTTTTTGAATTTGCATTAGCAGTTATGAACTGAATATACCGATGGAAGCGTTTGGAAACATTTTAAGGTGCATAACTGCAGATGGCTTCTTGGTATCCGCATGAAAATTGCGTGTTAATGAGGCTTTTTCTGTGGCCATTGTGAAATCTTACTATCTTATTCTCCTATTTAGCACGGCTTAACTTACAACCTATTAGGAGGGTTTACTTATATGTTTTACACCCGCAATCCTTGGGAAAATAGAAGCGACATTGAAAACTATGAAGTAGGACTTTAACGTGCTCTGCTCCACAGCCTACATCGAGGACTAGTTTATGGAGAATCCACTTGAACATTAAAAACCTGAGATCTTGTACTGGACGGGACATTTTAAAACGGTGTTGATGAAAGGCGGATCTTCGGTTTTATGATATTTCCGCACTCCTGAACTGGGACGCTTTCTCTGATGCACTTTTAGCACCGTTTTTCTTACATATACTCATGAATCAACCATTGGTTTAAAAAAGGTATACCTACCTACTTTTCAAAAGTCGATCTACTGACAAACATTAATAAATAAGGAAGGGAATATATATGGATAAAGAAAACAAAAATAAAGATGAGAAGCAAACAATAAACCGAAGTTAAAAGAAAAATATAACACAAACTGTTCATGTGAAAGGCACATAATCCTTACTCGTTACTAATTCGATAACTTACAAGGTAGTTTTAACATTTAATGTAAGATGTCGCTACTACGATTGCCGCCTTAAACGTCAACCTATGCATTTCCTTTTTTTGTAGTAAGCTAATTTCGCTCTCTTTTATATTTCACCCTCCACGAGGTAAGACATCGAGCTCTGCTAATAAAGAAAACCGAAATCTCAAACAATCGTTTTTTTCATAAGGCAGGGGATAGTTATCGCGAAGAGTAATTTTGTTAAGCTCCCTAAAGTCTACGCATAGCCTAAGCTCCTTATTTTTCTTCTCGACGAGAACAATAGGTGAAGCATATTCTGAATTAGACTCACGTATTATACCTTGGCTTAATAAATCATTAAGAAGCTTCTCTAACTCGATTTTATGCGAATACGGCAACCTTCGCGGTGAACTATGAAATGGAGCATCCTTACACAACACTATCTTCATTTTGAACTGACTCTCTACAGGAATATTTTTTCTAACAGATTCACAAAAAGCTGGTTTGACTATTCTTTTCACACTGTCCTGAATATTAATTGGAATGTTTGGATTTACTTTTATATCAAAATCGTTGTTTTCATAAACATTAATGTTCACAATTTGTTCTACAAACAAATATTCTTCACAAGACGTACTTACATAATCAACTTGCGAACTGCGACACTGACTTAAAGATGATGACGACAAATTCTTTTCATTTGCAAGCGTTTCTGCAGACCTACTAGATGACGGCAACAATGACCCCGAAGAACGATTACACCTGTCGCTGCTTGTCACTGGCAAAATACGGTCTTGTTTTTCATCACTCTTGTCTGCTTTCTTTAAAACCATGCCAATCCTGTCGATGAAATTTCTCCCCAAAACGATTGGATAACTCATTGACTGATTTTTCACTACAAGTAAACATAAATTAGTTTTATTGTTATCAAGAAATATACGTGAATTGACACTTCCCAACACTTGAAGCGGGCTGCTGTTTACTCTACAGTATGTGAAATCATAGTCTGCGGCAGGAACTTTTCTTGCACAAAGCTTATCGGACTCCCTGAGTCCAAAAGCGACGTCAAAGTACACGCACATTCGGAATGTCCATCGGTGAATATGTAGGAAATTTCTTTTTCAAAGCCATTAGAAATTGAACTACACTTTGGCATGATGCGACCGGTAGGTACTGCGCTTAGACACGTTGTTGATGTTTTCTGCATGGATGTTGTCTTCATTTAAAACGTCTTCGTTGTTATCAGCGCTGCTTAGCTGTTGGTGTTGACTGCTGTTGTTGCTTTCACTGACAATCAAAACTGGTTTATTGTTGGAGCAATTTTTGGCTATGTGCCCACGAACACCACATTTAAAACACGTGAACTATGAATCAAATCTTCCTCTTCTATGGGGTTATGGGATGCGATTTCCTGCATGCTGAGCACATATTGCTGCAATGTCTCCTCACGTCGTCTTTTCCTTGCACTAAGCTCACTAAAAATATCCGCTTTCGTAACAGTGCGCTTAAACTCACCCAAAAGTGCATCTCTGAGATCTGTCCAGTTTCGTATTTTCAAAGATCTTACGAAAAGCCTTGCTGTTCCACCAAGCAGCCTCTTTCCGAAAATGAACTTGGTTCGATCGTTGAATTGAAGGCTTTCGGCGTTCTCCTCGAACTGTTCTACCCAATGAACAATGGGAAAGTTGTCATCCGCAGTAAATGGACACAATAAGTCTTCCATGTCCTTGAAGTTTTGCGAAACATGTGATCTCTGACTGTGATTTTTTTCATCATCCTCCATTTGCAGCTCTTTCAGTCGTCGCTTCAGTGAAATGACTTCCTCCCTCTTTCTGCATTCTTCTCGTAGCTTATTAAGCTCCTCATCAACGTCGTTGCGTAGTGCATGTACAGGTTCTTCCTCTGACTCGTGTTCGGTGGATGAATCTGCGTTATATTGCTCACCATCGGCCATAAAATCCTGCGCGAGTTTTTCCAAATTCTCGTCCGTATAGGATTCAACTGCTTTCTCGACCCGTAGTTTTAACACCGCTTTAGTTCCATCAGTTTTCAAACCCAGCGATCGTAGAATATTTTTTAGGATGGGTACCGTCGCTTCATCAACTAATTGTTTAAACAATTCTGACATTTTTAAAACACTAAAAAAATACTTTGAACTCAGATAAAGTTAAACGGTATCCCACTTCTGAATTTTGTAGGAAAGGCGAGCGGGTCAAATGAAACAACTTGAGACGTGCTACTTACGACAGTTTATTGAGAAAAACCGCGAAAATTGACATGACGGGTTGCATTTATACATTCATATGAAGCGGTACGCTTATGTAAAAGAAATGAGATAGCGTGAGCATCATACGATATGACAATAGTTTCTTACTTTCGGTTAATATTTACTTCTGACAATATTAAGTATGTGTTATACGAGAACACTTACAGTAGTGTACAAAAAAATGCCTACACTAGTTATCAGGTCCTTATCGGCGACCAGTTTCTAGAGATTGGGGCACTGTTCAGCTTTCCTAGATATTCATTAACATTTTCGAACTTAAGACTGGCGATCAATAGTCCAGAAATGCTCAAAGGCCAAGGAATGCATCAAAACACCGAACGATTGACAGACTGATGTAGATGAGTTCCTTTTCAAGAAAAGAAATTGCTTCAAGAATGAGTTAGGGGTACCTACATCATTTTAAGGTCTTTGCGGCAAAGTTTTGGGCGAGGTATTTAAAGCCCCTTGCAGAGCTGAGGTATAGGCGGTTAGCAGTGAAGTTTTTGTCCCAAATCACAACAGATCACAATAACAAGGTTCGCCAAACTTGTTTGCATATGTTTTACTGGCTAAGAGAAGACATGCGATCTCTGGTCTGTTCTGCGGAAGTATATTCATATACGGGTTGAATCTCTTTACACAAAGCCAAAAGGGTTTTTTTCCTGGTTATCTTGCAAGGGGGTTGTTTTGATTTCCCACATTTTATTTATTTTTATTACAATTCGTAGGGAAAATTGCCGGCCGGGTTGCAATTCTTCCACGAATTATTTGTTTACATTTGATCATCTCTGGCCAAATACCAGAGATGATACGTAAAAAGAAGGCTAACTCTGATAAAAAGAGAAGAGAGTCCGAAGTCGGCTGGCTAATCCCAAATGTACTGGAACGATCTTCCCAGGGCGAATTCCAGTACATTGACAGTGGAATGATTGGAAAGTATGAGAAATGAGAGGTGTCGCAAAAATTTTACCAGAGCAAAGCCCTGGAAGGCTGGAAGATACTTCTTGGCTGACCAGTTTATTATCAAGTTGATTTCGAAGGTTTTTTGGAAAGTTAGGAGAATTTTAATCTTGTTGTTGCATAAGGCAACTTTTGTATTTAGCTGAAAAGAAAGTTATTCGTGGAGAATTTAGGATAGCTTAATAAAGTAGAAATTGAATCGTGATAACATAAAACGAGTGAGGTGTGTGGCGAAAGACAGGAAGGAGAAAGCAAAAACGGACAAAGGGTGGAAAAGGTGACAGAAGGATACCGAAGACAAGAAAGGACAAGGAATCCAATAGGTGTTAAAGAAAAAAATATAAGTAGAGTGAAAGTAAAAGTCGAAATCGTTTGTTGGGGATTTGATAAAAAGAAAAAGATTTCTGTAGGCTTTTATTCCGTTGAATTCCCGAAAAGGCGGGACACTCGAAAAATACATATGTACCGAATCAATCTTTTCGAGACAACACGATAGCGGAACATTCCAACGGTCCAAACAATTGAAGTCCAAATTAAAAACGACACTTTTCGATAATAATTAAAAGAGCCTTCCAAACATTTAAATCCAAAGAATAATCCTTTTTGTTGCGACAACGCGAAATGGAGTCTCCGATCCTAGTACCAAAAATTAATATTGCCCCAGCCGTGGTTTGAACGAATAAAACGCCTCCTTATTCCACACAGCAATAAAGAACAATTTTATTTCTATGGAAAATTATAAAAATCCACAAGTTCAATAAGAAATACAAAAAAGACTAAATTGACCACTTACGAATTTGGTTCCGGAGCGCAACTTGACTCCCCAAATGCAGATGCAACAAGAAACACTATAATGCGCAAACCCTGAATCCAAACGAATTAATTTCGAGCTAAAAATTTACTTAGTAAACTCACGGAAAATATTACTCTGCGCAGATGAAAAAATGCAATGAAGGTCGAAAGGACGTTTTCGACATTTAAGCTGACTATTATTCTCCTTTCTTTTCTTTTAACTGTAAGAAATAAAATAAATTAACAAACGAAGAACGAACTCCGAAAGTTCTCGTACAAGTACTTCGAACCCACCGCTTTCGCTGAGCTAAGCTGAACGCAGCCAGTTTTACTTGCGGTGCAAAAGCTCGCGATCCATTTATTAATACTCTTTGGCAATTGACATTAGTATTATACGATCTTTTGCTCGGGCAGTAGCGACTGAAATTTTTTTTTCATTTTGTTTCGCAAATTTAATGTAATTTAATAAATCAGTAGTTTGATTGCGACCATCATATTATATTTAAATAATTTTGCTAGAAAATAAAATAGCCAAGTGTACCAGTATCTGTGCGATGTCGCCAAAATCAAAGACTTTCGTGTGTGAACAACATGTCAGCAATATCTCACGGAAGTTGCAGACCTTCTACCGGGGCCAACTTTTCTTCGATATTGCTCTAGTAGCGAAGACGGACAACTTGAAAGTGCACGCTCATCGTACGGTCCTCTCAGCATCGAGTGACTACTTTCTGGCAATGCTATGCAGTACGTTGCAGGAAGCTAGGTCGGACGTCATTGAGTTGGGGATCGATGGACCAACCCTCAAAGCGATCGTCGACTTCATGTACAGCGGTACGATTGAGCTACGCTGGGAAAACGTCGTCCGAACACTAGCAGCAGCGGATGTCCTCAAAATGACCACGCTGAAGGCTGCCTGCTCTGAGTTTATTGGAGGAACCATCGATGCCACCAACTGCCTGTTCGTTGCGTCAATGGCCAAACAACATCAGTCCGCTGAGCTCCATAAGAAGGCTTTCGCAGTTGTGTTCGAGAACTTCGAGGAGGTGTGCAAAACGGAAGAGTTTCTGCAGCTCACCGAGGAGCAATTCAGCGAGCTCATTTCGAGTGACGATCTGTGCGTGAACTCGGAGGAAACGGTGTTCCACAGTGTGGTGTCCTGGGTGGAGTATGACAAAGGACTTCGAAACGAATCCATGATCGGCCTCTTGTCACATGTGCGTTTCTCGTTTTTGACGCCCGAATTTATCATCAACAACAGACAGTCCCTAGGCCGAACTTACGAGTGTCTCGAGTTGCTGTTCAGTTGGCTAGAGTCGCACTTTTCACGGACAAAGTTGGCGAAACGACACTGCGAGCGAAAGAAGGCAAATGGAAAGGAAAGAGAAACACTTTGCTTTGTGAGTGGATATTCGACCGACAATTTGAAAATGCAGTCCCTTGATCCAGAATCAAACATCTGGACCGTCGAAGACTTACCACCTGCACCAACGAGGAGGGACGGCTACAAGGCAATGGTCATGGATAAGAAGCTAATCATCGCAGGGGGTCGTCGTAGTAATGAGGATTACACTAAAATCGTTGAATGTCTGGACCTTCAAACAAAGGAGTGGACAAACCTACCTCCTATGCGACAAGCACGTGGAGTTCCAGGAGTGGCTGAATTGAATGGCGATTTGTACGTTGTTGGTGGACTTTCGGGTGGCAGTTGGTTACGATCGGTGGAGAAGTATAACTTTCGTACACGCGAATGGCAAGAATTGGCTCCAATGCACTCAGAACAAAAGGGTTATTCGAGGGTAACAGTTCTCGGCGAACTATTGTACGCTGTGGGCGATGGCAGCTCTCCTATTGAATGCTTTAATCCTGCTGACAACAAGTGGACACAATTACCACATAAAAACGAAAGGTCGACACGATATGGCATCGCTGGAGTTGGCGGACATTTGTACGCAGTAGGGGGAGAGCTTAGCGGTCAAAAAAGTAAAACTGTCGAGCGCTTTAGTCCTTCAACAAATACATGGACGGTGATAAGCCCATCCTTGGAACTAGCTCTAAGTGGTTTGATATGTACTTCTTGGAATAATCGACTTATAGCTTGCAGAGGATATGATAATCAGGATGTGGTCCAAAATTCAGTTCTAGAGTACAATCCAGAAGTGAACGAATGGAGGAGATTGACTACGCTTTTAAGTCATGGTTTTGATTGGTCTTCTTGCAGTCTATTTACAATTTCAAAATAAATAAAATTACATGGAAAAATAAAATTTGTTAGAATATTTATTCGAGCCGAAAGCTCTGCTGTTTCTCAGAGATAAATGGGACCTTTGTGAAGTTTTGGCTGACAAATGAGATCAACTACCTGAATGCTATTCTTACACAATTTGATTAGCGGAGAGCTTCATATATGCCTCACTTCACTCTTGGGTTGCTGTTGCGGTGCTTCATTGCGTTTCACTTTTCGTTACGCTTCTGTTTCTCTGCAAATTGGCTGCAATATTTACTTGGCCAAATTTCAGTTCTAATGGCGTTTTCGATTGAAGAAAAGAAGTGCCCTTTCTATGAAAAGATCAAATCTAAAAGTGCTCTTTCTATGTATTCTATGTTTCATTGAAAAAAGTGCAAGTCCGGAATATTTTGAGAGAATTGCCCTGAACTCACCAACACACACTAGCAAAATGTCAGATTGAAATGTTTGTTGTTTTATTAGAAACAAATTTTTCGCTTGTGATCCGAAAATATACAATTACGCGTGCAAAATGTGAACTGAAATTGAAATATATTGATTTGGCCTATTAAAACATTCATATTTACTCTAGAAAACAAAAAAACAAGTAACAACAGAAAATCTAATCACACATATATGGTGTCTACAGTCTACCACTGTTGCAAAAGTGCTCCAACGAATTTTATTGAAAAGAGCAATTCTGAACTTCGGGGCACTTCTCTCGGATCTTCAATGAAAAACGCCATAAGATTATGCTCTTTTCCTAACTGCGACCGATGCACTCTTTGCGTCTGTCTTCTTTCAGTTCCATTAGCTAAGATGCTCCATCTTTAGTTATAAATTCGGCACACCTTTCACAAATATTGTCGAGTTGAATTCTTCACCAAGCCTTTAGAGTGATTGACAGGTTCTTTAGAACTTGTGGCAGAATCAATGTATTCTCAAGAGTTGGGTTGGTCTTGTATTGAAAGGACGTCTTCTAAGGAATTGTCACAGGAGCCAAAATGCGTGGAAACGTGTTAGGGCTGGGCTTATCTTACTAGCAACTAGAACGGTCCGGGTTCTCCGGACCTCAACTTTACTGCCATTCTCTTGCATTCTATACGGTAGTGAAACCGTCTTTTAACCGCAGGTATATCTTGCTACCATTACATTCATGCTATGGAACAGTTGGAAGTTGTGTTCGTGATAGACCAATATCTTTGCATCAATATATATGGAAGGAATTTAGAGATTTGTTTTTGAATTTGCATTAGCAGTTATGAACTGAATATACCGATGGAAGCGTTTGGAAACATTTTAAGGTGCATAAGTGCAGATGGCTTCTTGGTATCCGCATGAAAATTGCGTGTTAATGAGGCTTTTTCTGTGGCCATTGTGAAATCTTACTATCTTATTCTCCTATTTAGCACGGCTTAACTTACAACCTATTAGGAGGGTTTACTTATATGTTTTACACCCGCAATCCTTGGGAAAATAGAAGCGACATTGAAAACTATGAAGTAGGACTTTAACGTGCTCTGCTACACAACCTACATCGAGGACTAGTTTATGGTGAATCCACTTGAACATTAAAAACCTGGGATCTTGTACTGGACGGGACATTTTAAAACGGTGTTGATGAAAGGCGGATCTTCGGTTTTATGATCTTTCCGCACTCCTGAACTGGGACGCTTTCTCTGATGCACTTTTAGCACCGTTTTTCTTACATATACTCATGAATCAACCATTGGTTTAAAAAAGGTATACCTACCTACTTTTCAAAAGTCGATCTACTGACAAACATTAATAAATAAGGAAGGGAATATATATGGATAAAGAAAACAAAAATAAAGATGAGAAGCAAACAATAAACCGAAGTTAAAAGAAAAATATAACACAAACATTTAAAAAAATATCCAAGTTCCTACAAATGCTGCCACCAAATAATCGAGTTTAAGTTATTTCGTATTTTTGGGGGTCGAACCTGTATCTATTGACAATTCGAATCCGCAAAAGTGAACTCTAATCACGACTGAATTTTATGTTTCCCTTTTTACACAGCATAAAAACGAGAGAGTACCTACATCCCATCCCAAGAGATTCGATTTAAATGAAATCATGAAATATTCTCCCAAATTATTCAAATAAAAATATTGTCCGTTGTCCAAAAGGAACACCAATCGCTATTAGCCATTACACTTACATTCGGGTATTGGTTTTCTGTTTCACAATTCCTCGTAAAACAGTGTAACCGAAATATCGTTTGAAATATTTCCTCCCCCAGTCTGTTCTTTTGTTATCGCATTTTTGCTGCCGTACTTAGTTATGATCCCAGTACGAGTACGATGTTCAAAATAAAATTCCACAGTCACTGTCTATTTGCAATGGATTCCCAAGGTTTTTTCCCGGTTTTTCTTTTGTGTGTGCCCGCGCGTTCCAACAATATTCCATTACTCATTCCTATCCCGATAGCTTTGGGTTATGACATTGTCAATGTCCCTGTGGTGGGGTGTATGTGTCTGTAATTCGTATTTCGTAAACGAATAGGAATATCAATTTCAATATTGTTTTTCGTGTGATTTTTTGTGTGATTTTTCATCAAAAACTGAGTTTGCAATTTCATATTAAACATTCCAGCATTCACACAGCCTTCTAAATTACATATCGACATGGGGTAGGTTTTTTGATATGCAACAAATTGCAAGAGTGGTGGGGAACACCACACGGAAATTTAGTATGCAAAGGGTATTGGGATGCATAATGATTTTTTGTTGGTGAAAATTAAAAGTCTGTCGTGAATTCCAATGGAGTTATTTTGAATGTCACATTCGACGCCGCAAAAGCGGGAGTTTCCGAGGAAATGCGCACAGGATAATGTATTCTCTTACATATCTAAATGCAAATAGTGATTAAAACGTCATGTACCGGGGATGTGGGAGGCTTTGATATTAAATTAGATAATGCAAATGCGTGGCTGGGCTAAGAGTGACAAGAGTCGTCCAAAGCAACTGTCAGATCGATGTCGGTGGATTTATTAAATTTGCTGGCTTATATCGTGCGACTTTACATGGCTAACAACAATAAGTTATATAATGTTTTCATTCAATGAGGGGCCAGTAAAATGTAGACTTTGCCGGGGGTGACTTCGTTTACGAATTTGAAGAGCGGTACCTTATACCTATTTTTTATCAAAAGAAGTAATCCAACTCAAGCTGAGAAATATGGTCATAGGAACAAGCATTCCAAGGACTTGGCAACATATTTGATTAAAAGAAAAATGAAGCAAAAATCTAGGAAAAAGTTGAAGCATTTTCAGACCTTTGCAAGTCTTTTGTTGAGACAACATACAATCGCAAGAATCGTTCCCTTCCAAAGCTGCATCCTTTATTCAGTGATGCCAGATGAAATTGAAAAAAACCCACTATATTTAAAAAAACATCCCACCAAATTTGTACTGGGACGAAAAAAAAAAACCCATAATTTTTCTACCAACTATTACACAAATAATTATGTTATAATGATTTTATGTTTAGTAATAAAATTGAACGAATACTTACTACTCATTTTTTCAACTAAGCAAACTAAAAATAAGTCTTAAGAAAAAATGCACTAAAGAAAACAAACACTTAAAACCATTTTTTTTTATAGATTGACAATCTGTTAGTTTTTATTATTAATTCTTTGTATAAATAAATAGATATGAATAATAGCTATACCTACCTATATAAGAAAATAAGGAAAAGGGAATTCATAAATAGTTTGTACTTTGGTTCATTTTGTATTATTAAACATTCAAATCTCATGTTAATAAGATGCAAATAAAAATCAATTAAGACGCTTTTAAACAGGAAAGATATTCACAAAAATTAAAATGTTTGCTCTAAAAAGTAAATAAAAAAAAAGGCTTACAAATAATTAATTGACTTTATTTATATTTAACCATTCACATTTAGCTGATAGACAAATGCCTCCAAAGTTTCCTCAATCTCATCATCATCATCTTGGGTGCCCTGTATAACATACATATTTTCTGAATTAAATTTAGACAGCATTGCTTTCGAAGGTTCGAAATTGATACAGCCTTGAGTGCCTAAGCTATAGCGAACTCTTAAAACTGCATTTGCTGTTTCTATACTTAGTCGATTCCTAAGCTTATTTTTCACTATATTTACTATTGAAAACGCTCTTTCAACAGAAGCGTTGGAGAATGGGAGACTTAATAGTGCCAAAACGAGGTGGCATACATTTTTGTAAGTGGCTTCCCCTGCAGAATTCTTAACACCTGACACTTCAGCCCAAAAACTTTCTGGAGTGTCGAGTTGACGCCACTCAACGCGGTGAAGAACATTCCACTCGCTTAAAACCGCATCCACATTTTCACAAATATTTGGGAATCTCAATACAATTGATTTTATATCTGATTTTATTTGCGAAGTAGCCGATTGCGGAGAGAAAACACTAATCTTTTCCAAAATTTCAACATTTTCAGGTATTCGAAGCTGCAGCTGTTCGCAAAGGACTATAAGAAAATCTTTACATCTTTCTCTGCATAAGTCTAGCTCCGACCTTGGTACACTTTTGCTGCTTTCTAAAAAATAGTGACCGAAATTTATGCAGTCTGATCTCATAACCAAGTCCCGAAAAGAAAACCTGTATAAATCTTTTTTCAAAACTTTTTGTAATCTAGCGGGTGGAATTATCATATTTAAAATCAAATAAAGTAGTTCATTCAGATCCGTGAGCATTTTCAATGGATCTGCGTTAGCGGACTGAAAGATTTTATTAACATTCGTTAATGATCTTAACACGTTCAGGAGAAAAAGCAAATACAGCTTGTTTCCGCTATCGCTTAACAGCTGATGAAGATGAGTGGCTGTATAGCATCTTTCTTTATTTCCCGCTAAGGCAAAATGGAGTTTTAACTCATCCCACTGCTCGACAATCTTGACGATGGCCTCATACCTTGACAACCAGCGTGTATCAGCTAATTTTGGAATTTTTAAAGGCTTATTTCCCGTAATGAGTTTATATATCGTCGCATATTCTAGTTGTCTCTTGGTACTATTCGAAAACCAGTTATGGCACTCTTTAACTAAAAACTCTAAATGTCTCGGCAAAACTTTGCAAGAATACTCTGCAGCAAGGTGAAGGGAGTGGCAAATACACTTTACTGTAATCAGTTCTGGAACCGTTTCCTTCAAAATTGAAGAAAATGAATTGTGAGCTCCTACCATTACATTAGCCCCATCTACACCAATTCCAATCAGTTTTTCAATCTTGAGCCCGTCAGCACCAAGTTGTTTTTTGAAATCTTCGGCAAAAGTTTTGGCATCACCTGCTTTCACTTCCAACAACTTATATAATGTCGTCACTACTTTTTTATTTTTTGTAGAAAAGTACCTAACCATAATGCACATCATTTTTTTTGTATCAACCGATGTGCTTTCGTCAATAATCATTGAATAAAATGAATCACCAATATCGGCGATTAGTTCGTCATGGAAACAAGGTCCTAGAACGTTTTTGATCAGGGCAGTGCATTTAGTTCTGTGTATTTTCATTTGCCCTATTACTTCCGACGCACTGTCAATATTTTTCAAAAGACAACCCAGGTGATCCGTTGTTTTTATAGAGCAATGCTCGCAAATAAATGCAGCTAACTTTAATTCCGCCAATTTTCTTTTCTCCAAAATTTGATTCGGCATGAATTGTGTAATTTTCTTCGAAGTACCAGCTAGATGTATAAAATGATATGCTTCTACATGTTTTTTAGTTTTACCGTGAGCAGTTAAATCGGATTTATGTGCATTCATTGTACATTTGCATAATTTGCAAAGCACCCTAGAATCTTCACCCGGAACTGGAGCGATCCATACTGAAAAGTTGTCATTTTTTCTAATATGTAAAATAAATTTAATTTTTAAAACTTACATGAAAATTTAGGATCAGTTTCCCAGGCTTTACGGTATCTTTGTGACATTTTTAACAGATAAACACACACTTTTGGGGATTTAACAAAAATTAACAAAGAGTTTAAATGATGTATGGTGTTCGCTTTTTGTGAGGGGTTTCCCCTTTTAATTAGTTCCAGTGGAATGTAAATAATTTATTTTTGGAACTAAGGGACGTGTTCGTAAGCTGTTAAGTATAACAGGGTACCAATATTTACAACTGTAAGATATACTTTTATTTATTCCTAATACATAATTTGTATAATGTAATATATTAAGTATTAATTTATGTGTACCTATAAAAGATCTAGGTACATATTGCGCGCGACCAAAACAAAGCGAAAGAAAAAAACAGATATTCGCTAGTTTGTGAAAATAACAATATCAAGATGATTAAAGTACCTAACTACTAGTATTGGATATCCGAATTCTACCAGTGATTTGCGAAGATTTCACCTGGCCATACCCAGCGAACACAGCCTAATTAAAATTATCAGCTGCGCCTGTACTATCGATGAAAATCTGACCATCTCTATCTCGTTAAAAAGTGCCAAAAATAGAGCAAAACCTCTCCCTTTATATAGCTCTTCTATTGAAAATCCATTTCATCCGGTAAAGGTCAACTAAAATCGCGAACATCCCTTGCCTTGTCTTTAAAATTTTTCCCCCCATAAATCCCACCATACATTTTTTCCCCCTATTCTTCCCACCATAGCGTTGATTTCCCACCATTTTGGTTGGAAAAACCACCAATCTGGGAACACTGCCTTTATTGCACACATGATGCGTGAATGTGTTTTTCAGTGCCCAAAAATTCATGAGCAGTTTGTTGTTGGTGGACTAACAATTAATGGGCCCGTTCAAATATCTAGTGTAGTAAGCTGTCTGACTCCGTTTTCAGTTTTTATTGGCTAAAATCGGCAACACGAACTGGTTTTTCAATTGAAGTTTATGGAGGATTGGCCGACGAATCTAGTCAAGAAATGCGTGACGGAGTACTTAGTCAAACCAATTTTCAGATTACAAACTGTCAGTGTCATTTCTTTTTAATGGTTTTGCATTTTTTTTATTATTGTATGACATAAGGATTGAATAGCTTCAATAGTCAAGTAAAACACACAATTCGAACTCCTCTTCAGGTACCTTTATTTTATTACAGTCTATCGGTATATATAAACTGCGTATCATCTTTACTCTCTTCTGGCTGGTGTTCAACTGCGATGACATTTACAAAGCAAACGTCAAGACATTTGACGATGTTCTTTAAACTGAAGACACATTTATTACTTCAATCACTTCAATCAAAATGAAGTACTTACTGATGAGAATATTGCATTCGTTCAGGAGAGTGTTGATGAAGATCCAAGTTCTTCGATTCAACTTGGTCTTGGCCCATGTTCCGCATTCATTCACTTATGACAGTCTAGTTCCAACAGTTCTGCTTGAGCGGGCGATTTGTCATCCAAACGTTTGAAAAGTAGAGGCAATGAGTTTTATTTCTAAAATTATTTATCGCAAGTCAGTTTATTGGCCAAGCAATATAATTTTAGGGATCATTGTTTCAAGAGCTTGCTTCAAGTTTAAGGACGCGATCTGGCGATTAGCGTGTACAAATTAGGCAAACATTTTGTATGGGAGACAAGCCAATTTGAGGGCCAGAAACCAGATGTGAGTTTGTGAAAAAAAATAAACGAAAAATATTTTTAAATTAAAAACAATGTTTAAAAGAATTGAAAATTTAAATTGAAAAATTAAAGAAACTAAATTCCTCTTATCGGAAGTCTTACTCTTTTAAAGAAAAGCAACAAACTTTGGAAAATATTGATCAGTATTTACTTTCGTCTAGCAGATAAACCACCCCCTACTCAGAGACATTTAAGGATCGTCAAGCATGAACAAGATTCAGTGATCACCTCCTAGATCAGCTTGGCAAGTGATCAGATGAGCTATAAAATATATTTGTTGGTAGTTGCTCTCAACTAACGAACGATCTTGCCGATGATCATGCGTACCATGCACCTTGGGTTGGGTTGTATAGAACCAATCGAGGTCACAAGACGCGATCAGTGAGCTTTTACTCAACTCAGCTGATCTTTAATTGATTTTCAATCCAATTTTCTTAATTACCAAACATCACATGGCAGCAATAGGAAACTTTTTTCGTCTCTGTCTGTCCATTTCTGCAGACTATTGATCTACCTACAGTATCCTTTTACTAATCCGCTAGAAGTTACCGAGTGATATAAATTATTTGATAGCGTACTCGAAAATCGCTAGAAGATCGGTATTTTTTTGGTTGCGCCAATGGATGATGTGGTAATCTTCTAAAGATGCGAATAAAAGCCCGAATAATCGATGCCAGGAATGCGCCTACGTACTAATCCACACCCAATACACTTCAACCACTATCCCCGCGGGACTGCCGTTAGGTATTACTTCGCGGGGCTGGTTCTGGTTAGCATTGAAGCTATTCGTGTTGTGTCACCTGTTTCTGGTGTTTCTGCGGCCTCTAATGCTTCTACGTAGCTCATTTTGTAGGATGGTTATAAAATTACATAATTCCGCCCAATTCTCCTGTGATTGCAACATGTGGTTGACGGTTTCTGACGGGCTGGCCAGAGTAGCTCTCCATGCCATGGAGCGGGGGCAATAAAATACTGCGTGCGCTGTATCTTCATATTCATTTATGCATTCGAGGCAAGATGGTGCAGATATTTTCAATAGCCGCCGTGGCCCGATTAGAACTGCGTAAGGTTATAATTACAGTCTCCATGGTCACGTTCTATCCATTCCTGGATTACCGGTATAAGTCCGTATGTCCATCTGCCTTTCGTTGTATTATTCCAGCGAGCTTGCCACATTGCTATTGACGCTGTCTTTTCTTAAATTTTAATCTTCTTGATTTCACCACCATTGTATTGGTTTAAGGCTCTTCTACTATACATCCTCAACATTTCGTCAGCAAGAATATCGACAGGAGCCATTCCAGCTATTACAAAGCCAGCCTCGTCCGATATGGTTCGCAAGCCGCTAATTACCTCAGGCAGCGCCAATCGTAGTACTCCGTCGTTCATGATGTACCACAATAAGGGCCCTAAGACCGATCCCTGTGGAACTCCGGCAGTGACGTTGTAGTATCTTTCACCTTCATTTGTGTTGTATCTCAACTTCCTGTTGTTGAAGTAACTTGCTGCACTGGATTTTGCGTCGAGCTTGTAGGCATCTTGCCCGAAGTACCTTTATTTCCTCGTTCCACCAGTAACATGGTGGTGCCTTCCTGCTGTTTATTCTTCTAGGCATGGATCCCATCGCACGCGGTGGTGATGGTGTTTGTGAGGCGATGTGCGTGGGTCTCCGCTGTTCCACTTCGTGTTAGGGTGTCGTTCAACATCTCTTCGAATGTTTCTTTATCGAAAGTTACGTCGTTCCATTTTGGACCCGTAAGTTTTGGAACGACAACTGGTTTCCCACTTTTAGTTTCCAGAATTATCGTTTGGTGGTCACAGTGTGCGTATTCCTCACTAACTCTCCACTTTACGGTTCTCAGAATAGAACTACTCACAAGGGTAATGTCGGTGATGGAGCCTATCCTAGCTTTCGTGTACGTATTTGCTCGGCCCTTGTTGGCGATACTTATCGATAGGGGAGCGAATGTTTCCAGTAGGGCCTGTCCTCTGGTGTTAGTGAGTCTGCTGCCCCATTCCGTGGCCCACGCATTAAAGTCACCACCAATAACCACTGGGAATTTCTGGATACCGTCCGAAGTTATATTGTCCAGCATTTGGTGGTACTCGTTGAACGGCAAGCTGGGTCGGGCATAGCAGGTGTAGAAATGGATCCCATTTATTTTCGACCGTACGAAACCTTATGTTTGGTCGCATGTATTTTCGAAAGCATAGCTTCCGCGTATCCATGTTGCCACTTGTTTAGCCTTATCGTAGATCCAGTTATTGTTCTCGTCGGGATATTTATAGGGTTCACTAATCATGATGACGTTCGCACTTTCGTCCTTGGCCATTTGTGCTAGGATGTCCTGGGCTATTCTACAGTGATTAAGGTTTATCTGTAGTATCTTGAAGGTCTTTTGCTAGTGATAGCTCTCCGAAAAACTGCGCATTTGCTACTGCCAGCTACATGTTTCGCGCCATCTGGATGGTCTCTCTTGCAGAGCATATAGCAAATCGGTATATGAATCAGCAAGTGTTGATCAACGCTTAAAGCAATATTCCAGTCACCAGATCAGTGATCGCTGACACTGAAATTGAAGGTTTGCCACAATCCCCGATTTTTTCAAATGATCATGCTGGAAAGAAAGTAAAGACACTCTTTCTTGACTTGGGTAAACTGATCGTTACCCCGATCGATCGGAACTCACTTTTGTGTATTTGTGGACTGATCTTTAAATGACTGAAATTGCATCAGAAAAATAAAAGTATTTTTAAGACTTAAACTTAAATACTTTTACTCCTTGTGGGTTGATCTGCCCCTTCCCAAACGTTCAAGAAGGAGTGCAGTTTGTCTAATCAATACCGCAGCAGTACTTCTGACACTCGGTTGGCCATTACACAAGCGGTTGAGCGAATTTCTGTGCGTACATTTTTTAGACCCACCAGTCATAACTATCACGTCGCCTACCGACCTTTCTGACCCACACAACACCATGTCAGCGGTTCTCTATACAACGTACGAGTACGTAATGTCCCGGTTCCCCAATGAACTCCGCCATCCAATCAGACTCAATTAAATTCAAAACTTCGAACAGCATCAATTCAAATAAAACCGTCTATTGCTCTCCTTAGGGACTCTTTGCATACATCCCCCACCCGCCGCCCGCCGCCAATCCACTCACAACTGTAGCAGCGAATCAACTTTGAACCGCGTGCTGTAAGCCATCAAACATCCAACGAACCCCAGTACGAATATCAACTCTCTAATCGGATTTCGCCAAAAGGACCCTTATCAATCCCGACGACGACAATGACTACCACTACTCGCGTACTCGTATACTTTGACATACTTCGTATGTATATTGCGTTACGTGATGAAAATACCGAACCAACGAAATGGAAAATAAAAACCAAACGAACCCTCAAAGCAAAGTCTTCTAAATGCGCCAACCAGAGGACCTTCCAAAATCACATACTCCCTGTATACGCATCAGTATTGCGGGTACGCACATGATACAGCCTACACCCTGCGAGTGAGTTCCTCCGAACTGGATTACTCCGGATTTGAATGTGTTGAACAATGGGTCACCGATATGGAAATTAATGGCAATTGGAACCGATTTGTCGGGGGCTGGGGTGAGGCTAATTGTTGAATTGACGAGCCGGGCATGGTTGCTGTTTGGAAATGGCTTCATTATGTAAATAGGCTGTGTTTGCCAAAATACTGGAGCACCAGATCCTCAATCTCGTATGAATGTTCAATTTGGATGCGGATTTGTTTGGTTTGATTTTGTCGAAGATACGGAGTATTATATCTGTCGTGTCAACAATGGGATTTGGGTGTACCTGTCCCTGGCTGTGGAAATTTACAAATTCAGAGTGGGGTAGCTGCAAACACGGTATTAAATTATTTACCTGCAAAATGTGGCTTCGGAGAAAAGTCACTTGTGGTTATGAGCTTGCCGGAAAATTATCCTAGCAGTTTATACAAATTTCGGATCGAGCTAAGCATTTCCGACGGCTTATTTTGAGAGGCGACTACTGCACATGCAAATTGCTACAGTTTTTCTTCAAGCGGACTCCCCTTACAGCAATCCCGACACAAATATCTTCTGAGTGAGGTGTCGGGCAAAATGAGCGCTTTGTTGTAAAAGAAGTCTCCCTTGATTGAGTAATTCAGACGAAACTTTTAGTCGTCGCATTTACTGTCAAAAGCTATTCTAACCTTCAAACTCTTGGAAGAAGAGTAAGAAACATTGTCGAGAATTCATCGATCAAGGAGAAAAGAAGATTTAGACTTAAAAACTGTTACAAACTAGCTATTTTTCCAGCAGCGAAGAAGAAGTTTTCTATACGAGCCTTGGAGTCCACAGCACCTAGTTTACTACCCAGGAAAATGCTACTTTCAAAATTATGCTTCGCAAAGTTCTATCTCCTCACAATAAAATGTTGTTTTTCCCAAATTCTACTTTTCAAAATTTTAAGCAATAAAATTCAGCTTTTTAAGTCACATTTATCAAAATATGGTTTTCTAAATACCAAAAATTGTGATTCTAAGAGCAGCGCTCGTTCTTTCCATTCGTCCCCTAAGAGAGGTTACACCATCACTTTTACCTTTTCTGAGGACTCTTCTCATAATTCTGAGCAAATCCACAAGCTACTTCCAGGAGCCTGACATGACCAGATTTTTTACCTGCAACTTTAGCTTGTCTCAACCCTCTTCGATCGAATCTTTTCCACTCTTCCGATGAAGGTCCTTAATTACTGATTATTCCAGGAAAGTAATTATCGTCTTTGAAGTGTAACTACCTGGTTGCCCTAATTACCCGTGCATGTGTGTGTGTGTGGAAATTCCGAAAACCAAAAGGAGTATTCGAGAGTCGAGACCACACAGATCGCAATATATATAAACTGCATATCGCAGGCACTTGCCAGTTCGCCTCACAGTTCGCTGTTTGTCAAAAAGAAAACCAGAGAAGCCTAAGCAAAGCTAGCCCAAGACTTAGCAGCACAAATTAAACAGCCAAGTGTACCAGTATTTGAACGATGTCGCCAAAGTCAAAGACCTCAAAGACCTTCGTGTGTGACCAACATGCCAGCAACATCTCACGCAAGTTGCAGACCTTCTACCGGGACCAACTGTTCTTCGATATTGCTCTAGTAGCGAAGACGGACAACTTGAAAGTGCACGCTCATCGTACGGTCCTCTCAGCATCGAGTGACTACTTTCTGGCAATGCTATGCAGTACGTTGAAGGAAGCTAGGTCGGACGTCATTGAGTTGGGGATCGATGGGCCAACCCTCAAAGCGATCGTCGACTTCATGTACAGCGGTACGATTGAGCTACGCTGGGAAAACGTCGTCCGAACACTAGCAGCAGCGGATGTCCTCAAAATGACCACGCTGAAGGTTGCCTGCTCTGAGTTTATTGGAGAAACCATCGACGCCACCAACTGGCAGTCAGTTGCGTCAATGGCCAAACAACATCAGTCCGCTGAGCTCCATAAGAAGGCTTTTGCGTTTGCGTTCGAGAACTTTGAGGAGGTGTGCAAAACGGAAGAGTTTCTGCAGCTCACCGAGGAGCAATTCAGCGAGCTCATTTCGAGTGACGATCTGTGCGTGAACTCGGAGGAAACGGTGTTCCACAGTGTGGTGTCCTGGGTGGAGTACGACAAAGGACTTCGAAACGGATCCATGATCGGCCTCTTGTCACATGTGCGTTTCTCGTTTTTGACGCCCGAATTTATCATCAACAACCGACAGTCCCTAAGCCCAACTTACGAGAGTCTCGAGTTGCTATTCAGTTGGCTGGAATCGCACTTGTCATGGACAAAGTTGGCGAAACGACACTGCGAGCGAAAGAAGGCAAATGGAAAGGAAAGAGAAACACTTTGCTTTGTGAGTGGATATTGGACCGACAATTTGAGAATGCAGTCCCTTGATCCAGAATCAAACACCTGGACCGTCGAAGACTTACCACCTGCACCAACAAGGAGGGGTGATTATAAGGCAATGGTCATGGATAAGAAGCTAATCATCGCAGGGGGTCGTCGTAGTAATGAGGATTACACTAAAATCGTTGAGTGTCTGGACCTTCAAACAAATGAGTGGACAAACCTACCTCCTATGCGACAAGCACGTGGAGTTCCTGCAACGGCTGAATTGAATGGCGATTTGTACGTTGTTGGTGGACATTCAGGTAGCAGTTGGTTACGTTCGGTGGAGAAGTATAACTTTCGTACACGCGAATGGCAAGAATTGGCTCCAATGCACTCAGAACAAAAGAGTTATCCGAGGGTAACAGTTCTGGCCGGACTATTGTACGCTGTGGGCGATGGCAGCTCTCCTATTGAATGCTTTAATCCTGCTGACAACAAATGGACACTATTACCACATAAGAACGAAAGGTCGAGACTATATGGCATCGCTGGTGTTGGCGGACATCTGTACGCAGTAGGGGGAGAGTTTAGCGGTCAGAAAAGTAAAACTGTCGAGCGCTTTAGTCCTTCAACAAATACATGGACGATGATAAGCCCATCCTTGGAATTAGCGCTAAGTGCTTTGATATGTACTTCTTGGAATAATCGACTTATAGCTTGCAGAGGATATGATAATCAGAGTGTGGTCCAAAGTTCTGTTGTAGAGTACAATCCGGAAGAGAACGAGTGGAGGAGATTGCCTGCTCTTTTAAATTATTATTTAGAAGATATTTCTTGCAGTCTATTTACAATTCCAAAATAAATAAAATTACATGGAAAAATAAAATTTGTTAAAATATTTATTCGAGCCGAAAGTTCTGCTGTTTCTCAGTGATAAATGGGACCTTTGTGAAGTTTTACCTGACAAATGAGATCAACTACCTGAATGCTATTCTTACACAATTTGATTAGCGGAGAGCTTCATATATGCCTCACTTGACTCTTGGGTTGCTGTTGCGGTGCTTCATTGCGTTTCACTTTTCGTTACGCTTCTTTTTCTCTGCAAATTGGCTGCAATATTTACTTGGCCAAATTTCAGTTCTAAGATTATGCTCTGTTCCTAACTCTGTTCTTTCAGTTCCATCAGCTAACATGCTTCTTCTCAAGTCGTCAATTCAGCGCACCTTTCACAAATATCGTCGAGTTGTATTCTTCACCAAGCCTTTAGAGTGATTGTCAGGTTCTTTAGAACTTGTGGCTCAACCAATGAGTTGGGTGGGTCTTGTATTGAAAGAGCATCCTTTCTCTCGGTGTGTGTTAATTCTACACTATGAATCACTTTTCGGAAAGATTTGGTAAGTCGTTATCTTCAATCGGCCTTACTAATAATCAAACACTAATGTCGACGATTAGCTGGTTGCCAGATTTAGTAAAAATGTACAGCATTAGTGAAACGGTACCAATAAACAATTAGGCCTCCACATTTGCTAGTGCGACAACTTTCTTAGAAACTATTACATTTTTTGTCATCGCAGAATTCAAATTTCATAAAATGTTTTCGTGAAAAACAAGGTCAATGGTTTATTTCACAACGAGGATTTTATTCTAAGAAAAGGAATATTTAAATTGCAAATTAATTTGCCCAACAGATTTCTTTTCAATCCTTTTTGAAGCTTATTATAAGCAAAAAACAAAACAGAAAATAGGAAATGCACAAAATATCCGCTGATCTGTCAAATATCGTATGCAAATCAGTAATGCCCTATTGTTCGATCGGACACAATTCTCGGTACTTTTTATAGTACGCTTTCCTTTGTTTTCTAATACTTCACGATTGATTTATGAGTGAATTTGTGCCGTAATAAGGTCTCTTTTAAGTTATACAATAAACGGAACACAGTTTATTAGAATGCTTTGATTTATTCGTTGGCTGATAATGCAAATCAAAACTTATTGGTAGTCCAAAGATCACATTTAGATCGTTAGCAAGTGAATATTTTCGAAAGAAATATTAACTTGCTTATTCATTTCCGTTTGCAAAACAGTACTTGCAAAAGTATATAGAGGTGCGAAAATAAATACAATTAGATCTTTTAAAAATTGCATGGCTTTATTACTTAATTCGGGAAAAAATATAAAGCCTTGGACATTCTTCTACATATATGTACATAAACTGTCATGTTTTCTCCTAGATGAATTCGCACCAAGTAATACAGAACTTTGTATATCTTAAATTCGCACATACTACCTGATATTCCTCCAGCAGTTCCCAAATTTATTATTTCGCATGGATTTTGCTGAATGCTGACAATTCTTCTATCTACATATATTTTCCGCGAAGTCAACCTTTTCACGACAACCATCTCCACACCAATATTTGAGATCTTCATCCAAAATCTACCTGCCGCTTAAAGTACTGAGAATTGTAAAAAAAAGTATTCAGGTATGAGCTGTCCAATATTAAATGAACAGATATTTTATTCTCTTAGCGACTACTCTCAAGAAATTCTTGGAAAGATCCCAAACTTATATCAAATTTATTTTTTACTTAGCATGCATTCGTTACAAACTAAAATGAAAATCAATCATAGAGCAAGCACTAGCGGTTAAACAAGATAAAGCAGAGAAAAGCACTAACCATTTCTTTTAATCAAAATATTCGAAGTACATATTTTAACGCAAATATTAATAAACGCTGCGTAAAAGTTATCAACTCGTTATTCAGCAGTTACGTACAATTTTTGTATGCTATCTGATGCCTACTAGCTTACTAACTTGTGCACATTTTTGTTTATAAATACGGGGGTAAGTGTTTAGAAATAAAACAAAAATGCATTATTTTTCAATTTTGTGCATACATTTGTACAAATTTGTGTTTGCTAGACTTAAAAATCACTTGCATTGTTGTATTCCAACGAATAAAATCAGAAAACATTTACAATTTACTAAAATTAGTTTATAATTATAAACGTTCAGGCTGAACAACAGCGTATGTATATTTGCTCCTATTACGAAATTCCATACCATCATTTAGGAGGGTTGGGCAACACTCCTCTGCAAAATGACATTTCGGGAGGATTTATTTAGCTAATGCCCGAGATAAACATGGGTTTCTGAACATTAACATTTAACCCTACAGTTAGCGGTATTCTGGCAACTATATTTGTTTATTGGTAAAGGGATTTTGGAAAGTGTGGGGTCTTTGCATAAACTGCCAGACTAAAGTTGATTATTGGTAAGGCCGAATATGTATTTTGATCAAACTCGTTAGAGCGGTTTTGTAAAGTTTGACAGACAGAACAGTACCAAATATTGAAATTTTTAGTTTGAAAAGTAAACTATTGCTTAACTATTTAGCTGAAAACCGAGTACCTACAAGTTATTGTTCGGGATGTAAGCGTTACTTGGTTTTTAAAGGTTTATCGAAATCGAAAATGGGGTTTTCGAGATATGAGTAGTTTTTAAAATTTAGCGTTTTCGGCTATTCGAATTGAAAATTACGGACGCAATAAATTTGAAAACATCAATCTCACTCGAAGTATGCATTTTGGTCAAAATCGTTACTACCGTTTTCAGTTAAACTTAAGAAAACCAAATTTTAAAAAATAACTTTTTTCAAAAATCCACTGTACGATAAAGGAGACAAAAGCTGAGTTCACTATTAGGTTAGAAATGACCATATTACCTTAGAAATGAGTTTTTGTTACAATCGCATGGACCGTTTTCGAGATATGCCCAAATTTCAAAAGTGCCGTTATTCGATTTTTTAGCGGAAAACTGTGTAAGCAGTTAATTTAGGTAGAAATCTTTAGAGCCGTTTACGAACAAATCAATCTGGTATGAAAATGTTATTATCAATTTGCGACATAGCGAACTAGCGATATAACAAACCGTTTACATAATACCTCTATATAGCTAATGGAGCCCACGATTTGCTAACCGATATAACCGAAAAAAATCCTGAAAGTATTTAAATGGCAGAATTTTGTAAAAAGAAGTTTGATACTTAGAGAAACCTTTTTAGTCCGGAGGGAAAAAGTTTTTCGATTAATGCTACGAAAATTGGCACAAATTATGGTTAACCTTTCGAAACACGTCCATGACTGTATACCCAGCTAAAAACCAAGATATAATCTGTTTGAAAAAAAAACTAAAACTTTTAGCAGGTCTAGAGCTCAAACCAAAAAAATGGAGACAATATAAGCAGTAGAAAAGATCGAAAAATATCACCAGGCCAACCGGGGTACCCTAGGCCAGTTTCACTGTCAAGAGAAGTCAGCTCAATCTAACTCTACGCCAGCTTTTGAAAATCCAATGGAACACTAGACATTCGACTACAGTATGTAGACTATATGCCTGGGAACAATAGTCGGAATGGCTCCCATCGAGATTCGCTCTTAGAAGACGTAAATTTACACCCCTTCTCATTATTTAAGAACAGAGCGCATTTCAACTTAAGAAGATCTAAGCTTAGAGATGTTTAGGGTTAGTGGCAGATGACGGTCCATGAAATCAGAGTGAAACCATGACCAACAAACGAGTCTAGTAGTATGAAGAGAAGATACGGCTTAGGCACGCCGTAAACAGTGCGGCCCGACGGTCAAAAATGCTGAACAACAACTCAGTTGGGACGGGCTACCTTTCAGAGTTCACTCAAGAGATCACAAGACCAGTGGTATCTTCAGTCGAAGTTTATTTGACTGCGGTCTGTTGAGTCTTCTCTGAAAGGTAGCCCACCCCAACTGGCTCAGTGTTTAGTGCACTATTTACGGCGCAATGAGTGGTTCATTTAAAAGACAGATTAATATGCCGTTGAGAATCAGACTTGCAATTTGGGGCTATTTATCCGAAATTGGGATAAATTCCTAAATTCCGACACCAAATTTTGTATGACAGCCCAATTTTTATTTTGCTATAAATCTGCCCTTACTCTTGGATGAGTATTTCGTAAGCATTCCCTTAACAAATTGTACAATTTCCACCAAAAATGCTCTTTTCTGATTATTTATTTTATAAGAATGTGTTTATGTTTATTTTTTTATTAAAGTGTACAAAAAAATTGTTTAATTGGTCTACTTTCTGGGCTATTCTTTTGGGCTAAAAATATTTCGAAATTGGGCTATCAAACAAGTTCAAGAGCTGGTAACCCTGTTGAGAACATGTCGAAAGGGGTTGTGCGTAGGTAGGCTGTCTGCGTTCAACGGGCACCATTACTGCCAATCTATGATTTTAGCTTTAGCATAAGCAATCGTCCTTGCAACTTGTTCGCACCAAAACTTTATAACCAGTGGGTACAAATTGTGCCTCTCCTATCTCCTATCTCCTAAATGATATTTCCGAAGCTTATTTCGGATTCAAACTTTTGATAATGGTTCGTTTCTTTCATTTGCGGTCCATAGGGATAGTGCCATTTGTTAGTCTTCTCAAAACTTACCTAAGCCCTTATCAAGATTCGTTTTTGAACGGCTTCTTGCTAGTCTCCTGAAAATCTTCATGGTTCCATGTTCATTCCCAGGAATTTTCATATTTCCCCCCAAGAAACAAGAAAGCCAATTCAACTCGATTCATGTCTCCGTCAGCAAACTTGTCCTGGAAGTCTCCTCTGCAACATTTTCTCTTTCCCATCGTCAATATCGTATCCACTCCAATCTGCGATTTTCAACTCATTTTTCAATCGTTGGTGAACTCACCCTCTCCAAATTCCACACCAATTTCTCCGAGAGAATCATGCGCACAGTCACTGAAAACCGAATCCCACCTATATCCTTTTTTCGCGTTTGCAAATCTCAACAACCTACCCTAAGTTAACTGGGTTCGATCCGCCGCAACGGTAGATATTTGCTGTCGTTCGTTGTTGCTCGTACTGCATTTGCGTTGGTGTAATGCGTTTTGGTAATATTGTACGGTGTACGCTACGAAGGACAAAATGTAGGTTACTGGTACAAGTTCAGCTCAGAACGATACACAGAGAACAGCAGGATGTGTGATAACGAAGGATGTTCGACTTCCGCGCGGCGTTGCGCTCTAGCTCGGGGTGTATCGACACCGTTTCGCTTGTGTGCGCTAAAAGGGACAATGCGAATTGTGTTGTGTATTGTCTTGTGTCCTGCATAGTTCCTTGGCGCAAATAGTGTAGACATTGCTTGGGTATATTTGTCGGGGTTTATTTTCAATTTAATTTGACTTCTACCGTACTCAGTGGTTGGCTATAAATTGAGTTATTTTATGTGAATCTGACTCGGGACGAATTGTAGCGGAGGGTGGAGGTTTTCTTCACAATTTTGTAAGTGGCATGCATCTTTTGACAGGGAGAGTATCCTGATAAATATTTAATAACGCTGCTGCAGGAGATAGTGAAGAAAATTATTTTCCAAGACAAGAGCTGTCTTAGCTCATGGGTAACAGAATTTAGCCCAACTACTCCGCCAAGTTAGGAGTGATGATCCTCGATGTGGATGTAGACAAACTCACTAGTGGGACTCCAAAGCCACTTAAGGCCTACTTCCCGACGAAATTTAGACCGCGAAAATTCAGGATACCGACTAAAGTCAATTTATGCGCAGAGAATTATTGTCTGCTGGTCGAAATTGGTATACCACGATGTAGATAAGTTCTCCCTGTCACTTCCTGCGACTCATGGTATCTCCAACAAAAGGCGAGTGTGGATACCTCAATTTCTTATATCCTTCTGTGATGGAGTGCAGCTCAGATGAGTGAAGTAATGTTGGTGTCCCTTTGCTGCAGGACTCTTTTTTTAGTTGGGCTGTATAATGTAAGGAATGGAAACGCTTCCGGACCTCGAATGATGGAGAGAAAAGATGCATTAGCGGACCTAATGCATTGGCCCTTTTGCTTCTGAGGGGGAGGTTTCAAGTTCGATCCCAAAACAGGAATCAACAAATAATATACACAACTTTCAGCCCGCCCTTCTTCGATAAACCTTCTGCTTATGCCAGGGATAACACTTTCGGCACAGGAGCTCTAAAATCCCGTATTGATCGATTCTAAACGTTCTATATATTTTTTTTTATATATCTAGCATCCGCTTGTCCCAGTTGATACACAAACGCCATAAGTTCCACTTGAAGCCGCCTTTTAGGTGCATCTACCTTTTTGTTCAAATGACTGGCGAGTTATGTGTTTCCTGTGGTAAAACTGACCGGTTTTTCGGCCGTAAAACCTTATCCGCCAGAGAGTGCGTCATTCCCAACATTCACCAGAAGCACTACCGTGACCGTGACGAATCCCTTTTGGAAAGCCAGCACTTAATAACTCCCACATGGCGACTGTCGAAGCGTTGAATACTCGCCGCCACACTCTCCCTGGCGAGTCCTTAAATATTTAATTTAGTATCTACTCGGTGTCCCTCACTGCACTAAAGGTGTGAGTTTTTCGTTTGCAACCCTCAATACTCCTTTCGCTTTTTTTTTTTTTTATTTCTCGTTACATCCCGAATTATCTCCTTTCATATACTGTCCATCGTTTTAGTGATTCTCTTTGGGAAAACTTGGCCCATCGCCAAACCTACCATACGGCCGGCTATACTCATACACACATATACCTATAGACGGTGTCGCTATGTGAATGTTTTAATCTTGAGCGCTTTTGGTAGGATTTTCAACACAGGAATATGGAATTGAATTAGCAGCAGCAGCAGGATGAGTGCAAAAAATAAAATTCTCCTCAAAAAAAGGGAATTTCCTTTAAAAAAAAAAAGAGTCCAAAAACACATCCCTTTGTACGTTCATGGAGTTCGCTCTGCTGTACCACATCATCATGCAGTAACTCTGTTGTGTACCTTTAGTGTAGCGATAGCCTAAGTCTTGAAGATAATCAAGAGGAGAGTTTTGTAGAAGTGGGGCTGGCGTTGATGCCAGTCCTGTATGGTCTAAGTGAATTGTGTTCATCGAATTTTGATAATGGAAAGCTGAAATGCTCTTCGTTGTTGGATCATAATGGGTTTGAGGCGGCGGTGGTACAACGGAAAGTCCGCAGGCCTCCCTGCCAGAGGAAATAATTTACTAGAGCAGAGAATTTATTCGGTGGAAGTTGGTTTTATGCTTTTTTGTTCCTCAGCTTGGCCCCTTTCATTCTTAATCTTTTGTGTTTTTTTTTTTTTTGTTGTTGTCTGCGCCTTGAAATGAGGGTAAAGTGCAGCCGGGCTGCGGAGGAGGTCGAAGGAGGAAGTGATTTACTTAGATTTTACTCATTGGGCTGTATTTGTTACAGTTTGTGTGGGAGAGGAATATAATGTAGTTAAGGAGTAACTGGTGCATGTAGTAATGGTTATAATATTGGGTCTGGTTGGTGCTGGTTTAATGCAGCATTTGTGCTGCCAACAAAAAGTTGAAATTTGTTACCAAAAGCTGTCCTTATTGTGAGTCACAATTTGTAACTTGTACCTACCGAAAATGTACAAAGTTGATTCTTAATAAAACTGTAGCAGTCCTTGTCCTTGCCCACTCTCTAAGTAAGAGTCAGATGCATAAGCATCAGCATCAGCATCAGCATCAGCATCAGCATCAGCATCAGCATCAGCATCAGCATCAGCATCAGCATCAGCATCAGCATCAGCATCAGCATCAGCATCAGCATCAGCATCAGCATCAGCATCAGCATCAGCATCAGCATCAGCATCAGCATCAGCATCAGTATCAGTATCAGTATCAGTATCAGTATCAGCATCAGCATCAGCATCAGCATCAGCATCAGCATCAGCATCAGCATCAGCATCAGTATCAGTATCAGTATCAGTATCAGTATCAGCATCAGCATCAGCATCAGTATCAGTATCAGTATCAGTATCAGTATCAGCATCAGCATCAGCATCAGCATCAGCATCAGCATCAGCATCAGCATCAGCATCAGTATCAGTATCAGTATCAGTATCAGTATCAGCATCAGCATCAGTATCAGTATCAGTATCAGTATCAGTATCAGCATCAGCATCAGCATCAGCATCAGCATCAGCATCAGTATCAGTATCAGTATCAGTATCAGTATCAGTGGGCTTGGGCACAAATCCTCATTCTTAGTCCTTCCCGTGGGCGCCCGCCTGAAAATGGCTAACCGGTCAAATGGTTAGTGTCAGCCAAGGATTTACGCTAACGTCTCAATCGTTTGTCGTGATCCATTAGTTTGAGGTAGGAGTAAACCTTTAAATCCAACCTAATTCCAGTGGTGGTGTGAGCAGATAGCAAACCGTACCCAAGGATGAAAGGCTGGGGGTAAAACCAGTCGCGTACGAGCTCCCTCCGACGCTCAGGCAAGGTCGGTTGTAATAAGTGCCTTATCTCGGTAAGTCGGCTCTGCCGGGACGGACTTCCCTTTCCGGACCTACTCGTGGGACCTTTATTTAAAAAAAAATGAACAAAAATCAAAACAAAACAGAACAAAAAAAAAATAAAACAACAAAAGAAGAGTCCGTTTTAGGGACCTCTTCCGAGGAGGATCTACTAGCCTCCAGCCAGGAGACAGTAGTTGACCCCTCAAGCCTAAGGAGCACCAGCCATAGTACTCCTTCAGGCAGTCAACCTATTCATCAAACTACAAGTGGGAGCACCAGCCACAGTGCTCCTAAATCAAAAAAGTCCTCAGGTTCTCTCTTGAAGTCAAGGTACAACAGGGCTGTCTTCATCCTTGCAAAGATTGCAAAGAATGAGGAGACTGGTGTGACCCAAGAGAGGGACAAGGAGGACAAAGTCAAATACCAGAAGGTGGTCGACGAGTACGTCAGCTACCAAAACAGACCAAAACAACCTCAACATAAGAAAGAGAGCGGGAAAAGAAACAGGTCCCAGGATGAGACCTCTCACGCCTCTAAAAAATCGAAGCTGGCCCCGAGACTCGCGAACTCACAAGGCCCTTCCACTTCCCGTGCGGTCAGAACCTTCACCGAGGTGGTGAGGGACCATCTCCAGGTTGCCATTATAGACGAGAAGTCTAAGAATGGTAAAACGGTGATGGAACGTTGGTGTAGCATCGAAGCCAAACTATCCGAGATGGTTGTGGAACACGTGCTATCCGGAGCTGACAGCCGTCTTCCCAGTTTCGACTGTGCGGATATTGTGCGAGGTTATCGGGTAGTCAAATGCGTGGACCAGTACTCTAAGGATTTTCTTGGCACATGCATCGACAAGATCGCCGAAGCTTGGGATGGCTTAAAGCTTAAGCTGATCCCTGCCAATGAGATCCCCACGAGACCTAGGGCCCGTATTTGGCTGCCCGTGATGAAGATAGACTCTGAGAGTCTTCTTAAATGCCTCAAGTTACAAAACCCGAACATTCCCATGGACGACTGGGCTGTCATAAAAGCAGAAGAGCCCCAGAAAAACAGCCTGTCATATCTGCTGTTAATCAACGAGGAGTGCCTAGGGGCACTGGAAGCAGCAGATTTTAAGCTACGGTTTGGCATAAGGCTCGCCAAACTGAAGATCTTCCGATCGACTGTTCCTGAAGACGACACTGACGATGTCGTCGCTGCCAACAAGTTGTTGGAGGAACTGGCGATCGCCTCTAACAACCAACAATAAAATGCTGAAAGTCATCCAGTCGAATCTCCAGCACTCGAAATGTGCATCGGAGAATCTTCTGGTCTTCCTCAGAGAGGAAGACATTGACATCGGCATCATTCAAGAGCCCTGGGTCAGAAAGACAACCATACTGGGCCTCTCCGACAACAACTACAACCTATTTTACAAAAAGGGACGTTGGTAAGCCAAGAACATGCATTCTAGCGAAGAAATACATTAACGCTTTCCTCTGTCCCAATTTTAGCTCGGGTGACTTAACAGTCGTTAAGCTGGAACTAACCCAAGGTCAAACAACGTACATTTCATCCGCTTACATGGCGCACGACAAACCATCACCGCCAGAAGAAGTGAAGCAACTCACAGCAGAGGTGCAAGCGAGACAAGGAAGTCTGCTCATAGGCTGTGATGCTAACGCTCGACATCATCTCTGGGGCAGCAAAGAAATAAATGAACGCGGTGAGTCTTTATTTGATTTTCTTTTAACTGCCGATTTATGTGTTTGTAATGTGGGTAACACCCCTACCTTTATTTTCCCAAGCACGGAAATTTATAATGGCTGGGAAGAAGTGTTAGACATTACACTCAAAACAAACAATGATATCGTTAGGGTTGAGAATTGGAGAGTCTCCAACTTAAAGTCATTTTCTGACCACGAGTGGATTCTCTTCAATCTTAGTATCAAGGTAGATACTCCAGTCCCTTATAGAAACCCAAAGAGAATTGACTGGAAGAAATTCGGTCAGGTCTTAAAATCTAAACTTCCCAATATCCCTCATCTGGAAATTGACTCAGGTGCAGAACTGGACACGATATCGCTCGCATTAGAAAGGGCGATGAGCACAGCCTTTAAGGCATCGTGTCCCATTAAACACAGCAAAAAAACCTTACCGCCGTGGTGGAATGAGGACCTAACCATCCTAAGAAGGATGACTAGGGACATTTTCAATATCTGCTACAGGCATAAGTTCTGGCAACCTTATAAAGACTGCCTAAAGTTCTACAAAAAGTCTATTAGATCAGCTAAGACACAAGCATGGTCTGAATACTGTCAATCTATCGATTCTCTAAAGGAATCTGCTAGACTCAGTAAGATCCTATCCAAAGAACGCTCTATTCCTTCTTTTATTAAGAGATCGAATGGAACCTGGACAGAATCTACCGATGAATCCTTAGAGCTTCTACTCAACACTCACTTTCCTGGTTGTGTAGACCATTGCGATATTTCACCCAATTCGCGGGGGAGTTTTCCGTCGCACCGGGAAGAAATTGAACGCATCATAACCACGGAAAAGATCTCCTGGGCCATTAATAGTTTTGCTCCGTACAAATCACCGGGGCAGGACGGCATTCTCCCCATCATGCTACAAAAACATGAAGGGATAGTGCTGCCCATACTTGTTAAAGTTTACAGAAGCAGTATCTTACTTAATTACATCCCTAAGTCTTGGAAGCCTGTCCGAGTAGTTTTCATACCGAAAGTCGGCAAAAGAGGTCACGAATCCGCGAAGGATTTCCGACCGATTAGCTTAACCTCCTTCATACTTAAAACTCTAGAGCGTATTCTAGACCTTCACATAAGAACAGGCCTTGAAAGGTCCCCCTTATGTCATTCACAACACGCCTACCTCAAGGGCAAGTCGACGGAGACCGCTCTTCATGAAGTAGTGCAGACAGTTGAAAGGTCACTCTCTCATCACCAATATACCTTAGCTACCTTCTTAGATATAGAGGGCGCTTTTAACAATGTCCTCACAGAATCGATCCAGGAATCTCTATTAGAACTTGGGGTAGAGGATTTCGTCACTTCATGGATCATTTCCATGCTCCAAGCAAGGATCATTCAAGCAAAACTTGGTAACACCCTTTTAACCAAATCAGTAAGCAGAGGTACACCTCAAGGTGGGGTGATCTCGCCACTCTTATGGATTATGGTACTCAACAAAATTCTGTCAAGTCTCGACAGGATAGGTATTAAAGTTGTTGCGTATGCGGATGACGTGGTTGTTCTAGTATCAGAAATGTTTCCGAACGTGATAAGCGAAATCATGGAAAGAGCACTGGGTAAGATTAGCGGTTGGGCTACAAGTTGTGGTCTAAGTGTTAACCCAAGCAAAACTGAACTGATGCTTTTCACCACCAAAACCAAAATACCAACCTTCTCACTTCCCCGCCTAAATAACCAATATCTCACTTTATCCACCAGTGCCAAATACCTAGGAGTCATCCTCGACCCTAAACTCAACTGGAAGTCTAATATCGAACACCGAGTGAAGAAGGCAAGTATAGCTTTCTACGCCTGTAGTAAAACTTTCGGCAAGAAGTGGGGTCTTCAACCAAAGATGGTTCGTTGGATGTACACAGCAGTAGTACGTCCTATCCTCACTTACGGGTCACTGGTATGGTGGCCCGCCCTAAACAAAGCTTATAACATCACTAAATTAAGTAGAGTCCAAAGAACAGCTGGAATTGGAATCACAGGGGCCCTTCGATCAAGTCCGACGGAGGCGCTCAATGTCATTCTCAATTTTCTGCCAGTGGACCTGCATATTAAATACATCACAGCGTGTAGTGCAGTTAGATTGAAGGAATCTAAATGTTGGTCCGAACGGCCTTACGGCCACTCCAGCATCCTACTTTCCCTTCCTGACGGCATAGGTCGTCTATCTACGGACTACATTGTACCCAAACTCGACTTCCATAAAAACTTCTCTGTTAGATTCCCCTCTAGATCAGAATGGGAGGAAAATGCTGTCGTAAACGAATTCGACATACCTATCTTCACAGACGGTTCCAAAATGAACTGTGGAGTGGGAGCGGGCATTTTCTCAACAGAACTAGACATCTCCAAATCTTTCCGCCTCCCCAACGCGGCCAGCGTCTTTCAAGCCGAAGTACTTGCAATCAAGGAGGCGTGTAGGCTGATCCTTAATATTACTACAACCAGAAAAAAAATAGGCATCTTCGTAGACAGTCAGGCCGCGATTAAGGCTGTCGGTTCTACTAAATCTACGTCAAAGCTTGTTGTGGATTGTAGGGAGATATTGACCAGGGCTTGCCATCGGTTTGAAATCACTCTCGTCTGGGTTCCCGGCCATAGGAACATAGGCGGGAATGAAAAAGCCGATGAACTTGCCAGACGTGGCTCTGCTCTATGCGTATCTCATGCGGAGGAAGTATTCCCTCCGCTGGGTTACGTTAAGAGAGAAATCCTCCTATACTGCACCTCAAGAGCGAAGACCAGATGGTTGAACCTGACGAGCTGTGTCATTTCAAAGAAGATCTGGCCAACCTACGATGATGCCAGAACAAACAACCTCTTAGCCAGAACGCGTGTAGATGTCGCCAGACTAACGGCAATTAGTACGGGTCATTGGCCTCTAGGAACCCACGCAGCCAAGCTTGGCATCCCCCATAACACCCACTGCCGTAGTTGCGCTGACACAAACAAGAGTGAAACCGTGTTTCATCTTCTTTGTGAGTGTCCGGCCCTAGCCAAAACCAGACGCAGTGCTCTAGGTCATCCCTTTTTTGATGACCTTTCGGCCATCCATAGTATCCATTTCAACAGGATAATCAAATTTCTTAACTCCTCAGGCTGGTTGTAAGTTTTCCTACCGTCCGTCTCCTCCATTATTTTTCAGGTTTTCAGCGAGTTGTGGTCTCAAAACGGCGCTCTATGCGTTATTTGTGTTTTTCCCTCGTTTCGGGAAATACAGCCACTTAAACCAACCAACCAATCAGTATCAGTATCAGTATCAGTATAAGTATCAGTATCAGTATCAGTATCAGTATCAGTATCAGTATCAGTATCAGTATCAGTATCAGTATCAGTATCAGCATCAGTATCTGTATCAGTATCAGTATCAGTATCAGTATCAGTATCAGTATCAGCATCAGCATCAGCATCAGCATCAGCATCAGTATCAGTATCAGTATCAGTATCAGTATCAGTATCAGTATCAGTATCAGTATCAGTATCAGTATCAGTATCAGTATCAGTATCAGTATCAGTATCAGTATCAGTATCAGTATCAGTATCAGTATCAGTATCAGTATCAGTATCAGTATCAGTATCAGTATCAGTATCAGTATCAGTATCAGTATCAGTATCAGTATCAGTATCAGTATCAGTATCAGTATCAGTATCAGTATCAGTATCAGTATCAGTATCAGTATCAGTATCAGTATCAGTATCAGTATCAGTATCAGTATCAGTATCAGTATAGGTATCAGTATCAGTATCAGTATCAGTATCAGTATCAGTATCAGTATCAGTATCGGAATCAGTATCAGTATCAGTATCAGTATGCGAATCACCCGATTTGCGGCCAATAATTTTAAAGCCTTCTAACTCCATTAAGTCTGCCCTATTTTATGCCTGTAAGACCTGCCAAACCTTGACAAACATTATAAGAAAGTTACAAACTTTTGTTAGTCGCTGTCTGCGGTATCTCCTGAAAATTGTTGCATAGATCGTGTTTCGATTTGGAACACTTAAAATGATCTCACTGTCACCTGAATGCCCACGCGTTACCTGGATGAATCTCTTACTCTTAAGTCCTTTGTACAAGTACCCACTAATCGGCTTCGCCAACAAAATCTCGAACATCAGTCAACCATCACTTCGCAATATTTCCACCGAAAACCGAAGCCGCACTAAATCATAATAAAGTTCCCGCTTAATGCATCACACATCGTCCATTAATCGCATTTGACCCCATCTGACTTGAGGCCAAAGTCATAACCATGCCTAACCACTAATGCCGCCGCCAATTATAGCTGCCTCCATGAGAGAGAGAGGACGCGCCTCACATATGGATAAATGTCTTTGTGCAGTCACCTTTAACCCCACTTAGGAAAATAATTGTTTGAGCGAACGTCACAGTAGAACGACGACGTTGAGTACGATGACGATGGTAGCGAAGATTTACTGCCATCATAAATCGTGGAGTCGAATGCTATGCGCCTCCTTTGCCGACTTATTCTTAGCCCATTTGGCAGGCCATTCGCAAGGCCATTGGCGGCCACCTCTCGCCGCACATACACGCGCCGCTAGACGAAGTCGTTAGCCAACGACCCTCATTAGCTTGCCACAGCTTTCAATATCTACTTGCAACTCGAAAATGGCTCCAAGCTATATATAACTGCTTGCTGGTGCTCCTGTGCTGTGCTAGTGCTTGCCGCCGCCATGTTGTTGGGGCAATAAACCGCAACAGTAAATTAACCCAGTCGGCTGTCTTTGCCGTAAGACCAGATGTGCTATAAAACGTTCACTCTGTCGTATACGTGTCATTATTCAAGGATGCCTGCGGACAGTGACGTCGATGGAGATGTCTGCGGTGGGTATGAAACTGAGGTGGCGGCACAAATTGCTCTAAAAAGTAGAAGTTTAATTTTTTTTTTTGTGAGAAAGTTTGCATAGGGGTGGCATACACACACCGGCACAGGGGTGATATTTAATTAACAAACGTCGAGAAAGAAGTGGGGGAGTCTAGGACTCAGGAAGTCCAATTAATCTTTATCCGTCAAAGCAAGAGGGGTGGACTGTACGGTTCGTTGGACAGGGTAACTAGTGTGTATTTGGATTCGTCGAATAGGCAAAGGACTTATTTCCTAGAAGGCGCATTTATATATCGGGTCAAGGCTGGGGTTGTTTTCTTTCGACCTCTCATCCTCGTAAGAATTTTGAGCTATTTGTGAATTTCTAGAAGTAAGACTTGTATGAACAAAACTTGCCGTACCTCAAACTCCACGATGGGCGTTGATTTACGCATCAAATAAATTTTTCTGTATTTACATCCAAACTTCAACAAATCTGTCAGAAATATTGTAGACAGCGATTACTAAAATTCTGTAACATTTGCCTTACGGGCTAATAACAGCTCAAATTTGATACCGAATTCGATAAGCATTTAAAATATTCTCAGGCGATTCGCATTTTCTTCGCTTCTAGTTCCCGGAAGAAGATTTTGTTCGCCATCAATCACAGCCGACAATCCCAAGCCAGACAAACATTGTCTGAAGTGGGTTGGCGTCGCTGCGAATGTCTATGGAAGAATCGCCGGCGATTCGCCAAAACCCACGCGGTAGAACTAAATGCGAACATACCTGGAAAGTTTGTTCCAATTAGGAAACTATGTAAAAATTTCAGGAGTGATTCAGGTGGCAAAGAAAATTATGGGAAATATGCCTCTGAGCTTAATGGAAACAATTCTCAATATTGACATCAGACTCCTGCGTCAATCGGAACAGACGATGCAGACGATCATGTCGGACAATGGGACTCATTATAGGCCATTCCACAACCCTGTACATCGTCCACTCTCAACTAAAAGCATATAAAGGCTACCCTAAGTAAACTACCGCAGCTGCTTAATTGCTCCAAACTCCCAGAGTTGGCCTGCACTCCACTAACCACTTCTAAGTCCAAATTAATGCATCAATGCAATCATTTTCCAATGAAATTTGCGTGTTCAATGTGAAAAGTTACCCGTCGACGATTATCCATTTTTGTGTTGCCACATCCTCTCGCCGGTGGTCGAAAAAGTTTGCGGTGCCACCCAAAAATTACACCACAACCGCACCACATGCACAAGCACATCCACAGCCAAAACTCAGAACTGATTTGTGTCACAGTTTGCGAAATCAATTCCTAGTTCCGAACGTAAAACGATTTTTTAAAGAGCAATCCTTAGTCACCATCCATTTTAGCTGATTTGACAAAACGACCCCACTATGACCCCTGTTCCGAGTTTATACACATCTAGTGTCCCGCTTCGATGAATAAATGCACTTGCATTGTGAAAGTTAGTTCTGCAGTAACAAACACACATGCAGAATTGAAATCGATTTGCTAGAAAGTGTTTATCCTGGCAAATGGTCGAACTCGAACTGGAATTGGAATTTTTCCATCCAGACAATCGTGTGGGCTTCTACGGCCATTTGTACTAATACGCTCTCCACTCGGACGTAATTAAATTGCAGCCATCCGATTCGAATATTTTATACACTCACCGTCACCCGGTGGTGCCGCTGCTCGATGGATAGATAGGAACATTCGTCGACATAGTTTAGTCCGTACGAGTATACAAGTAGACAGAGAAAATACTCTAATCGCTGTGTACATCGTTGTCGTCTGTCGTCTGTCACATAATGAGACGACACATTTGCAACACGAACCGTATGTCATTGTGATAAACTCCAGTTGGCCTATCCACTTGGTCTGTTACTGGCTGGCTGGTTGGCTGATGGTGACCGATGGCACAGGAAGTGTGAGAATGGACCTACGACGACGTCGGAGTCGAACAATTTCGAATTACGAGTGCACAATTTAAAGGACATTTGTCATTGTCCCATAAAATGGGTGAATTCACTTTGTTCGCATACACTAACTGGACACTGCATATATAGGTTGGATGGACGGCTTACTTGTATTATTAAGTCCATGATGGTCGACAAGAGGAACCTCCTCACCTAGCACCGAAACCGCATCTGACGGCCTGTTTAAATTTGGTTTTCGGGTAACCAATAACAGAGGAGATGGACTCACCTGCGATGCCAGGATGCCAGACTTGGGATTTGTTTTTTTTTTAAGAAGAGTCCATATTACTAAACACGAACGAGGTTATCTCAAAGAGGGGCAAGAATGGGCTGTCTGTTCGATATGTTGTCCGTAGCGTCTGAAACTTGTTAAGCAGATTCCTGTAGCCCAAAGCTGTTGCACGATACTGACAGTCATATTAAGCTTCGATCTCCATTTCGTGGCTTACAGTGGACTATAAACGAAACATAAAGTCAAAGCCTCACTATCAGTGCCAATTTTAGGTCTGAAAACGATTTTTTATGGCTCAAGACATTAGAATAGTGAGCACGGTAGCCTAACTAAGTTTTTGATATCATAAGCTGTGTTGCTTTGTCGTATGTTGGGCTATCTTTTTTCTTAAAAAACAATAGAAATTTCCTTAATGAGCGCCTAACACAGTTTTGGGCTATATATCGTTTAACAAATTTTGTTTTTATTTTGTTTACTTTATTCCTTCACAAGACTACAAAAAATAAATATTTTCGAACAAAACCGCACTTTTCAAACTTGGCAGCACTCTTGCAGTTTAGTGACATCGAATAGTCGTTCAACTTGCATGCATACCAATATCTTTTGCAGGCCTTTTGATCTGACACAAGCACTTAAGCCACAAAAGCCAATTGCAGAAGGTAGTGAGACGGGAAAAAATACCCCAAACAGTGCTAAAGGAATTGGAACAATTTTTAACGCTTTTTGGGCTTCTTTCTGGGCATCGATTTTGGGCTACATTTTTCAGCGTATTGCTTCGTTTTTTCGTTCATTTGTCTCTTATAAGTCACACTGTCAATGTGGACGAAATCTCATGAATACCCGAATGAAAGTGTCATTCGGGGAGACTTGTCTACGTGTCGTTTTTTTAAAAAATCTAGTGTACCAGATCAGGCTTCCGTGTAGAAATTGCCCTCGGTGAATTTTCTAAATTTTTGACGGCTGACTTTTTGGATCTTAAGAATTGCAATAGCTGGCGTGGTATCACCGTTTTGTCCATTTTCCCAAAGCTGATGGCAACTATCATTCTCAAAAGGATAAAGTCCAGGATTGAGTCGACGCTCAAGAGGCACCAAGCGGGATTTTCGCAGCGGTTGTTCATCCGTCGTCCATATTAACACCTTGCGAATCGTCCTCGAACAATCGTCGGAGTATCAATCACCTCTTTTCCTCATGTTCGTCGACTTTGAAAAGTCCTTCTATCGCGTTAGTCTGGAGATCTCTTGCTATGAGAGGCACCCGCGAAAAAATTGTTGCTATAATTAAAGAGTCGTACACCAACGCAAGGTGTTTCGTTTTGCACATAGTGGGCGGCTTTCCGATGCATTTGAAGTGCGGCAAGGAGTGAGACAAGGAGATATACTTTCACCGATTCTGTTCTTACTGGGAATTGATGATGCAATGACTGCCACAGTGGGAACAAACGAGAGACTAGGTATTCAATGGAACCCGTTTGATAAGCTAAGCCATTTGGACAACGCTGATGATATCTGTTTCCTGGCAAACAAAATTGGTGCCCTAAATCAAATGTGTCATTCACTGCAACAGAATGGGGAGGTGGCAGGCTTAAGGATAAATACGAACAAGACAAAAATTATGCACACTAGCAGGTTATCTTGAGACGGGAGACCAAAGAGGATATCACGCAGTTCAACTACAAGGTGGCGCAAAAATAACCTTCCGATGTTTTTTGGCTGTAATTTAAAAAAAAAAAATTAAAAACTTTGATTCTTCTTGTGGATTATTTTTATTTGGTCTTTTAATTTTTTTTTACATCAAGTCGAGAATATGATGTCATGTAAATGGCCGCCGCCACAGTTGATTGTCATTTGAGCCCTTTTTATGGCATTTTCCATCACTTTGGCCAAAACTTCCGGCGATAGGTCCTCACATTCTTGACGGATATTATTCTTTAAGAGCTGCAAGAGTCTGAGGCTTGTTGACATAAACCCGGGACTTCAAAAAGCCCCACAAAAAGAAGTCTGGAGCGGTCAAATCAGGCGATCTTGCTGGCCAGTGCAAATCGCCAAAACGGGAGATTAGGCGCCCGGGAAATGCATCCTTGAGCATATCGCTTGTGGCACGTGCAGTGTGTGCCGCTGCACCATCCTGTTGGAACCACATGTTTTTCAATCCCAATTCATCAAGTTGCGGCAAAAAGAACTCGTTGATCATTGCTCTGTAGCGCTCACCATTCACAGTAACCGTTTGGCCCGCGACGTCTTCGAAGAAAAAAGGTCCGATGACTCCAAACAGCACACCATACAGTGACTTTGAGCGGGTGTAATGGCTCTTCGTGGGTTACACGCGGATTTTCAGTGCCCCAGGAGCGTAAATTTTGCTTATTTACGTACCCGCCAAGATGGAAATGGGCCTCATCACTCATGATTATTTTTGATGAAAAATCATCTTCCTCTTGGTGGTGATTAAGGATGGCTTGACCGTATGTTAGACGCGATTGGCGGTCAGCAGCTAACAGCTGATGCACCGTCTGGACTTTGTACGGAAACATCTTCAAATCTTGTACCAAAATTCGCTGTAAAGGCCGTCGACTGATACCCAGTGGCACGTCGTCTGGTCGATGTCGACGGCGCTTCCATGACATCTTCGGCTACAGCAGCAATATTCTCTGCAGAACGGCTACTCCGGGGTCTGCCACGCCTGGCAGCATCTCGTGTTGTGCCAGTCTCTTCGAGGCGAGCGGCTAAACGTCGCAGTGTTTCACCAGTAGGCGTTGGACGGCTAGGAAATCTGCGACGAAATTCACGTTGTGCCAAAGTCACCGACCGATTATTGCTCAAATAAATAGTCACCGCGTTCTGGAGCAGTGTAGCGTAACATTGTTTATTAACGTGTATTTCGCATGTGTTTACTACACAAATGTCAAAACAGAACTGACATTAGGGGCCAATGGCAAAATTTATAGCATTTTCTGATAGGAGGATTACTTTTGCGCCACCTTGTATCTGTGCAGTTATGTGTCACTGGATGGTCGAACGGATCTGGATGTCGGAAAAAGACTGAACAAAGCTCGTAGTGCATTTGGCATCCTATCTCCAGTGTGGAACTCATCCAATGTTAAATCTGTACTGCTTTACGCATGTGAAGCGTGGAAAAGCTCCGCCGACATCTCGAGCAGGTTACAAGCTTTTGTAAATCGTTGTCTGCGTTACATCCTAAAGATCCGGTGGCCGCAAACAGTTTCCAACAATGAATTGTGCTTTAGGACTGGAAAAGCAAAAGTGGATGTTGACATCAAGCAGAGAAAATGGCGTAGGATTGGCCATACACTGAGGAAACCAGATGACAACATAGGGAAGCAGAGCTTCCAATGGAACCCTCAAAGTGTAAGGCGAGTTGGTAGGCCACGAATAACATGGAGGTCAACTGTTTTCACGGAAGCTCAATTGGAAAATTTGCGATCGTGGACACAGCTGAGGTATCGAGCTGCAAACAGAGAGAGGTGGAAGGACCTGGTTGTCGCCCTTTGCTCCAGGAGGAGTTGGAACAGCAACTACCGGAACAAAAGAAGAAGAAGACTTTTTGGGAAATTGGCCTAAAACGGCAAAGTCAGGTGTGAGCACTCCTCGCTGGCTACCCATCCCGTTTCCTTTTCTTCGCTTCGCTTATCTAGACATTGTTAAGTTAGAATAAGACTAGATCAAGTTTGTGACAAGTGGATTACTTAAATAAAGAGTACGCCCCTTAACCGGAGTTCGTGTTCCTTGGGATAAACCTGGGCCCATGTTCTGTCATTCTATATATCACATCGATAGATTTATCACTCAGGCGATATAAATTGAAGAAAATATTCGATGCGAAAGTGTATCGCATGAACAGATAACAGAGCTAGGGTCCTAAGCTCTGATCGCGTTTATATAGCTGCTTGATTTATGAGTAAGTTCAAGTTTTTAATACCTGGTTTGTTGATAAGAATGTATAAAATTAGGGCTTCTTCCCAAGGTTTCGCTTTGGTCCATACCATGAATACTAGCTCTTACGTCCCAGTCTATTTTGGAACACTTTGTAAACAACTAAGGCCGCTTTGGCAGTTGAGTTTGGAATTGCTAATAAGTGATGGTGGAAAATAAATTTTCAGTTGACGAATAGCGTCTTTGGTACGCGGTCTGTTAACGCGCAGATCATCTGTCAAGTTCCGAAATACAAGTCATCAGTTGCGTTTGGTCACTTGATATTGATTCCGAACTGTTGGCCTTGTAAGTTTGAAACTCCTAGCAATGCAGGCGGGGTCCGCAAGCTCTGTATGTCTGAAATATTTACGTGACCAGTAATCATTTTCAGACGAATAGTCGAAAATATTTTCTTTATTAGGTAAGGTCTGAACATTCGTCACTGTAGTAACTTAAGCACTGCAACTTGGAGTTCGCAGGATGTTATTCGATCGATCCCTTTAACGAACTGACCAGATGTAGGGTAGACTGGGTACGGTTGAAACACAGGACGGTTGAAACAACGCAAATATCTCGCGAGCCATACGCGCAGCGTTTATGAGTATTAGGGGTGAAAGAAGCACAAACAAGTCCGTATACGAATGCCAGTCCTGCGTTGTTCGTTCGGCGGTTCAATTGTAAGTGAGAGCTTATGTTGTATTTAGACCATCAAAAGTAAGTATTTTTGTTTGGCTATTTTTCTTTTGACTGGGGTTTCTGTCCATGTAAGATTGTTCTGTGTATTTTTTTTGTATGCAGTAAAGAGTGTAGAGTACAGTAAGGTGACTAGTTTAAACGTGTCAGTGTCGTTTTCGTTACTTGAGAGATTTTATACTTAAAGGGGGGTACTGGGGACGGTTGAAACAATTTTTCGGGGGACGGTTGAAACAATGTTTTTACTTATTTTTTGTGTTTTATGGATGCCCTGAGAACGTGTGAGGAAGACTTTAAGAGGAAATGTGGACTTGTCAACATATAATGATGCTTGCGACGAGGTGAAGGCAGGCTATTCATTGCGCAACGCGGCGGAGAAGCATGGAATAAACCATTGCTAGCTTTTAAGATTCATTCGGAAGCGAGACGCATCTGGCGCGGAACTGAATCTGAATTTTATCGATTGAATTATCGAAATTGAAGTAATGTTCCTTTTATTTATTTTTAATTAATCTAATGAAGTAAGATTTTTTTTATTTATTTTTGTTAATTTTTTGTTGCTTAGAAAAACGGTTTTTTTTCTATTTAAAACAATGACGTGATAAATATTGTCAAACAAAACTATTATTTAAAATAAAAATGAATTAGATTATGTAACAATGAAAGATTGTGTTCGTGTTTCAACTGACCCCAATAACTGTTTCAACCGCCCCTGGTATGGGGACGGTTGAAACAAATTACAATTTTTTTTTTAAATGTTGTACTACCCAAAATATTACACTGAGTACTCAAAATACACTTTTCATTTATACATAGAAACATGCTCCTACACTTCACATGATTTTATCACCGCTTAGCTTATAAACGGCAATGGTATGGATGGTATAAGCGAAATTGTTTCAACCGTACCCAGTCTACCCTAAAGAAAAATCCAAGACCTGCAACTGAAGGATGCCAAAACACACATCCAATTTAGAGCGCCTCGGCAATATGACTATAAAATCACTCATAGAAATGAGTTGGGCTGTCCTTCTTTCATACAATCATCGCCATCTTTCTTCAGCAAAAATTGCATCAACGCAGAAGAGATATAGTACAATCGATTCTCCAGTTCCAGATCGTTCCGTCGGGAGGACCCATGCAATATAATGCCCAACTGATCCAAACCTCTAAGCAAATGTTGTCTTATTCAAATTTATGTCTATAGCTTAAAGTCCGGTGAGGGGCGAAATATGCCCCACGGAATGGTGCCACTGACATCGATTGTGACAACTTACAAACATTATCCTAACAGCACAATAATTGAGGCTCACATCACCTATATTCACCTCTAGCCAACACCAAATCCTTTTGTTCTTCAGATCCACCTAAAGCTCCACAGCCAGCCAAACCCCATATGTTTCCAAAGTCGAAACAACAATTCTGACCTCTTCATTATGTCGCATCATCATCACTGCGAACATCAACTCGGGCAATGATGTCAACTGGGTAAAACTGGGGAAAAGTAGCAAAACTGGCAAAGCTATGCGATTGCTGTGGTTGCTGTCCAAATAAAATAGACAAATCCCAGGACGCTCCAGAGGACAGGTGACACTTGACCGTGCAACTGCATGGAAACTAATATCAAATAATCAAGAGGATGCATCCTATAGGCCGGCATGTGTTTTGTGCGGTTATGCGCCATTGTCTGGTGTACGGGACCTACGTACTATGCATTTGGCGATTCTATGGGCCGAAAGAGAATGCATTTTGTATCTCATTAAAAAGTCTGATCCCGAACACAGGTGCCGCTGCTATGTTGCATACCGCACAGAGACTGCACATTTATGCAGCCGGAAGTTAAAGTGACAGTCAATCGGGTTCGGGTTCGGGTTCGGGTTCGGGTCGGACTCGAAGGACTATAACGAAAAGATTACTTCTCTCCAGCATGGAATGACTTTTCATTTTGAAAATGGAATGAATGCGGTTGGGGTTTGGATGCAAAACCACAAGGCATGCACACACACATATATCAGATTGGTGCGGCACGGAGTTGAGTGCACATTTCATAAGCGAAACGGATTTTCGAAGGCCGGAAAGTTGAAAGTTTCTCTATTAACCGTGGGAAATATAATGGTCTTGCGTTGAGTATATGGCGGATGGAGCTTCGTTTTTGTAATTAATTTCAATAGGATATGTAAAGCAGAGCGAGTGCTAGTGCAAACGGAATTTGAAAGGAGACTTTGAGAGCAGTAGTTCGGAAAGAGAATGCCATATTAAAAAGGAGGTTCTTTGAAGTGCATCAGCAGAGAGTGATGAGTAGCGTATGGCATTTTCATTCATTTTTCTTATGTAAGGTGTGAACGTATAGCTGAACGTATTTTCTTTTTGAAAATATTAAATGCGTGTGCTTTTTACAAAGCTGCCCTTCAACAAAATAGTGCAGAGAGAGAAAATGCTGCTGGTTTTAAAAATGGAAAGCTTTTCTAGAATATTTTTGATACAATTTTTGTTTTTCCGGGGATCAAACCTTTGTCTTTGAAAGATCTAGAGACGTCTTTCTTTAGGAGTCTTAGAGATTCTTTGTGTCTTCCGTTTAATCTTTCATGAGAAATTAACACCGAAAAACGCCCAAAAGTAAAAAATCACTGTACAAAATGGTAAAAAAAAAATTTTGAAAAAAACCTCAGGAACACTCCACAAAACAACCAACCAAGAGCACTTAAGAAAACCGCACGCAAAACCTCCGAATAACTTCGCGAAAGTAGCTCCAAAAGTTCAGCAAAATTGTTAGAAAAATAAATAAAAAAAAGGCCCGAAAACTGCGCCAAAAAAACACCTCAAAAATCGCTATATAGCAGAGGCTAAAACGACCAAAAACGATTTAAAAAACGCCTCAAAAAATAGTCAGAAAATAGCTCCAAAAGCTAAGAAAAATGTTCAGAAAAATACACAAAATACGCCCCAAAAATCAGTACAAATAAAAACGAGAAATGCTCCCAAATTAATTCGGAGAACACCCAAAAACACGTTCCGAAAAATCTACCAAAAAATATATCTAAAAACGTTTCCAAAATTGACCCAAAAAAACGACAACAAAGATCCAAAAATGTCTCAGAAAACGTCACGAAAAACGTCCAATTAACTCCACAAAATCGCTTAAAATCTTAGAAAAACGTAGTGAAAAATCCACCAAAAAACGTTCAGAAAGATGCTCCAAATTAAACTCCTCCTGAATAGCCCTAAAAGCTTAGAAAAAAAAGTCCCAAAACATACTCAGAAAAAAAGCTAAATTACCCACAAAACACTGTGGAAAAAATTATTAAACTCACCAAAAGCGTCCTAAAAAGCGACCCGAAAAACGCAACAAATGTTTAGAAAAAAAAATTGATCCGAAAAGCTCTAAGAAAAATGTCTCGAAAATTGCACCAGAAAGTAGTACAAAAAAATTTTAAATTGTAAATTGTAAAAAAAAAGAGGTCAGAAAAAGGCCATAAAAAAACGGCCAGAAAAACTCCCCAAAAACGCCCCAAAAAATTGTCTTCAGAACGGCCCAATAACTTAGAAAATTCTCTGTAGAGTCCAAAAAAAAACAGCAAAAAAGCCCAAAAAAACGAACCGACAAAACAAAAATTTTATTGTAGTCAAGCGAGTCTACTGTATTCCAAAGCACTACAGTACAGGCGGGCTGCAGTAAAAAAATGTTTCCCCGCTTAGAAAGAGAACAAGTTGAGACTGAACTGCGTGCATTTAAGCAAGTAGATATAACAAGCCAGTAGATTTTCTGCCACGAATCAGGCCGACACTTTTACAACAGTAGCGTGCTCAAAAAAATGTCTCCCTGTCTTGCTTTTTTGTAAGAAAATTATCATCTAAATGTCAATAAATTCTACAATCGCAAATTGTTCTGAAACTAATGGGGACAATTTAAATTTTTATTTTTCTCAATCCATCGGTCGTCCTTAATTGCAGCAATAAAGTGCCTGCACGAAAAACCAGTACAATCTCCTACTATCACTGACAGTACGTCAGTTACTCAACATCTAACCTGCGATTAGAAGCCACGACATATAGCCCGTATTAAAATTTCTTGTTAACACTTCCGATTACCAGAGGACACGCATCCGCTCTTAGTGGGCTTATCTTATCTGCGGAGCCATTTAAAAACGCAAAACCTAATAAGAACAACTATATCCCTGTTGGCTGTTTTTGTTTAGAATTAATTAGTTATGCAAAGCCGACAGGGGATAGTTCCGAGTCGAGTTCCATGTGCGTGACACAAATATAGGCGCTCTTGCGAGTACGCTGTGCCTTTGAATCAGAATTGGACTAGTTCACATGGAAGTCCCATGGAGGGATTATTTATTTCGTGCGTATATACAAACACACACAAAGAGGACATGGAATGCCTTCCTGTCTGCTTCCTGTTGAGATTCAGTTTCAGTGTTTGACGTTTCTTTCTCCGGTTTTTTTTTCCTCTTTCGCAACAATAACAACTGTATACAGGGATTAATGGGGCGCATTAATTTGCTGACAACTGGCTGCTGCCGGGTGTGTTCAGTTTGAGTTGCTCCGACTCGCAGTCCCAAATGCGGAGTTCTGCTATAATTCGGATTCAGGATTGTGTTTTATGGAGCGGGAAGCGAATGTTGCTCCTTAAAGTTTAATTAAAGGCTCTCCGGTTTTAATAGTCACGATAGTTGGCTGTCTCACATGGGATGATGTGAAATTTGTTTATTGGAAGCGAATAACTTTGGCGACGGCTTATCTGATCCGCAGCGGAATTATGTGCCTTAAACATGTTGACGATGCAGACATTTTGTGACGCAAGGCTCCAGGCAATGCAGGATGCCAGTATTGATATTGTCTTGCAAATTGGTTTCGTCCTGATTTTACGAGTTCTTAATTAACTGACTTCCAAACGATACAGAAAGTCCTCAAGCGGGATGATACCTATGTCAAGGCGAGGCAGTTTCAACGGAGTGAGCGCAAATAAATTACCGTCTCTCGGAAATGGTTGTGGGGAGGTTTTTCCTAAAAAAAGATAGAGTCTAAGGTCGGCGCCAATAAACGGACTTCTTAGAAGTCCGACTTACGGCGAGGATACTGATGACACGGATGAACTATGGTACCACATTCAGTATAGATTTTCAATATTAGCTAGGGTGTTTAAAAAAGATGGAAGACAGAGGAACTGGTACCGGAGTAGTGGGCTTCATTTCAAACTAGACCTGGTTAGCTGCCAAAACTTTCGATGAAATCAAAGGCAGACGCTTTTAAACTAAAAGATATAATATGATCAAATCTACAAGTGAGCTTTTCGGAACCGAACAATAACGAGAGCCCTAGACTACAGTATGAGTCAGATATCGTCAGAAACAATTACCGGTGGACCTGTGTTGGTATGAGCTGGGTTAAGAACTCATACGAGCTCTGGCTTAAAATTCTAGAGAAAGTCTATTTGGGTGATTACTTCTTATAAGCGATACCAGTAGATTTAGGCAAAACTTTCAAGGTTTCGACACGTGAGCTTAGGCCTTGCAACAATCCGCGTCGAAGGTAAACTCGATACCATCAGGCTTTTAATCACTCATGCCCCACAGATGCAAAAGGTTGTGCTATACCAAAGAGTAATCCTCCGCAAAGCAAATGAGCCAGATATGTCGTAATTACCGTAAAAGGAGGTATTTTCGATGAAGCGTTCGTTATAGAATTCACACCGGCTTACTGGTGTTAACTCTATCAGATCACCAGTGAGACCCCGAAACAATCGAGCAAAACATCAAAGTTGAGCAAAACATCAAAGTTGACCGTACCAATCTCGTGTACCGCTAAATTTTGTTCCGCAAATAGTTGTTGTACTATTTAGGCTTTTTTGTTGCTAGCAAACCTGCGGGCAGCTGGCGAATTGCCGAGTCATTCGATCTGAAAGACTTTGAGTGCCGGGACTGTCGCAAGACGGACCTGTAGATTGCCGGGACTGTCGGGACTGTCGCAAGATAGACCTATACACCGCCGGGGCTATACCACGCCCAACCAAGCTACAAGGAAGGAACGAGCAGCTTACCACACCAGACGACCATAGGACCAGGGTAGCCGTGCCGATTAAAATACTAAATTGCTAAAATTGTATAATTCTTTCATTTTTGTAAATAAATTGTAATAAAAATAACTCCTCTACCTGAAGTTCGTGTTTATTTGGGAAGGACCTTGGCGATCCGACAAGCTAACCTCAGCTTGAGATATAAAGCGCATCACAAACCGTGGAAGCAGAGCTTTACTTTCGCTCCGGAAGCCTTAACCGGAGACACATTTTGAAAGAACTGAAAAAACTTCAATTTCTTCCTAAGGTTTTTTCCCTCTGCGAACGTCTGACAAACATCCGAGGGTATAACTGTCATGAAAGAGCTTCTCAATTGGCCGTTTGGATTCGGCCTAAAATTGTGAATCCGTTCCATCAACCCCAAAAATGAAAAAGCACACACAAAACGATTGTGAGGCCTAGGGTCCCTTACGGACCTGTTTTGGTAACTATTTATTTAGTCCGCCAACAGCCTGTTGAAAGTTTCATCGTTTCGTCCCTGTTAAGCTGCAAATGTGTCCAATTTTTAGCTAAACATTAATCACCTCCTTGAGCATGTCTTGCAAGTGCTTTTGACTAACTTTTCTCAAAATCGACACCCCTGACTTGGCCAGTTTTGGGGGTCGCTCTAAGCATCCTTCTGATCGAAAATACGTCCTCGCTTCCAAATATTTTTAATTGTACTCCCGCTTTTTTCACCCAAAAAACCATTAAAAATACCACGACCTTCCGTAAGACAAACGTCTCCATACCTCTGTTGTACAAGCATCGTCAATCCACTGTCGCGACAAACCATTTACCAATTTGTTTGCGCGAATGTCTTCCGCTTTTGGAGAATTTATGGTTCGCAGAGAAACCAATCTAATAAGTTCGCATAAACATCATATCCAGCACGTGCCAGACCGTTTTGTTCATCCAAACCCATGTTTGCCACAATGAATCATCCGTGCAGCAGCGCGTCCTGTTTCACCTTCAAGGTGAGCGCCAATATCAAAGGCATTATATCTATCATCTCAAGCGACTGTCTTCGTCGCCGTCGCAGGATATGAGTGGTACAATCACAAGGCGGCCGGCCGGCGTCTTGTGGCTTCAATATTCCGCACTTGTTCTCGTTTTCATCCTTAAATCGTCGTAAATTGATTCCGAGGGTGTATAGAGGCGGAGTTCCTTTCTATTTTATCTATTCCACGTCTACAAATCGAATGTCCTTAAAGCATCGATTCGGGTTTTGCTTTCCCATGCACAGCCCTTCGATGGCTTCATCGATTTGGTTTGCCTCCTCTCAGGCAAAATCCTTTATCGTGGCGCGGCTCAATCGAGATGAATAAATAAGGTGAACCCAAGGTATGTAGACCGTGCGAAAGTGAACCGATTTTTCATGTGATTTTCGATTTTCCGTTGTCGGCTTCGTGCGGAGCAGAAGGATGCGATTGTATTGCCATCAAATGGCGCGCTAAAAGTCGCAATAGCTGATGTGGAGAAGGAAATTTATATCCAACTGCGATAAATTGATTTATTACCGACTTCGACTGTATTTATACGGTTTTTACGGCGTATTTATGAGCGGTACGCAGCAGCCGTAGGTATACTTCCGTCTGCAGATATACTCGTATTTTATGGGCAATTGAAAAGCATTTAAAGTGCGCGAGCGGGGAAGTTTTCTCTTATTCGATTATGATGGTGTTCCGACCGCACCAATTGGCAGGGTGATTATGACTGTGATTATCGTGACCTGGTCTGGTGAGACGGGACTGGGTGGGAAGCACTTTTGAAATTGAGAAGTGTTATTGCTGTCGCGCAGTGGGGGTGTTCTTGTCGTGATTCGGTTTGATTTTCAAAGTTATTGCCGTGATGAGAGCTTGCAATAGAACAGTGTATGTACCACTTTGAGGGGTTTTTATTGCGATACGTGCGGCAACGCAGCAATGACTGGAGAAGGAGGGCTAAGAGTGCAAATGTGGTGGCTCGTTTATTGATGAACATGCCACTTAAATGTTCAATTATTTATGTGGAGTTAATTTATTTCCGTTCACCGGTGACGTGTTATCCTTGCAGGTACTCTGGTCGGTTGTGAATGCAAGTGTCAACTCTGGTCAACTCCAACCACCGGACTCGAGGCTATCCTCAATCTGCTTTCGCTAGATATCTTTGTGCAATTAATGGCACCAACAAGTGCCATGAGAACTAGCCAATCCGTAGACTGGAAAGAGAGTCACTCAACGATCCTACAGAAATACTTGGGCAATGTACCTAACACGGATTACATCACACCATGTTTAGAATTCGTATCACCCTTCTCGAGCACCTACCCATATGGAGAGACGGACCTATACCTAACACGCAATCCGTTCAAATTTACCTACACAGATGGATCAAAAATGGACAACGTATAGCGGGGTCAGGTATCTACTCAGAACCGCTGGGCATCTTAACATTACTACGCCTCCTGGACCATTGCAGTGCCAAGGGCTGCCCGTGAGTCTGCGATTAAGGTATAATACCTCCGGAAGGTGTCTCCTTCTTCATCGACCGCCAGGCAGCTATAAAAACCTTAACTGTCCAAGTAATCAAATCGAAGCTTGTTAAGGGCTGTCGCGAAGAGCTCAAAGCTCTTGAAACACAGCACAAGGTAAAGGGATTTCCTATAAGAGGTGTTATTGTCAATGACTCGCTATTTCGGTAGCTGTCACCTTTGAAGCTTTTATTCTTTGACATTTGACAAGTAGAAATCACGCCATTACTAACAATGGAACGATACACGCTTCAACAACGCATTGAAATTATTAAAATTCACTAGAAAAATGGCGAAAATCTTGCAGTCACAGTTCGCAAAACTGAAGCATTTTTTGGTCGTTGGTCGTGAAGCACCTTGTCGGACCGCAATACAGAAATTGGTGGAAAAATTCGAGCTTTTGGGACAAGTTAGTGATGTGAAGAATAAAACCCGTGCACGTCGCTCAAGAACAACTGAGAATATTGCTGCTGTAGCCGTGTTGAAGAAAACCCAGGTTTGTCCATTCCTCGTCCTTCTTTGGAATTGGGCATTCCACAAACGTCATTACACCGTATTTTGCATAAAGACTTGGGTCTTAAGGCTTATAAAGTATAGTTAACATTTACTTTCAACAAGACGGCGCTACGTGCCACACAAGCAACGAAACCATTGATCTTTTACGGGAAAAGTTTCCGGACCCTGTTATCTCTCGAAGAGGTGATCACAATTGGCCACCGAGATCTTGTGATTTAACACCTTGCGACTTCTTCCTTTGGGGCCACGTGAAAGATAAGGTCTACGCCAACAGCCCAGCATCGATTCAAGACCTCAAAGATGAAATTCATGAGGCTATCGAGGACGTAGGGCAGCCACTTTGCGATTTGGTTATGGAAAATTTCATGAAAAGGATATGGTCCTGTATGCGTGCTTGTGGTGGCCATTTGGCTGATGTTGTTCTTCATTATTAACGGCATACCTTCGTCTTTATTATGAAATAATCATCCGATCATTCGTCTCAAAAAATGGCATTTTTCTTTGAATACCAAAATAACACCTCTTATTGGACAACCCTTTATATCTTTAATGGCGAATAAATTGTATCAAATGTCGTCGTACTTGAAAAGACCGATAGTGGGCAAAGCTTTTAATATTTAACTTTACATTATACATAGGTTCGTTCGATTTCTTTGCGATCTTCGCCTGGGTGTCCAAATGACCCGACGAGATACGACGTGAAGTTCTTGATTGCAGCGATATTTCAGAAGTGCTCCGCACCGATTTGGCAGCGATTTTTCTTCTCAATGGAACACAAGATTCACGAACAATGCGCACCGTCATTGCCGGCAGCATAAACATCAAACATATTTTTGGTTAAATCGTTTCATCGTTCATTCGATTATTTTTATGGATCGTTAAAACATTTACACACACACACATGCAATACATTCGTCATTTTTCATTTAACAACCAAAATATTCACTAGAAAGAGTTTATATGGCAAAACAACGTTTGCCGGGTCAGAAAGTAATAAATATATAATATAAATATATAATATAAATATATAATATTTAAAATAAACCCAAATATCATAATTTTTCTAGTCAAACAACGGGTTAAAAATGCTTCGAAAAAATGAAAAAAAAAAACTGCATAGAAAACTCGCCAGAAAATAAGTAAAAAAAAGGTCGGAAAATGAGCAGAAAAGGACGTCAGTCAGAAATAGTGCCAAAAAAATGTCAGAAAAATGCGATAAAAAGAAGTAAACATGAATCGAAAGACTCGTCAGGGGCGGCTCACAAAGGGACCAAGATAAAACATCAAAAACCGATTCAAAAACACTTAAAAACGGGTCAGATAACACATCGAGAAATGTTCTAGAAATGGCTGAAAAAAACAATACAAAAAACTCCGTCAGAATGGGTCGAAAAAATTAGCAAAAAACACATCAAAAACAGTGGAAGAAAGTTTTTAAAAACACGATAAAAAACTCAAACACAAGGCGAAAGACTTAATAATGGACCGATCAAAAAGGGACGGAAAAACACACCAAATACCGGTTCGAAAACTCTTTAAAAACGGGTAAGGAAACGCATCGAAAAGCCTTCAGGAAATGCCTCAAAAACCCATCTAAAATGAGCTCAAAAAGGCGTCAAGGAGCGCAAAAAATGTGTCCAACCAACGAGGCCGCCAAAAACTTGTCAAAACCGAGTCAAAAATAATTCGGGAAACGCAACAAAATGGCGCCAGATGGCGCACTCATTAAAAGCATTGAAAATTGCCGCAATAAAAGTTTAAGGAAAGTTACAAAACAAATGCTTTTACAAAATACTTTTAGAAAAAGAACGCGTTGAAAAATGCATTAAAAAACGAGCCGAAACGCGTCATAAAATGCGTTGAAAGGCTCCTTAAGAATCTTATAAATCGCGTCGAACAAAAGCCAAAAAAATGCAAAACAAAACACACCTCCAAAAGATTGCTTCCAAAAACTCGTAGCACTTCAAAACCTCGGGCAAAGTCAATTTATCTCTGTATCATCAATTGTGCTCTTCACAGTCTTCCACTATCGATGGCAACCATCTTTTGTGCATTTTTCCTCAAACCCTTGAATCCTGGAACAACAAAAGTATCAAATGCGTACCCCCTCTTGCAACTTTCAATGGCACTGTACGTGCAGCAACGACACTCAATACGAAAATATTCGTTCGAGTATATGCCCTCGTAACATTGAAACCATTCATACGAACCTATCACACAGCGCATGCAGATAAAACGTGTACTCATAGCATCGCACTCCAGATGATATACCCGCGATATGTCTGTTCGGCATGTTGCATGCTTCCAAACCCCCATAGGCCAATCACACATGAGTATCATAGCCCACTCTCAAAAATATGCAAAACTTCTCTAATGGAGCATGTTAAGGATACAGCAACAACAAAGGAAAACAAAAAATAACATGAGACACATTAACAACTGCAACAGAGGATGCAAAAAAAAACCCAAACCCGATACTCCCAATCGAAAATCTCATAGATACATTTTAAAAGCTCTCTTCATTCGATGCAAACAGGCAGAGCAGAACACACATTGTCCGACACACGGATCACACACACTTCGTCGGTGTCGTTCAACCAACGCCATATAAACTCGCATGTACTTGGGCGCAATTGGGTTGAAAATTTTCCAAAATTTCAGCTGAAATTTCTGACTTTTGTGTTTTTGTATTTTTGTCTGTGCGGATAGTGCGGCCGAGAGCGGAACATAAATCGACAAACACTGCATGAATGACACAAGGCACATGGCATGCAGCAAGCTGCTTCGGAAACGTTGCCGATTGTTCTTTGGTCGAGCCACACTGCTGTTGGAATGGCATGGAGGCTAGGCCTTTTAGGGCTGTCAACGTGGATGTCGGCTCTGGTCATCGCTGTTGTTGACAATAGAAGCAGTGTTAGCATGCGAATGGGGGTGTTATTGTCGGAGCACTGTATGCAGGCCCATAAGTACGGATGCAAGAGACATTTGCTCCCACCCAAATGGATGGGGACAGGACAGATTGTGAGAGGAGTTTCAGTTACGTCGTCGTCTGTGACTGTTGATCGGGCCGGACAACAAATGGATCAACTACTGTAAAATTGCGGCTTTATGGACTTTTCGAGTTGAACTTGCTTGCCAGATGGATGTTCATCAAATCGTCAAAAGAGTTTTAGAAATCGATGAATAGAGTTGACTGGTGTTTGAGATTGACTTTAGGTTCTGGTGGGCAGTGGGACTCTTAGGTCGTTGAACAGAACTTATCTAAAAGTGGGTTTTCCACGAGTTAGGGGTTGGAATACGAGTATGTAGCTGCACTGGGAGCCTGTCTTTCAATGCGTAAAGCTTAACAATCCTTTGACGGGATCTGTCTAATTCGTCACATTCGCTTCCTTCACAATAACCGTCAATCATTCCACGCTCTTGTGGAGTATAGCGCTCCATTGCTTGTCTGTTTTATATAACAGCTTTGTTTATAAAAGATGTCAAATAAGATTGACGTACGACGCCATTTGAAAAAATTGTAACATCTTCCGAAATGCTGATTAGCTTTGCGCCACCTTTTACATAGCCTGTAGAGACGTATGCGATATATTCTCTGCTGCTTGTGCTTCATTCTTGACTTTCGACGGATCCGTCTTTGACCCTTTGAAGTGAAGATGCAGTAAAGAAGGCTTTTAAAACCTTGCAGGGTTTTAATTCGTTCGTCATCAAACATGTTACATAATTTTGCTAAATCGAGTCGTCACGATATACGTCTACCTTCGTCTTCAACTTTTTTTTTCGAAATTGCGCTAATATTATGATGAAGTCAATCATTTACAGCAACAATTTATGTCGATTGTGGCGGAACAGTAGTTGCGAAACTTGTCACCTTTAGTTCGGTTTAAATTTCGAAAAATTCAGTTTAAAAATAACAGAGAGCTGGTTTACTAGAGTGAGAGGTCTTATGAACCCTGTAAGGGAACAGCAACTTCATACATGTAAGGGGATGCTTTGCCACCTTAGTACATATTCTGATACCTCGATCATCCTACTCTACATGCCGTATAGTTGATGCCCATTCCGATCAATTTTTACAGCAGTTGGTGTATAATAAGACTTCAGATTAAGGGTGATAGTTCCCCTCTTGCCAGCATAGACTTTTCTTGCGTTGATAGCTGTCTCCGCCCAGAAATAGATACGGAGAGGAACCTGCGCTTACGATTTCAAGACTCGGTCCAGCACTAGTTCAACATGTTCTGGTGCGGTAGTCTTCGTGGAAGCCCCAAAATACAAGACTTCTCTTCCCGGTAGGTAGATTTTTATTTCAAGCAGAGGTATATCCTAAGTGTAAGTGGTACAGGCGTCCTTAGTGAAAGCAAAGCGACACTTAAAACGGACTTGACTAAAGCGCAACAGGTCCATAGCGACCCTAGGCCTACCTTCCCACAAGTTCTGTGAGTTCTTCATTCTTGGAACGAATGAAAGGGATTTCAAAATTTTTTGCCGAGTCCAAACGGCTAATTGAGGAGCTCTACCGTGACAGTTATATTCTCGGATGTTGGTCAGACGCTCGCGAGAGGTGGCGCAGTGGATAAAAGCCTTTACATGGAAAACGCTACAAGTCCAAATGGAAACCATCTTTTTACAGATTTCCAGGCCGCATAAACAATCAAGCTAACTAGAACCATCTCTTGTTGACTTTAAAACCAGTTTGGGAGACAACTCATTCGATCAGAGCTCACACTTAGGTAAGGTTAGGTTTGGCCGCCGAGGAATATTCCGCGCCACACTCAGGTCAAAGTTGTTCCATTGTGGTACCCGTAGGTGGCAAATGTTTATCACTTACCCGTAGTAACCTATTCTGTAAGCCTTGTAATATCTAAATTACTGACTGTGTGTCGTTGCATTCAAGCCATCTTCATGATTTTGATGAAGTTCATGATTGTTGCACTGCGCGTTATTTATCGCGTTAACGAATTTATACTGGGTAACTAAAAAAACTTTTAGGGTTCTGTTTTTTTATGCGAGCATCACGGTTGCCGGCTACTTTTCTTCTGTTCTCTTTTTAAATGCACATCTGTCAAAAAGACCAATAAAAATTATTACATTGCAAGAGAGATCTAAATGGTAGGTAAAGAAGTAGGGCGCTACAATGATTTTGTCTGTTGGTGTGCTAGATAGCTCGTTTAGGTTATAGAAGACGTACCTTTCAAGAAATTTGTTCCTGGAGTGTTGTAGACCTGGACAGTGACATAGGAAGTGGGTTGTGTCCTCTATAACTCCCTTGTCACCGCAGCCTCTGCAAAGTTCTACTTGGGTCAATCGCATTTTCTTCATTTGATTTCGCAGGGTGTTGTGTCCCGTTAGGATACCAACAAGCGTAGAGAGACATCTCCGATTATATCGCATGATCATCTCTTTTCTGGATTCACAAATAGATGGCCGTAGTTTACTTGTGTTAGCGCACACATCCATGTACATCCATCTAGCATTCTCCTCATTTGTAGCCTTTTTCCCCGCTTCTATAGCTTAACAGAGGGGGGATACACCAGAGGGACCTGTTTGTTCTAGAGCATTAGCCGAACCTTGTGGTGGTAGTTCATCCGATTTCTCATTGTCTGGACTGCATAGTAATAAAGGGTTTTCCAATAAGAGGTGTTATTTTGGTATTCAAAGAAAAATTACAGTTTTTGAGACGAATGATCGGATGATTATTTCATAATAAAGACGAAGGTATGCCGTTAATAATGAAGAACAACATCAGCCAAATGGCCACCACAAGCACGCATACAGGACCATATCCTTTTCATGAAATTTTCCATAACCAAATCGCAAAGTGGCTGCCCTACGTCCTCGATAGCCTCATGAATTTCATCTTTGAGGTCTTGAATCGATGCTGGGCTGTTGGCGTAGACCTTATCTTTCACGTGGCCCCAAAGGAAGAAGTCGCAAGGTGTTAAATCACAAGATCTCGGTGGCCAATTGTGATCACCTCTTCGAGAGATAACAGGGTCCGGAAACTTTTCCCGTAAAAGATCAATGGTTTCGTTGCTTGTGTGGCACGTAGCGCCGTCTTGTTGAAAGTAAATGTTAACTATACTTTATAAGCCTTAAGACCCAAGTCTTTATGCAAAATACGGTGTAATGACGTTTGTGGAATGCCCAATTCCAAAGAAGGACGAGGAATGGACAAACCTGGGTTTTCTTCAACACGGCTACAGCAGCAATATTCTCAGTTGTTCTTGAGCGACGTGCACGGGTTTTATTCTTCACATCACTAACTTGTCCCAAAAGCTCGAATTTTTCCACCAATTTCTGTATTGCGGTCCGACAAGGTGCTTCACGACCAACGATCAAAAAATGCTTCAATTTTGCGAACTGTGACTGCAAGATTTTCACCATTTTTGTAGTGAATTTTAATAATTTCAATGCGTTGTTGGAGCGTGTATCGTTCCATTTGTAGTAATGGCGTAGTTTCTACTTGTCAAATGTCAAAGAATAAAAGCTTCAAAAGTGACAGCTACCGAAATAGCGGTTCATTCACAATAACACCTCTCATTGGTAAACACCCTTTATTACAAGTGAATATCGAGCAAGTACGTGAAAGTTCCGCATTGGGAAAATGGTCTTCCCGAGTCCATTCTTCAATGAAGAGCAAACAGAAATGTAGGGATGGTATCTATGACAAAAAGAGAAATGGAATGATCTCTCAAAAGTTAAATTTGAAGTACAAAACTGTGATCTATTTTTTATCGCAAATTAAAAAAAATTAAATAAAGAAACTCAATATAAGTTCCGAAGATCAATTGAGTGTACGATATTTCTTGTCAGTCCGTCTTTAGCCAACACAAATATGCTCGATGGTTTGCCCACTCGACAACATGCCACGTACCTATATGCAGGTAATTGTCCGTGTGAAAAATATGGTTTGCCCAAATCAAGTCGCAAACGGACATCGTTTGTCCTCGAAGCGCTTCTTAAGGGTATTTTGTTGGATATTTTCAAACCTTTTTTTGACGTTTCCTGACGCGTTTTTAATTCGCTTTTTAAATAATTTTAAATAAATTTTTTTAAATCATTTTTGCTTTTTTTGATGCGTTTTTAAAATTTTTTGAATGTGTATTCTTGGCGCTCTTTAGAGTTTTATTAAATATATTTTTAGGTAATTTTTTTAGTTAGATGAGTTCTTTTGAGCGTTTTTATTCCGATTACTGATGCACCAAAAACCCTATCAAAAGGCTTCTATATCTGCATTATATATATCGTAAAAAGACGCACTAAAAACGCCTCAAAAAACTCCCTAAGGCTTCAGAACAAAATATCACTACAATTTTTAAATCTGACAACTCTCTGGTGAGCCGAACTTGCGAGCACCCACAAACTGAGCTCGAAGCATGACAGCATTTTTTAAGAATTTCTAAGCAGTCCGGAAGCATCAAATGCTGCATGAGGAAATTGCAGACTGTACTTAATTTTAGTTTGCATTTGTCAGAAACGGAGAAGACATTCTTGAAAATATTGTCACCCTTATTGCTAGCACAGTTTTAACACTCACATAGTTAATGATCCTGTCCATTAGTGGAGTCCCGATTATCCGAACATCGATTATCCGGACTCGTTCGTCTCGGTTCTAATTGTCAATTTAAAAATGTTTTGAAAATAATAAAAATTTACTAAAATTTAAATATTGTTTGATTTACTTTGACATCGATTATCCGGAATACTGGTTTTATTTGATCCAGATAATCGAAACTCTACTGTATATCATTGGTTATGGTAAAACAGCCGTGCAAGATGTGGGGATTAACGTATGTTTTAGAGAACATCCTGCGAACATTTCTGGTTCTAGGCACACACTCTCAAATCATATTGATTGGTTATTCCGATTCTAGCTGTCACACAGCCATAAATTGGATGAAAAATTGCATCAAGTTCGGTTGAACGAGATCGGGGCCCAATGTAAAGGGTGTTTTTTTTAGAGGTTGGTTTTTCGAATAGAGATAAAACTGTCATTTCGTTGTCAAATCTGGCAACTCTAATGTCATTTATGTTCAGTTTGGTTTGCCATATCATCATGAACAGGTTGACAAGTGAACAACGCTAGCAAATCGTGCAAATTTATTTCGTAAATAATGGTTCAGTTCGCGAAGTTCACCGCAAGCTCCGTTCATTTTATGGTCGACATAATCGTCCGTCAGAGCAATTAATTCGGTTAACCATGGATCGTTTTCGCACAACGTTAACTCTCTGTGGTAATACGCATCCGCAGAGACGTCGAACAGAGCGCACCGAAGAAACAATTGCCGCTGTAGAGCAAAGTGTTGAAGAGGACCCACATGAATCGATTCGCCACCGTGCACAGCAATTGGAGCTTTGTCCATCAAATCAACTTTATGGAAGATTTTTTGCAAAGATCTTGGCTTACGACCTTGCAAGATCCAGCTTGTGCAAAAATTAAAGCCGCGAGAACATGCAATGCGTCGAGATTTTGGTGTATGGGCCGAAAATGAGATTGATATCGATGCTGATTTTCATCGCAAAATTTTGTTCAGTGATGAGGCTCATTTTTAATTGAATGGCTACGTCAAGAAGCAAAATTGCCGCATTTGGAGTGAAGAGAATTCACATGAGACCCTTGAGACGTCATTACATCCACAAAAACGGACTGTTTGGTGTGCTCTAGGGTCTGGTAGAGTCAGTGGGCCATACTTCTTCCGAAATGATGCTGGAGAGTCAGTTACCGTTAATGGAGACCGGTATGGAGCCATGATAACCGACTATTTTGTTCCCGAATTGGATGGCATGAATGTGGATGAGATGTGGTTCCAACAAGACGGCGCTACGTGCCACACAGCGCACGTCACAATCGATTTATTGAAGGAAACATTCGATGAGCGCATAATTGCGCGGAATGGACCTCTCAGTTGGCCACCAAGATCGTGTGATTTGACACCATTGGATTATTTTCTTTGGGGATATGTGAAGTCGCTCGCCTACGCCAACAAACCAGAAACGTTAGGGGACTTGGAAGCCAACATTCGTGGCGTTATTGCCGACATACAGCCCCAAATGCTCGAAAAAGTGGTTCAAAATTGGACCTCTAGACTTTATTCGAACCAACCGCGGCGGCCACTTGCCCGAAATCATATTTAAAAATTAATGGCATAAAATTATCCTTCCAATAAATCCAAATTGATCGACATTAAAACGATTTTCTTGTGTTTGATTCCAATTCGAAGTTCTATACCTCTAAAAAAAACACCCTTTCCGACGGAGAGCACAACTCATGTGAATGAGAAGTTGATGCCAATCAAAGGTTACCCTATTATTACAAGATCCAATTACGATTCCAACGGTTTTTAGTGCAGCTATCTTGAATATCCATAAACTTCTCGAAGAAAATGTTTTTGTGTACTATGCCCCTGAACAAAGTCCAAGGAAAATTTCATACAAGTGGCTCAATTTGGAATGCCCAGCCCGAAGCCCTCCAAAATAATTCAATGTAAATCTTTTAAGTCCATGGACAAGTAAGTACCACAGCGAGTTGATTTTTATTAAAAACCCAAGATCCTACTAACAACATCAAGCAGACTTCTGAGATGATTCCGTGACATCGGCTCTATTCACATTATCACTCGTAGCCGGTGCGCTTGTGTCCTTTCGCTTTGGTGTTGCGCGTAGAGCCTTTTCAATCGCGATTATTGGCGATTCAAATGACAAACTCCACACAATAGCCACCATGAGAGACACACCAAATGTGCTCCAAAAAATGCTTATCTAAAATACAGAAGAAAAAAATGCGTAACAATCATGGGTTTGGAAAAATCGCCCTCACCATCGTGTAAGTCGAAAAGTAGACATCATTGCGCGTCACTTCAAAATTGAGTGTCACAACAACAACGTGCACCAAATACATTGAGTACGTGAGCCGTTCCAGCGGCTGCCACCACAGATGGGACAGAAATGAGTTTATTATGCCCCCGAATCCGAAGTGACAGGCGAAGACTATCCATGCGACCGCTGTCGCCCATGCCGATCGCTTGAACGCCTCGTACGCTGCTACTTCCAAAGTCGTCATTGTGCGGTCCGAGTTGATCGTGAAATAAGGCCCAAATATGACTGCGGCGAGAGTTGTGAAGCTCACCACCCACCCGAGCAGTTGCACCAACTAAAAGGGAGAAGTTGGTGACTCCGAGCAAATTCATCGCACTTCGCATACCTTCGACGGACGCATGGCCTTGTTCCTGTTCTTGTGCATAAAATAGCCAACTCCAATGCCGATTAGCCACACTGAGAACCTGGTGTATGCCGGAACGTACAAGCTCCGAATGTGGCTTTGCCTGGCAAACCTGAAAAGAAAAAGTGCGGTTATCCACTTTTCTCTCGCGAGTCTGCTTCCCTACTCGTAAAAGTGGCGGTAGTCCCTCGCGTAATACGTCCCAATTATAAATCCGTACGACAAAATCGACAGGATGACCATAACAGGCACGAACTTTCGTCCCCACTTCCAAAGGGGGATCAAAATAAGCGGCGACAGCACGTAGAGCTGGGTGTCCACAGCCAGATACCAGCTTTGGCTAACGCACTGCAAATGGCTCTAATAAAAACTGTTCATAAAATCAGTTTGGCAACAACTCACAATAGCGTCCTTGTAGACGTAGTTCTGCACATACAGCAGGGTGGACCACCAGTAGGACCTGCAAGTGTCTGGTTCTGTCCGAGTGTGCTTGAACGGCCCAGTACCAATATGATCATAGATGCTGACATAGAAAAGAATGAGGGCAGCCACGGCCGGAGTTAGGCGCAGATATCGATGGACATACATCTTGGGTATGTTGAGTTTGCCTCTGCTGAAACAATAAGCCAGATCCTTAGCGCAGATTACTCCCGGCATCAACTTACCTTCGGTCCAGTTCAGCGAAATGCAGCCACGCCAGGAGCATTCCGCTGATGAAAAGAAACGTATCCACAGACACAGTCGCGAACAACACCGGCATGGCAGATGACGACGTGAACCACTATGGAAGGGATATTTTAAAAACGCATTAGTCCTGAGATTAAGTAAAGTGAAGCCTACTGGAATCCAGTCGATGAAGTTGAGTGTCGCCTGCATCCGGAGCATTAGGTAGTTGTGACAGAAAACAATCCAAGCCATGGACAGCACTCGCATGCCGGCCAGGCAGCTGATGGTGTTGGCTGACTTTGTCACATTGATCGCAAACAACTGCCTTCCATTTGTGAGCACTGAAAATGCCAACAGCATTGGTACGGCCGTCTCTAAAGTTGGAGGATTAGGCAGAAGAAAAGTTTGCTGGCATTTTGCTTACGTACTTTTCTGGTAGTCGGTGCAAACGTCGTACGCCGTGCTTAGTACCATCAGGGCTCCGACAATCGAAAATATCACTCTGGAATAGAGGAGGCAGGAATTCAAAAGAGTCAGGAAAAAGTGACCCTTGTGCGACAAATATTTACAAAATGTTTGTCCGAAATTGAGTCAGATAGAACTCAGAAGGGTCAGGTTCAAAACAGACTTGTATATTCGAACATGAATTCGGAAATGGGTGAGGTAGTCCTTCAAGGAAAAAAATGAATACCGCAAGGAAGATGGGAATGTAGAACCTGGTGAGTCTTGAAAAGTGGTTACGTACGTTCAGGGCTTTCGAATAATCTTAACAAACTTGGTTTTTTATCAAGGGCCACTGTTGACAGTAGAGTATAGATGATCCCATGGTTTAGTCTTTTATTCAAAATTGCTCTTGTGGTATTCCAATGATCAATCATACTCAAGAGACCACAGAAGAGCTTTTGACACACATCTACTGCAGGGGACTATTTCTTGAGGGCGTTCGACCTGAAACTCTTCACACTTTAGAGGTAGATGTCTTGGAAGATCGTTTTTTTAGAGGCTTCGTAGATTACTCCGGCAGGACTTAAGGAGATATGCATCAACTTTTAACAGCCTGCGGATAACTTAAAAATCCATAGGGCATTAAAGGCTTCCAAACTGCACCCCAAAAGCCATGACAGTGTTTTAAATTCATCTAAGAGTGGCGGGTACATATTTCACAGGTCGCACCAACCCACATACCCAACCTAACCTAACCCAAAACGGACAACTGTGGGTCGAATTTATCAGAAACGTCGAGTTTTTCCGTACAAAGTTTTGCTCATAGCGAGCCTGCAGTCCTTTTAATTGAGGACGCTCTTTAAGAAGTCTTGGCTTTCTACCTGTAGTACGACGCCAAGGTGCTTCATGGACCGTCCAATTTCTAAATCGTAAAAGATAGGAAACGACAAAAGCTTAAGTATCCGACTTACAGGTTTTGGTGGACTATGTTTCCAAGTCTTTGCACAGAGTAAGGCGATCAGAATTTCAACCAAACCGACAATTTTCTCAACAATGCGATATACGCAAGCCTTTACAAAAAGTATGTCTTCTGACATTTCGCTTTTACAATAGAGGTCCATTTTGTGAATAAAAAGAACTCCTTTCTAAAAATGTGTCCTTGTCTACAAACAGTTCGAAAGTTCTTCTGTTTTAACATTTTGGGAAAAGCGCTTCTTTCAGGGCAAGACGGTTAAGGTCCGAAATACTTTATATAAATTATATGAAAAGTAATACTTAGACCTAGTGGAATCCACCTGTGACTGTGCGAAGATGAATCAGTCAATAAGTAAGTCAGAAAGAAACTCTTGGAATGTGTAGATTAACAAACATTAGTGCCGGCCTTAATAAGTCGGGCGTCCCAAAGCGATATTTTTTGGAAATTATGTTCAAAACAACAAATTTTTTCGACTTTCTCAGAGTGAAAGCTGCTAATAAATTAAAGTCTATGTCCGTCTTCATATTACAGACTAACCTTTTGCCAAATTTCACGATGATTGGTTGGGGCGTTGAGGTTCGTAAGCAGGACAAAAAAAGTAGATCACTTCCATAACCAATGGCATCCACAATCAGCTTCTTCACGACCAACAGTTAATATTTCTTTAGTTTTAAAGTTGTAAAGCGCCCTTCTGACCATAGCGCCCCAGGCGACCGTCCGAGTCAACCAACCCTAAAGCCGGCACTGAAAATAATTCTGAACAAAATGCAGAAGGAAGTTCAACATCCATTAAGGAGACCATCTAAAGATTGTAGATCAGCGTTGCCACAAAGAAACTAATTTTGAGGGCCTTTTCTAAAAAGTGCGGACCACTAACCGTCAGAGGAAACTTTTCAAAAAATTAAAACTATTCTATAAGGTGAGAAAAATAATTTTTAGAGAGAGGTACAAGACAAAAAATACGAAGTCGAATTTATGACGGGAACATAGGAAAATGAAACGTCAGTCAGAATGAACGAATTCAGTGTCGCTTTCAATATGTGAATTTGTTTATGGAGGAAACGCATTGCTAATTTTTGTTGCAGAGAGCCAAATGGCCTTATAGCAGAAGATGAATAGAGACAGATGATATACCATGTCTTGTTAAGTGCAAGCAGAGTTCCAAAAGGAAGTACGATTGCAGTATTGCAGGCACAGAAGTTTTGCGGTTCAATAAGTAATTCCTGGTAAGTTAAACTTGATTTAAATGAAAGTAAGGCAACATACACTTAAGTCGGACAAGAATAAACGATCGCAGACACTAAACACACAGATGTTGCACCCCGAAAATATAAAACAAATCACCTTTCTTTAAATGTGTCATCACTACGATTTAGTTGATATTTTAGCTACACAAAGTTGAACCCTATTTTATGGATCAGTTTAAGGTACAGGGTGGGCCAAAAGAAGTCATCCGATATGGCAATCAATTGTGACGGCGCCCATTTGGCCGATATCATCTTCTCGACTTGACCAATAAAATTCTAAAGGTTCAAATAAACAGAATCGAAGTTTTTCATTTAGAAAAATAATGAGAGCCAAACAACATCGGATGACTTCTTTTGGTACAGAGGTCTTTTAGGCACAGAGATAACCGAGGACTTTTTTTAAGTGATCTCTGTGGTCGATACCCATTGTCCTCGAAATTTACAATGTCCCCGAAACCACTTGGAAGGCTGCGGGCTTAAAATGCTCTTGGTTCTCGACTGGCCACCAAAAACTCTAAGGAAAAAGGCAAGATCTCGCACTCGGCCCTACTATCAGATCCAAGACTAAACACCAGGACTGATGGCACGAATTTCTTAGCGCGTTAAGCAAATTTTTTTAAAAATATCTGTTCAACTTGAAAAAACCACCGAAGCGTGGGCCATCCTGTTTAGGAAAGTACCAGGACGATTTTGACTACCCCAGGCATAAAAAAAAAAAATAATGGACACCATTTCGTCGTTGTGAATTTTATGGCATTTCCCACAAAAGGTATACTAGAACCTCGCTCAGCTCACATTCCCACAGTAGTAGTTGCATCAAAATCCGGCTTCTTATCAGTGTGACAGCGATTAACTTTAATTCCAGTAACGGATCCATTGAAGAACTCATCGGCGGCACTTTGGAAGATTCCTTGGATAAATTTCGGATCACAACTGTCCGGTGTGCATATTGCTAAATTGATTTTCAACATATCAAGAAAGAAGGCGCTGTCATTTTTCGCCGGTTCATATCCTATCACACCTGATATGTCAATAGTTTGATTTTGCACCAGAGGGACGGACACAAAGCAATACTGTCCCTTGACGAGACCAGTCGTCGGACTAAGCACTGTCGATATTTTGATGCACTGATCGAAGTTACCCATATCAATCCAATGGCCATAGAGAAGTCCCGATGGTAGCTTGCCCCATGAGTCCACAACTGTGAAAATAAATAAAATTGGTAAATGTTAAATGCAACAACATAGATATCCAAAGATTTTAGCTTTAATGTTAAATAATAAATATATAAGGCTGAAGAAAATTAAAAAAAAAAATTAATTAGAATTTCTCTGCATCTGGTTTAAATTGGAAACTTATTATTAATTATTCTTCAATATTCTCAGACATAAAATATACAGAATTTTGTTTTAGCAAAGATTAAGTTTATGTAAATAAGAAGAGAATATATAAAAATACTAGCTGACCGGGCGAACTTCGTACCGCCTAAAATCGATTAAATTATTAACATCCCTTTTGATGGTTGAACCTCTTTATTGAACGAATGGAACTTCCTTGGAATTAAATTAAGTTCAAAGCATAGATATAGTTTTCAGGGTCTGCTTCTTGATCATCTTTTTCGGCGCTAATGATTGAATCGAGTTGGTCCGGTCAGACTAAAGCAGAATGTGGGCAATCGGCAATCCTCGCGTCTGCCATTCGACAGAGTACATCCAGAAACGCGATTGTCCAAAAACACTGTGCTTAACGATAAAGTCCATGATCGTTTTGAGGTTTTGTTTTTAAAAAATCGTGCGTGATGTCATTACCGTGTGTATGACATCAGCACACAGTAAACATACAGCACACGCTCATAGGCGCCTAGGTTTTTTTTTTTAAATGGACAAAATCAGATGTTGACATAACTCACCAACGCGTTGACCAATTTCGTTCAAACTTTAGATAAACCAACTACACGACTATGCAAACAAACGCTAGAAATTTTATCGAATTCGGTTTGACCGTTCGCGAGTTATAAGGTCACAACCCTTTTGCTCCAAATGATGTCATTTGAAAGCACGAATTGAATTTGCGAATTTTACGCAAAAACAATTTAGATTGAGATGTACCTCCAGCCAATAATGCTTTCAATGGTTCTGGCGGCGAATTCAATGGTGGTGATACAACTTTTCTAGACGCGCAGCAGAAACCGGCCGATTCACCTTTGTATTTGAGTGCATGACAGTGTTGGCATTGTTTGCTCATAGCACCGATTAGAATTTGTGAATGCGACGGATAGTCGATGTCCGACTTATATTCAAACGCAAGGCGAATAAGTGATGCACGTGTCAATGTGCGATACACTTGCAAACGCTGTTGTTGGCGTGTTATCTTTGACGGGCAAGTCTTTGTGTCAATGCATTAGCTCGAAGGCGTTCATTGCGGTGCTCTTGACTTTCATTAGCACGTGCGATTGCAGTCGGATTTATTACATTTCCATTGTCCGTCAATTGATCTTGTGCCGATGTATTTAACCGATGGTTGTGCTGTAATTGTGAATGGATAGTCCTCGTCCACAATGACGTGGCATTGTTTCAGTTACGTAACTTATATGTGAATGTAATACACTTAATATTCACTGAAAATGCGACACCAAAAATATCCAAAGATACAAACAAATTTAAATATGAAAATAACGAAACGCACTTAATGCAATACACTTAAATTGGAATACCTACGTGTGGCCGTAGTTGTTGCTTGATTCAAGTTTGTGTTGTTTTCAATGACACCACACTCGTTGTCTTGCAATTCGAAATAAAACAAACCACTTTTGCGTAAATTAAAATTTACTTTTGTTTAAACGATTGAGAACGAATTTGTGAGATGTCAAAAAATAAAAGCAAACAAATAAGCTCGATGACCAAAAAAAATTTATTCAGTGACATACACACGTACAGTAGAATTATATACATAAAGAAGATTTGTATGGGAGGTACCACGCGTCTTTATCAAATCCCGCCTATATTTGCAGCAGAACTTAAAATATGTTCACTCAACCGAAATACCAACCGTTAGCAGGAGCAGAAATATTGGATTCTTAATTTTTTTTTATGGGAGGTACCACGCCCCTTTGTACAATCCCGCCCATATTTGCAGCAGCACTTAAAGAATGCACACCAACCCGACATACCAAATTCTGTGCAAATACAGTTATCAGGAGGAGAAATAATAGATTTTTAATTTGTGGTTTGTATGGGAGGTACCACGCCCCATTGTCCAATTGGACCGAATTGTAAATCTAAACCACCCGGGGCGCAACCCAAACGTATACAAAAAAATGTATGCAAATCGGTCCAGCCGTTTAATAGGAGTTCAGTCACAACACACGTACAGTAGAATTATATATAGCTGGACTAGCTGGTACCCGCAACTTCGTCTGCGTAGAATTATAGTACTTCGAGTAACTCAATTAAAATATTCATATCAACAACACCGCCACTTATCGGGTCCAAAACTATCCTATCTTTCAATCCAACCAATCAGCCCTACACATTTAAATTCATTGGTAAAATACACAGCAATAATATATTTATTTCTTACCAAAAGTATAGATACCCATGATGAATTTTATTATCCCTAACTTGAGAAACTTCATCCTCTTCACGTTTTGTCTTCGCGACAAAAAGTAGCCTATGTCATTCTCAGAGGTCCCATCTATCCCCTTAGGTACCAAAATTTGTAAAAAATTGGTTTGCGGCCGTGAAAAGGAAACAATCTGACTTTCGCATTTATAATAATAAGATTATATCAAGCCTACCTTGGATTTTCGGTGCAAATGACAACTGACAACAAAACTATGCTTTGAAATTACAAAGTGATGCCAAATTTGTACAGTTGTTTTGTGATCACCTTACGTATTTGACTACATATTACAAAAATGACTATCACCTTACCTTACACAAATGTTGTTCATAAACTAAGCTCCAGCGCTCCTGCCCAATTTTGCCGCATATTTTGAAAATTAAATTCTTTTTTTAGATTTCCTATCTGTGAACATGCGTGGAGAGTCATAAAAAATCGTTTCAAAACAATGTATTAAATTAAATTGAATTACAATAACTGTTGAAAGCTGATAAAAATTTAATAACACTTAAAAAATTTTTGATAAATCGCAATGCACAGCACACATAACAGTAGAGAAAGACTGTGCAAATCAATCAGCTGTCAAAATTTGATGCACAAAACGCCATATACTGGCAATACCGAAACCGACATTTGAAATCATGTTCGTTTTTAATGTGTGACAAAACATATTTGGTACAAAAACAATTGTAACAAAAATTTGGTACAAAAATAATTGTCGCAAAAAATTGAAAAAAAAAGAAATTGTCACAACGTAAAGTATTATGAAAATAGCGTCGCAAAATCGCTCCATACAAAATGTATGGGAAAATGAATTTTCTTAAAAATTTTTTTTATCGGGAATTTTTCTGGAATTTTTTTGGGTATTCTTCTTGTTTGGACAGAGACCAGTCCGAATTGATGCGAATCATCGAAATCGGTCCAGGCGTTCTTGATTTATAAGCGTAGTAACTAACGTCACTTTCTTTTATATATATAGATAGATATAGATAATATATAAAAATCTCGTTATATTTTAACGAGTAGTGGTTAAAAACAACCCAGTGATTGGTTATATTTAAACAAGATTTATTGGTTGTTTTTAACAGATAGGTTGTTAGATTTTAACAAAAATTGAATGGGTTAAAAATTGATAAGAAGAATGGTTATTAAAAACCAATCGGTGTGTTGAAACTTCAAATTGGCTATGTTGTTTTCAACTAATTTACTTATTAGATTTTAATAAAAACAAAAATAAAACTGTTTGGTTGATATTAATCTACTAACTTTGTCGATAACAACTTTTTAAGAGTGTTGTTTTTAACAGTATGCATTTTTAACTCTGTAGCTTCTAACAACAAATACGCGTTTATTTTCTACAGAGACTAAGTTAATTTGAACCGAACAAAAATCGCACTCGGTTAAGGTCAAAGTTTCTGCGTGATGAATGGCACAATTGTCCGCCTGCAAAAAATCCAATTGATTTGCAAATTTCTTTCTTTTGAATGTATGAAATAAATATGTGCAGGTTTAAGGCCACTTTTGTTTTGAAAACACAGCATTCGTCTAAGAAAATTATGTTCTTGCACATTTAGCACCTAGCAAAGCACGCGGGGATCTGTTCAGAATGAAAACTATTTTTGAACACACTCTTATAATCTCATATTAACCATAAGAACTCTGTGTAAATGTCAACCTACAAAAGTGTCAAATATATCTTTTTTATTTTTCCTAACCAAAACGCCCTCGGGCTGTTTTTGCTAATCTGGTGTGGTTTAGAAAAAATCAGTTAATAAAAACTCACAAATGATGAACCACTTCTAGAACACAAAAAGATCTTTAAGTTAACAAACTTACACGAGAGAGCACTTAAACTTTCAGTCTGATCAGCAATCTCCCGCAATGCTAAGATGCATTTTCGCGAATCAAATTGCCCAGTATTTGGAATGGCTGTGTTTAACAAATTCGGATTGTTTTGGATCTCGTTGAAAAATATTGTCGAAAAGACATCACTCGACACGCGCTCGGTATTCGCAATCGTTTGGGTTATTAAAAAAGTAGCAAATATAAATATGAACCACACTCCTTTCGCCATTTTGTTTTGGCGGATACAACTGGCACTTCCTTTGTGATTGGTACTGTCTGTCTGATCAGTTAGAAAGGCATTAAATATAGACACTTCTTGCCGAAAGCCAGTTCAATTTTAATGCGACTTTTATTGTAGTTTATTGGCTGTCAATAAATAGGGTTACCAGAGGTGTAATTCTTTTAAATCAAAAGGAGTGTCCTTATATACATATATTTTTGAAAAGCTGGGAATTCTGCTCTCTAACGCAAATCATACGCAGACAGTTATTTTGCTTACAAGTAGAAGTAAATTATGTTATGTAAAGCAAATTTTGTGTTCTTAAATTTTGTTTCCTTGTAGACCTAATAGCTTATGTGAATTTAGAACTGAACAAAAAGAATTATATTGAACTCCTATGTAAAATGACAGCAATGGTCAATGCCAACCTGGTCACCCTACATCGCTTGCTACGTGTGGATTAAATAATAGGTACGTGTAAACTGACTGCTTATCTAGTCAGTCTTGGAATCAATCTTAAGTGCCGATTAGAACTTTGAATGTTGATACGATCTTACTTTGTATGGATATCTTTCAAATTATTATTATGCATGAAGTCTAATAAACACAAGTGGCTACTTATTTCGTTTGTAAACTGGATTTTATTGACCAAGATAAAAGTGCAGTAGGTACCCAAGAAGACCTACACAGGGCATGTGCCAGTTTATATTGCTATCAGTGAACTCATGGTTCTAAGTCGGCAAAAAAGGGACCCAACAAACATAAGTTATATATCAACTTTCAGGTTAAAGTAGATCTCAAAAGATGAGTGTATTTTTGTAGGCTACAAACCTGCATTTTTGATCCGATTTTTAATCTTCCACGACCTTTTTTTCAATGTTTAACTTTGAGTTGCGTAATCTCCTCGATAAACGTACTCTGCCGCTTCCAGTGTGCAATTTTATTGCGCACTTCTATCACTTTTCTGAAAGACAAAACTATTACCCATTGAAGTCAGTAAACCTCAGTCATCACCCCTAAATCTAAAAGTCAGTAGGTATATACATTATGTGCGATTGAGCTACACAATCGAGCATCTCAATAAACACAAAACAGATCAATGTATACCACATATCAATAGACAACGACAGTGGCACATAAAGGGTTTAGGAAAAGGCAGACAACAAAAAAATAATCCAAGAGACCCACTGGACAGTCAAAAGCCTAAAATCGAAGTCCGAAGTCGAAAATCAAAGCAATAATGAGACCGCAATACTAATAATCATTTTGAGTGCTCAGGCTAAATTTTTCGGACTCACAATGTCGGAAATTTTCGATACAAAATTGGTTATTGTGATCTACAAAATGTTTGGTGTGAAGGTTAAAAATGGCCCACTGTCTACACACAGTTGACGAAAGTACACTAAACTGATTTCGATTAAACCCTTTTTTAATATTTTAAGCAATAAAGCAAGGTTGTCCATCGCTACGCCTACTTTTTGGGGGCGTTTTCGATCAAAATGTATCTTTGTTCAAATTTGACCGCTTTGAACTTGTTATTATTCAAATAGTTAAAAAAAAAATTAGGTCCTTAAAGAACACAAGGTCCAGCTTCTCATAACCATTCGTTGGACTTGAGTTTTTATTTTTGGTTCGAATGAAGGTAGCTACAATTTTAGCGCGGTTCCGAACGGCTAAAACGAGGGGCTTTTCCAGAAAGTTCACAAAAAGTGGCACAGTGGAATAATCTAGCTTAGTAGCCCATCATGTTGATAACAACAAAGCCGTCTTGAAATAAATAAATAAATAAATAGATTCTTAATTAATAGAAAAACAATTTTAAATAAGCTAAATAAAACGATAAAAGCTTTTATGAATGTAACCATTTCACTTAAGAACTACTGGACAGATTTGGATGAATCCTTTTTTCAAATGTTTCTAAAATTTCCGAAAAGGTCATAGGCTACATTGGTAACTGCCACGCCTACTTTTCGGAGGCGTTTTTTTTACCAAAATGTTTTTTTTTTTTTGACTCAACTTCCTTCAACTAGACATAACTCAATTAAATCTTTTCAATTTCTAACACTTAAAAGACATTTCAGGGAGGGAACATCTTCTTAACTATTTTAAGCTATTAATCAGCACTATGCTCCATCTAGATGCTGAACTATCACGATCACGACCAACTTAAATGTATTTCATCATCATTATCATTCTACCTTGAAATAGAGGCGCACTGCCGTTTTCTCTGTTGGAGCAGAACGAAAAAGAAGTATGCGATGTGCATGTAAGTCCACAATCTACAATAGCGACAATGTTTGTCTGAGAGCATCCGCAGAGGTCTAATAAGTTTGGACCAACAAGGAATAGCGTTCTATTATCAAACAACAATTTTTTAAAGTATCCCTCTCTGCATGCATACGGCTCTTCTTCTTTCGCCTCGTCGTGGGTTGAACTCTCAACGGAAGTCGCCAGGTTGTTGCACGCTGAGTGGTCCATTTTAGTTAGGTTAGGTTAGGTGGCTGTCTGGAAAAAAACACACCTCAAAAAAATGTGGAACGCTTCACGATTTTGCGTGTCATCCTTGCGCAGGGCCATGCTTCTCTGTATCGTTCCAATTTGAGTATATGTTCTGCCGAAGCAAGAAACCCATTTTAGTTGCCTGACAGAAATAAAATGCTTGCAGCAATAATATCCGGATGTCATAATTTTGGTTGGTGGGAGTGCAACCACCGATCTTTGACGTTCGCTTTGGGGCTCATGCGATAATTTGTTTCAACTTGCGCAATTCTCTTAAAAATCATAGCTCAACAGCGCGGTATAGTTCCACTCCGCTAAATCTCACGAGCTCCTGACTAACATCCGAGAGTTTGACCATTTCGAAAGGTTTCTCAATACTCGTACAGCCGATCGGCATAAAAGTTGCAAATCCATTCCAATCGTCCCAAAAATGGTCTCACAAATAAATGGTTGTGCGGCGTAGCCTTCCTCCTCTTTTTGATAGTAGGTACATAAAAATCGGAATGCCCAAGGATTCATTCGTTCATTCGCCTCGTGCATTCTGATTTTTTAGTTGTCACCTATCGATAGCTAATTACAAATTTAATTAAACCCTATGCCTCTGTCATTTTGAAGCCAAACACACGCATTACACATTTACTTCTTTTTGAAGTTCAGTAACCCCGAGCCTAGTTTTAAATAGATCTCCAACTTCTTCCTCTACCTCAACGAATGGATTGTTGACTTCACTCCCAAAACAGACCACCGAAACCGATCCCCTCTCCAAACGGCCATTACCCTCCCTCAGGTATTACATGAACCTAACTCAGCTTCCCCCGAGTGCATCTATGGTCGGCCATTACGCGCGCCTTCTTTTCAACTCATTTCATACAATTGCACAATTGCACAAGGAGGAATACAAAAAATATCCTCCCCCCCCTCACTGGCAGCTGATTTTATTCCACAAAAGTATGACAGCAATTCACACTCCATAATGTTTAGATAATTTACGAAGTTCAACTACACAGACTCATCTTGTCCTCTCGGCCCGGCTCTTCATCGAGGCAGACAATTTACATCAAAAGGTTGTTCCAAAAACTAACTTTTGCACAAAGTGCTTAAAACTTTTTTGGTTTATTCAAAAATGGAAATCGTGTGCTCGCACAAAGTGCTCCTATAAAGGATGCAGTTGCTCGTGCAATTCCCTGTCTCTCTGTCTGTCTGTGTAACTCTCACCTTAGCTATAAGGACATTATATTTCTTCTTGTGAGTCGTACCTGAACAGAAAAAAAAAGAAGGAAAACCCCTCTCACTGCCAGTATGCTGCCCCAAAACTAGTCTAAGCCCGGACCACAGAAACGGGCCAAACCACTGGGCTATGTGGTAAAAGTTATGATTTTTCAAAATTATCCCAGAATGCCGCGGGCTGTGTTTCGCATCTCTCTTTTTCATTTCTTTGCTCAGTGATAAAATCATCGTCCTTTTTATGTATTCCATGTTTTCCTTTACCATTTCGTTTCATAACTGAGAGCTATTTGCCTTCAAATGATAAATATTTTATTTTGTTTTCACCGCAAAATGTGTCCGTACTCCGTATGCAGTTGTTGGTGCTTTGAATTTTAGTTTTGCCTTTGTTTTTGAGAAGGCAAAAAAAAAAACAAAAAAACATCAAAACAGAAGACCCAGGCGTTGCCAAACTTTCTGCAATGAATGTGTAATTCGGGGGTTGCCAGCGCGGTGGCCGATGGAGGCAGAGTCCGGTGGAATAATTTAGTGTTATGTGGTTAATTGCTCAAAAGGAAATTATATGGGAATTAGCGCGAAGAAAGGAAGGGGCGATGATGAGTGAGAGTTTGAAGTTCATTGAAATTAATTTTTTTTCCTCTCTCTGTCTGAAAGGTCCTGATGTCTGAATACGATGCGGTGGCTAATGGAAGCGAAATGTGTTGCCGTACAAAGGTTAACGACTTTTCGGGGACAGAGGGCATAAAACTTTGCATCGGATTTAAGTACATTTGGCAGTTACATGATGCTAATGGAGGCAGTTGCAAGCTCGCAAATGAATGTGAAAATGTTACGTATACGACAGAGTAGTTTGGGGGAAGGTTTTTAATAGACGGATGAAAAAGGAGTAATCCCTTCGATTTCAGTCACATGGAGGGGTATTTTTATGTACGTCTGGGTAGTACCATTTTAAACTATCAAATTCAGTTCAGTCTTAACGTATTCAACGATTTTTTTAGGACCCTCGCATGCTGGCATTCCAAAAACCACAAGGACTGGTTTGATAAAAACAACAACCGGGGCCCATAAATAAATTTCAATAAATACACCTCGCAATTTCCACTTTTAAGGCGTTGGTGGTCGTGGGCTTCTTTGAACAGACCTTTGACTTCAAAAAACCCCAAAGAAAAAAAGTCCAATGGAGCTAAATCGCAAGATCTGGATGGCCAACTCTGATCGATAAAATGGCGGATTACACGATTAGGAAATGGCTCATGCAGTAAATGAGTTGTTTCTCTGGCTGTATGGCATGTGGCACTAAAAACTTTGTTATCATGACAAGATAACGAACACTGTTAATTGTTACTGTCTGATCAGAATGGTGCGACAATACTTGCAGCACAAAATCTGCACCAAACAGTCACGCTTTGTGGATGCATTTGTTTCTCAACAATTACTCGTGGGTTTTCTGAACCCCAAATGCAACGAAGTCATCAAGATGAAAATGAGCTTCATCATTGAAGATGATTTTGTACAAAAATTGCGGACTGGAGCTGACAAACTTTTGTTTTTTTCGAACAGCGCTCCATTTTTACTAACCCCAAACTATCAGCTGTCACATTGTTATCTTTTTTTCCGTTGGCATCACTGTTCTATTAGGAGGCGCTAAATTCAAATTTTGCGTGAATTATGGGACACCCTTTTATTTACGAAATAAAATTTTTATTCTACAAAATATTGTTGTTTCGGAAGCGGAGGTAAACACAAGTTTCGGTAGCCAACTTTTTTATTATTAATTATTGGAAAATATTTCTATTTCTGATTTACTTGAAATGAGAGTGGTAATTTAAGTCCAACAATTTATCAAAAAATAATTCTCCGTTCATCACATTCGGATGCCATTTTGTTTTAGAGGAAAGCGAAATTATGAAAACAATTACATTTTGAACTTTCCCGTAATTCCTACCATGCAAAAAGATGGCCGACCAAATACGTGTCATGTATTTTTGCGTGTTGGGTAATGCCGTCCCTCTTAGTCATACTTTTTTTTTGTATTGTGCATCCCATTAATCTTTCGTGTTAGGAATGTGTGATGTTGTAAATGCAGCATTACTCGAACATAAAGCGTGTTTTTTTTAGAGGTATAGAACTTTTGTGCCGTCGGGGTAACTTCCCGACCATGTAAAAAAAGAATAGTTTTGAGAGAGACACGAGGAGCCTCGGATAACAATTTCCCTCAAACGGCAACTAGACCCGGAACGTCAACGGACAACGATTTAAGAGTATGCACCTGGAACGTGCGAACGCTGTACACCCCAGGTGCTACTCAAAAACTTGAGTCTGTCCTCACGCGGTACAAGGCAGATATTACCGCGATCCAGGAGATACGATGGATAGGATCAGGTATGATGAAAAGGAAAAATTGCGATATTTATTACAGCTGCCATAAAAGATTGCATGTATTAGGATGCGGATTCGTCGTGGGAAATCGGCTTAGGACAAAAGTTATTGACTTTAAGCCGATAAGTGATCGCCTAGCTGTGATCCGCATCAAAGCTACTTTCCAAAACATAAGCCTAATATGTGCACACGCCCCTACCGACGAGGCTGAAGACCCTATCAAGGAGGAGTTTTATGACCTCCTGAATGGAGCCTACGGAGCCTGTCCGGAGTACGATGTCAAAGTTGTGCTCGGGGACTTCAATGCTAAAATCGGAAAGGAAAACATCTTTGGCGGGTTAGTTGGTAAACACAGAATCCACGATACGACCACAGACAACGGTTACCGACTAACTGACTTCGCGGCAGCTCGTAATACGGTGATAAGTAGCACTAGGTTTCCAAGGCTAAGGATCCACACAGCAACCTGGCGCTCTCCAGACGGTAGAACCGCCAACCAAATCGACCATGTGCTAATCGACGCGAGGCACGCATCCAACATCCTCAACGTGCACACATTCCGCGGGGCAAACGTCGACTCTGACCATTTTCTTGTTGCGGCTAAGTTCAGAGCTCGACTATCCAACGAGAAGAAGCTGCGTTCCGCCCAGAAGAAGAAATTCAACGTTGGACGCCTTAGCACACCTGGAGTAGCCAGAGTCTACAAAGAGCGCCTGAGTGAGAAACTCTCCGCAGTGCATTCACCTACCACAAATGCCAACACCCAGTGGTCCCAGTATCGCGACATCATCAAAGAGGTAGCCGAAACCACCTTAGGGTACCAACCACCCCAGAGAAAGAGCCCGTGGTATGATGATGAATGCGTACGCAGGAAAAAGGTGACAGAAGATGCACATATGAAGGCGCTGCAGCGCAAAACAAGGGCAGCGAGGGAAGAGTATCGAGCCAGGAGGAGGGAGGAGAAGAAAATCCTGCGTAGAAAGAAGAGGGCCTACGCAGTCTCCCAGCTCAAGGAGATCGAAGAGTCCCGCGATCGAAGCAACATCCGGAAGTTCTACAAGAAAGCCAAGCAACTGGCTGCTGGCTTCAAGACCGGAACGCAGGCTCTTCGAAACAGTGATGGAAACCTAGTCACCGAAGCGCAGGGAATAGTAGATGTTTTTAAGCAGCACTTCCAGCAGCTGCTAAATGGGCATCATGTAGAGAGAGTGATAGGGCAAGAAGAGAACCCACGTCCAGTCAATGAAGATCCAGTTCCACCACCCAGTATACATAGAAGAAGTTGGCTTAGCAATACAAAAGCTAAAGAACAACAAGGCCGCCGGATCTGATGGCTTACCAGCGGAGCTCTTCAAATACGGTGGTGATGTTTTGGTAGGGCGCATGCACCAAATCATCAACCAAGTATGGGTGGAGGAAAGTATGCCCGATGACTGGACTATCAGCTCCATATGCCCCATCTACAAAAAAGGCGATCCTATGTCTTGCAAGAACTATCGAGGCATATCCCTGCTTAATGTCGCATACAAGATCCTATCCAACGTACTGTGTGAACGTCTCAAACCGTTCTGCAACACACTAATCGGCACGTACCAGTGTGGCTTCCGGCCCGGCAGATCGACTATAGACCAAATTTTCACACTGAGGCAAATCCTGGAAAAGACCAATGAATTTCAAGTCGAGACTCACCACCTATTCATCGACTTCAAAGCCGCATATGATAGCATTCATCGTCAGGAGCTTTATGTGGCGATGGCCGAATTCGGGATCCCAGCAAAACTGATCCAGCTATGTAGCGTGACGCTGGAGAACACACGCTGCAACGTGCAATTTGGAAGTAGTTCCTCCGAGCTATTCGAAACATGCACCGGATTTCGGCAAGGAGACGCATTATCATGTGACTTCTTCAATCTCGTGCTAGAGCAGATAGTGCGCAGGGCAGGTGTCAACACGGAAGGCACTATCTTCAACAAATCCGTCCAGCTACTGGGGTATGCAGACGATATTGACATCATCGGTCGCTCCCAGCGTGCCGTGATAGAGGCTTTTACGGCGATTGAAGAACAGGCGAAATTCGTTGGTCTTGTAGTAAATGAGGACAAGACTAAGTACATGCTATCAACAAACAAACAAGCATCTGTCCACCGCCTAGGACAGAACGTCACTATTGATAGCAACAATTTCGAGGTAGCTAAGCAGTTCATCTACCTCGGAGTAAACATGAACTCCACAAATGACATCCTAGTGGAGATCCGGCGAAGAATTACCCTAGGAAACCGCTGCTACTTCGGTTTGGCAAAACAATTGGGTTCAAAACTCCTAACTCGAAGGACAAAATGTATGCTTTACAGAACCCTTATCCTGCCAGTTCTGCTTTATGGCGCCGAGTGCTGGACGATAAGCAGGAAGGGAGAGCTGATACTGGGCTCCTTCGAAAGAAAAATTCTTCGGCGGATTTTTGGTCCTGTGTGCGAGGAGGGCGAATGGAGGAGAAGATACAACCGCGAACTCTATGAGCTGTACCAAGATGTGGATGTAGTCCAAAAGGCCAAAATGCGTCGACTACATTGGCTCGGCCACATCGAGCGAATGGACAATAATGCTCCAGCTAAGAGGATCTTCGAATCCAAGCCGCCAGGTTCGAGACGACAAGGAAGACCGAACCTCCGTTTCAAAGACCAAGCCATCGCGGATGCCAGAGCGCTTGGTCTGGATAACTGGAAGCAGCGTGCCCGGGATCGCAGAGGATGGAAGGCTGCAGTGTCTCAGGCAGAGACTCTTCACGGGTCGGGAGCCCGTTAAGTAAGTAAGTAAGTATAGAACTTTGAATTGAAATAAAACACAAGAAAATCGTTTTAATGTCCATCAATTTGGCTTTATTGGAAGGATAATTTTATGCCATTCATGTTTAAATATGATTTCGGGCATGTGGCAGCCGCGGCTGGTTCGAATAAAGCCAAGTCTAGAGGTCCAATTTTCAACCACTTTTTCGAGCATTTGGGGCTGTATGTCGGCAATTACGTTAATAACGGCTTCCAAGTCCCCTAACGTTTCTGGTTTGTTGGCGTAGGCGAGCGACTTCACATATCCCCAAAGAAAATAATCCAATGGTGCCAAATAACACGATCTTGGTGGCCAATTGACAGGTCCATTCCGCACAACTATGCGCTCATCGAATGTTTCCTTCAATAAATCCATTGTGACGTGCGCTGTGTGGCATGTAGCGCCGTCTTGTTGGAACCACATCTCATCCACATTCATGCCATCCAATTCGGGAACAAAATAGAATCGATTCATTTGGGTCCTCTTCAACACTTTGCTCTACAGCGGCAATTGTTTCTTCGGTGCGCTCTGTTCGACGAGTCTGCGGATGCGTATTATCACAGAGAGAAAACGTGGTGCGAAAACGATCCATGGTTAACCGAATTAATTGCTCTGATGGACGATTATGTCGACCATAAAATGAACGGAGCTTGCGGTGAACTTCGCGAACTGAACCATTATTTTCGAAATAAATTTGCACGATTTGCAAGCGTTGTTCATTTGTCAACCTGCTCATGATGAAAAGGCAAACCAAACTGAACATAAATGACATAACAGTTGTCAGATTTGACCACGAAATGTCAGTTTTATCTCTATTCGAAAAACCAGCCTCTAAAAAAACACCCTTTTTGGGAATATTTTTCACGATATATGGACGATAGATGGATGGATGGATGGACAGATGGATTAGTAAAATGCGACTTTTTGGCGGTTGAACCGAGAGCCCCACGATCAGTCGTTTAAACACTGAAATCAATAAAGATAAAGACTAAGAAGGTTTCTACAGCAAAATAGGAAAAATCGTTCTTCTTCATTTCAAGGACAATCTCTTTTAAAAGACGGAAATTATTTAGTACCCTATAGTGCTGGATCTATGCCACTGTCGAAAATACCATCTTTTGATTCATAAACTGCACACCAACAACTCTTGGTTTTATCTTAAACGAATAATTGAGTTGGAGTTGTTTTTAAAACATTCTGAATAAAAAGGGAAATTTCAAAACTACTCCAGGGACAAATTACCACTCAACCATGCAACACTGACTCTGATTTTTAGGTGCCAGGTGGCCAAGTTTGTGAGCGAGGAAATTATATGCACCGCTAAGAGTTTCTGTCGAAACACATCTCTTAAGCCCCATTAAGTCATCGCAAACGTTAAACTCAAGTAACCCTTCATGTAAATGCCTCCTCCACTGTAAACTGCACTGCAAATTTACGAAAGCGATTAGAAAACAAAAAGCAGACTTCCTAGTAATTAAAAATATTTCACTGCCAAAATCCAACTAACCAAATACGTTAAGGCTCCTCAAACACAATGCCACTTATTTCCGAGCCCCAATATCTTCGAAATGCGTCGCCCCATACCACGACCCCCTAAGACAGTTATTTTGATTTATAATGGCCACCACAGAAGCTCTGCCATCGTCATTGTAATCCGCAATTGTCTGTCTCATTTACGCACATACGCTGTGCAATCCCTTTTCTACCGTGAGTCTCGATGGATTCTGCACTCCTGTCTCTGTTGAGTTGTTGCGCCCCCCGGAACATCGGGCCACAGCGAAAGAAGTAAATCCGTCGAGTGTCTACATCCACTCGGGGGTATGTTCCACAATTTGTTGCCTCGTTGAATTATTGCAGCAATTTCATTCCACATTAATACTATTAAAATTATTACTGCTGCCGCTGTTGATGCGCTTCTCTCTTGTATATGTGTCGCTCCTTCCGGCAAACGCATAAGTGTTGTTCAGATAAAAGTTTATGGTTCTACTTTATTGTGCAATCAATGTGTGTGTGTGTCGGATTATTATGACTTCCGCCTGAATCTGACTTTGGAACCGATGATTAAGGTTCCCTTTTATTTTCCGTCAGACACAAGTACTCGTATAGTTGCAGTTGCTTCGACGGCATGAACCATGAAGCACTCGTAGTATTTAATTCTTTCTCTTATATACTTAGTTCCGCTGTGTGTTTTCTTGTATTTTTTTGTATCCAAGGATGCTCTTAACTTACAACTGGAATTGGATTGAAGTCATATAAATAGTCGTAACTTGGTGTGCTACAGGTGATGATGGTTTAAGTTTTGTGATAGACGGGCGGAACTGTTTTTAGGGGCACTAAGTTGGGATAACTACGAGTGCTTTCGGAAAATTGTTACGACAATAATGCCGAGTTATTCTGGGATAATCATGAAAAAGGTTTCCGCGCAACTAACGTCGATAATGGTGTGAAGAATAATTTGTCGGAGCAGTAAACGGTTGTTATTGACGTAGCAATGGGATATTTTTGAAGGGGCTGCCGTTTATTTGGGACTTGCAGGCTGAGCTTTTAGGACATGGAGTGGTATTTTTTATGGAAGATCCACTCGAATGTGCTGAAAACTGAAAATGAAACCCTGGTATATTTGATAAAAATGAGGCTTCATTCAAACAAATTTTTTGTCAATATTATGTGCAACAATATTTGAATAAGTTTTATCTTGTCTTAAAACTTCTCTTGTGCTTATAAAAAAAATGTTGTTTTTACAAAATACGTTTGTTTGTTCATATAAAAATAATTCGTTAAATTAATCATAATGTTGTTAATTTTACAAAAGAGACTTGCCAATTCTACTGTTGCTGCTTTGTCAAATCAACAATTAACTAGTCATTGTCTTTTTGTTAAATTAACAAAAAAAATGTTAATAATATCGAAATGGTTTGTCAATTGAGCTAAATAATAAATCAACAGCAAATATTGTTGATTGTACAGAAATAATTTTTCAGTACTGACCTTATTGTTGGTTACATAGCAACATTTTGTCAGCTCCAGCATTTTAATTTGTTTGATTCATCAGCAAATTTGTTGAGTGATTGGAAATAATCCGTCCATTATTTATTGAATTTAATAAACTATTTTCTCGATATGATTAATACTCACTTGGAGTTGTCCTTAAAAATTAATTTTGAAGGTACAAGATAAGTATTTATCTTAACAAATAAATTATAATGTCTTAAGCGCAGACATACCCTTGCCAGACGTACTAATAAAGGTGTTTCCAATAAGAGGTGTTATTTTGGTATTCAAGGAAAAATGACATTTTTTGAGACGAATGATCGGATGTTTATTTCATAATAAAGAGGAAGGTGTGCCGTTAATAATGAAAAAGAACATCAGCCAAATGGCCACCACGAGCATGCATACAGGACCGTATCCTTTTCATGAAATTTTCAATAACGAAATCGCAAAGTGGCTGCCCTATGTCCTCGATAGCCTCACGAATTTTATCTTTGAGGTCTTGAATCGACGCTGGGCTGTTGGCGTAGACCTTATCTTTCACGTGGCCCCAAAGAAAGAAGTCGCAAGGTGTTAAATCACAAGATCTCGGTGGCCAATTGTGATCACCTCTTCGAGAGATAACACGGTCCGGAAACTTTTCCCGTAAAAGATCAATGGTTTCGTTGCTTGTGTGGCACGTACGCCGTCTTGTTGAAAGTAAACGTTGTCCAGATCAATACCATCCAACTCCGCCGATAAAAAATCATTTGGAATGCTCAATTCCAAAGAACGTTGAGGAATGGCTACAGCAGCAATATTCTCAGTTGTTCTTGAGCGACGTGCACGGGTTTTATTCTTCACATCACTAACTTGTCCCTGCACCATAGGAAACATGGCTCAAAGGCTGCGACTTTTTGCAAATGACTTCTGCAAAAACCGAGTACATTCAGAAACGCGATTGTCCAAAAACATTGTGCTTAACGATAAAGCCCATGATCGTTTTAAGCTTTTGTATAAAAAATCGTGCGATAATATTATGGCGGTCGCTCAAAGTTTGCCCGGGAAGTAAGAATCACCGTTTGAATAATTCTTTAACACTTGCAATTTGCGCCCGCCACCACAACATTTCATTGAAATTGCTTGAGTAGTTTTGGAGATAAACAGTAGCGCCACCTATCGGGTAAGCTTATTCTATCTTCTTAGAGCCAAATATGACCATCCACAAAATTCCATTCAAATCAGTTGAGTGGTTTCGGAGATTGACAACAGCGCCACCTGTCGGATGTCCACCAGAACTATCCTATCGCTTAAGCTGCAATGAACCATGCAACTCCAAAAAATTTAATTTAAATCGGTTGAGGAGTTTCGGACGTCGACAAAGGTATATTCACTAAAATGCCTATAACTCGTATAACCTATTCATACACAAAGACCGTATACATTCATACAAACCTTGGTATTGACGGCACCTTTCATTTGAAATTTCCAGAAAAAAAATTGGCTCAAGCACTTAGAGAACATCAATTCAAACGCAATGCGACTTATTTTGATATTTATATAGGAGGAGTTAAATAAAAAAGCGACATGTGCCTACAGCGTTGAGAATTTTCCGAATTTAAATTTTTCCTAAACCATCCCTGATTCAAGACAAACGAAATAAAAACAAGTAAAAGTGTTATCATCGGCCTGGCCGATGCTTTGATACCCTCCACTGCATACAAGTCATGCAAAATTGGTTTTTTGAGGGAGGTACCAGAACTACTTGACCGACATAGCCCATTTTTAATACTAACTTGACGACAATAAAAATAAGTTTTCTCACAAAATTTTACTTGTCTAGGTAGATTCTTTTCGACTCTATCGTGTTTTTAACATAATATGTTTTCTAATATTGGTTTTGTATGAGAGGTACCAGAACTACTTGACCGACATACCCCATTTTTAATACCAACCTGACGCCGATAAAAAGAAGTCCTTTCACCAAATTTCGTTGACCTATGTCGATTACTTTGAGCGCTATCGTGCTTTCAACAGACAGACAGACAGACAGACAGACGGACATGGCTAAATCGATTCAGAATGTGATCCTGATTCAGAATATATATACTTTATGAGGTCTCCGGTGACTCCTTCTTTGCGTTACAAATGTATTGGCAAAGTGAATATACCTTCCTCTGGAGGGTATAATAATATTCAAATCCGTCGGGCCATTCAACAACATGTTTGTAATATAAAAGATTTGATTTTGGTTTGCCATTTTGCATAAGTCTTGTCAATTTCACAAACTTTTACAAAAGTGATTTTTTCTGTTTTAATGGACGTAACAAAAACTTTGTTAATCATCATATAAATAAAATTGGTGTAGTTCTGTTCGACTTCGATTGAATTTGACTGCATGTCTTTAAATGCAAAAATCTTCAAAACTACTGAATATATTCTGGTGCATTTTTCGCAGGCCAATAGAGGATACCTAGGCCTACATTCTCCACTTTGTTTCAAATCTATATCTCTATAAATTCCGGAAAAAATTGGACAAGAGTAATTTATTTTTTCGCATTTTGTCTTTGCAACGCTTTCCATTCGAAAATACTGGGAGCATTTAAATATAGTAACCAACATCTTATAGAGGACATCTGCGGGTACAACTTAGGATATCCATTAACTCGAAAACTAAAAGGTTTTTAAAGAAATAGGCAAAATTTTAAACATTTCTACGATTTTCACCTGCGTGAGTGGATATGCACTTCACTCTCAAATCAAACATACTAACCGCGCGATATATTTACATCTCTTTTAACCTTATTTTACTCCTTCAAGGGAGAGGGAGACAGACAGAGGCAGAGTGCTGTAATGCTGTTTGTTTGTTAAAAAAGGAAAAGAGAAAACAACAAAAGAAATGTCAAATAGGTATAGGTATCAGTGATAATAGATCGTGGGTAATTACCCAATTCGCGGGTATTTTGCCTTTCAAAAAAAGCTAAAAGAGCGATCAAGAGCAGAAAATTAGCCGCTCGAGTTTTTAAATAGCATTACAGCCCATGCCTTCCTGCTCGTAAAATGGAATTAAAAGTTGGAGTTTCCATTATGTTGCTTCGCAATTTGAATCCCCATACATACATACAAATTTAATCAAAGCTATTATATTGACCGGGGTTGCTCAAGGGGAAAAAGTATTCGTGTCGCGCATTCCTCTGACACCTAATGACCTCCCCTTTAACTTTAAGAGATTACAATTTCCCCTTAAAGTGTGCCTCGCCATGACGATCAATAAGTCTCAGGGCCAATCCTTGAAATACGCTGGTATAGATTTAAGGGAAGATTGCTTTACGCACTGTCAGTTTTACGTAGCTTGCTCTCGTGTAAGTTCACCTTCAAGTCTGGTAATGTTACTGCCACCCAATACAAAAAACAAGAAACATTCGGCCTTGCTAATAATCAAACACTAATGTCGACGATTTGCTGGTTGCCAGCTTTAGTAAAAATGTACAGCATTAGCGAAACGGTACCAATAAACAATTAGACCTCCACATTTGCTAGTGCGACAACTTTCTTAGAAACTATTACATTTTTTGTCATCGCAGAATTCAAATTTCATAATTTGTTTTCGTGAAAAACAAGGTCAATGGTTTATTTCACAACGAGGATTTTATTCTAAAAAAAGGAATATTTAAATTGCAAATTAATTTGGCCAACAGATTTCGTTTAAAAGCTTTTTGAAGCTTATTATAAGCAAAAACCAAACAGAAAATAGGAAATGCACAAAATATCCGCTGATCTGTCAAATATCGTATGCAAATCAGTAATGCCCTATTGTTCGATCGGACACAATTTTCGGTACTTTTTATAGTACGCTTTCCTTTGTTTTCTAATACTTCACGATTGATTTATGAGTGAATTTGTGCCGTAATAAGGTCTCTTTTAAGTTATACAATAAACGGAACACAGTTTATTAGAATGCTTTGATTTATTCGTTGGCTGATAATGCAAATCAAAACTTATTGGTAGTCCAAAGATCACATTTAGATCGTTAGCAAGTGAATATTTTCGAAAGAAATATTAACTTGCTTATTCATTTCCGTTTGCAAAACAGTACTTGCAAAAGTATATGGAGGTGCGAAAATAAATACAATTAGATCTATTAAAAATTGCATGGCTTTATTACTTAATTCGGGAAAAAATATAAAGCCTTGGACATTCTTCTACATATATGTACATAAACTGTCATGTTTTCTCCTAGATGAATTCGCACCAAGTAATACAGAACTTTGTATATCTTAAATTCGGACATACTACCTGATATTCCTCCAGCAGTTCCCAAATTTATTATTTCGCATGGATTTTGCTGAATGCTGACAATTCTTCTATCTACATATATTTTCCGCGAAGTCAACCTTTTCACGACAACCATCTCCACACCAATATTTGAGATCTTCATCCAAAATCTACCTGCCGCTTAAAGTACTGAGAATTGTAAAAAAAAGTATTCAGGTATGAGCTGTCCAATATTAAATGAACAGATATTTTATTCTCTTAGCGACTACTCTCAAGAAATTCTTGGAAAGATCCCAAACTTATATCAAATTTATTTTTTACTTAGCATGCATTCGTTACAAACTAAAATGAAAATCAATCACGAGGCAAGCACTAGCGGTTAAACAAGATAAAGCAGAGAAAAGCACTAACCATTTCTTTTAATCAAAATATTCGAAGTACATATTTTAACGCAAATATTAATAAACGCTGCGTAAAAGTTATCAACTCGTTATTCAGCAGTTACGTACAATTTTTGTATGCTATCTGATGCCTACTAGCTTACTAACTTGTGCACATTTTTGTTTATAAATACGGGGGTAAGTGTTTGGAAATATGTAAAACAAAAATGCATTATTTTTCAATTTTGTCCATACATTTGTACAAATTTGTGTTTGCTAGACTCAAAAACCACTTGCATTGTTGTATTCCAACGAATAAAATCAGAAAACATTTACATTTACTAAAATTAGTTTATAATTATAAACGTTCAGGCTGAACAACGTATGTATATTTGCTCCTATTACGAAATTCCATACCATCATTTAGGAGGGTTGGGCAACACTCTTCTGCAAAATGACATTTCGGGAGGATTTATTTTGCTAATGCCCGAGATAAACATGGGTTTCTGAACATTAACATTTAACCCTACAGTTAGCGATATTCTGGCAACTATATTTGTTTATTGGTAAAGGGATTTTGGAAAGTGTGGGGTCTTTGCGTAAACTTCCAGACTAAAGTTGATTATTGGTAAGGCCGATTGTCTATAAAGAAATCCTTTAAAAGTAAAAACTATTTAAGTAACAATTTTTCTAAAACTGTACATTTTAATAGAGTCCCATGCGGACGAAGTCGCGGGTAACTGCTAGTTCAACAATAAAATTGTTCCATTGATACAATGTCGATTTATTAAACTGAAAATTGTGTTTTGTTAATCTGACAAAGTAGTTTTCGTTTAAATTGATATAACTCAAGTTGTATTGATGGATTTCTTTTATCATTACAACAATTTCTTTTCAGTTCAACAAAACTATTTTTGTTGAAATTTTACAATCGAATTTTGTTAATATTACCTGGTATTTTATTTCCAGTGACCAGTGGCAAGTGAACCAATGTGGGAAAAATTTGTTCGAATTTAAACTCTCAAGTTATAAATTAAATAACTAATCAGTTAAAAATTGCATATTCAAAACTCTCTCTCTTGGAGAAGGATGTATAAATTGAATCTTTCTTTTTTATGCAGCCAAATTAATTTGCAACAGAAACAAAACTTGGTTCCAGAGAATCCCAAACCGACCTTAGACATTTTTTTTTTGCAATAGGAACCCACAATCTTATCTGAAAACAATTATTTTTCTGCAGCAGCAACTTTAAGTCTGTCCTAATTCTGCGGCAATTCCTGAGGCAATAATCATCATCTCATCACACTTGGAGTGAAATAGAAGCTCACGTCCTTCGCATAGGCTCCCCCAAATGGAAACACTCCCCATTCAAGATGAGTGCTTGTAATTACCACAAGTCTTCGCCTGAGTAACACAATCCCCCAACCAACAGTAATATATGCCGGCCTGATGAAAAGTATTCCAATTTCCCCCGCCATTTCGGTGTCATATGTAACTTTCGTTGTCCTTCTAATCCACATTCGTATTCTAACAGTTTTCCGTGGGTTTTTGTTTCATTTTTTTTTCGAAACCAACTTTTACACATCTTTTCTGTTCCATTTTATCCATGAGCCTTTGTCATCAGGGATAATTTCAATTTCTCAGATTATCCCGCTTTAGAGGGATATGGTTTCTAGAAGCGTATCACTCATGTGGCTGCGGGCGTTTTTCCTTGAAAAACCCCCATCAGCCAGCTGCCATCACCATGCCGGGGTTCTCTTCCAAATTACATACCCAAGCTCATCCATATGCAGTGCATGCAGATGTGACACAGATTTTTTTTTTTTTTCCTTCCATTCTTCTTTTTTTTCGGGATAAAATAAGGACACTCTGACTGAGGCAATGCTCAAGTGAGGAGACACAAAAAAAACATGAAACCGTGTTGGAAATCCTCGGCTTTTTTCTTGTGAACAGACACAAAAAGAGAAAGAGAAAAAAAGCACACATAGATAATAGTTCTAGTTCGCAGGATCATACAAGTCCCAGTGAACATGATATCGAGAAGGAGGAAAAAAGAAAACCATGCGAAAGATAAAGTTCCAACAAAGAGTTTCCTTTCATTTTCCCAAAAAAAAAAATTCAGTCGAGATATCGCTGCAGGTCGTGCGGCTTCTCAAAGGAGCACTAGCGGTATGTTTTGATGTACACAGAAATTCACGTGCAAAGTCATCGAACTGGCAAGGATATTCAAGGCGGCTTATACGAAGTATGCCTGAACCTATATTATCTAGTTTAGATGTTTTTTTGAATGATTTTAATCCCTTTGATTGTTTACATTGGTAATTGTCAGTGAGATGTCAAAAAAGAACTCGGCTGATATTTTTTGATTTGATTTTGAACTTTAAAAGGATACAGAGAGGGATTGGGGAGTCCTCGTACTTATTATTTAGTTTGCAAGGTAGTATGTGCCACAGATAACAAGGAAAGAAATCACCCAGGGGGGGACTTATTTAATGGAACTGAAAAGTCTCACGAAGAAAGTTTTACGGAGTGTGTTCAGAGCGAAAAAAACTTGTAAAGAATTCACACACATGTGTATCGCCACTTAGATGTAAAAAATACTTGAACGGCTTTCAAGGAAAACTGAAGTTCATCTGGTTTTGTAAACTCCTGCGGGATATTTGTCGATGCAGCTGAATAAAGATCAAATGAACCAAATGCAGTGCAAGTGCACACATACGAGTACATATTGTTGGAAACTCGTTTGAAATGGGAACCTTGAGTTGCGTGGTGACGTTCACATTTTCATTCACGAGAGCGATGGTGGTTTTTGGACGTTCGTTTGTGTCATCAAGGAAAATATGCTGTAGAATGTCGATGTTTGGGTATATACCCACCTAGATGATGACAATCGGCCTTACTGATGATGATTAGTTAGCTTAAGTAAAAACCTACAGCATTTGTGAAACGGTACCAATAACAAATAGACCTCCACATTTGCTAGTGCGACAACTTTCTTAAAATCTATTACATTTGTTGTCATCGCAGAATTCAAATTTCATAATTTGTTTTCGTGAAAAGCAAAGGATTTTTTTTATAAAATTGCCTACCAGATATCTTTCAAAGGTCCTTTGAAGCTTATTATAAGCAAAAACCAAAACATATATCCTATTATGGACTTGTTCCGGACCGAAATTTTCCGGTGGTCTCCAAATGGAGACGTCTGCGAAAATCTGATTTGGCTATTCGAACTTCTCACTGGATCATTAAAATTGTCATTTGAGATTTTTCCTAATTTACGCTATTCACTTTAAAGTTTGGCGATTTTTAGACTCCTTGGGAATTTATTAAATGCATACTTCTATTGCTAACGTACTCATGTAGGCGCAAAAGTAATCCTCCTATCAGAAAATGCTATAAATTTTGCGATTGGCCCCTAATGTCAGTTCTGTTTTGACATTTGTATAGTAAACACATGCGAAATACACGTTAATAAACAATGTTACGCTACACTGCTCCAGAACGCGGAATATTGGTGGCTATTTATTTGACCAATAATCGGTCGGTGACTTTGGCACAACGTGAATTTCGTCGCAGATTTCCTAGCCGTCCAACGCCTACTGGTGAAACACTGCGACGTTTAGCCGCTCGCCTCGAAGAGACTGGCACAACACGAGATGCTGCCAGGCGTGGCAGACCCCGGAGTAGCCATTCTGCAGAGAATATTGCTGCTGTAGCCGAAGATGCCATGGAAGCGCCGTCGACATCGACCAGACGACGTGCCACGCAAATGGGTATCAGTCGACGGTCTTTACAGCGAATTTTGGAACAAGATTTAAAGATGTTTCCGTACAAAGTCCAGACGGTGCATCAGCTGTTAGCTGCTGACCGCCAATCGCGTCTAACATACGCTCAAGCCATCCTTAATCACCACCAAGAGGAAGATGATTTTTCATCAAAAATAATCATGAGTGATGAGGCCCATTTCCATCTTAGCGGGTACGTAAATAAGCAAAATTTACGCTTCTGGGGCACTGAAAATCCGCGTGTAACCCACGAAGAGCCATTACACCCGCTCAAAGTCACTCCATGGTGTGCTGTTTTCGCTGGAGGAGTCATCGGACCTTTTTTCTTCGAAGACGTCGCGGGCCAAACGGTTACTGTGAATGGTGAGCGCTACAGAGCAATGATCAACGAGTTCTTTTTGCGGCAACTTGATGAATTGGGATTGGAAAACATGTGGTTCCAACAGGATGGTGCAACGGCACACACTGCACGTGCCACAACCGATATGCTGAAGGAGGCATTTCCCGGGCGCCTAATCTCCCGTTTTGGCGATTTGCACTGGCCAGCAAGATCGCCTGATTTGACCGCTCCAGACTTCTTTTTGTGGGGCTTTTTGAAGTCGCGGGTTTATGTCAACACGCCCCAGACTCTTGCAGCTCTTCAAGACAATATCCGTCAAGAATGTGAGGACCTATCGCCGGAAGTTTTGGCCAAAGTGATGGAAAATGCCATAAAAAGGGCTCAAATGACAATCAACTGTGGCGGCGGCCATTTACATGACATCATATTCTCGACGTGATGTAAAAAAAATTAAAAGACCAAATTAAAAATAATCCACAAGAAGAATCAAAATTTTTCATTTTCTTTTTAAATTACAGCCCAAAAACATCGGAAGGTTATTTTTGCGCCACCTTGTACAATGTCGCTTTCGATTTGGCTTTTCAGATTTAGATCTGAGATTTCAGATCTCTGCTGCCAAATCGAACACTAGATCCGAATTTTATTGGGAAGTTGTTTTCGTTTTCCAAAAAAATATATAATTGAATAATTTTTTTTGAGACAACATCCTTTTTTTAAACGTAGATATAATCTGCACCTTCAAATAATTGTTTAAATATTTTTAATTCTGACAGTAAATCCGTCTTGGAAAGACTTTTTATTTGTTTTCCATTCAGGAAACGAACTTGCTTTTACCACTCGCACCAAGTGAGTAATGAGCGTTAGGTCTGGGGGCGAAAATTTTTTTTTAATATCGATCCTATCTTAAAAATATGCCTTTTATGGAGTTTGACCATAGATGTAGAAGTCTGCTGACGCGACAATCTCATGTAGAATTATAGGGATAGCTTAAGTAAGTTTTTAGCGCTCTGGCATCCGCGATGGCTTGGTCTTCGAAACGGAGGTTCGTATCTTCTCCTCCATTCGCCTTCCTCGCACACAGGACCAAAATCCGACGAAGAATTTATTTTTCGAAGGAGCCCAGTATCAGCTCTCCCTTCCTGCTTATCGTCCAACACTCGGCGCCATAAAGCAGAACTGGCAGGATAAGGGTTCTGTAAAGCATACATTTTGTCCTTCGAGTTAGGAGTTTTGAACCCAATTGCTTTGCCAAACCGAAGTAGCAGCGGTTTCCTAGGGTAATTCTTCGCCGGATCTCCACTAGGATGTCATTTGTGGAGTTCATGTTTACACCGAGGTAGATGAACTGCTTAGCTACCTCGAAATTGTTGCTATCAATAGTGACGTTCTGTCCTAGGCGGTGGACAGATGTTTGTTTGTTGATAGCATGTACTTAGTCTTGTCCTCATCTCCTACAAGACCAACAAATTTCGCCTGTTCTTCAATCGCCGTAAAAGCCTCTATCATGGCACGCTGGGACCTACCGTTGATGCCAATATCGTCTGCATACCCCAGTAGCTGGACGGATCTGTTGAAGATAGTGACTTCCGTCTTGACACCTGCCCTGCGCACTATCTGCTCTAACACGAGATTGAAGAAGTCACATGATAGTGCGTCTCCTACACCAATAATTGGTCATTTGAAATTCTCATTCTTGGGGAACAAACTGCCTTTCCAAAGACGGCTTGGTTGCAGCCAATTATCTACCTGAACTGCCTTAGGTACTGAGAATAGTAGCAATTAGAAGGTATTCAGGTATGAGCAGTCCAATCTTAAGTGAATAAATATTTGATTCTCTTGCGATGACTCTAAAGAAAGTCTTAGGTAAATTTTTTTTTCTTATTAAGCATGCATACGTCACTTGCAAACTATATTGAAAAAGGAAAAATAATCGAAAAGCACGCACTAGCAGTGAAACAAGATAAAACGGAGAAAAGCATTTACTATTTTATTTAATCGAAAGTGCGTTGAAATAAATAAATATAGGTATTCACAGGAATATATATATTTTAAGTGCTTACAATAAACAAAAATGCAATAATATTTAGTTTTGTGCATTCATTTGTACGAATTTGTGCTTGGTTGACTTAAAAACCACTTGCATTGTTGTATTCCAACGAATAAAATCAGAAAACATGTATACTTTACTAAAATTGTTCTATAATTATAAACTAAATTATGAAGCTGAACAACAGCGTATTTAAATTCGCTCCTATCGCGAATTTCCATACCGCCATTTTTGGTGGTTGGGCAACACTGCTCTTGAAAATGACATTTGGCACGTTCAAGTATCTAGTTTAGTAGGTAAGTCTGAGAGCTGTCTGACTAGATATATCTCGGTTTTGATTGGCTAAAATCTATCATGTGAGCAGCTGTTTCAGTAAACGTTTATGGAGGGGTAGCCGACGAATCTAGTCAAGAAAATCACTGACTGAGTACTACAAAGTTGACAGTTCTCATATATATGGCTGACGTAGAAAAAGTGACGTTCCCGACCAATCTATCCGACTTAAGATAACTAGATTCTAGAATGTGCCCATTTCAACATTAACATTTGACCCTATAGTTCGCGATATTCTGAAAAATATAGTGCTTTATTGGTAAAGGGATTTGGAAAGCGTGGAGTCTTTGCGTAACCGCCAGACTTAAGTTGATTATTGGTAAGGCCAAATAAAATTACAAAGTTTGGTCATTTCTACAATACGACGAAGACTTTACCAATTTTAGCCATGGAAGATGTGTTCCACGATAAGTGTAAAAAACAACATATCATTTAAAACTTTTTCTTTTTTTGAGGTTAAACACTAGACCACATATTTTTTTAAACGTATAATCTGCACCTTCGAATATTTGTTTAAATATTTCAATTCTGACAGTAAATCCGACTTAAAAAGACTTTTTTATTTGTTTCCCATTCAACTTGCCCTTACAACTCGCACAAACGGAGTAACGAACGTTAGGTCTGGGGCCCACAATTTTTTTTTCAATATCGATCCTATCTTAAAAATATGCCTTTTGTGGAGTTTCACCATAGATTTAGAAGTCTGCTAAAGCGGAAATCTGGTGAATTATTGGGATGGCTTAAGTAAGTTTTTAGCAAATTTCCAAGGCTTTTTTTTCCACAACGTAAGAAAACGACTTTAATGAGTTGAAGCCCCAAATCTAGTACATAAAAATCTCGTGTCACAGTTTTAGTGTTTATACTCCTCCGAAACGGCTCGACCGATTTTGATGAAATTTTATATGTCTCAGACCTACTGAATATAAGTCTGAGAATAGGTTTATAGGAGTGGCTGACACCAAACATTTTTTTTTTTGTTATTTTTTTATGGTGTGGCATTCAAAAATACATTCAGTCCTTAACTTACATACTCCTACCACTAACCCCTACTTTTTAATTAACACTTGATCAACTTTTCCGCCAGTGGTCTACCGGTGTCACTTCTCACCTCATAAACAGCACGATTATAGATGGGAGCGTTCTCCTGACTCTCTTGCAAAAAGATGTACCTCACTTCTTACACAGTTTTCGGGAAAATTTCAACGTCAAATCGTTTCATCGTTCTATTGGATCGATCACATTCAATAATTTTTATGAATAGTTAAAACATTTAAACGCACTTACAATATATTCACTTATATTATATTTTTTATTTAACAACAAAACACATTTCACACGGTATTTCATTTTTCTGGTTTGTTTGCATAAATCTTGCCTTTCAGATATCCCCACAAAAAGAAGTCCGGAGCAGTCAAATCAGGCGATCTTGGAGGCCAATGAACATCACCATTTCTTGAAATAACTTGTTGTGGAAAGAGGGCTCGCAGTAATTTCATTGTAATCCTGGCTGTATGCGATGTGGCACCGTCTTGTTGATACCATAGGTTAACCAAGTCCAAAGCATGAAGTTGTGAGGTAAAAATTTTCAATTATATCACGATCCATGCTTGGGCCTATCACCTACAGACCTTCTTCGAAATCATTCACTACACGATAAATAGTGCGTTTTGTTGGCACGTTGTTTCTCCCAAAATTTTCACGTAACTTTCTCATCGTCACAGTAATTGATGATTGATTTTGATAAAATGTTTTAACGATTAAAACACGTTGGTTTATCGAATATTTTCCATAATAAATTTGCCACATGTCTACTTCACGACTGCCAAATATGAACTGTCAAGACTAATGTTTACCAAAATGGCGGCAAAACAAAGTAGTATACCTTCCCGGCGGACACCCTGTACTAATCAAGCCAATTTCTGGCGTTGGTCATGATATGACCCTTATCAGCTTATCAGCGTGTATGTTGGTAACTTCTACCAGTATTTTGGATTTCAGGTAGGATCCTTAAACAGTGACATCAACAAAGGATTTCAAAAAGCCGCACAAAAGAAATCAGAATCGTGGTTTATCAAGATGAGGCGTAGTATTCCCGAGTAGCGTTCGCTCAACAGCCATCGATGGCTTTGAAGTGAGAGCCGTTGTTCCGTCCTTTTAAAATCAAATTTCCCCATATCAAATGAGAGTGGGTTATTAGCTCCAGTAAATTGAACCAGCAATTCATTAATGAATTATACAAGGGAAATAAATGATTGTCCGTTTATAACTTCCGGAGGACATTTATTTTTTTGTAGTTAAGCCATTGCTATAAAAATATAACTGTCCCATAATTTCTACCACTTAAACCAATTGTAGAAAACCGGTGCTACCATAAAAAAAAACATAATATTTGTAACTATTTGTTTTAGAATCGGGAAAGGTTAATGGCGACCATAACTTCCGGAAAATGTCCGCACTGAGTGTAAATAAAATGGCAGGCGTGGATGAAAGCATCCGTGACTCGTCCATCTTAGTGTTTCAGCCTTTTTCTTTCTTTTCACTCAGTTTATGGCAGGATTTTTAGACGCTTCTTGGGGACAGTGATAGAATTTTATTTAAATAAAAAGGTATTTGCATTTAAAATTCGTAGAAAAATCGTGTTGGCATTTTAAAGGGTAAACTATATTTTCCCCAAAAAAATTTAGTACTTGTCACTTAGTTTTGCGTGTAAGGTACATACTGCTGTCCCTTTCAATCACACCCCTATTTAGTATCGGGCATCCCATTAATTTTCCATGTTAAAAATGCAGCACTATGCGCACCACTTTTGCAACCCTGATTTTTACCAATATCTACATTCTTATATCAAAACCCGCTACGTAACTGCCTAAGTTCGTCCCCGTACCCTATCCAGACACCCTGTCATGGTCAATTATCGACTTGATCCATCTTCCCCTACCATCCTCTGCGAACCACGGCTGACTGCACAAAGGAACCCAACTCGACAATAAATGTCAGTAAAAAAAAATAAAACATTTCTAAACTGTAATCGAAGACAAAAGGAAGCGGAAAATAGAAACACAAGCAAATAAAAACTAAAAATCAGGACGAAGCAATACAAAAAATAGCTTCGCGTAATTTCGCGCGCGTAATAGCTCCACAGCAAAAGGATGGATTCGTGAAATTTAATCAACGCTCGCGCTGCTCGCCTTGGACTAGTTTTCACGCCAAGCGCGCATTCAAATCACTACTGACTTGGTTGGTGTATCCGGTGTTTGTGTGATTGTTGCCCTACTAGACTAATGAGTCGGCAGTATGCCAGGTTGGAAAAAACAAAAGAGGCGGCAGTGGCACTTCCCTACCACTGACTGCGAGTAAATGAGTCAGATGTAGCAAAGGAATCGGATTTCCGTAACGGATCTATGACCGTGTGTTGGAATTGTATCTGGTGCTATGTGTTTTTTTTTTGTGTCTATCCAAACTCGTATACTTTTTCACTTTTACCCCCGGAGATGGAGACACGACTGTTGAGTGCATTCAGGGTATTCCTGGTCCCTTGCCTGTTCAATTCGCCAGGACTATGTGGCAGAACAAATTGTGTCACCGTTCACAATTTACTCCTGACATTTCATCCGACAACTTTGGGTTTTTGTTTCACTTTTATCCCAGTTCCTGCTACAATACGAACAGTGGTAAGACGAGGCCGATATACTGTGCTACCTTCAACTGGGTCTGTAGGTGGACAATGATGGCGGCACCACATATGGCAGCATGAAAACGTCAAACTGTGTAAGAACGTTAAACGGTAAGGACTTCAACGAAGTGTGTAATAATGTTGGGACTCAAATTGTCATGTTGGGTTTGTCCTATTTTTGGTTTTTTGCTCAGCTCTTAGGAGGCTGAGGCTGAGTGGGTGAACGACAGCTGGGAACGTCCAAATTAGAAATGACAGATTGATACAGACGCTTTTTGCTGGTGTCTTCTGTCTTTGTTTCGTTATTTTTTCCACGGAGACAATATCCATTAAAAGGTGATTAGGAGAACGAAAGTAAATGTGCGGTCCAAGGGGGACGGGGTAAAACTTTCCCGAGTGACATTGCTGTTTCGGATGTGCTGACCCAGAAAAATGTCCTTCACATGGACGAAACTGCTAATTGATTGTGTTGTATTCGAAACAGAAAATATGGTCGAGATTAAGAGCTTTGTCGGGGGGAAGCGTTTTATCGAAATGCAAGACCTTTTCCTAGGTTACAGCTTTTCGAGATAAGTAAGTGTTTTGAGCATGTATATTTATTTCGTGGACTGCATAGGTTAAGTTTGGGGAAATGATTTATTCAGCCAACAGCTTGAAGCAAGTTTTTGAAGCAGGACTCCATTTGAACGGAGTTTCAGGTCTCCGCCAACGGGAGGTCGGAAAGCTGCAAAATTTAGCTGCAGTCTTAGAACTGTGTGCAGTGATTTTCCCCTTCTAAAATTAGGGATTTTTAGTTTTATTTTTATTTCCAATCATAAATATTTATTATCTACTAGCTTCGCCCGTGTAAAATGTGGCTTCAGAACAGTTGATGGAAAACAAATTAAAGAAATTTACTGTCTTCTAGGGGACACAAAAATGTATTTCTTTTGATAATCGCTGGAAGGAAAAATCAAAAAATCATCGAAAGACATTGTAGATGTATAAAGTGAGGAAGCCTTCTTCAATAGTGAGGGACTTGAACCTGATCTAAAAAAAACTCCCGAAGGCTGATATTTGTGTTCTTGATCTGGATGCGGCAACAGTGATCCAGCAAGATGAAAAATTTGCCCATGAATCTGTATAGTTGGAGGCAAATAATTTAGTTTTTGTCTTTTGTTGGCAAGATAAGTGTTAGTTTGTGTTATGTCATGATGTATCGCTGTTTGGGTGTGGTGTGTTAGTGTATTTTGTGGTATTAATGTTGGTGTATCAGCATTCATTGCTGATGTTGGTTAAATTACCTTGAATGTTGGATTGTAATTTCGTTCGTTTACAATTTCACCACCAAAAGACGTCATTTGAAAACAATCGTTGTAGAGTAAGGGAGGCATATATGGACCACCAATGTTATTTTTGCCAATAAAACACAGATAATGTAAGTTTTCACATTTCTATTTGTTTTAAAAAATAAACTGGACTGTTATAATACATAACTAATAACAAAAAAATTAATTCAGTCTTTAACAAAAATAACAAAAATTAAATAAGAAATTAACACAAAAACATAAACAAAAAAAAGGGGAGGGTAATTTGGACCACATAGAAAACTGGCCTGCGACCTAATTTAGTGGCTACTAAGGTTTTAGGATCAACGTTTTTTTGTAAATCCAGCCTTAGAAGAGTACTTTTCATTACATTGTTTAATTTTGAGGCTTTAAAAAAGGCACATGTATTGGATCGCATCATCTCAATCGCTGTTTTCATGTTGTCTGGATTCCATGTCTTCCACTTCTTGCCGATTCCATGACCTATGGTAATTAAAGTTGCAAACAATAAGGTGAACTCAAGAAAAGTGAAATCGGTCCTCTAATAATAATACGACCTGTAGTCCATATTAGCCCACCCTATGGTAGTCCATATTAGCCACAGCACTTGATGTGGAAAAAACTATCATTTTATAAAAAACTGTAGTTCTTAATTAACTTTTGTTAGTGCAAATATCATATTTCACATTCACTTTTTGTATATGAAAAAACAATGGACCAATAAAATTACATTTTAATGGTAGAAAAAAGAAAATCACTTACGCGTAACGAATAATCAGCAACACCAATTTCGAGAAACTGTACAAAACTCACAAACGCGTTCTAGCCGACGGCTAAAATGAAACTAAGGTATGCTTAAGGAGCTTTCGCATGAATGTAAACACATTCCACCTCGTTTCTATTTGTAAGTTGGGAGAAAAGCTGGTAGTCCATATTAACCGCGTAGTCCATATTACCCACTCTTACTCTACATCTTGATGTGTTGCAAGAAATGGTTCGAATTACGAGATTCACCATAAAGCAGCGTGCGCAATGGCTCTGGTGGCGGAAGCAACTCTGGCAATTTCACCTTTCCGCCCGCGCAACACAATCCAGGCGGTTCTTTCTCAAATTTAACTGCATTGCAATGCTGACAAACGACAGACATTTGACCAAATTGAAGTGATGCGTGCGCACTGTATTGAATGTTTAGGTCATATCGAAAGGCTGCACGTTCAATGCTCCCCGGAATAAATTGTTGTTGCCAACGTTGTCGTTCAATAGTCGCACGTTGTGACCTTGCTTCATCACTTTGCCGAGCACGAACTTCTCTTTTTCTCAATCGTTGTTGCTCATTGTAAGCTTCGTTGATCTCTTCTGACTGTCGCGCACGGTTTTGAATCATTCTGATTCGTGCTGATTCCCTTTCAATAGCACGCTCCTCTTCCGTTTGACGTGCTATGACATTTCGGTGTCGTGATGCATCCTGTGAACGCCGACCAATGTTACCATGACCTCTTTTTGGCATCGTAACAAATATCGAACTGTAAATGATCATAACTTTTTATAAATCGCACGCAGTTTTCACAAATCAATTGAAATTTTGAATACAACTGGAAAAACAGAACAAAACACTTAACGATCTAACAAAACAATAATAATAATAGTAAATTTAAAAATTTTATTTAAAATTAATTTGACCTTCTTTCAAATGTTGTTTTATTTTTCTTTCTTGATTTACAAAAGGGTACAACTTCTTTATCAGTACATTAGTTAATTCATTGCATTCACTCGTTTTGATATTAAATCTTATAGAAGATGAATCCGATTTATTATGTATATTTTTATGTGATGGGCTTACTTTTAAATTGTTATTACATTAAATTTTACATTTTTTTAATTTTTTTTTCGCATGAAAATACAGGAAAATTAAACTTGGTGGTCAAAAAGTGGTACTTTTTTCGAAAATGATACTTTTGCTCATATGTATAAGAAATGAGAAAACAGTCTTCAAAGTATGGGAACACTGTCCGCGAGTATCAAGTTTTGAATGAATTTTAAATATTGTTACTTGTGCAGGGAAATAACTCCACGGGCAATAACTTCACATTTGAAATAGCTTCACCTTGAGAGGGAAATAATTTCACTTATTTCATGTGAAGTTATTTTCTACTAAAAGTGGGCAATCTCTTTTACACTTTTACGGATTATTCTCACAATTCACTTATTAAGTGCCAAAACAATATTACTTAAAACAATTCTTAAACTTTTTGAACCAATCACTACGTTACTTTACACTTATTTATCTTCACAACCGATTACTATTTTGAACTTTACCCATCACTATTTAAAAATCCATTGTCCCTCGCTCTTCTTAAATCTGCCTTTTATATCCGCTCCGCCATCTATCAGGAAGTTTCGAACAAACTCGATGGTTCTAGACTGTGCTCACTTAACTCTCCACTTATTTGATAGATTCGAGTCTCCAATTCAAAGTGGAACTTGTTTGGTGTTTGATGGGTTGTTTACACTTCACCATTTTAGGTTCCACGCTACATTCCACACCACAATATAATGTGTCCCACATTTTGCTAAATATTTCGAACAGGATGTTGAAGTCCATTAATAAAATTTAGTAACAAAAGCCACATCACAGGTGCTTAGAAATGTTTTCTATTATATAATGTTAAAAGCAAGAACTCTCAGGCTGACAATCTAATTATTTTATTAAACAAGACAACAACAACCTTCACTCCATTCGGGCTTGTATCCAACTGCTGCGCCGCTTCTACAATATTAATAGTTATCATTGTGGACATCTATCGCCCGGTAGATGTTAGTGCTGTGGCTAATTTAGGGTTTCATTGCATTAGTCGTATTGTTTTTTACAATGATGAGCCACGCCCCCTTTTCAGCAGTCAATCTACACCCTTTTACCGATTTGTAAAGCCAAAGCTTCCACGAACGCCAAGATATAGTGTTTTAAAAGTTTTAAATAACTTTGTTGCATGGAAAGTGCCACACCCCGTTATCCAATCCCGGCCACATTTCGCAGAGTACTTTATATATACAGTTTATACTCATTTGGCGACTTTTAAATTCCATGACAGCACACCTATTGCTGTTATAGCGTTTAAGGTGGTTTTCCACCAAAACTAGCGTCTAAATGAGTTTGTTGAATGCAAAGTGCCACGCCCCCTAATGCGAAAACCTCCGCACAATCCTTTGAACACTCTCAAAAGACCCACGAATGCCTTGCAGTCGATGGATATTAAATCGGATAAGGATTCTGCAAATGTATGAAGGACAAACAGGCCTCTTGCATCCAATTTCATAGAGTAGAGAAGAAGACAGTGTTGCCGAGTTAAATAGCTGTCAATTTTGATGACTGAACCCTTTTGGGCGATAGATATTGCATTTGTATGTTTGAGTGGCATGGATTCTTGGACGCTTAGTGAAGTCTTAGCACGGTATCCAAGTAGCTGCTCAAACTTGTGGTAAACTTCGCGCCAGATTTTGGCTTTGTAAATTCGAAACAGTTTGGCAATTTTTTGAAGTATAATTTTGAAGAAGTCACGTGTCACCTTTTTTAGGTGTTTTTCCAACTTTGAAGGTCACGTTTTTAGATTTTTTTGTTTTTATTTTTCAACTCGAATGTCTTTTTAAGAATGTTTCCAACCTCAACGGACGACGAGCATTCTGTAGGACGTTCTACCTTTTTTTGTTGAACCAATTACGTCGCGATTTCAAAACCGATATTTATGAATTAAGACCCAAAGGTCCATTTAGGTAGCAAACTTCCACTTGAATTACTGCAATTCACTCAGTGCTTATCTATTTAAAGCAAAATATTCCTACAACAGTTTAAATTCCTCAAACATTTCTAAGCACACACGAGTACTCGTGACCCATTTTTGAGAGCCTTTTGCAGTTTGGCAAAAAGCACAAGACTCTTGCTGGTCCTCATGTAAACATCGGTTTCTGTAAACAGATTAGATAATAAACCAACACTCAACCAACCACATTATGTAATTAAATTCCTCATTGAAGTAGTGTCCATCTTGCGGTTAAAGTTTTGGTAAGCAATACCATTCGGCACGTGTGTATATTCTGGCAGACCACAATCCAAGATAAACTTAAATTCAATTATCGTCCAGACCACCGCCACCAATCTTTGCTGTATCTGGTTCTGGGACTATGGAGGGATAAAAATGACTTCTAATTAATTCAATACCATACATCCTGCCGATACACAAAGTATATCCACCTGCAATGGACAGAAACTAATTACAGTTACCTCCTTCTTTGTTTATTCATTGAATGGCTGCCATTCACCACGAGACTGTGCGCTGTTCTTCTTTGTCGGGGCGCAATCAATAGCCAACAGCAGCCCATCTTCCGCCCCAGTAATACCCAGTTAGTAACATGATTTCAAAATTTATTGCCCCTCCAACGACCGACGACAACGACGACGGTGGTGCTTTAAGGAGCTTCCTCCCCAACCACCCACCAATCATTTAGTGTAGTTCAGTGTGCATCTGTCGGCGACGGCCACTTATACGTGTGCTGGTAGGGGAAAAAATCGAAAACCAAAGGATACAACATTGGAATATATAAACCAAGCAGCGCGACTACTCCCCAGAGGAAGTCCATTGAATGCACTGACTAAGGACCGCATCCTCAACAGATGGCTTCTCGTAAATTTAATCATTTGCCAATTAAGAAGGACTCGATCGGTATACAGTATACTCGGTCCTCCCACCCGCTGAGAATTTCCTTAAAGCATAACTCCAGCACATGTTGGCGGCATGGAATTTAAGAAGTTTTCCGCCATCCCCACAGTGTTAACACCGAAAACAAAAAGGCACAACGACAATGGGAGAAAAATGCTCCCAAGTGTCCTGCAAGAATATGCAAATTGAATTGCTAACAAGGACGCCTTGGTGACTCGGTGTCGGTGTATATGCACATTCGCAGTTTGTACACTTCGAGTTGACTTCCTTGTGCATTTCTGAGTAATCCTTGTGTAAAACTTGTGCGATAACATGGCTGGGATTTTTGTCACTTGACGATGTATACTGTGCTGCTGGGCCGTATAAACACCACCACCCCACCACCGCAGTCAACAATCGAAGTAGGAGAAAGACTTTTTGTATTATATACTATTCTGAAATTGAAGATGGGAGCATTCCTGGCTTCCTTTTTCAGTCGAACCGCCACTCGAGATACTCGGTACTCAGTTGCAAAGTTATCAAGTGCATTCAAGTGGTGTTTGGAATAAAAAGGATCAGCAAGCCCCTATCAACACAAAGCCGATAAGAACGCATTCGATTGGAAGTGGTTTCATGCGGTCGCATATAGTGTATTATTTCAATTGAATGGATGCGGATTCAGGCAGTTATTCCATAAGGAGTTAGCACTGAGTTGGGCTGAGTTGTTGTAGGCATACGAGGCGAGCAGGCTGTAAGATGTGCGAGGATAAGGCGACGGTAGGGGAAATGTGTCATTGACTAGCGATGTTGCTACTCTCTCCCAAAAGGTAAAAAGAAGTGCCACAACGATAAGAACCTAGGCTGTTGAACAGCGAAGAGGACATCCTTTTCGGTATCATAAAGAGCGTACCACGATTACGGACGACACTTTGGTCCATACGATCAAGATGAAGTGAGGGTGATTGTATTCGAGTTTAAGTCGAGTGATGCTTCTACCGAAGTTTGGTAATTGCTTGATATTAGTGACAAGACTTACTTTAGAGGTACAAGGTGGGCCTAATGAGATCACCCTATTGGAAGATGCACTTATTTTTGCAAATGGCCGCTAATGTCAAATCAGTTTTGACATTTGTGGACTAGACAGATGTAGAATACAAGTGAACAAGCCATGGAGCGATACACTCCCCAAGAACGCGGAATAATCGTGTCTATTTTTTTTGCGTAACAAATCGTCTGAAGTGTTGGCGCAGAGCGAACTCCGTCGCCGATTCCACGGCCGTCCGACACCGACCGCGCAAACACTGCGCCATTTGGCCACCAACCTTGAAGAGTATGGGACCACACAAGACACAAGTGGCCGGCCCCGGAGCTCCCGTTGCGCCGAGAATATCGCCGCTGTTGACGAGGATGTCGAGCTGTCGCCGGAAACATCGACCAGACGCCGTGCCTCCCAATGAGCCATCTGCCGGTCGTCCCTAAGGCGAATTTTGGTCAAGGACTTGCACATGTTCCCGTACAAAGTCCAGTCCGTGCATCAGCTGCTGCCTGTCGACCGCCAAACGAGTGTAACCTACGCCCAAGCCATCCTCAATCTCGAGGACGAAGTGGACGATTTTTCCACCAAAATCATAATGAGCGATGAGGCTCATTTCCACCTCAGCTTGTTCAGCGGTGAACAAGCAAAACTATCGCTTGCGGGGCACCGAAAATCCACGAGTAATGCACGAGGAGCCATTACACTCGCTCAAAGTTACTGCATGGTGCGCTGTTCACGCTGGAGGAGTCATCTGGCCAGAACACCGCGGGTCAAACGACAGCAGTAGACGGTGCGCGCTATAGGACCATGTTAACCTAGTTTTTTCTGCCGTAATTGGACAAATTAGGACTGCAGGACATGTGGTTCCAACAGGACGAAGCTACGGCACACACTGCGCGAGCCACAACCGATATTCTGTTTGCGGCGTTCCCGGGTCGCCTCATCTCTCGTTTTGGCGATTTATACTGGACCGCAAGATCGCCCAATTCAACCGTTCCAGACTTTTTTTTGTAGGGTTTTTTGAATTCCGAGACCCTAGAAGCCCTCCAGGACAACATTGGACACAAGTGCGAGAATCTGTTTTTTCTCTCAAAATCGTCGCATCGAATGACATTTGATTTGAGATTCTTCACAATCAAACGACGCGTTCCGTTTCAACGATTCGGTGCATTGAGGTTGCGCAACCGAATTATAACCAAGCCGACTTTTAATTTTAAATTTTGTGGCTGTAAGCTCGGAACATCTAAGGAATTGATAAAATTCTTACATGATTTTGAATGACGAAATCAAATCCTTGTTTTTCTCAGCCAAAATTGCTCGTGCACTTACCCAATTATAGTCAACATAATGATGAGCGATATTTGGGAAAACATTAATGTTAAGCGAGACATTTCGGAATAAAGAAGTTTTCGAGGGAGAAATTTGTTAATGTTGGCGTGAAATAGACACTTTGACCATTTTCCAAGTGACGACAGTTGGGTGACGCTCGTGGATCGGAAACAAAAAAATCCGCCACACAGACTCGTTGCAGTTGACGTTCCTGCCCAATTAATAGCGCGTCGACTCATTATAAAGGGTTTTTCAATAAGAGCGCTACAAAAGTTGTTTTAAATAAAACAAAAACGGTTTTAGATATCAATGAAATTCTTTATTCCTGTGAAAGTACGTTCGATGCCATTATGTATGGAACTCGATTTCTTTTGCATGGCCACCACGAGCACGCTTGCAGAAGTCCAGACGCTGAACCCAATTTTCGAAAGTTTTCAAGCATAAATCGGCCGATACTGCTGCAATTTCACGTTCGATATTCCTACGAAGTTCATCAATCGTCGCTGGCTTGTTGGCATAGACCATAGACTTGACGTAGCCCCACAGGAAATAGTCCAACGACGTCAAATCGCACGACCGAGGCGGCCAAGCGACTGGACCATTTCGTGAGATAACACGTTCTCCAAATAAATTGATTGTGACATTCGCTGTGTGGCTTGTGGCGCCGTCCTCCAAGTCCATATCATCCAATTGGGGCCAAAAATATTCGGTTATCAGCGAACGGTAGCGATTCCCATTCACAGTAACGTGCCGGTCTTGATCATCACGGAAGAAGTGCGGCCAATGACGCCGCCGGCCCATAAACCACACTAAACCGTAATTTTTTCGGGATGCAATGATGACTCATGGAGTACGTGTGGATTGCTGCCTGACCAATACCGCATATTTTGTTTATTGACGAAGCCATTCAGTCAGAAATGAGCCTCATCGCTGAAGATGATTTTTCGGTGAAAATCCGAATCATTTTCAAGTTGTTGCTCAGCCCAATTCACGAACATACGACGCTTCTGGTGGTCAAGCGGCTTCAGTTCTTGTGTCAATTTAATCTTCTAAGGATGTAGGTCAAGATATTTTAGCAAAATTCGCCACAACGACGTCACAGAGATGCCCAACGATTGAGAGCGACGTGTGAGAGACACATTTGGGCTTTCTTCAACTGAAGCCTCAGCGGCAACAATATTCTCGACACTACCGGCACTTCTTTGTCTCACTGGCACGGGAACATTTTGTACTGTGCCTGTGGATTAAAATTTTTCCACTAGACGCTCAATTGTTGATCTGCTAGGACGATTATGACGACCATAAATTGGACGTAGCGCTGAGTCCACTGACTCCGAATTTCTGTAGTAAGTTTTAATAATTTCGACTCGTTGTTGGCTCGCATATCTTTCCATCATGAAATGGCAAACCTTACTGAAGAGAAATGTCTAAAGAGCGGCAAGAAATTCGGCGTCGTTTGCTGACCCTGTCGCTCTACTTTTGTAGCGTCCCTGTTGAAAAACCCTTTGCTAATCATGAGCCTGAATCTCGAACACCGCCATATTACTGCCTTAAGTCAAGTATTTGTACACATATTGATTTAATTGAGCAACATACCTCAAAATTGATTTATGAGTCCTTAAGACTTTTGACAAAAACGGGCGGTACGGAACAATCCAACTATTGTCACCGACAAAATTTGCTTCTTTCACCTTCATCGTGAAGGTGTTTCCATTATCCGGTGGTGATCGACGCCGATTAAACGAAATGAATACATAAAATCAAACAAAACTACTACATTTTCTGTTTCTATTCCCATTTGAACTCCCAAACTACGTACAGTGTCTTCTTTTTTGACAATCAAACCCGCTAAAGCTAGAAGTGATCCCTTATGTGCCACATTCTAAATCACACAACACATTCCCTCCTGTCACCACTTCGATGAGGGTTCCAAAAATATTTATCGCCAATAACCACGTTAAACAAACTCCAATCCACTCCGATATAATTTATTAAACCAGACATAACTGCTTCAACCCGTTTTTTTGCGAGAGGAGACCCTTCCTCCCACCGAAGCCGAAGCCATTACTTTCAAATTTATGTGGCTCACCGGCAGTCTAACGTGCAACGAACTCACTCAACTGTCCGGCATACTGTATTATTTATATATTTTTTTTTTTTACATATTTCGTTACCCCCCATTAAAAATGCGGGTGCAGAAAACCCAAAACAAACACCGCCAAAAGAAGAAGAAGACAAAAAAAACAGTATTAACGAACAATTGAGTTTGCAGTGATTTTTTAACGACGCGACGATAAAAATATCCAAAATAAAAAATTATCACCCAACCCCAAAGCAGAGCAGAGAGGACATACACACCAAACCCGAAAAGTACACACAGGACCAGCCCGAATGCATGCTTGGTTGGGCACTTTTAATGATAGTTAAACGCGCGCCGACCAAAACCGAATATCGACGGTAGGTAGGTTCCAGGGTGCCGCACATATTTTCCCAACGAAGTCCTCACTGAATGAATAATTTTCCCTTTCGTTAGTCAGAATGACAGGCCAATTTTCCGTGAAAATTTTCCTCTCAATAAAATCTGCTGCAAAGGACTCTGGAGCTGGCGCTGGCGCTGGAATATCAGTGGCAATGCTTGATTGGGATAAAAAACAAGCGCGGCATTTTTATTTTTTTTAATTTTTTATTTTTCTTGTTCTCCGACCGGTCACCCTGTTAATGGCATTTAAAACAACACGCTGTGATGGTGTATTGTAGCGAGGAACTCACCCGCAAAGGCAGTGTCCCTGTCCATGTCCAGTGTCCATAATACACAATGGCGGTAGTGCGGCCGCTGCGAACAGTTCTGAGAACGTGAAGCGAAGTGATATTTGCGAGACGTTATCAGGCGGAAAGCAAGAAGCAGAGCCACCCAGTGGCGCAGAGAAATTAATGTCAAAATGAATCGGCGGTGCTTTGTGGTGATGAAGCTAGTGCAGTCCGGCTGAGAAGGGGGTGAATTTTCCTTTTTCTGTTTTACGGAAGTCCTTCAGTCGTTCAGTGGGGTAAGTGTGCCAGGAATTATTCAATTAAATTGAACTGTAACAGTGGGTGGGGGAAATGCAATGACAAAGGAGGTGTGGGTTCGAAAAATACGTTTGCTGGATAATGCAGACATAATCTTTTGAAGAGTTCTCACTAAATCAAATTAAAAACGTTGAAATAGGAAACTTGTCGATCACCCCAGGCCCAGCCAGTCACCTTATTTTTTAAATGGGAAGTGCCACACCCCCTTTTTCCAAATACAAACATATTTCTTTGACTGTTTTGTGAGATGATCAAAATTTTACAGCTTTAGCTCCTGTTTTGAGAAATTGCATTTGCAATGTTTTTTTTATACCCTCCACAGGAAGGTATATTCACTTTGCCAATACATTTGTAACGTCAAGAAGGAGACACCGTATACCTTATATATTTATATGCTGATTTATCGAATCGATTTAGCCCTGTCCGTCTGTCTGTCTGTCTGTTGAAAGCACGATAGCTCTCAAAGTAATTGACGTAGGTGAATGAAATTTGGTGAAAGGACTTCTTTTTATCGTTGTTAGGTTGGTATTGAAAACCTGCTATGTCGGTCAAGTAGTTCTGATACCTCCCATACAAAACCAATTTTGAATGACTTGTATGCAGTGGAGGGTATCAAAGCATCGGTCAGGCCGATGATAACACTTTTACTTGTTTTTGTTAAAGGATGGATTTTAGAAAACCCGCATTTATTCGAATGCAAAGTTTTGTCAAGTCAATAGAAAGAAGATTTTACAAAATCAGCTCTCATGAGTGTCGTAAAATTGCGCTTAAAATGTTTATTTTTCTATGGGAGCTGCCACGCCTCTTTCCAAAGTCCCAAGACTTAGGCTGACATAAATATCGAGACGTAGGCGCTTGTTTTAAGAAACTCAGTTATATGTGAAGTTCGACGCCCTGTTTACCAATCCCATCCACATTTCGCAAAGTTTCTTGTAACTTGGTTAAAATTTTACAGGTCTAGCTCTTTTTTAAAGATCGATTTGCGAAAACCCGCTTTTTTCAAATGCGCAACTCAATTTATACTCCATTTCCAACATCACGCTAAGATGGGACAGAGAGATCCGTTCGTCCGTAGTCACTGCTAATAGAGGCGTAAGAATGAGATCGCAAATCACACACCCAAATTAGCATGGATAATCTACCCATAGTTATAGAAATGTAAATCGGAAATAGACACGAGTTCCTGCGACCAACATTTCTGCAATCACTTGAGAACGTCTTCATTTCAGCACGAAATAAAAAAGTCGGTTCATCACTTCCGGAAGCCATTTTGTTTTATAAAAAATCGAAATTCCGTGGGCCATCGCTATAAAGATATCAACAAGCAGAGCGTTGCCATAATTTCTACCACCTAAGCAAGATGGCCGACCAAAATACGTATCTCGTATTTTTGCGTCTTAGGTAGTGCTGTCCCTTTCATTCATACATCTAGTATTTTTTGAGAACCTGCTGTCCAAATACTCTCTAGATTGGCAACTCTGATTTCGATATGACTTTTGTCAAACATGCGTTCTGTCAGACATTGTCAAATTACCTTTCCATTTCCACATCGTTCACCCTCTGAATTTGTGAACTAAAACCCCGTCAATAAATTGAATAACTTTTCTGCCCGTCAATGTCAACTTACATTCGTGTAAAAACAAGTTTCTCCTTAGTTTGCCTGTGTGTATGTGTGTGTACCACCATTTGTTATCCCCAATGATGAGTCCAATTGTGATTTATTTTGGTTTCTTTGTCTCTAAAGTTTCTTTCGCGTCTTTTCATTGTGAAATGTCAAAGGCAAAAAAAAAAAATTGTAATACAAAAACTTTAACTTCAAGCGAAAAGGAAACATGGCCTGACAGTCAAGTGGTTTTAATGACAGCTTCTACACAATAGCTAAACGATAAGAGAACAAAATCGTATTTCTGTGGAAGAACTTTCAGCTTGACACTTTTGTAGTAAATAGTTGACGCGATACAGTTTGTGGTTACGCTTTGATGCGTTTGTATTGTCGAACATGCTTCGTGGGAAGGGAACTCTCTTTTGTTTCAAGAATAAATGAAATGCGAGTTGAGAGGAATTTTGTGGAAACATTTCAAAGTGGCAGCTTAATGGTGGGGCAGTCGATTTAAGTCAAAGGGTTGAGGTTAGAGAGAGACCTAGTGGGATGGTCATTGCCACAAGGGCTATTGGGTTTTGAAGTCAATAAATTTGGCGAACTTTTGCTGGTGGTAGTACTTGGGAGAGTGGTTTTATTTACTGTCACTACATTCGCATGAAGAAACATTTTCTTAAACGCCCTTGCTCCAGCAATGTACGCTTGAAAGTATAGAATCTCAACTGACCGCATGCGAAACAGCGTTTGCCAATCCAAACTCGACACAAATTCAAACATTCCCTGCCAAGCCAACAGCACGACCTAGTGACCCAGAACAGGACTCGGCCTAAGTGAGGTATTATTTCGCAAGAGCTGCCCAACAAAACCTCAAAATACACATCAAAATGGCTGACTCACTTCAAAATGATGCAAATCGTGATATAGAATGACTGCCTTTGCTCTCGGCCAACCCATTCACCTAATATAAATTTTTTTCGACGGCGAAACCGCACACTTTAAACAAAAGAGCCACCCGCATCCAGCTCATAACAATGGTGTGTCACTTCCAAGCCACCAATCCGCGTTAATTTGATAAAATGAAAGCAATCGCGACCAAAACGCGCTCGTCAGGAAAAAAATATCCTTTTTGTTGCCGCTCTGTTCGACAGGCCACAGAACAAACCAAATCGGTGTACACGCACTTCCCCACAGAGCGCAGCACATATCCCGGGACCGGGACATAATCATTTAACATCATTTGTCAATTTGTCAAAGCCACATGAATCAGACAGGACGAAAATACAAAAAAAAAAAAAAAAAGTACCCAAACAAATCGCTGGACATAAATATTCCATTGGAGTAGAACTTCCGGGTGTGGTGCGCTTATCGCGGGTGGGACTCAACTCCGCTCCACCATGTATCGAGTGTACTCGTAATTCAATTATAATTTCCATATTCCAGCATTTGATAAAATCGCTGCCATGGAATGGTGGAACGGACCCATTCCATGGTGCACATTAAATTATGGCATATCAATTACGCCAACACAAATACATATGCATGACGCCGCCCCAGCTGATATACAGAGAGCCCAATAGCCAGCATCGGGCATCCCCCGCCCTCGTCCCATATACAAATGATTAATGGTGCGCCCCGATCCTGTGCGATAATCGGACGTCGTAATATCCATTCAATTCGTTTATCGTCTCGCTGGTATAATGTTGCTGTTGGCTTTCTTTTTTTCGGTGGCACATCCTGTAAGCCGGAAGAGTCATACGAATTGCGGGTGGCCCGCAATAACCATTCCTGCCACACGTACTAGAACAAGGAGGCAACAAAAAAGGATTCATCTCAGCATCGATGAGAGAACGACTTCGTAATCAGTGTCGCGAAGATTTATGATATTCTCGTGCAGCTGAACAGCGAATCGGACAAAGGAATCCAATAAATTAGCTCGACGAGGAGAAGTTTATTTATGTCAAAGTCGCTTGTATCTGGGTGTGTGTGTGTACTCGCGATTTCAATAGTTATTTGTTATTTTGTCAATAGCTGCGAGACGGGCCATCGGACAGCGCGAGTTATGAAAAGTTATCTACGCGAAGGAAATTAATTATTTTTGTCTCTATTCAGCGATGTGATATTGATTATCCTGATGGTTGCGAGGAGAGCAGCCATGTCACTCCGAGTTGTAATGGTGACAAAGTTGAGTTCGCCACACTAACTATTTGGCGATAAATTTCATGTAACTTGTGGATGACAATGATGGTAATGGCTGACAGAGAAGGATCATCGTATAATTCAAGGATCACTCAATTGGCTTGTGAATAATTTATGAGGCGAATGACAAGCGAAGCCATTAAGTCTTTTCGGCGGCTGTGTGAGTGAAAGGTGGAGTTGCGTTTTGATGGGTGCGTTGCTAGTTGGATGTGTCTGATGTGAGCAGAGATTAGTGCGTCGGATGAGGCTATTGGTTATAATTGGTTAACATTGTATAGGGATGTGTTTGCAGTTCTATACCTACCAAGATCTGTCGCATCGGACGACACATCGACAGTAGTACTCTTCTACAAAAAAATGAGTACATATGCCTACTAAATGAATTAGGGTAGGTGGCTACGATATGTCAAGCCCCTCAAGCTGAAGTACGCTAAGAACCGCACATCTAGCCCATTTTAGGTTGATATCAATCTACCGAGCCATGTTTAAGCAGTTTGAAGTAGTCCGAGGAATTTTGGCCTAATAGGAATGCGTACGCAAGAACGCGGCAATAGTCCTCCTGCCCTAAGGCTTGTAAATAGTAGCTGGCATACCGAATACGGACAAAATTTCACCGATACAGAAAGGCTTTAGGAGCCTCAACTTCGGGCATCTAGCTAGATCTTCTAAAAGGTCAGTTGATAGAAGTAAGGTGTGCATAAAGCGCTCAAAGAAGAACCGTGCGTATGACAAGAACTTGTAGCGGAACAGTTCCCTTCGCCAAACCTAGTATGACCTTCAACTGCGCCTGTAGAACTATAGTGGACACGCGTTCACAATAGAGACGATTTAGTTCAAAAAAGAAAAACAATTTCTATTCGATATATAATTCACAATCGGTTTTTTTTGTCAATTTAATGAGTGTTCAAAGGCGAGGATCGTTCAAGAAACATTTTGTATTGGATATACCGGTAATTCACACTCGTTTGGAGATTAAAGTATTCATAGGCAAGGATCATTAAATTAGGCTCTTAGCTATTTGGTAAAAGACTGGACAACGCTTTTCTTTAAGAAGTTGATTCTAAAATTTTGCTTAAGAGGCACTGCCTATAAACGACATAAGCGACTTCGAATATAGTAGTGACGTATCTACGCATTGCAGGAGAAAATAAAAAGCTCCTGTGGCGGAAATTGTAATACCAGTCAACGTCAAGTATGAGTTTTCTCGTTTGACTACGTTTTTTGTTACTTAATAGCAATGATAATCAGATATGTCCTTCATTAACGACCCTTTGCTTGCAAGCTATCAGAGATGACATCGATTTGAACTGACTAAAAAACGACAGGATTTTCCGCCGGCTGCAGAACCACCAATAGTAAGTCACACGGATTGGAAGTTAAAACACACAAAGCTTAAGCCAAACAAGTTTAGAAACGCTTATTAAACTGAACATTACTACTTTACAGAAGAATCGGTGTTGAAAAGCAATGCCTGGCACTGCTATCTAAGGGAAACAATCCTCTTAATAAGCCCTCGTCGTAAAATGGGGAAGCTACTGAAAAGAGCCATTAGAACTGACAGAAAAATTGACAATTGACGAACTACTAAGACGGGGACTCTAAGACTTACAATGAGGACCTAGTAAGGCTTCTTCTACAAACCTAAAGAAATCGATTAACAGCAGAAAGTTGAGACGGCTTTTAGCCTTGACTATAGGGGACCAATACCCAACTTCCCTAAATCTATGATGATGTCATCGCCGTTCTAAAATTAGTCCCAAGCTATTTTTAGGAAACCCTTCTTCTCTTTGACACTGATGATGGCGTAGGCTTTGCCAAATATCTGGTGGAGTTCCGCAGGTATCGCTGTTAGGGACTATTCTATTGAAGATTATGTTTGACAGACTTTGCCATCGCAAATGCGTATAAGGTTCATTCGGCGATGATGTTGGAATAGCAGACAGGATGAAGCCGATCTTCAGGGGGACCTATCTCATGCACACTTAATCCGAAAATTTAGAAAATAGATTGGCTGGCGTCAAAAAGAAGCTTGTTTTATATAACCAAGCTCCTAATCTGATCAATGGTCTTTCAACTCAATCTTTAAGAAGGGTAGAGTAGAGAAACGCAGGAAAAAACACTAGCAAGATGCAGGCATAGTTATAAAAGTGCTGCTTTGGCTGTTTTAAAAAACAGAAAGAGTAGGTAAACAAAGAAAGCCATGGAACGGACAAGCAAGCTTAAGTGCTTAGCCAATTAAATAAAAGAGTGATGCTACATTTCCACTGATGCTACATTTCCACCGGAGATTAACTCCGAGATGAAGATTATTTTCCCTTAATCTCGAATAGATCTCGAGATTTTTCATACAAATTTTGATCTCATAAATACCTACGACACTGAAAACTAATATCGAAAACCAACCACGTAGAGTCCGGTTTGTGAACATGCTCTCCACAGCTCGGGATGTCAAAAATGTTAAACAAACAGAGGTACATTTGACAGGAATGAAAAATAAGACGTCAAAAATGGTTCCCTCTCTCGTGAAACGTCATTCTGTCTCTCGAATTGAGAGAACCAGTTAGAATACGTCAGCTTAGTTTTCTTTATTCGGTGAAAACACTTCAAGATTCGTTTTGACCTCTTGTACTTAATTTCGGGATTTTGTGTCTGTTGAAAACGTTGCTCCAACAACAAATTGAACAAATTTCTTTTTCACTCAATTCCAATGTTTATTTATTAAAAACCTGACAGGAATGTCTATCGCAAGCTTAGCACAGAAATTCATCCACCCCTTGATTAAAATTCGACGAAAATGTGTCAAAAGCACGCTCCGCTTTGCACACGCTGCCATCCGGAATTCTTTCAAAAGCAATTCAAGTATCAAATCCCGACGCGACCCCGAACAAATATGGAAGATACAAGCGCCTTCACTCACAAATGTTTGTCTATTTCGGATACGTATCCATATTTGCATATGCGTACTTCAAAAGAAACGGAATATTTAAAAAGGGTTCACATTCGTTCACATTCGCATCATCATTCATATTCCTCGGAACGAAACTCACTTACACCTCTCCTGGTGGGCGATACGGGGGGGGGGGCGGGGGGTCATATGTCAAACCGCAGATAGTTGCGCGTGATTTCATCAAATCTAATTGCCAAGCTGACGCGCGAGTGAATATCAAATGCGAAAATGTCAGGGCGTGAAGGAATTATTCATTTTGTGTGCGAAAGAAATCCCGATGCAAAGGAGGTGTGGTTAGGAGATATTTAAATTCGCTTCCTGCTGAGAAATCAAAATTAATACCGGTAAGTCACGTTGACGTCAAGATGTGATATGGCTAAAAAGTTTGAAATAACATGAGTGCAGGAAACGCGGAAGGAGGCCCACATGAAGTCGCTTAATTAGGGTGTACAATTGGGTTTGGTCGGAAGCGGTATGAGGTGAGTTGAACTCAACTCACTGCTCACTCCAATGGGAAGTGGCAGTTGCCAAGTGATTCCTTGAGATCATCCTTTCATTGATTTTGGGAATTGGAATTCCGGACAGGTTTACGAATTTCACGGGAATTTGTCTTACTGGATCGAGAATTACATGGAGACGACATAGAAATGTTTGTTGGCTTATCCGGGAATTCGATGGAAGCCAATTTTTGTGGCAGGATACGTCGTATCGTTTGGGGCTGTGTTTTATCGGTGGCGAATACGTAACATTTTTTTTTTCTTTAAACAGACTGTAAAGTTCTTTAAAATGGATTTCCCGGAGCAACTGCCCCTGCTTCAATAGCTGTGATGATTTATACTCGTAAAGTCGTTTTCTTGTAAGGATATCAGGTAAGCCTGGTGGTCCGATGTTGTAGGAACGTGCTGGGCACTGATTGTCATCAGCAGTACTTAGCTCAGCTTAGCTCTTCATGGTTACCATGCTGATAAAGTCCAACTGGAACTGATGACTTTGTAAACTTTTATCCGCTATTGCGGAGAGCTAACAGTCTTTGTGGACTAACTCATCAGTCTCCTCCTTTTCAACAGTATAACATGTGCTCATCGGGGAGTAGGTATGGCGAATAAGTTCATGTAATTGAATCAATTGAACCAGTGATGCAGATGCCTTTTAATCCAATAGACTGTTTTAAGAAAAATCTCACCGTCATTCAACAAGAAGTGCTGAAAGATTGACGGGACAAGGGAAGGATAACAAACTGCGATATATAAAACGCCGCCGACTTTACCATCTGCAGAGTTGCAAAAGACCTGAGATATAAATGCTTGGAAGACCAAAATCCTGAGCACTCTAATTAGGTAAATGGTTGCGATTTGCAAACGCATTGGAGTAAGACAGAGCAACTTTGGTGATTGATTAAAAGTTTATTTCATTTGATAAACGCCCGATATAGACGACATTGCTACCGAATATTGTGCATCTACGAAACTGACAACAAAGCTGATTGCAGCAATCTGCTTCACGAAGTCTGAGTATGTTCACAGACAGCACGTCATTTGCTTTTGTAGCTTTTGTATGCCTGCGGCTCTTGCAGAAGTAATTATCCGTTTAATCATTACCCTCATTAGTTTACCAAGTTTAACCAATATGACGGCATCTAAAAAGACGAACTATAGAGAGGTAGCTCTAGTTTTAGGATCCCCAGCGAACTCACTCGTCTGTTTGAAATGACGATGGAGAAGCCTTGCCAATTCATCGAGGTCAATAACGACTGATGGGAGAATTTCAACGTAAAAGACTGGACTTTGGCAAGATCGACTTTCAGAAGTCAGTTCAACTACTTCCTATAGTTTCACCGGGGTATTTTAAAAGTACAGAAACAGAGGTAAGTCCCTGGGTTTCATCAGTCAACGAGTCAAGTATGTAGGTTAAGTCAGAATATGTTCTGGGGGCATATGATGGAGGAAAACTCATCACGTTCTCTCAGAGACCAAAAAGGTTTATTGTGAAGAAAAACAATTAAAAGTGATATCATCGGCCTGGCCGATGCTTTGATACCCTCCACTGCATACAAGTCATGCAAAATTGGTTTTGTGAGGGGGGTACCAGAACTACTTGACCGACAGAGCCCATTTTTAATACCAAAATAACGACGATAAAAGAAGTTCTTTCACAAAACTTCATTCGAGTAGGTTGTTTCCTTTGGACGCTGTCGTATTTTCAATAGACTTAGAGACATATGGGTCCAATACTGATTTTGAATGGGAGGTACCAGAACTACTTGACCGACATAGCCCATTTTCAATACCAACCTGACGCCGATAAAAAGATGTCCTTTCACCAAATTTCATTCACCTACATCAATTACTTTGGGCGCTATCGTGCTTTCAACAGACAGACAGACAGACAGACAGACAGACGGACAGACAGACGGACATGGCTAAATCGATTCAGAATTTGATCCTGATTCAGAATATATATACTTTATGAGGTCTCCGGTGACTCCTTCTTGGCGTTACAAATGTATTGGCAAAGTGAATATACCTTCCTGTGGAGGGTATAATAAGTGGTGTCAAGAGGTCTACGCAACAGTTATGAATCGGACAACAGAGAGCTACATATATAGCTTTAAAGTAAAAAGGAAGGTGTCACACTTCTAAAACCATTTTTCATAAGATCCTTACGAAAAGTCCCCGTTTGTCACACTTTTATGACCACCACTGTATTGCTTCGTATTTGCCGCTGCTCTCCTCACAGTATATGTGACAAAGCAATCATCTTGATAAATTCGACGACAGTCCACAATCAAAAAACAGTCTCTTAAGCTTGTTTCTTAAATATTTCTTGTAACATTTTTCAAAATTTACAAATATTACCAAAACTAAACTATTTTCATTAATAGTTGGACAAAGTAGATAGTCCTGTGGTGAGATTCTGTAAAATGAAAACGTTCAATCGTTTTCGTTTAAGAGAACATTTTGTTCCATGTAACTTCTAAAACAAAAGACATTTTCGTTTCTTGCGAAATAAATACAGCGAATGCTATTTGTTTGAAGTTTCTCATTATTTTTGGTTATTCAATTTGTGATTATGAGTAATTTGTACTTTACAAAAAAATATGCTGCCGAATTATTTGTTGATAGCAAGCGATATGGATATTTGTGTGAATTTAAGAAAAAATCCGGAAAAGTCTTCAATATTGTTCGAATTCTTTTGCGCTGCCGGATGAAATTCTTAAAATGATGTGCATTGAAATTGACAGTTTTGTTTTCGCCCGGTGTTTGTAATCTACCCATGTCTAATAAGTGGCATATTATTTTTAATGTATTGTATACGTGCGTATAATAAACAATATATAAAACATTTATCCTTCCAGTAATTTTTTTTATATGGACGGGCCTTTTTCATTTTATTTTTTACACAACTGTTCCCATTTTTCTGCGGCTTTATCTCTTTCCTGATCATGATCATGATCATGACGCAACAAAATGCGTTTGTGTTTTTGTTTACTTCAAAATGTAAAAAATAAAAACAAACGGTCTGTATTTCGGTAGTTGTTAAATGCAACTTAAATTTTTCTTCCAATGTTCACCTTTTGTTACGACCAAAATATCAACAAACGAAATATTTGCATTAAAATGCGGTCAGCTGTTAGCCGTCAAAACAACAGATTTGATATTTCATGCTTCTCAAACTTTAACTTTTTTGTCAAACCGTTTCTTAAAACTTTGTGAGCGAGAAAAAGAAAACGAAAGTAGTTACATGAAGCGAATTTTCGCTTTCGCGTGATTTCTTTCGTTTTTTTTAAATAAAATGGAAGTATTTTCGTTTCGGCTTTTACAGAATTCCACCCCTGGTTAGTGCTCCCTCGTGAGATCACCAGTGATCTCAGAAAAGGGGAAAACATGGGAAAAGCTTAAAAAAAGGGGAATAAACTAGAAATCTCCATGAAATGTAAATTGTTTGAAAATAAAAACATATTTTCGTAACGAAAAAGTTGCAAAGAATGAATACTTGTTGTCGTTACACATGCAAGAAATCAGCCCATCGAATGTCTACGTAAGAACTTTTGTGGAACTGAATGCGTTCACTCGTTTTGATATTATGTCTAATAAAGAGGAGATTATTTTTATATGCTTATTTAAAGCTGGTTAATAAAACCGATACTTACTTTACTTTTGGTGGCGCTTACAGTCCGGGGTGGACCGCGGCCTCAACCAACAAGCCCCTCCAGCCAGCTCGGTACCTCGCTAGCTGTCTCCAGTTACGCACACCTAGTTGGTTGAGGTCGTTCTCCAATTGTGTCCGCCACCTAAGGTGGGGTCTTCCTCTGCTGTGTTGTCCCTCAGGGGTGGATTCGAAGACTCGTCGGGCTGGTGCGTTGTTGTCCATACGCTCCACGTATCCCAGCCATCTCAGCCGTTGTATTTTTAGCTTTTTGACCAGGTCAGCGTCGCTGTATAGCCTGTATCGTTCGTCGTTAAATCTTCTTCTCCACACTCCCTCGTCACAAACTGGACCGAAAATCACTCGAAGAATCTTTCTCTCAAAGCATCCCAGAAGGCTCTCATCGGCTTTTGACAGGGTCCATGCTTCTGCACCATACAGCAGGACCGGGATGATTAAGGTCTTGTATAATATCTCCCTGGTTCTATGAGAGAGGGCTTTACTCCTTAGATGCCTTCTTAGCCCGAAGAAACAGCGATTAGCAAGGGTGATCCTTCGCTTGATCTCTGCGCCGACGTCATTTTGCGAAGTGATAGTGGAGCCCAGGTTTACAAAACTTCGAAGCTGTATCCGTCCATCGTGACGTTTTGTCCGAGTCGCCGATGTTGAGAGTCCTTTCTCGTTGACAGCTGTACTTCGTTTTGTCCTCATTAACAGCCAGACCCATCTTCGCCGCCTCCGTTTCAATGCTTGCAAATGCGCCACTGACAGCCCGCCGCGTTCTCCCAATAACATCAATATCATTAGCGTAGGGAAGTAGTTGAACGGACTTTTGAAAAATTGTACCTCTGGTGTTGGCTTGTGAGTTTCGTTCGCTTTTGCTGATAAAAAAAAAACAGCTGCTGTAATGGAGATTCAATTTGAAATACAGCCTTCAGGATATAGGCAAATACTGCTTCAGAAAACATATCCACACTAAAATCCTTCGAATAATTGCCCTTCAGATCTGAACACGAATGCCTTGTAGATATTTGCAGTGCCATCTCTTCCCACCGGGCACAATTACATACATCTGAACAAGTGGTCCGACTAAAGTACTCCACAAAATATTGACTTCATTTCCATATTTTGTCAGTCCCAACTCCAAGTCCAACTGCATTCTCACTGCTGTATAGGCTGTCATTTCACCAAGTCGCAACTTAATTTAAACTGCAAAGCACCAATTAATCGTTCCAATCATAGAGCCAAACAAAAACCTCACACAGAGGGACCGCCACCGACAAACAGACAAAAGTGTCAAATTGCATGATGTATATTCCAATCGACAAATTGATCTCTGCAGCATGACTGCGTGTTCTGTGCTATATTACAATACTCGTACCATGTATAGCCGCACTGTCAACGCCCTGGAGCACTGACACCATTCCGCATTGTTTTTTAGGATGCAACGCAAAATTGAAAATCAGGAGCAGGAAATCGCGCCTCCGCACACAACTACAATGGCGGCCCAGAGCCAGAAGAACTATTAAATGTGCTATACAACTTTGTTTATGTGTCGTCTACCCTCGAACTTCCCACACACGTTCCCGTTCATTTTTTTCTTTCTGTTTTTTGTTACCAATCCTTTTATGTTTTTTTTTTTCTTTTTGTCTCAGCAGCTGATTGCTGCGCTTCTGTTGTTTGGTGATTGTCACTTTAGGAAGGATTCATCCAAGTTACAGAGGTACCTCGCTTGAGTCGTAGTCACCGTTTTGTAGTACAACGAAGGAGATATAATAACAAAAGGGATCACTCCGCATTGTGAAACAATGAATACTGATGATGGTTGGGACTTTCGTATGAATAATTATTATCCTTGTTCGCATAGTTGTCACAATGTCTCAGGAGGATGTTCTATCTTCGTCGGTATTTTGTGACTGCATATGGGGATTTGAATGCATGTGTGTTGTGGGGGGGTAGGGGGAGAAAAAATCCAGATGAAGACGCGCAATTCTACATGAATGACAATCCGAGAGAGAAAGGGGGACGTGGCGAGTCACTCCTTGATGGATGTATTCATTGTCCCTTTAGATGCACTTTTAGGTATGCTTTTTGTTCCCTCTGTTCTCGCATTTGGAAAGGAAACATCTGTCCTTATATGTTGGAATTAGTGGGAGGTTGGGGGATGTAATTGCTATTCTGGTGGGCGGAAGGTAAGTAAGGCGGGCTTTAAATGTTCTTAAAGGAGATGGGTTGCATAAATGGTTATGTGGATAAATAGAGACTGCATTTTTTTTTCGAGTTATGGACGACAAATAGTGAATTGGTCAGACTTAAAAATGTAAAATGTTTTTTTATGTTTTTTTTGGGTTGATTATTTTGCAAGGAGCTAACCCTTAAAGTTTACAACGTATACGAGAAAGTTCAAAAGGGGGAAAAATAAAAATCTTTATTTCCTTCCATGGCTTAGGAGCAAAATTTAATTTTTATTACAAACAAATTTCTAAGTTTATTAAGAATCTAAAAGAAAACAGCCCAAACCTCGCATTTCGAGAATTAGGCCTTTAGAGGTTGGATTAGTTTAGTTTAGTCGAATAGAGATAAAACTGACATTTCGTGGTCAAATCTGGCAACTGTAATGTCATTTATGTTCAGTTTGGTTTGCCATTTCATCATGTACACGTTGACAAATGAACAACGCTTGCAAATCGTGCAAATTTATTTCGAAAATAATGGTTCAGTTCGCGAAGTTTAGCGCAAGCTCCGTTCATTTTATGGTCGACATAATCGTCCATCAGAGCAATTAATTCGGTTAACCATGGATCGTTTTCGCACCACGTTTACTCTCTGTGATAATACGCATCCGCAGACTCGTCGAACAGAGCGCACCGAAAAAACAATTGCCGCTGTAGAGCAAAGTGTTGAAGAGGACCCGAATGAATCGATTCGCCACCGTGTACAGCAATTGGAGCTTTAACCGACTATTTTGTTCCCGAATCGGAGGGCATGAATGTGGATGAGAGGTGGTTCCAACAAGACGGCGCTACATGCCACACAGCGCACGTCACAATCGATTTATTGAAGGAAACATTTCGCGGAATGGACCTGTCAATTGGCCACCAAGATCGTGTGGTTTGACACCATTGGATTATTATCTGTGGGGATATGTGAAGTCGCTCGCCTACGCTAACAAACCAGAAACGTTAGGGGACTTGGAAGCCAACATTCGTGGCGTTATTGCCGACATACAGCCCCAAATGCTCGAAAAAGTGGTTCAAAATTGGACCTCTAGACTTGGCTTTATTCGAACCAGCCGCGGCGGCCACATGCCCAAAATCATATTTAAACATTAATGGCATAAAATTATCCTTCCAATAAAGCCAAATTTATGGACATTAAAACGATTTTCTTGTGTTTAATTTTAATTCAAATTTCTATACCTCTAAAAAAACACCCTTTATGTCATTGGGATGGTTTTTTGCTTACTATTAACTTTTTCCCATTATTCCCTTCCGCACCTAGTCAAAATTCCCACAATTTTCCCACTTGGGTAGTCTAAAAAAAAAAACATACCGTATTTTCAATATTTATATGAACAAGAAAAAATTGGAGAACAGTCTTCAAAGTCTGGGAACACTGGCTTACTATAAAAGATGATTCCCAGCTACTTGGTTTCCCAATTGTTTTGCCAAGAATGATGGGGGCGAATAAGTAGATCTACTTTTTTCCGTTTAGCAAAATGAACGATAGTTGTCTTTTTTGAATTACGAAAAGGACTTCTTTGTTACCCTATATCTGAACAACAGATAGTGCGTATTGCACTGGGTATTTCTGAAATCTGGAACCGTGCTTTCGACATTTCCACTGACAAATATTGCTACATCGTCGGCATATCCCACGGCATTAATCCCTTGATTTCTGAAGGACCGAAGTAGATCGTCACTGACACGAGATCATAAGACTGCCGAAAAGGCGCCCCTCGAGTAAGAAACGCCGAGATTTCCACTCCACATCATCGATTGAAGAAACTTTGGCATGTTAAAGAACATTTGGTGACAATTCTTATCCAAATAGTTTAATTTGGTGCAACTCTTATATTTGTCCGCTTACTAAAAAAAAAAAACTCATACCTCTTAGTGCCTGAAGTGGATTGCCCCTCATAAAGTGAAAGTCCCTCTGCGTCGAATTAATTCATCGGGAAAAACTGCACAGATCCAGATTCCCCAGCGCTGTATCCTCATTTTCATACGCTTTTCATCCGCACGATTGAAGTGCGACGCTCAACTCGCAGTCCACAGTTTTTGTCGTTGCAAAGGAATCACATATGGAAATTAAATTTTCATTTCATAGCAGGCTTAGTGGAAAGCGTTTTAAAGGATTTCCCCGGCGGGATGGCACTGCTTCTTTGCTAGCACTGCCTCCGTCGTCGCCGTACGTGTTTGCATGAAAGTTTTCCATTATTTATGGAATCCCCGGCACCACCGCCGCCAGCACACCCCGAACCCGATGTGTGCGGCCTCATCGCAAGCTCACAGTGTGCGCCTACTAAGTGCAATTTGAAAATGCTTTTAGCAGTACTTCGCACTAGATGCAGCTACTACAAGCAGCACCTACAGACACACACGCGAAGAAGTTTAACGAAATGAAAAGCGCTACGCTTTTTGCCGCAAATGAGCAAATGCACACAAATGCACACAAATGCACGCACATCATTCTTGCTCGCAGCCATTAATTCAAATTTTGAAAATTTGCATTTGAAGTGGCACCACCCCACCAGATGTGGGGGAAAGTGTTTTTAAAGTCCGATGTTGTGGAGAAGCGAGCTCTTGCAATGCGCCACAGAAGTAATACGAACTGACGGTGCCTCCAAAAATTAAACCCAAGGACGAACAACAGAACTGCTTCGCCCAATGAAATGCGGCTCAGGTGTAATTCTCCTCAGGTGCTGGTTTATTCGGTTTGCAAATTTCTGCATCAGCATCATATGTGCGGGCATGCCAGTCCATTTAATTCATTTGCCATTGATGACGATTACTCACTCGAGTATTGTTAATCATGCGGCACCATTCATCTTCGGGGATAATCAACTGCAATGCCTCGCATATTCCTTAAGTCATTGCGATTGCATTGTGCGAATCCAATATGTGTACGTCCGTCAATGTGTAATAATTTATTAGTTCGCATTAGTGCATTCATTTCATTAACTGCCAGAGTCCGCCGACGACACAGCATATACACACCTCCATGCAGCAGCTGCACACCAGCAACATCGTGCACATCCACCACAGCAACACCCGTCATCATTAATTTCCAATTTCACTTGGAGCTCTCTGTGTCTCTCTTTGCGATGCGATGTGCCCTTTGGAAGGCGCACGCGAGTGGGTGACGAAGGAAGTCGCTTACATGGTGCGTGTGAAACTGTCATAAATTTGCTTGGTGGATGTAAAGCCCCTTTCGTTGTCAGGGTGTTATATTCCAAATTCGACAGATTTATTTCGCTGGAGGAAATATTACTTGATGGCCAATAAATTTGTCGTCGCCTTATTATTATGGCAGTGTCAGAAGCTCGCACAACTGCCACTGGCGCAGGTTATAGTGAATTGGTGATATTTAGGGCTTTCCAGGGAGGTAATAAATCTCAATTAATATACCTTCCAAAGGAATGTTGTTGGTGTAGTGTCCCGAATGGATCGCCAGTTTAAGGGCGGAAGTTGGTTTTGCAGTTTTGGTGGACAGGACCTCCAGTTAGTTCATGCGTAGAAGGAGTGTGTTCGTCTAGTTCAAGTCTGATTAGTTTTCTTAGAAGCTGAGCAGCGCATTCATCTTCAAGTCTTTTAATTATTGAGTCACGATTGGGACTATCATTAAAAAAAGTATCAACCATTTTACTGCTCGGCCTGGTCCTTCGAGCTGGATTTAAAAAGAAAATAATTAAAAGAAATATTTCCCTTTCAACACAGAGAGTTCGTGCTTCTTTCTAATAACCTCTTGCTTAAGAGTTTCGTTTTTTTTTTCAAACCAGAGTGTGGCTTTCACCGAAGATTCTCTACTTAGATAGGTCTTCCGCTCACTGTTGATGGTCCTTCGAGCCGGATTTAAAAAAATTAAATAAAACAAAGAAACGCAGAAGGCCCGCACTACATTTAAATCACTTCTTTTTATAGAGTTGCCTTACACCAAACCAGACTTCAACCAGTAAACGCCTCCACTTAAATAAGTCTTTCGACTTCTGCGCTCTTCGCCAAGTGGACTTCTTCGACTGTCACTGCAATTCTTTGAAAGTTCTGCAAGTAAGAGTCTTTTAAGTGATCTTCTTCTACTGAGCTCAACTTTATAAAAGGAAAATACACGAAAAACCGCAACAGATTGAACTTTTTCTTTCACCATAATTTTAGAAAGTCATAGTCCGTTTAGTTCAGGTCAGAAATTTTGTTATAACTTAATTTTTTTAATAAAATTTAACTTCGCGACTGAGAAAGACAGAAGTCTCCCACCAGCTAATGTGATAAAAATCCGAAAAATTACTGAAGGCATTCATGTCGCATAAATTTGTTCCAATGAGGACTTTTTTATACAACTGCTATAATATATAAGATACCGCAGAATTCTTACAAACGTGGGAAGACATTATTTTGTTGGTCCGCCTAAATTTTGGTGAGGCATGTACAAGGTGGGCCAAAGGAAGTCATCCGAAGTGGTTTGGCTCTCATTTTTTTTCTAAATGAAAAACTTCGATTCTGTTTCTTGATTATGTTTATTTGAACTTTTAGAATTTTACTGGTCAAGTCGAGAAGATGATATCAGCTAAATGGGCGCCGTCACAATTGATTGCCATACGGACCCTGTAATTGACGCTCGTCGTTTCTGTTGACAGAAAACCCACTTATATAGAAGCCACTACTAGAGGATTATACATGCAGAAGAGAGTTTTAGATCCTTGAAAATAGCCCATAAACCGATGAGCCTTAAGTCTCCTTTTATAAAGTTATCTGTCCCAACTGTTGCACTATCGCCATTTGACTTTCATCAACACTTGATTGCGTTTTTCTTTGGAAATAAGTTCCAGACAAAACTAGTCCCAAGTCGAATTCACACGTCTTCGGTGTATCGACTGATAGAGTGGTGTCTCTGACGTAGAACCTTGCAACCTCTTTTCATTAAACATGCTGATGCCAAAAGTCTCCTTGTAAATGGTAAAGCCGACGTTAAAGTAAACTAGGCGGAAAAGTTCCTTACATCCAAGGAATTTGAAGGTTGTAGCGTCTTAATGGTGCAGTGGTTATATTTCTACTGAGCCAATGATCTCCGGTTAAACCCCCAGAAAGGTTGAAGGTTTTTTCACTGCATCTCAGGAACGTCTGACAAACTTCCTCATGCAAAACCGAGAGAAAGATTCTTTATGTACCCGTTCGGACTCGGCATAAAATTGTAGGGCGCTTTTGAAAATTAAAAACTTACGCAAAAGAATAGTTACGAGCCTGGAGTTCAATAAGAACCTGATACGCTAACGATTTATTTTGTTTTAATCGTCCCAAGATGAAGCCTTCACTTTTCAAAGTAATAATTCATACAAGCTGTGGGACTACTAAAAATACCCCTGGTCCATATTTTTACAGGCGGTCTTCTACCAGGTTTCTGTTACACGTCCACGGATGCGGCATTTCAACCCCTGATCTGTGACATTATCCTTCCTGATCCTATCCATACAAAATATATACAAACCCCACTGGCATTGGATTACAACTCAAGATACCAAAACCTTTTTCACCTTCTCCTGCGTACACTCGGTCGTATACGTAATATTTTTCGATAAACCTAATTTTAATTCAAAATTGATATCTCAAGTAAAATTTTCAAAACTTAGCCGCAACTTTACAAAAAACAAAACAATCTGTGGTAAAAAAAAAGTCACCCTAAAAAAAAACCAAAACTTTTGCCGAAAATTTAATCCCACGCACAACTTTCCATGGACTCAACAAAATAACAATTTTTTCTTCTTCTAACATGTCAAAGAGCCCGCGGTAAACACTGCTTATTCTACTCATATCCTGTCTTCCTTGCACAAACTAGTTTACGCGATAAAAGTGACCTTTATCCGCAATGCGCGCTATATCTTTGCTGGCGGCTAAATCCCCAAAAAAAAAATTAAACTCTCCATAAATTCTCCAAATAACCACATTAGCATAGCATAAAACTTCATCCTTTGTTTATCCGCGTGGCGATAAAGCTCTCTTCCATTCTCAAAGGTGATTCTCACTCCAAACAGAAAAAAAATCAAAAAAAAAAAAGGAAACGCGCCGCTGTAAAATAAAATATTAATTATACATTCGAAGCGACAAACGGAGGAAACCGCACACGACAAACGCGCTATTTGGTTGTCCCTCAGCATAGCGGGGCAACTATGGAAATCGTTATTTCAAAATCTCTCTCCGTGGCCGAGGCAAACACCTGTACCCGGGTACAAGTGGGAAACGATATGCAAGCGACACTCAAAGTGAGAAAAAAAAAAAAAAAAGAAGACAGACAGACAAGGGGAAAACAGGAAAACTTCTAGGCCAGTGAGACACCGAAAGGTGACAGATTGCTCTTCCGGAATTAGCCTGCCACCTCCGTATAAACCCCCACGGCAAACAGGTGACATGAAATGGAATGCACAGAGGAAGCTCTCGTAACTTTTACCGGAAACTTTTCCACTATGAACCAAAATGGATTTTCCGACAGTTCAGTTCGGTGCCCCGTTCCCAAGTTAAACAACGCAACGTAATTAGTTCATCGGATTAGCATAAAATACGGGCTCCGCTTCAAAAGAGACGGAGCGTAACGAAACTTGCTCGTTCGGTTCGGATCGGTTCGGTTCTGGTTCTGTTTCTGTTTCTCGCTGCGTGTGTGTCCTTTGTGATGGGTGTTTCTCTCTTTCTCTCTCTGGAAAGTGTCTGCCAGATGCTTGCTATTGTTTTCCAGGGGTAACTCTTCAAGGATACATTGATTAATAAGGAGATTCATGGCAAATAACAAAAGGAGCAGAAGGCAAGTGTTTTTCTTTTACCTTAGATGGGAAAACTTTTTCAAAGCCTTTACAGCGCCCCACCATACGCCATATCAATTGAGTTTATCTTGGCATTTCGCGGTTTCGGCGAAGTTCCTTTTTTGTTTTTGCTGATTTTTAAGAAAACTTCCGAACTCTGTCTGACGTGCGTTCTTTCCGTCTTTGATGGACATGGAAGGGTCGGAATATTTATCGAGGAAACACCCTTTAACGCTCGAAGTAATTTCATTCACCTAGCCCAAGTCGGTGCTTACAGATGAGGAGGCTGCCTAAAGTTAATTTTTCGGTATGATATGGCGAACGCTGCTTTTTTAAATAAAGTCTGACAGCGGATTTCATTAAAAATTCGTCTATCTCAAACAAATCGCATTTCAAGGTGAAACACTTGTCATATCTATGTAACTCTTAAGTCCCAATATCCAGCGACCATTTCACGTTAAGCTTTGAAAATCCTTTCACACACACAGCCATAGTTACCTCGGATCAACTTCTCAAAAACGTATACCTTTTCGCTAGCGAATTGTTATCAATAGAAAAAATAAATAAAAGGAAAGCACAAAGAGGTTGAGAAAGTGGCACGCATAAGCTGCAGAAGGTGGCCTATGGTTGGTGTTAAATCTATTAACTACGAGTATAACCCATTTCAATGGGGATTAACGCTTTGAAATTGAAAATTCTTTGTTTCCTTTGAACCCTTTTTACAAAATATTATTAAAGGCTTTCCCATGCGCGACAGGGGTAATTGTTTTATATGGTTTTAGGACCTGGTAATGGAATGTGGATATGTAAGGATGAATTGCATATTGCAGGGATGTCACCAAAGTGTTATCTTTTATTTTTTTTGCATTTTTTAAATTATTTTTAGATTATTTTCATTGCCTAACCATTGCCGGCCGTAACTATTCAGGATCCCCGAGCGCAATTTCCCTTAGCACACCCTGAGATAAGCAACAGAAAAAAATTCTTAAGGGTGAGCCAACCTCATTGACAGTAAATCCCATCAAAGTAAACCCAAAATTTAGGACCAAACTTTTGTTCTTTGGGGAGTTCCGTGAATGAAAATTCGCCCTTCAAAACCTGACGCCCCAAGCGAACTCCAGATGTCTCAATTCAGCTTGTGTAAAAAAATAAAAAAGAACAGACTTATTTATACGTTATTTTCATTTCAAGTAGTTTCTGCAGGCATGTTAAAAACGTTCTTCCGGCCACAAAATAGATACCCCACACAAATTTCCAGATTCGACAAAAATGCTGTGGAAAGTATTAGCAGCAAAGCACGCTTACCGACTTTGTTGTTACAATTCCTTCAGGGATGTTACAACAAATAATATTTCCAACGACGTCTACATGGATACTTAATATTGTTAAGTGTATTTAAGAACGTATTGTGGGCTCTCAAATACAATTCTCGCACTTCTGCAGGGAAATATGTAGGATGGGGACTAACATGTAACACATTACCCTACGACAATTGACAGCACAAAGCAAGACCAAACGAACAGTTAACGAACAACACAAGAAAACCAGACAGTTACTTAACGATCGAACGATAAACGAATTAACGGGGAACGAGAGAATTCGCGTCCCTCCCATTCTTCTTTTTACACCACAGCGAAATAAAGTAGTTAGTTGAGTTGAATCCAATTACTAAGACGGACCAGTCGTCACTCACTCAAATAGTTATAATGAAATGAAGTTTGTGCATTTTATTGAACTCGTGGTGTTTTTCTTAAAAAGGATCTCACGAAAGATAGTACATGTATTGTTATGTAAATAATAAAAAATAAATAGCCAGGCTTTGCCTTAATAAAAGGTATGAATCACATGAATAAATATTTTTTGTCATGTATTTGACATTTACGTAACGACTGACTAGTTTCTTTGTTCTTTACATATTATATCTGTCACTTAAGATGGTGTTTATAGGAGCGTACTTTCCCCAGCCAAGCACTAAAAATCTGTCAAATAAAAAAACTTGAGCGAATCTCTCTAAAAAAAAAAAATTATACTCCAAACTCCACAGTACTTAAATATACTTTGAGCTACTTTGACATTTAATCCTTATCATAAATAAATTCATATATAACTTAACTTCTTGCAACATGTGAAACGTTCTGAGAGAACATTCGACCACCGCCCTCAGCGGTCCGACTTTATTGACGTCTAATAATCACGTCTGCCACATTGAAACGGTATGATAATAAGTAAAGCTAGATTCTGACATTTGACATTTATAAATGCGTCACTGTTAAGACACTGTTCAGGAAATTTATATATTTCTGGTGATTAAGCTTGGAACTTGTTGATCAGTAGCCGACCTTAATCGCATAAAAAGTTGAAACAAATATTTGACCGTTTACAATGGCCAATCTCAAGGTGTTTCCACTTGTAGTATACTTCCTTTTCGTCTCAAAATGTCAAACATGTAGTGTATTGTGTAAGAGTTTTCATTGGTCCTATTCAGAAATCTAGTTATCTTAAGTCGATTACATTGGTCTGGACTAGATATAACCTGAGCGCAGAAACTATGATGATTGGTCTGGAACGTCACTTTTCCTACAACTGTCAACTTAGTACTCAGTCACGAATTTTGTTGACTACAACTCCATAGACGTCAACTGAAACAGCTGTTCGTCTGACCGATATAAACCAATCAAAACTGAGGAATATCAAGTCAGAGAGCTGCTGGTAGACTTACTAAGCTAGATACTTGAACATCCCCATAAATACGAACAAGCTTTCCCATTGACAGCACATTAACTCCTTGAATCTTTTTTAACCTTCAGCTTGAACATATTTAGCTACACAAAAAACAACTTTATATGACACATTTCAAATTTGATTGTAAGTTTGGCAAATGTTACCTAGAAATTCAAAACAATCATTAGTTTTCAAGAATAGTTTTACCAAAGTTTTTCCAGGGATGGTACATGTTTTTGTAACCTCAGCTACATCACTTTAAATGTCTGTTTTTACAACAAAAATTGACTGCAGGTTATATTCCAGGGATGCTACACGTTTTTAAAATCCTTTATAGTAGTGAAAAAGTGTCAAAGCATCGACGTGACCCTGCATTACTCGCATTACACAGCACTCCCCCAATCTTATGAAGCACCAACCAAAATCTAAACTGCATAGTGAAAATAACTCCCCACACATCCTCAATAAAATATTTGCCTTTAATTTCCATTTTAGAACAGACCAAAATGTGGGACACAAAAAAAATGTCCTTATGAGACAAACTTTCTTAATGGAGTACAATATTATCCCTGAGCACATATATCTCGATATTAGTTCTGAAAAGAAAGAAAATACGAGAAAAAAAAACGCGAAGAATGTGAAACATGTGGCCAAAGTTTAAAGTGGAAGGAAAATAAATCCCTACCCAAAACCTACACTCCATCTCCGCCCCGCTTCGTTTTCCATTATCCTCCGTAAATGGAGAGTGTATGTTTCCATTTGGTCTCTCATATGTTCTCGTGTCAACTGTTTATTTAAGTTTTTAGGATTTTTCCAATCCTCAGCCGAGATTTAGAAGGAGCAGGAGCAGTGATTTTGAAATATGTCGCTATACACGCCAGGGCAATTTTTGTTCTACACCCCCTGGGATGAGATTGTGTACACACAGAACTCCAATCGGAACAATATTCTTCCTCTGCCGAAACATTTGACCATCAATCTGAAATAGAAAATTTGTAACTTTTTCTTTGTTCAGCTACTTTTTTTTCGTCCTTCTTTCAACGTCGTCTACGAGTATGTGAACGAAAGGGACAGATTTATTTTTTGCTAAATCATCTGTCGTAGTCCGCAGAATGTTCAATATGTAGTTCGGAGATTTATTCTTATCCAACTTTGACTTTCATCGCAAATAAAAAAGTATTGCAAGGAAGTGAACATACATGTGGGTAATTATTTTAAGACGATTTTGCAAAATTAACAAAGTTAAAATCCTGCTCCACAAATTCAAAAAAAATATACGAGTATTTTGGACAAAGCGTGAAACTAATTTGGTTATAAACATTCAAAATGGCGACTAAGAATCTTAACTCGATTTAATGGAAAGTATGTGCAATATTTCAGAATGTAAGTTGATTTCAAAACGTCGTTTAACATCCCTGGCAAAATTTCTACCCCGCTCTTACTCCATTTTCCTTTTATTTTGACGAACGCAGTTGGAGTACTCAAAATTGATCATTTGGACGAAAGCTCAGTGATAAATGCGCCAAATTACTGAGCAAGGAGTCTTCGGTTTAACCCCCGGAAAAGTGTTTCAATGCTGTATGGTGAAGCGCACTTATTTTTATTGCAAACTTTATAGTTCTACATGCATCTCACAGGTGTCGCTTATTGGGAAGACTTTACAAACATGAAGTGGCGGTCATAGTGTGTCGCCTTGATTTTGTTGCTGCATTAATGTTTTTTTTTCAGCGGAGTCAATTTGTTTATTGCTGTGAAATTTACCAGCTCTTAGATTTTGGATTATTGTCAGCCATTTATTTAAACTAAACAATTTTTTGAAAGCAGCATTCTATCTGATATTTTTGTAAGAAACTCTGCTTAATATGATTTGAAGTTTGTCAGCGCTTTGCTTTGCTCGTTTTGCAACATATACTTAGCAGTCTTTCTGATTGTCTAACAGATCCATAAATTCATATTTTTGGTGTAATTCAGGCCCCCGTCTCTTGTTCTTATTATAGGCCTAAGCTTTCCAGCACCTTGCTTACCACTATTACAAGTTTGTCAGCACGGTACTCTCTGAAGCTTTTCAGCACTGTGCTGGTCACGATCTAGTCTCAAACGTCTTAGCAATAATACTTAATACTACTAAATCTGGCGCTACAATTTGTGCAGCCACATTTTGAAGAAAATTCTGAGCACTATTTATAACAGCACTGACTTTATTCACTCTTAAGTTTGTAAGCAAAAAACTATTCATGATTCGAAGTTTGTCAGCGCATTTTTTGCTGAACATGGTTTGAGGTTTTGCCGCACTTATCAGCAGTATATTAGTCATCTTCTTGTAAACCTTTAAAACCGCTCCTACTTTATTTTCACAGTTTGTAAGCACTAACATTCGTCAGGGTCTGAAACCTTTCAGCAATATACTGATGCTCAGTTATGGCCTGTGTTGAAGGTTGAACTACACTGCAACACTCCCCCTTCTTTCTTCAACACACTGTAATATCAACGCCAAGTGCAGTTCAATGAACAACTATACTGTAAACGTTTCAGAGAACATCTATGCTTTAAAGGAGTATCCATCAGGGAGAATTTGAAATTCCAATAACTGTTTGCGTTCAGTCCCAGTAGTGGCTGCAAAAAAATCTACTACAGCTGTATACACCTCCACACATCCATACAGAGTATCGGAAAAGGATTACATACAGAACAATCATTTCAACTCTACTCGCAACACAAGGACCAAAAAGGAACAAAAAAGAAAATCATATTTCCAGTCACGTTTCAGACATAATCGACAAAAATTTTTCAATTTTCAACTTTTAGTGCGAGGCGACGACAACGAAAACGACGATGACTCCTCTATAGCCACTTTCTCTTGTGAAATTGGCTTACTCACGTTTCACTCGATCAAAGAGCGCTCGATAGTTTTCCATTTTTTTTTTCCACAATGAATGGCAGTCTGAGTCTCCAAGTCTCCATTGGAATCCATTGCGAGAGAAGGTTTTTTTGTCCTCGTTAATACGCATTGAATGACATTTCATTGGATTTTGTACAAGTCGAAGTGTAGGTGTTTTCCTATTCCCGCTGTTTTAAGCACCTTAATAGTTTCAAATGGGTTGCTCTAACCCCACGGGCGCTTTAGAATTCGATATGAGGTGGATCAGTAGTTATAAGCAGGCAATAGATAACCCCCATAAAAACATAATTAACTCCCAAAATGTTGGCAATACTTTTTCACAGGAGATACTGCGCCAAATGTCAATTTTCAGCAGTATACAGGGTTAAACCACGGTCAATCAACATTGCCTGCCAATCTGGGTCACTTCAATTTTTTAGTAGTTCAACTTCAGTTTTTTTAGACGAACATCGGCAGTTTTTAATACGACGAAGATAACTCGTTGCCAGAGCACTGAAAGGATATGTAGTGTAACCCCAAATTGCGACCAGCAAAAAGCTAAATAAATTAACAAAATGTGCGTCAGTTGGGCGGTGTTTAGAAAAAATCTGTTGTAAAATAAATGCAGGGTGGGCAGGGAGTGTGGTTTCTGTTTTCACATTTTTTTTTTGATTACATTATTTAAACCAGATATGTCAAAGAGGAAATGCCTAATCCTTGGTCAGTACATTTGGTAAGCTTTTTTGTGCAACTCGCTGTATTTATACAAATTTTTAATTGCACAAAAATCTAGTTTGAATTCAATGAATTGTGTAGAGAAATGACAACATTTCTACGTAAACTGGGAAGCGACCCGTGACAAATGTCTTTTTTTTAAAGAAGAGAACAAATGAATAGATCCTGAGAACCCGTCTACCACAACAAAAATGTTTTACGGCTTTAAAACTTTTGTTTCTATTATCAAAGATCATTGATGTAGTAGAGTGTATTCGTGATTGATCGAAGTACAAGTTGCCTTCCTATTCCTGACAATTAAAAATAATGACTTTCCTAGAGGAATGTATACGGTGAATTGACTGTCAGACCACCGATCTAGATCAGAACATAATGAAAGCTAATGACGGTTCGATATACCTATAAATATTCAAGCCAAGTGTTTTCTAACAGAGGTGGCATTTGCTCAAAACAACAAATCGAAGAATTATTAGATTGCATTTGGCATCTGGTTTAATTGTCATCGGGTATGGTATATCTTCCTATCTCAGCAAGAAAAGAATGCGAATGCTTGGCAAAGCAATTCAGTGTGATTTGCTTCAAATAAGCCTACAGGTATGCAACCATTTCTTTGATAAAGTATCAGGTTCGTCCGCCATTTTAACTATTCTGACAGTCAGCTTCATCTTTTCACTCAGTCTGCTCAGTCAATTTATTCTGAGCTCATAGAGCGCGCTCTGATAAGGCCCTGAACGAAAAAAGAAACACAAATCTGGGTTCGAATCGCCACTTCCGAGAAAGAGCTGTACGTTCACAGAATTAAGTTGATTTTACATGTGAAACAAAAACAAATTCCGTCACTAATTCCTGAGCTAAAAAAGGAACAAGAACTGTTTGTGTAACAATTTAGGTTCTGCTCTGAACTGAAAAAGAAAAACGCTTATAGTAAACTTGTTATTTTGGTTTTTGTCTCGACTTTTGATATAGTTGAGCATTCTCCTAGAACCCACTCGATGAAAATGGGGACGTTCAAATATCTAGTTTGGTAAGTCTGACACCTGTCTTACTTGATGTGTTCAGATCGGTCGCATGAACAGCTATATCTGTTGATGTTTATGTAGGCGACGAATCTAGTCAAGATATTCGTGACTTCGTGCTAAGTTGACAGTTCGCATAAATGTGGCTGACGTAGGAAAAGTGACGTTTTCGTTCTGAGACCAACCTAGTCGACTTAAGGTAACTACGTTTTTAAATCTGCCCAATGAATGGCTTTAGAAACACTTTTGAATTATTGCGATATTTGCCAGCCGAAAAAGTGCGACAACCAATGCGTAATGACGATTGTTTTAGAATTTTATTATTTCAACTTTAAAAATCTTATCAAAGTGAAAAGTTTTGGCGTATATTTGGGAAAATTTTTGTTTGGAAAGTTCGCATAATTTACTCCCATTAATTTGTATATTGTTCCCCAGAAACAGTTTTTTTTTTTGCGTGGCTTCCAATTGTTCCATTTCTCCAATGCACTCGCTGGCGAACGAAATGCGAATCGCCTATTAAGCTGGGTGTTTCAGTTTTTCATAATATTTTTATTTGTTACAAGAAATTGCCACAAGATGTTTCAATAAATTAGTGCTTTCTCGAAGAAGAAGGCAAAGTACGTAGATTCATCTTAAAAATATTGCTTACGTCAAAAATTGTAAGGCCGATTTAATAGGCTTAGACCTAGAATCTTGCTTTGCGCAAAATTGTATCTCCTTGCTAAATTCTCTCGTATTTTTAAAGCGTTTAATAAAACTGTATAAGTTTGCACAGTTAACTAAGTTTGTACCTAGAAAAAAGTGTCACCCTATAGCCTTATTCGAATGTTAGTAAAAGTACTTAATTTTTTTAATTTATTTTAAAACTGCTACCTTGACAAACAAATTTGGAAAAACAAACAGTTTCACAAAAATGTCAAAGCACCCTGTGCCTTAATGAAATTCCCTACGTTTGCAAATTGAAAACCATTCAACCAAATAAAATGAAAAATAAATAAAAATATTGGCGAAGTTGTGTTTTCAATCCCGATAGCATGCACATCGATGCTGCCAGTGCATAAAAGGGAAATTGCGTTTCAAACAGTAACTGATGTTGATGTTGTGTAGGTTGCAGGTGGGGTGGCATTTTGGAAACAATTCTGCATACGAAACAGAGGAGCAAATTGACTTTTCTTTCAGTCTTCTTCCAACCCTATTAATTCAAAAGAAATAAAACTAAATCACCATCGAGACATGTCATCTCACATTTCATTGGCCTTAATTACCCCGAGTAGTGACAGCCAATCATCATCATTTCGGGGACACATATATTTCCCGTAATTAAATCCGCATTTCAATTTATTTCCAACTGATTTTATCCGCAATCTGTGAGAACAGCTGCCTCAATTTCCATTATATTCTGGTTCTCTGTCTTCATGCGATCAGCCTATGCGATAAATTAAACTCAATGAATAAAGACAATCCCTGTACTTCTTTCTGTATAGTACATGCCCACCCATACATCTCGCTCCATCCTTCTTCGCTTAGAAAATTACTTAGATACACTCCACTTTGTCTGTTCCAAGTCGTTTTTCGGTGATTTTAAGGATTTTCCATCATCGATAAAAGAAATTCAATGGCAAAGGACGAGATGACGACAACGACGAATATTGAATTTGGAAATTTATCACCATCGAACCCAGGAAGAGGCTTTTGCCCCCTTCGTCTGTCCTGGCTTGCTGCATGCATAGCACAAGCCAACAGCGCAGTAGTCAGCTCAAGGATATAATGTCATTATCATCGCCGTTATTATCGATGAGATTATGGATACCATCCGGAAAGGACTCAACTCGATGATGGCAGAGAGAAGAAAAAAGAATTAAAATACGAGGATCATAAATTAGGTCCTGCCTACCTGACAGAGATATACTTACCGTGTAGCACAGTTGCAATCTCGGATATCCAGGCGAAAATGTTTTTATATTTGGCTTTATATTTTTCCTGCGCCAAAGGACGACCGTCAAGTGTAAAAAAAAAACGGCTCCCTGATGGATTAATGACATCAGAAGGATCCTGATGGGGGACGGATAAACTGGGTAAAGCGACTCGTTTGTGGGATATTCACACTTAAATCACTCGTTTTGTGATTGATTTTCCGGCGTTCCGAGCAATATGACGAGTAATGTCCTTCGCTGTGGGGGGGAGCACGTTGGTAAATAGGCGAATATTTTTATGGGACTATATGGATATTAAAAGAGACGTATTAATTACGATTTCAGTCGATAGATGGGATCGCAAGCAGCGAATTGATTGCAAATCGCTTACAAGAGAGGGAGAGGGTCCGCTGTGTGTCTCCTGTGGTACACCAAAGAGGATTTTTTTTGTTCTGTTACATTCTAACATCTAACTTGTTGCAAGGACAATTGTGATGGAACATAATACGAAATAAACTACTGAAAGAACGAGGCCAACAGATTTGATTGTCAGTTTTAAATCTACAATCGAATTACAGTATTTTCAACGAGCAGGGAGTCTAATTGCTACGAATCCAATTAAATTCCCCAAAGCCGTAGAAGACCATGTCCAATATCCACCCTCGACAATTGACGAATATTTTCGCTGCAGGCCCTTGTCGAAGATTGAATATCACCACCCGAGTGATGTGTATCCTTGCAGTTCGGATTCACTGCCAGCTGAAGAAGGAGACCATAACAAAGCATTGCGCCATTTTATTTGCGTATACATATACGCTCCACCAGGATATTCGCTTATTCCGATGCTATCAGCTTTCAATCACTTTGAGGATTCTTTCTATCAGGAATTGCTGATGATACGGTTAAAACACGAAGAGCATTTCAAACACCGCACCGCACACCAACTGGATGCGCCCAGGTAATCTTTCGTTCGGTCAGTATATGGTCCCGGCAACAACTGGATAAATTACACGATATGCATACATTGTTCGGGGGACAGAGCATCGATAACATCCAGGACTTGGAATCAAATTTACTTTCACCGCTTCTTTCGCAGTATATTGGATTGTGGGTAAGTAACAAGTGGACAGCCATAGGATGCAGAACAAACAAACGGCTATAGAAGGAGTAGGGCGAATTGTTTGGGTAGAGATCCTCTTGATAAGGGCACTCAACGGGGATATTGAGAAAATTCAATTCCTGCTCATCCGCTATCGCTGGCACTTTTCTACACTACTCCAGAGCGCTAGTGCATAATTTTTCGATCCACAGCAAATGAATGTGCTTATTCGGAGGACGAATAACAGCGCAACGGAGAAAAAACTGCTCCTTAATCAGTGAATCAAAGTGGTGTTGGTGATTTTGCGATGTAATCAAGTTGGTTTCATTGTTTTCTGTTTGTCCATTTTTTTTTTGTCTGCACTGTGCTCCAAGTCGGATTTGGATTGAATCGAGATATTATCTTTCGTGTGGGGAATATAAAATTACAGAAAGCTATTGCGAACGTAGGTGGTGGTGACGCCTGATTAGAGGATTTGAAGAGAAAACTGATTCAGTTGTTAATTTGATAACTTATCGGGAAATGTTGTAAAGAGCTTGTTACCGCCATAATAATCATGAATTTTATCTTTAATTTCACTTTGATTCTTTCATTTTCATTTGGGAATTATTTTTGAACTTATAAAAACGAAAAATGTATAATCACCCTGTACCAGTGCGTGTTCTTAGCAAGACACTTCATAACAATATTTATGAAATAACTTAAATAAAGATCATTTCGCCTTTACTTAGACAGTCTATAGAAATTACAGACGTGGTAACAACGCAAATTATTTTGTAGTGCAACAAGTAATATTAACTGAGTTGAAATAAATTATGTTCTCTATTTTTTGACACTCATTCCGTAACTTTTCAGACGATTATCGTCGGACAGATAGACCTCAAAAAGCAGCAACCAAGTGCCAAAATTACAAGTTTGAGACCTTAATCCAATTCATTTTCCAGAAATGTAATTGAAGCTGACGATATTGAAACAAAATCGGCCAGAATATAACTTTTTATGGTCATCAAAGTTTCAAAAACGATATCGTTTCGACGATTATTGTTATACGGAATCTACCCCATGATTTCGACTCCAACAGAGCTTGTTTTCAATCATGAAAGTAGAAACCTTGCACAGAAAACAACAACTTTCAAAGTTCATGTCAACTTCTTGTCAACTTTTGACAATTCTCCCATTTCTCCTCTTCACACCGCAAGATCAACAAAAAATACAGCCGCCATGTTTATCCGACTCGAACGTAGTGGAAAACCTTTGGAAATACGTGTCACAGAAAATTATTATTAATTCGTCCCAATGAATTTGCTTACCTATAGCCATTTTATCTATCATGAGATATACGACTTTTTTCTTATCTAATGCAACCAATGACTTTTAAGTGAATCCAGCTGTCACTTCAGTTTTTCAGGACCATGATCCAAGCAATTTTTTATTCGAACAAAAAAAGTGTGAACAACTAGGTAAACAAATATTATATATAAATAAATATGTAGAGCAACAGATGCAAGGGACCTACAATAACTTTATGCAGATTATTTATTTAAGTCCGAACGGCAGAATTGCGAAGCTCTTTCAGGACAATTAATAAACTCTCGGACGAAAAGAATGAATTGAAAGAGATGGGTATCTTTCTAACCTACGTCTACCATAAAAATTATAAGTTTACATTGTTGTTTTTACAATGCCAGTCCCCCTCTGTCAATGCTTGTGAACTACAAAAAAGCTAATGGCCGCCCACCAATCGTCTTGCTTTTATGAGAATATCGGTAGCTGTTCACTTGTTTTGTGTTTCGTATTGAATTCGCTTGGCTTGTGTTGAGGGTTTGATTAAATTGAGATCGCAGTATTAAAATATAAATTACGGAACTACATAGGTGCTACAACCAAGTAAAATATAGAAACATACATAATTGGTAAATAATTAGTAAAAAAACGCACAAATCCTAGTTCTCACACTCTCAACGCATAGGCATACTACAGGCAAATTTTTAATGAAAGTAAACTTGGTTATTTCAAGTTTATTTTGTTTTCCGCTGTAAAACAGTAGCGCTCTGTATTTTTGGAACACGCGTGAGTTGGCTACTAGCAGTCCATATATAATAAGTCAATGATCAAAGGAGGAAGCTTTGTTTAACTTAAAAGAACTTAATTGAAAGCAACTTTTAATCAGTGGTCCCAGATTGAGAGGAAATAAACCAAATTTTGAGCTTTTATAATGAAAAAAGGGGAAAACGAAGGGACAAGCTTAAAAAAGGGAAACAAAATCGGAATCTCTCTGAAATTTAAACCGCTTAAAAGTAAAATTAAAACACATTTTCATTGCCAACAAATGTCAAAGTTTACTCAGGATGAAATTTTCATACTGAATATGAAAGAAAACAGCCCATCGAACATCTACGTAAGAATTTGTGTTTATCCATATGCATTTAGGAAGGTAGTCGTTTTAATAACGGGTGATTTTTTAAGCGTAGTTTTTTTTTTTTAAATCTAATAAAACCCTCAAATTTGCATCTAATATTCAAAATTTTTATTGTAATCGATAAATAGGCCTTTGCCGTTTACGTTGTAAAACTTCATGTTAATGTTGTCCGCGGCTCCGTTTCAAATGGTTCATTCGGAAGGTCCAATTTTGCGTCACTTTTTTCGAGCATTTCGCCCTGTATTCCACGAATTACGCGTGTTATGTTATCCTGTAAGCCTTCAGTCGTGTTCGGCTTATCCACATAGACTAACGACTTTACATAACCCCACAAGAAATAATCAAGAGGCGTTAAATCGCATGATCTTGGCGGCCAACTCACAGGGCCATTTGGAGATATAATCTGCTCACCAAATTCATCCTTCAACATTTCCACTGTTTCACGAACTGTGTGGCTTTCGGCACCGTTTTCATGAAACCACATGAGAACCAAGTTCAAGTTCCTCGTTTGTAAGTCTTTCCATGATTAAATGGCAGAGTATACATACTGAAAACTTTTCACTTTGACAGATGACGTTTGGACGCCATTATCAATCAGTGCTGCCAACCTGAAAAACTTAACTCCTAAGAAATCACCCATTATAATTACTATTCGAGTTTCACTATTCCCTCAATCGCTGTGGCGATTTTCATGATTCTGTTATTGACGAATGGAGGCTAACCCCTGGCGGTAAATTTTTGCATCAAAGATCAAGAAGTTACTGTGAGAAATTGTGTACTTAATTCAAAATATAGAAAAACTCATTTTATAACAGAAAATTAATATCTTAAGAGTGAGTGCTATAAGTGTTGATATAAAATTGAATTTTAAGTTTTTATTTTTGTAGAAAATGCCGAACACAATCGCAGCTCAGCATTGTGGCGTTCCTCAATGCAATTCATATCGTAAAGAGGGAACTACATTGCACCATCTTCTAAAAGAAGTTCGGAACTGTAAAGTTCTTTCGATTAAATAGGGTATTGTGCTTAGGATGAGGAAAACAATTTCCCAAATGTTTTCCCATTTACACTCTTCACTTCAGAAATAAAGACATTTTGCGACCGAATACACGGAATGGCTTTCAGTATAGAACCAAACTTGTAAAAGGAGTCTTTCCCAGCCTAAACCTTCCGATTCCAATTTTTTATTTGTTTACAAAACATTCAACACCACTTTGAAGAGACTTTTGCGCTAGTTTTACCAGATGAATTGACTCGCACTATACATATTTCGGACAAGTAGTACTTAGTTTGTTTTCATATAGTTGGTTAACTTTTTGATAAATAAATAATAAATTTTCTTACATGAAAACACACGTATTCCTTACCCAAGTCCTTTGCAAAACAAACAGACGTCAAAATGCTATAGGTCGCTACATATTCGTTTTTATCCACCAGATGGCGCAGGAAAACTTTTCCACTCGTCAATTGTTTTGTTTGTATTGCTGTAATTCAGGATTAAGCCCTGTGTGCTGCTCGCGCTTAAATTAAGCCCCCATACAAAAATGTCTCCAAAGATTAAATTAAGCAAAGCGGTTAAGCCAAGCAGTACGCAGTTGAAGCTAAATTTGTTAGCCACTGTACGAAAAATCTCTACAGAATTTAAGTAAGCGTATTAATGCAAAATACCTTTATCCATAGCTTAATTTTGACAGATCAGAGAAAATATCGGTATTCGCCACAAAATTCCATACGGAAGCAAATTAACAGTAGCAAGTCAATCAACTTTACCCACACAGTTCTATTTTTTACTGTCAAAATTAAGCGAACATTTAGCGAAGTGGTGGAGAGAAACATTGGAGAGGCGCTTTATCTTAGCTTTCTTGAAACAGCATACTCTGATTTAGGTAGAAAGAAAATTTGTTCGCATTTTTGGCATTTTACGAAAGGTGGCTTTGAAGTAAACGTCAAAGCGCACGACATTTTTGCAGTATCAAAGCTTGGATGGCATTAAAAATAGCAACGAACCAGCGTCGACGTTAGCTCTATCTGGTCGAGCAAAGCTGGCAGGTTTTTCTGGATGCATGAACTTCATTCGTTGGTTGACCATACCTGTATAGATATGCTCTCATCCAAAGCCAATTGATTCGTTGACTGAGCTGTTCGTTATTTCTTAAAAATTTAGTCACAGTAACCTAATTCAGACTCCAGACAAAAATTTTACATTTGCGTCTATGAAGTGATCGTAGAAGCCATTTTTTGGGACAGTAAGACAACAATCTACCCAATTGGCTGTTCCTTTCATAATGCAAACAAATTGTACCGCAGCTCGAAAGAATTAAGCGAAGGCACACCCATGTCTTATACGTTTTACATTTTATATGGCTAAAGTTTTAACACCCGTAAGTTTGGGACTTCCATTAAAAAAATCTCTCATCTCTCGTCATCTTCCTGTACTCCTGTAATGTACTTTTCGTCGAAGGCTGGGGTATAAATTATCGGACCCGCGTTCTTTCCAAATAAAAGCAATACTATCTTTACGTAAAAGGTACCTGCAACTCAAATTTTAATACTAATCTAATTTATAACTGCAAAACTACGGCTTAAGAGCTTAAGACTGCCTTAATGGCTGCACTTATATTAGACGCAATTTCGATCGAACTCCATGACCCTCGAGATGATAAAGATCCCAGATCGACCATTTAGAGGTGGGTCCCCAATAAAAAGCAAAAGGGATATAGATCCACGAGCAACTCACCACTGCCCTGATACAGGACATTTTTTATTTGCGAATTTATCTTAATTTTTACGAATTTCAGCCTCCATAGCGATTTGCCGATTTTGAAAAGTCACTAACTTGTCACTGTCGTTGTCGTTTGACCCGACCTACTGATTTAAAGAAGCAGAAACCAGACCAAATCAGACCCAACGGCAAACGTGAATCTCTGAGTTGGATAACAGGAAACGAGCCCAACAGCGAATTTGAGTCGCATGTCGAGCTTAAACGCGAGCTTATGGGTCTCTTGAAGGAAAGTAAACCAGGGGTCAGATTCTGTAAGGCGAAACGATCAAACGTTTTCGTGCGCACGAATGATCTGCCCTTTTTGTTACACAAGCAAATTCCTTAGTGCTCACGAAAACGTTTGAACGTTCCGCCTTACAAAATGTCGGCACAGATTGGCCAACAAGACTGCAATTAAAGTAAACAATGGTAGGTCCACGAAGAGTCCAACGTTACCAAAAATGGAAGGAGAAGCAGCACAACCCTGGGGCATTTTTGCCACCAAAAACTCACGTGTAGACTTTCGTGAGCTTGACTGACTTACGGAAGTCTACACAGGTTTACTATGAAAAGACTTTCTCCAATTGCCCCTCAGCTCCGATGAATGCCAAAAGCCAGAGATGATTCTTCGGTGCTCTCTGTCTGATGGCTGTGCACACTGACTGTGTGACATAACTAACTCTAAGCCACACCTCCTTAGTTACCCACTGCGAATGCCAAAAGGCACAGCCCAAGGAAACTTAGCTGTGTAGCCTTAAAAGAAATGATTTCTAAATAGAAAGGACGCTTTTGTTTCTGTGCTCTTCTCGAAAAAAAACTCCTTATAGGGCTTCACTTTTCCAACGCCAGTGGAAGGTGAATATTAAAATTGCACAAAAAAATGTCTCATATCTAACGCAGTTTACTATTCTGCCCTTCAGAACATTGTCCTCTTTACATCGAAATGTCAAGTTAAACTCAAACTGCGCTATACCTATTCACAACTACTTTAGAATTTCCTCCCCGACACCACCTTTCACCGCCGCATACTTAAAAATTACAACCCCAACCCTACCATTGCAGCGCAGCAACGATCAGCACTGCTGTCCCCCCCTATAATCTGAAATCAATAATTCAGCTTGTGGGCACAATAGTCAACCTCAATTCATACACAACTGGGACCGCCTTAGATAGGCCTTTTGAAAATTTCAATTCGCTAATAACATACGTTGAGCTATAATCCACCGCTTACCACAATGAATACTTTACGAGTGGCGCCCTCGAAATAGACAAACTTGCTCAGGCAGCACTTCAGTCAGGAGTGTCCTTTCAACTGGTGAACAAGCGCCGAAAGATGCCGGCACCGTTTGAGAAGTTCGTCAAAATCGCAAACTTTTTCTACACCTCCGTTGGCATACAGCCCTATCACGACTCCACCAGGGCCAGTGGAGCTGGCGACAGAAAGTCCCTGCTGCTCGACATGGTGTTCTATTTCTCGGCGGTCAATTTGAATTCGCATCTTCTGGGCGAATTCATGTTCGTGTTCATGGCCTTCCATAGGGGAACGCACTTCGTCGAGGCCATTGTCACGGCATCCTATATCGGCTTTGTAACCGTCGCCGATTGCAAAATGATCTCCGTCTGGTACAAAAAGAACGAGCTGACAAAACTAATCAACGACCTGAGAGCCATCTACCCCGCTACAACGGAGAAGCAAGCGGCCTACAAATTGAAGTCATACCTCCAGCATGTGACCACGGTGATGGTGCTGTTTGCATCCCTGTATATGTTGCTAATATGGACGTTCAATCTGTTTGCGATTATGCAATATGCCATTTATCGGTCCATCGGCAGGGACATTGAGCAGTATTTGCCTTACAATGTGTACCTGCCGCTGGATTGGCGCGACTCTGTGTGGTACTTTGTGCTGAATGCGTCGCAGATTATCGCCGGATATACTTCAGCGGCTGGCATCATCTCGTCGGATTTGTTGCTTTGTGCTATTGTGACACAGGTCTGCATGCACTACGATTACATTAGGGGACAAATCGAGGACTACAACCCACGGGGGGATGAGGAGAGCATGGATTTTTTGAGAGGAATTGTAGTGTACCATCAGAAGGTTTTGAGCCTGTCGGATGGGATTAATGCAACGTTTGGCGTGCCGCTGTTGTTCAACTTTGCCGCGTCGTCCTTTATTATTTGCTTTGTCGGATTTCAAGTGACCGTCGGCATAACGAACGAGGAGTTGGTCAAATACATTCTGTTTCTGTTGTCGTCCTTGGTGCAGGTGTATTTGATTTCTTATTACGGCGAAAGGATTGTCACGGCGGTGAGTTGTTCCTGTTGAATTAAGACACTTGCGAGAATTGTACGATATTTCCAGAGTGAGAACATTGCGGTGGCTCTTTACAATCAGAATTGGTACACGAATGCCAGTAGTTCGTATAAGAAGATGTTGGTCATCATGATGAGGAGGGCACAGAAGCCGGCACAGCTGCGGGCTACGATCTTTTTGCCGATTTCTTTGGTCACTTTTGCTGTGGTGAGTTGATCGTAGGCTGGACTTTTGTAAAAGTTTTTTTTTTAAAGTTGTAGTCTTTCCGCAGATTGGGCAGCTGTCGTATAAGTTTTTTGCACTCCTGCGGACGATGTACTCCAAGAAGTAGGACACTTATTTCAATATCTCTTGCAAATTGTTATCACGATTCTGCAGAAGTTTTCTTATTCACTTTGTTGGTTCATGAATAAACTACACGATCGAAAAACAATATGGCACTAGTTACGAGAGAAGTTTTATTTAAATCGCATCAAGGAACCTATCGGCGTGGTTCTAAAGGATGCCCCATAATTCACGCAAAATTTGAATTTAGCGCCATTTAAGAGTACAGTGATGCCAACGAGAAAAAAATAACAATGTGACAGCTGACAGTTCGGGGTTAGTAAAAATGGAGCGCTATACGAATGAACAACGCATTTTTATTGTTGAGCAAGGTTTGTCAGCTACATTCCGCAATTTTCTTAAAAAAACAACTTTAATGGTGAAGCTCATTTTTATTTTGTTGGCTTCGTTAATTGTCAAAATTGTCGCATTTGGGGTTCAGAAAACCCTCGAGTAATTGTTGAGAAACAAATCCATTTACAACGCGTGACTGTTTGGTTCGGATTTTGGGCTGGAGTCATTATCGGCCCCTTCTTCTTCGAAAATGAGGCTGGAACAATTAATGCTGTTCGTTATTTTGACATGATAAGAAAGTTTTTTGTGCCATAAAGCCATAGAAACAATTCAGTTACTGCCTGAGTCATTTCGAAATCGTGCAATCGGCCGTTTTTGCGATCAGAATTGGCCATCCAGATCTTGCGATTTAATTCCATTCTTTTGAGTTTTTGGAAGTCCAAGGTCTATGTAAAAAAGTTCACGACCACCAAAGAGGAAATTGACAAGTGTATTAATGAAATTCAGCCACTTTTATGCAAAACGGTTATAAAGAGTGTCTTTTTTTAGAAAAATAGAACTTTAAGTTGGCAGCACTATTTTAACTGGCGGCCATTTTGTCAGCTGTCAAGTGATTTGTTTTTAGTTTGGTTTGGCATTTCAATATGAATAAATTTATTTTGAAAATCATGGCTGTGTTCGAAATACGTAGTACGTCCATTTTACGGTCAACATAATCGTCCATCAGAGCAATTAATTCAATTAACTATGGAACGTTTTCACACCACGTTTACTCTAAATAATAATACGCATCCACAGAGACGTCGTACATTGCGATTGGAGGAATAATTTTTCCGTACTTCTTTAAAAACGATGAGCCCAGAACATTACAGTCAAAAGTGACTGCTATAGAACCATTATTACTGACTTTTTTGTTAATCAATTGAACATCCATGATGTGCAAGAGTTGTGGTTTCAACAAGACGGCGCAACATGTCACACAGCTCGTGCCACAATTGATTTATTTAAGGAAACCTTTGGTAACCCAAGATCGTGCGATTTAACGCCGCTTTACTATTTTCTATGGAGATATGTGAAGTCGCTAGTCTACGCCGATAAGCCCGAAACGATTGGCCATTTGGAGGACAACATTTGCGCCTTATTGCCGATATACGGCAGCAAATGTTGGAAAAGCCATCGAAAATTGGACCTCCACATTAGACTACGTCCGAGCTAGCGGTGGCGGCCATAGGCCAGAAACTATTTTTAAATTATAATGCCTGAAGATTATCTTTCGAATAAATTAAATTTCATGTCAATTCAAAAAAACATCTTTGTTTTATTCCATTTCATACCTCTAAAAAAACACCCTGTAGAAAATTTCAATAAAAGAGTACCTAACTCCGAGGCCCCCATGATAATCTCCACTGGTGGGTAGTGATGCCAACTAATGCTCGCTGTGCGTATATTCGTCACCTGGTTTTTATAACAGTTGTCTGGGTTGACCTCAGGGTGTTCAAATTCGGGTGTGCTGTATAAAATGGAAGCTGCGATGTTCTCTAATGACCTGAAGCCCTTATTTTTTAAGGGGTACCTACCGCATGTCCTTACCAACGCCTTACTGATCCGATCTTTCAATCTTCCACTCATTTGTCACTATCATCTACGTTTCCACCGGAAATTAGCTCCTAGATTAAGGTTAATGTACCTCAATCTCAAATTTCACATATACAGTTTTTGAAGATTTTTATATAAAACAAAAAATTCGTAATCGTTTGAGTACTGAAACAGTTGAAAATTTAATCATTACAAAGGATTTGTTGCTCTTTAATGGAGCAAATTGCTATGATTCTAATATAAGCAATGATGTTCTGTCATTTTTATTCAAATATGTTCCAAAATTAAAAAAAAAAGACATTATTAGCTATACGTATATAGCTACCTACTAAAATTTTGTCGAAAAAATATATATAAAAGTAGTAAGTACTTTAAAATTGTATGTTATATTTCGTTCTTTTTCTATTTTGAAAAAATCTTGAAAAAAAGATTTTTAATATCGGAAAAACAAGATTTTTAGATTTTTCATCTGGCAACACTGGAGACTACGGCAACTTAATCTTCTTTTATTTGGCTGAAACATGAAACACTTCGTGATTAGTTTTAAACCTCTTCTACTCAATATCCATGTCCGTTGAAAACGTAGCATTAGATTTAAAGCTACGATTACACATGCCACTTTTTTTATGTCAAATTTGACATGCCGACGTCATTATGACATTTGTCCTAAATTTGTCACTATACATATATGATCGCCTGTCAAGTAGGCTGTCGCAGCGCACTCTCACGAACGGCACACGAGTGACCGCCGAACTTTTGTCACATGTCAAAATTTGCCACGAAAAATGACACGTGTTGCATATTTGTGAATTTTTAAACTGAATTCAATTTGCCCAACTATCACATTTTTAGAATTCAAATCGAACTGCACGGAACATCAATAGCTGTCACGATATTCGCTCGAAATCGACAAAGACACGTGCCCGCCGTCCTTCGTCAGTCACGTAACCTAACCCGAGTGGATTCCTAACAGCTAACTAATTGTAAGTCAACCATTCAAATTGAATTTCCACAAAATCCCAGAAGTCAAAAGTTCAACCGCTAAGCACGTTTAATTAAAACTTTCGACAGTCCGCCGCCATTTATCATTCCGCTGATTCCTTCCGATTTACACACAGCAACGAGCACTCGAACAAAATAAACAATCAATTACGTTCGATACTCGTATATACCTTTAAGTCAGTCTCAGTACCCACGCGAATACAATACAAAACACGAATCCCTTCCGTTGTAACAGAAACAAATGTTCAGCTACCTTTCGAACAATGACACCGCGATATGTCTTGTGTACCACATCCTTGTTGCACGCCAAATCCTACTCTATCTTAACACGTTTCTCGTTTGCGCCGGCCGCTCCCTCAAAAGGGACGGCTCACGGCTCCCTCTCCGCCGAACAGCGAACAAAGAAAACGATAATTAATGACTTTTTCGTCATCGCATTTCAATATCTTGGAGGAAAGGAACAAAAAAAAAGGAAATCAAAAGCCCGAGCGGAAAAGAATTTCAATTAAATCAACTTCATCGCCTGCCCGAGTGCGGGAGGCAGAGGGCTTTTCTTCGGGCTGCCATTTTTGGTAGATTTTTTGTTTTAGCCAAATATGCTTGTGCTTCGAAACGGCCCAACGCCGCGCCGCGCCGCGCCGAGGAGAAACAACTTTCCTGAGGTTTTTCATTTTAATTGCTTCGGCGGTGATTGTGCGGTGATGGTCAGTGCTCGGGCTTTCCTTCCGCTCAGCAATTACTTAAATTAATCGCGGTTTTGTGAGATCCTGGGCGGTGTGCTGCTTCCCGTTTACTTAGGTGCGAGTTTGGCGTTCACAGTTTTTTTTTTCTTCTTGCAAACCACCGGATTGAAGGGAAATTCTCTATTTGACGATGATAGGCCCTATGCGTTTAATTTAATTCAATTAGATGAAGGATATCTGCAAAAAGAAAACACATTGAAGAGACGTCGAAGGATATTTCGCGTTGGGAAACGAGGTCATTTTATTGTTAGTCCAGTTGAATGCATTCGTCGTCGTCGTTGGTCTTTTATTTAATTTTCAGAGAACTCGAGGAGAGATGGATTGAAAGGACTCTCGTGGAATCGAGTTGCATTGTTCGCGTTGTTCAAAAACGGATTTAGAGTGGATTTGCTTTTGTTAAATTGGTTTTGGGATAGTTGTGCAAAGGGATTTCGATGGAAATGTGTTCTGCTGGTAGAGTGATCCGGGGAAAATGTGTCACTTATATTGCTTTTGCGGGATTTTAAATCAAAAAATGTTTATGGGTATTGTACGATGGCGAGGGAATGCACTTACTGTCTTGAAATTGGATTCATATGTCTTTGGCTGAAGGAAAATAATCACATCTGAGGAGGTGCCGACTGCCAGTCGTGGGTAGGTGGGGTAAATTTGACAATTTTAGGATATGCAGGGCACCAACTGTAAGTGAATTGTCAGCAAGTTTTAGAAATCCTTCCCGCATTATGACAGTGAAGGCGACGAAAAACTAGATTGGTCGGAAATGTCACTCTTCCTACGTCAGCCACATATGCGAACTGTCAACTTAGTTCTCCGTCACGAATTTCTTGACTAGATTCGTCGGCTACCCCTCCATAAACGTCAACTGAAACAGCTGCTCATATGACCGATTTCAGTCAATCAAAACCGAGATACATCAATTCAGACAGCTGTCATACTTACTAAACTTGAACGTCCCCCACGAGTCCGTGCATCAATGGGGGCGTTCGAATTCCTAGTTCCTGTAAAACGTCAACTGGATTTTTCTAGACTAGTTATACGAACGCGTTGACTAGTAAACTCGAATTGTTTTCGTATTCTTGAGGTTTATTTGACATTTCGCAATGTCAACTGAGTATGCAGGCAGGATTTGACTAAATTTGTTGAATACCCCTCCATAAACGTCTACTGGAAAGAAAACTATTCGCATGACCAATCCAGCCCAATAGCCGTGGAATATGACAGCAATACAAATCGCGCAAAAATACGTGTCACGTATTTTCGTCGGCCATCTTGTTTTTGTGGTAGGAATTATGGGAAAGTTCGGCATTTGGATATTTTTATGGCGATGTGTTACGCAATTTCGCTTTCCAATAAAACAAAATGGCTTCCAGAAGTGATAAACGGACAATTATTTATTTATTTCGTATAATTGATTGTTAAATTGTTTACTGAAACTAATTTTTATTTGACATGTTTTAAATCAGTATTGGAAACGTCTTCAAATAATTTACCGGAACTTGTGTTTATAGCCATTCTAAATATCGATAAATACGTGCATGACATTTTAGGTGCTGATTAGTCATCTGATTCTTACGCCTTTATAAACATTGACTGCGGGCAAACGGATCCCTCTGTCCCGTCTTGTACGAAAAAGCGCATGCGTGATTTGGATTCTGTGCGCACGGATCAGAAAAAGACTTGCACATCTTCTCTTTAATAAAATTAAACACGCGAACAAATGACAGCGAGGTTTCAATGACGAACTTTATTCAAAAAAATCCCGACAAAGTTTTTTTCAAATTGCAAATTGTCACCACAATGGGGTCGGTGACGTTCAAGAGTCTAGTTTTTTAAGTCTGACTTCAGCATATATCTAACGGGTGATTTTTCGATAGTTAAGTTTTTCAAGTTGGCAGCACTGGTTAGTAGTGTCGTCCAAACGTCATCTGTCAAAGTCAAAAGTTTTCAGTATACTCTGCCATTTAATCATGGAAAGACTTACAAATGAGCAACTTGAACCTGGTTGACATATGGTTTCATGAAAACGGTGCCGAAAGCCACACAGCCCGTGAAACAGTGGAAATGTTGAAGGATGAATTTGGTGAGCAGCTTGTCTCTCGAAATGGCCCTGTGAGTTGGCCGCCAAGATCATGCGATTTAACGCCTCTTGATTATTTCTTGTGGGGTTATGTAAGGTCGTTAGTCTATGTGGACAAGCCGAACACGACTGAAGCCTTACAGGATAACATAACACCCGTAATTCGTGGAATACAGGCCGAAATGCAAAATTGGACCTTCCGAATGGACCATTTGAAACGGTTCCGCGGACAACATTTACATGAAGTTTTAGAAGGTAAACGGCACAGGCCTATTTATCGATTACAATAAAAATTTTGAATATTTGATGCATATTTGAGTGTTTTAATCGTTTTTTAATAAAACTGCGCTTAAAAAAGTCAGACCGATCTAGTCAACTGAGATGATAAATCGATTTTTGAACATGCCCTTCATCAGTCATAGGTAGCCTTATCTAGTGTTTTAAAATATGACACCACATTTGAGCACAAGACCTGCCACCCACAAAGTTAAAGTTAGCTGCGTTAATCTGATAAATATGCGACCTCCAAGCCTTTTAACAACTATCTATTCCATCAGTCACCATTTAAACAAAAAAAAAACCTCTGTATAGTCCCACGCATATGGGCGTTCAAAAATCCTAAAAAGCCTATAGAAGCCGCTCTCTGATACCATAATCTCTCATGAACAACGAAAGCCACTCATTCCCGGTGCTCAATTTTCTTCCATTACCCATTTAGCGTGCCCTGACCCCTCGCCAACCTACAACAGACTTCATTTTTGCACTCGCAGCACGTTCCCATAATGAGGATCCTCACAATAATTCGACACGACTTCCTAAACTAGGTGCCTTCTGTTGAAAACGAGTACATTTATCATAATAAAAGATGCATTGCCGCATCCGCCTTCATAGAAAGACATCCTGCCCCGTACACCTCTTTAGCTCGTATTATCATTTCAGATCCTTTTATAGCATTTTCTATGCGATAATCCTAATGAAGTCTTTTTCGTCCAATTTCTCATCCTTTTGTAGATACAAAATGAATGCAGGAATGCAACAAAACCAAAATCCTATCTCTCTCTCTTCAATTCACAGCACATACATGAAATCCTCAATTCTGTGTGCTTACTTCTCCGTATATTCCGTCTGCACACAATTTACACCATCTTTCTGGCTAAAAGGTGGAATAGCACGCAAAGTAAAAAGAATCCAACTTGAATGCACTGGTGTTATCAAATTTCTATATATGGATGGAGCGCGGCCTTGTCCTGGTGCAAACTGCAGAGGGACGAAAAACCAGGTGAGTGCACACAAGAACACGAACCAAGAATTGTGTCCTGCTTCCTGTGTTGTCTCCCTTTCACGAAAACTAATGTATGGTGTCACGTATTTAGCATTATTTTCGGGATACGTGACACCTATCCCGGTCAACCCCACTCCACCCAGCAGGCGACAATAATGAGGAAAATTATGTGTTCCGCGCTAGCGGTAGTGGTGTTGGAAATGCTCCTATTTCCCGGAAGCCAAGGTACACCCGTCTGCATTTTTATTCTTTTTTTATTTTCGTCTACCTACCCGGTGGCAGTAGTTCTTTTTCTGGAGAGAATTGCTAACTAAAACTATTTATTTACGTGCAAGTAAGAATGCGTTTTTTTTTTAAATGCATCTACCAGCATCCTTTATCTGTTTTAGGACGCGAAAAACTTCCACACTCTATATGTGCTGCTATAATTATTTATTTGCCATAACTGGCAAACGTCATTGATTTTTATCGGCAGTTTATGGCTAAAAGATTCGATTTTGTACCAGACATTACACTGCGGGCGGTAATGATATTATTGGGGGAAAAGGACTCCTAAATGTGCACAAGTGCATCGAATTAAATCGAAAAACCCATTCGATTGTCATGTGTGTGTATTTTCGAGGCGAGGTGCTGATGCCAACACACACGACAACTACATACAGTGTGTGTAACTTCGATAAACTCTAGAGCTTGATGGCATTTTTTAGATGGTTTTTTGATAGGGATATTCACTTGTTGGTCTTACAATCCAGGAAGGGAAGCAACAATTGCGAAAGTCACTTAAAGCTCAATAGGTTTGTTTGACGTGGGCCCTAGTGCGCACTGGGTTTACCCTAATGCGTTCGATATAGCACTGAACTCGCCCTGGTACTGAAAACCTGTGTTTGATATGGCTTCTACGGCACCCTAGTTGTGGCCTGAACTGACCCCAGTTAATTTGTGAAGGCAAGAACTCAGTGCTGAGTTTTGCTGTCATTTCGCTTGCTGTCATTTTATTTTCAAAATCGTCATATATATTGCGAACACTTTTATCAACTATTTGCATTATGCCAAACCCAAATTCAGAATTTAGTTCACGGGAAAAATTGTTACCAAAAGATAAATATTTGTCAATATCAACAGCTGACAGACTTCACGGCAACATTTTGCTTTCGATATAGAAGTCGAATTTTCAGGGTAATGCAGGGTTCTTGACAGGCGTGAAAATTAGCTGACACTTCTCAGTGCGTAATAGTGGGCACTAGTGCTAGCCACGTCAAGCAATAAAAATCGAGTGACAGAAAGAAACTGGAGTCGGTCAGCTGTCAGATTTACTAAACTTCAAAAAAGAGGAGAAAATTGCATTTTCCTATAAATTAGGTACAAACTAAGTTCCAGAAATGCTGGGAAGGGTACATTCAAAAATCTACATATCTTAAGTCGACTAGATTGGTGGGTAGCTTTTGCTTTTTTTTACGACCTGTCAACTTAGTTCTTATTAACGAAATACTAGGTTATGTTGGCTACCCCTTCATAAACGTCAGTTAGAAAGAACTGTCCATGTAACCGATATAGGCCAATCACACCTGAGATACATCAAGTCAGCCAGCTGTCAGACTTACGTAAGTAAATTCTTGAACGTCCTCATCAATTAAACTGTTTACTTGTTGGAAATCATTAGAACATTTCAAGTTGTTTTCTTCACTTCTATTCATACTTATGGGTAGATCGTCCATGACACTTTACATATAAACCCATTCCTATGTCATTGGGGACGTTCAAGTATCTAGTAAGTCTGACAGCTCTGTATCTCGGTTTTGATCGGTCAAAAGAGCAGCTGTTTCATTTGACGTTTATGGAGGGGTAGCCGACGAATCTAGTCAAGAAATTCCTGACTGAGTACTAAGTTGACAGTTCGCACATGTGGCTGACGTAGGAAAAGTGACGTTCCCGACCAATCTAGTTTTTACGTTCAGGTTACATCTCATTCAGACCAATCTAGTTGACTTAAGATAACTAGATTCTTGAATGCGGCCATTATTAGCTTTGGCTGCAGAAAAATCTTTCCCTCTCTTGACGCTGTCACGGCGTGGTATTATGAATGGCCATAAATAATGTCCCATCAAAATATCTCTTATTTTACTTCTCAATAAAATTAACTGTTCAAGTGGGCAAACTGTCAAATGTCAATTATTCAATAACTTGTAATTATGTATAAATCATAACAAAGTTCAATTCTCTTGTACAGTAAAACAAACGGAACCCTTCGTTCCTTTTATCAAGGCTATACAAAATAAAAAATAAAATAATATTACGCCAAATAGTCAAACAGACAATTTCGAGTTAAAGAACTGCAAATAAACTGCACAATATACACTGGTAATAGAATTTATATTGTGGGTGCGGGTATAGGAATGTGCATTGTGCACACACATGTGATTGTGATTGCATTGCCACGAAAGTACTAAAAATGAAGGCATTTCCTAGGATCTCCTTTTTTTGTTCCTAAATTTTCGACTGCATCTTTTATTAAAAAAAATTCGGGGTGAAATGCGACGAACAATGCAATGAACATCATGATAAAATGACTCCTTTTATCCGTTTATTCCGTTGGCATTACAGTCAGAGACCTTCTCACATTTATGGGATACCATAAAATGCAATAGAAAAATTTCCGGTGTTGGGATGGGAAGTATAAAAAAAACTGATGAGCATCATCGGCGAGTAAACAAGAGATGGAGGTGGAAGTGGGGACGTTCAAGTATCTAGTTCAGTAAGTCTGACAGCTCTCTCACTAGATGTATCTCGGTTTTGATTGGGGGAAATCGGTCAAATGAGCAGCTGTTTCAGTTGACGTTTATGGAGAGGTAGCCGACGAATCTAGTCAAGTGATTCGTGACTGAGTACTAAGTTGACAGTTCTCATATAAGTAGCTGACGCAGAAAAATGTACGTTCCCAATCAATCTGGTTTTTGCGTTCAGGTTAAATCTCATTCAGACCAATCTAGTCGACTTAAGATTACTAGACTCTTGAATGCGGCCATTGGATTACGTTAGGGTTTCAGGATTTCGACGAATTTCAGACTATCATTTGTTGGTGTGTTTTGTTTCTGACAGTAGGTGTCAACTTAATTTCAATTGGAAATGGTTAACTACTAATATTTTCAGTATCTACTCCTCCTGTACTCTCCGAAACTATGAAATTAATTAAAAACGTCATTGAAATTCAATATTATTTGTCATTTATTACAGTTAGCTAGTCACGTTAGGACCTATTACTGCAGCTGTCACTAAAACAAACTGTATCTGCAGATATAAAAGCAAGTAGCAGCTCTCAATGGAAATTTTCATTTTGAATGGGTTAGCTGTCTATCCTTGTGAAAGTTTGATAATTATGCACAGCACGCAGCTTTAATTCGCCCCCGATATAATGTAATTAAAATTCAATACGCTGCAGCTATTTGTATCTGCCGGATACGCAGACAAATTATTCGAAATGTTTTCCAAGTGATTTTAAAATTATGACCGGACCAAACCGCATTTTCGTTTGGTAGGGAAATCAATTTATTTGCAATCGTAGGTAGAGCTAGGAAAATGTTTATTTCGCGTAGTGGCTCAAAGAATATTCCGTATGACTACGCCAAACCAATGAACCTAAACTATTTTCGTAATTATTATGAGGAGTAAACGGAAATTACGAATTTGTAGGCCCCATTCTAAAATGAACATTTTCTATTACAATTTTTCATTATTTTCGGTCCGATGTGGATGGTTTGCGACAAAATCGTGTTTGCAACAATTTAATGCGAACCTATTAGAACGCAGTTTCATGTGGATGACTTCGCAATCACATAGGTAACGATTTATGCATGATGTGTTCTGAACCTTAAAATCGGAGTGAAATTCGCCATAACCTCGGATGCTGCGGCGGCTGGCGAAGGCATTTTATGTACCTGACAGAGGTACGATTGAAAATATGTACATGAATATACATTTGCGTCTTGCTTCTTTCTGTGCTTTTGAATTAAGTACTTAAGTACTTGTTTGAGACTCGAACTTTAGGGTTGATACATTGATTAAGGTAAGATTGGACTGCATGCCAAGTGAGTGGTCATATAAATGCAACTTCTGACAGTTGTCGGCAGAGACAATACTGAGACCACCAACTTCGGCCGATTTCCCGTTACTTAGCCTACAAGCTATATTTTTCGGAGTGGTCACGATTTAATGCGCTAGTATTGATACATAGAAATTCGTATTGACAAATGTCACGTAACTTCAAAAGTTCTGAGTCACCAATACACTCCCAAAAAATATGAGCCACTTCCGCTTTGGGCAAAGTGGCTTGCAGCGTTCATAGAATTTTATCAGTTAAATTTGAAATTGTTCGTTACGTGTGAATAATATTTTTTTTTGGGAAAAAGTGTACATTTGTTTAAAATATTTACGAAAAATTAAGAATGTATGTTGGTTGAGGGAAAATAAAAACATTTTGACCAAATTTTCTTTATTATTCAAGAAAAAATTACACACGAAACCGAAGTTAATTTTATCCAAAAGCGGGAAATACACAACCATATTTGTCCCAATATATTTCTAGTATATAAAACATCTCCTTTAGATAGTTTTATTAACCACACAAATCAAATTATTTACCTTCAAAAAATTTATAATTACTAACCAATGGCATTCAGTTATGCTAAAATGTGGTATTCCCGAACTCTTTCACATTTCCCCACGGCTGCCGAGGTTGGCAGTATTTATTTTTGTATTTTTTGTATGTTTTTGCATGTCATTCGGATTCATTCGGATTCCGAATTGATATAACACCGATAGGAATGCAAAATGGCGAATTTGAAAAAAAACTGAGGGGGCCAGCGGCAAGAGGATTGTGAGTTGGGGGTCTCAGTATGGTTTGTCTATGGTTGTCGGTGTCATAATATAATATGATCATGCAAAATAACGGATGCAACCCAAAGACGGTTAATAGACAAGGCACATTCAACTAGATTGATCTGGACTAGATGTGAACGCAATAACTAGATTTGTCGATAGTTTCACTTTTCTACATAATTTAAGCTGTCAACTTAGTATAATCAGGTCTGTTCCTCTACTTTTAAATCTTACGAATTTTTACTAATTCTTACGAATTTTAACGAATTTCAATGAATTTTTACTCAATGCCGTTCCCTTACTCGAAAAATTCGTAAAAGACAGCGTCATCGAGAGTGCAAAATATTACCCCTCCACTGAGAATCTTATGAATTTTTGCTCAACAAATTTCTTGATGTAAAGAATAGTATGCTATTCCAGCAAAGCTAAAATTAAGCGCCTCCCCAATGTTTCTCTCCACCACTTCGCTTAATTATCGCTTAATTTTGACAGTGTTAGTTCTTTAAAAAAAAAGAACTGTGTTGGTAAAGTTGATTGATTTGTTACTGTTAATTTGCTTTCGTTTGAAATTTTGTTGCGAATACCGATATTTTCTCTGATCTGTCAAAATTTAGCTGTGGAAAAATGTATTTTGCATTAATACGCTTACTTATGTCGTTTTCCATTGGTTTCACTCGGGGATCCACTCATTCTGAAATCCAATGGAACTGCAAAACTGCTTCTGAAAGAATCCCCAAAAGTATTGGTGAAATGCCAAAAAATAATTTACGGCTGCTGTCAGGTGACTTGTAATAATTACATAAATTGCACTTGTGTGAGTGCTTCTTGAGTGGATTCTGACTTCAAATCGAGAAGCGAAATTCTCTTCTCAGAATCACCAGAAGAGTACTTTTTGTGCCAATGGAAAACGACATTAAACTATGTAGAGATTTTTTGATTTTAGTTTGAACTACGTACTGCTTGGCTTAACTGCTTAATTTTATCTTTGGAGACATTTTTGTATGGGGGCTTAATAAATGGGGGGCTTAAAATGAGAGCCGAACAACATCGGACTACTTCTTTTGGCCCACCTTGTGATAAACGTGCCCGTATGGCAATCAATTGTGACGGCGCCCATTTGAAAAAAAATTAGAGCCAAACAACATCGGATGACTTCTTTTGGCCCACCCTGTATAAGCGCGAGCAGCATACTAGCATTTACCAATACACGTGCGTTCGAGTTTGACAACTAGTGAAGTTTGTTTACATTTTAGTGAAATTTTTCAACTGCAAAGAAATGCATTTCATCGGGTGGATCTATTTTTGTTAATTTATTAAATTAATTTATGTACAAATGTTTAGAAATCAATTTGGGCCATCATTTTGAATGTTTTCATATAAAATTTAGCCAGTGAATAGAAAACGCTTAGAAAAGTGTCGAAGGCTACGAAGGCTATTTTTGCAGTCGCACGAATATTAACAAAAAAAAAGAGCAAGAGACGTTTTTGTGTTCGATTAACCACACGAAATCTGAAATCTGAGAGCAAATCTGAAGAAGCCCAATCGAATACCACATAAATGAAACTAGAGCAGTACGAAACATTAGAACGAGAATTCCCGAGAGGAGTGAGTGCGTACACACCAGGTTCATTAATGTATTTACGTAAAAAAAAATGCATTAAAAATGTATTCAAATCACATTTTTCAGTTGCTGTCAGCCTTTTTTTGACATTTCAAGTTGCTTTGCAAACAATTGCTACCCTTTCGTATTACACTTTTGATCTCTTTTACACACCGCTGACTTTTCATCATTAAAAAAAAATGAGGAAAAAATGTAGTGCCGTACGGGCTTAAGAAAGGACAATCTCCTCAACGTAACGATTAATTACGAATCAATTTCATCGCTAGGTAGATAACTCAACTTATTTTGTTGAAATAGAGTGTTTCGCGAAGCCCATCCTTCCACAGATGGGCTATCTTTTTTGCTCAAACGTCAAAAAAATTTGTAGGATAACAAAGCTGGTTTATAATGGCCAGAGTAGTGTTTTGTTCAAATATTGTTGAAAAGCGCACAAATGCCATTAATTTAACTTCTCAGTTGTTACCAAATATGTTTGATAAACATAATTTTTTGATTCAACAATGCTTTTATCTTGTTTTTTGCACTTTTTTATACAATTTTCAATAATTTTTTAACATAATTAGACTACATCCATACAAAATCCGTTTTGTTTTCCTTACAAGTTTTTTACCTGTCACGCGAACTACCCTATTAGCAAATTCTTCGAGTTTATACGAAATTTTAACGACTTTTCGTATCACTTTTTTTGAATTTCTTACAAAAAAAAATATAACAAATTATTTTTGACATATTTTAGTCAGTTAAAAAGAAAACTAATCTGGAAATAGAGCAACACTAAGCACAATAAATTTAAAGAAGCTCAAATCGGTTTTTCTCTCATTTTGTTCAGAACATACATTCATCATTCATACTTTCACGTGGTTTCTAAACATTTAACAATTTGAACGTTTGCAGAGGAGCTCTTTCCAAATCTGATGTACAAGTCGAAAATTAGGTGACACACAATTCTGTCAATAATAATTACATTCGCGATACGAATAAATCGAACACAAAGATATTGTCATCACGCTATTAAAGTAGTTTAGAGAATATCTCTGTGGTAAAGTGAAACAGCAGAGTGAACAAAGTATTACATAATAGGGTAGTTCGCGACAACGTCAGTGTCAAATAAGAAGAAAAAAAATCCAAGTGACAGCTAAAAAACTTGTGGGAAAATAAAACGGATTTTGTATGGATGTAGTCTAATTATGTTAAAAAATTACTGAAAAGTGCATAAAAAAGTGCCAAAAACAAGATAAAAGCATTGTTGAATTAAAAAATTATGTTTATCATGTGTATTTGGTAACAAATGAGAAGTTAAATTAATGGCATTTGTGCGCTTTTCAATAATATTTAAACAAAACACTACTCTGGCCATTATAAACCAGCTTTGTTATCCTACAAGTTTTTTGGACGTTTGAGCAAAAAAGATAGCCCATCTGTGGGCTTCGCGGAACACTCTATTGAATCATCTAAAAAATAAAACAAATTTATTAAGCCCCTCGTTACATACACCAAAGTTCGGAACAAAGTTACCGCCCTTTTCAACTCTCCACTTTGCTCATCTAGCCTCCTCACTACATCTCTCCACAAATCAGGTGTCATTTGGCATTTGGGAAAATCTTCTCATGTTATTTCGCAGTTTGAAAAACAGCACACATAAAAAAAGTAAACAAATCCCCGTGCAAATCTGAAAACTTACAAATTTTCTTGAAAAAGAAAAAAAAAAATTTTTTCACTATCGAAAAAATTGACAAATATTATAATGAAAACATGTCGCTTAACATTTGCCTGGACGAAGTCTCGTTTTTAGAGAAAACTTGTCGAGCATGCTGTCGCTACGACCCAAACGATTCGATGAGATTTCATCCGATTTTCAATGGAGTCGATACCGATGAACCCAGTGTCGAATTGTCACACGTTTTCAATGAATTTCTCCTTTGGAACTTAGAGGTATGTGATTTTCCCAATATTTTCTACAAAATTTCCAACTCTTTTATACATTAATAGATTAAATCCAACGATGGCCTGCCCCAACACATGTGCAATGATTGTTTGGATAGGTTTATGCAAGTGAAACTATTTCGCGAAGAAGTTGTCGATTCTCAAAGGCTACTCTCGTCGTACCTTAAAAACGATGGCAATGCAGAAAATGGCCGAGCAACAATTACAATTGAGACACTCCCAATGTCGGCGGGTGATGATCGCGTTGGATATGTTTCGCCGAGCAAATTAATTGAGTATGTTGGTTCCGACGAAGAGGATGAGGAGGATGATAATTCATTTGCAAAAGCATGCGGTGAAATCGATTATTTTGAGGAAAACGAAAGTGATTATCTCTTCAATCATCCAAATCAAATTGAAACAAATGATCTGATGGCTGATAATCCCGAGCCAGTGGAGTTTAAGGCTACTTGCAATAAAAGTTTCGAGGAAAAAATTTCTGTGGACAAGGAGAGCAAAAGTAAAGTCGAAGAAAAACAGGTTACGGTGCGTAACACCAAATGTGATATATGTATGAAGAGTTTTCGTTGCGAGGATAAGCTGGTGCGTCATCAGCAATTGTTTCACATACGATCGGACTTGACGTGCCCGATTTGTGGGAGGAGATTTGAGAAGATCACACAGAAGAATTTCGATTACCACTTGAGATCGCATCATGCTAAAAAGTTCAAGTGCACTTATTGTGATAAAAGTTTCCAGCAGAAGGTTCACTTGATTAACCATGAGCGGGTGCACACCAAGGAGAAGCCATTCGCTTGTAACGCCTGTGGAAAGAGTGAGTTGTTTGTTGTTGTTTTTTTTTTAAGATTCTAAGGTCGTTTTCTGGTGGCGTGACATTGAAAATCTCGCTTGCATATGAAACTGTTTACCCAGTCTACTTCCGGTTGACGTTGCACATTTGTCTAATCGGTGGCACTTTTATAGTGCTTATTCAACTGGATGTGTTTTCGCTGTTGAAATTTTTGTAAAGTCCTGGGTTTCGCTGAACAAGCAGGACGTTACAGTCATATTTCTTACAATCCTCAGGAATGCAATGAGAATTGAAACAGTTGTATTGAGTTGACTGTGGGTGTGACTATTAAACACCTTGCTTTGGTGGTTACATAAGAACGGTACTGCATTCAATGAGCAGAAGTCAAGTCCGTTGGTTTGTTTTTTAAGAAACTCAGGTTCAGCAAGCGTTGTTGAAAGACAGTTGGGAGACATCTTGTAGTTTTCTCTCTGTTTTGTTCTGCATTACTTCCTCCAATCTTTCTAAACCATTTCAAAGCACATTATCAGGGTTATCGGCAATAAATTCCAATGGAAATGTTTCCCTTGTCAGCAATGTAAATCAGATTGCTGAATAGGAAACATTCCCGGGGAAATTTTATTCCCGATAGGGGTGATTTAAACACAGAAGCAGGAGCTATTCAATTTATTTAAGTAAAAGTGAAGTGTATCACAAACACTTTCCCTTTCAGAGTTCCGTCAGCAGTCAACCCTCCAAGAGCACTCGTTGACGCACAAAGATTCGCATCCATTCAAGTGTGAAATCTGTAGAAAAGGTTAGTATCCCTACAAACTCGTTGTTTGCATCTAATTTTTCAATACTTGCCACCATCAGGTTTCACACATCGTGCAGGACTACGTACTCACTTGCGACTGCACGCCGTTGACAAACGATACCAGTGTGAAATTTGCGGTAAGAACTTCAATCAAAAGGCCCACTTGGATCTGCACCTAATGAACCACAACGGCGAACGGCCATTCCCATGTGAATTCTGCTCAAAAGCTTTTCGCCAGGCCTACCAACTGGGCAATCATATGCACTCTACACACTTTAGCAGTTTGAACAGCCTTCAAAATGGTTACTACCAGTGTTCTGAGTGCGATCAGGAATTCACCAAAGCAATGGATCTCATCCGGCACAAGAAGTCCCATGACAGCGGCGAACGTCAGTTCCTTTGCCAACAATGCGGAGCCAGTTTCAAGCGTAAAAGTAACTTGAATCTCCACGTGGATGCGGTGCATCTAAAGAAGAAGCCATTCAACTGCATCTATTGCAGCAAGACCTTTGCTCAGCTATCCAATTTGAATGAGCATTTGAAGATTCATGAAGGTACATCAAGCTTTGCATAACCTTAGAAGGATTCCCCTACACGTTTGTTGTTCTTTCAGGTTCCAAGCAACACAAATGCGGTTTCTGTGATAAAAAATTCACCCTGAAAAAGACTTTACTAATGCATGAGGCGATCCACACCGGTGAGAAGCGTTTCAAGTGCAATTTCTGTGATGAATCGTTCGTGTATCGACAAACTCTCGGCAGTAAGTTGACCCTTCTCGAAATCGATTCACATTTGATTAATGTTGGTCGTTTGATTTCAGCTCATATAATGAATCATTTCCGTGACGAGAACGAAGAGGAGTATATGGTTAATGAGGAGATCCTCAGTGAGGACGATTTCTTAGGCTACGGCGAAGACATGGAACTACAAGATGAGTTCGAACTCGATGTATACAAGCTGCTGGGATAATTGAAAAGGAATTTATTTTATTTTTGAAGTAGTTTATTTGTGAATTTTTAACTAAAGCAATAAAGCCGTGGCTGGTCTAATGACAGCCACTTAAACCCTAATCGTTGATTCGAGGAAGTATTTGTTGAATTTCCTCCATCCGACTCGTTTCTTTGGGTCTTTCTTGCTCCACGCCGGGGTTAGATTGGACATGAGGCCGGCCTTTTGCGCCATTGTCACAAGGGTGCCCATCCTTTTCTGCTGGCGACGACAAAGGCCAGTGATTCGACGAGGCAGCATGCATCCATCGGAGCGAACGTACTGGCTGAGGATTAGCACATCGGTGTGCTTCACATTCAAACCCAAAGTGCATTCGGGGCAGAACTTTTGCTGGCATGCAGCGCTGAGCATTTTGTCGGTCCGAGGGGAAGTAACGTGGACACCTTGCAGCACGAGTACATCATTCTCTTGCTTCACTTGAACTGAGTGGTGAAGGATATGGTTAGTGTCGGGTGGGAGGTGAATATTAATGATTCTTACTCTCTTTTAGCAGCAATGACGATGTGGTCGTTAAGTTTCTGGATTGAATCTGAGTGTTTGCAATTATATTGCGAGTCACACGGAGCAAGGATAACATTTTTTTTATAGAAAATTTCCAAAATCTATTTTTTTGTTCCGCGGTTATAAAATTAGTTTGACAGTTCGCGGGCTGGCAGCAAGTCTCTCCAAAGTGTAGTAGATTGGTTGACAGAACTGCCAGGCTAATGGGGTTGCCATTGCATGTTCTCTCAAAATATAATAACCAAAATACATTTCGCTATCGACGAGCACACAAATTGTACATAAAATAAATATAATTTTGTTTTTTTCTCTTCCCTGTTCAATATTCATATTCTCCTTACCTACTGTTGGAAAAAAAGTCTCCAAAATAAAATTATTTTTTTAAAAGATTTTCACAACCTCAACTAAACTCGGATCTGGCAGTACTTCATGTGACACTTCTCCCCAACCCCACCACGTGCGTGTTTACGTTTCACCCAACAAGGTTTTTTTCTCAGCAAATATTCCTCGCCTACAAACTACAATACGCACCCGACGAATTCCAAATAAAAATAAAAAGTAATGCAACATAGTGGTAAACTCTTTTCATTATTCAAGGCAGGTGAATTTTGTCTTCTCCCGACTGAATACGGTGTTCGAAATGCTTACCTCGATTTGTTTCTCTTGTAGACCGCTTAAAACGATTCACCTCTAGTTTTTCAGCCGCTATGTCCGAAGCAATTGACGCACACAATCAACGCAAGGAAGAGAACAAACAACAGAAAGAAAGCCACAAGTCGCGCTTGAAGAAACGACAATGGGTCGAATCCAAATTCAGTCCCGAAGAAATCGCGGAGAAGCGTGCCAACTTTGACCCGGCAGATCGAATTAAGCGGAAGAAGAGTGCCATACTTATGGGATACTCGGGAGCAGATTACTATGGCATGCAACGCAACCCTGGAATGCGAACTATTGAGGAGGACTTGTTTGTGGCGATGCTTAAACACAAATGGATCTCAGAAGAGGGTTTCAATCAGGCACAATACGCTCAGTTTCAACGTGCCGCTAGGACGGACAAGGGTGTGTCGGCGGCGAGGCAGATATGCTCTGTCAAGTTGCGTAAGTAGTCATATTGTCTGTGTTTTTGTCATGAGGTAATAGGATTCGCCTCTAGCTGACGATCCCGATGTGAAAGCGTTGAACGCAGATTTGCCCGAAGTGATTCGAGTGTTTGCCGTAAAACGCGTCACCAAGGGCTTCAACGCAAAGGACAAGTGCAATGCAAGGACGTACACGTACACCCTGCCGTCGGTGGCGTTTGAAGATCATTCCAAGGAGCTTGACATGGAGACCTATCGCATACCCAAGGATGTGCTCGACAAGGTGAACGCTGTTTTGAAGAACTATGAGGGCACGAAGAACTACCACAACTTTACGAGCAAAAAGTAAGTCTGCCACAAGTTGGGCAAGGAATTTGTTCTCACTAATTTATTTGCAGAAATTTCTTGGATCCATCAGCGAAACGTTTCATGATGTCCTTCACATGCAGTGAACCGTTTTTCAGTCCGCAGGGAATCGAGTTCCTCACACTCAAGGTGAAGGGCCAGAGCTTTATGCTCCATCAGATCAGAAAAATGGTCGGTGTGGCCATCGCCGTGGTCAGGGGCAACACCACCGAGGAAACAATCGCCCGGGCGTTTACAGATGTCGGCTTGGATTTGCCAATGGCTCCGGGATTGGGCCTTGTACTCGACACGGTTCACTATGATCGTTACAACGATCGCTATGGTGAAGACGGCATTCATCAAACTCTAACTTGGGACGAACTCGAACCGGAGATCGAGCAATTTGTGCAGAAGTACATCTACTCGAATATCTACGAAACCGAGTACAACGAAAAGTCGATGGTTGAGTGGCTGGACACATTGAAGCGGCACTCGTATGATGCTAGGGAGAACAAGGATGAGACGGGGGAGGGTGAAGAGGCTACACAACCCGAAAATGTTGACAATTCAAGCTCGCAAGCGACAGAGAAACTTGAGAGTGAGGCCAAGGTGCCCACTGAGGAGAAGGTAGCTCAATAAAAAATATTTTCTCATAGAAACGGCAGTCGACTTTTATTTGTTTGTTCGAATTAAATCTTGTAAATGCACGGCTTAGTGCCTGCCCTTCTTTTTCTTGGTGTGACCACCTTTGCGGTGCTGCTGGCGTGGACCAGGTGTTACCTCCTGATAGACCGGGGTCACTGGGGAGTTCTTGCTCAGATTCTGAACCTTGGACATATCACTGAAAGAAAAGAAAGAAAAGCCGTGAGACGACGGACTACATTTATCACTTGTATCTCACTATTGATCAGCAGCTCCAGTGGACATTCCTTGTGAGCCTTTTATGATGTCCTTTGCTCTGCGATCTCGCTTCTTGCGGAATCCAGTCCTCTCATACTTGGGCAGCCACCTCTCTGGATCTGGGGGCACTTCGGCGTTGTAGTTCTTCGGCAGCTTACCCTTGCGCTTGCGGTTGGCCTTCTTTTTCTTTTGCACGTCTCCAGGGGTGCCAGGCGATTGTTCGATCTTGGCATTGGCCGACTTTTTAGCCGCCTTGGTGCTCATGACCCAGTTGGCCGCCTCTAGGGCGTCGATTTCGGAAGTCGTTGTGAGCGTCTCAAGGGCTGGCAGTTTCTTGCTCACCTCGAGGGCCTTCTTCGGGTTTATCTGAGCATAGGCGATGACCAGTTGGGCGATAACTTTCATGTCGTTCGGCTTCAGTTTGAGTAGTTCCTCAAGCGAACTGGCTGCAGTGTCTGTAGCGCCTCCGCGAAGATGAAACTCGGCCGCCTGCCGCCACATGTCCGACAAATCGGCGCTGCTGACCTGAAATTTTTCCTTTAGCCCATCAAATCAAAAGATAACGTCGGCTCTACTTACATTGTTCTTCTTGTACCAGTCCACAGCGGACTTGAGAAGAGCTGACGCCGCCTGCTTGTTGTCGGTACCCAAGTACAGAGTAACCAGTGCCGACACTACGCCCGGCTTATACTTAGATTCGCCCAGCGAAAGGAGGACTTCAATGGCTTCTTTGCGGTTGCCCTGGAATAATTAAAATGAAGAACTCTCGTGGTGCACATTATTGTTAGAATCACCTGCAGCAGCAGCAGTTGAATGACTGCAAACTTGCTGGCAAAGGAGTTGTCCCCGTTGGTTGCCGCGTATTTGTTCAACACATCTACGGCCTCCTTGTATTTCTTGTCCTTGGCAAATTGACTGCATTTGATTAGCACAGCCTGGAACTCAATGTCCGAGTAGGACTGAACCAACTTGTTGCACAAGTTCTGACAATCGTTTGCGTTCGTGAACAGTGCCAATAGGCAGTTATTCAAGGCAATCGCCTTCTTTTGGCGCGAGCTCAACTTATGCTCGCAAGCATCGGCCATCGCCGAGCGAATCTTCTTCTTTGAGTCGAAAACATTTTGATCCTTGTTGATGACCACCGAGTTGTTGCTAGCCACAGCGACTAGGGCTGGATCTTTCGGCTTGTTCTTCAAGCAGTCAGCGTATATGATGGCTGCTTCCTTGACCTTGCCTTGCATTTGGAGGCAGTACGATATCTGAACGCTAAAACCAACTTTAAACACGCTCAGGACTTATAACTGATTTGATGTTCTTACCGAATCACATCGATTTCCTCGTTAATTTCATCCTCAGTTGCGCCATCCTCCTCCAGAGTTTCACGACACATTTTCTCAGCCGCCTTTAGTTTCTTCTCTGCTTCGACAAACTTACCGCGGTTGGCCAGAGCACATGCCCCGTTGAAACACATCTCATAGGTGTCATCGGTGAGGTTGGGCAGCTCCCTTGTCTATAAGCGGAATAAGCAACATCTACACAAGGATACACAATCAAAGCTTACCTCATCCAAAGCCAAATTGGCAGTAACAGCGCTCAAGTTGGTCCTCCGCTCGTCCTCATAATCGTCGGTAGTGTTTTTGATTATTTCCTTATATGAATCGTAGCATTCATCGTATCTCTCCAACCTATACAGCACCTGAGTGCGTAGTTCCTTTAAATTTGGTGGAAGTGGAATAATATCGCTTCCATCGATGGTCTTCAACGCTTTCTCCGGCTGGTTCAGACGATACTCGCAGTAGGCTCGCTCAAAGACCAAACTATTCAACTTGTTCTTTTCGATGAACTTGTAGGCCTCCTCGAGTTTCGAAACTTGAATGAGGCAAATTACTTTGCAGTGCAGTGCGGTTTGATCGTCGGGTATAACTCCAAGAACTGGGGGAAAGGAGGTGTGTAATTAGTCGTGCTTTGCTTTGACCATGATCAACTTACTTCTATTCACGGCCTTTATGGCCTTTTCGAATTCGCCGTTTTGTCCAAATTTATGGACATCAGCGTATGCTGTCTTTACGATGGCTTCTTTCTGAGCTGCACCGTCTTTCGACATTTTTTATTCAAGTTCTTACTTTTGTACGAAATATATCTTGGCGATCCCACGTCGAAGAAAGAAATTAATTTTTTGACAAGTGACAACGCATCAATAAGGGGATGGCTATACTAGCGGTTAGGCTGGAAATGCAAGTCTCTATAACAACGTGGGGCTTATTTTGATTTTGGAGAATGTATAGATACCTATACCTAAGTCATATAATCAGATATAATCAGTCACAAACGGCAGGAACCTGTGTCATGATATATAAGCAGAAAATACAAAATTCTAATAAGTATTCTGTCGGTGAAGACCTCGGGTACGTCTAATAAATGGCAGCATTTTACTCACAACAAACTGTCAAATTCGTACGGTGCAAGTGATATCGTGCCAATTAAATGCTATCATTTAAGAACTCCATCACGTGACACGCGGTGACAGTGACAGTTTCTTTCATTCTCTCAATATTTCCACCAATAAAAGTGCTTTCTGTTCGAGCCAAGCATTACAAATCTGTCAAACTTGAAAGATGAATTCTTTACTTATGTCAAAAGTAAAGCAAAAAAATATATTAGTTGTGCCTCCAAAAAAAGAGGAAACAAACGAATTCTGATCACCACAAATTCGTCAAACTCAAAAAATTTAGCAAAACTCTCTTAGAGTGCTGTAAATAGGCGTGACACTTCGAGAACTTAGAGTAATTGTTGTGATTGCGTGCTGAAAATCCTACTTTACTTTGCTTTTGCTGAGTTCAAAGCTCAAAAAACACGCCTAATATACGCAAAAGTACGTTTCTCTGAGCTGTTTCGAGCCGGTTACTCGTTATTTCGCTAGTTTTCTCTTCTTCCGTCACTTTTGATGAGTACCTCTACGTGTATAGACTTTCTGCGATTGCTATCGATTTATATCGATTGCGTTCGATTCATTTGCGTTTGACATTTTATTAGTACCTACTTGAACCTAACGTCACAATTAATACAAACAACTACTAAAGCCCGTATGACACAACACTTTCTTTTGCATTTTTTCTGCTTTTAAAATGAATCTAGAGCAGTACGAAAAGTTAGAACGAAAATTCCGGATAAGAGTGAGTGCGTACAAACCAACTTTATTTATGTAGACACACAAAAAAAAATATATTCAAATCACATTTTTCAGCTGATGGCAGCTTTTCTTTGACATTTCAAGATTATTTGAAAATAAATTCTTGCTGTAAACAATAATTGCTACTCGTTTCGTAACACACTTTTTAGTCTCTTTTACTCCGCTGACTTTTCAACATTATAAAAATGAGGAAAAAATGTAGTGTCATACCGGCTTAACTACCTTATGTCGTTTTCCATAGGGCAAAAAGAAGCGTCCGGGAGAGCTTGGAGTCTACAAAAAATGGCTGATGCTATTCACAAGACGTTCGGGACACGGCTGCGTAACGAAATGTCAAAGTTAAATCGCGGCAACTAGGGGTAAAGTGGCTCCCTTCGCTCGCTTAAAGGGATCTAAACTCCAGTATTTTATTTTCGGGCACGAGCCTGTACGTTTTAAGGTCCAACTCATTTCTAAAAACACTATTTTTAATGAAAATACCATTACGTTACGTCAATTACTTAGCCGTGCCCCGAAGCCAGACAAACGTCAGTCAGTACGAAAATATCGTGCGAATAGCCACTTCGAAAATAAAGCCCTTCTGAAACCGTAGATTATTTTTTTGCATTTCACCAATACTTTTGTGGATTCTTTCTGAAACCGTTTAGCTGTTCCATTGGATTTCAGAATGAGTGGATCCCCGAGTGAAACCAATTGAAAACAACATTATTCACCTCAGCAACAATCAGGAAAACGTTTGCCCTGGCAGTGCTGTTTGAAAGAGGCCAAGCTGTCACCGTCCTGTCACTCACCATTAAACGTCAGTTTTTTTTTTGTCTCATTTTCACGCCAATGATTAAAACGCATCTGAAAATATTGTAATTTGCTTCGATTTTGCAGTGCGACCAGCAATCAGCCTCAGCATTATGCTAAAAAGAGAATATTTTGCATCCATCATACTTTTGTGTACAATCCTTTCGGGTAAGTATTCCAAGGAGCTTGCCAAAATTCATTGATCCAACATCCGCCCACTTTTCTCTTTCCACCCAAAAAAAAAAAAAAAACCTCAACCAACAAATATGAAACTTCTTTCGACACGATTGGACAACACTAAACAATTAAAAACTCTCTAGTGAAAGCTCATGATTATAATGTGGACATCAAGTTTACTGGATCATCCGTGTCAGGATCCTATATAAATTTCACAGCCACACTCTACTACAATGGAAAAGTTGCAGGAAATGGAAACTACGCATACGACTGGAATGATAACGCTGACCCACAACACTCAGCGGTGAGTAAGCGTTTATTTGTTATTATTAAAAAAGAAATAAGCTACTACAATATAACAACAACAACAAGAAAACAAAAACATCGGGGAATATCTTTTGTTGTGATTTGTCTCGTCCGATCGATGCGATTTGAATCGCTTTTCGGGGAGGGGGAAAGTTTTAACATACGCGAACGGGACTATATTTATCATTCTACGTGGATATAATTTTAAGCGACTCGTTGTTGGCGTTGTGAAAAATGCATAAATTATAATTTCTTACTAAATCATTAGACATGTGTGTGGGATCGTGCGAGGCACGTTATCAAAGTGTCGCTTCTCTGTTGTGGCAAACGTGATCGAATGCACTTTTGAACTGATTTTTTTCTCGTTTTGTTGCAAAGTTGATTACCGAATGATTTTTTTAAATATACCCAAGTCAATGAATGGCCGCATTGATTGTCCAAGCAATGAATTGAAAGTTAACCTTCTGCGGGGACTGCTATTGATACAACAATGAAGCCACTTATCGCTCATTGGCTTGAACCCAGAAATAGACAGTCGTGTTCTATATTTGCGAAGAAATTTTGTTTGTGTGGCTTGTGTCTTCCCCGTTCAGCAACAAAACAGGTATTCATTTTCATGGACCGTATATTTACAATTTGTCAACCTTTGTTTGTCGTGTATTTGCGTCTGTTTTAAACAAATGCACAGGTTGGTTGGTATCTTATCTGGATGTTTAATGATCTCGAATTTCGGCGTGTTTGTGTACAGGTCAGACAACAACAGTTATCTGAGCATACATGCATGTGGAAGGCACATTCCGCAATTCGATAAGCCCAAGTACAATTATTTTTACAAAACATTCATTCCAAATGAAAATGTAGGTACCCTCCGGTCGTAAAGTGCTTCTCGGAATTGCTTCTCGAAAATGTTGTTTGGCAGTCATTTTCGTGCTTACAATGCTGCGGTTTACACAGATTGTAAAGAGTTGTTTGGTGGGTGGTATTGTTCACAGTTCGAGCAAATTATCGGAGGTGATGACCTCCAATTTGTAAGTAGATAGTCGTGAAAGGCAAGTCAATGATGCTGCTGCTTGGGCAAATGTGATCGATATGGCAACGTACTGGGAGTGCTTAAAATTGGCCGAGCAGAAACTGTCATATTCACTATCAGCAATGATCCTCGTATTAACTGGATTTATACGAAACGATGAGGAATTTTAGGGTTGACATGTGCAACATTCGTGGGCTGCGATCGAATCTCTTTTCGGCGTACGCTCATGTTTCCAAACACGAAAAAAGTTCAAACGAGCCAGGAATGACTGCAATGCCCTCATAAAGCGTGTCAAATTCTCAAACGACCAAAAGCTGAGGCAAAAAATACTACAATGTCCCAAGGGTAGTAAAAACTTTTGGTCATTTGTAAAAAATGTTAAGAATTCGGCCTCTCCATCGATCCCCACTTTCATTTACAATGACACTCCAGCTGTCAGCTCTTTAGACAAAGCTAATCTGTTTGCTGCACATTTTGCAGCCAGCTCGGTGCTCCCAGATTGCGCTTTGCCTCCACCTGTGCTCGAGAGCGTCGAATTTACCATGGGACAAATCCATTTTCGCACTCGCACAGTTGCAAGGGTACTATATGATCTCAACATAAATAAATCCGCTGGTCCAGACTGTATCTCCCCCATCGTTCTGAAGAGGTGTTCTTCCACACTGGCAAAACCACTGCGTAAGCTTTTTCATCTCTCCTATTCTTCTGGACTCTTTCCGAGAAGGTGGAAAACAGCATTTGTCCAGCCCGTCCCTAAAAAAGGCGAATCTTTTTTCTCCCGCCAATTACCGACCCATAGCACTTACGTCCATTCTTTCTAAGGTCATGGAAACGCTGATAAATCGTCATCTTATGAAATATCTTGAGTTTCGGAAACTCCTCAATGACCGGCAGTACGGTTTTCGTGGCAACAGGTCCACTGGTGATTTGATGACTTATCTCACCGAGAAGTGGAACCAATCTCTCCATCACTTCGGTGAATCGAAGATTGTTGCGCTTGATATTTCAAAAGCATTTGACAGAGTTTGACACCAAGCTCTTTTGTCGAAAATGCGTGCTTATGGGATAGATGCGTCTCCTGTTCAATGGATTAGAAACTACCTTTCTGGCAGTTCAATTCAACTTGTTTTGGATGGTTTCAAGTCTGATACTCACCATATAAATGCTGGTGTCCCCCAAGGCTCCGTTTTGTCTCCGACTCTCTTTCTCATTTTTATAAATGATCTCTTGTCTGCAACTTCTAATCCAACCCATTCCTTCGCTGATGACAGCACTCTTAGCTTCTCATATTCTTTCCAGAACTCACGTCCCTGCTCTTCGGCCGTAGAACTGGAACGGCAACGTATGTTAAGCTCATTAAATTCCGACCTTGACAGCATTTTAAAATGGGGTTCAGCCAATAGAGTAGAATTTAATGCTTCAAAAACACAATGCTGTCTGCTGTCTCTAAAGCGAAACCAGATCCTACAGCCATTATCCATGAATGGCACTTGCATCACCGAAACCGAAAGACTTTCCATTCTCGGTATGTGCGTTCGTGACAACCTTCGTTGGAATGACCACATACACGAAGTCGCTAAGAATGCTGCGAAATGTCTAGGTTTTCTCAAACGGTGCAAGAAATAATTTACCTCTTCTGATCTGGCTACAATTTATAAGGCGTTCATTCGCCCCAAATTAGAGTACAATTCCCATATCTGGTCTGGTGCGCCGAAAACCATATTGCACCTACTGGATAGGATCCAAAACCGTGCGTTGAAACTAATCGGAGATACGAATATCGCGAATTCTATTCATTCGCTTGAACATCGAAGAAACGTTACGTGTCTCACACTGTTTTATCGCTTTTTTAACAAACAGTGCTCAAATGAAATTGCCAGCTGCATTCCGCCCCTTCAGCAATTCAACCGCAATACTCGCCTTGCTAGGAATGCCCATCAGTTTACCATTCAGCCTATCTTCGGACGTACCATGAAATATAGAAACTCGTTCATAAGCTGTACAACACGAATGTGGAATGCCTTGCCCGGTTCTGTCTTTCCTCCTCTGTGCAGTTTGCAGACATTTAAAACCAATGTGCATCGGTATCTCCTATCTTCTCTATCCCAATTTCCTTAATGCCCGCGCTGTGTAAATCACATTGCACTATAAGAGTAGTCATAACCTCTTTAGCGCGTCTCAATTATAAAAAAAAAAATAATAAAAATGGCGGAACGAACTACTACAGAGTTTTGTGCGCAGTTGTAGCAGCCAAAGGACTTCATTGCAGCTTCTCAGGTGGGAAATAAAACTGTCTCCAATTCAAAAAATACAATCGCGCAAACTTTTCGCACAACCAAAACAGGGTTCAAAGATCTAGCATAGTTCGGGGCTATATTTCTCCTGTTTGAAGAAGTTTTGCAGACGATCCATAACGTACACTGAGATGGGACTATACATTTCTCTGCAACTAAAGTGCCACAGCGAATGGATCACATGAACATTCCGCCTTAGTTTACTGTATGGCTATGCGGGAGACTCTACACGTGGATTTGACGATGCATTTTAACTCTCAAAACACCTTAGATCATGTGGAAATTAGTCAGCCCCGTTTTAACCAAATTAGTAAGCAGAGGAACACCTCAAGGTGGGGTGATCATAACATTTTTATTTTAGAAATAACTAGATGTCAAAAAATGTCCCAAGTGCACAAAGATTTTATATTTTAAGCCCGCTGAATGGAGAAAAGTTCCACGGTAGAAATAATACTTTGTTAACAAGAAGATTCCCTTTTTGATCGTTTCGAGTTCTCCCAGAAGAAGATTTCGTTCGTCAGCGAATTCGTCTGTGTTTTTGCCTCATAATAATAATATTAGTTAAATTGAGCGACGGGTGACAGAAAAAGAAGAAAAGACAAAGTTCCGCCGAAACCCACGCTAAAGAATCATATGCGAACGCCTAGAAGAAGCTTAATTTTTTTAACGCTTAAACGTAATCTGTACTTACAACAATTGATAATCGGTCATACAAATACTACTACTACTACTGTTTTCATAATTTTGAGCAAATCCACAAGCTACAGCTGGGAGCCTGACATGACCATTTATACCTGCAGTATTGTACATGCAATTTTGGCTTGACTCAACCCTCTTCGATTATTCCAGGAATGTAATTATCCTCTTTGAAGCATAACTACCTGCATATGCGCTAGCCGCTACCCTAATTAGCCCTGCATGTGTGTGTGTGTGGAAATTCCGAAAACCAAAAGGAATATTCGAGAGTCGAGACCACACAGATCGCAATATATATAAACTGCATATCGCAGGCACTTGCCAGTTCGCCTCACAGTTCGCTGTTTGTCAAAGAGAAAACCAGAGAAGCTTAAGCAAAGCTAGCCCAAAACTTAGGAGCCACAAATTATACGTTCGGTGGAGAAGTACAACTTTCGTACGCGCGAATGGCAAGAATTGGCTCCAATGCGCTCAGAACAAATTAGTTATCCGAGGGTAACAGTTCTCGGCGGACTTTTGTATGCTGTGGGCGATCGCAGCTCTCCTATTGAATGCTTTAATCCTGCTGACAACAAATGGACACAATTACCACATAAGAACGAAAGGTCGACACGATATGGCATCGCTGGAGTTGGCGGACATCTGTACGCAGTAGGGGGAGAGCTTAACGGTCAAACAAGTAAAACTGTCGAGCGCTTTAGTCCTTCAACAAATACATGGACGGTGATAAGCCCATCCTTGGGACAAGCGCTAAGAAGTTTGATATGTGCTTCTTGGAATAATAGACTTATAGCTTGCAGAGGATTAGATAATCAGAGTGTGGTCCAAAATTCTGTTGTAGAGTACAATCCGGAAGAGAACAAGTGGAGGAGATTGCCTGCTCTTTTAAATCATTATTTAGAAGATATTTCTTGCAGTCTATTTACAATTCCAAAATAAATAAAAGTACATACATAGAAAAATAAAATTTGTTAAAATATTTATTCGAGCCGAAAGTTCTGCTGTTTCTCAGTGATAAATGGGACCTTTGTGAAGTTTTACCTGACAAATGAGATCAACTACCTGAATGCTATTCTTACACAATTTGATTAGCGGAGAGCTTCATATATGCCTCACTTCACTCTTGGGTTGCTGTTGCGGTGCTTCATTGCGTTTCACTTTTCGTTACGCTTCTGTTTCTCTGCAAATTGGCTGCAATATTTACTTGGCCAAATTTCAGTTCTAAGATTATGCTCTGTTCCTAACTCTGTTCTTTCAGTTCCATCAGCTAACATGCTTCTTCTCAAGTCGTCAATTCAGCGCACCTTTCACAAATATCGTCGAGTTGTATTCTTCACCAAGCCTTAAGAGTGATTGACAGGTTCTTTAGAACTTGTGGCAGAATCAATGTATTGTCAAGAGTTGGGTTGGTCTTGTATTTAAAGGGCGTCTTCTAAGGCATTGTCACAGGAGCTAAAATGCGTGGAAACTTGTTAGGGCTAGGTTTATCTTACTAGCAACTAGAACGGTCCGGGTTCTCCTGACCTCAACTTTACTGCCATTCTCTTGCATTCTATACGGTAGTGAAACCGTCTTTAAACCGCAGGTATATCTTGCTACCATTACATTCATGCTATGGAACAGTTGGAAGTTGTGTTCGTGATAGACAAATATCTTTGCATCAATATAAAGGGTGATTTTTAGCTGGTTTGGTTTTGGCAACACTGGTTTTGACAGCTGACGTGTGTTTAGTACCTTATGTCACTGTCAAACAGCTTCAGTTTGGTTTGCAATTTAACCATGGATCGTCTTACAAATGAACAACGCTTGCAAATTATTGAATTTTACTATCAAAATTCGTGCTCGGTTCGAAATGTTCATCGCGCGCTGCTTCCATTTTATGATCGGCATTCTCGACCTTCTGAGCAGTCTATTCGAAAGATTGTGACCAAATTTCGCACCAAATTTACTTTGTTGGACATTTAACCACCAACACGTTTACGTACTGTGCGTAGTGAAGAAAATATTCCGGCCGTATCAGCTAGTGTGACAGAAGACCGCGAAATGTCGATTCGGCGCCGTTCCCAGCAGTTAGGCCTTTGTTACAGCACTACGTGGAAAATTTTGCGGAAGGATTTGGGCGTAAAGCCTTTTAAGATACAGCTGGTGCAAGAACTAAAGCCAGCCGACCTACCACAACGCCGAATTTTTGGTGAATGGGCTCTTGGAAAGCTGGCCGAGGATCCGCTTTTTTATCGAAAAATTGTGTTCAGCGATGAGGCTCATTTTTGGTTGAATGGGTACGTAAATAAGCAAAATTGCCGCATTTGGAGTGAAGATCAGCCAGAAGCATTGCAACAGCTACCAATGCATCCCGAAAAAGCCACTGTTTGGTGCGGTTTATGGGCCGGCGGCATTATTGGGCCATATTTCTTCAAAGATGATGCGAATCGCAGCGTTACTGTCAATGGTGAACGCTACCGAGCGATGATAACAAACTTTTTTTTGCCCGAAATGGAAGTTCTTGACTTGCATGATATGTGGTTTCAACAAGACGGTGCCACATGCCACACAGCACGCGAAACAATGGCGCAATTGCGAGGCGAGTTTGGTGAACAGTTAATTTCACGTTTCGGGCCGGTCAATTGGCCGCCTAGATCGTGCGATTTGACACCATTAGATTATTTTTTGTGGCGGTATGCCAAGGCTAATGTGTATAGGGACAAGCCCGCTTCGATTGACGCACTGGAAGCCAACATCCATGCATTCATTCGTGAGATACCCGCCGATATGTGTGAAAGAGTATGCCAAAATTGGACTCAGCGGATGGGCTACCTGAGACGCAGCCGCGGTCAACATTTGCATGAAATTATCTTTAAACATTAAATTGCAAGGTTCAAACTATCGATTCAAATAAATATTTCATTAATTTTTTCGAATTTTTTGTGTTTTTTTTTTTAAAAAAGTTCTAAACCTCTTAAAAAATCACCCTTTATATGGAAGGAATTTAGAGATTTCTTTTTGAATTTGCATTAGCAGTTATGAACTGAATATACCGATGGAAGCGTTTGGAAACATTTTAAGGTGCATAACTGCAGATGGCTTCTTGGTATCCGCATGAAAATTGCGTGTTAATGAGGCTTTTTCTGTGCCCATTGGCGTGTGAAATCTTACTGTCTTATTCTCCTATTTAGCACGGCTTAACTTACAACCTATTAGGAGGGTTTACTTATATGTTTTACACCCGCAATCCTTGGGAAAATAGAAGCGACATTGAAAACTATGAAGTAGGACTTTAACGTGCTCTGCTCCACAGCCTACATCGAGGACTAGTTTATGGAGAATCCACTTGAACATTAAAAACCTGAGATCTTGTACTGGACGGGACATTTTAAAACGGTGTTGATGAAAGGCGGATCTTCGGTTTTATGATATTTCCGCACTCCTGAACTGGGACGCTTTCTCTGATGCACTTTTAGCACCGTTTTTCTTACATATACTCATGAATCAACCATTGGTTTAAAAAAGGTATACCTACCTACTTTTCAAAAGTCGATCTACTGACAAACATTAATAAATAAGGAAGGGAATATATATGGATAAAGAAAACAAAAATAAAGATGAGAAGCAAACAATAAACCGAAGTTAAAAGAAAAATATAACACAAACTGTTCATGTGAAAGGCACATAATCCTTACTCGTTACTAATTCGATAACTTACAAGGTAGTTTTTACATTTAATGTAAGATGTCGCTACTACGCTTGCCGCCTTAAACGTCAACCTATGCATTTCCTTTTTTTGTAGTAAGCTAATTTCGCTCTCGTTTATATTTCAATTGTAATAGAAAAGAACATCACATATTTGGAAAAAGTGTTGAAAAGAGCATGCCCTGAAATAATTCCTTTATACGGAGAATCTGTTTCTACTATACCAACAATTTAATTTGGAAATTAACCTTCGGATACATATTTTCCGATATTTTTTCTTCTCAAGAAATGGTTTTCACACATGATTCTACTTTCTACCTTTTTTTCCCGAACCTAATCAGGATTCTCCGAATTTGTTTACAAATGTTTATTTGCCTCTACTACCTGCCTTCAGTTTATGGCACAGTTTTTCCCCTGTCATATATCACAATATGATAAATACCAGAATTGTGCTTGTTAGAGTAGCGCTTGTTGCTGTGTTAAGACGGAAAGTGAATAGCACTTTCCATTTGAGCAAATCCACAATCTACTTCCGTGAGCCTGACATGACCATTTATACCTGCAGAATTGTACATGCAACTTAATCTTGTCTCAACCCTCTTCAATAGAATCTTTTAAAATCTTCCGATGAATGTCCTTAATTACTGATTTTTCCAGGAAGTGTAACTACCTGGATACCCTAATTACCCGTGCGTGTGGAAATCGCAATATATATAAACTGCATATCGCAGGCACTTGCCAGTTCGCCTCAGACTTTGGTGTTTGTCAAAAAGAAAACCAGAGAATCCTAAGCAAAGCTAGCCCAAACCTTCGCAACAACAAATTAAATAGTCAAGTGAACCAGTATCTGAACGATGTCGCCAAATTCAACGACCTCAAGGACCTTCGTGTGTGACCAATATGTCAGCAACATCTCACGGAAGTTGCAGAGCTTTTACCGGGACCAACTGTTCTTCGATATTGCTCTGATAGCGAAGACGGACAACTTGAAAGTGCACGCTCATCGTACGGTCCTCTCAACATCGAGTGACTACTTTCTGTCAATGCTATGCAGTACGTTGAAGGAAGCTAGGTCGGACGTCATTGAGTTGGGGATCGATGGGCCAACCCTCAAAGCGATCGTCGACTTCATGTACAGCGGTACGATTGAGCTTCGCTGGGAAAACGTCGTCCGAACACTAGCAGCAGCGGATGTCCTCAAAATGACCACACTGAAGGTTGCCTGCTCTGAATTTATCGGAGAAACTATCGACGCTACCAACTGGCAGTTAGTTGCGTCAATGGCCAAACAACATCAGTCCGCTGAGCTCCATAAGAAGGCTTTCGCAGTTGTGCTCGAGAACTTTGAGGAGGTGTGCAAAACGGAAGAGTTTCTGCAGCTCACCGAGGAGCAATTGAGCGAGCTCATTTCGAGTGACGATCTGTGCGTGAACTCGGAGGAAACGGTGTTCCACAGTGTGGTGTCCTGGGTGGAGTACGACAAAGGACTTCGAAACGGATCCATGATCGGCCTCTTGTCACATGTGCGTTTCTCGTTTTTGACGCCCGAATTTATCATCAACAACCGACAGTCCCTAAGCCCAACTTACGAGAGTCTCGAGTTGCTGTTCAGTTGGCTGGAATCGCACTTTTCACGGACAAAGTTGACGAAACGACACTGCGAGCGAAAGAAGGCAAATGGAAAGGAAAAAGAAACACTTTGTTTTTTGAGTGGATATTGGACCGACAATTTGAAAATACAGTCCCTTGATCAAGAATCAAACACCTGGACCGTCGAAGACTTACCACCTGCACCAACAATGAGGGATGGCTATAAGGCGATGGTCATGGATAAGAAGCTAATCATCGCAGAGGGTCGTAGTAGTAACGGGGACCACACTAAAATCGTTGAGTGTCTGGACCTTCAAACAAAGGAGTGGACAAACCTACCTCCTGTGCGACAAGCACGTGGAGTTCCTGCAATGGCTGAATTGAATGGTGATTTGTACGTTGTTGGTGGATATACGGGTAGCAGTTGGTTACGATCGGTGGAGAAGTATAACTTTCGTACACGTGAATGGCAAGAATTGGCTCCAATGCACTCAGAACAAAAGAGTTATCCGAGGGTAACAGTTCTCGGCGGACTTTTGTATGCTGTGGGCGATCGCAGCTCTCCTATTGAATGCTTTAATCCTGCTGACAACAAATGGACACAATTACCACATAAGAACGAAAGGTCGACACGATATGGCATCGCTGGAGTTGGCGGACATCTGTACGCAGTAGGGGGAGAGCTTAACGGTCAAACAAGTAAAACTGTCGAGCGCTTTAGTCCTTCAACAAATACATGGACGGTGATAAGCCCATCCTTGGGACTAGGGCTATATGATTTGATATGTACTTCTTGGAATAATCGACTTATAGCTTGCACAGGGTTTGATAATCAGGGTATATGCCAAAACTATGTTCTAGAGTACAATCCAGAAGTGAACGAGTGGAAGACAATGGCTGTGCTTGAAAGCCATTGTTTAGGGTTTTGGTCTTGTAGTCTATTTACATTTGCAAAATAAATAAAAATGCACACCTCTGCCTAACGAGATTCAAATTTAATACTTTCTTTCGTTACATACACTAGTGGACTCCGCATAGCATTCTGTCTTGTACATTGGCACAAACTGCTCTCCAATTGAAGCTAGCTACGACGTTATTTACTCAGTTCTGTAGCACTGCACTTTCCCCCAAATTTTAATGAGCCCTTCATCCATTGTCGAAACTGGACATACACACCATAAAAGCAACAAATCGCTACGATTTTTATTTGCAAATTATTTGCGTTCGTCGGCTAGCTTATCCGGGAATCTTAGGCGATACAGACGACACACAAGATAATGTTGAAGGGGGATTCGCTGGTGAATATTCACAGCCAAAACGTGAGAAATAAATGGAAATACCAAGCGGAATTATTCGCGAATGTATTTGTAAATAATATATCCAATCTTGCGCTATCAAGGTAGAACAGTCCCTTGGGAAACACATGGGCCGAGAGGGCTCTAACTCAAGGCTTAAAATTTCAAATCTAAGTTTCGGTTGTTTTTTGTAACACAAATTTTACGAGTGCAATTTTTAATTTGCTGTTCAGATTCATAGAGATGGTGGGGATTATGGTACTCAACCAAATTCTGTGAAGACTCGACAGGGTCAGGTATTTAAGTCGTTGCGTATGCGGATGACGTGGTTGTTCTAGTATCAGGAATGTTTCCGAACGTGATAAGTGAAATCATGGAAAGCGCACTGGGTTGGGCTACCAGTTGTGGTCTCAACGTTAACCCAAGCAAAACTGAAACTAAAATACCAACCTTCTCACTTCTCCGCTTGAATAACCAATATCTCACTTTATCCACCAGTGCCAAAAACCTAGGAGTCATCCTCGACCCTAAACTCAACTGGAAGTCAAATAGCGAACACCGAGTGAAGAAGGCAAGTATAGCTTTCTACGCCTCGGCAAGAAGTGGGGTCTTCAACCAAAGATGGTTCGTCGGATGAACACAGCAGTAGTACGTCCTATCCTCACTTACGGGTCACTGGTATGGTGGCCCGCCTTTACCAAAGCCTATAACATCACTAAATTAAGTAGAGTCCAAAGAACTGCTGGAATTGGAATCACAGGAGCCCTACGATCAAGTTCGACCGAGGCGCTCAATGTCATTTTCAATTTTCTGCCAGTGGATCTGCACATAAAAAACATTGAAGAGTGCAGTGCAGTTAGATTGAAGGAATCTAAATGTTGGTCCGTACAACCTTATGGCCACACCAGCATCCTACTTTCCCTTCCTGATGGCATAGGTCGTATACCTGCGGACTACATTGTACCCAAACTCAACTTCCATAAAAACTTCTCTGTTAGATTCCCCTCTAGATCAGAATGGGAGGAGAATGCTGTCGTAAACGAAATCGACAGACCTATCTTCACAGATGGTTCCAAAATTAAGTGTGGAGTGGTAGCGGGCATTTTCTCAACAGAATTAGACATCTTCAAATCTTTCCGCCTCCCCAACGCAGCCAGCGTCTTTCAAGCGGAAGTACTTGCAATCAAGGAGGCGTGTAGACTGCTCTCTTCATCTGCATCTTAATGGTCAGGCCGCGATTAAGGCTGTCGTTTCAACTAAGTCATCGTCCAAACTTGTTTTGAAGGAGGTCACTTACCAGAGCTTGTAATCGGTTTGACATCACTCTCGTCTGGGTTCCCGGCCATAGGAACATAGACGGGAATGAAAAAGCCGATGAACTTGCCAGACGTGGCTCTGCTCTTTGAGTGTCTCAGGCGGAGGAAGTCTTCCCTCCGCTGGCATACGTTAAGAGAGAAATCCTCCTGTACTTCACCTCAAGGGCGGAGACTAGATGTGCGAAGCTCACCTACTGTGTCATTTGAAGAAAGATTTGGACAACCTACAACTTTTTAGCCAGAACGCGTGTAGATGTCGCCCAACTGACGGCAATTAGTACGGGCCATTGGCCCTTGGGAACCCACGGCCCCATAATTCCCACTGCTGTAGCTGCGCTGATACAAACAAGAGTGAAACAGTGTTTCATCTTCTCTGTGAATGTCCGGCACTAGCTAAAACCACACTCAGTGTACTAGGTCATCCCTTCTATGATGACCTTTCCGCCATCCAATGCATCCATTTCAACAAAATCATCAAATTTCTCAACTCCACAGGCTGGTTTTGAGCTCCCTTGACTTCCTTTTTCCCCCTTCTATTTCAGGTTTCGTTAGTTGTGGTCTCAAAACGGCGCTCAATGCGTTATTTGTGTTTTCCTGTCAGTGGATAGGAATACAGTCACTTAAACCAACCAGCCCCCCTTGACCCTTTTCAGACTTAAGTGTCGTTTTCACCTTGCAAATTGTGATGCCGTGACTATGTCGCCTAAATCACTCTTATCATTTCGTATCGTTTAAAAATATGACGCTCCCGCTCTATTATATACTATTATCAAAAGTTAAAAGTTACAATCTCAATGCACAGCGAAACAGATGTTATATCAGTCCGACAAGTCTCCCTCATGAAAATAACATAACAAAAAGTCATTTCCAGCCACTCGGGAGGTGCAACTTTGATAAACTCAGACTCCTTTGTTTGGTTTGCATATTTCCTAAGAGCGGTTTCGCATTTCCACCGACCGATTAGAAAATAACTGATAACTGACTGCAAATCATAATATTTCTGTTACAAAACAGGTTTCAGCTCTTACTACTTGAATCGCATTCCTTTCATGTGAGTACATTAGAAAGAAAAAACATTTCAACTGCAAATTCAGAAATCAAATGCGCCTCCCGCCTCAAATATTTATATTCATGCGACAAAAATTGCACACGAACGAGACTGCCCAACTTTGATAATTGATGCTAATTTGTTTGTTATAATTTATTTCGTTAGATTGTGTCATCGTTCGGATGAAGCGTTTCCATGAGTTTCGATTAATTGCGCAGTTTATGCAGCCGGCATTTGGAATTCACAGAACTCCGCTGCATTCAGCAAGCAATTCCTTACATTCAGATTGGCATGTGCATTACTAGAACCATTCGTTTTATTTGTATAGGTTTCAAATGAGCTACAGCTTATTCAGAGTTTCTAATCGTTTCGTTTATCAAATGTGCAATGCAGCTCAGGAAAAAAAATCACTGGAAGGGACTGATTAGTGATATAGTTCGGAATACGTATATCCCAACCGAAGTGTTCGTGAACAAGTTGTTGTTGTCATAAATAGTTGATTACAGTCGGCAATTTTTTTCTGTGTCAAACGATTGGTATTGAGGCGTTCGAATTCGTTTAAAGTAAATAGAAGCGGCAGGATGTCGACATTCTCACGATTAGTCTGCTACTTTTATTGAAGGAAGTTGCAATTTCCAAATTAGTTGGCTTTCACACGAAAGTTTTACACATACTTTAGGATGTTTGTCAGGCGATTGGGTACCACAGACTCCTCAATTCCACACTTTGGTGTTTTAAGTGCCCGCGTAAGTTACTATTTCTTGTCCTTCATTCTTATTTTTCCGCGACGACGTCCATCCATCCTGGTATCCCAAGAAACATGTAAAGATACTCGTGTCGAATGTTGTCCTTGAGGGCTTCTAGGGTCCCTACAAAAAAAAAAGTCTGGAACGGTTAAGTCGGGCGATCTTGCGGGCCAGTCTAAATCGCCAAAACGAGAGATGAGGCGACCCGGGAATGCGGCCTTCAGAATATCGGTTGTGGCTCGCGCAGTGTGTGCTATAGCCGTAGCTCCGTCCTGTTGGAACCACATGTCCTCCAGTCCTAATTCGTCCAATTGCGGCAGAAAAAACATGGTCCTATAGCGCGCACCGTCTACTGCTGTCGTTTGACCAGTGGTGTTCTGGCCCGATGACTCCTCCAGCGTGAACAGCGCACCATGCAGTAACTTTGAGCGGGTGTAATGGCTCCTCGTGCATTACTCGCGGATTTTCGGTGCCCCAGTAGCGATAGTTTTGCTTGTTCACGTACCCGCTGAGGTGGAAATGAGCCTCATCGCTCATTATGATTTTGCTCGAAAAATCGTCCACTTCGTCCTCGAGATTGAGGATGGCTTGGGTGTGGGTTACACGGGTTTGGCGGTCAACAGGCAGCAGCTGATGCACGGACTGGACTTTGTACGGGAACATGTGCAAGTCTTTGACCAAAATTCGCCTTAGGGACGACCGGCTGATGGCTGATGATGCGAGGCACGGCGTCTGGTCGATGTTTGCGGCGACAGCTCGACATCCTCGTCAACAGCGGCGGTATTCTCGGCACAACGGGCGCTCCGGGGCCGGCCACTCGTGTGGTCCCATACTCTTCAAGGTTGGTGGCCAAACGGCGCAGTGTTTGCGCAGTCGGTGTCGTACGGCCGTGGAATCTGCGATGAAATTCCCGCTGCGCCAACACTACAGACGAATTGAATAGACGCGATTAGTCCGCGTTCTTGGGGAGTGTATCGCTCTCTTTTGGCCCACCTGTTATCTAATATCCCTTTACCCGAAATGTCGCTAAGGTCGCCGAAAAAAGGTTGGCTCAGTGTTCGCTGGTGCTGAAAATTTTGCAGGGGAAATGGGAGAGAGTTTCTTTCTCATTTGTATTTCCACAACTGCGGCAATGAGGGTTGTGTTGAATGCCAAAAATGGCCGCGTGGTATCTAATGGCCAATGCCCCGTGATTATTGCCGTGACTCTGGCGGGTTCTGTTTAGCAGGTTTCTTGTTCTATTTTGATCTTCCTTGATATGACGCAGTTGGTCAACCCCCTCCATTGGAGATTGGCTCTCTGCAGTAAATGCGAATGAATTCGTCCCTTGACCACTCCTTGTGGAACGTGAACCCCTGTCGCAAGTGAGCTTTGTAGAGATGACCCCCGCCTGGCCAGCTCATCTGCACGCTCGTTGCCTTTTATGTCACTAAGTGTGTTAAATGTTACACTGAAACGTTCGCCCAGACGTGCGAGCTCGTTCCGGCACTCCTGCACTAGCTTAGAGGTTATGGCAGCCGATTTGATGGCTTTGATGGCGGCTTGGCTATCTACAAGGATAGCAATGTTTTGTTTGTGCGCTGTGTCACGCCCTAATTGCCCGCAGGCTTCTCGGATGATACTGATATATTCGGAGATTCTGAGTAGACCAAGGTCCCCACACCACAGTTCATCTTAGATCCGTCAGTTGTATATGACCGTGCTGAAACCCTGCACTACTTTGTTCCTCTTCCACTGAGCTCTGGAAGGAAAACTTACCTGGAAGACTTTTCTGAAATTAAGTGGTGGTGTGATGTAGTCGGTTGGAAACGTGGCCGTGCCGTTTAGTAACGAGTCCGGGATGTTGCTGTGGCCATACGGCCTTGCACTCCAGCACCCAGACTCCCTTAGTCTTATAGCGCTGCATAGTGCGGTATCTTTGATGTGTTGGTCAAGAGGTAGAAGATTCAGAAGATGCAGAAGGACTTAAGCGACATTTTCAAATAAAGGGCTCAAGCCTGTTAAACTCCTTCTTCAACAAGTTTATGGACAAAGTGGTTATTATGTGAAAGGGGTTGTTGTACTGCGACCTTTTGGTCTATTGTTCCCCCTGCTTACGCCTCAGTGAGGTATCTGCCCTCATAAGAGTTCCCCTCACATAGTAATTCCTTTCGGAATCATTTTAGAGGTTCTTGTACTATCGTTTCTCCTTGGCGGAAGAAATCCATCCTATAGCACTCTCTCTAGTCCAGTTTCCTTTAAGAATCTTAGGATGAGAGCTGGCTCTAGTGACAGTGTTTCCTCATCAGATAGTTGGTACTTGTCCAAGTTTTTCAGTCTTTTGTGGGTCAGTGCTCAACATGAACCCAGCACGTGTTCTGGGATTTGACTGGACTCATAGCAGAATCTGCAGAGACATTCTTCCGATATATCCAGTTTCCTGAGGTGTTCCTTGAGTCTACAGTGCCCCGTTAGAGTACGAAGGTTATTTTTACTCATGCCGGTTGTATTGCCCCAGAAGTTTCTTGGCCTGCGTCATGCCTTGAGTGTTATGCCAAGTTCTTGCCCTGTTTTCTTTCTCTAGTTTCCTAAATTCTTCTCTGAGGGTGTGATCCCCTATTCCGCAGAATGGTTCAGGACCTATGAAAGCTTCTGATGCTCCCTTTCTTGCGAGTGAGTCGGCCATTTCATTACCCTCTTTTCCCAGGTGGCCAGGCACCCAGCAGAGGGTTATTTTGTTTCTCCTATCCATTCCCCTACAAGTTTGGATTTAATGATGTAGGAATCAATTCCCATAATTGCAGCCTGGCTGTCTGACATTATAGCTATATCACAGTTGGTTATGTTTCTGTCAAGGTTAATCTGGACACATCTATCTATGGCATAGATTTCAGCCAGAAAGATGCTGGTACTTTTGCCCATCGGTTCAGAGTGTTTGTTTCTAGGCCCAAAAACTCCCACTCCAGTTCCCTCATCAGTTCTTGACCCATCTGTGTACCACTTTGTTGTGTTATTGCTCAGTCTGTGAATTATAGACTCGTTGCTCCAGATCTTCTTTGTTGCTGAGCTTTGTAACAAAGTTCTTTTGGAAATCAAATTTTTTGATAGTATCGTCTCTAGTAAGGGCCAATGAGGGGTATTTTTTGAGGAGTGCATCAAACTGTTTCAGTCTATTCCTTCTTTGGCTAATCTTAGAATCGTTTTTCTTGCCTATTCCTCAACCACGAGGTGCAAAGGGGTCAGTTCCAGTAGCACTTCCATAGCTGCGGTTGGGCAAGTTCTCATGGCCCCTGTAATACAAAGCCATGTCAGTCTTTGCACTTTATTGAGTGTCTTTCTTGTAGTGGATGGACTGGTTCACAATGACAATATACATCCATCTAAGGATGGTCGGGCTACATCCCCAGGATGTAGGATAGGACAAAGTGGTTGCATATATCACATTCTTCCTTTGCTAAATCATAATCAGGGTTATCGCGACTAAATTCCGATGGAAATGTTTCCCTTGTCAGCAATGTAAATCAGATTGCTTAATAGGAAACATTCCCAGTGGAATTTTATTCCCGATAGGGGTATTAGAAAAGTCCACATGAGGCAGAAGTTTAACAGAAATTTATTGAAGGCACTGCCAGTAGAAGCTTCAAAGTGTCCGCACAGCATGTAGTGGGAGGGAAATCGAATTGTCACTGCACAAGTCGTCCTCCTTCAGGTTTATATTCATTGCATGGTTTATTAGAAAGCTGTCACCCATCAGCGCATCAACCACCTTGCACAACGTTCTACTGTCATGAGTTTGTTGGTTTGGCATTTGTCATAGATGGATAGAAATTTGTATTTAGCTTAAAAAAAGCCATTTTTGGTCTCGTAGGTTAGTAGTTCACGGGTTGTTTTGACTTTTTGTTGGCTTTACTTACTCGTTCGAAACTTATTCTCCACTCGTTCTGTGAGATTCCAATTGATATGGGCAGCGTGGTGTTGCCATCTTTGAAACCATAAGTACGACTTCCGCGATTGGAAGAAAGACCCTGCCTAATAGAGCGGCGGTCTACGTTTGCGAATAAACCGACAGCGGTTACACAGTCCAACTGAGTAGACGGATGTGAATTGTTCTTAAATTTGTGTCGCATACCTTCTACTTCCGCAAGGATCAGGAGAATGGTCTATCAGAGTCTTCTTAACTGTGTGTCGCTTCCACCTCAGCAAGGATGTCTATTAGAGTCGCCATACAGTTGCAGACGTTTTCTTCCCAGTTGGGAGATTGTGAACTTCCTCCAGGCTTAAGCTTTGTTTCCTTTTTGTGTAGTTACTTTTACTGTCCACGGTCGCTTGTAAACTCTGCAAAAGAAAACTCGTTCGGTCTTCAGTTTCCCGCAAATTGAACTAAATGAATTGCGACATCACCTGTAATATGCTAATAAAATGTATCTTCTCTTCAACAGGAATTCCGAACAGAACTGCCCTACAGCAACTGGTCAGTTCAGTATCCCAAAAACAAATTCGGTCGATATGAAGTGAGCCTTAAAGTCGATCGAAATATAGTTTTCTGGTTCAACATTGCGAATAAAAATGTCCACTTCGAAGCAACTGAGCTTCTGAATGGCAACATGACCATCAAGCAGAATAGCACAGTCAGGGAGGCGGAATACGTATCCATTCGAGATCCAGTCAATCACACAATCGCACTTAAGGAAAGCGATTTGGAATTCCTCAGTCGCAATGCGACGAGCATTCAAACATTTTGGTTTCAAAATTGCACATATCTGGGTGTGACAGATGGTTTCACATATATCAATCGATATCCGCACGAGGAAATGACATTTGATATTGAGGCGCTGGTAGTGGCATCGTTTGAAGAGTTACCCGTTCCGACGCCAAGTACTACGACCACAACTACAACAACTACAACCACGACAACAACAACAACCACAACAACTACAACCACTACCACTCCGAAGCCGACCACTACGAGTACCACACCGACGACGACGACGATGTCGACGACAAGCACAGTGGCTCCCAATAGCACAACCACACAGCATCCCCGGGCAAGGAGGGACACAGCTGCTTTGGCGTCGCACTTCAATAACCTCACAGCATCGGCTAATGCCGAACTCTTAGGTATCGACTTGCCGGCAGCGAACGATCATCATGATGAATCACCAGTGGCTTCGACCAGTAATCCCCTGGAAGAGGCATTACCCTATGTTTGTTTCAACAAGACCATGGTCGCCGCCGACAGAAACAAAACCTACGGCTACTTCAACAGGAGAGTTGTGTCATTATGTAAGTGGTTATTGATTGAAATCCGAAAGGAGGGCGTGCATATATTGAAGAGTTACGTTTTCAGTGCCTGTTGGGGAGTTCTCGTCGAGTACCAATAATTGGTTGCAGCATGGGGATGTTTTGAACTTGGACGTCACCTGCAAGGGATCGCCACCACTGCAATACTGCTACAACGTGTACGACGGTACTTACGAGTAAGTCTGTTGATTGAGTGTGATCTAATGTGCTTTTTGCTTACAGCTCCGTATAATGTGACCGGCAATGAGACATGCTACACTTGGATCCCATTGACCAGTTGCTCGTTCCGACTGCGGCGCTGGTTTACCGACAGCAAGACAATTGTGTTTTTCATTAAGAACCCAGTTGCCACGTCCGTTAATCAGGTCACCATCAACTTTTATGAAGGTGAGTAGCGCACAAGTTTAAAGCAGTTGCCAACAGACTATGCTGACAAATGCACGACTTCGGGGAACGTCCATAAAACTATTAGATTCAGTTGCATACCTCAAGTGCGTAACCTTAGTCCTTCACTCTTCGGTTTTCAATAAAGTTTTCAATCGCGAAAGATAGTTCGCACGCTCTAACCTCAATGGCGACTTTAGTTTCGCATTGATATTCAGCAGTTAGTTAGGCTGTGCGCTCTTCACTGCGTACAGCTTGACCTAGTTACAGGAACTAGGTACTGGAAGGAGGGATCCTTATAATTCGCGTCATTTAAATGTCAAGGAAGGATACGAGTTAATAAAACTTTTCATTTTCAGCGAAAACGCAGTCGCAGCTCTCGGTAATTGTGGTGCCTGTGTCGTTCAGCTTGATTGCAGTCATCTTAATCGTGTTTGGCGTTGCCTACTACATTCAGAGTAGGAATCGGTGAGTTACTCTCGACCACTTGCTCAGTTCAATTTCCCAATTTCATTATTTCCCTACGCACAGTTTCAATGTCGAAGTAGCCGACTTCAATTTCGGCGAAACTCAGTCCGTCGATATGGAGTACAAGACATTCCAGCAGCGTCTCATTGATAGTATTCGCGATGCGATCCCCCATCGAAGGCGCAGCGACAGCAGTGAGTTTCTTCCCGACTCTAGTCCAACGGGAAGCGAGGGCGGCAGTCCGCTGCGATACAATACGATGACATAAGTGAACAAGTGTTTTTTTTTTTAAATTAGTGTTTATATAAATTTAGAATTATCACATCGCCCCCTCCATTCGTGAATGTTTTTTTGAAACTGCTAGAAAAAGGAAGAGTATTGCAAATTTATTTATTTATTATTTTGTTCAGTATTTGTTTCAACAAGTTTATTTGTACATTTTCAATAAAAAAATAATTAGGTTGACTAAAATGCATCCCAAAGACTGTTAGAGCAAAAAAAAAAAAAAAATGTCAAAGCCAACAAATTATACGTGGAATGCTTTCTCTTCTAGATAAGCAAGCAGTAGATTATAGAACGCCGATTAGATTAGAGCCAGAAAAGTCCGTTGGCCTGATTTTCCTTTTCCTTTTGTATTTTTGTTCGTTTTGAAGAACGTTGTCCATCCAAATGCACTCTCATAAACCAGACTGTTCCTCAACAAGTGATGAGCTTTCGATTTTCATTTTCTCTCTCTCTCTCTCTATTTCTATATTTGCTTTTATTACTTATATTTGTATATGTATTTTTAAAATCCCAAATTTTCGATGATCAAAAAGAAGAATCGTATGGTATAATTATTAATTCGTTATTGGAAAAAGAAGATATTCGCTTGTGATAAAAATATAAGTAAAAGTAAATCGTTAAATTTAATTATTCGAGAAAGCAAACAAAGAATCACTAAATATATATAAACTATCTGTAAACCTTTCCGATGTGTTTGTTTACAATTTGTATTATTTAACGGAAAGATTAAAGAAAGCAACACAAAATATATTTTATATGTTCTTAGGCTTAGGTTAAACATTACAAATGGAAAGTAAAACAAACAAAATACAAAAAACAAACACACATTACCTACACTAATATTGGTCTATTGAAAGAGTGTATTATGCAGTATACCTACATAAATATATATATATTATTTAATGATGCAAGAATGTGGAAGATAACAAATTACTATTCATAATTATGTACATAGAAAATAAAAAAAGTCAATAAAATCAAATAAATATTACCAACCGAATTCTTTTACTCACGAATAAGCCATGGCGTGATGGACCTGTCATACGACATTCTGTTGCAACTTTTGTCCACCCTGTCTTTGTTTGTATGCAACAATATGCATGACATGGCATTGTATGAAAGATTCCGCCACAAGTGCTTTAAATTTTCACTAACCCTGCGCAGATACGTCACAAAATAGGAGCCCATAACTTTCGGTGTAGATAAGCTATCAGATTTCACACCCAAAACAAGAAATCACCCGGAAGACGTTATGTTGTATTTATTTAATACACAGTGTCCCCCGTATTAATAAACAAATTTGCACAAGTTAGTTAGCTAGTAGACATCAGATAGCATACAAAAATTTGACGCAACTTCTGAATAACGAGTTGATAACTTTTACGCAGCGTTTATTAATAAGGGGGTGTGGAACTGTTTAAAAACTGGGTTGAGCTAGGGATTCAAATCACTAAATGACTGCGGTGCTCCGTCATGTGCTTTCAAAAAAATCGAGCGTTGGGCGCCACTTACTTTGGTGGCGCTACATTCCGGGGTGCAGCCGGGCCTCAACTCATACGCCTCTCCAGTTAGCTCGGTCTTTGGTTAAAGTTGTTTGAGTTCTCCGTCGACTTGTGAGCGCCACCTAAGGCGAGGTCTTCCTCTACTGCGTTTTCTCTTTGGGTCAAAGAATTTTCAACTAAATTCGTAAGCGAAAACATACTTTGAAGCCTGTGATTGGTTTATTCCTTGTTCTTCCCCTACAAGGCTGGGATCGTACTGTACAACATTCGTCGCTAAAAAAGCAAATACTGAGCTATTGCATCAACAAACGCTTGCGTTGCATTACAGCTTCACATCGGGGCGAAACGCCTTTGAGTACACGCCACATAAACGTTCATTATTTTAACACCCTACAACGTATTCACTTCTTGATATCATTCACGGCTTGAAAATTCTTTTTCTTAAAGCCAAGTATGCTGCTCGCGCTTAAATCAAGCCCCCATACAAAAATGTCTTCAAAGATAAGATTAAGCAAAGCGGTTAAGCCAAGCAGTACGTAGTTCAAGCTAAATTTGTTAGCCACTGTACGAAAAATCTCTACAGAATTTAAGTAAGCGTATATGTAAATGCAAAATACATTTTTCCACAGCTTAATTTTGACAGATCAGAGAAAATGTCAAAATTTCAAATGAAAGCAAATTAGCAGTAGCAAGTCAATCAACTTTTCAAACACAGTTCTTTTTTATACCCTCCAGAGGAAGGTATATTCACTTTGCCAATACATTTGTAACGCAAAGAAGGAGTCACCGGAGACCTCATAAAGTATATATATTCTGAATCAGGATCACATTCTGAATCGATTTAGCCATGTCCGTCTGTCTGTCTGTCTGTCTGTATGTCTGTCTGTATGTCTGTCTGTTGAAAGCACGATAGCTCCCAAAGTAATTGACGTAGGTGAATGAAATTTGGTGAAAGGACTTCTTTTTATCGGCGTCAGGTTGGTATAGAAAACCTGCTATGTCGGTCAAGTAGTTCTGGTACCTCCCTCACAAAACCAATTTTGCATGACTTGTATGCAGTGGAGGGTATCAAAGCATCGGCCAGGCCGATGATAACACTTTTACTTGTTTTACTGTCAAAACTAAGCGAAGTGGTGATGAGAAACATTGGAGAGGCGTTTAATTTTAGCTTTGCTGGAACAGCATACTCTAGGCTTTAAGCTTCGTGCGCTGCTCGGATTTTCTTTCCAAACATTAGCAAAACTCCTATCTGAATTTTAACACAGAACCGTGGATAAGAGTGTCACAGAAAACAGCTGTTCTTTGAAAATAACTTACTTAAAAAATTCAACTCTTTCTTATTTCACCCATTTCCGATTCTAATTATTCCTCGTCAGCCGTCAACCCATCATTGCTAACTTCTCCACAAAACGAAAAAGCAACAGAACACAATGATCTGTCAAAATGTAGGTCGAGAAAATGTGGCGCTTAATTCTCGACACGTTAAATTTTGACAGATATATGAAGAATTCATTTAAAAACAAATGTTAAATTTTTTAGGTCGAGCTACGTACCACTCGGCTAAGGGAATTCGCTTGAATTAAGCTCACCTGAATTTTGGAGAGAGTTTAAATATAGCTCGAGCAGCGTACTAAGCTTCATTGTAGAAATAGTAGTCTATTGCCTATTTCAAAAGTGAAAAATAACCTTAAAATGAGACAAGAAAATTTAAAAACAATGGAGATCTTGCCTCACGTAACATTTATGCTATGTTTATCCGTAGCGGTTAACTTAGACATGGAGTTAATGATAGGTATACACCTTTCTCTGCAACCTCAAAACATACGACTGCTTACAAAAATGACAGTCAAATTAACAGCCCATGTACCTAAATACTTGCAAAAACGAAAAAAACATTCGACTTCTATGTGAAATTAGTACTGAGCAGTTTTGTTTATTTAAGTAGTCTAAAAAATTACTTAACTTCAAAACATCAACTAGGCACCTTATCTAGTTTTTAATATCGGCTTAAATTTATATGCCCTTAAAAATAGACCCAATTATGGTTGCACCCTCAAATGTCGAACTGCCCGCAATCTGGTAGACACCATAAAGTCTCCACTTGACAAATGCCTACTCAGCTGTTTTTGACATTACATGTCAAACGCCATCCAACGGTAGCGCGATGCAACAAGCCTCTTTCAAAAACTCGAAGGAAAAAGTTCTTCCAGAGAAAGCAGAGCTTGTTAGTGAAAATATCGAAAACCATATTTAACTAAAATATCTTCAATAGGAATCTATTGAATAAATTCAAATCATAATGTCAAAGGAGGAAAAAGAGAAACCCCAAGTGGACAAAGAGCTCGACCTCTCGAATGCCGGTCGTGGCGTTTGGCTAGTCAAAGTGCCCAAGTACATTGCCAACAAATGGGAAAAGGCCCCCTCGAACATGGATGTGGGAAAATTGCGAATAAGCAAAACTCCCGGACAGAAAGCACAAGTCTCCCTGTCCCTGACACAAGCTGTGGTCAATCTGGATCCTGAAGAGAAAATTCCCACCGAACATATTCTAGATGTGTCAGTAGTCACAAAACAGACACTCGGCGTGTTCTCGCATGCGGTGCCCAAGGAATCCTCAAATGACGTTATACCCGAAACTGAGAAACTTTACATGGAGGGTAGAATTGTCCAGAAGCTAGAGTGTCGTCCGATTGCTGACACCTGCTATATGAAACTTAAACTGGAGTCAATTCGTAAAGCATCAGTGCCACAGAGACGAGTACAGTCCATCGATAAGATCGTACAAAACTTCAAACCAGTCAAGGATCATAAGCACAATGTAAGACGGAGAGCAAGAGTCGCCTCACCAAATTGCAACATGTACAAATTTTTCCCTTTCAGATTGAGTACAGGGAACGCAAGAAGGCCGAAGGCAAAAAAGCTCGTGACGATAAGAACGCCGTCCTCGACATGCTGTTCAATGCATTTGAGAAGCATCAGTACTACAATATCAAGGATCTGGTGAAGATAACCAAGCAACCGATTGGCTATCTCAAGGAGATCCTCAAAGAAGTCTGTGATTATAATATGAAGAATCCGCACAAGAACATGTGGGAACTCAAGAAGGAATACCGTCACTATAAGACTGATGAGGAGAAAAAGGACGAGAAGTCACCCTCCGATAGCGACTCAGACTAGCCATAGATTATGTGTGTGTCGTGTGTGATTGTCCGATCTATAGGTTTCTTGTAAATATAGAAAAATGTAGAATGTAGCGTGTAAGTTGTTGCGAATCGAGCGAATACATATTTAATATTTTTTTTTGTGAAATTAAATGACTGCGCTAAGGTATATTTTGTATTTGCGTCTTTCTCTTTGATGACGGATGAGAGGATTTTGATTTTACTGGCCTTTGGGACAGAATTTAGCGGAAGAGATAAACGCAAATACTTCTGTTGAGTGTTGTTCGTCTTTTTGCCTTGGCCGGCAAACCAATTGTTTATTAGCTGTGACTATAGCTCCCTGTCTGAATTACAAGAGCTGGCGTTGGTGTGGAGTGTGAGCTATGACTACTTATATCCACTTATATAAACATAAATATCATTTGCAACTTATACATCTACTAAATGCGGAAACGGAAATTTCCTTCAGTCTTCACTTGCGTCAGCTAGACTCCAAACCTTTTCTATTTTGACAAGGCAATCGCCCGATAGTGTTACGACCTTCGATTCGCTCCCCTGGGCGGACGCGCCATCATCGTCGCTTGTGTAGTAACCATATTCCCTCTTCAGATGCCACATAATCCTGTTCGGTTGTGAAATATCATAATCACAGACTTCCATGAGAATCGCCTTGAGATAGGAAATTGGCTTCTTGGTTATCTTCACCAGATCCATAATACTGTAGTATTGTTGTTTCTCAAAGGCGTTGAACAACAGCTCCAGAACAGCATTTTTGTTATCATATGCCGTTTTGGCTTGCTCTTTCGGGAAATTACCAAGTGAGATCTGAATGGGAATAATTGTCTTTAAAAATTTCAAACGATTTGAATAGCTATGTGCGATACCTTTAGGTCTAGTTTTAGAATCCTTTGCAATGTGGATTTTGGAATGCCGGTTTGTCGCACAAGTTGCTGCCTCGATATGTTTGGGGTTTCGGTGAGTATTTTATACACTGCGTTTATGTTCTCGGAGCATCGACCCACATAATTGTGGGCCGGAGGATGCTGTAAATCTGCAATAGCTTTGTATTTTCGAACAATGTCCCTTATTGTTTTGCGGGATGGTGGTCTATTGTTTTTGAAAGAATCACGAAGTTTGTTTTGTGTTTCTTCGAGATCTTGACAACTCTGGTAAAACGTAGTCACAATATGTTTACATTGTGCGGCTGTGAATTTGTTGTACATAATTATGCTGCGGAGTTCCCGTTGAACAAATTTTTTAAAAATAGTTTCAGTGGTTTACTGTTTGCCTTTCCCTTTCAACAAAAAATTTCTATGAGTATGATGGCGATACTATTTGCGAGTTGCGACCATTAGATGGCGTTTCGATATCGGCTGTCAACTGTCAGACAAAATAGATGTTTCGGAAATGGAGACTTTATGGGTGGAAACATAGCGTTGTCAGAATAAAGTGTTCGGGAGTGTAATCATCTTCATAATCATGCCGAGTGAAAGTGATTGAACCGAAAATCATTTTTAAAGATAAATTCCCCAAATACGCAATTCAAACAAATCTAGTCATGATAGGCCTAAAATTTTTAATGAAGTTAATTTCTTCTAATTGAGGCATAGTAAGCGTTTTAAAAATTAACTGTTAGCGCAACAGTTCTAGTTTATCCGAACTTTTCAATTGCGTGAATTCTTATTTTTTAAGACGTAAGGGACTTTGAATTTAATGACTTCGAACTCCAAGCAGCTGAATTGTGAAGCTATTTCGGTTAGTGAAACGTAAAGGTGTGATACTAGTTATTTCGTTGATGAAATCTCACACGCCATGCTTTAGACCGAAGCAAAATACACTAACCCCCCTTACTCTACTTTATATTTGCAGAGACAGATGTTCAGCAAAACCAAAATAGGCTTGTTTTTTTGAGCTTCGATCTCAGCAAAGCAAAGTAAAGTAGGATTTTCAGCACGCAACTACAACAACTACGCTATACTTGACACTTCAAGACTCGCAGTAGTTTTTTGTAAAATGTGTGCTGAAAATCCTACTTTTCTTTGCTTTGCTGAGATCGAAGCTAAAAAAAAACGCGCATATTATTATATAAATAAAAAAAGGTGTAACAACTGCCCAATTGCATCGGCCAAGTTGCGTGGAGACATTTTAACAGCTTCACCCTGTTCATTCACCATATACACAAACCCAACCCTTAGAGCCCTGTCAAAATGCACCTGTCATCTGGCCACCGCCACGGTTCGTGGGTTTTTTCATCAAAATATCAATAATGGCGCCGCCGGCCGCAAGGCATCGATATAATGTAAATAAATCCGATAATCATACGTCCTTTTCAAAGAAAGCTCTACGAAAAATCGTCAAGGAACCTAAGCAATCGAAAAACAAAGATAAAAAGTAAGTACCATTGTCGGGAGTGACCGAAACTGGCTCATACATCACCCTCATATTAACCTGCACTATCTCTTCAGTCAGGCGCCTGTATCGTCCACAAAAGCAAACACAATCGTCCCTGGTGTTGACACCGCATTCAAAACCTTCGTCAGTGCTCGACTCTGCAGTGCCATTTGGTCGTACATCTCGGATTGCGATGAAACATTTAACTATTGGGAACCTCTTCACTACATCATCAATGGCCATGGACTGCAAACCTGGGAGTATAGCCCTCAATTTGCCCTCCGCTCGTACACCTACCTCCTAGTACAAGGTGTACCCGGATGGATCTATCAAAAGCTATTCCATCCATCGCCTGTGTTGATTTTCTACATGATTCGCTGTATTCTAGGATTCGGTTGTGCTGTCATGGAACGGTATATGTACAAGTAAGCAGGGTTGGCGTTGACATGTATGAAATACAAGAAGTTCAAAACTTATTTTCTGTTGCAGGGCCATTTGCCGAGAGTTCGGAATTCACATTGGCAGACTGTGGCTGATATTCCAGCTATTCAGTGTGGGAATGTTTGTATCTAGTACGGCTCTGTTGCCTAGCTCGTTTTCCATGTACTTTGGTTGTGCGGCGTTGGCTGCTTGGTGGCAGCAAAGCTACAATTTGGCGGTTTTCCTCACAGCCATCTCTGCTCTGTTGGGTTGGCCATTCGCGGTGCTGATTGGACTGCCAATTGCGGTGGATATGCTCGTAAGACAACGAATGTACAAATCGTTCCTAATGTGGGCGCTCATTTCGGCAGCGACAATAGGCATTCCCATGATTGTTATAGACTCGAGCTACTTCGGAAGGGTTATCTTTGCGCCACTCAACATTGTGATGTACAACGTGTTCACGAGCCACGGACCGAACCTATACGGAACTGAGCCATTAAGTTATTACTTGATCAATGGATTCCTCAACTTCAATGTTGTCTGGGTGAGTCTTTTTCGGTTCTCTTCCATTTGCTGGTATTAACTTCTCTCCTACAGCTTGCAGCGCTAATCACTCCGGTGATGCTATTCATCGATTATTTCTTCGTGCCAGCAAAGTCCAAGAGTACCTTGCATCTGCCACACTATCTCAGCCTGGCGCCCTTCTTCCTCTGGCTGGCAGTGTTTCTCCTTCAGCCACACAAGGAGGAGCGTTTCCTCTTTCCCGTCTACCCGATGATAAGTCTCTGTGGTGCCATAACAGTCGACGTAATACAACGAATCTTTTTCCGTCTAAAGACGGTCTTTACCAAGCTCTCGGCCGGGGCGCACTACCTCGATCATACGATGTTCATTCCAGTGTTCTTTATGCTAGTCAGCACTCTGCTCGGCATGTCCAGGGTGTTCTCGCTCTATCGCAACTACCACGCACCAATGGACTTGCTGATGGAACTCAATCAAGCCAAACAGGCCCCGGACTACAACGCCGATCGCATCTACAACGTCTGCGTTGGCAAGGACTGGTATCGTTTCCCTGGTAGCTTCTTCCTGCCTGCAACCAATTTCAGAATTAGATTTCTCCAGTCAGAGTTTAAGGGCATCCTGCCCGCCTACTATGAGGGTGGCGACAATGCCACCTCCATTGCGCATCCCTATTTCAATGACATGAACCAGGAGAATTCGCACATGTACTTCGACTATCAGAAGTGCCACTTCCTGATCGATCTCGATGAGGGCAAGTACACCGAACTGGAGCCAAACTACGCCGCCCGGCTGCGCGAGTGGACAGTGCTTAAGAGTCTGCCCTTTCTAATACAAGAAAAGTCCCACAAACTGTTCCGAGCCTTCTACATCCCATTCCTCACGGACAATCATACGACCTACGGCAACTTCAACCTCCTCAAGAGAAAGAAATGGAAGCAAAGTTAAGACGACCACTCACCACCCCCACCTCACCGAACGAATGCAGTTGTAGACGATTGTTTTGAATTTAGTAGAACAGGAAGTAAACTATCTGATGTGAAATTAATTAGGTTCCCTAGTCTTAAGCAACACACACAGCAGAGAGGGACTAAAAACTCATTGAACCTGGCTCAGGAAGCATTTAATTAATTCTTAGATCTAATGTATGTAGATTATCTATTGAAGTACCAGTGATGTGTATTGTACAATGCATGCATTTCGGTAGCAGCAGATTTGTATTATTTTGTTGTTTTCCATTTTTAAAATCTAACAACGAGACATTATTGAGGTAAAATTGTTTTAAGCTAACCAAAGATTTTAAGTTAAAGGCAATTCTTAAAAGCAAAATAAATAAGTTCTGTATAAAAAAATGCGTAGGTACTCTTTTACTTTTACTCTCGTTTCGTAAATGCCCACTTGCGGGTAATTTCGCTAAATTTGTAAACACCCTGGGAAGTGGAAACGCAACGACGCTTAGTGTAGTGTACTGAATGGTTATCCTACGATGAGCGTCGAGGAATAGCCAATTTTAAAGGTGGTTAACTAATTCTGTGGCGAATGCATAGACTGGCAGGATCAGATCGCGAGCTTTGGGAAGAAGGATTCGGAAGCACAACGGCCTATTAAAAAGGGAACAATAAGCTCATGAAGCGATTAATCGAGAAAGATATAAAAATGCCCAAGCGTCGCTTTAGCAATCGAGTTTCGCAAAGCATGCTCATGAGTTCAGTTGTTTGCCACTCGAGCGCCCCGAACGAGATAGTTTTCAGCCTAATTGATTATTAATTGCACGCAAGTAGAACATAGTATTTATGGTGTCTTGCACTTTGTTGCCGTTGAACGAAATGTAAATGAGTAGGTTAGGTTAGGTTGAGTGGGGTTGTGAGATCGTTACAAAAGACAAAAGGCACTAAGACGGGCCCATCGCCATCCCCTGGGAACCATTGCGGTTAAAAACCTAAACCAAACCGCCCAAGCAGTCAATTTCCTTACAGAATTTAATTATTGTCCCTATATTGCTTGAGGAACCAACCTCCTCTAAGTTGTTAAAGAAGTACCTGCCCAGGTGCTTCCTTCTACTCCGAGCAATTGCTTGACACTCGCACAGAAGGTGGGAGATGTCTTCCGTGACTTGAAGGTCCTCACGGTACCTGCATATATCCATATTGGCTAAGCCTAGTCTCATGGCATGCTTCCTTAGAAGGCAGTGTCCAGAGAGTATTCCTACCGTTAACCTTAACTTTGTTCTACTATGATTTAGTAGTTCTTCAGACTTTTTCCTATTTAAGACGGGCCAGATTGCCTTTGAGACCCTGTGTCCTTCCAACTGCGACCATCTTGTGGCTGCTATATTGGAGGTTTCCACAAAGATAACCCTTTTAGCGACGGCCATCGGTGGTCTGATACCCTTAATCATTGTATTTAGTGGGAGTTCCGCTCCTTCCTTAGCCAGAACGTCGGCGTTTTCGTTACCTTCAATATCACAATGCCCTGGTACCCAACACAATTCTGCAAATATAATGCCTTAAGCATTATGCGGCAATTCCTGACTAGTTCAGATTTAGTGGGTGATTCTAGCGCTTTGAGCGCAGCCTGGCTATCAATGTAGATGGCGATATTCTTATTGGATATCGATCTCATTTCAAGTTCTTCCGCAGCTTTGAGTACGGCCAGGATCTCTGCCTGGAACACACTGCATGTGTCCGGGAGTCTCAGTGCCATTTGTAGGTCCAACTCGCTGGAGTATATACCTGACCCCGTACCCTCACTGGTTTTGGGACCGTCAGTATAAACTGAGGTCATCATCATCCCTCGAGACTAGCTTTCTGTGCCAGTCTTGTCTGTCCGGGTACGACACATTGTATGGAGTGTCGAAATCAAGTGTACCAAGGATTTCGGAGAAAAATTCCTTTAAGATGGTGCTATGTCCTATCCTTTTGTTATTAAAAAGCCCTGCGTTAGTGAGCCGCAGCGCACTATTACCAGCATTTGATTGTATTTGTAAGTCCAGTGGTAAAAGATGGAAAAAAGCTTCCAGTGCAGCCGCTGGAGTGGTGCGTAAAGCACCCGTAACGGCAATGCAGGCTGTTCTTTGTACCCTGGTCAACGTATCCCGTACATACTTCTTGTTCGTGGCTTTCCACCAGACAAGAGCCCCATAAGTAACTATGGGCCTTACTACCATTGTATATAGCCAATACAACATTGACGGCCTAATGCCCCATTTCTTTCCTGCTGTCCTCTTACATATGAAGAGAGCGTTATGTGCCTTTGGACTCTTTCCTGAACGTTAAGTTTCCAATTTAGTTTCCTGTCTAGTACCGTACCAAGATATTTTGCGCTCTCCGAGAGGGAAAGCTCCACTCCAGCAAGTCTGGGCAGCTTGAAGGGCGGTATCTTATATTTTGTACTAAATAGTACGAGTTCGGTTTTCTCCGGGTTGACTCGTAGTCCGCACCCTTCGGCCCATATTCTGAGCCTGTTGAGGGCTGTTTCCGCATAAGTTCGCTTATCGTACTTATCGCTTATGGGAGTAAATAAGTAGTTGGTGCAACAGATCCGTAGAGACACTTGGCCTAGCTTCTCACAACTATTCGTTTTGTGTGAGTTATTTATTTGGGACGAATAGAAGGGATCTACAATTTTATGCCGTGCCCAAACGACCAATTGAGAAGCTCTTTCATGACAGTTAAACCACACATCACCAAGGTCGAGTTCATCGAGTTTTGGGATGAAAAATTCTTCAATCATCTCTCTGTAGCGCGCTGCATTCACCGTAACAGTGCGTTCGTTTTCTTCGAAAAAGTAAGGACCAATTATCCCTACTCTCGAAACAGCACACCATATACGGTGACACGTTCACAATGCAGTGGCGTCTGATGAATTTCACGTGGATTGTGATCACTCCAATATCGCCTGCGGGATGGATGTTGAAGCGAGTACGGAAAGCACGTTGAGTGGAAAACATGGAACGACCGTTGGAAAAGTAAGCCTCGCAGGCAAATGCGCGTTGCTCTTTCGTCCAATGCATGATGTCGACTGACTGCGGCGTAGATGAAACTTCAGGAAGTCCCCTAAAAAACCAGACACTCTCCACCCACATCCGACCACTCCCCCCACCCTGCTTGGCGCCAAAAACAAATCAGCAAGTTTTCTTGCCGCACCCTGTACAACAGAGGAAACATTTTTCAAGTCGATATCCATGGAATGCAATTTGAACAGCTGATCCATTTGCAAAACCAGATCAATTTCGTTGCATGTTCCATAAGCCACGTTAAATCTGAGTTCTGAAAAAGATTTTTGGTGGTCCCAATGAAAAACGACATAAGTTTGACTACACCTTTAACAATGTCCTGAATAACACCACCACTTAGTCTTTATAATAACTTTCTCATTTATTTTTAGAAATACGAAAAAAAGTACAAAATTTTATTCGGAAGCTTTACATGGAATTTTCTTAATCTCTAAACACGACTAATAGGATAGAGTTCTCACATTTCTTTTTTTGTTTTTCAAAAATAAATTAAACATAACAAAACGAATCACGCAACTAAATAAAATATTATAAACGTGAAAAATACTTTTTACAAAATTGAGATCCTACATTGCTAATGGGGAAGAGAGTATTTTACATTTCATTATCTGTCCTAAAATTAAAAGTACCTACATTGTGTCCACCTTAAGGCTTGATTTTTTTTAACTTGCGCTGCTCACTGCGTGTGTGTGGTGTTTGAAAGACTGTCACTGTCATGTCTAAAAATGCTTTCTAGCGATTTATAAATTTTTTCTGTTCCCTATGTTGTTCTACTTACGTCTGCTGTTTAGCGGAAAGTGTTTATCCGAATAAATCGGTTGAGTACAGTAATTCAGCTTAAGTTAATGTGCGATTACAATGGAATTGTATCCCACCATAGTGGGATGAATAGGATTTTTGACACAAGCTTAAGTCCAGATAAGTATTTCAATTGTGGTTGACACTTAACTAACTTCGCTTGTTCGTCTAATGGTGTTTTCGATTGAAGAAAAGAAGTGCCCTTTCTATGAAAAGATCAAATCTAGAAGTGCTCTTTCTATGTTTTCTATGTTTTATTAAAAAAAAAAGTGCACTTCCAGGTCAATTCTTAACACGAAAGAAGCGTCCGGAATATTTTGAGAGAATTGCCCTGAACTCACCAACACACACTAGCAAAATGTCAGATTTAAATGTTTGTTGTGTTATTAGAAACAAATTTTTCGCTTTAGTCTAGACTCTAGAGCGAAGTCACATGTAATTTCGCGCGATTGTCAAAAACTGTAAACTGCTCTCCTAAAAAAAAGGTAAAACAGACTTTAGCGGTTGTCTTGTGACCACAGACATTACAATGTCGGCAACCTGTCAAATCGTACAGCTACAACAATTTATCAGGTGGAAGACGTTAAATTATATTTTTTTGATTCACGCTTCCACGATTCTTATAAAGGTACGCGAAGGTATGAGAAGAGAATTTCGCTTCTCGATTTCAAGTCAGAATCCACTCAAGAAGCACTCATACAAGTGCAATTTATGTATTTATTACAAGTCAGCTGACAGCAGTCGTAGATTATTTTTTGGCATTTCACCAATACTTTGGTGGATTCTGTCAGAAGCAGTTTTGCTGTTCCATTGGATTTCAGAATGAGTGGATCCCCGAGTGATTGCGGCCAATTTGCGTGTTCAGTATTATCAATCAAATCAAATGCTAATCTGGAAGACTTCTCGAATGGAATATCTACTCCTTAGTCCTTACTCCTTATCGTAATGTAAAAAAATGCACACGATTTTTTATTTGAGTGGTTATTTTCGTTCTGTGAGTGCGTTCAGGCCACCAGATCTGTGGTTTTTCAGTTCATAAGTCATATGCGTTCTATTGTCCTGCAAGTTGGCCTTAACAAACGACACACACTCCTACCTTCCAGCGCAAGTCTTAGAAAACCAAACCTTTAGCTAGCTTAATTCTTAAAAGTACACCGTTAGATTATTTTCGGACGAGCCCATATCCTCGGTTGCTGAAAGCAAATTCGACTTATGCGGCTCCCATGCCATCTTCTTGTTGTTATTCTCCGGATGTTCTACAGTCTCGTGGATTGCGATCGAATGTCGCTCCATTTCGCCGTCGTAGAGTTGGCCGTTAGCGGACGCCCTAGATACAATACCTGTATATGCAAGAAGAGGGATGAAAACAAAATTACAAGAAAGTTATGGATTTTCGATTGGGGAAAGTCTAACTTCTCACTGTAGCGGCGTAATTGTCGCGTTCACGTTGTCTCTCGCGTTCGCGTTCACGCTGTGCTTCGCGCTCAAGACTGGCCGCAAGAATTGTTGAAGCTCCCGCACTAAGACTACTCCCAGATCCACCATGACCATTAGTGATGGGGTTTGTGAGCGTGACATTACCGCCGGCTGTAGTCTTGACCCTTGGCAGACCATTGTGTTGCGGAAGCTTGGGCCGTGTCACTAGGTTAGCTGAGGACACGTTACTGTGGCCCTGAGAATGAACTCTGTTCCGGGCCTTTGAGGATTTGTTTTTAGTCTTTGATCGGATTATGTAGCAGGAGAGGACGAATATAATGATTACAAAGATTCCCACAAGGATGCCAAACATTCCGAGAATGCTGGACGCCCAGGAGGTCTGAGCCAGGGCAATGCCTTTCATTGTGACGGTGATTGGAACCGACGTACTTCGAGGTGGCACACCGGAATCTGTGGCAATGGCGACGATGTGAATCGTGGACTCATTCACTGGCATTTCGGGACGAATGTAAAGGTTGCCCGAGGAGTCTATTTCGAAGAGGCCTGCGTGTTGGCCTCGTAGTGATAGCTCGATCTTGTCGTTGCGATCGCCATCGGCGGCCTCGATTTTACCAATCATAACGCCATCGAAGCTCTCTGCACGCGATCGCAGGCTCTGCTGGAAGATAAAAGCAGTTGATTTGCAATCAAACATATGCGACTATAATACTTACACTCTTTGGAACCACGAATTCGTAGTGTGTCTCTCGAAACCTCGGCTCCCAGTCATTTACATCGATCACCTCAAGGCTGACCTCTGCGGTGGCGTTCGTAACGCCATCTGTTGCCACTACCATGAAGTCGTGGCGCGTGGCCTGCTCAAAATCGAGCGGTTTCTGAAGAATAACTTCACCTAGTGATCCCACATTGAAGATCTGCGACTGCACAGGATCCGGGATGTAGTATCTCAGGTGTTTGCCAGGCTTATTTGTCGGCAAGGCTAGTATTCGATTTCCAATGAGCACGTCTTCGCGCACCCTCATTGCGAATCTCCTCTGAACAAACGCCAGGGTTGTCATATCGCTGTGAGTGCCCGGGCGGGACAAAGTGACCGTCGTCAAGGCATACCGATCGGGGTTGTCGATTTGAGTCGCCTTCACAACCAACGTCGCTCCGTTCACCAGGTCTGAGTAGCCAATCGGCGCAAGAAGAGTGATCGCGCCGGTGTTGGGATGTATGCGAAAATACTTGGTATCCTGCGACTGGACAATGGAATACTGAATTGGGGCGCAGATTCCTTCATCTTGGTCGACGGCTTTGATGGCTTCAGGACGGATTTTTATCTCGCCGGGTCTTCCGTCTAGCGGCAGTTCGCCCTTGTACGATTCTCGTAGAAATCTGGGATTCTGATCATCGGCATCGGTGATAACAACCCTGAGCATGGTGTCGGTGAACTTCGGCGGAGTCGCCTGATCTAGAGCTCGCAACTTGAGCGTAAAGTTGTGCATCATCTCGTAGTCGAGCGGCTTCTTTAGCACCAGGGTACCTTCGAGAGGATTCAGAAACTGAACATACTCCGAAAACGGTCCTGGCAGCACCTGATATTCAACAGTTGAGAACGGTCCCTGCTGATCGTTGTCTGCTGCCCGAGCACCCTGAAGAATGCGCGTCCCTGGCACTGTCACTTCGGATAGGGTCAATGTGTACGGTGTGCCTATCCATTGCGGGGCATTGTCATTAACATCTATCACTCGTACATTCACTGGGATGACGAAGCTCTGAAGAAAGAGAAAGAAATGAAATTACAGTTACATTCCACAATGTGTGCCGGGGTTGCGTGTTAATTTGGGGGGGGGGGGGGGGTCACAAAACAAAGTCAGACGCTAAGCTAATCGTTGCTCCGAAGCACAGAGTCAATGGCCTTTTATTTGTTGCTTCTTGCACTCGGACTGCATTAGCGGCGGACTTACCCTCTTACTCGGGAGAGGGTCAACTCTGTGTGAGCGGGAAAAGTGCAAAGTTGCGCTACTTTTGTTTTGGACTCTTTTCGGGGTTGTTAAGTGGGGTTGTTAGGCGTGCAAGAAGTGGGTTAGTGGAGTCCTGCGGATGTGATGTGCGATGGGGTTAATGGAACCATTCCTTGCTAAGTTTTATGAACTTAGTTCGGAAGTAAAATTTACGGCCGAATTGTTTTGAGTGGGCGACTTGTACTTACCGGATCCGTTGAATGCCTCCTCGCGCAAATCACGTTCACATAGATCGAAGATGGGCCTTTGACACCCTCTTTATCCAGTTCGACAGCTAGTACGACATTCTTCGTTCCCGGTACTATCTCCACGGGGGCGTCGCGTTCTCTCAGTGACAAATTGATGTCGCCCACGTCCTCGTCAGGATTCCCATTGATACGTAGCTTCCCAATTACCGAACCAACTTCGAGGTCTTCGCTTGCGAGAAAACTCTCCGCCGAACCACCACCCTCGAGATAGCATCTTGAATCGAGTATCACGCTTTCCACAGCTGTAAGTATAGAGATTAAAAGGCAGTTGAACTTTAATACAGAGGCAAATGCATTTTCGAACGTCTTGACTAATTAGCCAGGAGCATGTTAGAAGCCATTACGACTTGATGGAGAAAACCCCGCCATACTTTATCGACTTTACACATCTATTTCTCGAATTTACACATAACCTGAGAACCAATGCAGCATGGTCAGTAAACCCATTTGGTCACGCTCTAGTAAGCTTCCGATTTCCATTGTGATGGAAGTGGAAACGAGTGTTTTTTTCTTTTTTTGGTGCAATATGATGAATTTTACGGGGGAGGCTTTGGAATTTGAATTAATCTAGAATTAGATACGAATCATGCGAACCGTGCGGATATTTTTGTTATCGCGTTTATCTTTAGCGATTCATTAGATGGAGAGTTTTAATTACGATCCAGTGGATGATGGGATACAGATTCAAATGATGGAAATGCATTGTTGGTTGATAAAGGAAACATAAAGCAGAAGGTTTTGCAACGTTGCGGGTTAGACTGCAATGCAGTTGCTTGATCTGGATCTGCTTAGAAGTGGCGACCATTTACCAATACCCGCCAGTATTTAAAAAAAAATTATTGCAATTTGGACCGGCAGCGTTGGCGACAAGTTAATTAATTCGTAAATACCCATAATAATAAGTGGGAGCATTGTCAACAGCAATATGACGCAGAGGTCAGACTTCAGACTAAAGTAAGACATCTTGAATAATGATGAAGAATTGCATTTTCATATTTATGATAGGATTATCAGCGGAAGAATCGCCGGCGATTCGCAAAAAATACAGCGAAGGAACAAAGTGCGGTTATCCGAATGAAATTTATACCGATTTTGAACTGATTCCAAAGTTCAGGGATGGTACTGGCAGACGCAGATGAATTCCTTGGTAGAAGATAGGTATCAGTTTTAAGTTTTTCTGTAGAATTTTTATAACTAAAGCGGGTTCGCATTGTTAACAATTACTGCCTTTGGGTTACACATCATATGTTTCTTTTATATCTAACTAGTTTCTGCAAAGGCTCCTAAATTGTGGAGACTTACACTTACTCGCCTTTAAGCTAAATTTTAAGCCTTTAAAAATGATTAGTTGCGCCACTTATTGACAAATGCTAAATATATATTCACTTGCTCTTGGCAGATAAATGGCCGTTTCGGGTTTGCCTCACGTGGATTCGAAATGACGCGATACGCAGATACGAATATCAGAGAAATCAAAATGGCGGATTTCGTCAAACCAGTGAAAATAAATAAAACGGTGAATTGTAATCGATCAACTGACGTGTAAATGGTTTACCAAAAGTATAGTGAACTTTAATGTGACTTTCAGCAGTGTCCTAGAGTTAAGGTTAGATTAGACTGTATGCCAAGTGGTCATAAAATGCCAATTTCTGACAGTTCTCTTGTCAAAATATGGTCATACAATGTAATGGGCATATCTCATATGCTCTAATGACCTAAATGCCACATATGACCAGGCTGATTTTGACAGATAAAAATGCCCAAATAGCATATAGTGTAATCGGACAATAAACACGAATGCCAGCATAAAGCTCTATATACCCATATGAACTTTTTTTAAATTTCGTTAGGGCATTGCTGGCATTTTTGATAGAACACGAATTATTTTGTTGTCATCGGTGTTTGAGTTCGTGGAATTGTGATTTATTTTCATTTTCGTTTTCTTTTTTTGTGGATTATTCAATCTATCATTTGTGTAAATTATTTAATTGCGTTTTTCTTTGTAATTTGTTTAGGTTTAATAAGTGGTCTTGTCTTTTTCCAGTAATTGTGTTAAATATACTTTTTTCCTGTTGTGAAATTTTGTTTGTGTGGAAATTGTTTGCTATCTATTTGTAAGTTTTTGTAAATTTCGTTTATACAGAGTCGACCTCGAATTTAGATTTCGTAACATAAATAAAAATTTCCAACTTCAACTTGTTGCTTTGCTTCCTTTACAGCATTACCCGACTACAATATTTGATAATGAATAACAAATGCCTAAAATGACCATCAAGGCAAATATGGACCATATTGGTAATTTTGGTCATATAGTCTAATATACAGTTTTAATAATCCTGACATTTTGGTCATTTGACAGCTAATCTGGTCATTTGCCTATTGGCATTCATATGCATAATTGGCATACAGTCTAATCTTAGCTTTAATATTCAAAAAAATTCGACTACTATTTAACAAACGTCAAAAATTATCTATGAAAAAAACCTGCTTTTTAGCACAATTCTTAAAAAACCCTAAAATACTTGTGGTCAAATTGTTGTATAAGAACGAGCACTGTTTTTGTCGGCTGTCAGAGTCAGATAGAAACAATGGGGATGTTCAAGAATCTAGTTCATGTCGTTTTGCATTGGCCACAAAAAAAGCGAGTCAGAGCAATTTTGCGTGTGGCGATTTCTGAGCGAGATCTACATTTACACTAACACCAAACATTTGATATTTTTGTCAAAGTTAAAAGTGTGTCAACTGTCAACACAAATGCAAAAATAGTTGTAATCTCATTTCATTTTCCATTGGGCGAAGAAAAACTGAAATCTGAGAGCAAAGTCAATATAAAAAATGGGGACGTTCAAGTATCTAGTTTAGTAAGTCTGACAGCTCTCTCTCTAATTGTATCTCGGTTTTGATTGGGGAAATCGGTCAAAAGAGCAGCTGTTTCAGTTGACGTTTATGGAGGGGTAGCCGACGAATCTAGTCAAGAAAGTCGTGACTGAGTACTAAGTTGACAGTTCTCATATGTAGCTGACACAGAAAAAGTGACGTTCTCGACCAATCTAGTTTTTGCGTTCAGGTTACATCTCATCCAGACCAATCTAGTCGACTTAAGATAACTAGATTCTTGAATGCGGCCAATGAAAAACGACATAAGTCTGACAGCTGGTTGACTGGATGCGTTTCAGTTTTATTTGGCCTAGATTGGTCACATGAGTAGTTAGTATCCAACGAATGTAGCAGTTCACAATTCGTTCGTAAAATGTGACTAACGTAGAAAAAGTGTCAATCAGTCAAAAGCAATCTAGTTTGCATTCAGTGTACAATGTACATCTGGTCCAGACCAATCTAGTCGACCTAAGATTATACTTTGATTTGTGAATGCACTCATAGTAATGATGATAAAAACCGAAATTGACATGGGGTTATCGTAGTAAGCCATTTGTCAAAAACCGTTGGTCAGTAAGGTCGATTCTCTTTCGAGTAATTTGGGCCGTGAACGCTTCAACAGTGAATGACACTTATTGCTGTCAAACACATTTCGATTCAGTTCAATGTTTGAATCTTGACTTGAAAATTGTGCGTTAGTGTAAACACACGAGTCAACGAGTCACATAGATCTGACACATGTCACGTTTTTCTTGCATTTGCTTACTCGGTTTATTGAAATACGAAATGCAAACGGAAGTCCACATTATTTGTTTGATCATTTTGGTGGTCGCTTAAATTCGTACCAAACCAAAGCCTTATAAACCCTTCGTGTTGACATAACAGTGTATGTATTTCCCAACACAACGATATTATGACTGTACCCTCAACCTCTTTTGGTTTTTTTTTGATTTAAATCACCAGTCTTATGAAATATCTATAATGTAAGACAAAAATAAACCGTAAAACATGTAATTTTGTGCGGAATAGTTGGGTAAGCACTAAAGACTCGAGCCATCATCGTATGTATTGTTCCAAATCACTCATATGTGACATAACTGCACTAGCCCCATAAGACGACAACAATTTACATATACTTAAGTCATTCCTCTGTTGGGTCTTCGGTTCGTATCGTACCTATTCTTGTAACGAAATCATCAAAATACCATGGTGCATCGACAAAGAACGATACAATCAAAAATCATTGTTCTGTGTCAGAAGGAAGGCACATAATTACACGTATGCCCCCTCAATTCCATGTGACAGTCTATCTGACGCGTGCACTTTTTCAATTACCGTCAGAAATGTCGAAATTTCCACATCATTTGTGTATATGTTTATATAGGGGGGGATGACTCTATTTTACTCCGAGACATAATGCGTCACTGGAGCGTATCAGAACGTGGCCGTGGCGCAACATAAGCGTTGCGGACTTGTTGAATGTCTTCAGCGTTTCGAGCTTATCTCGAGTTATGTGATATATGGGATCGCGTCTACACTCCTAGGGGCAATAAAGTTCAACGAAGTGTCTATAAATTTTAGATCTTGTACTAGTAGTGTGTTGCCCAGCCCCGTCTGCGCGGTGTGATGCCTCTGAAGGGAGCACCCACCAGCGCCTAAGGAAATCACCGAACTGTGTACAGTCGAATGAAAGCAAAAATTAAACCGAATAATTTCACTTTCTTTCTTTTTAATAATATTTGCGTGGTTTTTTTTTCGTTTTGTTATTCTTAGCAGGCGTTAATGAGGTTCAACCATTCCAAAGACGAAGAAAGTGACGGTTTTTTATTTGTGGCTCTGTGCGGTCGGCTGCGTACTGGGGTGCTATGCATTGTCACTCGCTGCCTTGCTGACAGGATTTACGGATGAAGGAACTTACGGCATGGGGAGTTTGGTTTCCAACTAAAAGGAAAACGAAGAGTTTCTTAACATCGTTAATGAAGTGGAGCTTGTCTTTTATTTTTATTTGATGTGAAAAAAATCAGGCATCAAATGACGTTTGTAATGCCAATTTACTTTGACTTTCATGCTGATTGTTATGATGGACCGAGATACATCTAGTCAAACAGCTGTCGGTCTTACTAAACTAGATACTTGAACGTCTATCCAATGTACTTATATAGGCAAAATAAATTTATTCCAGTTTTGACAGGTGCCCCTTCTTGAAGTGTTCTGACAGAAATGCGTTGATGTGTCATAGACGATATTGACAAATGGAACCTTAGCTCCTATAACTGAAAAAAAAACTTTTCACGTGACCAATCTGGGCCAATAAAAACGGAAATACATCAAGTAAGACAGCTGTCAGACTTATGGCGTTTTCGATTGAAGAAGAGAACTGCTCTTTCTATGAAAAGAGTAAATCTAGAGGTGCCCTTTCGATATATTCTATGTTTCATCAAAACAATCGCACTTCCAGGTCAATTCTTAACACGACAAAGTGCCCGGAATATGTTTAAAGAATTACCCTGATCTCACCAACACTGACTGTCAGATTGAAATGTTTGTTGTGTGAATTTTCGTGTGCGAAATTGAAATATATTGATTTGTCCTATTAAAACATTCATATTTACTGTAGAAAATAAAAAGTAGCAACAGAAAACCAAATCTCACATATGGTGTCTAACACTATTACAAAAGTGCTCCAACAAATAATTTCATGGAACAAAGCAATTCTGAATTTCGGGCCCATTCTCTCGGATATTCAATGAAAAACGCAATTGCTTAACTAGAAATTGGAACGCCCCCAATGGGGACTTTAAGTATCTAGTTCGGTAAGTCTGACAATTGGCTGACTTAATAGTTTACAGTTTTGTTTGGATCGATCCCATTAACAGTTTTATCAGCTGACGTTTACGAAGTGAAAACCGACGAATCTAGTCAAGAATTTTTTGACTGAGCACTAAGTTGACAGTTCACATACATGCGAGCTGACGTAGGAAAAAATGACGTTCCCGACCAATCTAGTTTTTGCGTTCAGGTTACATCTAGTCCAGACCAATATAGTCGACTTAAGATAACTAATATTTGAATTTGCCAAGTGTCAAATGAGAAGAGGAAAAACCGAGTAGTGACAGTTATAAAAAGAATTTGCGTCAAAAAAATGTGTTCCGCCAATGTGCTGAAGAACTTTTTTGTTCGTTCATTATAATTGCTTTCAATCTTCAACTCGGCGTCATTTGTACATTTCTTGTATTGATTTTGATAGACAGATCCTTCTTTCATTAAGTAATTATCTATTTTAGCACCTTAGAGGACATTCGTTCAGCAACAATCAATTACATACATACAGCGGCTTAATCCCACCGATACCCACGCTAATTTTCATCCCACAAATTACTCCCATTACGTACGTTGAAGTTGATTATCGCGCTTTCCTAGTCAAATATCATAATCGATTGCCATTTAGCTTCAATTGAAATGGGCCTGTGTTTATTATTCTACATCGTACTCACCTGCTGCTAATTAAGTGATCTATTACAATCAAGTATCATTATATTCGTATCGCGCTATTCTGTGGAATTCATAGAACAACTCCAGTAGTTAAGTGTAGTCAGACCCATAACAATGATAATGATTTAAATCACTTCTCCGAAAAGTCGTTGTTTTTTCGATCTCTATTGACCACCCAACTCCAACTACAGCTACAGCGCTTCCGCAGAATTTACACCGACACAAATAAATCTCAACACCTATCGTTAACCATGTGAGAAAAGCCGGCAGCACTCCAACAATGGCAGCCAGTTAAGATAATAATCCGCCCGCATTCAAGACAACAGCCATTAGTCGGCTAACATCAACCGAATTTCCCACAAATTAATTACGAGCAGTACTTTCTTGGCTAAAAGACAAACGACGAGGTACTCGTAAGTAAGTGTCAAGTTGTCAAATGGAAATGACTTGTCAACTAATTTGACCTTAACCTTGTGTGTTCCCCCCACCAACGGGCATTGGCTGTCGAGAATAGGGCCAATGGCCAAGATGAGTATAATAAGAGTACCGTTTCTCTAGAACGCTTAAGATAATTGAGCAACGAGTGATGGCTCTGTCGTCTGTCCTTCTGTGCCTGAGCCAGAGCTTACTGCTTTACGAAAAAGAGAAGAAAATATTTTAACAATAAAAATTGTAATGTGATATCTAAGAACTTAAAGTAGCTATATGAGTTGACACAGTAAGTGATGTTTGTCAATGACGATGACAATGGCACGCTGGTCTGGCAGTCGTTGTTCGTGAAATTAGACTCTTTTTCGAGTCAAACGGTTTTGGATGGGGGTTAATTGATATGAATTAAGAATCGTTTGCAAATTTTTCCTTTGTTTAAGTTGGGCAGTATAATTCATTAGGATGGAGTTACACTTGACCAAGAGACAAACTTGATTTATTACATTTTTGCTAGCGTTTACACAGTTACCGTGAAATGAATAAAAGTCAATGCCAATTAAAAAAAAAAAAACACGCGGAACACTATAAAGTAGTAGATTGGGTAAATCGTCGGAATCGGTGTACCAAAATATGTGTGCCATGTTTCCTAATTTTTGTTTACTATACCATTACTTTGTCTGCATAAATTTTTGGCCTTGGTATTAAAAAAAATTGGAAGTTACTCACATCTCGTTTCGTATGGTTAAGCCGATGGCCGGTAGATAGAAACTGGGTGGTTATATTGTCAGGAAAAATTAACACTTGCGATATGACGTCTTTAATTGAGCAAAAAAAGAAATACTTTTCAGACTAGTACATTATTCGTTTCGTATAGCGCATTTCGTAAGTATCTTCCTTCCACTGAGCTGTCTCTTTAGGTTTGTTTGACATGTCTTCTAGGGCATCCTAGTTGTGCCCTGAACTGACCCCCGTTAATTTGTGGGGGCAAGAACTCAGTGCTGAGTTTTGCTGTCATTTCGCTTGCTGTCATTCATTTTCAAACTGGTCATCTACACTTTATCAACTATTTGCATTATGCCAAACCCGAATTCAGAATTGAGTTCACTCATTTTTAACTATAAACGGGAAAAAGTGTTACCAGAAGATAAATATTTTTCAATATCAACAGCTGACAGACTTCAGGGCAACATTTTGCGTTCGATATAGAATTAGAATTTTCAGGGTTGTGCAGGGTTTTTGACAGGCGTGAAAATTAGCTGACACTTCTCAGAGCGCACTAGTTCTAGCCACGTCAAACACACCTTTTGGTTTAAACGTCAAAAAAACTTTCAGGAAAGTAAAGCAATTTCGTAAAGCTTTTCAACTTGGAGTGAATAAAAATCTTCAAGTTGTGTATAACTTTGAGTGAACAAAACAGGCCTTCATACGCTTTCCTACAATTTTTTTATCTGTCGTGTTGTTTTTCGTTTTTGATATTGAAAGAAAATACTCTATTTGAAATTGTTTTAGTTTTTCAAAAGAGAAACCTTCAGTGAAGATGATGGCGATGTTCAAGAATCTAGTTTAGTAAGTCTGACAGACTAAATGGTGACGTTCGGATGCCTAGTTCATGTAAAACGTCAACTAGATTTGTCTAGGCATCGTTTGTTTAAGTAGCTGTATTCCCTGTTGCCTGATAAAAAACACAAATAACGCATTGAGACAACAGCTAATGGAACGTGAAGATAGAGTTAGAGAAGAATGTTAAGTGAACTCAAAACCAGCCTGTGGAGTTGAGAAATTTAATGATGTTATTGAAATGAATACTTTCGACGGCCGAAAGGTCATCATAGAAGGAATTACCTAGCGCAATGTGTCTGTTTTTGGCAAGGGGCTCGGACACTCACAAAGTAAATGGAATACTCCTGTTTGTGTTAGCGCAGCTACGGCAGTGGGTGTTGGATTGGCAAAATATTCCCTGAAATTATACAGTTCGTCAGGTTCACCCACCTAGTATCCGCCCTAGAAGTGAAATACAGGAGGATCTCCCAGCGGAGGGAAGAATCTCTCCGCTTGAGACACGCACAGAGCAGAGCCACGACTGGCAAGTTCATCAGCTCTGTCAAATTCCTCTATATTCCTATGACCGATGGCACGCTCAAGATAGTGTCTCCCTGCATTCTACAACAAGACTCGACATTGACTTGGTTGAAACGATAGCCTTAATCGCGGCCTGACTGTCGACGAAGATGCCTATTTTATTTTGGGAGTCGCTTCTTAATTGCCAGTACTTCTGCAAAAAACGCTGGCTGCGTTGGAAAGGCGAACAAAATTCGGAAATGTTTAGTTCTGTTGAGAAAATGCCCGCACCCACTCCACAGTTCGTTTTGCAACCATCTGTTAAAATAGGTAGGTATGTCGAATTCATGTACGACCGCATTATCCTCCAGTTCTGATCTAGAGGGGAATCTAACAGAGAAGTTTTTATGGAAGTTGAGTTTGGGAACCGGTGTAGTCTGTAGATATGCGAACTATCCCGTTGGGAAGGGAAAGTAGGATGTTAGGTTAGGTTCACAAAGAACCAGGCACCAGTACGGGCCAATCCCCATTCCCAGGGAACCATTACGGTTAAAAACCTAAACCAAATCGCCCAAGCAGTCAATTTGTCTATACAGAATTTAATTATTGTCCCGATATTGTTTGAGGAATCAACCTCCTCTAAGTTGTTTAAGGAGAACCTGCCCAGGTGCTTCCTTCTACTCCGAGCAATTGCTTGACACTCGCACAGAAGGTGGGAGATGTCTTCCGTGACTTGAAGGTCCTCACAGTACCTGCATATATCCGTATTGGCTCAGCCTAGTCTCATGGCATGCTTCCTTAGAAGGCAGTGTCCAGAGAGTATTCCCGCCGTTAATCTTAACTTTGTTCTACTGAGATTTCGTAGTTCTTCAGACTTTTAAAATTAGGATGTTGGAATGGCCATAAAGTCTTTCGGATCAGCATTTGGCTTCCTTCAATCTAACAGCACTACACGCTGTTCTTTTACCCCCGTATTAATAAACGCTGCGTAAAAGTTATCAACCCGTTATTCAGAAGTTACGTCAAATTTTGGTATGCTATCTGATGTCTACTAGATAACTAACTTGTGCGAATTTGTTTATTAATACGGTGGTTAATGTGTAGGTCCACTGGCAAAAGATTAAGAATGACATTGAGTGCCTCGGTCGGGCTTGATCGTAGGGCTCCTGTGATTTCAATTCCAGCTGTCCTTAGAACGAACGCGTTGACCAGTCAAATTTGTTTTTTTACTCTCGTGGTTTACTTAGAATTTTGACACTTGGAAATGTCAACTGAGTATGCAGGCGGGAATTTCTTGACAGTTTTGTCGGCTACCCCTTCATAAATGTCAACTATTCACCCGACCAATTTAAGGCAATAAAAACACAAGTCAGTCAGCTGTCAGATTTTTGAACGTCCCCATTGACTCAGCCCAACTTCTTTCAATTGTCAGTTGACAACAATAACTCCAACCATTTCTGACTTGGCTAAGATAGTAAAAACGTACAAACTGTTTTCAAATTCTTCAAATCTAATTCAGTACTAAATCACCTTCGAGCTATGTAGGATTTATTTGTATTAGAAGCACAGAATTAGAAAAAAATCAAAACAGTTGCAACTCACCATCAATTTGTAATATGAAGCAAATCCCCACTGCAACAGTAATCCAATTTTGTGAAACGATCCACATTTTTCGGTCAAAGATACAATAGTAGAATTTTCGCAAACATATCCAAGCACATTTTCTGCACTAAAAAGCAGCGCGATTTATATTACATACACACTACCGCACACGCGCCACTATCCACTGTGCTATTCCGTTCTGAATTCTAAATTTATAGCAATTCCTTTAGTTTCAACAATTCTCAACCATATACACGTACTATCCACAAGTATTTGCACCAAATATCCTAGCACTGACATCCGGACTAGTTAACACTCTCTTACACCACCACACACCGGAAGCTATATTTCAGCTTATATCCCGCCGCAATCGCTTTCGAGGGAATCAAACTCCTTCGTACACTCTGCCAGTCCATTTTAAAAATAATTTTATTTCTCAAACATACATGTAGCACATAACTGCTCCAGATTTACAAAAAAAAAAAAAAAATACTCTGTCAAGATACTTCCCAGCTACTCACAATTACACAACAAACACAACCAGGAAGCCCGCTGCGTTGTTTATGATTTGAATTTGTTCTTCTTTTTGCAGTTGCAATTGTTGATGTTCTATATGTGTGTACTCGTGTGGCAACAATCAACATAAATCTTATAGGTAGCACAGAAATCCATGCATGTGGAACACACCCATCAATTTGCGCGGAGAGGTTAGGCGCCCCCGAAAATCACAAGTCAAATCACGGTGACAAATCTCTATAGCGGTAATCATAAAACTTTCTTTTTTCCGTGACACTTTTCAGCACTAGTTGGTTGTTTTCCACCCGCAGAGTTAATTTCTGCAAAACTACCCTAAGTCCCCTAGGCGAGGGTACTTGGAAAAACTTGACCGGAACTCTGTGCCCCCAACTATCGCCGCCGTCGTCTTCGTCGTCGTTTTTTTTATAGTCGCTGGAGTAGTATTAAAAGTCATTCACCCGAAAAGTGATTAGATGTTTCTGTTGCTCCCCTCTGCCGAAGGGGTTGCCGCCGACACAACCCTTATTTAAATTTTATTACCACCATCAGAACAGAACCAAGAATGGACACAAAATGCACTTTCTCTATGTTGCATTGCACGCAATGCCCACTTATTTCTGAGCCGGAACACTTTCCTACACGAGGCGAGGGCGATGAGTGTGGTCAGACAGAGTGGAAGGCTGAAATGAGCTGCGTTTGACCAACCGGAACCGGTGATTTGAATGTATATACCGTACGAAAGCGTATTTCGGAATTTCACTTCTATTTATGGTACCGGGAGATGGATTTTGTCGAAGCTTCTTCACCAGCTGCTGAATGTTAACTGAATTTTTGGAGTACAAGGAGAATCAGCCCGATGGTGGATTTCTGACTTGGAAGCAGCGCACTTCTTTCCACATCACTCGTCAAGCGTTGCGAAGAAGACAACGACGACGACTTTCCTCTACCAAACAACGTTTTGTTGTGGTGTGTGCTGCGATTGGATTTTGTTATTACGAGTACTTCTGCTAGGTGGTGGTGTGTGGTGTCTGGTCTGGTCTCTGGTGTGGTTCTGTGTTAGCAGCTAGTGGTATAACCGGTGAGTGAGTGAGAAATGGTGGAGAAGTGAGTACGGATTGGGGAAAGCATTTCTTGCTACCAAAACATTTTTTTTTTTTTTCAAAACATGCTATTGGAAGGATTACCTGTATTCTAGTTTCGTGAAAGTCCTCAGTAAACTTGTTTAATTTAGCGCTAGACTTATTTGTATACGGCCTTACCAATAATCAACTTTAGTCTGGAAGTCTAGGCAAAGACCCCACACTTTCCAAAATCCCTTTACCAATAAAGAAATATAGTTTCCAAAACATCGCTAACTGTAGGGTTAAATGTTAATGTTCAGAAAGCCATGTTTATCCGGGGCATTAGCTAAATAAATCCTCCCGAAATGTCATTTTGAAGAGGAGTGTTGCCCAACTATCCTAAATGATGGTATGGAATTTCGTAATAGGAGCAAATTTACATACGCTGTTGTTCAGCCTGACCGTTTATAGTTATAAACTAATTTTAATTTTAAATTGTAAATGCTTTCTGATTTTATTCGTTGGAATAAAACAATGCAAGTGGTTTTTAAGTCTAGCAAACACAAATTTGTACAAATGTATGGACAAAATTGAAAAATAATGCATTTTTGTTTTATTTCTAAACACTTAAGCTTAGTATCCTGCTCGCGCTAAATTTTAGCCTGCCTAGTCTCCACTTCGTTTCTCCACACCAAAGATAAATGCTCGCTAAATTATTATTACACACCATATAGATGGGACAAAAACTTTTTCTTCATGACAATCAGTAAACATAATTTTTACATTTTTCGAATTTCCAACTTCAAAAACATCACAGTATTTGAATCATTCCAAAACAATGGGTATGAGAAAAATTGAAAAAGATATTATTATTGCAGCAGCAGCTCAAATAATTTCTGTAACAGCAAGCAGAAGAAGACACTTTTCTCCGTGTCCCATAAATTCCTATTTGCAAAAAAGGCAAAAAGAGCTGATTTGCAAAAGACCTAAGATTATTTGAAACTTGAAGAAACTAGTTTTCCATTAACATTGTAAAAGTTTTTTTTTTGGCTTTGCATTTTCTTTTCTTTCTCTTTCAAATTTTTCTCTGCGGTTTCCTTCAAACAAATATCCATAGTAAACGCAACACAAACAACTTCTTTCTTAGTTTTTCATGTCAAAATTTATCTTCGATTTAATGTAGCGGACATTTATTTCGCGAGCTAAGTTAAGAATTTAGCGTGCGAACAGGATACTGCTTTGCTAAACTACCTCGCTAAATTTTATCTTTGTAGACATTTTTGTATGGGAGATAAAATTTAGCGCGAGCAGGATACTAAGCTTTACCCCCGTTTTACAATATTTAGCATACAAAAATGTTACGTAACTGCTGAATAACGAGTTGATAACTTTTACGCAGCGTTTATTAATATTTGGTTTAAAATATGTACTTCGAATACTTTGATTAAAAGAGATGGTTAGTGCTTTATGATTGATTTTCATTTTAGTTTGTAACGAATGCATGCTGAGTAAAAAATAAATTTGATATACGTTTGGGATCTTTCCAAGAATTTCTTGAGAGTAGTCGCTAAGGGAATAAAATATCTGTTCATTTAATATTGGACAGCTCATACCTGAATACCTTTTTTTTTTACAATTCTTAAGCTAAGATTAGACTGTATGCCAATTATGCATATGAATGCCAATAGGCAAATGACCAGATTAGCTGTCAAATGACCAAAATGTCAGGATTATTAAAACTGTATATTAGACTATATGACCAAAATTACCAATATGGTCATATTTGCCTCAATGGTCATTTAAGGCATTTTTTATTTATTATCAAATATGTATTGTAGTGGGGTAATGCTGTAAATGAAAACAAAGCAAAAAGTTGAAGTTGAAAATATTTATTTATTTACAAAAATGTACAAATAGATAGCAAACAATTTCTACACAAACAAAATTTCACAACAGGAAAAAAGAATATATTAACACAATTACTGGAAAAAGACAAGACCACTTATTAAACCTGAACAAATTAGAAAGAAAGACGCAATTAAATAATTTAACAAATGATAGATTGAATAATCCACAAAAAAAAGAGAACGAAAATGAAAATAAATCACAATTCCACAAACTCAAACACCGATGACAACAAAATAATTCGTCTTCTATCAAAAATGCCAACAATGCCATAACGAAATTTCAAAAAAGTGCATATGGGCATATAGGGCTTTATGCTGGCATTCGTCCTTATTGTCCGATTACACTATATGCTATTTGGGCATTTTTATCTGTCAAAATCAGCCCGGACATATGTGGCATTTAGGTCATTAGAGCATATGAGATATGCCCATTACATTGTATGACCATATTTTGACAAGAGAACTGTCAGAAATTGGCATTTTATGACCACTTGGCATACAGTCTAATCAAACCTTTAGTACCTTAGGCGGCAGGTAGATTTTGGATGAAGATCTCAAATATTGGTGTGGAAATGGTTGTTGTGAAAAGGTTGGCTTCGCGGAAAATATAGATAGAAGAACTGTCAGCATTCAGCAAAATCCATGCGAAATAATAAATTTGGGAACTGCTGGAGGAATATCAGGTAGTATGTCCGAATTTAAGATATACAAAGTTCTTTATTACTTGGTGCGAATTCATCTAGGAGAAGCATGACAGCTTTCGTGCAGAAGAATGTCCACGGTTTTTTTTTCACCGAATTAAGTGACATAAGCTATGCAATCTTTAAAACATCAAATTGTATTTATTTTCACACCTCCATATACTTTTGCAAGTACTGTTTGTTACCAATAAGTTTTGATTTGCATTATCAGCCAACGAATAAATCAAAGCATTCTAATAAACTGTGTTCCGTTTATTGAATAATTTAAAAGAGACCTTATTACGACACAAATTCACTCATAAATCAATCGTGAAGTATTAGAAAACAAAGGAAAGCGTACTATAAAAAGTACCAAAAATTGTGTCCGATCGAACAATATGGCATTACTGATTTGCATACGATATTTGACAGATCAGCGGATATTTTGTGCATTTCCTATTTTCTGTTTTGTTTTTTGCTTACAATAAGCTTCAAAAAGCCTTTAAAAGAAATCTGTTGGGCAAATTAATTTACATTTGATATATTCCTTTTTTTAGAATAAAATCCTCGTTGTGAAATAAACCATTAACCTTGTTTTTCATGAAAACAAATTATGAAATTTTAATTCTGCGATGACAAAAAATGTAATAGTTTCTAAGAAAGTTGTCGCACTAGCAAATGTTTAGGTCTAATTGTTTATTGGTACCGTTTCACATTTTTACTTAATCTGGCAACCAGCTAATCGTCGACATTAGTGTTTGATTATTAGTAAGGCCGATAGTGTTTAAATGTTTATAAAGTCTTTATAGGTACCTCTCAAAAATTCTTAATTATAAAATATTTTCCCATGCATATTATGCAGTTATGCAGGGCTTGCGTCAGAAAAGGTTCTTTAAAAAAATCTATTACATTTATCTGTTACAATACACTGAATCAGGGAACACGCCCAGGAAATTATGGTATTTGACGTTTCTTTGTGCTTTGTGTAATTCAACTTTTAATTCGCATTGTTTCAATTTCCATAGCTGAACTTTGTTTACACATTTTAATTACCTGGATTTGTCTCGCTGTCCTGTTTTTCTCTCCATTAGCGGTTGATTGTGAAATAAAATTTGAGAATATGTCAATTTGTTTGTTTTTAGTTTGAAGCGGCGTTGCAATGAGGAAAAAACGCGAACGGTGACAGAAATTTGGCATTTCAACTGTTTTTACAATCAATTGTCAATTATTACTGATCTTCATGTTTTGAAGTTCATGAAACTGACATAATGCAGATGTCAGAACTTATTTGCAGATGGCTACGCTTTTAAAAGTCAAATACAGCAACGATACTGTGCTGTACGGTGCACACAGCAATGAAAGTGAAATATGATGAGGTCCAGCCAGTCAATTTTACATTTTATTCATAATTTTAATATCAAGGCTGAACCTGAAAAGAACCTTTGTTATGTTGGACCCAACGTATTGCACCCACAGACGGAGATATATATGTACGCTGAATGGTCAATGACAATGACGATTCGGCCAGATGCAAAAATTAAAAAAATAAATCAGTAATTTAAACGGACCGGAAAACAAACATATAAAACAAGGAACCTGACATTAAGAGGCGTCATATTTTGGACAGTCGAAGCCAACAACTCCCTATACCTGCTATCGTAGTTGGCTTTATGTTACCCCTTTCCTGTTCTGGAACTGGTTTCATATTTTGAGTAGGCCCATTATATTTAACCAATTACCTTCGCCTTCGACACTAAAAGCACAAAGTTAAAATCTAAAATGTGCTTTAAAAAACCACCTACCTCCATGCCGAAACTATTTTCCTTTCTGAATTAATTGCCTCAAACCCAAACTTAGTCAATTTTGAACAAATGCAATGCGAAGTAATGAACAAAAAAAAAATAAATGTTTCGCTCCGTTGCTATCATCAACTTGCAGTGTGGCTTCTCTTTTTGTAGTTTGTTTTGAAACTTACCCCATGCACGAGTCCGGGAGAGAATTCACCTGTTTCTGTTTATACTTTTTGAACAGCTTTGTTTTCATCCTAGCAACCGGAATGCCGCCAACAAACGAGACTGCTTTGTGACGGGATTTCCTCCTGTAGGAGTTGGGGCCATGGTCAGCGCACGAGTGCGCGCAATGACACTTGATGCAGAAGCAGCGAGGCGTTTAATTTGACACTTGATCCTGTTGCATGGTAAGTTAATATTCAATTTTAATGTTAAGTTGGTGTGTATATCGTTAACTGGGGGAGTGGTGATTGAGTTTTTTGCTTTTGTAAAATAATTGGCATTATTATCAGTACCTGATGGGGTTGTGCATACAGTCATGCTACATAGCTAGTCGTAGACATACCTCGACCTGTTGTAGAACAATAGAAAACGCTTTTCTAAACAGCATGATTATATTCCTTTTAACTATGTACTTAACCGCTCAGTTTGGATGACTTAATTTCATGGAGACAAGTGCAAAATATACCCCCTTATGATGTGTAACAGGAATTTAGTCTCCCAGTCAAATTATCCCCTGAACACGTTCAGGTTGGGCTAAAGAAATCCACAGAGTGTGAGATTTGGGTTTGTGAAGATATTTCGATAAATGAACTCGGCTCAAAATGGGAATCTAATTTAAAAATCAGGCTGACAGTTGCCTACATTTTTGCAAGCTTCAGTCGACTTTTAAATCTCCTGACTAAGCCAACAGATATAAAGGGTGGTTAAATTTTAAGGGCCGATGTTGAATGTGAAGCACACCTAAACGTCAAGTTTTTTTTCTCGATTTATCAATTTCAGACTAACTCAATTTGAACCATGGAAAGATACACAGTCGAGCAACGCGTTAAAGTTATTCAGGCTAATTATGTAAACGGTGCCACTTGCCACACAGCTAACGAAACAATGGCTCTTTTGCGCGACACATTCAATGGCCGTGTTATCTCACGTGGTGTCGATGTCAATTGGCCGCCAAGATCATGTGATGACTTCCTTCTTTGGATTTATTTGAAAGAAGAGTTGTACGTCGATAAGCCAGCAACAATTCAAGAGCTAAAGGATGAGATATTTCGGCACATTAACGGAATAGAACCTCAGATATGCCTCAGCGTCATCGAAAATTTGGACCATCGTATGGAGGTGTGCCGCCGAGGTCGCGGCGTCCATTTGGCCGATATTTTGTTCCAACATTTTTTGTGAACATCCAAAAAAGATAAATAAAATGTGCAGCACTTTCGTGCAACAATTTTCTTTTAGCTCTAGAAACAGCAGTGCCTATGTAGACTGAAACTCAAGTAAATTACTTTAACCGTGAACCGTTTTTTTAAATTGATTTTTGTTTCCATTGACGTTTCCCTTTCCGTTCCATCGCCTGATTTACCAAACTCAGCCATAAGCATAGTTTTGAATACTGCAATCCAACTATGAACCGTGGTGACTGTATGCGCTACAGTAAAAGTCGAGACTGGAACCCTTTCGAATATGATACATTGTTTTCTTCGAATTAAATAAGAGACGGATTTAATGTTGGTTAGGTTTCATTTTAAGAACTCTAAATTCTATGGGCCTTACTAATAATCATTTTTAACCTCCACACTAAATATTTTGTAGGTCACAATATGCAATTTTGTATTGCAATTTTTGTCATTGAGAGTTCGAAAAATTTAGCCTGGACACTAAAAATGATTATTAGTATCGCAGTATGTCACACAAAAATGGATACCTATTCAATTTAAAAATATAATCATTTTAAGTTGAATATATTATTTGTCTGGACTAGATTTACGCTTTTACTACGTCAACCGAATATAATCGAAATGCCAATTTAGCACTCAGACAAGAAATTCTTGCCTAGATTTTCTGTCAGCTGCTCCTCCTTAAGCTTCAACAATAAAAAAGTTTTGATGTAACCAATCAATACCAGTTAAAACTGAAACACATCAAGTCAGTCAGCTGTCAGACTTAGGTACTAAACTAGAGCTTTGAATGTCCCCAATGTCTACAAATACACAATCTAGTGGCGCAGTTTAGCAAAGCAACTCGTTCGCTGATGGATGTACCGCATACGTCAACGTCAGTTAATATAACAATGTTATGTTAACAAGCTGTCAATGAATTTGTTATTTTACCGAAGACAATTGAAAAGATTTGACGTTAAACCAAATTTTGTCGTTGTCTTCTTCTTGTTTGCTGGCCTTGGCAACTGTGCACAAAGTTTGACGATATTTTTAACGTCTCTCATGTATGTACATCATATGGGTTTGTACGCCAAAAAGTGCAGCCAAGCAGTGAGCGATAAGCGACAGTTCGATTGAGCGACGTCGCTCTAAAAATTTAAAACATTATGAAATCGTATGGCGGTGGCCACGTAACCCCTGAGCGATTAGCGATTTTGTAATACGAGTAGACAGAGCGACAACGTCGCTCAATCGCTCACTGCATGGCAGCTCCCAAAGTAATATGCAGATGCACAATCATGCAAAGCAAGTGTTACTTACATTTGTAGGGTTTTAGTTGAGTATGGGTTTGATATTGTTTTTATAGCAACCTTAGCCGTGACACATTTATGTGCAAATTCAGCGTTTCGATGAGGTTTATGTATAACATAAAATTTGAATAGCAAAATAGACTTCAACCAACTCCGAAAATATATTGAAATGAACACGAAACGAAACGGATATAGTTTTCTTCCGACCAAAAGTATGTACCTACCTACAAGAAAATACGAAAGCCTTTATTTGTAGGAACAAAATTATTAGAAAAATATCAATAAAACGCAAAAATAATAATGTCCCGCTAATTCGGTAGCTGTCACTTTTGAAGCTTTTATTCTTTGACATTTGATAAGGAGAAACTACTAAAAATACTAAAAATGGTAACAAAACGTCGTGTCTTTGCTGATTGGGTCCCTGAAATGCATGAAAATGATCCGGAATTCCATCGAAAAATCATCTTGACTGATGAGGCCCATTTCCACCTCGGTGGCTACGTCAACAAGCAAAATTGTCGCATCTGGGGTTCGGAAAACCCAAGAGTTATTGTTGAGAAGCCTCTCCATCCTCAAGGTGAGGCTATCGAGGACATAGGGCAGCCACTTTGCGATTTGGTTATAGAAAATTTCATGAAAACGATATGGTCCTGTATGCGTGCTCGTGGTGGCCATTTGGCTGATGTTGTTTTTCGTTATTAACGGCATACCTTCCTCCTTATTATGAAATAAACATCCGATCATTTATCTCAAAAAATTACATTTTTCTTTGAATACCAAAATAACACCTCTTTTTGGATAACCCTTTAGAACAAGAAAACAAGAAACATTTTAGTAAGACGATTTGTTTTACTTTTGTGAAGGACAGTTGAACAGAAAAGAAAAAATGCATTTTGTAGAAAATTCCGAGATCAACTGTCAAGTGTCAATCCCTATTTTTTTATGAATTTCGTTTATAAATATATAATTCACGTAGAGCTTACAATTTTACTGCTTAAAAGTGGCTTCTACTTGTCAAATGCAAAGTGCCATTTTTAGAAGTGTCAAGGAGAATGTACCAGATGTTGTACTTACGCGTTGAAGATTGTACTTCTTTTTTTCTTTAATTATTTAGTTCCTTAACCAATCTTGCCATCAACTAACTCTTAAAATAGACAATCTAACCGCAGGAATCATCGAGCCAGAAATGCAAAAACAAAATCCCATAACAATATAGCACTTCTCCAACCATTTCGCCTCAAGGTCAAAACACAATTAAAAACCCATTAAGTTGATTTTATATGCAAATATGTTTTAAAATAAAACAAAAAAAAGACCGAGATAAGAATACATTTTCTAATCGCCTCTATTGCCGCCACCTGCTAAACAATCCAATGCAAACAGTTTGTCCAGTGTCCAGCTCTCTTATGTATGCTTAACTGACGAACGCATGACTAAAATGTGTTCACGAGTTAAACCCGATGAGCAGCGAAAGACAATTGAATTTCCGCCAGAAGAACCACAAACAAGGTCGAGTGGAAAAAAACCAAAGATGCCCCTCTGGTCATCGTTCAAAAACAATTACATAGTGTTGCAGCTTTTTATCAACGTTTTTGAGTCGCTAATCATTATCGGCTGTGTATGGTGTTTGCCTTTGTCTGTCAAATATGTGCGCTATGCTTATTGGACTGTTTGCTTGGGCATCGTTTTAAGCACATAATTGCTTTTTGAGGAGAACCGTAGAGACGGTGAAATTTTGTGGTTTTAATTTTCTTTCCTGCTACTGTCCTTGTGAGTTATGGATTTTCTTAGTCTCTCTTTTTTTTTTTTTAAGGTAATGGAAAGCGTTTGATGACAGTCTTTTGTTTGCATTTTTACCGTTTTATTTGTTTTTAATGTCGTGGCGAGTTATTGCTTTAAATTTGCAGTAAATTTCGTATTGTGGTTGTCTTTAGTACTGCAAACTATATTGAAAGTTATCAAAAACTTGGCTGAAAAATAAAATTGACACTGAACGCGATCTAGATCACTGAAATATATTGGTGGAGTTTGTGAACAGTCAGTGTCAATGCGATGGGATGAAAGAATGTCAAATGCGATGGTAAAATTAAATCTGAGAATTTAGTTTGACATTGGAAACATTCGAATAGTTAACTCAATTTGACAGCAGTTGTTGCTCTTTTGATTGACATTGACAGCTTCGTGAATTGACGTTTAAGGAAAAGCAACGTCAGGGGATAGTTTTTTGATGTGCTTATTAACTTTTTACATTTAATAAAAAAAACTGTTGAATGCAAATAATATCCGTGTCGTGTGAAATATTGAAAACCTCTTAAAGGCCTTTGAGTTGCTTGAAGCAACTTGCTAAAAAGCAAGGGAAACCTGTTATGCCTCATAGGATCTAATGCACTTTTTAAATGCATGGGTTACATTTAGAGAGCTCAGACTTGCCACATTATATCTTTTACGGATGATGATGAGATACCCCATAAAGCCGCTCAGAAGTCTATTTTTAGAATCAATTTATACTATACTATATAAGACAAAGAAGAAGCTCAAAGATGGTTGACCTTACTGAAAAGGGGGCCTAATTCTGGAAGTAACACCTATAAACTTATCTTAGCAACAAAAAACCCCTGGACTAGGAGGGTGACTAATTCGAGGTGCCTACAGTTAGGCCAGGAGGTATTTAACACGTGGTTTATTATTCTTGGGAGTGAAGTTAGATGCAAGGCTCATATACTGGTAGCAGATCGAGTCTGCGTCCGAAAAAGCTTCTCAAGCCAGAGGTAGACTAATGGCAGACTTTATAGAACCATAGGCAAGTCTTCCAATGACAGCCGTATGCATTCCATCCCTCTAAACCAGAGGTTCCCAAACTTTTTCTTCTCGTAGACCACCTTCAAAATGAGCCAGGTTTCGGTGGACTCCCTGCTGCTACATCTTTACCATATTCCGAAAACTCGTCATAAAATGTGAAGAACGATGGAAATGCAACAGAAGGAAAATACGTATAAAGGAGAGCAAAAAATAAGTTTGTGAAGAAAACGGCAACAAGAGAAGGGTTAGAAAAGAGTTAGTTTTAGTTAGTTAAGTTGACTATTTTATTTCATATTTTCAAATTCTTACAAAATTTTTGTATTCTACTTAGTCTACGGTTTGGCAACAGGCCGTCTACCAGATTGACATTCAAATGCAAAAAAATTAGGTAATATTTAAAAAGTGCATATAACAAAAAATTATATTTTAAAATAAGTGCTATTTTTATATAATTTTTAGAACATTTCTTCGATTATGCAATTTCTGTAACGAAGTGCGTTGACTACGAAATTGTAGAGCAAGTTCCAATCTATGCCACCATTCAAGTGTCGGAGCTCCGAAAAAATTTATGCGGGTTTCTTGAAGTATTGGACATTTTGCAATGAAGTGTAACACATCCTCCCGCTCCTTGAGATTACAAAGATCGCATACAATTGGCAGCTCTGAGCGGTGGGGAACAAAATTTAGCTTCAGAAGTTCGCCTCTTACTCTGAAGATAGTGCTTATCTTGTCAACCGAATAACTGCTCAAAAAGTAAGTCTTGTCCTTTAGGTAATAGTAAGCTCTGTGTTGGGATGACTGGGCTTCATTTGAAAGTTAGTCATAAACTCTTTGACCAGTTTCCGTCAATAACTTTGTTGCTTTCTGCCTTATAGAAGCCTGTGACTCATTCGACATAAAAGTGAGGTTATAGCCGCATTTCAGTCCTAGCAATTCCCACTCTTGAACACATTTGACCTTGTATCGTAGCATTTGCGCAAGCACCAACCTTGGAACTCTTTCCTGACTCATCCCAACGACCTTTACAATACAATCTAGATGCAGTTTGAGGGTATCCATGAACAGGGGTGCTACTCCATATAGTTGGGGGCACTACACGTCAATCTAAAAAGCCTCTTAAGGAAATATCGGATAAACTTTTCCACAGCTTCAAACGAGCAATAACCCTAAAATTGTGCTGCATAAAGCAAGATTGAAGACGCTGTAGCACGGAATATTCTCTGTTTTGATGAATGTGAAACGTGGTTATTATTAATGCATTTTCCCCAGACTTCGCAAATCGCCCGTTTAGGTTCTCCTAGCTTAACCTTTAGGTGCTTGCTAAAGCTAACGAGCTTATCAGAATACTGGAGCAAAGATATCTTGGGATAATGGGTCACACATTTTTGAAGGTAAGTTTCTACCACCCAAAAATGGTTGCTCAAACGGTTTTCTTCACAAAATGGGAAAACCAGGGAATTCGGCATGTCAGTGTTGAGATTCTGCTCAAAATAACACTGAACACACATTCTTCAATATTCTTTTTACCGATTGGCTTGCGGAGAGGCCAAAAGCTTCAAACGGCGTTGGACCTTGTAAAATGTGAAAGCGCAGCAGAGCACCCTGGTGCTTCCAATAAACGTAATGGGTTTCAGCAAAGTGAAACAGAACGATATAGGCAGAAAGGGTTTGATGTGATGAACAAAGAAACGGCTGAACCCATTCGGAATTTAATGTCAAAAATTAGGTCCACAAGGTTGCGTTTTCCTACCAACAAATACGCCGAAAACAGCCACAAAGTGAGAGCAAAACATTTGTCCAGCCATGAAAGTACATATTTTCAAATTTTAAGCCCATTGGTAAAATGGGGCACTTGGCCAAGGCCATTGAAGACCATCCCGGCGCCCTTGGGCGCCCAAGCATTTTAGGCCCCATTGGAAAGTATTAATAGCGAATGAAAAAACCTTTTTTGACTGAATGGTTAATTGTCATTTTTGAATTTCCTTCAAACGCTAATTTTCTTTTGTCTACTGGTTGGAGAGTCAAACATTAATTTATTTCTACCCTTATGATTTTTATTGGATCGCTTAAAGGATTTCAAATTAAAATAAGCTTTAAACAATATTAATTCTGAAGGTTAACAAAATTATCAAAGAAATCAGAGTTTCCAGGTTTAAAAATGATTGCAAAATATTAACTAAGGTACCTACCTACTTTTGAGGTTTGCTATGAGCATAAAATTGTTCGATCTTTTTATAAAAAAGTAACGAAACTGATCGTTTCTGATTCTATTCTGTGGAAAAGTGAACCGAAAATGTTTGCACCCTTTCACCGCAATTTCTATTCTTGTTCTACGTAAATGTGAAGGCAAACATCAAAAATTTTCATATGAATAACTAGCTGACCCGGCGAACTTCGTTCCGCCCAAATTCGTTAATGAAATTAATATAATCATGCTTATTTTCAGATTCGAACGAATAATCTATGTCTCTATTCGTTCGAATGAACTTTGTGTATTTTGAGATTCGAACGAATAATATTCACTATCGAGAATGTCATAAAATGAATTCAACTTTCGAAATCAGCAGTTGCACATTTTTATTTTATATGGAGTGAGCATACTTTTTTTTTTTTTATAGAGGCTCTTTTTCATTGTTTTAATAAAACTATATAAATATTTAAAATATTAACTACTTATTGAGAAATACATGCTACGATCTACAAAAATGTGAAGTAGAAGTCTTTTCTGAAATGGGACCAGGCTTAAGAATAATAAAATGTGTTATTAGTAATATTTTGACATGCTAAAGTCTGAAGTTTAAATATGAGCTTATCTAAAATAGGTTTTAAATTTTGTTATAAAATTGCGAAGCCATATTGTTCAAGTAAAGAATGAAAAAAGAAGGTATTATGTTATATTGAACCTCAAGTTTTTAAGTTATTTATTCAACTCAATTCTGGTCACACTACCTCTTAAATATGGTTATTGTACAAAACAAATTTTTTTTTGATACAGTTTTTCTGTAAACAATCGGTGACAAATACCAGCAGACATGGCGATTGTTTTGTTTATGGATGAAAGAAGAAAACAATTGATACAGGAGGATGCCTCAAATCCATTTCCGAAAAAAAATCCCTCAAGAAAATATGGAAAAACAACAAATATCACTGTTTAGCGTTAGGAAAATACAGACGAATAAAAAAATGACAATTGTTGCGAACGATTAGAAAGTGAAAATATACTCAACATTGGAATGTAAAATTAACTTTCGATTGATTGAATCAACTTCCTATCTGTTCGAAAGTCAAAATACAGATTCGTCAAATTCGACACACTTTCGAAAGAATCGAATCTCAAAATAAGCATAAAAAAAATATTGGCCATAAGTTCTCTTTGAATTATATTTTCATTTTCTCGCTCTTGTGATTGATTTTGAGTTTTATTTGATCTATTTTGCGTTCTACGTGACCGACTACCAATATCACTTCTCCGCTGACGTGGCATTTTTGATACAAACTAAAAGAAAAAATTAAATTATAAGAAATCAATTTATCTTATCTTCAATAAGTTAAAGGTACCAGCGTAGGAACCGCAGGACTAAACTTTTTCAAAATGTTGGGAAAACATTTTGACAAAATAAAAATTGATTTCTCATAAAAACAAAAAACTTATTTTACAGTACAAACACATTTTTTTGCTCCGGTTTTGGTAAAAAAATTGTCATAATCTTCCAATTAGTAGTCTTCAGCTTCTCGAACGACATCTTGAGATGTCAAATCACTAAAAAAAATCATTCAAAAACCAAAATGTACTGAAATTCATGTGTTTTTCCAAGCACGCACAACACATGCATACGTTTTCCAATTTTAAGCAAACTTCACAAAAATGATATATAGACCAATACCAGAGATGTGTGAAAGTTTGTTTAAAATCGGTAGATGCGTTGAGGCGTGAATCGGCGACAAACAAACACAATTTTAGGCTCAATTTTTATATATATAGATTTTCTAATGCTTTTTGTGAAAGTTTGAAAATTGAGAGCCTGACATCGTACAACACAGTGTGCGATATTGAATTCACCACAAAAGTTTCACTTATTGAACGAGAATCGCTTTTTAGTTCCGAGTGGATCGACAAAAATTAAAGGAATGTGTGAATGTGAAAACGATTTATTCGATTCACTCGTTCAGAGAACTAGAATTGACCCCATGGTGTCTGATTGATATTAATTTAAATTCAGAAATGTTGACAGAAATTCTTAATATAAAAAGTTAAGATGTTGCCAAAATGCGGAAATACATATTTCCCACCTAACAATAACAATGCCACATTTTCTGTTGAAATTGACGTCGGAAATGTCATTGGCTTATCGCTGTTGCCATGAACCCTCATTTACTCTTTAAATTGTTTTTTTTTTTCAAGCTAAAAGGTGTCCCATAACTTGCGCAAAATGCTTTTTTGATAGAAAATACCTACAGCTTAATTTCTTTATTTATTCGTAGAGTATACAGGTTGGGGTTGTGGAATAGCACATCGGATAAATGGCCTCTTTTATTGAAATTTTCTATAACCGTTGTGCAGAAACGTGGCTGAATTTCATTAATACACCTCCCAATTTTCTCTTTCAAGGCTTTGATGGTCGTGTGATTGTTTGCATAGACCTTTGACTTCAAAAAACCCTAAAGAAAAAAAAGTCCAAAAATCGCAAGATCTGGATGGCCAATTCTGATCGAAAAAAATATCCGATTGCACGATTAGAAAATGACTTATGCAGTAACTGTATTGTTTCTATGGCTGTATGACATGTGGCACCGTCTTGTTAAGACCACATGTTAATCACATCCATATCTTGTAATTTAGGCACTAAAAACTGGGTCACATGTCACGACAACGAACACCATTAATTGTTATTGGAATGGTCCGATAATTCCTTCACCTTCAGCCCCCAAACAGTCACACGTTGTGGATGCATTTGTTTCTCAACAATTACTCGTGGGCTTTCTGAACCCCAAATGCGACAATTTTGACGATTAACGAAGTCATCAAGATGAAAATGAGCTTCATCATTAAAAATGTTTTTGTAAAAAGAAGCGGACTGTAGCTGACCTTCATTATTTTTAAAATATTGCTCAACAATGAAAATGCGTTGTTCTTTCGTATAGCGCTCCATTTTGACTAACCCCAAACTGTCAGCTGTCACATTTTAATTTTTTTTTCGCGTTGGCATCACTGTATTCTTGAATGGCGCTAAATTTAAATTTTGCGTAAATAATGGGACACCCTAGCTGCCTAAAGCTGCCGTGTTCCCTTATCGATACTTCGTCGTCTGCTCAACTCATTTTCCAAAAAAGATGCGATATGAACGTCTGTATGAAGTTTTAAACTTGCATCGCGATGTAGGTACATTTTTATGTGACTTAAAGTCCAGGGTTGGCATTCTGTAAGGCGAAAACATATAAACATTTTCGTGTGTTCAAATAGCTTTGATTTAGGACCTGTTCTCAAGTAAGCCTCGTTAAAAGTGGTTTAGCCGTTTTAAAGATGTATATCTCGGTGTGCAAAATGTTACAAGACTGAATCAGAATTCCACCCCAAACTTTTCTGATTTATTCTTGTTAAATTTGCCAACCTTGGTAGGTAAATCTTAAAAACGGCTAAACCAGTTTTAAATAGGCTGATTTCAAAACACATCCAAATCCTCCAAAGTAACCAAAAATTTTGAGCACTAGAGTTCGCCCAGTGGTAGAAATTCTACTACTGTTTTGGAGAACGGGCCTATGCGAAACATTTTGGAGGACAATCTACGCACAGCATTGAATCTCTGCAGAGTCTTCCGAACAAAAAAAAATCTACCGAATGTGTTGTGTTTAAGGCAGTGAAATTGTTTCTTATTTAGGTGTTATTTTGGTATTCAAAGAAAAATTCAATTTTTTGAGATAAATGATCGGATGTTTATTTCATAATAAAGAGGAAGCTATGCCGTTAATAATGAAAAACAACATCAGCCAAATGGCCACCACGAGCACGCATACAGGACCGTATCCTTTTCATGAAATTTTCCATAACCAAATCGCAAAGTGGCTGCCCTATGTCCTCGATAGCCTCACGAATTTTATCTTTGAGGTCTTGAATCGACGCTGGGCTGTTGGCGTAGACCTTATCTTTCACGTGGCCCCAAAGGAAGAAGTCGCAAGGTGTTAAATCACAAGATCTCGGTGGCCAATTGTGATCACCTCTTCGAGAGATAACACGGTCCGGAAACTTTTCCCGTAAAAGATCAATGGTTTCATTGCTTGTAGCGCCGTCTTGTTGAAAGTAAACGTTGTCCAGATCAATACCATCCAACTTCGACCATAAAAATGGTTTGTGGAATGCCCAATTCCAAAGAACGAATGGACAAACCTGGGTTTTCTTCAACACTTTGGGCTACAGCAGCAATATTCTCAGTTGTTCTTGAGCGACGTGCACGGGTTTTATTCTTCACATCACTAACTTGTCCCAACAGCTCGAATTTTTCCACCAATTTCTGTATTGCGGTCCGACAAGGTGCTTCACGACGACCAAAAAATGCGAACTGTGACTGCAAGATTTTCACCATTTTTGTAGTGAATTTAAATAATTTCAATGCGTTGTTGAAGCGTGTATCGTTCCATTTTTAGTAATGGCGTAGTTTGTACTTGTCAAATGTCAAAGAATATGAACTTCAAAAGTGACAGCTACCGAAATAGCGGGTCATTCACAATAACACCTCTCATTGGAAAACCCTTTATAAGATAACCTGTTCCGCTTCCTAGGCCTGTTTTTGCCACAGACTAACAGAATATCCACTCCCATCTTCAACTTAAACGGTCTGTCATTTGATCCACTTTAAAAAATCACATGCCCGGACCTTAGTGAACATAATTTCCCAAGAAAAAAAGTGAATGCACTCTGATTTTTCGGCTTTTCGCTTCCCGCTAGAAAGTTCATTACCCAATTACATTAACAACTCACCCCATCCATCCGTCTGTACACCAATCAAGTAAAAAATAATACTTCCAAGTACAAATGTCCTTGCCAACTACAGTAAGAACTTTTATCTTCCATTTCGTTCGTCTTCTTCTTCTTATTTTTGTCGTTCCCCGAGGCCGAGAAAAACTTACTTTCTCCATTAGATCCGAAACATCAGATACAAACAAAATGACAATGGGCAGAGGAAAAAAATCTCCGTTCTTACTCACGTTATTACCCATTTCAATTCCAACACAAAAATCGTATTCCATTTCCTTGTTCTTCTTTTGTTGGGTCCGCCATCCTCCGCACCGCACTAGCTGTTAACAAATAAAATTTACGAATTCCTGTGTCATCCGCAAAAAAAAGAGGAAAACAAAATATTTCCACCCCCTCCAAAAAAAAAGAAAAGAAAAAAGGGAACGGATCCCCAAACCGTTCGGGCACTAAAGAACCCATCACGAAAATGCTATACTCTGCCCAGGAAGCGAAGAGAAAAAAAAGGAAAACCTTCAACATTTTTACAAACAAAAAAGGGAAGCTCTGCCAGGACCAACATAAAAACCTACGACCCATCATTATGATAATACGTATATAAACCGTACGCACATTCACCCAACAAACGACGCACTTTGCAATAGCTCGTGATTCAGCCCCAACCCCAACTCTGGGCTCGCTGTCACCGACCCACTACACCGACCCACCCCCTTCGCCGAATAATGGAAACGAATAATAAAATAACGGTTCGGTGAGGGGATAATATGTTGTTGTTCGTGTGTTTTTCTTCCTCTTTATTTTTTTGTCTCATTTTCATTTTATCCCCACAAAGGATGCCCCCCATGCCAATATAGTTACATTTTTGCTTCGGTTTCTTCTTTTTTGAGTATGCCGTGGCCGTCGTATACCTAATGGTTTTTTCTGATTTCCTTTTTTCCCGGTTCGTCCTTTTTATTCAAAGAACCACACACAGGCCCCAGCATTCACTCGTATGCGAAACGAATACTCGTATGTGCGACTTTGGGGGTGGAATTATGGCGAAATCTTCCATTTTTATTCCCCGGCGGTATATCCTGTTCCTGTGTGCTTTTTGCTTGAGCGAATTTTCTTTTTTTTACCCTCGATCGTGTAACCAAGTACCCACCACCACCCCAACCCCATATCCTTCGCCGACATTGGCAATAATTCTGATTCCGATTTAGATTCGAGCATTTTTGCCGAAAACATAAAAGATTCCCAACCGTGTATGTGTGGTGAAATATAAAAAAAAAAAAACAAGAAGAAGAGGAAGGAAAACATTCAGCTCAGGCAACGCATTTGGCATCCACCCTCAAGGGTGGTTTGTTGGTTTGTTGGATTTTTTGTGCGATTCAGCCATATTTTTATTTTTCCCTACACACGAGGACGACATTCGTGCGGCACTGCGGGAAGGAGATGCTTTTTATGAAATAAGGGATATTCCACCCACACCCACACCCGGCCCTATTCCATTAATATAAATACGAAGGGGGTGGGGGCCTTCTATTTCTGCTTTTGCTTGTTTCGGCCCGAAAGTGTGTAGTGTAGTAAATATGTATGAATTCCAAGGCCATAAAAACTGAATCTCCTTGCATTGGTGTCGTGGGAGTGATGGCGGAGGACTCAATGGCAAATATACAGGAAATTTGAAGATGACGACGAGGTGGAGGAGCCGCAATAAGACGACAACAGCGACAAGGTTGAGAACGATGTTTTCTTTAATGTCCTGGTCTATTTTTTTTTCTTCTTTTATCCTTGTACTCTGCCGAACGCGTTTCTTTTGCAGGGGGAGGCGAAAAGGACACTTGGCCGATGTTTTCTTTTCCGCGGGATATGATGCTGATGGAGGACATTTATTTATTATTGGATACCTACATTGTGTTTGTCTTGCAAGAATACACAACTGAACCAGGGAGGATATTGAGTCAAGCGCATGGGATATTCAAATTATGGCGGCTTTCATGTTATGAATTTGGATTTAATGAACACGCGCTGTTATCATGAGAGGCGGTGCGTTTATTTTTACAGTTTTTATGATGTCTGGGGCATCCTTGATTCTTCTACCCACTTGGTGACATAAAGCAATTTTATTGAGATGGAAGGAGGTTTAGCTTTAGATGCATCAAATAAAGTGAAGCCTTCGGTTTGTTTGGACGTGTTTTGTTTGCCTTTGACAGATGGATATTTTGTCCTTCCTACAGACTAGAGGCCAAGGAGCGTGTCATTGGGTATAGTGAAAATACAGAACCTGTGTCAAATTTATTTGACAGTCACTTCGACAATCCTCTTCGTATTTGGATGACAAAAAAAATTATAGAAATTTTTCCCGAAAGCTCACTGACAAAACAAAATGGTGGCTGCAGCTCTCATGATCTGTCAAACATTTAATAGACTCAAAAGCCGGTAGGGTGGCTAACATTTGATATGCGTACAGCTGGAACTACCGTCTCAAACAGTTAATCCCTACGTTTAATCTCCACTCAAATGGCGTTGGCAGAATTAAAACCACAGCTTATCTACACAACAACAATTCCAAATTTTGACCATCAAGATGTCAAAGTTATATCTTTGACTGACAGCATTTCAATCTTTTGTCCTTGTTTATAAACAGATTCATATAGCAACCATCAATTTGATTTTCACAAAGGCGCCAGTGACTTCTCGCCTTATTTCGTCAATAACATTAATGGCCTTCGTGCAGCGGTCTTCTATGTACATCATGTCCTAAGTATTTTTGATCTGTCACTATATTGGCACATTAAAAACTCAAGTGATCTTAATTCGACTAAATTTGTCTGCACTATTTAGAAGGAAAACGCAGGCAAAAAAAAAACTCATAAAGTTAACCAGCTGTCAAAGGCCCAGCCCATAGAATCCATTGCATTCGTCGTATTCGTATATTTATAGTTTGAATGCTTTTTATTTGGTCCCTTGGAAAGCTTCTCGGACATCGGAATTCCCACAAAAAGGAAGAAATCCGACGATAGAAGGAAACTGGTCACTGAGGACGGCCAATGACAGTTTCTCTCAAGCTCTCAATAATTTCACAAATAAAAGTGATTCCTCTATCGCTGTGAGAACTGCCAATAGATGAAAGATGCAACTGACAGAAAAGTAGAAAGTAAACCTACTTTATCCTTCGTATTCGGCACGTGCGCTGGTTATGGGTCAGTTTCCATAAGGTGCTGTGAATTCTATCAACATGTCAGTCGAATACTATGGGTTGGGCCTTTTCAAACTTACTAAACTAGAGTTTTTGAACGTCCCCATTGTCACCACCTTCTTATCGATTTTCATTTAAGTCACATCGCAATTTTAAAAAGACAAGCTGCGATATTTTCTTGGAACTGTCAACATTTTTGACATTTACGTCATTGTCTAAACTACTATCATTATTATTCATACTTTTTTATTCCAACAACCTTTCTGGATCAGGTTTTTATCATAAGCTAAAATTTGGGCATCCAGCTTTTCATTCTAATCAGTTTTCAAAATACAACTGTTTCTTTCATCCATTGGTTGCAGTCAGGTGCTAAAATCGGCAAGGCAGAGTGCAAACGAATGACGGACTGTGTCAAATGCGATTTCACTGTGTAAATCCCCCATTTCATCAAAAGTAAAGTTCACATACTAGTTTCTCTTATTTTAATTAATGATCTGTCAAAAACTTCACATCAGTTATTAGCTTTGAACGCGTTCCATAAACCGCTAAATGATTAGCGGCGAGTCAAACTACATAATATATAAAAAATTTACGTTTTACTTTTTATTGCGTTGGAGCTATAGCAACAATTGGGAAATTTAATTTATGGGCCAATTTTTCAACATGCAGATTAAACAAAAAGGAAGAAACAAAAATTTAGCCAACCAACAAATTAAAAAAAAAAAAAATATGTTTTCGATCGAATTTGTCAACAAAATTCGGAAAAAGTAAATTAAATGCAAATTCCCCTGGTGCTAGAGCTCTAGCTATCGCTCCTCCACTTGTGCTAGACGTAGACGTCTATTGGTAAATGCCAATGTCAATGAACGCGGCCATTGTAAGAACTCATATGACTTCTTTTCTGTGCGCTTTATTTGATAAAAGAGCTGTGCCTATTCCATTTCAGAAGTCTTATGGAAATTCCACAACCAGAAAGTTAAAGCTGTGTGAACAACGAGCACATCTGTCAATTGATTTGTTAAACAATATACAAAACCATTAACGGAAAGTCATATGGCTTTGAGGTTAGGTTATGGCACCTGTCAGCAACAGCATCTACAGGTACAGGAGCCGGCGTATTCTCAGAAAGACTTGCTATTAACCAGTCGTTTCGACTGACTGATCACTGTAGCGTCTTCCAAGCTGAGATCTATGCGGTTAAGAAAGCAGCACAGACTATCCTATCGATGGGACTACCAGCAATGGAAATAACCATCTGTGTTGACAGTCAAGCAGCACTCAAAGCAATCGGCTCCAACCTTGTTAATGCGAAATGTGTTACAGATTGCCTCTTGGCACTTAGGGCTATACTACATCATTACTCAGTACGGCTCTGTTATGAACCCTCAACTTGCAGACGGAGAGGTGCTACCGCCTTTCAACACTGCTAAGACTTTTATTGACGGCATCACCACACAACTGGCTAAGGAACAATGGAGCAACACCATCGGTTGCGTCGTAACCCGCAGTCTGTGGCCTGTGGTTGACACCAAAAGATCAAAGCTCCTAGTCTCTTTTAACAGAAGCCAAATCCGGATGCTCGTCGGGGTTCTAACCGGACACTGCACCATAGGAAACATGGCTAAAAGGCTGGGAGTTCTTGCAAATGACTTCTGCAGAAGCTGCAGAGACGAAAAGGAAATTGAGTCCGTGGAACATCTTCTATGCCACTGCCCAGCTTTACAAGAACGCCGCTCATCCTGTATGGGAGCAAGGTTCTTCGAAAGTTTGGACGACTTGGCTGGGGTACCTCTATCAGACATAAAACTATTCCTCAACAGATCGAAGTGGTTTTGTTAGCCACATGTCCTTACATGTATGAACAGGGTATTCACAATGGGCCTGCACGGCTTCCGGGTGAAAATTTGCATCTGATGCAAAACTGCCCTCCCAACCTAACCTAACCTAACCTAACAGCATCTAGGAGAAAATATTGAAACTCCCAATAAAACGCAAGACTTCTAAAATCTGTATTCCTGGGAAGCCCGGGTCTGTACAGATGAAGTCAAGACCGGTTTGCTCCTCCTCGTTTATAAAACGAGCACCTGGATAGGGTTCTTAGCATGTATAGGAATTACAGGTGCAATACGTACAACTCCAACATGCGCATTGGAAGTCATCACGGGGATCTTACCGCTAGACTTATTTATTAAGAAAACAGCGGCCCAAACGGCACTTCGTTTGCATCGAGATGCGAAATGGCACAATCGTGGTACGATCTATGGACATAGGAAGATCCTGGAACTTGTCAGAAACGAGATTAGGGAGCTAAACATGCCTATGGATCGAATAACAAGGGTGCGTATTATGGAAAGAAATCACAAAACTCGTATTGAGAACGGATTACTTCCAGAAAAAAGAAATGGTGAAATAGTGATTTTCACGGATGGATCCATGATGGATGGCGGAGCGGGGGGCGGTATCTATTCTGAAGAGCTGGAACTTGCTCGTCACATTAGCCTCGGAAAATACACTTCAGTATACCAGGCTGAGATGATTGCTTTGCTTCATGCGTTGGACTTCTTGCTTGAGAGTCAGGTGGAAGGAAGATATATCCTAATAGCACTGGACAATCAGGAGGTGATCAGATGCATGGAACAAACAAGCATCACAACATCATTGGCACTGGAATGTGTACTTAAGCTCAATAAGTGTTCATCTAAAAATAAAGTAACACTGACTTGGGTACGAGGACACATAGGGATCGAAGGCAATGAAAAGGCGGGCTCCCTTGCAAAACAGGGGTCAACTGAAAAGTTGCTGGGACCAGAACCACTCTCTTCAATTGGCAGAGGAATGGTAGAACAGCTGATTCACAAATGGATCACGGCAGAACACAAAGGTGGTCAACCGTGGAACAATGTAGACAAGCTAAAATGGCAATAAAGTGGCCGACCTGCTCCACTCAAAGAAGGGTTCTAAGCATGAGTCGAAGAACATTGAAATGGGTGGTGGCTTTGTCTACAGGACATGGTAATTTCGGGTATCACCTAAGGAAAATGGGCCTTAGAGAGGATGATACTTGTAGGCTATGCCTGGATGAATCTGAGACAGCGGCACATATACTGTGTCAATGTCCGGCGTTGGCTAGCAGAAGAATGAGGATCTTAGGACATCATTGGGTCGAGACCCAGTCGATAAAACAGATCTCCCATAAACAGATGCTAGCGTTAACACTAGGAATCGAGCCCAGAAAAGAACTGTGGAGAAATCCAGAAGTCTCTTTGAGTAAGATTTGCAGTGGTAGAGAGACGAAAAGAGACACGACAATGGTGGTCTGATTCGAATATCTCTCGAAATCTCTGATCTGAGACCTTTCAGAGTAACAGTAGAAACAATTGAAAAATTGGTGTGCAGATTAAGCGACCCTTCGCTAGAAATCGCTAAGGAGGGAAAAGACTTTTTTAGTAAGCTTGGCATAACTAGGTTCTTTGAGACTGTCTCTCTTTAACTTGATGCCTAAGAAGACTCTTCTACTTTGCCACAAAAGAGGTTTCAAAATAATCCCTTATATATTTTGGGACTCTTACCTTTTAATTTAATTTCGAAGCTGTACCAATTCAAGTTTATCAGTGCAGCTTCATCTTCCTTCTTGGTACAACAAAACGTAGAAGAAGAAGACTGCACGGGGACACGTGCCCGAAATTTCGAAACTTGATCTAGATCAGATATAGGGAGAAAAAAAAACGCTTGTGTCTACATAAAAATACTGTATCGGGACGATTAAAAAGTTGTGCCAATGTTTCAAAAATGTAGACTTCATTTTAAGCCCTAAGACCACCTTTTCAAAACCATTTCATCGTATAAGTCTTAATTTTTGTAACAAATGTAACGGATCGTATCTGAATGAATTAGCTATTGAGTATATATTTCTGACAGTTGACATTTCATCTAATCATTACGTCAGGAGGCCCAGGTCCGCCCGGACTTTAGCGCCTAAGTAAGTCGGTATGTATTATGCAGGAGTGGGGACATTTGAAAAAGACTTGTGAAACCTTTTGTTGAATGTTCTACCACTTCATCCACTGAGCTTACATTTTTAACTGTTTCTACACAGAAAATAAATTGGTACAGTCCGCTTTAGAGATCTTTGACCTTGCGCACTCCAAAAAATGTCTAAAAGACGATCCTCAGACAATTATTCTTGACATGTCAGCAATTAGCTACCCCGTTACACCGTAACTCGCGGGAGTACTGAAAGCATTTGCGCATTCAAACGAAACGCGCATTACGTTAAATGAATATTCTCATGCCAGCTCAAGGTCGCCCAAAAAAGGATCCGAAAAAGAGGAAAGCAACCGGACGGTTGTAGTTAAATAGCAATTTTTTCTTTCTTTTTTTTTTGGGGAAAAAATCTGCTCTAGTTTCCATTGTTTGGTTTAATTGCCGTTCAAGGTTTATTACTTGCGACGCTCTCAACCATATTCAAATTAAGAATTATGACTTAAGCCGTTTATTGCATAGACCCCGGGTCTTTGCATCACAACAGGTAAGATTCCAGCGTCAGCGTACAGCTCTTTCTCTCTCTCTCCCTCTCTCCCTCTCTCTTTCTTTCTGTGTCCATGTCCTAATCACTTCGGATTGACAATGAATTTTACTTCGAATATTCCAAATTATAAATAGAAAAACTACGCTAAAAATATTACTTTCCTCAAAAAAGAGAAAGGAAAAGAAAGAAGAAAGCCCGTCTACCGTTTTTGTGTCCCTTGGTGGGACAAGATTGAGAGCAATAAAACCCACTAAAGGATTAATACTGCCCATCGTTGCCTACCGCTCAGATGACCGATCGGTGCCATCCCGAGTGTAGGTATATATCCCTGGTTGAGGTCAGTGATTGTGTGTTTTTCTCCAGTTCAATGCGTGTCCTTTTTTTATGATTCGGCCATAAAATGTGATCGCCAAACAGAGAAGTACATATGTAGCTGTTACCTTTTTTCGCCCTTTTTTCCTGTGTCCTATTTACGATTGTAAGAGCAGCCTACTTAGGACTTATTTACACAGGCTTATTTGTTACTTAATGGCAGAGATAACTGCGAACACGGAATGTTTCCTCTCGTCCACCTTGTCTCACTTCCGTGAACATGGATGCATTTTAACATGATTTGTAGCCTTTTCTTTTTCCGCTAATATTGGCTACAATTAGTTATTTTTTATGGTTATGAGTTAGAGCGCGGTTCCTTGTTTCGCATCTTTCTAACCCTTTCGTGGGTGCGGTTGTAAAAAATCACAAGAATGGGAAAAAATTAGAATTTCATTTGGCGGCGAGCTACAAACACAATGGCGGCAATAAAACCGACAAATTGTTTTGTTTTTTAAAAGGACACTCGTAAGTAGATGGCCTAATCCCCTGGAAAGGGTTAAGAAATGTTTTTTTTATTTTTTATTGTTTGAGGACTTGTCTCCTTTAACCCTTTAGGTGTTTGTTGCCTTGAATGGTATCGGGTGTATGGTAATTTAGGGGTGTACCTATCTACATGTTTGGGTAATAACTTTTATTGAGACAATAGCTGAATCCTTTGGAAATATTATTGGTTGGCGAAAGGGTTACTTATGGAAGGGTTAGATTTTAGGTTGCACACTTTTTTAAAAGCGGTCGCTGCTTCTAATTTGGAAATTCTTCGAACGAATAGTGTTCTACGATGCTTTCTTTTTCCCTTGAAAGTGGATACCTATTGTTGTAGTTTATGGGCTTAAGAAATATTTTTTAAAATATCAAAAACATGCTATAAGTTATACAAATTCTAGGAAAGAACTAGAATTTATTGCTTTCCATTGATGAGGTGAACCTTTAAGAAATGAAAATGCATATGCGCAGGTCTTTTAAAATTGCATTCAAAGAGCCGCTGCACTAAAGTGCGTTATCAAAGGCACAGAGAATTGCTCCTTCAAAGCAATGTTCGGAAATTTGACCAAAACATGAAATGAACTTTCCTAAACTTAGTTTAATTACAGCCGGTGTTGAGTACCTATACAGAAAAATAATTTCTGCAGACTGCTGATCTCTGAAGACATCGGGCCAATAAAAGTCAACATTTCCTTCCACCCGACGCAGCCAACAAGGCTGCTAGATCAGCCAAGCTATTGAAGTGGGCGATCGAAAGGCGACTTGTCCCACAGCTAGAACCAACTCAATTTGGTTTAAGCCAAACAATGGAAAGTTTGCCTGATGAATGGAACCCCAGCTCTCCTTAACATTCCACCCAATATCCGTGTGAATGTCTGAAAAATAATTGCCTCCATAACTGCGGTTAAAGGATCGGCAAGTCCACAACCGACCGCCCGGGCAAATCTGGGTTCGACATAAAAATTATGAAACCCTTTTTAGAGGCAGGCCCTTTCAATTTATACAGCCATTTAGTTTTGGCATCCCTGACAAATGTGCTGAACGAAGACAGAGAACAATTGCTTTGAGCTTCGATCTCAGCAAAGCAAAGTAGTAGGATTTTCAGCACACATATCACAACAACTACTGTGAGTCTCGAAGTGTCAAGTAGAGCGTAGTTGTTGTAATTGCATGCTGAAAATTTTACTTTACTTTGCTATGCTGAGATCGAAGCTCAAAAAAACAGGGCTAATGTCGAAGACTATCCCATTGAGACTTTTGATGTCAAAAACGGATTTAGACAATTTTATACTCTCCCATATAAATTCTCTGCAATCATATACTTGGGCAAATTCAGTGGAATTCACAATCCCACACCGGGGGCACAACTTTTTACACGTCTACTTGCATTCGCGAATGACATTGACATAATTTGAAGAGCACAGCAATCTGTCATTGATGCATTTGCTAGTAAATGAACAGAAGCGGCCAAAATAAGTTGATCGGTTAAAAGGGGCAAGCCCAAGCAAGTAAAGGGCTTTCCAATAAGAGGTGTTGTTTTGATGTTACTAAAAATGGAATGTTTATTTCATAATAAAGACGAAGGTATGCCGTTAATAATGACAAACAACATCAGCCAAATGGCCAACACGAGCACGCATACAGGACCGTATCCTTTTCATGAGATTTTCCATAACCAAATCGCAAAGTGGCTGCCCTATGTCCTCGATAGCCTCACGAATTTTATCTTTGAGGTCTTGAATCAACGCTGGGCTGTTGGCGTAGACCTTATCTTTCACGTGGCCCCAAAGGAAGAAGTCGCAGGGTGTTAAATCACAAGATCTCGGTGGCCAATTGTGATAACCTCTTCGAGAAATAACACGGTCCGGAAACTTTTCCCGTAAAAGATCAATGGTTTCGTTGCTTGTGTGCCACGTAGGGTCGTCTTGTTGAAAGTAAACTTTGTGCAGATCTTTATAAGCCTTAAGACCCAAGTCTTTATGCAAGATACGGTGAAATGACGTTTGTGTAATACCCAATTCTAAAAAACGACGAGGAATGGAAAAACTTGGGTTTTCTTCAACACTTTGGGCTGCAGAAGCAATATTCTCACATGATCTTGAGCAACGTGCACGGGTTTTATTCTTCACATCACTAACTTGTCCCAACAGCTCGAATTTTTCCACCAATTTCTGCGGTCCGACAAGGTGCTTCACGACGACCAAAAAACGCTTTAGTTTTGCGAACTGTGACTGCAAGATTTTCATCATTTTTGTAGTGAATTTTAATAATTTCAATGCGTTGTTGAAGCGTGTATCGTTCCATTTTTAGTAATGGCGTAGTTTATACTTGTCAAATGTCAAAGAATAAACAGCTACCGAAATAGCGGGTCATTCACAATAACACCTCTCATTGGAAAACCCTTTACAACCTCAACAAGAAAAAGTCGAACTCTGCAACCATCATTATTTTTTCTCCCAGCCCTTGATTTTAATAATCCTTAACTGTCAGCTGTCACTTTTTCTGCTTTGTTCGTAATTGAGAGCACTTTACCGCCCTTACCTCGGTAGACAACTGCACAAAAAACTGTTTTGCTTTTTTGGGGTACTTGTACACTTAATAGTTTAATGCAACCTTGGGCTTATAAAGACGGTTTTTCCACTGAAAAACTTAACAAAAAATAAAGAATCAAACGTTAATTTTAATTCAGGTATATAATATATAAAAACGAATCGTTGTTTACAAATTTTTCCGTACTTCAACTTCAACTTTTCATCTCATTCATAAAAATGGAGCGTATCGTTCCAACGAAATGTTTCACTTTCTTACAGTTCCATTTATCAGTAAAGTTTTTTTGATCAATTTAACACTGTAAAGGGTTTATTGCGGTACATTTTTTAGAGGGTTTCCTCTTACTGAAATATTTTTGCTCGCAGCTGATTAATGTGTAATTTTTCAATGGTATTTTTGTTGACGTATGAACTTTTCTGACAGCTGTAACTACCATTTAAAAGCCTTTTCTCAACTACTTTAACAAGACTCTCTGACATTTCGACAAGGGCACATAACCTCTGTTTTTAGTAATAAAATAAAAAATCAAGACAGTTCAATGAGCACACGCCTTCTTCACAAGAGGCAGGGACAAACTCATGGCATTTGAAAATATGCATGACCTAGTTAAACCCATCACTTAATCCTCGCCATTTTATTATAGGTGCATTTACCCTCCGTGTTGAGTTTCCTAATTGTCTGAGTAGCGAGTTGTATGCCAAAAAGGCTGTTGTCCTTTTAACCATAAACCCAATACGGAAATGTATTTTGTTTTCTCGCGCTCAGCGTCTAGACAGAACGGCTATTTGTTAATCGAAAGCGGCGACTGCGACTACAATCGCACAAAGGGATTTTGTAACGGAAAAGTCAGCTCTTTTGGCGGAATTCCCTCGAACCAACTGCTTCGCACACATTAAATAAATCTAAATGTGTGAAAAATTTGAATCTTTATGTTTTTGCAAAAGGTCACTTTTGTGTATGGAAAAATTGTAATAAATTATCGAAAAAGGTCGAATAAATGGTCGCGAAATCACCATTATCCTGACATGGGGTCAAAAACTATAACAATCCGAAACGGACTACATAAAACTACTTCCTCCTCTGTGACGGTCCGAAGTCCAGCTCAATCCCAACGCACACACGCATTCCGTTTGTGAATCCTTTTTTGCAATGAAAAATAGTAATAAATTAACAACAGCCGCATACCCACAATCATATAGGACATTGTTCTTTCCGCATGTCCGTCGGTGAAAAATTGCTGAAAATTTTTAATTTTCCACCCCAAAAAGAGCGACCTATTGTGTCGCTTGCGTGGCCTTTTTGCGTCTTCGGGAATTCCTTATGCGTGACCCCTCGCCCTACACTCAATCCCATCTGACCCTGGTTGACAGGAATGGTCACTAAACTGACCCCCTCCAGATTGATGCAATTCGAAAACATCTCTGTTCCGCATACGAGTATATTGTGCGGCTTTCGCAGAACGACGAAGGATGACGAGAATCCTGTGCGTGCATTGTCCTGCTGAGCGTTTTTATTGACACCTATATGCGAGTATACGTGTGAAGTAAATAGAGCGCCGTGCTATTGTTCTAGGATTCATTGTTGGATGGAAGCGAGAGAGAACAATTTTCATTTGACCCGCATCTGTTCTTAGCGGCTTTCTGGGTGACCCCTGCGATTTATCGGGTTGTGGCAAATAGATTCGTGAGCCCATGCACAGGATTACATATAGCATTACATGCGGACATTGGCCGTTCGGATTTAGTATCCTTTATTATGTTGATTGGAATGCATTTTTCATTTCGCAATAAAATATCCTTTTTTTTGTTGCTTTTGTCCTGATTTTTCAGTTACAATTTTAAGCTGGACAATTAACGATGGCGTCCGTTCAAGGAGGGTGGGAATATTAGTGTACTGGCGAGGAAGGTCAAGCTGATGGGTTTGCGCTGAATGGATTTGGCGCGCAGTTGGCTGATCCAATTTGCATTATTGCCGCTACGAATAAAGCGGATTTTTCGGCCTCGAATCATAGCATTTCCACATCGGTATTAGGGCGATGGAATGGAAAATCTCTTTTGCGAATAAGTGATTGCACAATTTTGATTGGCTTGGGAATGAGTTGTTGGGGAATTATTATGACTTTTGTGCGGGACTGGGATTCGTTTTGGAAAAGCAAAGTGAAAAATTTTGCAATTTGAGTTTTTCGGGTATCGAACTTTAGAACCCTCGCTCAGTTTTCCGGCGAAGCCGATGTGGCTGTAATATTCCGCCGTTGGATCTACTCCTCCAAAGCCGGTCAACTAAACCGGTAATCACTCAAAAAACCTTGTTCTTCCTTAAAATATCTTCAAGCAATATTTTTGCTGCCATAAAGCAGGACCGCGACAATTTAAACAGAATTTATTTACCACTTCCAACCACGCCTTTAGGAAAATTTCAGCAAAAGAGTCTCCAATTGGCAAAGCTGTGGAGGACAAGCAGAATGACAATGGGGACGTTCAAGTATCTAGTTTAGTAAGTCTGACAGCTGTCTGATGCATCTCGGTTTTGATTGGCTGAAATCGGTCATATGAGCAGCTGTTTCAGTTGACGTTTATGGAGGGGTAGCCGACGAATCTAGTCAAGAAATTCGTGACTGAGTTCTAAGTTGACAGTTCGCATACCTATATCTCTGACGGTGGACAAGTGACGTTCCCGACCAATCTAGCTTTTGCGTTCAGGTTACATCTAGTCCAGACCAATCTAGTCGACTATAACTAGATTTTTGAATGTGCCCATTAACACAGTCACATATATGTAGTTTCTTGAATGATACAAGAGAGGGAAAACCGTTTTTCTACAGTCAATAAAATGCGCATAGATGAGTTGGTAAAAGTGTTGCTCAAAGTGTCAATAACAAACCAGAAACAATTAGAGATACCTAGATATAATGAAAACTAGCACTAGTTCCAGAGAAAACATTTCTGCAACTAACTGAAAATATTACTGTCCGTGTGCTACCTTCGGAAGCCATTTTGTTTTACAGTACAGGAAAATTTGGTATAGGTATCACTTTAAAAATATTATCGTGTGGATCTATCCAATTCGTATCAGGTAACTTGTTTTTGCTTTCCGGCTGTATTTACATTGGGCCTTACCAATAAATAAATGTTTATGCAATTTTGTTTGGAAAATTTATTCTCCATTGTGAGTTAGAAAAATATTGCCTGGACACTAAAAATGATTATTGCTATAGCGGATTTACAATAAACTAAGTATGCATTTACTTTGGTGCAAATTGGTGTAGCTGTCAAACTGTCATCACTAAAAATGACAAGTTTTACTGGATCAGAAATTTTGTGAAACGCAAACCGAAATTAGAACCCAATACCATTATTTCGCAAAAGCGCAGACAAGAAAATAGTTCTGTTTAATTTCGTAATTCTAACTTTTGTCATTTGACCTTAAATGAGTTATCACTTCTTATGGGAAGAAGAAGAACTTCATTCGTAAGAATATTAATATTCTTGACTCATCCTAACCTAGTCTGTCACAATATTAAAGAAACTACTGATCCAATAGCCTTCAATTGACATTCAGCGAAAAATTAGTTTGAGGTAAATAAGTATAACAATGGCCTTGTACCAATGGCCCCTGGGTAACTAGGGATATGTCAAATAAAAAAAAAATTGGCATGTTACTCTTTGCCCTTGAATTCGAGGACAAATGACAGACATTTTTCTTTTTAAATTTCTTAATTTAGCGCAAAATAAACTGTCAATGGTGATAGGTAAGTGGACGCCCTAATACTAGTCCCCCATGCAAATATGTCTTCGAAGATGAATTAGTTTCGTCGATCATGCAGTTCAAGTTAAATTTGTCCCCCACGTCCTACTGTATTCTGTATAGTATACAAAGTCTCCACAAAAATTAAGCCAGTAAATAAACTCGAAACACATTTTTGTCCGTATAACTTAATTTTGCCTAATATCTCGCGAGCGTCTGACAAACATCCGAGAGTATAACTGTCATGAAAGATCTTCTAACTATAGCCATTTGGATTTGGCATAAAATTGTAGATCCCCTACATTCGTCCCAAAAATGAAAAACTGTCCCACCAATATTTTTTTATTTTTAAATTAAGCTTAGTACACTGCTCAAGCTGAATTTTAGCTCCCAAAAAAAAATTTTCTCCAGCTAAATTTTAGCGAATTCCTTTAACCGAAAGGTACGAAGCTAAGAGATTTAACTTTTGTTTCAGAATGTACTTCATGCATATGTCAAAATCTAGAGTGCCCATTAAATGGGGCGGCTCATTTTAGCGAGCTTAATTTTGACAGCTTGCGAAAATGAGCCGCCCCATTTAAGGGGCTAAATTTTGACATATGCATGAAGTACATTTAATGGGCACGCTAAATTTTGACAGATCGTTGTGTTCTGTTGTTCTATTGCGTTTTTGTATTGCAGAGAAGTAAGATTATGATGAGTTTTTTTTTAATGAATATCTCGACGAGGAATCGGAAATGGATGAAATAAGAGAGAGTTGAATTTTTAAAGTAAGTTATTTTCCAAGAACACCTGTTTTCTGTGACAATTATCCACTGCGCGATCATGTCAAAAATTAGTTTGGATTTTAGCTAATGTTTGATAAGTTGGAAAGCAAATTGAATTTAGTTGAGCTTAGGCAACGTACGAAGCTTTAATTTTGACAGGTCAAATTGAAATTAGAATGTGATGCAAAAAAAACAAGTAAAATAGTGACGAAACCTGCAAAATATACGATGATGCACTTGCCGGTTTTGATTGTTGTTTTGATCTGTCAAAATTAAACGAATAATTAACAAAATGGTGGAGAGAAACATTGAAGAGGCGCTTAAACTTAGTTTTTCCATGGAACAACGTACTAGTCTCAAGCTAACTTTTAAGGGAATAAAGCAATGCTCCACGAGCATCTTAACAAATGTCAAAGCCCTGTAAGGTGAATGGAAACGCACTCAGTTATTTACCATTAAATGTAAGCTGGAAAAAATATTCCTCGCTGGTGCCGTATCTTAACACTTCAGGAGCGCAAACGAGTAAAACACAGACTGCCTTATAAACAATCATAAACTTAATATTTTGTAGGTCACAATGGGTAACTTTATATGGAAAATTTCGACATTGTGAGTTTATAAAATCTGACCGGAATCCGGAACACTAAATATGATTATCACGCAAAAAACCAGAGTCCAAAGAAAGTTCAGAAAGCTTTGCGTTTTGCTGACTCAATACTTTTTTTAAGGCGCTATTCCATTAACGATACATGTTGCAATCACAATTTCACTCTTTGCGCGATATCAATGACGAATTTTAGTCTCGACTTCAAATTTACGGAAGCTCACAATTGCGAAATTTGTATGGAAAATTAGCCACTTTGCGATACTAATAATTATTTTTAGTGTCCAGGCTAAATTTTTTGAACTCACAATGGCGAATATTTCAATACAAAATTGCATATTGTGACCTACAAAATATTTGGTATGGAGGTTAAAAATGATTATTAGTAAGGCCAACTGTGTCCAAAATTTGAAAAATTCATTCAGCATTCAGCAAACCATATGCGGGTTGAAGACTTGTTTTTTTCTTTCTTCTTCTTTTGGCAGGCCCAGTTTTTTTAACTTTTATCTATCGATCACGCTTCGAATTTGAGTCACACTTATGAGGGTGAACGCATAGTCCTGTATTCGCCGGAGTATAATGAATGCCAAATCAAAAGGATGTCACGTCATGACCCCAATGCGTCTTATTTTGCTATGCAAATCCACTCAACCATAAGGATCGTCATAGTTCAATTGCAGACTTCTTAAGGATGCCCCTCATGCCAGACAATGATTTGCAGGTCTTTGTTCGGCCCCAGGAACCGTATGCAAATTCGCTCATTGTATGCGGTCAAAAGGTCGGCCCTTGTCAAACTACCGAGCATTTCCTTTCATTTCATCGTCTTTAAGATGATTTTCCGCCCAATGGATGGTTGATCTGATGTGATTTTGAACTGTAACCTCTCCGAAGGATAATTAGATAGAAATGATGTCCATCTGTGTAGCAAATATGCAAAGGGGCTGTGTTTGTACAGAGATGTTTTCATTACGCTCATGTATGCAATTTAGATCGGGCAATAATATTTGACCAAATTTTGACACATGATGTCACTGAGTCATTGGATCTGTAAGATCACTTTAGATATGACATTAGCTTCCGTGGGTGTTTGAATTGTGGTCAGGCCATCAGGTTGCAGTAAGTCCTTGGTATTATTAGGTTGACACCTTCTTTGCATAATTTTTTATTTGCAGCACTGACTTTAAGCCAGGGACGTAGAATTAAAAAAATTCCCACTTTACGATTCAGCGCGGCTTATCCTAATTTTTATTGTTTTATTAGCGAATGTGGACACGCCTTAAAAATATGCAGGGTGGGGAAATGAGAATAATTGCATTTTATGCAAGCAAGCTATTTTGCGAATCCTTTTTCTTTTGTACGCACACGCCAGCAGTATACGCGCTCATAGGTCGGATTAATACAGCCTTCCATATTCAAGTCGGTTCACCTTAGCGAATTACTCAGCTCGTTTTCATATTTGCACTTCGCATGCAACTACCTACGAGGGGCAATAAACCGACTAAAACTAACATCATAAAACGTTCAAAGGAATTTCGCTTCTGCAAGGAGTTGTGGAGGAAAAAAAATCCCATAAAATGATCAATTGTTATAATAAGCAAAACGAAAACGAGACGCGTCATAGCAGAAGATTTCCAAATCCAGGGATACACACCACACACACACCCGCGCGAATGGTGATGAAAAACAAACAAACTATTGAAGAACAAAAATATATTTGAAAAACAATATGTTATCAAGGATAATGGACACAATAGGGGAATGTAGGTAAATCCTTTTCATTCTGAGAACCGTGAGCACAGTTTTCTGTTGGCTTTGTTAGGATATTTTGTATTTTTTTTTCTTTTTTCGGACATCGGAAGAGGGAATATAGTTTTTCAAAGTCGCATCCCTTTTTGGTTAATCCTTGACGCGACTTGTTGTTGTTGTATAAGCATGCACTTCCGAGTGTCGTGTTTCTAGGTTGGATTTTATTTTCGAAAAAGAATTTGTCTTAAAGCGTTGCTGAGGCTTTACAACAAACTATTATATATTTAGTGTCCAGGCTAGATATAAATAAGTCACAATAGAGAAATTGGTCATGCTTAATTAATTACCAATTGTGAGCTATATGCATTTAGTGTGAAGATAAAAAATTAAAATGTCTTCAATGTCGATCACAATGGCGAAATTTGTGTGTAAAATAGGGCTATTGTGAATTCTTTTAATTTTAGTCGGAACTGGAGATGGTTATTAAATAGTACGGCTGAAAAAATATTTCACTGCCTAGGAAAAATCGAAAAGCAAAAGTCTAACCTTGAATGGTGTCACTTTTTAAATATTTGCCGCCATCTTTTCTCGAATAAGAGCAAAAATTTAATTGTAACTTCAACTTCTAAATGAACCATTAAAATTGATCAGTTAAATGTTACACAGCCAAATTGCAGTGGTGGTCAGCAATTTTTTTATTTTAAGAAGAATATCGGTCGATTGAGTCGCACAATTGTGTAGTGATTCACAATAGGGAAGAAGAGCTGACTTTTTTTTTAAATGAAATGAAATGTGAAAAGAAGGGGACTTAGGATAACTCATAACGAACCTGGACCTCGTAGTCGAATGCAGTAATTTTAGTTTCTGAATGTCGCACTAATAACAAATTTTAGTTTCGACTTTAAATTTACGGAAACTCACAATAGAGAAATTTGTATGGAAAATGTAGCCACTGGGCCTAACCAATAAACATTTTAAGTTTATCGTCTCTAAGTTTTAGTAGTTCCCAATGGCTATATATTTTCCATTCAAATTTCGTAATTGTGAGCTTCCCTAAGTTTAAAGTCGACACTAAAATTTGTCATTAGTACAAATCAAAGTTTCTAAATCAAAATAAGAGTTGCTTCCTTCGGTTATTCCTTGACGGGGTGATATCTACATACCTACTCAGAGGTAGATGATTTCTTGTTTGCGACTGATGGTTTTTAGTGACACGTTGGCCTAGACTGTGTCTGTGCTGATATTAGCTTGACACTTAGCATGTATTCAGTCTTTGGATCGTTTAATTTTTACTTAAAGACAAATCAATCGACTGTTCTCCAATCGCAGTGCAAGACCTATAGTCTGCGCTCTAAAGGGAGGGCCATCTTATGGTTGCCTTTAAAATCGTAGATTATTTTGACACTGACAACTGTTTACCGCTCGACATCTTGACAGAAAATCAGTCTCATCTCCGCGGAACGAAATGAGACGCTTTACGCTTGAACAACTTTGGGAAACATTGAAAACTTATTTCCAAAGTGAGTGCTGTGTAGCTCAAACAGTGGGTTTTTTTGGAAAAAAGTTTTGGCCGAAATGAAGCAACCACTGCGCCTGCTGTACGCAAGTTTGTGAAACTGAGACTGGTATGCTAGTGGACAACACTCATGGTCCCCGTCGTCGTACGGTGCGCATAGACTTCGAAAATAAGGCTGGGAACAACGTTTCCATCAACGGTGGGCCATGTTAACCAATTTTTTTTTCTGAAATTAAAGACATAGATTTGGACGACTTCTGGTTCATGGATGGCGTGCCATGCGACACAGCCGATGCCACAATCGATCTTTTGTGCACCAAATTCCTAAGGGCCGTTTGCTCATATGACTCTTAACGATTTAAGTTCTACTTAAATACTTATAGGCTACTTTTTAGGGTGTAAACTGTCACATAAGAGTTTATGTGGCACTAAATTCGCTATTAGCCGTATCAGCAAACGGCCCTAAATCGTCTTATCAGCGATCTTGGCGATGTCAATTGGCCGCCTCGGAGCCACGATTTGACCCCTTTGGACTTTTTTTTTGTGGGGAACCGTGAAGGACCCATGTTATGCCAACAGTTCGGAAACGATTCAAGCACTTAAGGCCAATATCACAAAAGCTATCCGTGAGCTACAGCCCGAAACCATCAACAAGGTCTTGGAAAATTGGATTGACAGAGTGCGCTACTGCGAAGCCAGCCGAGGCAGCCACTTGAACGACGTTGTGTTCCATAATTAATGGAAATGTGTGCTCTAACTAATTAAGCCATAACATATTTTGTTCATTTTATTGGAAAAAAATGAACTTGTGGCCCACCCTGTATGTGCTTCAGGAAAAGAATAAGGAAATCTCACGGTCACGATAGCTCATTTTCTTGACGAAATTCAGTGGAAATTTGGAATTGTTCGAAAACGCTATACTACTAAATTATATAAGGAACCATTTCCTTTGCTAGCTCTTTTCAATAAATGCTATAATTTGTGTAGCTTTGAAGTTTAAAAACGGTGGTAAGTCTGAGCTTGAAATTCGTTGGTATTTTCCAGAACTTGTCTCAGTCTAAAAATTTGGCCCTACAAAATGTGGACTGGCGGGCCTAGAACTAAACTCTGGTATACTTTAAAAAGTGTGTCTCAGAATGTTTTGATAATTTCTTACATGCGATCTTAAGCAGGGATATGTCTCGATATTTGTTACAAATCATTGGACAGCCATATTTTTGTAAATGGGTCATATGAAACCGATATAATCCAGTCCACAGAAATGCTTTCTTTCATGCATTATACTGTTGATGACTTGGTGCTAGCGGCCGAGGAAAATATCCCCTCCGTGGTTGAAGAATCCCGCTTGTAAAATATTTGAGAAGGTGGTCAACCTATTTCATGAGACCTAATCTTGTCGTACCTATCACTTACTTTACATACCGCCCATTCAAAAGCTGTAGGTGAAAAGATGCAGAGGCGTCTATTATTCCTTGCGTGTTCCGTGCTTCAAATCAGTCAGATCTTGGTCTTAAGAAGCAGGTTGTTTCTTAGATTTAATAAAACCTTTCTAAGACTTGGTTGAATTTAGTCTTTTGAAAAATGTCTCTTTGGTTCTATATGAGAGGGCTTTTTCTTTTTTAGCCCAAAAGCTAATAGCTCACAAACAATCTTGATCTCGCATTCCGGACAATACTGGTCACACGTCTTCTAAAGAAGATAGTCAGGGTTATCGCGAATAAACTCCGATGGAAATGTTTGCCTTGTCAGCAATGCAAATCAGATTGCTGAATAGAAAATATTCCCAGGAAAATTTTGTGCCCGATAGGGGTGAGTATGTCGTCCTCATTTAGCTCCTGCTTTTGTGAAGTCTCGCTCCAAGTGGTTTTAAGCTCCATGTGTTAGACTCAGTGTATATATTAACTTCTTGAGTGTCCAAGTCTTTTCTTTGCAAAGCCAATACTATGACCAAGAGTACAGAAGCTATAAAGCTGTGATGCGTATGTGTAAGACCTTTCCGAGCGAGGTTTTTTTTCATGGACAGCCATACGAAATTCATTCACCAATTGCCAGCTTAAAATATAATTCTCGAAACTTGTAGAAAGAATTCGCTCCTAAGCCTGTCAACCTGAAATTCCGCCCGCTATTTCTAGCAAAGATCTTGATAGGTCCATGCCAAGTTGTCCCAAAAACTCAACCCAGTCAAATTGAATGCAGTTCTCTTCCCATTCCATATAAAAGAGTTTCCCCAAGTCCAGTGTTCACCACAGACGTTAGAAATATGAACGTATTTAAACATTTCTTGGAAATCAAACAAATTCCAGCTTAGCGCCACTATAGGGATGAAAGGAAAATACGCTGCCCACAGTTGGGAGACAATTTCTCACCAAATATCCGTTTATCTAAATCAAAAACAAAGAACTTTTCGCCCTATTTCCGCCATCCACATGACGCTGAATCAATTCATTAAGAAACTGGAAGTGGGACAACAGCACAGAGCAACCAAAACCAAAACCAAAACACAATCTAATTCCGCTCAATTCTCACTCAATGGACCCAACCGAGCTGTGATCTATGAATCTAATCTGCGCGCCTACCTGCACATGTTTCTCCAACCCGCCACTGCTTGCATACACCAGGAACACACTCAAAACGAATTTTCACAACAACAAAACACGCAGTGCATGAAAATTGCACTCGACAACACAGAGCAGAGTGTGATTTTCTAACGCTCATTGGCCGAGTCAGTTCGCCAGGAGGGTGCTGTTTTGGCTTTCACTTTGGCTCCGACGAAAAGGAACAAAAATTCGATTTCCTTCGAGGGAAAACTCAGTAGAATCAGTCGTGCTCGAGACATCACACCGCAAAGGATGTGTGTAATCACGGTATAGAGAAAAAACAAAAAAAAAACCAAAAGAGACTTTGACTGGAAACAGATTTTCGTTTGTTTTTTGTTTCGAATAAAAATATAAACAAACAAGAACCGACTGTCAAACGGACACGATCGCCCTAAGTGCAACTGACATTTGCAACGAAATTGAGTGTGGATTACAATCACAACGGTTCATTATTATTATTTGCCAGCTTTTTTTCGGAAATACTACGTGCGGGTGCAGTGCATTTTGAAAAACAATTAACTGTGAAATTTATTTTAAAAGAAAATTTTAATCGGTTGCCAAAAAAAAAAAAAAAAAACGAACAGCGATTGCAAGTGTGATAGGGAAAGAGGGCATACACAGTGATGCTCATGCGTGCTCGGCAGTAACGGATATTGTAATCAAAAGAGAAAGCATTCACTTTTTTGCAACTGAAAAAGAAAAATATATACTAGTTTTGTGTGTTGTAAAAGAAGGAGGCGTGCGACTTCAACGAAGGTGGACGGCGTGAGAAAAAGAGTTTAGGACGTCCAGAGATCGAGTTGCTAAGGTGAGCTATTGACTTTGCGATTTATTTTTCGCATTTTTATTTTTATGAAGAAAGGTCTTGTGAGGTTTTTGCATTTTCAAAATGGACACAACTTCAAATCCGCACAGTGAAAGTTTTCCTATTAGTAAGTTCCTGTTGTCGGACACGTAACTTAACCTACTCAAGTGACGTGTGAGGAGTAAGAAAAGCCGCCACTGAACCAGGCTATGAGAGTGTTTTGCATAGATTTTGCCGGACAAAACCCTTTCGTGACTTTGGTCGGTCCTTTAGAGGAACTTTTTGTGATGGTTTTTAGGGCTTTTTACACTCATATCCATGGTGGGGGTTGGTCCTGCTTTTATGACTGTTGGTTTGAAAGAAAGAAAGGCTTTAAAGTCTACTTCTTTGATATTTATAGGTTATAGCGCTTTGCCCTCTGTCAGTAATTAAATGAGTTTGAGCCGACTAATTTCGAGTTTACTGACAGTTGGGGCTCAAAAGGGGTGTCGCGTTTTTCAAATGAAGCTGCCAGCTAAAGGTCCGCTTCACTTCGAACTGTATAGAGCCGCCCAAGTGGTAAATAAGCTGGCAGGCTGCACATGCCTTTCACTTACAGTCCATTCATGGGCTAAACTGACTTTCGCCATTAACTGCGGTCATGTTCTTCCAACTGAAAGAGTTGTTTTTGTTTGCCGTGCCAACATCTGACTGTCACATTTCCAGCTGTAGCTATGGTGTTAGAAAGCTTGTCTTAAAGGTTTGAACCTAGCGGAGAAAATAGCAATACCAAAGTTTCTCCAAGACAAATCGAAAAGGAGGAAGAAACAAATTTTCCACATGTAAGGTAACCTAACGCCGATTGATGTTTTATTATCAGAACGATTGATGTTTTCCAAACAGAACGAACTTGTGCGGGATAACTTTAATTTAGCAGATGCACAAACCAAACTGGGGTCGAATCGCGTCGTCCGTGAACGAGCTATACGTTCACGCAATTATGTCGATTTTGCATGTGAAACAAAAACAAATTCCGTCACGTAATGCTCGTTAACGGATGACGCGATTAGACCCCAGGTCTATGCAGCACTACAACGAGGTAGCAAGTATGTCGGTTATTTCTCGGTGATAGATGCGGCGAAACGTTTAAATTGACTTAACTGCTACACAAACCATCAATTAAGTTCTTTACCTAGGACAAAAAATATGTACAGACTTCAAAGCATCAACGTCGGGCTAGCGAGCTTTGTTTAAGTTAGAGGGCGATAATAATCATTTTCAGTGTCCAGGCTAAATTTTTCGAGCTTACAATGCCACAATTTTTCATATGAAATTACCCATTGTGACCTACAACATATTTAGTGCAAGGGTTAAAACTGATTATTAGTACGGGCTAGAGTCATTTTCTTGACTCTTGAGCGCTGGTTTCCATATATTCGCTGCATAAACTAATACAGATCATTGATGAGCAATGTTGTCCACTCATCGCCGACGTCAGGGGCCAGATATTGTAAGGCAAATAGTTCAAAAGTTTTCGTGTGCACGAAAGATTTACTTCTGCAACTTAGAGCAAATCATTAAAAAATCAATAAGATTCGATAAAGAAAGAGGGTGAGTGTCTCAGTTGTGGATCGTGTGACATACGGTTGTTTGGAGAGTGTACAAAATTAAAATCAGCATAGGACTGCTTCATTTTGATGAACCTTTACCTTATGCGAGCAACCGCGTCTAAAACGCCTTCCGTTTGATTCAACTTGTCCACTGTGCAGTGTGTGTTGTCTAAAAATTGCTTATTGTGCCGACGGCAAAGCTGAAATCATTTACAAACTTTGGACCAAGCCTAATAGAAACTTATTTCCAAAAGACAATGACTTAACCTATGTAATTAGCTGCTAAAGGGTTATAGGCTTGTCTTTACAAATGGGTTTTTGACTCGTTCCTTGCATTTTTTTGAATATTTAAAGTTCATATCTTTGAACTTGTCTTTGGTTTTGAACTTTTCCGAATACACCCCTTCGAAGCCTTTTCGAATTTGTCTACATTTTTAAATAAAAGTTCTAAGATTTTCGTATTCCGTTTGAAACGGACTTTGCTCCCGATCTCTAATCTGTTTAATTTGCAATCAATATTTGTCGTCTTTTTCAAATTTGGAGTTTTAAACCTGCCTCTTTTATCTTTATAGTTTTGTTGTCAATTTTATTCTTTCAAAAGCTATATGTCCACAATTTGTTTAAGTTTTTTAATGGCGGATCATAGCCGAATTAAACCTTTTGCTTCTAAATTCATTGACAATTGTTTGGAATTATTTTTAATTCCACTCTCAAAAGTGTCTCAAGATGCTTCCTGCTCTTTTGCCTTGTTCTCGAAACAAGCCTTTTTGTACCTAGGTTTAGGTTAATTTTTAAGAAGCCTGCTTGTATACAAAAGGTTTTAAATCGTCAAGTGAGTAAGAGAGCTCTCTTTGGGAAGAAGACCTTCTAAATAAATAATTTGCTTACCGCGAAACTAATAATCATTTTCAGTCTCCAGGCTAATTTTTTCGAACTCACAATTGCGAAATTTTCTATACAAAATTGCATATTGTGACCTACAAATTATTTAGTGTGAAGGTTAAAAATGATTATTAGTAAGGCCGATACTGACTGGATTAGAAACCAACGCCTTGTTATAATGCTCTTGGGTTTTGCTCGAAGGAAAGAGGTTTAAACCTTTTTCAAAGACACTGAATTTTGGAGTACTCTTCGGCTTTGATCTTGCTAAAAACGGGCTGTCAAAAAATTTTATATTTAGTTAAAAAAAAAGGATGCAAGTTGATGTATAGTCGAGCAGTCTTCCAATGCTAACTTGGAAGCTAACTTGTTTAATTGCAAGCGAGTTTTGATGATTTTTTGACACCTCAGCAATAAGTATTCAGTTGTATATCTTCCTAGTTGCACTTTTAGAAGTTGGGCATGGGGGAGCCTTCAGAATGGTCACATCTACGAGAATAACCTGGGAAAACTTTCCAGAAAGCATTTCCCCCGAGGTTATGTTTGTTTTTTTAACCAAACACTTCTCTGTAATGTTCAAAAATAAATCTTTTTAACCACCAGAATGTAAATCTATTGACTTAAATTTTCCAAATGGAATTTTCCCAAAATTACCTAATCGCATTCGGCTACAACTATACAGAGAAATTGTGAAAGCCATCCAAAATTCGCCAAACACTTTAACCAGACATTCGGACGTCATTTCAGAATTTATTTTTACACAGTAAAACTAAAAATTTCACCAAAAACAAAGCCTTTCGCCAAACACAAAGCGCTAAGCATTTTTAAGTACCTACAAAATACTCTCAAATACCGCATAAATAAAACGATGATCTAATATTCACCATAAGATGCACAACGTTAACAAAAGCAAAAAATAAATAAAAATCTGTGTAAAACTAAATTTTGAGAAACCCAAAAAAAAAACCAAACAAACAAATAAAAACTGTTTCTTTTCACAAAAATCAGTTCTCCGCTTGAGCAAAAAACAAAAAAAAAACATCGCATTCATTTGTTCGTTGTTTTATTTTAAAAGCATTACTCAGGCTAAATGCAGCGTGTGCAACGAGACCCGCCCCCTCTCTACCCTCGCCGCATAATTTTTTGTTCAGCACAAAAAACTACGCGGAATATTTTAATTTTTGCCTACAACCCAAATTAGAATCCACACCCATAATTCAAAGTCACTAAAAAACTTGGCGCAAAAATCACTTGTATTCACTGTGAATACAATCATCATTCCCGTCATCATCATCTCGACAACATGAGTTTTTGTCTATCGTTTTGTGTTGTTGTTTTTTTTTTTTTTTCAGTGCACCGACGGCAAAAGTGTGCATCATCGAAAAACGAACGAAGGAAATATTTTTTAGAAAAAAAATTACTTTTACGTATACATTTTTTTTTTTAAGAAAAACAAAGATTTTTGCTAAAATACGCAGATACTTTTGCAGTGTCTGTGCATGTGCACCCACCGAGAACTTGACCGGAACACCATACCATACCATACCAACTATAGAACAGATGAAAGAGAAAAAGATTTTTACGAAAATAGTTTTAAAAACAGAAAAGAAAAATAAAAATTTATGAAAAAGTATCTACTACCAGACTACAGGAAAAAGTTTTTCACAGAAAATAGTTGTGGGTTTTTTTTTTTTTTTTTTTTTATTTAATCTTTTTGTTTATGCATCGTTTGGTGCATTTTTAGTTTTTAGTATGCGAGCGAAATGAAGCAAGTCGACGCAGATGCAAAAAGCTTCGACGATAGATAAATTTGCAACTATTTTTTTTTGCCTCGAAAATAATCGTTCTTTTTTGAGAAAAGATATAAAATCTACACTTGGCCTTTGAGATGCACATGTGGGTGGGCGTTGGCGGGTGTTTTTTTTCCTTCTTTCTCTACTGACAGAGATTTATAGGTTTTTTTTCTTCTTAAGAATTGTTTTTGAAAACGTTCCTGATCTGCATTGACTGAGGATCCTAGTTCGGATGCGTTGCTTTGTTTCATGGTATGAAAGGTTGATTTACCCATTGAGAAGCTTTCTAAAAGACTCAAATTGGCTAACTTTAAGTGAGGTTTTTTAGGGTCTCATAGCTTTAAGAGGCGTTTTTGAGCCCTTTTTCTGAAAACCCTCCGAAATCTCAGAACCAGTACTGTTTTGACCTGGAACCTCTTTTGATTCCAGAGTTGATTTACGATGGTCCTTACCTCTGGGGATAGCAAATGAAACTAATGACTTCTAAACGTAAAGTGACTTTATTTCAGTTATTTGTAAAGCATATTTTCGATCAATCAGCGTTTTCGAAAATTTTTAAATCGAGCTTTCGAATGCGTTCTTCTTTTAGTTGTCGTAGATAATCGATGATCAATTTAGGCAAAAGCCTCTGACACATTTGTAGGATCTTTTCAAAACTATGTCGGTTGGTTTACATAGTCCCTCACAATCTATTTGAAGTCCTCTTTTATACGTTACTCAGTACATTTCGATTTGAAAACACCTGTTGCTTGATTTACACTGTCTGTTTTGACGTCTTGTCGAAGTTTGCTCCACTTTAATAGCTTCGAGGGTAAGTTTTTGCAACGCATTCATTAGAACTATATCACTTATTTCCGAAACAGTCATTCATAAATCATAAGCAATGAAAAGGAGTTCAGAGATCGAATCTGATCTCTTTTCTTTAAGAAAATCACGTAACTTATCTGAGATTTGTCGTCGATACATGAACCTAAAGAACTGACAACTCAATTACACAAGGTATGGCAATCAATTGTGACGGTTCCCTTTTGCCGATATCATCTTCTCGACTTGACCAATAAAATTCTAAAGGTTCAAATAAACATAATCAAAAAACAGAATCGAAGTTTTTCATTTAGAAAAAAAATGAGAGCCAAACAACATCGGATGACTTCTTTTAGCCCACCCTGTATGAATGAACGGGACCTACAATTTTCTGCTAAATATGAGCAGCTAACATACAATAGAATAGTCCGTATTACAGCAGTAAATGAATGAAGTCTTGAGATGTTTTCTTGTGAATATTAAAACACTTTGGGGTATTTTTAAAAGTAGCTATCTTTGACCGTTCTTTGCAGAGTTTCTTAGTTTATTTTTGACACCCCAGCGTTTTCCACCTGTATATTCATTCTTTAAGACTCCGTGAGTAAGTATTATTTCTGTTTTCTAAAACTCAAATGTGCATAAACCCATTGATAAAAGTGTCGGTTTCAAACCGCATTTGTGAAAAAAAAAATAGTCCACTTTCTTTCAGCTCCTTAAACTCAAAGAGTCAATTGATATCGACCAGATATCGACTTACCTCAAAGTATTTATTTCTGCGTCAAGTTCAATTGTCAACAGCTCAAAAACGCGGTTAATTTTTTTTCAAATACCTACTTTTAAAATTCAAGATTTTGAATACCTTCACTTATATTTGTGCGGACTATAACTAATATAATAATTGTTCTGTCAAATTTCCCTCATTAGTTTTTTTTTCTGAATAATAGAGTTTTTTTAAGAAAGCTTTTGGGGCCATGTTGGCTTTTGAAAACAAGTACTGATTGCTTTTGTCCATTATACACCAATAAGTGATGTTTTTAAAATCGACATATTAGTATTTTTTGTGGATCCGGCTCTGATTTTATCTTCAAAAGTTTTCCTCTAGTCAGTACTTTCAAAAAACAGCCGTTTTTGACCTCATATACGATTTGTTCATAGACAAAATGTTCTCCAAAGAAATGCTACACTTCGCTTGGGATAGTTTTTGAGTTCATTATCACACCATGTTGGCACCTCTTTTTCCATTTTTTCAGTCGTTAATTTTGTAAAATATTTAGAAAACTGCATAATATAGAAAAATAGACCTACTATGGATTTTTAAGAATTTGTGCGTTATGATGGGCAATTATTAATAAATGTTATGTGAAAAAGTTTCAAAGGAACTGCTTTTACTCATCTAAAACGCATTGACTACCAGAGAACACTCATGAGCTACTCTTCTGGGATCGTTTTTGAACAGAAACAAATTCTTTGTGAAAGGATTGATATTTGTGGATACTTTTTAAACAATTTTGTAGTTCAAAAAGAGTTATTCGTCTAGTAGTAAACTTTTTGTAAAACTGGTAGAATATAGGACTTCTTTAATCCCATTCCAAATCATTTAAAATTACTCTGCCATTATTTTTCAATCGATAAATCGGGGAAGAGTAAAAAACGTACATATTTCGAAAAAAAATGTGTAGCGTTTCTGACCTCGCACACTACTTCCCTGAGTTAATTATTTAACCGTAGATAATGATTTATGGAAAGATTGCTTATTAAAAATTTCATAATAAGTTTGTAAGCTTTTGATACCTGATATCAACTGACTTTCTCGAAACACACATTTTGCAGAGCTTGTGCAACTTCATTTGAAGTTCACCTACTTGTCTTGGTTTTTAACTGGTGATGTAATCTACGTCACTGAATTAAATTTTCTAAAAAATGATGAGTAGTATTGATAACAGCTTTGAAGAATAAACATCTTTGCTGATAAAACCTATAAATGTGTAGATTGTTAATCTTCAAAGACAGTGGAGCTGCAGCACCTATATATTTGCCAAAACTATTCATCTCTAAAAATAAGCAAAACTTGTGGAGAATTATTTCTATAGCCCGATTAGGTACAGCGGTTTTAAGTTTTCTGCTATCTATAGTTTGCAAACCTTTCTGGTCTGATTTGAAACCCAAATTTGGACTTATTTGTTAGGAGGTATAGCGGAACTAGGAATAGCAACTCAAACTTTTTGCTTTTAAAAGCGTTCATTAAAAAATCCAATCTGCCGGTTTTCAACATCATAACCTAACTTAGTTATCCGTTTTGTTTCTGAAAGAAATGATGCCTTGTCATTTTTGAAACAGTCGCTAAATAGACTTTTAAAGACATCAACATATTTTCCCCACTCTCCGAACGATTTTGAAGATGGCAAATATATTTTTAGGAGTTTTCGGATTTCTAAAAAAAAAAAACAACTTCAAATCCCTTGAGCAATTTGGACCACCACCACTCTTCATCATTTACCTGTCCCTTCATCGTAAGGCACACAAGCCGCCGCCAATTTTCAGCACTACTCTCCTTGCTGTTCCAGGTATATTGACCTTCGGTAAGCCTTTTATTTACTTAAGTCAAACAGATACACATTCTGCTGGTGGCTTTTGTTTTATTTTCCCTCGGACTGTGTGTGAGTATTAAATTTGCATCCACACAGCCATTATATTAAAATTTGCGTGCGTTTTTGGGAAACCGAAAAATTGCACATCTTTCCCGTAAATGGACAATAAAAAGGAATGTTGATTTTTGCCAACCGATTTTGACTTTTACTTTTATGACATATCCTGTGAAGTGAAAACGGTCTGCAAAACGTTTGCACGTGTATTTTTTCTAATTATGCGTGGAAAGAGAAAAGAATTAGTTCCGGGAAAAGTCAAATGCAAAGTGGCGTAAAGTACCTAGCCGGTCGTAAAGATTAAATGCAAATATTCTACTTCTGATCCGCTTATAAAGAAAGGCGACTCTGGATGGTAAAATAGTTAATGACGGGTAAGGGGGCGTTACTAACCATTCGCTTGGACTTTTGGAAATATATATTTCGCTCGCGAATGACATCGAAGTGTGTTTGAGATCGAAGTGTGTTTGATTAGTTTTCAAGTATGGCAACTGTCAGAAAAAGAGTTGTGTCGGATGAGTATTAAAAACAAATTACGTGTCAAGAAAAATGACTCAAATTCTGTTTCGAAAATAGAACGAAAAGTACGCAAACTTATAACTGAAACATCTGTCTGATTGACAGATGACAGTACCAATTTTGACAGATGACAGTACCAATTAAACCAAAATCTGCTTGGACGATCCGATTGCGAATGGGAAGCACTTCCCCTCACACGTCAAAGTGAAACCTCTCTTGTTATAAATTTTTTTGACAGAAACAATTCTCAGTATAACACTCCACATCAACTCTTTAAATATTACATGGCCGCCACAATCGTGCCGCTAGTTTGCGAAAAACCGCAGTCTATAAAAAACAGCCTTAATCTCTACTCAGTAGCGCAGACAGGTAGACAAAATTCATCTATCATGTCTTGTTGTCCGTTCCGCATTGCAATCGTAAATCCTCTTCCGGAATTGATGTGATAATTTCGACTCTTGCATCTCATTTTATCCGCACTAATCCTTCACCGGTTTCATTTGTAATCCGCTGCCTATAAAGAGGAGCGGAAGCGGATTTTTTAAATCAGTTTTGGAACTTTTGTCGGCTGAAGCACAAGCTTGATAATTCACTACTAATACAAGTGTATTCTTCAAAGGATAACAACATTTTAAGGTGAACATTAAAAAATTTGCGCATTGAACTAACGCAAATTTCTGTGACAAACGAAATATGTTGGGTACGGTGGTTTTCGAAAAACATCAAGTGCGCTTACTTATTCTCCTTGGAACGTGCCACACGCGTGGACGCATTTATCCTTCTTCAATAACCATTTGCTTGGTTTTTTTTTTGCCTCTCCACAGAACGGGGAAACACAATAAAATTGTCCCTCACCCTCCTGAAAATATAAAAACGGGAAAAAAAATCCATTTCAAAAACAATGGGTATATATAGCCATCGCTTCGGTGCTTATGTACCACGAAAAACCCACCCCGGGATTACATCGAAACAGGGGGAGGCCACCCTTATGTGCTGTGTTCGGATTCACTCGGAGGGTTGACGTTCTCTTATAGGCACGCGCAGTACGTGTGTCAAAAAAAACTCTCACAAAAAGTGGCGTTTTTTAGGGGGAGGCTAAAAAAATGGCGTAGATTAGAAAAAAATATAGAAACAAAATGGAAAACTTATGTGAATTCTCTTTCTCTTTGCAGTTCTCTACAAAAAAAAAAACACACACACACACAGAACCAAAGCTGCACAATGCAGAACTGGGACTCAATGCAACCGGCCAACTATGAGCACAACTGGTACAGCAACATGTTCCACCAGACCATCAAACAGGAGCCGCAATCCAATCCGCAGCCCAATGTTACCAATCAGCTGGAGCACTATCTCAGCATGAAACAGCAAGAGATGTCATCAGCGATGACACCATCGCCACGTGGTACAGATTCCAATGGCAACGCCGCTCTTGGCGCAGATGTCAACACGCAGCAACATTACTTCGACAATTCGACGGCAATGTTTCAGCAACATCATCCACTCGGATTCAATCCACTCACCCCGCCAGGGTTGCCGAATGCTGTTTTGCCATCGATGTCACACTTCTACCCGAACACGCAGAACACCGGCACCATGAACACACCAGCCGAAGCGTCAGTGGTCGCCAAACTAGAGCAACCGCCGAGCAATGGCAACGCGTTGACACCGAGGAACACTCCCCCAATGGACGTGACACCACCCAAGTCACCGAAGCTATCGATTATGTCGACCTCAAGTGAAATGGACCAGGACATGATGTCCTCGAATTCCAGTGAGGATATGAAATTCCTCGAGAGCGAGGACGACGAGACAATTCGCATGCCGATCTACAACTCGCACGGCAAAATGAAGAACTACAAGTGCAAGACATGCGGTTTTCTTGCCATCACTAAAGTGGCCTTTTGGGAGCATGCGCGCTCGCACATGAAGCCAGAAAAGACCCTTCAGTGTTCGAAATGTCCCTTTGTCACTGAATTGAAGCATCACCTGGAGTACCACATCAGGAAGCACAAGAATCTGAAGCCATTCCAATGTGATAAGTGCAACTATAGTTGTGTCAACAAGTCGATGTTGAACTCGCATCGCAAGTCGCACTCGTCGGTCTATCAGTACCGCTGTGCTGACTGTGATTACGCCACCAAGTACTGCCACTCGTTCAAGCTGCATTTGCGGAAGTACGACCACAAGCCGGGCATGGTTTTGGACGAAGATGGCGCCCCAAACCCTTCGGTTGTGATCGATGTTTATGGCACCAGGCGCGGACCGAAAATGAAGTCTGGCCGCAAGGAGTCGTCCGCAAAGATGCCGCAACTCAGCGCCGCCCTACAAGGATTCGCTCTCAATCAGCAGAACAACCACCATAGCATGCCTGCTTCGCCAGCTAAGAGCACCACTTCGTCGTCCTCAGAGATGTTGGGAAACGCACAACCCAGCCAACAGTCACATCCAATCCCTAGCCAGCAGGAGCAAATCGACCATCACCAGCAGCAATTGTCCAACTTGATCCCACCGCTGTCTGCCATTCTGCAACAGCAGAGGAATCACCCCTTCTTCCCCTACTGGAATTTGAACCTCCAGATGCTGGCTGCCCAGCAACAGGCTGCCGTTTTGGCTCAACTCTCGCCAAGGCTCCGCGAGACTACCATGCAAAACCTCCAATGCAAGCAGGAAGCCGCAGATGACAAATACTCCTGCTACATCAATGACGAGGACGAGGAACTCGATCAAAGTTGCGAAGGCTCAGCCATTGATCTGTCAGCCGCAACGCCCACCAAGAACTCTCAAACCGCTCAAAACATAATCATGAACCTCAAAAAGCGGGAAGACGAGCAACACGAGACCCCCCTCATCAGCTCGTCGAACCAGATTCGCCGTAAAGGCCGAGTCCTAAAGTTGGAGCATAGCATCCAAGCAAAGGCGAACTCCATGAGCCCCGAAGTCAAGACCCGACTCAGCCCTCCCCCAACTGAGGTGCCAACTTCCTCCTCATTCGACGACTCAATCAAAGAGGGCGAGGGCTCTCAATCAGCTGAAGAATTGTCACAACCCACCGCCACTGCAGCCGCAAACACAACGACCACAACCTCCCCTCCGTCGGGCGCCATTTTCGAGTGCAAATACTGTGATATCTATTTCCGCGATGCAGTTCTCTATACCATCCACATGGGCTACCACAGCTGTGACGATGTCTTCAAGTGCAACATGTGCGGCGAAAAATGTGACGGTCCCGTCGGCCTCTTCGTCCACATGGCCCGCAATGCGCATTCTTAAAAAGAAATGGGGTTCAACTACTTTTTCAAAAAAAAATATTTGTTATTTCATAACCCGGTTTTGGGGCTCCACCCCCCATAAACAGGGTTTCGTTGTCAAAGATTGTAAATATTCAAAAATGAAAAATTCATATTTTTATTATATTTAGATTTAAGAAAAAAAAAAAACAACTGTTGTCAAAGATTGTATATATAAAAAATGATTTCTAGATCATAAGTAACCGTAAGCATTTTTTTTTCGTTCGTTAATAATCTAAAATTAACAAAAAATAAAAACTAAAGCAAAACAAACAAACTTAATAATGAAAACCAAATTATATTTAAAATATATATTTTAATACAAAATAAAACGACATACAACAACTTTATATAAGATTTAAAAAAAAAACCACACAGAAAACCAAGAAAGAAAAACCTTTAAAATGGTTAAAAATAAATTTGTATGTTTCCTTATAGCGTGAGTCTATGTCTTTTTATATTAAAAACAAAAAAATCAGATAAACCATTTGTAAACATTTATATAATGTACTAACAGAGCATTGTAATAATCGCCAAACGGATAAACCAAAATTTGTATTTTTATATAAATGTACCTAATTTGATTTAATTTTTCTTTTTCGTAATTAAAGGAAAGAATAACATTTGTTTAAGAATCGTAACAATATTTGGTTGTTTTTTCCTTTGTTGTTGGACTTTCTCTTTCGCTCAAACACAAAAAAATCTTCTAGTCAATCAGGGAAGTCGTATTTATTATTTCTTTTTCTATAGGTTCACAAGGACGAACGCAAATATATTTATGAAAAACAAAAAACAAAAACAATTATTGACAATACTGAGGTACAAAAATACATTTTTAAACTAGAAATATAAAAAAAAACCTACTCTTTTGGAAAATGTAGATAAATTATTATTTCTTTTTGTAAACAAACACAAACATGTTTCAATCTGAGCAATGAATCAAAAAATATATAAATATTTAAGAGTAGACAGTGGAAACTATATATAAATTTAAATATTATAAGCAAATTCAACTACCGATATATACACAATTGTTTTTAAGACTTTTAAGAGATTAAATAAATTTTTTTAAATAAAACAATACAAAAATACAAAAGGAAGTTTCATTTAAGGGATTGATTTTGGTGTTTTTCATCGGGGCAAGTTCATGTTTGAAGACGGGGATCTTGATGCATCGGGCCTTACCAATACAAATTTTTAGTTTCGACTCTAAATTTTAGCAGTTCACTGTGTGGCTATATTTTGAAACACACATTTTGTGAGCTTCCGCAAATTTAAAGTTGCCACTAAAATTTGATATTGGTATGACGATGACCAGTGGTGCCATTTACTAAATTCTGTTTTCTTCCCCATACAATTTAGCATCTATTTTTCTTAATTTGGCATATTCTGCTGGAAAGTTTCTGGCAACACTGGTTACGACGTATCTTGTTTGAATTTTTGGCAAACGTTATAAGGTATTTTCTGAGCAATATATCGCAGTTTTTATTTTATTATATTTGTGGTGGCTGTACTGTAGGCGCTGGAAATTGCTCCAAAAAATTGTAGCTTTAGTTGTGAGTTGATAAAGGTCTATCTAGGAGTCTAGCACTCCTATTGCGAGTGTCAAATATCAATCAATTGACGATTGACAAATTTGTCAATCAAAACAATTTTTGGTATTGTGTAACTCATTTGATAAAATTTATGCTTATTGTGAATAAATGGACTGTTATGAATGAGGCCTGCATTTATTGCATTGCATTTATTTACATTTGGATTTCTGTGTTTAGCTTTAATTTTGCTTGGATGTTGTGCTTCTGCTTCCAGAGATTGGTTGTCAGCCCTATCACCCACGGTATTTGTTTTGACATTATGATCAACGTATTTACAGCCAAACTCTCGTCCAGATTGATTTATGCAGGTGTTAATTTCCATAAACTGAATAACAGCTACCTTAATATTTATTTTTCTTTATTTTGCATTTTGTACGCTAAAATATACTTATCGTCCACAAAAATGCAACTGACAACACAATTGTAGTTTATCAAAAAAATTGATCTCAATTGACATTTTGATTCCATTCAAAATGAATATTGAATACGGGTTGATGATAGTCAAATATTCATTGGCAATTATTAACAATCGCAATACCATCCACAAAAACTTGTTGATAACCATCGTATATCGCATAGTTTTTGACACTCGCAATAGGGGTGTAGGACTATGAGGTCTATCATTGTCTGAACGTGAAGTGATTATCGAATTGCGTTATACGTGAACTGGCAATACGTGAGGCTATTTGTTCTTGCTTTGTGTATGGGAAATCGACTCAATTCCGTGAATGTATAGCTCGTTTACAAATGCCGCAATTCGGTCCCAGATTAACCACACAATACAAATACAAATTCTGTTACATTTCCTCGTTCACAGATGAGCCGATTCGACCGCAGTATAAGCTGGTTCTTCGATACTTAATTCGGTGATCAGTTTGAAATAAACTTTGTAGATCCCTTTCATTCGTCCCAAAAATAAAAAAAACTCACAAAAGGAATGGTTGTGAGAAACTAGGCCCAGGGTCCATATGGACCTGTTGCGCCAACTATTTATTTTCTTTTTCTTGTACCTATACCTATGTTTTAAATTTCAGCTTCCTGGGTTTATACGTAGGTATAGTCCTAGAGTTATATCAAAGGGTTGCTTACAGAGGAGAATTTAGTGGAAATATGTGAATGTGGTTAATATGATCAAAAGAATACAAGGTTACGTACTTCGACTTTGTTTAATGATCTTTGCATTTACGGAAGACTGCATACAAAAGAACTTAACAATTGACAGTTTTTCGATTAAGTTTGTTCGAATCGGTTATTTCAAAAATTATGTTCCAAATAAAATTTTAATTTTGCTATATAATCTGAAAATTATTCTATAATCGCCACTCCTGTAATATTTATATACAATCCGCTATTTTTGTTAAATTTTGCCAGACAAAACAGTACCAAATATTGCAAATACTATTGCTTAACAATTTAGCTAAAAACCGAGTACAATTTAGAGTTCGGGATGTAAGCATTACTTGGTTTTGAAAGTTTTATCGAAATCGAAGATGGGGTTTTCGAGATATGAGCAGTTTTTCAAATTATTCGAATTCGATTCGATTTGAATTGAAAATTAAGGACGCAATAATTTTGAAAACATCAATTTTACTCTAAGTTTGCATTTTGGTCAAATCGTAATTGCCGTTTCCAAGTAAACTAAAGAAAACTAAATTTTTTGGAAAACTGTTTTTTTTTTTTTAAATCTATCTTACGATAATACTGAGTTTGCCATTAAGTTAGAAATGACCATATTACCTTAGAAATGTGTTTGTGTTAAAATCGTATGGACCGTTTTCGAGATACATATGTCCAAATTTCAAAAGTACCTACCGTTATTCGATTTTTTGCGGAAAACTGAGTATACAGTTATGTTAGGCTCACCTGCTTAAGCTTAAATATCAAATTTGGTTGAAATCGTTAGAGCCGTTTTCGAAAAAATCAAACTGGTATGAAAATTGTGTGGGAAGTACCATTAATATTGAGGTTACTGTGCAAAAAAAAACGACACCCAACTGTAAGCCCCCAAACTCCAAATCCGAAGTTTGAACGTAATCCGGATAGCTGTTTAGGCTGTAGGCCTCGGGACATACAGACAGACAGACGGACAAAATTTTGCCATCCACTTTTTTGAGTTCGTCTATCATCGTAATGTTAGAATTGATTAATATCTCGAGACTTGAGTTGGAAATTTTGTACGAATACAATATCTTTCTCTTACTATGTAATGGAGAAAGTTAAAAATTATCCATACAAACATTTTTTGAAGTTTGGTTTCACATTTTCGTAGAACGAAACGAAGAACGTTTCACTTTCTTATAAATAAAGTTCTTCTCAAATAAAAATGCACCAAGCTTAAGGCCACAACACTTTTTTTTATTAACAATCGTGAAAGTTCGTCTTTAAAATTGGGCTATGGATAGTTGATTGTCATGCCTTAATACATAGGTATTTATTAGAAAATTTCCATCTATTGATTTTTGGTCCACGGGCCTTGCTAAAAATCATTTTTAACCCTAACTCTAAATATTTTGTAGGTCACAATGGGTTATTTAATATGAAAAATGTTCTGAGTTTGTAAAATCTAGCCGACACTAAAAATTAATGTTAGCATTTAGTTAGGCCGCTAGTGTTAAAACAAGAACTGTCTTGAACTTGGAGCGGTATAATCGTACGGCTGCATTGATTTATGCGACAGCTGTGGTTGAATATTAGACTGCGTCGGGTAAGGATTTTAATAATTCATTAAACAAAAGTAATAAAAATAATTGCGACGAAGGGAAGGGATTTATAATTGTTTACCAAGTCCAAACGGCCAATTGAGAAGCTCTTTCGTGACAGTTATACTCTCGGATGTTTGTCAGGCGTTTTTGAGAGGTGGCATAGTGAAAAAAACCTTAAGTTGGGACTTGGGATTTTTCGGGATTCGAACCTGGGACCCTTTGCTTGGTAGTCCAACACTGCGCCGACCATTTCCATTTCACTCATGTTGACCGTAGTAGCGTGTTATATGTTTTTGTTGTTTGTAATGCTTGGTTAATTTTTCTTTTCAATGTTGTCTTCCAAGTTGCCATTGACAATATTTCAATCAATTCTATACGAATGAAGATATTTTTCAATAAAATATGCCTGCCCCCATTTGATGCCCTTCTAAAAATGGGATTAACCCTTACCCCGAAAACTAAGCTGCTAGTGTTTAACACTTCGCCCACAGAAGGAGGACTTTTTAAAAATAAATTTAACAGCATTTTGTGTCGTCACCCTAACCACAGACACTAAGACCTGACATGTCGATCTGTATGCCACTCGAAGTCATATGACATAGAAATAGAATTCCTATGTACAAAAGTCTATTCATTGGATCAGAGTGTTCAAAATTTGTTCCGTTCAATTAACTCCCTAGTGGTGTACCTTGTTCAAAAATATGTAATAATAGTCCTTATGTACTTTTCGAAGAAATTCCCTTCCCCAATCGCCATCATCAGATGCTGCGTCAAGCACGCGACCCAATCTCACTGTACCAATCTTCAAGGAGGCGTCAAGGAAACGTGCGTTTTCACATAGAAATTATTCCGAGATGTGTGTGTGGGGATTCTATATGAATTTTGAACATCTTTAATGAAATTGAATACTTTTCGTTGGCGCGGGGTGATTTTCGATTCGGATGTGGCTCGTGGTTTCCTTCGGCAAATCCGAAGGCGTATCTTTTGAGGTATTCTTGACGGGCGGCAGTGTTCGAAATTTCTATTCAAATCATCTATGTAGGCGCTGCTGCTGTTGATTGCCCAATGCAGTTTCAAATGATGAGGGTTGCTGTTGCCGAGGTCCGTAAAAATGGTGGAAATTGAAATATTTGTTTTGGGTCGCCAGCATATCCATTTTTTTTTTTCGTTGTACTGTTGAGGCACACTTTTCGGGCTGTTTGTTGTTGCTGGCTGTGGTGTAGGTCGCTTGGCCAAATAATTATGATTGGAATATGATGGAGCAGTTTTCCTCTTCGGAATAGAATTTGAAAAATCAATAAATCATATTTTCTGTGTTCTGTTGGTGACATTCGGCATCAAGCGCGCATATGTTTTTGAGTATCCAGCAGCAGCGCCTTGCATAAGGATTGCCTAATGATGTGCAATGTAAAAGTAATGGTTTGTGTCTCGTTTAGGGATCACAAATCGATGGGTTTTTCAATTTGCAACGAGGAATGTGGTCTTCGTGTAAACAGCATAACAAATTCCATTGAAAAAAAAGAAAGTGGATATGTGATCGCAATTTGTTAGAAAGCTATTCGGTTATGGATGGGGTGGGCGGAATGTTGCCTTGGAAAATCTGAACCATTTGAAAGGCATTCTTCTTTCTAAAACAGTTTACAAAATTGCATACAAACTGCTGTCAGCTGACCAAATCTTGTCCGAATTTTAAATTTTCACAAAAATTTTGAGGCATTTGATTACCTCATCTGTGGTAATTAATATTAGAACTGTGTATTCAGGGGGGAAATATGACGAAAATGTCCACTCCCACATCATAAAACTTATTCTTATGGCGACTATAACCTTCTCCAGCGATTTTCGGATTGAATAGGGATTTTCGAATCATACACCGGACAAGCATACCAGTATTCATTTTTATAAATGGTGTCTTTTTAAGCCTATAAGTACTTACCAACATCAAACAGGTTATATCTGTCAAACTAATTGTCAGAAAAATTGTCAGAACTGACAGTTAGTCAGTGTAATTTTATTCAATAGGGCGTAGTCTTTAAAATTTCACAGTGACGGCTTTTACAACATGAATAATATTTCTAAATTTTTGAGCAAAGTAATGGTTTTGGTGCGACGAACTAAGAGGGACCTTATTTTGAGCAAAATTGTTCCACTTTGATCGAAGATTATCCGCATAAAATTATCAAGAAGCCGTAACATCCCAAAAACAATCACATTTTGGTGCGGTCTTCAGGAGGGTGATGTCATCAGACTAATAGTGGTTTTACAACATTCACACGGAAGATTAAAGGAAAGTCTAATACTAAATAGCCGTCTGACTAAAAGGGACAGCACTACCTAACAAGCAAAAATTTACACGTATTTTGGTCGGCCATCTTGTTTTTTTACGTGGTAGGAATTATGTAAAAGTTCTGATTATAGCAACGGCTTCGAGAATTTCTCTTTCCTACGAAACAAAATGGCTTCCGGAAATGATGAACGAACAATTATTTTTTTATCTCGTATAAATGATGAATTTTTGGTTACTGAAATTTGACAATAATAAGAAATAGATATGTTTTTCAAGTGATGTTGGTCCCCGGAACTTCTGTTCATTTCCATTTTACTTATCTATAATTATGGTTAGAACATCCATGACACTTTAGGCGTCTGATTTGTGATCTTATTTTGTATTAACTGCGGGTAAACGGATCTCTCTGTCCTATCTTGTGCAAAAATGCGTCATGTTATGGGGGACATACGGTACGGCTTGTAAACCTGGTCGAAAATTTGGCTCTCGGATATTTAATATTCAAACATATCCAGCCGTGGTGCGCATATGCCAGAGGCAGTGATGTCAGACCGTGGGTAGTTACCCATTTCGTGGGTACTATCAAAATAAGCTGAAGGGCCACGAAAGGACATTTTTATATATCTCAGAACAAAAAAAAAACATTTCAAGTACTGAATTTGAAGAGAAACCTTTCGCTTTTTTTGTTAAGTTTAGTTTTTTTGTATATGTTATTTAATTATTTATGTATGTATATTTCCATGAAGAATTTCGTGGGTTTTTTTTACATATACTAACGTCACGAGCGAAACGGGAATTTCTGGCAATCGTCGTGGCAAGTTAGTCCGAATAGTCTGATATCACTGGCCCGAAACTAACATCAGTATGTTTTCCCCGATTTAACATTATATGTTATATGTTTTGCACAAAATAAAAGTTTGCACTGCTTTAGAAAAAAAAAACACCCTCGAGTAAAAGAAAAACATTGTCCGCCTTGGATACTTTTCCATACCAATCACATAAAAAAGCCACATCTTTAGGGAACACTGTAGACTGTAGACCTGTCCTCCTGTCTACAAATACTCTTTCGTTCTACTATTGCTCTAAAACTTTACCAACCCAATTGCAGTCGCATTTAAGAATGTTTTCGCACAGAAATCGTTTTGTTCGTTGGGTATATAAACCGGTTAATAGAATACGCTGCACAGTAGTGTATAAGTGGTTTAATGAATTCACAGTGGCGAACATTGTCCATTTTGACCTAAGAAGTATTTAAGGCGAAGGCTATAAATGATTTAGTGAAGAATGTGAACAAAAATGGATATTGATAGAAATTCATTAACCACTGTTTTTTGAACACGTCCAACAGTCCCAAGTAACAATTTGACTTCGTTAAGGTTCAAATTTAAAATTTCTGTAGGCAACAGCATCGATAGAGCTTATATAGTATTTGTTAACCGAAGTTGATCCATTTCGAATTAATTGTTTCGATAATAACTTCAGTAAGAAATTTACAAAGCATATACACAGGTTTTATAGAGGGATATGAAATAAAGTTTCGGCAAGATCTCTATGAGACTTCTGAAAATGTGTCAGGAGATGTGTGGAAAGTGAATTGCTTCCATAAAGCTTGTGGTTCGAAGCGCTTTCCAGATGCTTCTTTAAAACTTCTGATCGAAGGCATTATAGAAGCAAAGAACTGTCATGCAGTATTGCAGTCAACCGCTTGCGATTGGAAGCTGTATAGAAGCACTTACTCGTACTTCCTCCTAACATACTTATGGAGGCTTTATAGAGGTAAAAATTAATGTGTTATGAAATGAATCACAGCAGTCTAAAGAAACCATAATTTATTGAATAGGGGAAAAAGACAAAAAATGAAACACCTTTAGCACAGTAAAAAATATGTCACTAATATGATTTTATATACACACTTCTCGCTTACTATAAAGCCATTTACTTACCTACTTAAGGTGGCGCTACAGTCCGGGGTGGACCTGGGCCTCAACCAACAAGCGTCTCCAGCCAGCTGCCTCCAGTTTCGCACGCTAATTTGCTTAAGGTCCCCTTCCACTTGCGTGCGCCACCTGAGTCGTGTTCTTCCTCTACTGCGCCCAGCGGGACCGTTGTGCGACTAAAGTTGCAATTGATCTAGTCAATAAGTACAGAAGTACATTAACAAAAAAGTAGTACAACGTATGTTATAAAACCGATTTTATGTTTAATGTTATTTTGTTTTTAATGGTATGTTTTATTCGACTGAATTGTTAAGCATTAATAATAAAATATTACCAATCTAATGTCTTGTTTTTTTCTTATGTCAATTTTTGATTTTTAGGTATTACTTAATATTATTAACATTGGCAATTTTTTTTCTCCGTGGCCCTTTTTCTTGCGACTTTTCAAAATTCTTCAACGGTAACGCTGACTGCGCCGTCCCTCGGGTGTGGATTCGAAGATTTTCGAATAATCGCACTTATTGGAGCAAATATTGAAAGAACTAGCTGGTACCCGCGACTTCGTCTGCGTAGAATTAGTACTTCAAGTAACTCAATTAAAATTTTCATATCCTATGTCATTATTCTCAGAGGTCCCATCTATCCCTATAGGTACCAAAATTAATAAAAGTTGGTTTTGCGGCCGTGAAAAAGAAACAATCTGACTTTCGCATTTATAATATTAAGACTATATCAAGCCTATCTTGGATTTTCGGTGCATGTGACAACTGAAGACAAAACTGTGTTTTGAAATAACAAAGTGATGCCAAATTCGAACAGTTATTTTGTAATCACCTAAAGTATTTGACTATTACAAAAGTATTATCTATCACCTACCTTACACAAAATGTTGTTCATAAACTAAGCTCCAGAGCTTCTACCAAATTTCCCCGCAAATTTTGCTGTGAACAGTGAAATGTGAAATTGTAATTTGTGAATACGTGTGAAAAGTCATAAGAGCATCATGTTTTCACTATAATACTCTTGTATCTGTAATCCATTTTGCCGTCGACTCTCTTTCATTGCATCGTTTGTACGGGCAGGACGAATGAAATAAAAGTATTACCTTGAATCATATAAATATTTAATATTTTCAAAAACTAAAAATGAGAACTTAGAAAATCCCTTTTTTTTGACACGTCATTTGTTAAGATTGGTTGAGCTTGTGAACCGCGAGAGGTAAATATATTACAAAACCACCGAAATAATATAGACTGGATTTTAAAAGTAAACCACCTAAAAATTAATTGCACAATTCGAAATTAACGTTTGGATTGACTGTCGATGCACACGAACATAGCCATTCGCAGTGTGCACTTCATCAAACTGAACTCACCTCCATGAAATCACTTTTCGCTGGTAATTTTCACAAAAAATCGGTTCAAAACAATGTATTTAATCAAATTGAATTACAACAACGGTCGACAGCTGCTAAAAAATTGATAAAACTTGGAAAAAATACTGATAAATCGCAACGCACGTCTGCAGAGCACAATAGTATGCAATTGAAAGACTGTGCAAATGAATCAGCTGCCAAACGTTGATGCACACAACCACAACGCCATATACTGGCAATACCGGAACCAGCATTTGAAATCATGTTCGTTTTTAATGTGTGACAAAAAACATCGCTACAAAAACAAAATTTGTCACACAAATTTGGTGCAAAAACAATTGTCGCAAAAAATTATGAAAAAAATTATGTAACGTAAACATAAACGTCATCTATCATGAAAATGGCGGCGTGAAATCGCTCAATACAAAACGTATGGGAAAATGATTTTTCTTCATAATTGTTTTTTTTTGGGGATTTTTCGGGAATTTTTTGAGTATTCTTCTTGTTTGGCCGGCGACCAGTCCGAATTGGTGCGAATCATCAGAATCGGTCCAGGCGTTCTTGAGTTATAAGCGTAGTAACTAACATCACTTTCTTTTATATATTTAGATGAGAAAATTGCGACTGTCGTTGAATAAATTAAGATGATCCATTCGTAAAATTTGATTGGTTGTGGCTTTAATTAGGTTTTTAAAAAACACACAACAACAAGATTTCATTCTTCAATTCTTAAAAAACCCCTGTGTCATTTGATTATGACATTCTTATTGTAAACTAATTTTGCGTTCAATTATATTACTGAAAATTAATACACTAATAAAATACCGTAGCAAATTACAAGAACAAACGAACCCAAAAAAATTTAACCCGGTCAATCACTGAATTGTCAAATAAACTGGAAAAGTGGAACGATTCGTCGCAAAGCTATGGTTTTTTGACCAAAGTGAAAAATCGTCCAACAAACATTCATCGGTTAACACAAATTTCAAATCATGGTAACCTAACCACGGATTTAAGCAGCTATGAACAGACCGACCCTATGTCCATAAATTAGTTCATATTTATAATATTTATATAACATGTAGGTAGTGACTCTTAAAACCTTTTTGGCGTTGCCCTACTGACAATACAAACAAACATTTTACCGAGAAAGATGCCGATTTCCAACTTATAAAGTTCAGAGCTTAAAGAATCACAGGACACGATTCCATAAATAAAATGTAACGATTGTTGAGAGCAAGACGATGGTTATTTGTTACAGTTTCAAAATATATACAAATTGACTGCCGAAATTATGTGTATACTTTCATTAAGTATTTTTATTTTTATATTCCGCACTACTTGCACCCTCAATAAAATTCATTGGCCCTGTTGTTTCAGGCTAAGACAAACAAAACCTCCGCCAAAGCAATTCCATATCAAATCCATACATAATTTCGATTTCCCTAGGGAAATGTAAACACCCACTTAAATTGCCCACCGTCCAACAATTAAATAGTAATTTGATAGAATAAATATTTTCATAGCACTTTCCCAAATGGACAGCTAAAAATACTTCGCAGCTTCCCAGCAAATGAGAAACTTAATACTCTGTTCGCTGCGATTGTTTTCATTAGGAATTGTTAAAACTCACCCAAAGCCATTGTTTCCTTGGACTCCCAAGTAACAGCACAATAAACCAAAAAGTGACCATCAAGTTACACCTTTCTTTTGTGTTTTCTATTGGATTTCCGTTGAGAGGCAACAAAAAAAACCCTCAAAAAACACAAATCTCCCAAAAACAATCCACAATCTGGGAGATGATAACGGACACACATACAATTCTTCTAAGGTCCTTTTCATCCTCTCCCTGGCACATGCCAATTATTTCATATAAATCACCTTCTCATAGTGCAGGCGCATCTTTAGTGTCCGGTCAAATGGACAAAACAAAATCCCTTTGAACCATGAGTATAGGATCTTCCAGCATCCCTTAAGGGGTAGTTTACTGTCCAACCACCGACAACAGTTCTCCTAAGGTAGAGAGGACCTCATCACCCTCAACACCTTTAGCACGGACAAAAAAAATAGAAGAACTCAAACAACTGTTTACACGCACAAATGTATATCCGAGGAATAAAATAAAAACGGTCCGTGTGTCACGCTTCCAATACATAGCCACCCGAAAAAAAGTAGCCTCCAATTTTGGTTTTTCGTCGATTTTTTTTTTTGTCGATGGACACGACGGACCAGCAGCAGCCGAACAAAAAAATTCTATAGCCTGATGCTAAAAAAAATCTCTGACCCTTGTATATAGAGAGATACTCCTCGTACATAGAGTTAGAGTATCTGCGATATTTATACGTTGCATAGTGGATAATGAGGCCCATGCTGACAGGACACCGCACAAGTCATCGGTATGGATATTGACTATGAAGCGAGGGCGCTGGGCAACTGACAGTAGTCTGCCCAGGATCAAGGGCAGATGTTTCAATATTTTTCCATCACAATGGTGTATACTGCATCTGGGGGTAGCATACGAATTGGGAATGTGTTTATGCAAAAAATTAAAATCTACTTGCTAAGCGTATTAGGAGAAGAAAAAATGAAAAGTGATGGAATTCCAATTGCACAGGAGAAATTTAAGGATTATCGAAATTAGAGAGCAATCATGGTCAACCTTTTTTGCGGTGCATACTCTTAGGTTATGCAGGTGGTTTTTTAACTAGGTATAGATGGGGATTTGCAGAGAGTTACCTCAGTAACGAAATTGGTCTAAAGAAATCCTTTTTTTTGTGATAGGACATTTCCCGTTCTAAAGGGCTTTCCAATAAGAGGTGTTGTTTTGGTATTCAAAGAAAAATGCCATTTTTTGAGATAAATGATCGCATGTTTATTTCATAATAAAGAGGAAGGTATGCCGTTAAAAACGAAAAATAACATCAGCCAAATGGCCACCACGAGCACGCATACAGGACCATATCCTTTTCATGAGATTTTCCATAACCAAATCGCTGCCCAATGTACTCGATAGCCTCACGAATTTTATCTTTGAGGTCTTGAATCGACGATGGAAGAAGTCGCAAGGTGTTAAATTACAAGATCTCGGTGGCCAATTGTGATCACCTCTTCGAGAGATAACACGGTCCGGAAACTTTTCCCGTAAAAGATCAATGGTTTCATTGCTTGTAGCGCCGTCTTGTTGAAATTAAACGTTGTCCAGATCAATACCATCCAACTCCGACCATAAAAATGGTTTGTGGAATGCCCAATTCCAAAGAATGACGAGGAATGGACAAACCTGGGTTTTCTTCAACACTTTGGGCTACAGCAGCAATATTCTCAGTTGTTCTTGAGCGACGTGCACTGGTTTTATTCTTCACTTCACTAACTTGTCCCAACAGCTCGAATTTTTCCACCAATTTCTGTATTGCGGTCCGACAAGGTGCTTCACAAGGTGTGACTGCAAGATTTTCACAATTTTTGTAGTGAATTTTAATAATTTCAATGCGTTGTTTAAGCGTGTATCGTTCCATTTTTAGTAATGGCGTAGTTTCTACTTGTCAAATGTCAAAGAATAAAAGCTTCAAAAGTGGCAGCTACCGAAATAGCGGGTAATTCACAATAACACCTCTCATTGGAAAACCTTTTTTACAAAATAGCAAAGAATAGCATTTTTGAAAACCAGAAATCTGTTCTTTGATATTATTTTTAGTTAAGTTATTTCTGTATTTTTTTTTTTGTGGAAAAAATACGTTCAAACTTAACATAAAGTCCACGCCTGTTCCAAGTTGTTGGAATTACTTTTACAGCGCATATTCAATAGGGTTGAAAAAAGGAGAAGTTGGTAATATTTGCTTAAAATAAGTTTTACCTAACTGTTATTGGATTTTCATTGGAAGTTTGCCATTGTTACTATTTCAAAAATGTGCCGATGATATGTGGACACAGGGGATTTGGGTAGTAATTTATGGGAAATATTTAAAAAAAAATGATTTGTTCGAATTTTTAGAGAAAAACCAAGTACGGGATCTTATTTAGAATACTTATATTACCTTTAATATATATTTTGGTCGAAATCGTTGGAGCGGTTTCTGTAAAATTTGGCAGACAAAACAGTACCAAATATTGCTTTGGTTTGAAAAATAATATTGCTTAACTACAAGGTGGCGCAAAAATAACCTTCCGATGTTTTTTGGCTGCAATTTAAAAAAAAAATTAAAAACTTTGATTCTTCTTGTGGATTATTTTTATTTGGTCTTTTAATTTTTTTTATATCAAGTCGAGAATATGATGTCATGTAAATGGCCGCCGCCACAGTTGATTGTCATTTGAGCCCTTTTTATGGCATTTTCCATCACTTTGGCCAAAACTTCCGGCGATAGGTCCTCACATTCTTGACGGATATTGTCTTGAAGAGCTGCAAGAGTCTGGGGCGTGTTGACATAAACCCGCGACTTCAAAAAGCCCCACAAAAAGAAGTCTGGAGCGGTCAAATCAGGCGATCTTGCTGGCCAGTGCAAATCGCCAAAACGGGAGATTAGGCGCCCGGGAAATGCATCCTTCAGCATATCGGTTGTGTCACGTGCAGTGTGTGCCGTTGCACCGTCCTGTTGGAACCACATGTTTTCCAATCCCAATTCATCAAGTTGCGGCAAAAAGAACTCGTTGATCATTGCTCTGTAGCGCTAACCATTCACAGTAACCGTTTGGCCCGCGACGTCTTCGAAGAAAAAAGGTCCGATGACTCCTCCACCGAAAACAGCACACCATACAGTGACTTTGAGCGGGTGTAATGGCTCTTCGTGGGTTACACGCGGATTTTCAGTGCCCCAGAAGCGTAAATTTTGCTTATTTACGTACCCGCTAAGATGGAAATGGGCCTCATCACTCATGATTATTTTTGATGAAAAATCATCTTCCTCTTGGTGGTGATTAAGGATGGCTTGAGCGTATGTTAGACGCGATTAGCGGTCAGCAGCTAACAGCTGATGCACCGTCTGGACTTTGTACGGAAACGTCTTCAAAACTTGTACCAAAATTCGCTGTAAAGGCCGTCGACTGATACCCAGTGGCACGTCGTCTGGTCGATGTCGACGGCGCTTCCATGGCATCTTCGGCTACAGCAGCAATATTCTCTGCAGAACGGCTACTCCGGGGTCTGCCACGCCTGGCAGCATCTCGTGTTGTGCCAGTCTCTTCGAGGCGAGCGGCTAAACGTCGCAGTGTTTCACCGGTAGGCGTTGGACGGCTAGGAAATCTGCGACGAAATTCACGTTGTGCCAAAGTCACCGACCGATTATTGCTCAAATAAATAGTCACCAATACTCCGCGTTCTTAAGCAGTGTAGCGTAACATTGTTTATCAACGTGTATTTCGCATGTGTTTACTACACAAATGTCAAAACAGAACTGACATTAGGGGCCAATCGCAAAATTTATAGCATTTTCTTATAGGAGGATTACTTTTGCGCCACCTTGTATTAAGCTGAAAACCGAGCATTAGTTATTGTTCGGGATGTAAGCATTACTCGGTTTTTAAAGTTTTATCGAAATCGAAAATAAGGTTTTCGAGATATGAGCAGTTTTTAAAATTTGCGTTTTGGGTGATTCGAATTGAAAATTAAGGACACAATCATTTTGGAAATATCAATTTTTCTCTAAGTTTGCATTTTGGTCAAAATCGTAATTGCCGTTTTCAAGTAAACTAAAGAAACCTAAATTTTTCAAAAACGACTTTTTTTCAAAAATCCATTTAACGATAATGCAGAGAAAAACTGAGTTTCCCATTAAGTTACAAATGGCCATTTTAATTTTAGTTGAAATTGTTAGAGCCCCGAACTTCAAGCCCCTAAGCTCCAAATCCAAAGTTTGAATGAAATCGGGATAGCCGTTTAGGTTGTAGGCCTCGGGACATACAGACAGACAAGACAGACGAACAGAATTTTGCCACTCACTTCTTTGAGTTCGTCTATCATCGTAGTGTCAGAATTGATTAATATCTCGAGTTCCAAATTTTGTACTAATACAATTTCTTTCTCTTACTATACGTAATGAAGAAAGTTAAAAAATGTTGTGTGCTGATTTTTTTCAATACTGAATTTCTTTCTGGTATTCACTGCCCCTAGTCGACCATTGAGAACCATATTGATTTATTTGATTTATGTCTTTTTGTTTGGGATCTGTCCTTTTTTAACTATCAAACTGAACAACCTTTCCTTTCAGTACGCACCTTCCATTTTTTTAACGCTCTACTTTGAAAACATCCGAAGTGAAAAGATCACATCCTCTCTCCGGTAAATGTGTGAAAAACCAACTAAAGCATAAGAAACATTTGCTTATGGCTTTGTTCAATCCTTTATCGCATTCTTTTCACCCCGCAGAAAAATAAATGTCCTTTCACCTGGTTCGGTTACAATCTGTGTCACTCGATAAGTAAACGCAAGCAGGTGATATCATTCAACCCTCCGATCTGTGAATGGATATATTTTGCAAGGACTCTCAACCGACAAAAAAAAAATACACCTTGATAACCTAATCCAAGGATGCGGTGCATCATCAATTTTATTCTTTCCGAAAAGTGAAAATATGCCAAGGAAAAAAGTGAATTTTTCTACGGTACAAAATAATGCATGTCCCGCCACATTAACCAGTGAGTTTCCTTTCATCCCCTTTTGTTGGTTACTCCTTTTCTTTTCAAGAGTACCTACGTACGTTCTCTCTTTTTTTTGCATACAGCTCAAATATATGATGCATATGTACATCTGTTTCCCGCACAGAAAGGATGCACGAAATATTCACATTTTATCATCAAAGGACATACATTTGTTAAATAAATAATGGTGGACAGCCAACTGCAACATTTTGTACAAACAAAAAATCCACACACACTCTGTTCCCACAAAAAAGGGTCCTCCTGCCAAAGAAGGGGGTTGCTTGCAAAACAAAAAAAAAATCGAAAGCAAAATGGTCGATAAAGGATACTTACATATTTGGGATAAAATAGTTCGCTGCATGTGAAAAGAACTCTACTTGATTTTAATTGAATCCCACCACGACTCTAATGTTTCCTAACGATGTGCCATAGTGCAAGGATAACGGTTCAGCAGTTAGCAGCATCCCTTTCGTTGTTCTTTACCCAATTTCAATTAAATATTTTTTTTTTGCGCAAAGGCCATTCGAAAACACTATAACCACCGAGAGGGTGTTTTTCACTATTTTGACGTTGAATGTCGTGGGTGGATTTCATGTTGGGATTAATCAAAAAAAAAACCCTCACCCCTTGGATGGTAATTTTCAAAAATGTTGTACACATCGTAACCATTTCGCCAAAGCCGAGGGAGTGAGTAAATTTCTCGGGGGAGAATTAAAACATTTTCTTGGAATTTTCATCGAATTAAATGCGTCATAGTCGGATTGGGCATTTTTTTCCCATTTCTTTTGGTGGACTTTCTCTCCCTCGTTTTTAAAAATTTCACCAAACAAAAAAAAAGATGAAGAAAACTGTGGGTCTGTTTGTCCGTCATGGCTATTTATTAGCTGCAGGTCTTCATGTTTGATGAAAACCCGCGTAAATGTTTGGTTTGCTACACAGTTCGTCATATGGCTGGCGCTTATGATTTGTTTGTGAAAATGTTCGCCCATTTAAAATGACGTATGGCTGTGCAACCGAGAGAAATTTTTAAGTGGATAAAGCTATAAATTTTAAACGATTAAATTGTTTTTGACAGATCTTTCGGCGGAGAAATTTCAGAAAGGTTGCTATCAGAATTTGAAAATCGATTGTTTTCTGCCGTCGCCCTTTGTTTGCAGTTGACGGTTTCAAATGGCATATGGGTTGGGTTTGGGTTGTGTTTACTTGCAAGGCGGTGGATAGCTGAAGTGGCAATTTTTACAAAAATGGTGTTGGTACTTTGCAGATGTTATTGCGGCGATCAAGATCGGATTGTGCAAAAAAAACAGCCAAACACAAGAGAGTTTCGTGTAAAAATGCATCCAAACAAATTTAAATATTTGCCCTCTCAAAATTCTTAAAACTCTTATGCGCAGATCTTAGAGCTCTCGAAAAAGACCTTATTCTTTAAACTTTGGATGCCAAATTCATGCAGCCTCTTATTACTACCAAATTTCTGCCAGTGCGGAGCAGCCTTTTGATATGAAAATTCCCACAGGAAGGTTTAAGACGTCCCATTCTTTCTTCCGCCAATCTCTGAATTTACTTCCAATTTTCCAACACGCTAATAAATCTATAGATAAAGGGTTTTTCAACAGGGACGCTACAAAAGTAGAGCGACAGGGACAGCAAACGACGCCGAATTTCTTGCCGCTCTTTTGACATTTCTCTTCAGTAAGGTTTGCCATTTCATGATGAAAAGATATACGAGCCAACAACGAGTCGAAATTATTAAAATTTACTACCGAAATTCGGAGTCAGTGGCCTCAACATTAAGAGCGCTACGTCCAATTTATGGTCGTCATAATCGTCCTAGCAGATCAACAATTGAGCGTCTAGTGGAAAAATTTCAATCCACAGGCACAGTACAAAATGTTCCCGTGCCAGTGAGACAAAGAAGTGCCAGTAGTGTAGAGAATATTGCTGCCGCTAAGGCTTCAGTTGAAGAAAGCCCAAATGTTTCTCTCACACGTCGTTCTCAAGCGTTGGGCATCTCTGTGACGTCGTTGTGGCGAATTTTGCGAAAAGATCTTGGCCTACATCCTAACAAGATTAAATTGACGCAAGAACTGAAGCCGCTTGACCACCAGAAGAGTCGTATATTCGTGAATTGGGCTGAGCAACAACTTGAAAATGATTCGGATTTTCATCGAAAAATCATCTTCAGCGATGAGGCTCATTTCTGGCTGAATGGCTTCGTCAATAAACAAAATATGCGGTATTGGTCAGGCAGCAATCCACCCGTACTCCATGAGTCATCATTGCATCCCGAAAAAAATACGGTTTGGTATGGTTTATGGGCCGGCGGCGTCATTGGGCCGTACTTCTTCCGTGATGATCAAGACCGGCACGTTACTGTGAATGGGAATCGCTATGATAACCGAATATTTTTGGCCCCAATTGGATGATATGGACTTGGAGGACGGCGCCACAAGCCACACAGCGAATGTCACAATCAATTTATTGGAAACCAAGTTTGGAGAACGTGTTATCTCACGGTCCAGTCGCTTGGCCGCCTCGGTCGTGCGATTTGACGCCATTAGACTATTTCCTGTGGGGCTACGTCAAGTCTATGCCAACAAGCCAGCGACGATTGATGAACTTCGTAGGAATATCGAACGTGAAATTGCAGCAGTATTGGCCGATTTATGCTTGAAAACCGTCAAAAATTGGATTCAGCGTCTGGACTTCTGCAAGCGTGGTCGTGGTGGCCATGCAAAAGAAATCGAGTTCCATACATAATGGCATCGAACGTACTTTCACAGGAATAAAGAATTTCATTGATATCCATAACCGTTTTTGTTTTATTTAAAAAAAAAAACTATTTTAGTGCTCTTATTGAAAAACACTTTATAAAAATTGAGAATTAAAATTGTGTTCGTTTGTCGCCGATTCACGGCTAATCGCATCTACCGATTTTAACTAAACTTTCACATATTTTTAGTATTGGTTTATATATCAATTTTGTGAAGTTTGGTTGAAATCGGAAAACGTATGCGTGTGTTGTGCGTGCGTTAGAAAACACATAAATTTCAGTACATTTTGGGTTTTTTCCACATTTATATAAAAATCAATTGATGTGCTTTAGTCGGGTAAAACTCAAGAACGGCTCGAATTTTTGAATATATATTTGAATATTTTTTTTTTATTTTGTTTGACTTGAATCAGGGATGGTTTAGGAAAAATTTAAATTCTCAACAGGTGGCGCTGTAGGCACATTTCGTTTCATCTATCTTCTTTTATATATATTTATATCAAAATTAGTCACATTTATGTTTGAATTGATGTTCTCCTTAAGGCAATTTTTTTTCTGGAAATTTCAAATGAAAGGTGACGTCAATTTCAAGGTCTGTAGGTATGTGGATTGGTTATTCGAGTTATAGGCATTTTAGTGAACATAACTGTGTCGCCCTCTGAAACTACTAAACCGATCTAAATAAAATTTTGTGGATGTGTATGGTTGGTTGCAGTTTAAAAGGTAGGATAGTTTTGGTGGCCACCCGACAGGTGGCGCTGTTGTCAAGCTCCGAAACCACCCAACTGATTTCAATGGAATTTTGTGGATGCACAAGTGGCACCTTTATCGAGTGTGAAGTGGTAAAAAAACTATCCGAACGGTGATTCTTACTTCTCGGGCAAACTTCAAGCGACCGCCATGACATCACCGCAAGATTTTTCAAAGACGGTCATGGGCTTTATCGTTAAGCACAATGTTTTTGGACAATCGCGTTTCTGGATGTACTCGGTCGAATGGCAGAAGCGAAGATTGCCGACTTCCCACATTCTGCAAAAGGGATTTTATTAATTTAATCAATTTTAGGCGGTACGAAGTTCGCCAGGTCAGCTATCTACTCTGTCACAGACCAATTTCCTGACCATTTTCCATGCAGAAGAAAAAAAGAAAAACACAACTTCTTCGAAGAAAACAAAACAAGAATTAAATACGAGAAACGCGTTTCAGAAAGATGGAAGAGATTCGTAAATGTCTCTTTAGACGCCTCTAGAGCTCCGGGTGAAGCAAGGAATTAGTTTGTAAGCTTCTCTAGCTGGGTTCCTAGGCCACTGCCGTCAATTACCCCGTCCAAGGTTGATTGATTTTTCTTCCACTTTGTGTATTACTGTGAGCGAGATCTTCATCTTCTAGGTTAAAATTGAAGACTCTGCGGACTAAAGCGTTGATGTCCAATCGCTCTACCAGCGTTCTTAAGAAGTAGATGTACAGTTCTTCATTGAATCGTCTTTTTCAAAACCCGTCAACTCGAACGGAACCAATTTGCTTAAAATAAATTTGTCTCTCAAAACGGGCATGACATTTTCTAACCGGTATCATATTTGTTTTCCAAGTTTTTTGAGGTTCTAAAAAGATTGCGGCTATTTCACAAACCTGACTCTACCTTTACCAGAGAGAAAGTAGGTAAAGTCAAATCTGAATTGAAATTGAAATCTGAAGACCTTGGTGGCCATCGTAAATCGCCATTTCTGGAAACGAAATGCGACGATTTTTAATTTTAATTTTAGGGCAGTAGTGTTCGCGTTTTTGTTGGCCTGTAGTAAATTTTAAATATTCTCAATTGAACAAAATGATAAGCAACGAAGTAGTGAATTTTTAAAGTAGGAAACCAGCAAACCTTAAGAAATCCAACAACGCATGACAATTTTGTCCATAAAAAAGAAAAAGAATCCTATATAGTCAACAACGGAACAGTTTCTTTAAAATGGTCAAATATCAACCGGCATCCTGTAACCGAAGATCATTCGCCAAGCCCCGCTGATCAAAATAGCACAACGCCTAAGATCATCCCCGAATCGGACTCAATTTCACCACAAAAACCTCCGAATGACACATGACAATATTTTTTCTTTTTTTTTCAACTCAACGATAAAAGTGATCCCAAATGACATAGGAAAAAATCCATCACCTGTTGTCGATTGTTTTTTACACTCAAATTACAAAAACCATCGATCACTGCAGCGATATGCGGACAAAACAACAAGTAAAACACAGATTCCTATTCATTTGTTACCTGGCCAACCCACCTGAACCATGAAATCTAATCCATTTCATTTTCATCTGATCTGTATACAAAAAAAGACCCTCGTTTAAAAAATCGAACAAAAAAGAAACCCACACCCAGGGGAGATTTTTTGATCAGGGGTTGGTTTTTTGCTAACCTCAGATTAGCCATTTTTTATGGTCGCTTCTGAACCTCAGGGAGGAGTTCGATAAATATTCACATCCCCTGTGCTTATTTTTTATTGGTGTTGATGTTGACGGGCGAAAGACACTCAATTTTGGGGGAATAATGACGGCGCAATTGATATTGCATAAGGGCGCGAATATGCGCAATTGACTTCCTATCGTTAGTTCTGTTTTTTTTTTGCATTTTTTAGGGGTCGATAGAGGGGTTCCTTTTTTATGTTTAAATTTGGGTATAATGTGAAAGAAACTATAAGCACCCGCGAGGATTAAAAATAATGAGGGGTTTGGAAATGATCAACAAGTAGGCTTTCCCTTCGAAAGATCACCGAGGATCAAGTGGGGTTAATCATATTAGGCATGAGAGTTTTTTGTATGAGGGTCTTTTTTTATAAGGATACGTAATTAGGGATGCATTTTTTTCCACGGTTTTGTATAATATTACATCGATCTTGCCTAATTGACTTGTTGATCCTCTTTTTTGTAGTGGTTTGAGTGGTTTTTTGTGCTTCTGAGTGGAGGATCCTTTTTTAATTTCTCATTAGGTGAGTTGACAAGGGTTGATGATAGGATTACGTGTTGTAAAGAATGGAAGGGGTTTTTTTTTGATGAAGATCTTTATTAATAGAAAGGGATCGACCCTCTGTGTGCTGCCATGTTATGTGATAAATGCGTTGAAGGGGTTCGAATTACATAACACGTCATTTAAAGTGTAAAAGGGGTGCGTGTGTGCATCCAATCAAAAGATGTTGTTTCTTTTTTTTTTGAATGAGGATTTTTAGGAATTGAATACAGCCGTTTGATGGCGTTAAGTGATCTTTTAGTATACGGAAGCGAAATTTAAGAAGATGAGGGGCGTTTTTATATTCTGAGGAACCCTATAATAGAATTGTAATTTAGGACGTTAAAGTGTTGAGTTTTTCAAGTGGTTGGTGTTGATGGCTGCGGAGTTTCTGTAATGACAGACTCCTTTGTGGAAGTGTGTTGATGTTATTTTTAGTCGAAGAAGGGGGAATTATTTCTGAATAGAAAATGGACGGTTTGGTAGGTCTAGGTGTAGAAATGCAGTTCGTAAGCCATATTGATGGAGGTGCCTGTTTGACTGGAATTTTGATGTTCTTTACTGATAGTTAGATACTCCAAGTAGGTTTCAAAGCGTATTGCATAAACAATTCTTTTCAATTTAAACCTATAGGCTAAAATTTAAGCCTTTTGTGTTACAATGACAAAATTACGCGTTTTGGAGATATAATGGATTTTGCTTTCAATTTACTAAATGCCTTTATAACTTCCCCAACAATGCGATTGCTAATATTGATAGAGATTTTAAGAATACAGCTATTACCTAGTTTAAGCTTAATACGTTGCTCGATCTAGATTTTAGCTCAAAAATTCTGTACAAAATTTAGCTGAGCTTAAATAAAGTGAATCCCTTTAGCCGAGTGGTACGCAGTTCTAGCTAAAAAATCATACTTTTGTTTCAGAATGTTCTTTATGTATCTGTCAAAATTTAGCGTGCCCGCATTTAATAGGGCGGCACATTTTCTCATTCCAGTTTTTGACAGATCGTTGTGTTCTGTTGCATTTTTGTATTGTGGAGAAGGAAGGAAGGTTGTGTGTTTTTTAATAAATACCTCGACGAGGAAATGGTTGAAATCAGAGAAGGCTGAATTTTTGCAGTAAGTTATTTTCAAAGAACAGCTGTTTTCTGTAACACTTATCCACTGCGCGCTCTATAACAATATAAAGCAAATCACTTAAGTCGAACAGTTTGCACTCCGCACCATTTTAAACAACATTCTTTTCGGACTGTACAGTAATTTTTCCACAGTTTTGCTTGCGAAAATATTCGCAGCACATTTTTAGAAACAACATTTTCACAGATCATGAATAAAATTCATGAGTACGACTCATGTTACTAGTGGATGTGAATATTGAAGCATTACGCCAATTAAATTATTGCCTACACTCTTAAGGTTATTACGCACCATGAGAAAAGTTCTATCATATCCATATATTATAAAATTTTAAACTTAGCCCATCAATTTTAACCGATCTTTCCTCAAGCTAAAGTATCAAATTTTTGTTTCAGACTGTATGAAATATAATTTAACCCACCAATTAAAGGGAAGTTGGGCATGTTTAAATGGAGACGTTCAAGTAACTGTTTAGGAAGTCTGACAGCTGCCTAACTTGATGTTTCTGAGTTTTGTTTGGCCTAGAACGGCCACATGAATAGCTTTTTCAGTTGACGTTTATGGAGGGGTAGCCGACAAATCCAGTCAAGAAATTTGTAACTGAGTACTAAGTTGACAGTTTGTATAATGTGGCTGACGTAGTAAAAGTGGCGTTGCCGACCAATCTAGTTTTTGCTTTTAGGTTTTAGCTAGTCCGGCCAGTATAGTCGACTTACCTAGAATTTTTAATGTGCCGAATCACTAGTTTAGTCTGACAGCTGACTGGCGTTATGTGTCTTAGTTTTAATTCGCCAAAATTGATCATTTAAACAGTTTTTTCTTATAGTTGACGTAATCCGAGTGGTAACCTACATATATTTAGCCAGGAACTCCTCGACTAAGTATTCAGTTGACATGTCGATTATGCCACACTATGACGCAGAAGTGCTCACAGTCGACGCCTTTGCACCCTCAGGCGGATTCGGAATAAGTCGATCTTAACAGGTTTATTGAGTATTAGTCTTCTTTATTAAACTCCGCTTTAATTATATTGATGGCCAATAAAACGCGCGTACGGACTACTAATCGACTTAAGCTTCATATCTTTGGAGCTCAAATTCCCCCTGCAAACTATTTTTATTCAAAGTCTTCTACAGTCTCATCTTTCATAACCAATCAATGCCTGCTATTATTTACGCAGCAGCATGCCCATAAATTCATAATTATAACGCGAGAAAGAACGTCGATATTGCAGCCGGCCCCTAGGACGACAGAGAAAAAAATTCCAAAAACTATAAACTCTTCCGCATTGCCAGACGTCACTCAAAAGGAAAAAAAAAATTACCCCAACCCGCTGTTGCACTAGCGCGCGCCATTTGACATATTCCCTAACAAAATACCAAATATCTTTGACCCAACTGCTCCGAATGGCACACAAAACATCATCGAGTCCTATTTTTGGGTCACCAAAGTCCTTATGGTAATTCGATGAGGCCAAATCTCTCCCTTCCGTATCGGAATCCCATTCCGTATGCATCCTGAAATCTTATTAAGTGCGCTGGAGTGTATTCCGCATCTTAGGTAGCAGTTTGTGTATCCAAGGATGTAAATCTAAAGAAAATAGGACCCAAAGGAATTGTTGTTGATTGTCGCGCAGCTAAAGGTCACATGGGGTAACTATAGTTCACATATACGAGTATAGTGTCGGATCATCGCAGGAATAATGGAAATAACGTCTTGTTGAGGGAACATGCCAAGGATAAGGATTTTCTTTTGCCTTTCGTCTTCACCTTCGTTTGCCTGTCGCTTTGCGTGAAATTTCTTTAATTTTTTTGTACTCCATCGATCTCAAGTGATCCTTGAGGGTTGTACGGAGTTGCATAATAACAAGGAAACGCGTGCTGCACACACTTTTTGATGATGTAAATTTTGGGGGGAAATATTATTATCTTCGATATGATCGCGGTTTAACCTAAGGATGGATTTGTTTTTTTTTTTTTTGGTTTTGTTGTATAACAGTGATTGACAGGATAATTCATTTTTGACAAACGATCTGCCAGCCTCAGTGGTTTTTGGATTGACACGTTATTTTTCAAGCAATGTTGAATGTAGGAGTTTGAACTCTGTGTTAATTTATAGAGAAGACTGTAAGATGTGTGGAGGGTGGCTTTCAATAACTGGTTTTGTTTTCAAAACTGATTTTATATAATTTTGATAAAAAAAAAAATGGGTGGTTCGAAGATGCAGAATCTCAAATTTTAATTCACGTTTGTAAATACTCAGAAACTGACATTTATTACTACCTATACGTCATCGCTTTTGACATTGTACGTCATGTGATGTATTGATATTTATTAATCTTTTTAAGTGTTCCCATTGAAGAAAAATTTTGACATTTCTTCAACAAAATTGACATAATGTTATCAAACTCGTCCACTTAAATCTCTCTATCGGATTATCTCCTATTTTTGACTACACATTGACTTTGTAGCTTTGGGATACCAGTTTGTTAAGTTTTTAATATTTGTCCAAGCTTCAGATTCCTTGAGAAGCCATTTGTAATTAGGGTTGCCACTTCTCCCGATATTTTTCCCGAAAATTCTATGAAATCTCCCGAATTTCCAATATTTAATTTAAATTCTTTGATGAACATTTAAAAAAAAAATTATTACCAAGGAAAGTAATCACCTCCTTATGTTACTATACAATAGATTTGGCATTATTGATTATAATGTCACAATTTGCTTAAAATATAATGCATTCTTAAACTCTTAAGAAACATCCAATAGAACATTTAAAACATAATACTCACTTGACGTTCAATTGTGTCAGACCCAGGTTTGTGTCACTTAACAAAATCATTACCGACAATTGAATTGAAATGACAATTGCATTAGATTACCATGCATGAGTGTATAGATTTACAAATTGTTACAGAGTAATTATAAATTATTGTTTGAGTTTGATTCTTTTTGGCAGAGGTAACTGTCATAAGAGGTAAAGGAAGCTAATGTCATTTCTACATTTCTGAAGTTTTGTAAGTCTGGCTGCAGATGTGTTTCAGTTGGAACATCTGACGTGGATTGGTCACATAGCAGTATTTATCAGTTGAGTTTTTTGAAATCATAGTCGACAAATAAATAGCCAAGAATGTTTTCGACTGAATAGGTACCAAGTTGGGTGTCGTAGTAAAAGTGACGTTACCGACCATAACAGGTTTTACGTTCGGAATTCGGATAGAATCTACTCCAAACATATCAAGTCGACTAAAAACAAAAAATAAAGAAATTTGAATGTGCCATTAAGTTTTAAAAATATGTACTTCAGTCGGCTTTAATACCATATTCCCACCAACGTGATTTCGCCGAAGTGATTTATAAATCACGAAATTCGTCTCCACCGAGCTTTACGTGTTTAAGTTTGACATTTTTGTCAACTTTCGGACCAGATAGTTTTTTTTTTTTTTTGTTTTTTCTGTTTTGTTGCCATACCTGCCATGAATAAAAGAATTTTTGAATGTACGTACAAAATGTACAAAATTAGAAAATTTAATTTGCAATAATTTTTTGATAGTTTTTTGTATTTTTTGTTTGCTGAATAAAGTGCTGAAGAGAAAACAGGTATGTGTTCGATTTTATTTTTTGTGGATTTGCGATGACGGATACGTAATTAAAAATTTAACACGTCTAAATCACGTAATTACTAATCACGAAAATGTATGATAAATCACATAATTTATGAGATGATTTAGCTAAATCAAGTCGATTTAGCTAAATCACGTTGGTGGGAACATGGTATAAAGCAAAATAGTTTTTACAAAATATTTTACGTAGGTATAGATTCTTAAGAAATTAAAACAGAAAATAAATAACTGAATGTTCGTTAAAAATTGACAGTAACTACTTTTAACGATTATTTGGAAATTGTTTTGAAACTTAGGTTAAGATTAAGTGAAAAAAAAATTACCAAAAAGAAAACTTAAATCGAGAAAAATCACAACAAAAGCAACACCTACATGAATAAATAATAATCTCATGGGGAAAAATAAGGCCTGAAGCTACGATTACACATGCCACTTTTCATATCAAATTTTGACATGCCGACGTCATTATGACGTGAATGTTTGTCCTAAATTTCTCACTGCGTGTGATCACCCCTCAAGGGTCTGGTTACGCGTGCTGTCGCAATACACTCTTACAAAAAAACAGACGAGTGACCACCGAATGGCCGAATTCTTATGACGTCAGCATGTCAAAATTTGCCACGAAAACTGACTCGTGTAGTCGTAGTTTGAGAAAAAGCAACTTCTAACTGTCATGAAAGAGCTCCTCAATGAGACAATTGGACTCGCCATAAAATTGTAGATCCCTTCCATTCGTCCCAAAAATGAAAAACTCACACAAAACGAATGGTTGTGAGAAGCTAGACCCAAGGTTCCTACGGACCTGTTGCGCCAACTATTTATTTTTATTTTTTAGATTTCGGTTATAATGATGTTGAAAGGACTTTAGAATTTCATATAAACAGATTTATTAGTAAAAAAATCCAGTAAGTTATATACCTTTGCCATAAATAAAAACATGTAAGAACATGCTTTTGCCACCGCTGTAAAGAGTTTTTGATCTTAAATCTGGTACATTTTTTTTGCTATAACCGATATTTCGTCGTTTTATCAGGTATCTTTCTATGGGACTTTGGAAATATATATTGTTACATATAGTTGATCTCTATATTACGTATTGTTCCAATTTCTAATGTTATTAGCGTCTGTTTAACGACACCCAACTTCACACAGGAAAAAAAATCAATAAAACGATCTCCCTTCGATTTATAAAAAAATGGTTAGAGACTTGCAAACAAAATTGCAACTTATTGGAAGACAGATAGACAACTATGGGCGTATGAAAGACTGATTAATATCCCATTAAGCACACTTCTTTGACACTAGATATATTGACAACTTTTTCAATCGTCAATAGGTGATGATGATGACGATGATTTCGAATGTTCCTTAAAAAGTGAAGCACATGGTTTTTTACATTAGTTCTCTAAAATGTCAAAAGTGTAGCGTTTTGTGACATGCACAACGGGTTAAGCATAAATGAATTACGTGGACTTAAGCTAATGTCGAAAATGAACGAAAATACCTTCACTTGAGTTTAGTCAGCTGCTAAAAATGATCCGCTGGTACTATTATTGCCATGAGGAACATTTATTCAATTTCACATTTATTTAATTTCAATCAATTGCTGACTTAAGCTAAATTACTCTGAGTAAATCCTATTATGTTTCTCACTAAGTGCATTTAAAATCATCGATCGATAAGAACTAAATTGGGCTATTTTTTCGCTCGGGTTTTTATCATTCTTTTGCGGGCTTAAAAGGTGTGAGAAGAAGGTACACTAAGGAAAAATTGTAATGCCAACAATTTTCATTGGTTAAAATGAAAACAAATAATATAATTTTTTTTTATTTATAAATGAAATTGTTGTCAGTGATGTAAGGATATAGTTATGGAGAGTATATTATTTTTACGCTGAATACATTATTGTAGAAAACCTAAAAAAGAGTTCTCGTTACCACAAATAATTGTTATAGCAAGAAATTTTAGCTTACAATTTTTTTTCTAAAGCCTAGTATGCTGCTCGCGCTAAAATTAAGCCCCCATACAAAAATATCTCCAAGATAAAATTAAGCAAAAGCGGTTAAGCCAAGCAGTACGCAGTTAAAGCTAAATTTGTTAGCCACTGTACGAAAAATCTCTACAGAATTTAAGTAAGCGTATTAATTCAAAATACATTTTTCCACAGCTAAATTTTGACAGATCAGAGAAAATATTGGTATTCGCAACAAAATTTCAAACCAAGTCCATAATATTCAGTCGTTTAACCCGAGCATAAACCCATTTTGTTAAACTTGACAGCGTTTAATCCGATTGGATTTAAACGCACTCCGGAAACCAGTTTAAGTTCTTTAACTCGGTTTAAAGCTCAATTTCATAATAATGACATTTATTTCTCGCAGGTAGCGAGATATAAGAAAAGATAAAAATTGAAATGGAAAATAAAAAGGAACAAATAGTTGTAAAAAATTGATATCATTCATGAAATGGAGAGCTGGTGGTAAATCAATGTCGTCCTCGATTATGATGTGGTGGATTTTCAGAATTATTTCCGACTGAAGAAAGAAGCATTTTGAAGGCTACATATACATTCTATGATTCGACTAATGCACTAAAAACTAAAATCGCCACACTACAAATCGAATGAATTTCCAAGTGACAAACAACAAAAAACACATGGCCTTATTTGTGAATTTTGACATTTCGTGGGTTTAAAACGGGTTTAAAGTGTTTTAAATCCACATTTAAATCCATCTTTAATCCAGCGGGTTTATTGCATGTTTTTCAGTGAATAATATGGACGCGGGTTTAAATTATCGGGTTTTGAAAAATGCGGATTAATGATCGGGTTTAAAATAAACTTAAACCTGAGTTACACCCGGAGTGAATAATATGGCCGTAAGCGAAGTGGTGGAGAGAAGCTTAATTTTAGCTTTTCTGGAACAGCAAACTAGGCTTAAATCTCGAAATTCTTCGCTTTTAAATCATTTTGTACTGAGTGTATGAAAATTATATATTTTTAGACTTTTGGGTTAAATTTTGTTTGAATACTTGGTTTAAATGTTCCAAAATAAAATGTGAAAGTCTAACTAGAAATAAATACACGGCTTCGCACAAACAAAGCCATACCTAACCAAATCAGCATAATTTTGCCACCTTTCACCCTGCTGGCTGTAAATATAATCGCCATCTATTGTGTGGCACGGGACATCAATTCATAAACGCCTGCATGCATGGACCAACATATTCCTATTTATTCATTTGATTTGATTTGTGTTTCTTTTTCACTCTTGGTAGTCCAGCGTTTGAATGACATTCACGCACTCATATTATATCCTGTCCTCCTGCATATCCTATAAATACAATTTCATCAGTTTCCTATACATGGCTGTAGACAATATTGTGTGTGCACATTTTTTCTCCATTTTGCGTGCATGTCTATCTTTGGTTTCGTTGTATTTTCAGCGCCCATCCGGTCGCCCTCTACTTTGGCATATTTTTATCGGAAACAAAGGTGCACATAACTGACATTGCCTGCGAGATGACAAAGTGAAAACTGATAAGCGTGACATTTTCATTTGGGTGGTGATTTTCGCTCCATTGTTACCTATCCGATGCAGTTTGTATTATTTGGTAGGATCAAAAGCGACACTCGTGACAGGATTAAAATCTTTTGGTCGATTGATCGTTGTGTCGTCTTCGGATGTCGTATGGGCCAAAATCGTTTGCTGAAGTGGCAGCATCGTTATCCAAGGTGACGTGATTGAGATGCGTCGTATGTCGAATGTCACTTGTGTTTGAAAGATATATTATATACCTTCAAGGAAGATGTTATGATGTGAAATTATTCGCGCTGACATTTTAAAAATCTCTGAAAAAATCAGTGACAGCGTGAAATTACTTTCGAATTGGATTATGGAGGATTTCGTTTTTATTTGGCAAATTTTTCGGACGGTATTTCCTAATTGGCCGGTAAAAAAGACGCAGTGGCCGAAGTTGCAGATAATGGGATTCCATTTTGGAGTGTAACAAGAATCAACTGTGAAGTCCGCCTACTCAAGGGAGAGGATTCAACAGAAATGTTTGTGCTGGGTATAGGTACCACATGAACTTAAATGTTGTCCCTAGGACTTGAAAAATCGAAGATTCTACCACAAGAGTTGGAAGTTGTAAGTTCTCTGCAATTGTACACCTTTACAAGCCTTTATGCCTTCGAAATCTTCTCCTAACTAAACCAGTTGACCTATTCATCGTTTTTACGTAGGCCAGCTCCATCTCCTTCAGGCAACATCTGTCGCCCTTGACATTCTTAGCTCGCGTGTCGTCCACGCGCACACAAATCACTTCTCTGGCAGCGACCTTTTCCGCCTTCGACTCGACATATCGCGTACGACATCCTTAGTGCGTGTTCCTCATTTGCATCATTGTGTGTTAATTTGATGTCTGAACAAATATTTAAAACGATTTTTTAATTGCAGATGTTACATAAGTCATGTATGGGTCTCGTTTGGAGGTCTCCGAAGGTCCTTTGTGTCATCTGTGTGTGCTCAGCCGAAAATAGAAATTCTTCTTCAGTCGAACGCAAGGTGTTCGTTGTCGGAGTGTATTTAAGAAACGTTTCCCCCACTTTCTGTATGACAAACACCAGGAAGATCCTTGGCATCGTTCATCTCTTAGTCAATTGACCAGAAATAGATAGCAAGGAGTAGAACTGCATGCGAAAAAAGGACATCTTTGATCAAGATCAATTATGTAAGATTGCACAAAAGAAAACACAGGAAGACAATCGCAATTGTATCCTGTTATTTGCCAAAAGGATCATAGTGCTTTCGAGAAAGAAAGAAAAAAACGTCTTACAAAAAAGTGTCCTATTTTTTTAGGACACAGGTAAGCTGGAGACGAGTATGAGCGCTCGCTTTGGTCCCTTGATTGCCGTAAAATGTGTCTTCAGTTGGAAAATAATAGAATCCGAGTGTCCATGCGACACCTATCTGCACAAATCCAGATCTTGTGTGTGTAAGTTGGTCCTTTCATATAGATACAGTGGTTCATAAATATCCTGGACATCGATCTAGGGGACTTAGGGGTCAACTTACTTACCAGAGAGCCGTTGCTTCCTATATCTGATCCTTGTTCCGATTTACTACTTTCGAGCAATCAAATGAGCATAAATGTATCTGTGGAGGATCAGAAGGGACACTTCTTCCTCGTATGATCGTATGAGAGTAGGTTTTTTCTAACTGAATTAGGCTCCTGACTGAGAGTGCGGCTATACAGAGAGGACATCGCAAACGTGCAGCCGTTTGACCTTTTTTTTTAAAGCGATGTTGTTGCATTGCACACTCGAAGATGGAAATGTCCTTACTTGGTGTCCTACTGTTTCCTTTCTTCTGCTGTGCTCGTGATGAATGAAAAATGTGAATAATGTTTTTGTGGGTCAAATAGGGGTGTAGGTTACACAATGAACTCTAATGGAGACGACGTCTGCGTTCCTTCGATCATTAAAGATTAATGTCCTGGAGGATTTGGAATGGAAAAGAGAGAGAGAAAGTGTGCGCGCGAATTGTGGGAGCAGATGATCGTTTACTTTATGGTCAAGATGTTTCCTTTGAGCTGAGGCCCGGTATTGTTTGATATCTATGGTTTGAGGTCCTTTATCGACCGTTTATTGCGGGTGATTTCGGCATGTTTGATTTTTATTCCTCTCCAAGGATTGGCGATTTATTGAGCGAGGACGAAACGCCGAATGGAGGTTGTTTGATTTATGATTTGAACGCATGTCTCTTGTTTTGATTGTGGAAGACAGATCACATCTGACATAAATAAAGATGGAAGTCCTGTAGATTCTCTGCTATAACGTAGTAGGTATTTGATATTTATTATAGAGCAGTTTAACCAGAGAAGGAAGTGATCTCCCGATGTACGTTGTAAGAGAATCGATGCAAATGTGCTGTTTCAGTTGGGAATGTACCTACATGCCCCAAAAAATCCTTACTCCATAAAAAAGGGTGTAGTGTCAGGTTATAGGAAGTTTTGTCCGGTTTGCAACCCTCACATAGTACTCTCATCTACGATGAACCACAATTTACAAAAATATTTTAACTTCCAGTGGAGTAAGCTTCTCGTTGTTAAACAATTCCAAGCTTTTAGAGTCTTCTCTGTCGAATAAATATTTAGGATGAATGCTAAGCCCAAGTAGAAGTGACTTGACAGCGGCAGTTCATGTGACAGCTTTCTGATTTCCGGTATAATGGGAACGTTCAGAAGTCTGCAGTAAAATTTACTTAATGTAAGTATTTCAGTTTTTATCAGTAAAAACTGTTTTTAGATGACGTTATGATAGTCAAGAAAAACCTGCCTGAATTCTCAGTTGACCCTTCGAAGTGTTAAAATTCTTAATAAACCGCTAGATTACGAAAAAAAAAACAATTTCAGTTCATTACTTAACGCGTTCAGTCCAAACAATAACTAGATGCGTTCATGACACTGCCAGTATGGGCACATTTGATTGGGCTTCTTCAGATTCGCTCTCAGATTTCAGATTTCCCGTATCGAATCGAACACAAAAACGTTACTTGTTCTTTTTTGTGTTGACATTTGTGCGATTGGAATATGTGTAGCCTTCGACACTTTTCTAAGCGTTTTTCATTCACTGGTTAAATTTTATATGAAAACATTCAAAATGCTCGCCCGGATTGATTTCTAAACATTTGTACATAAATAATTAACAAAAATAGATCCATCCGATGCAATGCGTTTCCTTGCAGTTGAAAAATTTCACTAAAACGTAGACAAACCCCACTAGTTGTCAAACTCAAACTGAAGCAAATCTGAGAAAAAATCCAAATTGGCAAAAGTGCTCTGAAATCTGAAAAGATTGCTGTTTTTGTACCAAACTAATATAAAAAGTGCTCTGAGAGCGCCCAATCGGGTATCACATAAGTCGACTAGATTGGCCTTCACTAGATTTACTCGGAACGCACAAACTATAGATTAGTCTAGTCGGTAACCTCACATTTCCTACTTCAGTAATTCGTGGGCTTCCTCTCCTTTAGCGTCAATTGAATTATCTGGTCAGGTGTCAGGTGACCAATCTAGGCCAGTAAAAATTAAAACACAACAATTCAAAGAGCGGTCAAACTTACTTAACTAGATTATTGGACGTTCCCAGTAAATTTCTTTCAGCGCCATTCACTTTCAGCGAGAAGGAACTGTGAGAACTTTGAACCAAACCAAAAATCGGGACACCTAACAAAGTATACCACAAATGACCATGAACTACTGTTCACTTGCGCATTGGTCTACTTCAATTTGCTTAGACAGCTGTTCATTAAAACTGAACGCATGCATAATGTGTTATATGGATTAGTATTAAGACAATTACCTATCGGGATTTGGTTAATCATTGGGGACTAGATATATCTCGGCTTCGAATCTAGCAGCGAATCTAGTCAAGAAATTCGTCACTGAGTAATAAGTTCACAGTTCGCATAATAGGCGTTTTTCTTTTTTATTTCAGAGCTGAGCTCTGAACTGAGTTCGAGCATTATGAGAGCGCTCTGAAGCGAGCGTGCTCAGATTGTTCTGAGGTATTTATGAAACACATTTGAGCACATAGTTGTTATAAATGCATAAATTAAAATTTATTAATTGTTATTTATAAATTGGTTAATTTTCAGTTCCAAAAGAACAAGGTTCGTCCACCGTTTCAACTATTTTGCTTATCCTGTTTTTTTTTTTTTTTTTAGTCAAATGTGACTGCAAGTGTGTAATCAGCTATTCACTCATGTCGTTTTCCATTGGGACCACTAAAAATCTTTTTCAGATCTCAGATTTATCGCGGTTCATGGAACGTGCAACGAAATTGATCTGCTTTTGTGAATGGATTAGTGCGTATTCGACAGCAATATCAGCTGTTCAAATTGCATTCGCTTTTGCAAAAATCTGCTATAGATATCGACTTGAAATATGTTTCCCCTGTTGTAGTCACAAATGGAGTAGTTTCGGTGAATCGTAGTTTCCACATGATGAGGAAGACAATATAGATAATAATTCCTCCAACATTATATCAATTGCTTTTTATGTATTTCTTTATTTTGCTTTTCACCAAACTTTGCGCATTTGTTTTCAAAGCAAACTTCTTTCAATGACGTGAAACAGCTGTGGGTATTTGTGGCAGTATGTGTAAATCTGAAAAATTATCGAGATCTGCAAAAAGTGCTCCGAATCGAAAAAAAGATTGATTTTTTTTCCCAATGGAACGCGAAAAGTGATTGAGATCAAAAAAAAGATTGATTTTTTGTCCCAATGGAAAACGACATCAGTCTGCTCAGTCAATTTATTCTGAGCTCATAGGGCCCGCTCTGATCGCGCTCTGAACGAAAAAAGAAACACAAATTCTGAGCTCTAGGTTTGTTTGACGTGGCTAGCACTACTGCTCACTATATCTATATCGAACGCAAAATGTTGCCCTGAAGTCTGTTAGCTGTTGATATTGATAAATAATATTTATCTTTTGGTAACACTTTTTCCCATTTGTTGTTAAAAATGAGTGAAATAAATTCTGAATTTGGGTTTGCCATAATGCAAATAGTTGATAAAAGTGATCGCAATGTAGATGGCCAGTTTCAAAATGAATGACAGCGAAATGACAGCAAAACTCAGCACTGAATTCTTGCCCCCACAAATTTACTGGGGTTAAGGGCCCAACCCATAGAATCCGTCGCATCCGTTCCGTCGACGGATCCGTCAATATTGACGGATTAGACGGAACGAGCAGTCCCATAGAATCCGTCGCATACGGTGGCAGCCAGTGGCAAAGTACTCTGTCCTAATATTTCCCACGAAACGTAATAATATTTCCCTATACACCGTACTCAAATTACCTTTTAAATAATTACCTTGAAATATACTTTTTGTGAATAAATCTTTCTTTTAAAAGTAAAATTTATATTTTACGGACATAAAAATTGTTAAGATAGTAAACTCAAAATGTGTTTGCACCATAAACATTTAATATTTGCAGATGTATAGTCATCTCTTTTTATGTAGAAGACACATCTGCTACTTTTACTTTTGCCTTTTGTTCTTGAATAAATATATATTAATGGAGTCGGTCGAGTATTTACTTTTCTGGTGATATATTTCAATTGCAGCTTCCTTTCATTTTGACATCCTATCAAAAAACATATTTAATTATGTTTGCTATAAAAGTCCCAGTTTGTTAATATTTATACCAGAAAATCTTGCTAAAAAGCGATTTACAGAAGCTCTTTTTATGTATGTACATTCCTTGTATTTTTAATCGAGGTGAAGTGCAGATATCAATTTTGATGAAATTTCAGCAAAAATTTAATGGATTTGGAGGTTTTTATTTTTTTTACCATGGAAGGCTTTTTGGACATCGAGATTCTCACAAAAAGGAAGAAATCCCACCATATAAGAAAACTGGCGACAGCCAATAAAAGTTTCTCTCATGCTCTCAATATTTCCACCAATGAAAGTGCTGCCTCTCTCGCTGTGAGATGAGAACCTACTTCATCCGTCGTATCCGGCACGTGCGTTGCTTATGGGTCAGCTTCCATAAGGTGCTGTAGCTGTGTATTCTATCAAACTATCAGTCGAATACGTTGCCGCAACGGATGCGACGGATTCTATGGGTTGGGCCCTTTAGTTCAGGGCACAACTAGAGTGCCCTAGAAACCATGTCAAACACAGGTTTTCAGTACCAGGGCGAGTTCAGTGCTATATCGAACGCATTAGGGTGAACCCAGGGCCCACGACAAACCTTCTGATGTATCGGAGCTAAAAAAGAAACACGAACTTTTTGTATAACAGTTGAGGTTGTCCTCGAACTTAAAAAGAAAAACGCCTAGAATGTGTATAATTGTTGAATGAAATCTTGTGAACTCTAAGGTAATGCTAAAAAGAGGACTACCAGTGTACGACTTATTTGGACTCAACCCCTGTTAGTGTCCATTATCTGTTATAATATTATGACAACTATGAGCGAACAGAAAAAGTAATAGATGAACAAAGAACAAATCTACTACGAAATGAAATGAACAAAATAATGGTTTTTGAATATTATGACTTAAATGTTTATTAAATAAATAAATATATAAATACAAATAGATAGTTGCTAAAAAAGTGATTACCAAGTTTTTTTTTTATAACTTTTCGCTTACGAAATTAACCTGTATCCTTCATATCCTCCAACTGAAAGCAACCGCTTTTGTGTCAACTTTCCAAAGCTTTATTTCAAACAATCCTGTTCTATTGCATTACATATTTGCAAGTTATTTGTGGACACTCTCCAGGTTTGAGTCCAGATAGCCTTCCAAAAGCCTCGTACATATTTTCTACTAGCTAGTAGTTCACAACATTTCTTATAATAATCCCACAGAGTACTTAGTTCCTTATCCCAACAGGTAAGTAACTGGCGGTCCGAAGTTTTGTACTGCACTGGTTAGCCACATTCCGTCAATTGTGGCCGCAAACCATAATAGTAGTGTCACAAGAAATGGCTGTAAGCATATAGCCGCTGTGTATTAAGATAAATGTGATCGTCCTTTTTTTTTCATTGCAATAAGTACATGACACATAAGTACCATCAGGCATCAGAATAACCACGCACACTGCCGACGATTCCAATTTGTACACACAACAAGCGAACACACTTCCACCGCTTTAGAAAACGAAATAAAACATCGTCGTTGGCATAATAACATCATAAACCTTTTGTTTTGTTTATTGAAACTTAAAATTTAAACAGTCAGTAGAAATTAAATTGCTTCGCTTCGACAGCAATTACTTCTTACAATCACAACTGGGAAGGAATCGGGGCTCGAATGCTGGTGCAGTTCAAACAATTTTCTGTGTGAATCTCAATCATTGTGTGTGATGCTAGAGAGCAAGGGTTTCAAAAATCTTTCGTTCTAGAGTTCATCCCTGGCCACGACTGTAGTTGTCCTAAACAGCAGGCGGATAAGTTTCTCAATCAATCTGGCCATTTCCAGCCGGTACTCCTCTTTACCGAAGAGGTAGCGATTCATGATTGTTAACAGAGTGTGCCTTAGTTGGGAGCTCTGTGTCCAGACTCGTTGGCAAATCGGTTCTGTGATTTCGAGACCCTGGACGAAGTACTCCATTATGTCTGGTTGATCGATGAGGTCGTACATTTTTTGAGACAAAGCACCGTCCACGGTTTGGCAAAACTCGTTAGCTGCCAGCCACTCTTCAATGTTCAGCTCAAAGTATTGAGAGGCGTCCTGTTGCGCGGCATTAGCCACTGCCAACTCCTTTTCGACAACCAAATCCGAAATAAGCGTGAATGCCTTCGCCTTGATCTTTGTCTCGCAGTCTTTGCTGAGAACTGTGATAAGAGCACGTACTCCGCACCGTGAGAGTATGTTCTTCTGGGCGTGTGGGAATTTGCGAAGCAAACTGCCAAAGGCGTACAGTGCCGTGGAGAGCTCGTCAGTGCTGGCGGAGGTGATCAGAATCTGGCAGAGATGGCTTCCGAAGTTCTTCTCGTAGACACTCACCTGTGCTTTTGGGTTGTTCTGCGTCAAGGCACCCAACACCCGCATAGACTGTACTCTCAACGCTGTATTGGTGTTATTCACTATTGTTGGCAGCAAAATCACGTCCAGCCCTCCCTCGTCGATGAACCAAATCGCGTTATCCATCTGGTGCAAGAGATAATTGAAATTGTCCAAAATCCTTATCACATCTGCATGCTTACTCTCCTCCTTGGTCACGTTCTTGTATTCCTTGATCAGTTCGCTGATAATTTCCGCATCAGTCTTGAAATCTAATTTCATGTCCTTAAAGGTGTTTTTGAGCTCGTTGTAGCTCTTGTACTCCCTCTTGATTTGCTCAAACTTATCCGGGTTATACTCAATACCCAAAGAGTTCTTGGGTAGGCTTTCCAATGCTTCCGAGAGGGTTTTGCTGATTTTCAATTTCTTCTCCTTGATTTCTGATGCTGTCTCCGGCACCGACGCCAGTCTCCTTAGCTCATCGTTGTCTTTCTCCAACAGTTTAGCTTCTTTCTTGCCGGTTTCGAGATTAATACGCACGTGTAGACCAGGTGGAATGCCCTGCCCTGAAATCAACTAGATTTCAATACGGGTTAAGTGGTTAATTTATTTAAATCTATTCACCTGGCTTGATCTCCTGCCACTCTTTGGTGGCCACAAATGTCTCATTTTCTGAATAACACGCGCATGCTAGGCATGAAAACAACAATCCTAGTGTCATCCAATTCATGTTCGCTGGATGTTCCAATTAGATTTTATAATAAATAGAAGGTGAAAATAATAAATAGGATGGTAGCAAAGAATTTGTTGTTTTCTATTTGGTTGCGATTACGTGTATTTTCCTATCGGCGATTTGACAGCGCAATTTTTTTTGTAAACAAATTTCCCCGCTAGCGAAAATTCGAACATAGCGTGGTACAGTTTGAACAGAAATTTTATAAGATGAAAATGGGGTTTTCCCTATACCAATTAAAGTAAATCTGATGGACTGAGAATTTCGTGAAGAAAAATGACTGTTAAAATTATTTTGCCAATCGGACTCTACGGCAGTTATTTAAAGTGTTGGTTGTCATAGGACAGAAAGAGAAAGACAATAGCGAGTGAGTGTGTTGCGCTATACCGGTCGTAGAGTGGCATACTATGTTCAATACCTAATTTTGTATTTAATGGAAGATTGGGAAAACTATTCGGGGAAGCAACTATCATCAGCTTAAAACTAGAACGTGGATTCATGTGGTAAGACCGAAAAAAGTAACAGTAACACCAAAGTATTAAACTATATAATTTAACGAAAAAGTTGCACGTTCCACGATTTTTTACATAACCTCCCACATTAATTTCTAACTTCATTCCGAAAAATATGTTTGTTTTCAATCAAATTACAAGCATAAATAATTTTAAAAGAAATTCACAAATATTTTAATTCTTACTGTATGTTTTTAATCATTTGAACACATCCCAGTATCCATTACCCCACCATTTTCGAACTTCACTCCAATCAGCTCAGCTGTTCTCCAACTCTGACACTTCGGTCTGTTTTCCTCGTTCAGATTTCAGAAACAAGTAAAGTTATCACGCAGATTCAGATTGTTCTACGATTCGAGAAAAATTCCTGCGACACATTTCGGAAATTAAAAAAAAATAAAGCAAATCGTATAAAAAAAAACTACGAAAATGTCTCTAACTCGGGCTTCGCGTATACTCCAAAGCCAAATCAAGCGCGTTCAGTCAATGCCAGCAGCATTCTATCACGAAAATGTAAGTTTTTTCTTCGAAAACGTTCTATTTCTTACCCTTGCACCCCCCTAAACGAAACATCATCTTCATTCATAAGTTCAGCAAGGTCTTTCATAATCGTTTGTTGTGAAATTAAAGCCTGCTGAAACTCCTCCTCTAACTTGGATTTTTTTATTTGGCAGGTTGTTGAACACTACGAGAATCCCCGCAATGTCGGTTCCATGGACAAGCGCGACAAGAATGTCGGCACAGGCCTGGTGGGTGCCCCCGCATGTGGCGACGTAATGAAATTACAAATCAAAGTCGATGAGAACGGAAAAATAATCGATGCCAAGTTCAAGACTTTTGGCTGTGGTTCAGCGATTGCTTCTAGCTCGCTGGCCACCGAATGGGTAAAGGGTAAGACAGTCGACGAGGCTGGCAAACTAAAGAATACTGACATCGCAAAGGAGTTGCGATTGCCTCCCGTCAAATTGCATTGCTCCATGTTGGCCGAGGATGCCATCAAAGCCGCATTGGCTGACTACAAAGTAAAGCAACAGTCACCCGAAGCTAAGTAGATCCGTGCAAGCGGACGTATGGGATGAATGGAAACGATTTCAGAATGTGGCGAATAAGAGAGAAATATTTTTTCATTGGATACATACAAATTTCTATCCTAATAATGTTTTAGTTGTAAGATTGTTTTGAATTTAAAAAGAAAAATAATGCAAAACGCTTGTCGCTTCTTGTCATAACCGAGGGGGTAATACAAAAAGCGAACTCTCGTTGCTAAGTGAGTCTTTTAGTATTCTGTAGTTTTGAGGAGGAATATCTTTACTAAAGCAGTAAGTTATGCTTAATTGCAAATACAAAATGCATACGATAAACAGGAGTGTTTTTTTTTATTTATTTCAATGGAAACTTCTGTCGAATTTCTGAGGGTGACAATGTATTTTACATGACGCACTCATTGGAAGAGTACAAAAGACGTTTCTCGCTGAGTCGCAATTATCAGGGATTCGCTAATGGGCGCATGGGCCAAATGATTCACTACTACGACTTTGGCGAGAACTAAGAAAGAAGGATGTACCTTTTTGTTGCTTTAATCGATGACAATAAGTGGGATTTATTTATAAGTTCACAAGATTATCGATTGTATTGTTATTTACAACGTGAATTATTGATAATGCATCTCAGTGCGGTTAAAATTGGAACCGAACTGTGAGGTGCACTCATACATTTCGCAGTTTGCGAGTCTATGAACTGTTTTCAACATCATTTACTTTTGGAGATCGGCAGCAAAACTCAGTCTTCTTAACATTGCCTACAAGATCTCATCTGCCGTGTTGTGTGAACGCCTGAAGCCTTTCGTAAACAACCTGATTGGTCCATATAAGTGCGGCTTCAGGCCAGGAAAGTCCACTATAGACCAAATATTCACACTGCGACAGATCTTGGAGAAAACCCAGGAACTTCAAATCGATACCCACCACTTTTTCATCGCCTATGACAGCATTTATAGGGACGAACTATACAGAGCAATGTCTAGTTTTGGCATCCCTGCCAAACTAGTCCGTTTGTGCAGGATGACGATCGAGAATGCACGCTGCTCCATCAAGGTCGGTAAAGAACTCACAGAGACCTTCGATGTCAAAAAAGGATTTAGACAAGGCGACGCGCTGTCATGCGATTTCTTCAACATCGTTCTTCAAAGAATAGTGCAAAACTCAAATGCCAACACCAGAGGCACGATTTTTCAAAAGTCCTTCCAATTACCCGCATACGCAGACGACATTGACACAATTGACAGAACGCAGCGTGATGTAAATGGTGCGTTTGTGAGTATTGAAACTGAGGCGGCGAAGATTGGTTTGGCGGTAAATGAGGGCAAGACAAAGTATATGCTGTCAACTAAAAAGGACACCCAACACCGACGTCTCGGACAGGACGTCTCCATAGACAGATATAACTTTGAGGTGGTTAGGGACTTTGTCTACCTAGGCTCCGCTATGAGCTCAGACAATGACACCAGTGCTGAGATTAAACGAAGAATAACTCTTGCCAATCGCTGTTTCTTTGGGCTAAGAAGGCAACTGAGTAGCAAAGCCCTCTCTCAAACGACTAAAGTGAGCGACCCTAATAATCCCAGTCCTGCTCTATGGCGCAGAGGCATGGACCCTTTCAAAAGCGGATGAGGTTACTCTTGGTGAATGAAGGAGGAGATACAACGACGAATTGTACGGGCTGTACGGCGACATCGACCTAGTCAGAAGAATAAAGGTCCAATGACTGAGGTGGTTGAAAGAATGGACGCGAATGCTCCGGCCCGGAAAATCTTCGAATCCACACCCGAGGGACGGCCCAGTAGAGGAAGACCGCGACTCAGGTGGCACACGCAAGTGGAAGGGGACCTTAACCAACTTAGCGTGCGAAACTGGAGACAGCTGGCTAAAGATCGTGCTGGCTGGAGACGCTTGTTGGTTGAGGCCCAGGTCCACCCCGGACTGTAGCGCCACTTTAAGTAAGTAAGTAAGCAAAACTCTGAACAATCTTTTCACGCTGGTGCAGTTTTGTCGTAAATAAAGAGTACGCCAAAATGGTTGACATCGCCACAAGTTTAGTCTTTCCTTAATTCGTAATTTGTGATTTGCCTTTCCTTGAATTTAGATGAGCTCTCTGTCTATTCAAATGGATGGGTGTAGATTTCGAAGTCTGTTGCTCGTTTCGAGAGGGAGCAAGATAAATGTTTATTGCAATAGCAGGTCATATTAGAAATCCACAGAGAGGAGCACTTCTTGTTTTATTAACCAATGTACGTAAGTAGGTGATGTATTGGTGTAAGGAATACCACGAATTCTAGCCACCTACTTAAATAGGCACAAGTAGAACTTTATATTCCAGTCTTAAACTAAAGATACAAATAAACAAACGACAGATGAATTAAAGTACGGTTTTATTTATACAAAAACAAGTACACCTTAGGTATATATATTTGAAACAGCATTTATCTTAACTTAATTACTGTAGACGCACGCTGACTTTTCCGCCACACTCGCCACCAGATTTCTTTTCGTACTCTGTAAAGACAAAAATAGAGCAGATGCAGTTTTTTAGGTGCCTAAAAAGCTGTGATTATCTTACGATCATTGGCGTGTTCACAGTTGTAATTGTCCATGACACACGTGTTGCCAAAGGTCAAAAGACGGTCCTTGTTTCCACTTTTAGCCTTTGCGCAAAGTGGATCGTAGTTTGCTGGACACGCGCGTGCGCATGTATTGGCTGGTGGTGCACTTTTGGCCGGTGACGCAAGAGCCACTGCAGCAATGACGAGAACTGAAAGTAACAAGTAAAATGTGGACAGTATGGGATTAGAGTCATTCATTAAATTATTGGCGATACAAGAAAAACATTTTGTTATATAAATATAGGTTTATCACACTTAAGGTCAACCGTTGGAGGACTGTGTATGTGAAAACAATTTGAAAATCGGCCGTAATAGTAGTAATCAAAATAACGACAGTTTCCTTTAAGAATCTTAGGATGAGAGCTGTCTCTGGACACTATTTCCTCATCAGATAGTTGGTGCTTGCCCAAGTATTTCAGTCTTTTGTGGGTCAGTGCCGTACATGATCCCAGCACGTGTTCTGGGATTTTACTGGAATCATCGCAGAATCTGTAGAGACCTTCTTCCGATATACCCAGTTTCCTGAGATGTTTCTTGAGTCTACAATGTCCCGTTAGGATACGGAGGTTATTTTTCCTCATGCCGATGCAGGCTTGGAATCGTTTCCGGTTATATTGTCCCAGAAGTTTCTTAGCCTTCCTTATGCCTTGAGTGTTATGCCAAGTTCTTGCCCTGTTTTCTTTCTCTAGTTTCCTAAATTCTTCTCTGAAGGTGTGATCCCCTATTCCGCAGAATGGTTCAGGACCTTTGAAGGCTTCTGATGCTCACTTTCTTGCGAAAGTTAGGTAAAAGGGACCGACGTTTTACTACATTTGATTTGACTAATGCGTTCGAATGCATTATCGTTAGGGAACAGACCTATTTATAGCTTTCTTATGCCAAGCATTTAGGAAACCACTTTATTTATTTATTTATGATACTCCTGCGGTTTTACAATAATTTGAACATTACCTATGACAGAAGCAGTAATAGTTGTCTTTGAAGAACGATACATTTATGTCGTGTTAAGAATAGACCTGGGGTGTCAGCACGTAACTTGTTACAATCGAGTTCAGTCGATACAATCGCGCTCTGGCAGCACCTTATTTGTCTCAATCGAGGATATTCGATGGAGGATAATTGATCTGGAATTGACAACTGACATCGAAAGAGCACTTCTAGATTTGCTTCAATCGAAAATGCCATTAGCAATTGTTATAATGTCATTGAAGAGACAAACTTTTATTATTAAGGACTGGTAAGCCTGCTCTACTGATTATAAATGAGACAAACTGATTTTAATTGCCAAATAATTTCTGAAAACAAAAACAAAACAACGCAATTGCCACTTGAATGATGTGAGTACAGTAATTATCCAATTGCAGCGACATAGAGTGCTCAATGACCGTAAAGTAATTTTTGTTTTGAATAGAAAAATAGTGGAAGCAAAATCGTTTTCGCTGATAAAGTTTATTCAAACGTACATACCTACACACCTTTGACAAATGTCCAAAATTTAATTTGGTCAATTAAAAAAACTCGATATGAGGGGTTGGGTTGGCTCAATGTTATCGCATACGATAAAGATCACAAACCTGAGAGGCGAGGACGCGTTCGTGATTTTTATTGTATTTGCTGGAAGCAATAAAATTGAAGCAATCTGCCCAAGTAGTTCGGCGCCGATCGGGTAGGGTATGCGGGAATGTGCAAGCAATCTTCTTATTTCGCTTCGGAAGTTGATATTTCAACTGGAATACACTGAACTCCTGATTGATCCATTTTATGCTCGTGACATTACTTTCGTAGTCTTAAGCAGTGCGAACTGCGAACTGCCCAAATGACACACAAACCGTCTTCAATCGCCAGAAGTAGGTCATACTAATGATTTTAGGGGAACAAATGTGAAACAAAGAATAATATGGAGAAAGGCACCTCAAACGATTTCTTATCACGATGCATGCACTGAATGAAGGCAACCCTCCTGACCCTAGATAGGTAACCAGTACCAGTCAATCCATCCGTGATTATGTATATAATTCAGAGAAAGTCAACAAAAATTAATTGAAAGTAGATTTACCCAAGAGTGTAACTACGGCGAAACGCATTATAAAAAATAACTTTGTTGGCGACGAACAAAAACAATTCAAGAGACCGTCACAAATTTGTATATATGCGAATTACAATGAGCAAGACTTGAGATCAACTAAATCCACCAGATGGCTGGGAACCGGCTTTTATAGGATTCCCCCATCTCGTACCTTCAAAACAGAACAAGCATAATAAATTGCGAATACAGAAGTCGTTCTACAGGCTATCTGCCGGTAGAGAGAGGGATTCAATCTAAAAGCGTCAAGCCGGTCATTGTTTTATTGAATACATTCAAATGACGAAGAAACTGAGGCTAGCAAACAGAATCAAACAAAAATATGTAGTTAGTGACGTGAGTCAGTTCTGAACAGAATGACCCGAACTGATTTACACTTTCAAAGTGAGATAACCAGTAATAAAACAACAATTAGTTGGTATAGGTAGGTGTGTACATACAGATAGTGAGAGGAACCTATTTAAGCTACCAAATATGAAGTGTTACATCCACCCCCTTTATACCCATCATGTTAGGGAACAGGGGCAATCAACAGTCTTAAAAGGTTTAATGCCTACAACGAAGTAGTTAACTTCACGATGCGAGAACATGACAATTAAGTGCAACGCACTTCCTATTATTTTTTTACTTTTGGCTTCGAGTAAAGTAGCGATGATCATACTCAAGGTTTATACCCAGTTTATTCAGTGCTAATAAAATTCACGAATAAAGTGTGTAGATATAGATAGGTATGTGTCAGAAGAGCCACTGTTTTATTTATCATTTTATTTACATTGGGGACGTTCAAGTACCTAGTTTAGTAAGTCTGACAGCTGCCTGACTAGATGTATCTCGGTTTTGATTGGCTGAAATCAGTCATAGGAGCAGCTGACTGACTGGTTGACTGACAGTTCACATATGTGGCTGACGTAGAGAAAGTGACGTTCCCGACCAATCTAGTTTTTGCGTTCAGGCTACATTTTATCCAGACCAATGTAGTCGACTCAAGATAAGTAGATTCATGAATGTTCCCGGTTACTGTTCCATATCCAGTTGCTTTCCCGCTAAATGCCATATATCTCTCATTGTAAGAGAATTCTGTCACTGGATCAACCCATAGAATCCGTCGCGACCATTGCGGCTGCGTATTCAACTGTCAGGTTGTTATAGCACAGCACTTTATGTAAGAGGTGACCCATAAGCAGCGCGCGTGCCGGTTCCCGATGTGATGCACAAATTAGCTTAACTTTCTAGCTTACTGTCCGTTGGATCCGTTGACAGTTGGCACAGAGGCCACAGGGTGATATGAACCACTTTTATTAGATATTGGGAATATTGAGGAGAAAGCAACTGTCATGAATAAACTGATGTGGTATTCGATTAGGCTTCTTCAGATTCAGATTGAACATAAAAACGTCACTTGCTCTTTTTTTTTGGTGGAAATTCGTACGATTGGAACCAATATGTAACATTCGAAACTTTTCTCAGAGTGTTCCATACACTCGTTAAATGCTATATTTAAAGCCTAGTATTTTTGCATACAAAGTTCTCTCCAAAATTTACCTCAGCTAAATTCAAGCGAACCCATTGAGCTGAGTGGTGCGCAGCTCGTGCTAAATAATCAAACTTTTGTTTCAGAATATTCTGTTTGTCAAAATTTAGCGCGCTCGGTCGGCACATTTGCTCAAGCTAAATTGTGACAGATCGTTGTGTATTTGTTGTTCTGTTGCGGAAAAGTATGCAAGGATGATCTTGTTTAATTATTACATGGACGAGAAGTACCTAGAATCAGAAATAGTTAAAATAAGAGGGAACTAAATTTTTGAATGAAGTTTTTTCGAAGAACAGCAGTTTTCTGTGACACTTATCCACGGCGTACTCTATATGTCAAAATTTGACTTTAGCTGATGTTTGGAGAGAAAAATTGGAGACCAGATAAAAATTTGTTTAGCTCGAGCAGCATACTAAGCTTAAGAAAAAATGTCTCCAAAGATAAAATTAAGCAAAGCGGTTAAGCCAAGCAGTACGCAGTTCAAGCTAAATTTGTTAGCCACTGTACGAAAAATCTACAGAATTTAAGTAAGCGTATTAATGCAAAATACATTTTCCACAGCTAAATTTTGACAGATCAGACAAAATAATGGTATTCGCAACAAAATTACAAACGAAAGCAAATTAACAGTAGCAAGTCATCAACTTTATCAACACAGTTCTTTTTTTTACGGAACTTAACTGTCAAAATTAAGCGAACATAGCGTAGTGGTGGAGAGAAACATTGGAGAAGTGCTTAATTATAGCTTTGCTGAAACAGCATACTAGGCGTAAAGCAAAATACAACTGACAAAAGTGTTTTTGGGAAATCTATTTCAGTTTACCAACAAACCTTACGAACACGTTCATCAGTTTCAATCGAAATTTCGAAGTCTCCACACCCCATCAGCCGATCAATTGTCAAAAACTGCGCACCTCTATGACATTCCCCAAGAAAGTGAAAACTTGTAGTGTTGTCCTCAGTTGAAAAAATTGTTTTTCAACTTTAAAAATATTTATTTTTATTAAGCAAGCATATCAGAAAATAAGATAACAATCATTTAACTCATCGAAGACACTCCAACTAACATCCACCACAATGACTTCACGCAAAAGAAGCGGATCGGGATCGTCGAAACGCCCAAAAGAAAAAGTTGTTTACATTTATGAATTGTTCTTTCGGGGTGAGGATCCAACTGGTGATAGTCCTGAATTCTGGAATGAGTTCTTTCTGCTGCAGCCGAATGTGGAGTCGCTGGAGAATGAAATCACCAAATTGACCGGAGAACAGCTGCTCACAGTGAAGGCGAATATAAATTTGATTTTTGAGAAATGTATTGAAATCTTGGACACAGGTGGGTTTTCCTTACAAAACCAGTCACTCGCAGTGGTATAAGGACTTTCACTTTTAGGTCACCCAAAGCGTATGTGCAATAGCCTACAGACCCTGTGCTCGTTGTTCTATTCGATTTTCAGGAAATCCTCCACAGACACCACCTTTGACGTCTTGGGACAAATTTTCCAATACGATGAGATGTACAAAAAGATGAAGACTCTGCTGAACCATTGCAATCAGATATTGCTGGGTAAGATCACAGACATTGCGAAAAATGAGCGCTCCATTGAGTATTCTTTCAGGCGACGTGACTGAGAACGCCCGTTTCATGTGTCTTAAACTGTTGCTGGTGCTTGTCACCGGGACGGATAATGTTAGCCAGAACGTCATCGTGGAGTATCTCATGCTTCACACGCTATTCGATTCCTTTGTGAGACTGCTAAGTGATCCAACATTGCGAGCCCAGCATGGCCATGATATCGTTATTCTGCTGACTGTGCTGGTCAACTATCGAAAACATGAGGCAACGAACCCGTATATTGTGCAACTGTCCATATTGGCCGATGAACTTGCTTTGAATGGTTACGGACAGATGATATCACAGTCGTTGATCGATTTTTGCCGGCAGTACATGCAGAGTCTGTCAAATGTGCAGTCGTCGTCGTGGTTCTCGTCGCTGTCAAATATTGTAGGCAATATGTTTGTGTCGGACGAGGGATGTGAACGGGTGCAGCAGATAAAAGCGAATAACGGTCTGTTGTTGGCGCTGTATGAGGCTGTTCATTTGAACAGGAACTTCATTACGACTTTGGCTCACACTCAGGCTGAGTCTAGTGCTCCACCGTCGCCCAGTAATACTCTGAGCCTCACCCAACCGGTTCCTGATTTGGCAAACGCGCCCATCATTGACATCACGCAGTATCCGACGAATTTGCTAGTCGCTGTTTTCCAGTACTGGTAAGTTGGAAATCAGACAGACCAGTGCGGGAAAAATCTGCTAATGGGTCGGTTCATCAGTCAGAGTACCAGTTTTTTTTCAAACCGTTGCCTGTCAACATACGACGACCATTAATCTATTTGCTCTTTCAGTTCGATAGTAATGCAAGACAATAAGAACGAGTCGAGTGTAGCTAACCTAAAGCTATGTTTCCTCATCCTAACCTGCATCTCGGAGGACCAATACGCGAACTCCATGATGCACGACAACAACCTTACATTCAAGGTTATGCTACATCGCGCCCAGATGCGGCATCGCAAGTTGCACGTCGACCGGGTGGGAAAGTCCCAACCGCTTGCTGCCACTCTCCTAGATCTCCTCGTCGAGTTCATCGTATCGCATTTGATGAAGAAGTTCCCCATGGAACTGTATCTGCTCTGTGTCGGAGTAATCCAGCGTATACTCTGCTATCAGAAGCGCTGCAGAGTACGCCTCAACTACCCGTGGAAAGAGCTCTGGTCAGCACTAATTGGACTGCTCCGTTTTCTAGTCAATCAAGAACAGAACTTGATCAAGAAGTGCAACATCTTCTACCTCTCGTTGCAGGTAAGTACCGAACAGATCTCCACAAAGTCGTACTCTATTCCAGAGATTCCAGGTAGTCAACATCTTCAACTTGTTCATCACGTATGGGGATACCTTCCTAGCGACAACAAACAGCTACGACGAGCTCTACTATGAACTGAATCGAGAAGAGAAGGTGTTCTCTGAAATTCAAGCCATGGGTAAGTCAGTCAATTTCGACTCTCAAACTTCCATTTATCGCTTCCCTCTCTCTCTGCAGTTCTTCGCTACACCACAATGCCTGATTGCGAGTACAAGGACGACGTAATCAAACTCCTCAATGCCTTAGTTAACATCTTAGCAATTGTAAAACATTTTCAATATAAAATCAAAGAATGGCTTGCCGAGCAGGGACTCTCAACACCAACAGAGGAACAAATATTGGACGTGGTCCGCAAGAACTACGACTTGACCTTGAAACTACAGGACTCGCTGGATCACTTCGAACGCTATTCCGAAGCGCCACGACATTCGGCGTTCTTCACAGCGATGGTGAGAGATGTGGTGATCGACACAAGGAAGAGCATTTATGGCTACGTTAAGGAGGCTGTGTCAGTGGTACCTGAGCAGGAGTTGATGATAACATCAACGTCACCATAAACAACGACAGACGTATTTTTAGGTTATAAGTGAGACTTTTTTTTTCCTACTACACATCAACATTTTACCGTATCATGTGGATGATCTCTCCAGTCCATCCGGCGGGAGAGACTCGTGCGATCTAAGAGATGACTATAAGATTACATATAAAGCAACGTTTAAAAATTGTCCGAGAATTTATTTGGTTATGTAAAATAGTTGGTCACGCCTCAATACTGCGTGTAACATTATAATGACTATAATATTATTAAACCTATTTTTATTATTGCCATCGAGTTTGGGTTTTCATTTTTATAAAAAATGCGCTTTCTCCTTGTGACGATCTAGCACTAGATCACTCTTTGTGTGGCAGTTAAATGCTGAAGTCGGAAATTCATATGTAGGTATTCGAGGGGTGAGTTTATAAGCACCATAGACATGGATTTTCGCTGATAAGCTCCGTGCTTAGGCAACATATAGCAGCTACCGGATAAAAGTGTGGTGAGTGTATGGGTCATGGGACGCAGAGGATGATTCCCTAATGGTGCCAGTTTAAGCGATGGCAACGCTGATAGGCAAACGTGCCACGAAAAGAAAGGAGTGTTGGCCTTCGGTTGATGTTTATTTGAATGAACTCTTCCAATCCATTACATGCTATTTATACTTAAATTATTCATTACAACTATTGAACATTTGACTTATGTGACTAATGGTTTCTACTTACAACTAGGTTACAATATAATTATTATAGCTGGCTCAGCTATGTTCATTCGTAGACTACAAGGTCACTGGGGAGGTCAGTGTCCTGTCGGTGGCTCGGATGACCAGCGTAGTGTGGTTGGGTATTGAGTCACACTAAAAAGTCTTTAAATACTTAGATGGAAAAAAGCACTGAATTATCAGTTCGAAATAAAAATTAACCAATCAAATGATTTTGTTTTGGACAAAGGACGCAACTGCAATGCACTAGTCGACACACGCTATGACTTTTTGAACCTCGTTCTTGAGCAGAAAGTTGGTCACAGTATACTGCGTAGGAAAAACCTCACTAAGGGTAGCAGCAAGTTCGAGGTTATCGAAAACTAAACATCGACTCAACGATTGACACTATAGTTAAGCTGCGGCGAAAAGTTTTTCTGGAAAACCCCTGGTAAAACAAGATGGGCTCCGAATTCCTGACACGAAAGACTAAATGTGTGCTCCATGGAATACTTTATATCTTGCACGATCTGGGGTCCAATTGCCACATCCGTGAACGAGCTATACGTTATTCGGTTCGCGGAATTAGGTGTTAGCATTACAAAGAGACAACACGAAGAAAAGTCAGTCTCGTTTGAAGATTCATTGTAAGCGGACGCGTAAGGACGCGGTTGATTGAATAAAATAAAGAAATTGCTTGAGTTTGGCATCGAAGCTTAATTTATGTGGTTTTTATTGAATATTTTACTAACATACGTTTATAAGTTGACGTAAAGCTAGTTCACGGAAGACGTGATTCGACCTCTGTCGCAGCGTACTGCGAAACGAAAAGGACATTCGTTGTGTCACTTTTGTATGGGATTTAGATGCGAAGTTATATAGACTACACCAACACAGAAACTTATTTTGGATTAAGTTCTCTGAGGTAAACATAGAGGTGCTCAACAGATTTATTATTTATTTTTTGTGAGTGAGACAATAGTGTTGGAGACCCACAAAAAAACGCGTTGTTTTTTAAATGCTGTACAAGTTATAGTCTTACGGTAGACGAACACTCCATGTATTTTGCGTATAATTAAATTCAAATTAAATTAACGATAAAAAAGAAAACTGTCATTACCTATTAAACATATAATTTTGTATTGTAAACCTTTACAAGAAGTATTTTTGATAGTTATTTTTGTGTGTCGTTGATAAAGAATGAATCCCTGGAATAAATTGCAATGCAATACAATCTTCAGCTATCTGGCCTTTGTGCCCCTCCCAGAAATACACACCTATCGTGGAATCCGTCGGAATTGAGTTTCACTTCACCTATTCGATTCCCTTTCACCTTCCACTGCTATCGTAGAATCCGCCGGAAAAGTTGCCTTATCGACATGTTTTGGGAAAGGTAGTTTCACTGCCAAATGGCTGTCTTTTAATTGTCAATAAAAATTTGTATGCAGATGAAAAAGTGGAAAATAGTGATTTAAATATATATAGAAAATAAAGTGCTAAAGCAAAATGGACTCCATAGCTCTATTTTTGGAATCAGAAGAGGAAGAACGAGAAGAGAGGTGTTCCCAGAGAAGAATACGAGACAGGTTAAGAGGAGCAGTGGATGATTTTATGGAACTACCGGATGAAATGTATGTTTTTATAAAGATTATTTTTGGTTTTAATAAAATTCAATATTTCACAGGTTTATTAAAAATTTTCGGCTTAATAAAGCAGCTTTTTTATATGTTCTTGAAAAAATGGAAATGGCTCCAAACACAAAATCCTTTTCCATTTCACCAAAAGTGAAGTTAGCGGCATGTGTGCGTTTTTTCGCCGAAGGAAACTATCAGCATGGTGTTGGAAAGGATTTCAATATATGTATAGCTCAATCAACGTTCTCTGAGGTGTTAACAGATGTTAACAAGGATGTTATCCTTGAAAGAAAATTATGCCGGAAGTGGATTAAACTAAACATGACTAATGAGGAAAAAGATGAAGCTAAGCTCCATTTTTACCAAAAATAAATAAATACAAATTATTTTTTTTTATTATTTCTTTCTTTTTTTATTAATTTCACTTACATTTTTCTTAAAAATCAATCAGCTTGAATGAAATCCACAATGATTTTGATGCGGGTAAGAAATGTCATTTTGCTCGGGGAAAACTCGATTCGAAAGTTTACGACGATACAGCGGAACTCATTCACATTACCGATACGGGGAACTATTCACTTTGCGGATTTGACGATACTGAAATATTTTTTTAAGCGAATAATTCCCCCCGGCGGATTCTACGACAGGGGTAATAAATCCTGGATCCGCCCTTGGTAGTATCCCCCGCCAATAGGTCAGAAAGGTAAACTCCTTGATATGAGGTTTTATTCCAACAACTCCCTGGACGAAATTTTTACACAGATCTTACTTTTCTATTCGTAGACGCAGTAGAAGTGACCACTCATCTCTTGCGTTCTACCCCATCTACCGAAAAAAATCAATTTTAAATAAGAAACAAATTTATTTATTTATGTATATTTATTCTCTTTATTTATATGTCTGATATAATATTTTCTGACAAAAATGACATCGAAATAAAATTAAAAATTGGTTTACATATTTAAATAATTAAAATAATTCCATACGCCGAGCAGAAGTCCTTCTTCACTTCCGCTTTCGGTTGATATTTTCAAAACAAGAAAACGATACATAATATATTATATAACACATACGATTCTCAACTTAAGATTTCCTAATGCAATTAAAAGTAAAAAATAAAAATCATTTCATCATTTAACTAAATAAAACCGTTCTCTTCGCATGAATCCTGAAATGGGATTAAATTAAATCAATATTTACACGTGTGTAATATATAAAATATCGTCCTTATATTTATAATATTTGTATGTATATCCAATGCTACGATGCGTTTACATAAGTCGATTCTTCGTACAAATTTATTTCATGCGTTATTTTATATTGTTTTTTTAAATTAAGCATAATTTTTGTCGCTAGACACACAAACACTAAAAAAGGCAAGAAATCAATATATTCCTTTCGCTTTTCGTTAATTGCGTGTGACAATCGAGTTTTATAAATCGCTTAAATGCTATAAGAAAATTTATTTATTTACATAAAATACAAATTTGCATGGGGGGCGTAGGAAACATAAGAAATATTTTCAAAATAAAAATACAGTCAAAGAGTAATAATACGGAACTTAAAGGAAGAACCTTTGTTATTTATATTTGTTTTGTTTAAATTTAAAATTAAGTTTATTTCAAAAGTGATCCACTTTTACGGAAACGGTGTGTGCGGCTGCGTTACTTGGCAAATCAATGTTGTCCCATTCGGTGTGGAGATTCTTTTCGCTATCGGTGGCTTTGAGGGCAAGTCCCAGTGATGCTGTTCGTCCAGCGCAATGGGGGATGTTAAGGGTGACCGGTACAAGGAACTCCAGACCTTGGGGGCCGCACATCACTAGTGGTGAGAGCATTGTTTCACCTGCGGAAGGGAGATGGCAAATAATTTCCAATTAGTCAATGTTGTGTCGAGATTCATATAGAAAGTGGTTGGGTGAGGTGGTTTCAAACAGTGTTACAGTGTCAAAAGGCAGTCAAAACTTGTATTGATATTGATTCTTTTTTTTTTTTTGTAGTAGAAGGCAAAAAACGTGCTAATATTTCGGTTTAGATAGAGCGGTTATAAGATATAATTAGGGAGGCGTAAGATTATTGAATATTGGTCGGTGCATGCTTTGGGGAAAACAAATTAAGAAAGAGAGAGAGAGAGAGAGTAGTTTAAAGCACTACGTACGTAGCTAATGGTGTAACAAAGATCTAGTTCTACAAAAGCTAAATTACAAAAAGAAACAAATCGCAAAAAACGGGGACAACTAGCTATGATTGGCAGACAAGAAGGAAGAAGAATTCGATAAACAAACAATGGTCGCATGAGGTCGGATGAGATGAACTCAAAAACTAGATTGTTCGGGAACGTCACTTTTTCTACGTCAGCCACATATGAGAACTGTCAACTTAGTACTAGGTCACGAATTTCTTGACTAGATTCGTCGGCTACCCCACCATAAACGTCAACTGAAACAGCTGCTAATATGAGCGATATCCCCCCAATCAAAACCGAGATAGATCTAGTCAGAGAGCTGTCAGACTTACTAAACTAGATACTTGAACGTCCCCAATGTAAACCCTTTAAATGGCTGTCAGATTGATTCGTCTTTTGCTGAAGTGAAAATAACACGGCGGCATTAAAGAGCTTTTGTCAGTCGAACGAAAAACGCTTTTTGTACGAATATACTCGAAGCGTTTTACATGATCTTAGAAGGCATTTGCGTTTTCAAAGTACCTACCAAAAATCACTGCCCAGAACTCATTTGACATACTTACTAAACTATTTCTGAAACAGATCAATTCGGTTATTCTATTTGGAAAAACATATAACAAAAATATGTGGGAGGCCGTCGCGTCGGCAATGCAGATTTCTATTGAAAAATATTACTTCACCATTTTTTTTTTTGTTTTGAAGCGCAGATTACTGGATATTTCTGGTTGTTAAAATTCTGCAGCTAGGTTGAAAATGTAGGTATAAAATGCTGACAAATCTTCACTTATGGCGACGCTGGGTCCGAGTTTCCTTAACTCGCTGCGGAGTTATTTCTTGTTATGGGCAAAGCACTATTTGTCAAATTTATGACAGATCCACGTTGGCCGCCATTTTGTTAGAAGGAACTTGATCGGTGGCGTTTATTGAAAATTGTTTATTATTATTATTATTTGTTAGCAGGTAATTAAAATTACATGTTAGTACTACTTTAACGAGCTTAGCTGCAGAGACTATTGGCTCTTGTTGATTATAAAACATGTAATCTTATGTGAATCTATGGCCTGTATGTAACTTCTGTTGGAGAACATACGAAATAGTAGTGTTCATAAGCCAGGGGCAATGGCTAACAAGACAGTTCACGTACAAAGACGAAATAACGATTCTAAATAATACGCTTTAAAAACACTTTGTAAATGACTCTTATGATTCTCTTTTTAAAGGGCATTTTATAAAGTTTATATTTATGTGATAACTGAATATCCAGGACAAAGGCGATGTTCAAGTATCTAGTTTAGTAAGTCTGAGAGCTTAAGTTGACAGTTCTCATATGTGGCTGACGCAGAAAAAGTGACTTTCCCGACCAGTCTAGTCTTTGCGTTCAGGTTACATCTCATCCAGACCAATATAGTCGACTTATGATAACTAGATTCTTGAATGCGGCCAAAGATGGCGCTGATTTGACAGTGAACTGAGTGTGTCTGATTTATATACGAAACTAAAATCTCATATGAGCACTAACTGTCATAAGAATACACCATGCGAATAGTGCTTTTTCATTTTTTACAATCTATGTACTTTCCTATTCTGTGTCAGCATTCATATTACTGATCTGCAAACATTTATATGGTTAGCTGTGCCAAAATATGCTGTGTTCTGGTCTTTACTCAGAATGCTCGGTCATTTTATTCTGAGCTCAAAAAGTGCCCTCAGATTAAGACCTGAACGAAAAAGGAAACTCGAATTCACAGCTTTGCTGTTTCTGAGCTCAAAAAGAAACACGAACTTTTTTTTGACAGTTCAGCCTCTGCTCTGAACTAAAAACGAAAATCTGCTTCTAATATAAGGGCATCATTTTTTTTTTCTACTAAAAACTTGCCGAGCTAACAAGACTTGTAAATTTTGACTTGGCAGATGAGTGTCAAACTTGCTTGAGTTGAATTGGAAAAAGCAAACATAACTGATATATAACTTGAGCAACACTTCCCCACAGAAAATAAAAATGGCCGTTCTATGACTGCACAGATAGCTTTCAGTATTGTTTGACAAATCGTCAGACAATCGTCGTTTGCATCAGAAGCTTAGATATAAAGCGCCTAAAGAGTTAAAGTCGATCAACATTTTTACATTTTGTTCAGTTTCGGTGACTGACAATAAACAATTGCATTTGAAGCGAGGCATAAACCAAGGTGATCAACCCGCTACCGATAGAGCCACAAAAATGATCAAATTGTTGTAGTTTATGGGCTGGCGGCCTTACCTCTTCAAAACTATAGAACCACGAAAAGTCACCGGCAATTGCACCCAGTGCAGATAATTTCCGTGTTCAGAAGGAAACCCGCCAAACTGCTAGAAAAACCATTCGATGGATTTTAACATTATTTGCAGAAATGGACTTGTGGACTTTATTTAAATTTTAAATCCCTACAGCGCCATTGCATAAGAGAAAATCCTTCACATTAGGTGTACATCTGTCGAATTAAAGTATAGGCCCACTTCAAACACCTCGACCAGTGCACACTACTGGAATAACTCGTTACTCGTTATTTTCCTAAATATTTTTCTGCAATTTTTTGATTGAAACCGAGCTTCGAAAAAGCAAATATTTTTATTTTCACAAACGCACTCCTTCGAACCAGCGCTGCCACTTTGCTACGATCGTAGCAAAACTGCTACGCAATTGCCCGTTTGCTACGCTGCTACGCACTCTCCCTAAAAACGCCTATTTTGCTACTTTTTTTTTAAGGCAATGCTTACTCATGCAAAGCGCCTTTTAAGTGAAGTTTTTAATGTTTTTTTTTTTTTTTTGTTTGATTATAGTTTTGTAAAATATATAGTTTACCAACTATATCTGTACTAGTCCTTAAAAAAATATTTACTTTGAATAAAGAATTAAGTGTTTTTTGTTTATTTTCGAAAAAAAAATTATATTTTGAGTTTTGCTACACAAATTAAGTTTTGCTACGCAAATTTGCTACGCAAATTTTTTCCCTTGTGGCAGCACTGCTTCGAACATCGAACCTTGACAGTTGGGTTGACGTTAGCTAATCAAAAACGTCAAATTTGGAATAGAAACAAAATGATAGTAATAACCTAAAACAAGATACCATAAGAGGATGCAATAGTTTTTATACACAATTAACACAAATCTACCACCGCGACATCTACTTGAAGCATTTACAAAAAGGCAGCATTTACAAATTGATTAGAAGAAAGCAACACTCAAAAATTGGTCAAACTTTATGTACACTCACACACATTCACGCTCACACGTTTTACACATAAACAAAATGTATACATTAAAATATAAACTTAGGAGGAAACTTTCGGTGACAGTGATTAGAGAGTGGTTGAGAGAAAGAAAAGTGACAAGCGCAAACAAAAAACAAACAACATCTAGAAAAAAAAGGAAAAGAAAGAGTTATTTGCATTAGCATGTTCACAAACCATTTTCCATATCCAATGGCGGTCCGCCAACTGTCTCGCCCATGCGCGGATCGCTGACAGTGAAGTAGATCTCTTGTTTGACGCCATGCGGTATCGCTCCTGGTGGTATTTGGAGCGAGACATTCCAGAAATTGTCGGCTAACGTTCCACCGTTGTGGTCGAAGACGCCCTTTGTTGTGGTTGGCTCGCGCGGCACCGTGGGAAATTGTTGACCCGTTCCGTTCGCTGAGACCGTCGGTGCTGTCACCGGACCGGCCATCGGCAATGACATATCACTAGCATAGGGAGTGCTTGTTGCGTTCGGCGGTCCCACAGGAAGACTCGCCTGTGATGTGTACTGAGTTTCGAGTGATGTTCGCGAGACGGCAGTGCGTCGCATATTCGAAATGTGATAGGGCGACCTAGTGGCGGCCGTGGGAGAGAGTAGGGGTTTAGGTGGATCGATTTGCATTGCGCATGCTTCGTCTTGAGCCTCTTCTTCGACGGCATCATCGTCGTCGTCTTCTTCCTCGTCGGACACATCATCGTCTTCGGGTTCTGCCAGACTGGCTGCAGCCATTGCTGGAATGACAGTTTGTTCTATCACCGTGTCACCAGACAGTTGCAGGTCCGATTGTTTGGACTGATTCAGGGTTTCTTCCTGAGAGGAGCCATTACTGCCGTCCGCATTTCCGTTAAGCACCACTGTGATGTCGGTTTTTTCCTCCTTTCTCTCATCGGTTTCGTTCTCTCGCGACTGAAGTATACTACACTCCTCTTTGGTTTCGTAAATTGGTTCGGGTCTCACCACATCTCGCTTGGACACGTAAATCGGCTCCGCCATGGACTCCATGGCATCGCGGCGGGTCTGGTAGATCTGCTCTCGCAGTTGAGACCTTGTCTTGAGACCGCTCTCTTTGACTTCGCGGCGCGACTGATAGATGGAGTCACGTTCGGATTTATCGTCTCGTTCGGATTGGCTACTGCTTGGGGGACTGAACTCTCTTTCAATGTCCTTCTTACCGGCGGCGATGCGCTCTTGCATTTCCTTCTTCGACTGGTAGATCTGATTGCGTTGAACTTCGCGGCGCGTCTGGTAGATGGGATCCTCGCTTATGTCCATTTGCTCGGGGTAGAAGCGGCGGCGGCTCATTACCTCTGAGTTCGGGGGTCGCCTTTGCTCGGCGAGCATGTACGCACCTTGACGACTTTGATAGACGTCCTCCTGAGTGTACGCTTCTGGACTTTGCATGCGATTTGATGGTCTGCGCCGCGGGTCTACTGCACGATCTGCCACGCTTGTGCTGTGGCGACGGATAATTCTGCGACCGCCTGCTGCCCTGTTGGCCGCCATCATTTCCGCTTGTCGCCGTTCCAAATCGATCAAGGCTCTGTTCGAGTACATGTCATCGTATTCCTCTCGCTGACGGGGTGCTATATTCCCATAAATGTCCTCGCCCTCGAGGTTCTGGTATGTGCTGTTCATCATTTCCTGCTCCCGAGCGTAGTAGTGATCCCGTGCGGGCACACTCGTCGCTCGGGCGCCATTGTACTGCGCTCTTGGGTCATGCATTCCCGCCGGGTAAGTGGGATAATCATCGGGGTATTGCAGACGTCCTATGCCGCGCTCCATCATGGAGTACTGCCTTCGAAGGGGCTTCGCCTTCTTGTCTTGCTCCACCATGCTGTTCATGCGCCGCAATGGCCGGGTGGACTTGATCAGGGCGTTCTTGATCGCTGTGAGGGGAGACTTGAGAACCGATTTCTTTTTCACTTTCAATGGCGGTGGCGGCGAATTCGGATACATGTAGTACTGTTGCTGTTGTTGCTGCTGATGATGGTAGGCTGCTGCAGTGGCAGGATCTGGGTAAACAGCGCGTGACGGATGCTGGGGGACTTGGTAGTAGTTACCGTACCGCTCGTCATACGGCTCCATATCGCTGTTGTATCGATAGAAAATGTTGTTATTTACGTAAGTGTCAGAGAGATAATGGACAAGGCACAGAATTGGGTTAAGTGTGGGGTGTGAAGTTGGATAGGGGTTTGATAGGATTCTACTCTAATTTCTTTAGGATTCACTTACTGATCAGTAAAACAGGGTCACCTTTGAACTTGTTAGATCTCTGGCTTCGACGTGAAGCTTTTTTGACACTTATAGTGTTAGATATATGAAAACAAGTCAAAAAGATATATTTTTGACAATACAGGGGGGTTTAATGGTATTTGACAAGTGTTTTAATTATTGTCACCGCAGATAACTCTTGTCAATTTGTTTATAAACTTAGTCAGCCACTGGGCAAGTAATATATTATAGCTGAAGGTGTTATGAATGTCGGGCAATTGTATTTAAAATTAGAAAGAGATATAAAGGGATCTTTGTAACCTTTCCAACCCACTGTCTACCTCTTAAATTTTTTTAAACGGTCGCACTTAAAAACAGAAACGCCGTTGCACTCTAAGTTGGTATAAGGTCGTAAAAACTTTGATTAATGTGTTATTATTGTCCGTTTAAAGGGTTTTCCAATGAGAGGTGTTATTGTGAATGATCCGCTATTTCGGTAGATGCCACTTTTGAAGCTTTTATACTTTGACATTTGACAAGTAGAAACTACGCCATTACTAAAAATGGAACGATACACGCTTCAACAACGCATTGGAATTTTTAAAATTCACTACAAAAATGATGAAAATCTTGCAGTCACAGTCCGCAAAACTAAAGCATTTTTTGGTCGTCGTGAAGCACCTTGTCGGACCGCAATACAGAAATTGGTGAAAAAATTCGTGCTGTTGGGACAAGTTAGTGATGTGAACAATTAAACCCGTGCACGTCGCTCAAGATCATGTGAGAATATTGCTGCTGCAGCCCAAAGTGTTAAAGAAAACCCAAGTTTGTCCCTTCCTCGTCGTTCTTTGGAATTGGGCGTTCCACAAACGTCATTACACCGTATTTTTGGATGGTACTGATCTGGACAACGTTTGCTTTCAACAAGACGGCGCTACGTGCCTCACAAGCAACGAAACCATTGATCTTTTACGGGAAAAGTTTCCGGACCGTGTTATTGTATATAATTGGCCACCGAGATCTTGTATTTAACACCTTGCGACTTCGGGCCACGTGAAAGATAAGGTCTACGCCAACAGCCCAGCGTCGATTCAAGACCTCAAAGATAAAATTCGTGAGGCTATCGAGGACATAGGGCAGCCACTTTGCGATTTGGTTATGGAAAATTTCATGAAAAGGATATGGTCCTGTATGCATGCTCGTGGTGGCCATTTCGCTGATGTTGTTTTTCATTATTAACGGCATACCTTCCTCTTTATTATGAAATAAACATCCGATCATTTATCTCAAAAAATGGCATTTTTCTTTGAATACCAAAATAACACCTCTTATTGGAAAACCCTTTGCCTTTAGTTGTAAAGCCTTCCTTTACCACCGAAGTGTCTTCGTACATTTGCATATCGTTTCCTACTTCAAAAAACCTTCCTTTAGATCTTCGTATTACATATGTTCCTTCGCAAGGTTTTTTTTGAATCGTCTGCGATTTTTCCACAGAAATTCATCGCGACGCCAATGATACAGGCATTGGGATCTCAGATGAACTCCCCGGTGAACCAATCTTCTTTGGAAGAGCTCTAAGCGAATGAAATGCGAATCGTCTATTTTGCTGAGTATTAATGGACTTACAGAAACTGGTTTCGCCATATTCTGTATTGTTAAACAGTGGGGCCTAGTGTGTCCTATAGCAAAGACAAAAGCCTAAAAATTTTGTAGATAAATTTAAGCAAGTGACAGGGTTGCCAGAACCTAAAAAAATACTTGTTTTTCTTTAATTTCACAGAGAATAATAGGCTTACAATCAAATTCTTTAAATAGACTTGATGCTGCTCTAAAAGTCTTTCAAGCGATTGTTTCAATGACGACTTAAAAGTCACGCGGTTTGGCTACAACGCTCATTAAATCAATGACAATCTTTGGAATGGGACTAAGTAGGGATATGGATTCTGGAAAAAACAGTACCCAGTAACTGAAAAAAACATCAAATTATATATTATATTGTGTTAAGAGGACCTGAAACAAAAATGCATATAGTTCAATCACACTCATTCACACACGCACACACTCTAGGCTTCAATTTAAAAAAAAAAATGTATAATGCACAAACACTAACTGTGGATGAATGGAAGAACAAAGCCTTTCACCAAAATAATATTTTTGTTCGTTTACCATTAATTCACCAAAATGACATTTAGCGTTAGTTGAAGAAACAATTTAAATTCAATTTAACCATTAACCCTCATGTACTAAAATATAAAGTGAGCCAATTTAATTTTATTTTTGTTAAATCTATTCCCAAATAAAGAAATTGTTTAGTCACACGACATAAAATGGAAATGTAGAAAAAAAAACATAAAATGAACAAGAAATAAAAGTGCTTCTGCTTATTTCACCCGAAAAATGTTTTATTTTGTTTCTTGGTTAATTGTTGATTGGAATTTTTTTTATTTTTCTAACGAATTTTATTTCATTTTAGAGTGTCTTTGTGCGTATGTCAACAAAATGTGTTTGAACCGAAAGATACGAGTAATAAACTATTTGCGATGATATCAGATGACTTTGTCTTTGTTAACGCAATGGTTATAGTTATTGGATGAATGTGAATGAAGAACAAACAAAAAAAAACAAAAAAAAAAGGAATAAAACACCAAATTAATAAATTTTTGAATAACAAACAAAATAAGGTAACATTTTTCGTTAGAAACTGAAATAATAAAATAAATAAGACATGCGAAGTGGGGAGGAAACGTTTATTTCTTTCTTTGATTTCGTTTTACCTATAATGATTGTAATTAGTTGTAGATTTATTTTGGGGTTCGGGGGGAAAGAGATAATGTTTATTTTTGACAGATAAATTGAAAACAATGCGAATTGTAGGGGGGAACTTACCTCATGTTGTGATGGTGCCCGGCAGCGCCAATTTGCGGTTTACGGTACAACTCAAAGGCAGAGCCACGTTGTTCCCGACTGCCGGCTAAGTCGAGGGCATGTCGTTCAGGAGTGTGTGGTGGTAGATTCGCTGTGGGGAACAGGTGTAACAATTAATTGAGCTGTTTCAATTTTAAAAACAATTAGCAGTATTTTAGGGTAGGGTAAAATATTTTCAAAAATAATCATTGGCCATCTGTCAAATGGAATAAGCGAACAAGTGGTAAATCAAATAGCGATGATAATAGATTTTTCGAACAACATTTGAACAACTCGCAGACTATAACCGTCATATTTGTGACAAATGAACAAGAATATCTTAGAAAAGATACATTCCTTGGCTTTTGTAATGGACGTCGATCTTTAGATAAAGGGTGTTTTTTAGAGGTTGGATTTTCGAATAGAGATAAAACTGACATTTTGTGGTCCAATCTGGCAACTCAAATGTCATTTATGTTCAGTTTGGTTTGCCATTTCATCATGAACAGGTTGAGAAATGAACAACGCTTGCAAATCGTGCAAATTTCGAAAATAATGGTTCAGTTCGCGAAGTTTACCGCAAGCTCCGCTCATTTTATGGTCGACATAATCGTCCATCAGAGCAATTAATTCGGTTAACCATGGATCGTTTTCGCGCTACGTTTACTCTATGTGATAATACGCATCCGCAGAGACGGCGAACGGTGCGCACCGAAGGAAAAATTGCCACCGTGCACAGGAATTGGAGCTTTAACCGACTATTTTGTTCCCGAATTGGATGGCATGAATGTGGATGAGATGTGGTTCCAACAAGACGGCGCTACATGCCACACAGCGCACGTCACAATCGATTTATTGAAGGAAACATTCGATGAGCGCATAATTTCGCAGAATGGACCTGCCAATTGGTCAGCAAGATCGTGTGATTTGACACCATTGGATTATTTTCTTTGGGGATATGTGAAGTCGCTCGCCTACGCCAACAAACCAGAAACGTTAGGGGACTTGGAAGCCAACATTCGCGGCGTTATTGCCGACATACAGCCCCAAATGCTCGAAAAAGTGGTTGAAAATTGGACCTCTAGACTTGGCTTTATTCGAACCAGCCGCAGAGGCCACATGCCCGAAATCATATTTAAACATTAATGGCATAAAAACTATCCTTCCAATAAAGCCAAATTGATGGACATTAAAACGATTTTCTTGTGTTTTATTTCAATTCGGAGTTCTATACCTCTAAAAAAAACACCCTTTATAAATTGTTTTGTCGAAATTTTGTGTAGATAATGGAATACAGAGATGGATAACTTTCCAGTGGAAAGGCGGCTGCCTACAAGCTGTTTTCCCGAAAAATTCATGAAGTCACACACATTTCCTCATTTCTTTTCTAGTGTCTGTGAGTTCATGAATTGGATTTTAATGCAAGAATTTGCTATTCCGAAATGTGTGTTTCACTATTTTCTTCATTTTAATCATAGCCTTAACGAAAACCAGACAAGTTCAATACGAAACACAAAGCAATTGAATAGTGAGATGCTTAGAAAAGCAAAAGGAATGGTGGCCGGCCATTAGCAACATGTTTTTTTTATGTCACAATATGCAATTTTGTATGGAAAATTTCGCCATTGTGACTTTGAAAAATTTAGCCTGGACACAAGAGTGAATTTTTAGTATCGCGGAATGTAAACAAATGGGTTTTGGGGGGATAGACGTACGAAAGATATCCATCTCTTTTATTTATTCATCTCTGCTAAAAAGCTTCGAAATTTGCAGTGGAGTACGCCAGGGTTGGATTCTTAGACTTCCATTAAATATTAAACCCTCCAAAAAAAAAAAGGAAACTGAGGGCAACCCAATAAACTTCGAATAAAATTCTATTTCTTTCAATTAGCCAGTATTCAATGGGCCTTACCAATAACCATTTTTAGTTTCGACTCTAAATTATAGCTCACAGTGGCTATATTTCCCATACAAATTTCGCAATTGTGAGCTTCCGCAAACTTAAAGTCGAGACTAAAATTTGTTATTACTACGGCGCAATTTGTTAAGTCACCTCCATAGGTAATACTCAATGGGCCTTACTAATAATCATTTTTAACCTTCACACTAAATATTTTGTAGGTTACAATATGCAATTTTGTATGGAAAATTTCGCTACTGTGACTTCGAGAAGTTTAGCCTGGACACTAAAAATGATTATTAGTATGGCGGAATATAAAATGTATTCCAAGTCACAATGGGCAATTTTGTATATAAAATATCATCATTGTGAACAAGTTTAAGGTCGACAATAAATTGTTGTCTTTCTACCTACTAAGCATCAAATATGCAAGTGCAACATGATTTTATAGTCTTTGGGGTAAAACTTTAAAAAGTCCAGGTATTGTGAATACACTCAGTACTCTTTAAATACTTGGATTCATGCATGTGTAGTCTGCATTTGTGTTAGCGAATAACTAATAACAGCTAAAGCCCTACGAACTCACAACTCACAAGTGGCTAATATAAAATAACCTACTGTGACCTACAACAAATTTAAGGCGACAATTAAAAATTATTATTAGTAAGGACAGAAGAGTTGTTTGCGGTTTTGAAAGGGTGACTACCCTTACTTAAAATAGTTTTAAGGTTTCACCACAAATTGATAGAGAGTCACAATACCAAATTTTTAATGAAAAACTTTTCCATTCTAAGAGCCGTGTGACCTCCCTGATGAAAGCCAATAAATCCTCAGTAGCAGAGTTCATTAGATCTGCTGGTGTACCTGTCTCTCTATTAAAGACACGTTTTCTAAACCAATGAAAAGCCGGACAGTCACAGAAGATGTGTTCAGAGGATTCAACATTCTCCAGACAGAATCTACATTCTGTATCCGGACAGAGGTTCACTTTGTTGAGGTGGTATCTTAAGCCATAGTGGCCTGTGAGGAAGCCCACTAGCTTTCTTATGTTATCGTTACTGAGTCTAAGGATTTTCTTGTAGGAGTAGGGCTTGATTAATCGCTTGGATTGTCTTCGACAAGGGACATTTTCCCAGTGGTTAAGCCGAAGTTGTTGCTTTCATTCATTAAGCGCAGTGGCAAAATTGACTCTGCAGTAAGGTTCTGGTCCATAAAGAACAGTTTCGGACCCAGCCCTAGCAAGTTTGTTGCCCGCAATACCTTGATGACCAGGTACCCAATCAAGTTTGACCTTGTTGTATTTGGCTAGGGTTTGCAGGGCATCGTGACAGCTCTTGGATTGTCCATTGTATTGGACGCTAAAGCTTGTAAGGCTGCCTGACTGTTGGAGAAAATTTTTAAAATGGCACCTTTAATACCTTTGCTGGAAATTGTATTAGCGCAAATTTCTATTGCATGGATTTCCGCTTGAAAAATCGTGGGACACATTCCCATGGATAGCGAGATTTTGATGTTGGGTCCAAAGACACCAGCTCCAACTCCGGAATCCATTTTTGATCCGTCGGTGTACCAAACTAAACTTTTAGGGTCCAGTGTCGGAAACCCATTGGACCAACTAGAACGATCTAGTAATTCTAATTCAAATAATTTCCCAAACCTATACTCCCTAACCATAGTGTCAGGTACGGAGCAGAACATATCCAAGTTTGGGATTAAGTTAAGTAGTTTCAGATGACCCACATGTTCATCTGATTTAAACTTATGTTCGAGCTGCAGTTAAATGGCGCATCTAGCAGCCGTCTTCATAATGAAGAATTGCAGGGGTGAGAGCCCAATATAATGGTCTCAAGTGCTGTTGGTGGGCAAGTGCGCATTGCACCTGTAATACCGAGACAGGCAATCCGTTGAAGCTTCTGAACTTGTTTGCCGTGGTTCGTTCAAGTACTTTCGGCCACCAGACGATTGCCGCGTACCAGGTAATGAGTCTAACCATCATTGTGTATATAACCAGTGTATCATTCTGTGATTAAGACCCCAAGTTCTGCCGTACAATGGACAATTCAAGAGCTGTCACGAGGCCCACATGGCTTTAGTGCACCGCTCTGTGGCAGACTTGATGTGTGAATTCCAGCTCAGTTTCTTGTCAAGGATAATTCCGAGATATTTTACTTCGCTGGAGTAGTTTAATGTAGTTCCATTAAGGATAATGAGTTGTAGGTTGACCAGTTTCTTTCTGGTAAAAGGAACTAGATAAGATTTGTTAGCGCAATGCTTACTACTAATGATAATTGCCAAGTCGTCGGCATATCCTATGGCATCATAACCTATGTTATGTAGTCTGACTAATAGACTGTTTATGACGAGTGGCAAATGTACTCCTACTTGGGGACAGCCTTTGACTACTGTAACAGACACAGCCACTCCTCCTGATGAAGATGTTATAACTCGACTTTCCAGCATGGCCCGTATCCATCGGTTAGTCGAATCTTCAATACCTAACAACTGATTGCCCTAGCAATCGAGTCGTATCCTGTATTGTCGAAAGTTTCTTCTACCTTTTTAACGAGATGATGAAGAGCACCCTCAGTGGACTTGCCCTTTCTATACGCAAATTGACTTGAGTGTAGATATTAGATATTACTATCTGACCTCTAATACGAACATCAACTAATCTTTCCATAGTTTTAAGAATAAAGGATGTTAGACTTATGGGTTTATGTGATTTAGGCAGTTCGCTTGGCCTATTGTCATTTGTAAAACTTAACCTGAGGGCTAAATTTATTATTAGTACCACGAAATATTCTATAAATCCCGTGCCGATGCTCATAAAGCAATAAATGAATAAGAAATAGTTAATCACTTGATAATAGAAATATATAGGTCACAATAGATGATTTTCTATGAAACGTTTTTGAAATTATGAGTTCGTAAGATATGACCTGGAGTGAACAGCTTTAAATTTGTAATTGAGCTAGTAACCAACTTTCAATTTAAGGACTTCACAAAAGCTACCTATTCAAGTTCCACAATTGTGACCACTGTAACTTTAAAGCCGAAACCAGAATTTAATATTACGTAGTAACTCGCAATGGAAATTCTGTAAATTTGAATGAATATAAATCCCCAACCATACTTTGAAAACATAAATTATACGAAAAGAATAAAACGACAAAAAAAAAAAAAATGCTCACCAATTGTTGGAGGATGACCGCGGTGCATGTACTGTTGTCCTCCTGCCGAGTACGGATGTCCATTGCCATTATATCCATTCGTTTGGGGATAGGGCGGCTGCTGACCAGTCCCATTATAATGACCACCACCATTTGTACCATAATGACTGGGTGGTTGGCCGGAACCATTTGCATTTGTCGTATGCGGGGATCCAGGTGTCTGTGAATGATGATAGTGCGACGGTGTTGGCGGATAAAAGAATCCATTCGGTGATCGTGGTGAACCAGGTTCCTACAAAGTACAAACAAACAATAATTGCACTTTCTGCAAGATAACAAAAAAATATATAAAAACTCACCCCATTCTCCCATTGTCCTCCGCCCTGCATGGGTGGACGATAATTCTTCGGTTTTGGCGGTGGCACTGGTTTAAATGGTCCACCACTGCCGTTCGGTGTGCCATTACCATTTCCATTCACATTCGGTGGTGGAACAATCACATGCGGATTTTTTGGTATTTTCGAGTAGTCAGCTTGAGAGGCTGAGTTATTTCGGCTGCGAGTGTTTAGTTTTTTTTTTGTGGATGTGAATAAAAAAACAAACGGAAAAATGGCGAAAATGGAAGAAAAACAACATAAACATAAAAATGTATGCAACAAATTAAAACTAAATATACAAACACACAGAGGAGGTTAGTGAGGGGATAAAGACAGCAGCAGAGAAGCCAAGGAAACAGAACAAAGCATGGACCAATGCAGCTCTACGAACACTGACAAATTCAAGAGAATACAACATTTCACAGGATATGCGCAACAAAAAAAAAAAGGAAAGCGTGCCATGGGGAGACATTTTCATCATTTTTTTTAGACCAATGTATCATATCGCGAAATGGTGTGAAAAATTGGTTTCATGTACGAAACACCAGACTGGATGTCTGAACAGAGCGGCGGAATAAAGTGCAAATTTTGATGCGATTGATGGCGTAGCTTTAGGCCCTGCAACTGGACATATTGCCTAGGTGTCGTATGTATTTAAACGGGGAGAAATAACGGTAAAAAAAGAAAACACGAGTAACAAAACAAATTTTGTTTGTTTACGAACATGAGATGGAAAGTTTGTTTGGCAGGAAGAAAACGCATGCAATGTTAGTTAAAAAATATAAAAGAAAAGAAAACGAAAAGAAAAATTTAAATCAGAGTTATATAATATGTTATATTTTTAACTTTCGTATAAGGTTAGTTAAGTATTTTCTTTGGTTGGTATTATATATGTTTGTAAGAAGCGGTAGAGGACTGAGTTTGGCAGGAGGAATTCAAACGACTTACCTGTATTTGCCGTAGTCGGTTTTAGTTTCGAGAATTGGCTTGCGCGGACTGCTTTCGAGGCCAAGGTTGGATGGACGCGGCGGTGTGTTGAGTACTGCGTTTCGTGGATCTAGATGGGGGACAAAATGAGAAATTACGTGAAAATTGAACTATAAAGGAGAGCGGCAGTTGTAAAAAAGTGGTTAAGGAATACCTGATGATGACCAAGTGAAGTGAGCTATTCATAGTTGAAATTTGTAAATTCAAATGAGTTACATAACATTTGGAAAAGGTATACCGGCGATTTAAAGGAAAAACGTTGGAGTTCCAGATTTATAGATCATATGGGGCCGGCTTAAATGTCCTTTTCAGGTACTTGTTCTACGGTCCTTATTTGTCTTTGCTCAGCGCTAGGCGTCAAAGATCAAACAAACAAAAACGTATGCCAATATGCAAAAGAAGAAAATTCTCGTCAGAGAAACAGAATGGAACATCAGAGTACTTTGAGTTGTATTGCGTTACGCGATTGACTTGCTAAAACATGGCAATGCACTACTACAAGGTGGGCCAAAAGAGATCACCCTATTGGAAGATGTTCTTATTTTTGCAAATGGCCGCCAATGTCAAATCTGTTTTGACATTTGTGAACTAGACAGATGTAGAATACAAGTGAACAAGCCATGGAGCGATACACTCCCCAAGAACGCGGAATAATCGTGTCTATTTATTTGCGTAACAATTCGTCTGTAGTGTTGGCGCAGCGCGAATACCGTCGCCGATTCCAGTCGTCCGACACCGACTGCGCAAACACTGCGCCGTTCGGGACCACACGAGCGGCCGGCCCCGGAGCGCCCGTTGTGCCGAGAATATCGCCGCTGTTGACGAGGATGTAGAGCTGTCGCCGGAAACATCGACCAGGCGCTGTGCCTCGCAATTAGCCATCAACCGGTCGTCCATAAGGCGAATTTTAGTCAAAAACTTGCGCATGTTCCCGTAAAAAGTCGAGGCCGTGCATCAGCTGCTACCTCTCGACCGCCAAACGCGTGTAACCTACGCCTAAGCCATCCTCTAGAACGAAGTGGACGATTTTTTGACCAAAATCATAATGAGCGATGAGGCTCATTTCCACCTCAGCGGGTATGTGAACAAGCAAAACTATCGCTTCTGGGGCACCGACAATCCACGAGTAATGCACGAGGAGCCATTACACCCGCTCAAAGTTACTGCATGGTGCGGAGGAGTCATCGGGCCAATTTTTTTTTCGAGAACGCCGCTAGTCAAAGGACAACAGTGGACGGTGCGCGCTTTAGGGCCATGTTAACCGAGTTTTTTCTGCCGCAATTGGACGAATTAGGATTGGAGGACATGTGGTTCCAACAGGACAGAGCTGCGGCTCAAACTGCGTGAGCCACAACCGATATTCTGAAGGCGGCGTTCCCGGGTCGCCTCATCTCTCGTTTTGGCGATTTGCACTGGCCCGCAAGATCGCCCGATTTAACCGTTCCAGACTTTTTTTTGTGGGGTTTTTTGAAGTCCCGTGTTTACGTGAACAGGCCCGAGACATTAGCAGCCCTCAAGGACAACATTCAACACGAGTGCGAGAATCTGTCGCCCGAAGTTTTCGCCGAAGTGCAATCAATTGTGACGCCGCCCATTTAGGCGATATCATCTTGACCAATAAAATTCTAAAGGTTCAAATAAACATAATCAAAAAACAGAATCTAAGTTTTTCATTTAGAAAAAAAATTAAAGCCAAATAGGTAGGTAGGTAAATGGGTGCTCTTGTGGCGACCATGCCACAGCTTCACTTAGACCATCAGTTGGGTCCATTGTGTCCTAACGCCAAATAACATCGGATGACTTCTTTTGGCCCAACTTGTATTTGTTTAGGTTGTGATAAGGTCCGGACTGGATTCGTTAGCTGACTTTGTCTAACTGGGTTCCTTTGCGTTGTGCGGGCCATCTTTGGGAAGGACCTTACGCATTATTATTCGTTTAAATATGTCAGCTACTGTCCCCCAAACCTAACCTATATGTAATTTGTGCTGGCAATCATTGATTAATCGTATTTTCGGTTTGCCACTATCGATTCATGGGACCCACTCCAATTTGAAGGATCAATTCGTTCGCTTTTTTCATAGCTTTCTTCAAATTACACCTCTATCGATGGGGTAGTATGTCTCCACACAGTTGGTCAATCAAATGGAAACAAAAATTCAAGTTAATTTAAAAACAACCTGCTCAACTTACCAATATTCCTCGCCGAAGTCATATCGTGATACTGTGGTCTGCCCGGGCTGCTCTGTCGATTCAGATCGTTGGCTCCAATAAAGTTCCTCGCATGGTGATCATGGGCACTCCGATATTCCGGTGTATTTGGATTCATTCCTCCGGGAGGAAGCGGACGTCCGGCACTGCAACACAGAAACGAGAGAGAAAAAATTCATTAGTTTGCTATTTGCGGCCCAACACACAGTTTGCTAACGACAAACACATACTTTGCATTCGGTACTGACTTGAGATCATCCGGTGCATTCGGTCCCAGCCTTATGCTCTGATTCAATTGCGTGGTATTGTACGAATCATAGCTAGACACACTGTCATAGGCCGAACCGTTCTGCTGTGTCGGCTTCAGTGGGCTGGCGATAACCGAATTCATTCTCTGCTGGCGATCCAGTGAGCTCTGCGTGCGATCCATGGAATCCGTGTTGGTCCTTGACACATATTCCGCCTGGACGTCATCACTGACAGTCGGCTTCCCAAAGAGTCGTTCCTGCGCCGATCGACCAATCGTGCCGCCAGAACTACTCGTACGAGACGGTGTCAGACCGATGACATCTGAGGGTTTCGCCAGTCGATCGACGCGTGGCGGAAGATCTGGTGCATTGATGCCATACAACGATTGGGGCCGCGTATTCGACGGTGTTCCAGCTGGATCTGGATTAACTGTTTGGCTGACGCCCGCCGGATAACTATACTTGCTTGTGATGCTAGTGTCCATGGTTTGGCGGCGATTCTGCGGCGGATTAGGGTGTTCATAGGGATTCTAGAAGAAATTGGTTGACAGTTAGCAAAGCTTTACAAGTCATTCCAGCGCACGAGTGTGGTAAGACATATAGGATAGCGGTTCCCTCTTTCTCAAGCGTATGGTTATATGTATATATGTGTTTTTGTGTCCTCTTACCGTATATGGAGGTGGTAGTCCTTCACCAATTATGTCTCTATCCCTATCCAAGTTATCCTGATTAGTTGCAATCGATGGATCTGAGCTGGATTTAACCAATTGCGGTAAATTGCCAAGTGATAACGATGTCGATGGTCCGGGACTTAATTCCAAATCGGATTCAGGACTTGATGCATACGATAGACGGGATGTGGTCATTGGGAATAGGAAATCATCGGATAGGGATTCAACGGGCTATTTGTATTTGTTTTTTTTTTTTTTTTAAAAAGGACGTTCAAAAAGCGCAATTTAGTTTAAGGCACGCGAAACGAAATTCAAATTCAAATTAAATCGGATAGGGAAAAACAAGAAGTAAAAAAAAAACACAAAACAAAAATAAATATAAAAACAACACAAATGTCATTTTTATATATATATAAAAGAAAACAGTTAAAATTAAGTCAAAAGTCAAATTCAAATCGATGATGATTCGCAGGATGATGTATCGTATATATTTTTCGTTGGCAAATTATGTTTGTATAAAATTAAGGATCAGGATAAGCAAGGAGATGACCAGATGATGAATACATAGATTAATATATATATATTTTTTTTTTATGTGAAAAGAAACAAAAAAGAGGAAAACATTTAGTTAGCATTATATTGTTGGTTTAATTTGTTTTTAAATTTTGTGAATGTAATGAGCGATAAAATGGTAATAGTTTTGGTTTAGTAACAATGGTGATGATGTTTTTATACGGTTTAACTAGTAGTTGATGTTGACGAGGGAGGTAGGTTGGTACTTTGTGATGTTGAGATATCGTCGTTCAAAGTTTCGAAAGTGAGACGAAACGTCGAAGAGATTCTCTTGGTCGGACATTTGAATGTATATCAAATGAACCCTTTGTCTATTTCGTTGGGATACTCGGGTATCAGCGATGGCATTGGCAAAAGAAAAGAAAAATCGAATCAATAGTTGGACAGAGTGGTTGGAATTTTTTAAAACTTGTCTGCCGGATGTATATCATGCAGTGTTATGGGCGATTTCAGTAGGATATCTGATGTTTGTTATCGTGCGTATCGTTATAGCACAATAAGTGAGTTTTTCCCAACGCAGTCAATCCAAAAATATGATGAACAAGCCCTACAGTAATGCAAGTTGTAAAATCGTTCATCGGGAAGCGATTTTCCCAACGATACCTAAGAGTTTCTGCTACTGTACCTAGTACTGCCAAAAATTCTGTTACACAATTGTGTTGACGCCACACCGGTTGCAACAATCGAACGCACCCAAAACCCAAAAGTCAATGTCACAAATGACAGCTTGACCCATGCGGTTTTGAGTCTGGCTTTCTGCTGCGCGCTTTTTTTCTCTCGTTCAGTCTAATTAACTACTTACTGTCCTTATTTTTGTTAATAAACCATTTTGATGCAAGTTATTTCCACTTGTAATAGACCCGTTAACTTTTTTATCTTAACATGTGCATTGTTAACTAATGAATAGAAGCCAGTTTGGTTTCAGTTTGCAGGTAATTAACATGGAGTGGGGTGCTAAAGAAAACGAAGTGCGGGAAGAGTGCTGGCCAAATCTTTAATTTGCTAAAACTTTTCCGAATATTGAGAATTTTCGTTTATTTTACTTTTGCTCGATTCTGTGAATTATCGGAAGTAGAGGACAGGCCAATAAGTAGTCGCCCGCGCGTTGCAAGTACGAGTGCGGTAGTTAAAGCTGTGCGTGAACGTACTCGACGAAATACCTTTCGGAAGCAGAAAGTAATGTCCAGGGAATTGAACATATCCGCCAGATCCATGTCTAGGCTAGTTCGGGACGATCTTCACATGAAAGCCTATCGTCGATCAACAGGCCATCTTTTAACCCCTCAACTAAAATAAATAATGGCGGAGATATGCAAGAAGTTCTTGCTGTGGCACGCGAACAATGGGCACGAAAACATTATTTTTACGGATGAAAACATTTTTACAGTGGAAGATGTTTATAACAAACAAAATGATAGAGTTTATGCTTTGTCATCAAAGGAAGCGAAAATAGGAATTCCAAGGCTTCAGCGTAGGGTCATCATCCCGCTTCCGTAATGGTTTGGTGGGGGTCACCCACCAAGGTGTCACATCTGAGCCTTTCTGTAAAAAGGTGTCAAAACAGGTGCAAAATTTTATCAGGAAGATGTGCTAGAGGGCGTTGTAAAGATGCTAACAAATCCTTTTTTTTAATGGAGAAAGAGGGGTCCTTCAACAAGACTCTGCTCCTTCGCATGAAGCAAAAAACACACAGGACTGGCTCAAGGTCAATATTCTTGCTTTTATATCCGCAGAGAATTGGCCGTCGGGAAGTCCAGATCTGAACCCATTGGATTATAGTTTGTGGTCAGAATTGGAGAGCAAGGCTTAAAAAACACTCCACAGAAATTTGGAGATCCTTAAAAAATCGTTGACCGTGGCAGCGTCAACGATGTCCATGGAAATAGTTCGTGCCGCAGTAGCTCAAGGGCCAACACGTTTGACAGCTTGTGTTAAGGCAAAAGGTGGTCATTTCGAGTGACGTATTTTTGTTTAATTACCAATATTATCGTCTAATAAATGAAGAAAGAATCAATTCAAAATGTTTACCGGTTTTTTTTCTATGCCGCTTTATATTTGTAACAGAATTTATGGCTTGACTTGGTATATAGAAAAGTGCCAAAGGAACACTAGGCCAGTTCCCATACGTGAATCTTTTGATATTTTTAATGAGTAAGGAAACGATCTATTGCCGATCTACTAACTGTGCCCGAGACTTTGTCCGCCCGGACCACTGAAATATCCACCGACGCGACGTCCGTTTTAATACTTCAAGCCTAATCAATTATTCGTCTCTTTCTCGTCAACGAAAAGAAAGCAACAAACGAACGGAAACAACTCGACATTTGATTGCTCCTTAACACCAGTCCATGCGAAAGCATTTTCCAATGAGAGACGACTGTGAGCTGTCATCTAAAACTGTGATGATTGCTTGCGACAATCTATTTCAGTAATCTTTAGTTTCGTATATCTTCTGAATAAGTTGGCCGATTGCGATGAAATTAAAACTGAGAATTGCTCCGTGTTACGCCTAATGTGTTTGTAAGATCCATACCAATTGGGTGAGCGTCTGATAGCTGTACAAAACCACATACAAAAAAAAACCCTAAAAAGTTGTAAAAGGACTACCCTGTCCTCGGTCCGTCTCTTTATACATCTCGAAGACAATAACGGACAATGTTATTCACCAAAGTACAGAGAGAGAATTTGTGTTTGCGAGGGAGTTACGCCAGTGAGATGTTCCAGGAAGAAATAGATTCCCGAGGGAGCATAAAAGTGGTCGTTGGTAACTTAAACGCCAACTCAGCGCTGTCGAAAGTACAACAATAGGAGTATTGTACTCCGAACTCCCGTAAAGAAAATTTGTACTCCCATTTTTACCTGACTGGTTAGTTTCGTATTAACTATTTCCACTTGTCTTTACATTTCCCTATAGGTAGTAAATTGCAAAACAAATTTTACGTTCTTGATGTTTCATTGATTTTGTGTGTTCAATTTTGTTAAAAAACTTGCTGCGGCTTTTCACGGTGCCCCGGATCTCGTTGGTCCAATTTATGGCTGATTTTTTACCGAGCCCAATTTGGCCACCAAACGTTGGAAAGTCGACTTTGAAGGGCCACTACGTCTGCCATAAAAGGTATGCAACACGCGCAAAGTTCAGACATTTTGATAATAACAAAATTATAATTTGAAAGTTCTGCCCAATTCTGTCACTTGTCGTGATGATCTGGGATTATTGACTCAATAATTAACAGCGGATTAGGCGGATGCCACCAAAACCAGAGGTCTGTTCCCTTACTTGTAAATCTTAGAAATTCGTACTAATTCTTACGAATTTGACTCAATGACTTTCCTTACCTCGCGTCATCGAGAGAGCAAGCTACTACTCCTCCACTGAGAATCTTACGAATGTTTACTCAACAAATTTCTTGAAAAAGCTGTCAGTCACCTTTCAATTAACAGCTCATTTGAAATTTGTTTTCCTATTTGACGTATGAGTGCATTTGCTTTGATTTCTTGCGTATTAAAATGGTATCCAAAGGCTGCAAAATGAAATTGAATGTTCTCCTAAGATTCTATTTAAAAATCGCGACGAAATTCTTAACTTGCTGTAAGGAGTAAGAAAGGACAATCGCCTCCAAGAAATTTGTAAATGCCCTGTCGCATTTTCCTCTTCTCGAATGCTAGGTACGAGTACATGAAGAAGAAGTTGGAATAATTTCGAATCACTTTCATCGCTAGGGAGATGAATCAACTAATTTTGTCAGTAAATTAGCAAATTCTTCGAGTTTATACGAAATTTTAACGACTATTCGTAGGACTTTTTTGAATTTTTGAATTATGTATCTGTCATTATTCGTCGTTTACTACAAAAGCGTTCCCAAACTTTTTCGTAAGTGTCTCTCTCGGTGAGAGTGTTTATCCCCACCACTGCCATTTTGACAGTCTTTCCATTTTACTACAAAAGTAAAGGAACAGACCTAAGATGGCAGCCACAGTCTGACGACATCAACCCGTTCGCAAGTAAAAAACCTGACAAAAGAGTGAATTTCTTAATTGTTGTTCTGGGGGCAGATTCCGTATAACTTTGATGACCATAAGTAGTTATATTCTGCCCGAATTTGTTTAACTATCGTCAGCTTTCATTGCATTTGTGGAAAATTAACTGGATAAAGGTCTCAAACTCGTAATTTTGACACTTAGCTGCTACTTTTGGATGTCTACCGGAATGAGTGCCCTGTACTAACCGGTACTTCACAAAAACTTCTTATATAAAGTGTTTTCCAATGAGAGGTGTTATTGTGAATGACCCGCTATTTCGGTAGCTGTCACTTTTGAAGCTCTTATTCTTTTACATTTGACAAGTAGAAACTAAGCTATTACTAAAAACGGAACGATGCACGCTTCAACAACGCATTGAAATTATTAAAATCCACTACAAAAACGGTGAAAATCTTGCAGTCACAGTTCGCAAAACTAAAGCATTTTTTGGTCGTCGTGAAGCACCTTGTCGGACCGCAATACAGAAATTGGTGGAAAAATTCGAGCTGTTGGGACAAGTTAGAGATGTGAGGAATAAAACCCGTGCACTTCGCTCAAGAACAAGTGAGAATATTGCTGCTGTACCCCAAAGTGTTGAAGAAAACCCAGGTTTGTCCATACCTCGTCGTTCTTTGGAATTGGGCGTTCCACAAACGTCATTACACCGTATTTTTGGATGGTACTGATCTGGACAACGTTTGCTTTCAACAAGACGGCGCTACGTGCCTCACAAGCAACGAAACCATTGATCTTTTACGGGAAAAGTTTCCGGACCGTGTTATCGTATATAATTGGCCACCGAGATCTTGTATTTAACACCTTGCGACTTCGGGCCACGTGAAAGATAAGGTCTACGCCAACAGCCCAGCGTCGATTCAAGACCTCAAAGATAAAACTCGTGAGGCTATCGAGGACATAGGGCAGCCACTTTGCGATTTTGTTATGGAAAATTTCATGAAAAGGATATGGTCCTGTATGCGTGCTCGTGGATTCCATTTGGCTGATGTTGTTTTTCATCATCAACAGCATACCTTCCTCTTTATTATGAAATCAACATCCGATCATTTATCTCAAAAAATTAAATTTTTCTTTGAATACCAAAATAACACCTCTTATTGGAAAACTATTTACTACTCAACGAAATCATGAAACGGTACTCGCAGGATTGAGGAAAAATTCCAATTGACTCACGAAAAATTCTGCAAATGATAGCGAGCTGCACACCCCATTGGCTTACAAACCTTTAAGCCCCTAAATATGTTTGGTACGGCTGAAAAAACTCCCATAGAGGATGCTCTTCCTTCGAAGTTTTGAAATCAGTTAAAGGACACTGACAATCAAACAACTCCCTCACTCACTTACAACTGTCAAAATACAAAAAAGTGTATCAGCCCGTATCGTACTTATCATGCGGATGCAAAAAGCACATCAGCTCCGAAAGGATTCATCATAAACCATTCCTCAGTGATGGCAATTTGAATACGCAAACGAACAAACAAGTCGTATATCGATTGACTTTTCAATGCGCGCCATGGCCATCAGCTTACCCACACAACATCAACTATTAATAAATCATTTAGTTAGTAAAACAATACAAAATGTTATATGAATGATCATGCAACAGTTCAACAAACAAAACAAAACATAAACAATTACAAATAAAGCATTACTCTAGAACTTATGTACTATGCTCTTACAATACAAGGTTGCTACGGCTACTATACACAGCAAATCTCAACTGAAATGGATCACATTCCATTTTCATAGCGTACCACAAGCTGTGACAATGGCAACACACACAAATTTATCAACAATGGCAACAGTTTTTATCGCCTAAAAACGGCAGCACAGTACCGTAACCCTCATGCATTTCCATTTGTGATGATGTTCCGCGCAGCTGGAATTGGAATTCCACTCTTGTCAAATGTGTCACCGTTCGGTTGGTCACAAAGAGTGCCAGCACTGCCACTAACACTACCCGATCCACTTCCACTAGAACTAGATTCGTACTTTCCATTGCCATTACTGCGACGCGTCCTCGATCCACTGGACGGCGTTCCAACCTCATCCACAGATTTCTCTTTAAAATTTCGATTGTTGTTCAAATTCAAGTCATCATCGGTGCCGTAGCGAAGATTCAAATTCGAATCGAACACCGATGCTGAGTTGTTGAGTTCGTTGTAATAGTAGGCGGTCGTGCGACGTTCGGTAGGATCGGCACGAGGAGTACCCGTATGGAGATTTGATAGCGAGGAACTATCACGCCTGCCATACGAGTGTATATTTCGACTGTCAGCCGTTGACAGGCGCATTTGTGGCTGAGGTTGGGCCAATCCGCCGGGCATCGACGAGGCGGGCTTTATGACAGACATCATCGTGGGGTACGTTTGCATTTGCTGCTGTTGCATCGACGACAGTGGCATGGATGCGGGTGGTGTCAGTGGGTGGAAGTTCGTCGAATGGAGTTGCATTTGAATTGCGGCAGGTGATGGGCGTGGTGGAGTTGCGGGTCGAGTTGGGGACAGGGAAAAGGAAGTGCGACGTGCCGCATAACCGGGAACAGATGTTGGCCGACAACATGGCAGATTACAGGGTGGGGCTATGTAGGGTGGGAAAATCATTTCGGTTGGGGACTCCGGAAGCTGTATATGGGTTTAGATTGTGTGTGCGTGTGTAAGGTGTGAGAATAAAAGAAAAAGAAAAGAAAAATATAAAATTATTTGTTACCCATCACCGTCTGATGATCATAATGTTTGGTTAAGTTTTACAAGAGTAGATACATTGCAGCAAGGCTTGGTACGCTTGGTGTGTTATTGATTTGCTTGTATTTCTGTGATTCGTCGAAGATTTCGGAACACATTACTCCAGGTCCGTAAGTGAACAACGATGCTTTGAACGGTTTAGATGATGGGTTTAACTTACAGCCTGATTTGGCGTTGTGACTTTAAAAGTCAAGCTTATTAGTGACACTATAGACTGAAGGGTCTCTGGCTGGGAAAGAAGATCGGTAAAGGTTGTTTGCGAACGAGCCATGTCATCAACAGTAACCAGAAAGGGATCGATTCAGATAACAAGCTCACGCAGAACATATGAACGGAGCATGTCCTTGAATACGAGTCAGTAGTGTGACCTTATACTCCGAGTTGCCATAGCGTAAGCTCCCTTCATTCCTAAAAGACTCATTTGACTCACGAACTTGAAAGGCGCAAGCACGCAACTGCCGTTGTCTCCGAAATATCAGCGATTCACGAAAATACAACAGATCAAATTACAAACGTTGCATTAGATTACAAAATTACATTGCTGCAGCATACTCTGTCGAGATGCGTTTTTGGTTTAATCCACCACCGAGCCACGAACGACATACATTCCAATTAATGTGTAAACATTTACAGTGCAGCGAACATCTATGTTAAACAATAACCATTCCCGCACTAAGCTTACCTTAGTCTCCGACATCCAGACGGCACCACTCTGCTGCAAGTCGATGGCCTCGCGCAGCTTGCGATACCACGATTCGGTATCATTCAGGACAATTTGTGTGCTGAATATATGCGACCAAACACGCTCCAACTTCTGGCACTGTTCCAAGAGTTTTTTGGAGCTCTTATGTGCCGACTTGGGAATGCCATGGCGCATCTGCTTAATCACATGTTTACTATCGGTCTTGAGGAAAATCACAATCGGATAGAACTGAGCGTAGTTGAGACGATCCACCGCATTCGGTGTGATGTCGAGCAGTGCGTGCTTTCCACGATCCATAATATCACGAATGTTGGACAGCCGCACAATGCGGCACTTGGAGTTGGTCTTGTCATCGTCCTGCAGTGGGGCTGTGAATTTATCGGGAAAATCTTTGGTCAGCTTTTCACGGGATATATCGGACACTGGTCCGAATAGGACGACGGGACGCACGAAGCCTGGGTGGCGCAAAACCACCCGTTCGTAGGCGGGAAACTTTGAAATGGAATCGGAGAAGACTACATCGTCCCAGTTCTCGCGGGAGAGGCTCTTCGAACGGCGATGGGTTGATCTGGAATTGAGAGAACATAAGTTGCATTCGAGATGGAAATTTGTAGTAAACTCACCGTCTTCTGCGGAAGAAGTTTCCCCTTGACTCGGATGCGTTCATTTCCTTCTTTGTCGCGTTGAATTGTGCGGTGGCCAACTCTTCAGCGCGAGATTTATTCGGAATCACGCCACGTTGCATTTCCTGGTGGCCACGTCCAATCTTCAGCACTTGCCAAGAGCCAACAACTCCATTGTGGAGAGTGTCGATCACCCGAAAGACGTCGCCAGCCTTGAAAGCCATTTCTCCCTTGGACGGATTGTCACAGTGGAAGTGGGTCTTGATGTGGAATGAATCGCCGCGCTGATTAGCCACCACCTCCTCGTATTCCTCCTTGCAGTACTGAACAATCAGGTCGATACGATCTTGTAGGCTTAGAAGGAAGAGAACTGCCTCTTCCCGGGTCACACCATGCATATCCATGTCGTTGACTTTGAGAATTTTATCGCCGGGCGTGAGGCCCTGTAACGAGGCAGGGCTACCTGGCTGCACCGCTGTTACAAAGATACCGGCCTCGTTTCCTCCCGTCAATCGGATGCCGACGCTGCCCTCCTTCTGAAACGAAATGAATCTCGGCTCGGCTGACTGTCGGGACCTCTGCAGTGGGTCATCTTCGTACAGCTGCCTGCGTGAGCTGTAGAAATCCTCGCCAGCACCACTTCCTCGTGGTGGTGGTGGCCTTGGAGGCTCATCTGTTCTTGTGCGTGAGCTATTTCCATTTGGCGGAGTACTGGGACGGTCTAACTGAGAGAGGGACACGTCCATCAGTGGACCCCGCGAACGTCCTCTTGGCGTCAGATTGCTCTTCTCATCGACAAGCCCCACTGGACCGTTGGCCGACCGTGTGGGTGGCTGTACATACAGGTTCTGTGAGGAATAACTCGCTCCACCACCCAAATAAGGGTCGTCCAGGTTATTGCTGCAATTCGAGACCTGCTGCGTGTGTGAGTACAGAGACGACTGCGTTGTAGAATTGTTCAAATGATTGGTGTTCATGTTCGATGCAGCTCCTTGGTTGGTGATGTCCCGAAGAACCACCAAATTCAGGCGCTCCTTGCACCCGTCGATGATTTTTTTCGCCTCTTTGAGACTCATGGTATCACCACAGTTTGTGTTGTGTATTCTACTGATAATGTCGCCCTCTTGCAAGGAGTAGCCGTTCGCGGCGAGTTGATCTCGTGCTTTTGATGAAATTTCCTACAAAATACAAATACGAATCAAAACCATTCAGCGGACAGTGCATTTCTCGTCGGCTTACCTTAATGAACAGCCGACAGCCCAAGACCACACCATAGTCTTCCTTTTTGCTTGATTTGGTTAGAGTTACTTTAATGGGCTGACCCGGACCGGGTGCGTTGAGAATGGGCGACGCAGTCGCCGTGCTAATGACGGGCGTTGGTAACGGTTGCACCAAACCCACAGAACTCATGCTGTGCGAATGCTGATGGGAGGTGCCACTGTTTATGGGTACTCGACGTTTGACAACGAGCGTAACAGTGTTGCCACTGTCGCGGAGCACCTGGACTGCGGTGGCGTATTCAACGTTCTCCAGGCTTACACCATTCACCGAGATGATGCGGTCGTTTACTCTGCAACGATAAAGAAACGATTAGTTTGTCAGTTATATTGTGTTTGGATACATGGAGATAAGGGAATTTTTTACTGAGCTATGTGCTGATAGGGGAGATAAAGCGATTGCCTATTTGAGCCTCTAGATACAGTGCAATCTAAACAGGAAACATTTGTGAACATTTACGCCCGCCCACGGAAAACCAATATGGCTTCTTGACTGTTTGTATGCGCACATGAGATTCATTTGGCGAGTTGATCTTCTAAAAGGAAAGAACAACGCACACTTGTGTCACTTGTGTGCGCAAACAAAATATGTCTCGTGACATTTTAAGCTTGTGCGGCAATTTGCCTCTCATAGTGCAAACGTCGAAACCACTTGTGCGGGCAAGCGAAAGAAGTTTCACGATATTTCTAGCTCATGCGTTAGGTCCGTTTTCGCTGTGTAACGTTTAAAGTAACGACGTTACTCGTGTGCGCATAAGAGCGTGCGTTTTCTCAAATCTTCATTTTTACGCTTACGATAAAATAAGAATAGTATATGATGTGAACATTACTTAGAATCAAGAGGACGTATATTTTTGAAGAAGCCATGCTTGGGGAAAAGACAGACCGAACAACATGCACCTTCAGTTGTAACGTTCTTGCTGTTCGTAAGGAAAATACGACGGATAATTTATTTCTGGTTTGTGATACAATTCTTCCTCGATTGATGACTCACTTCATCACCTAATTAAAAAGTCAGTCATTCTGTTGATACCTTGTGCATTATTCAGACGTGATTCGCGCGATCACTGCGTTGATGTGGATTTTATGCAGAATATGAATGTTATTGTTCTTGTTTAAGCATTCTAAAGATTCAAGTTTATGGAGGAGCCTAACCGAGGTAAACAACGAGAGGTCTAAAAATAAATGGTTTACGTTGTAAGACATGGTCAACTGAGTTCTTTGCCGTGGTAGCGAGTTAAAGTCACGCTTTTGTTGTTCTTAAATGTTCGCAGAGAAGCTGAACAATTTGAGTTTATGAATGAGAACTGATTTGTCATGAATAACAGCAATACCATCACAAAGTTTCAATCAATTTCGTTGTTGGGTCATTATGCTGTCATTTGGGAAAATTTTAAAACCAGTAAAGCTTCGAATAAAACCATTTCCTGTTGTTTTTTAAACGTTTTTTGTCCGGTTTCTCACATCTGTCAAATTGGTTATTATTATTGTCAATGGTTCCTCAAACTGTTAACTGTTTTGTTAATTAAATTGCTTGCTTCTTGTGTTATAACCTTCATGTGAAAACTAAACTACTTAACCGATTTCTACGTCAACTTTATTTGAGATTTGTCTGAAGACTTCCAGAAAGCTAAAGTCTATTTGCTTCATGGCCACGCCTACTTTTTTGGGGTTTTTTTGACCATAATGTATTTTTTCCGACTTCGCTTCACTTTCTTTTTTTAACTTCTGTCTCGGCAAGTCGAAGTATAGGCACGTTGACCTAGGAAGGTCTGTTGTGCCGGGATTGACAGAAAATACTATTTAGGTTAGCAGGGTCTCTACCTCCCTAATGTAGCTGGTAATGTTTTCAGCAGAGGACTTCTTCAATTCTGCTGGACTTTTATTTTCCGAAAGAAGAATTTCCTTCTAATTCTAGATAGAGCTGGACATTCACACATGATGTGCTCAGTTGTTTCGTCTTCTTCAAGACATAGCCGGCATTGCGGGGAGTCGGTTTGTGTAGGTGGTATCGCAAACCGTGGTGACTGGTAAAGTAGCCTACAAGGTTTTTGATTCGTAGATTTAGGATTTTTTTAGCATTTTTCTTGAATGGCAGGATTGATCTTTTGGCCTGTCTGAGGCCTGGGATTTCTTGCCACTGTCTGATACACATGTTGTGTTTCCAACTATTGATAGTGGAAGTGATTGCTGATTTGGTGACGGCGCAGAAATGTTCTGGTCCTAAGAAAGGGATTCCTGACCCTTTCCTGGCCATTTCGTCAGCTTTTTCGTTTTCCCTCGTGACCGGGAACCCACCATAATTTGGTTTTGTTTCTGGAGCAAAGATTTGGAGAGCATTGAAGCAGTGCGTGACTGATTTTGAGACAATTATTGGTGAGCTAAGGGCTTTTATAGCTGCTGTCTGACTGTCTGTGAAAATATGGATGTTTGCGCCTTTGATCCCTGAAGAGTAGTAAGGTTCGCGCATTCCTTGATGGCATATGGAGCTCTGCCCGAAATACACTGGGACTTTTTCCCACAGGTATTGAGACGTTGCGGTTTGGTCCATGTATGTCAGCTCCTACCCGCGAGTCCATTTTGGAACCATCCGTATAACACTTAAGGCCGTTTTGGCAGTTTGGTGGGTTATTGCTAACCCATACTTCTCTCTCAGTGATCTCCGTGGAGAATTTCCTGTTGAAGCATAGTGTTTTTGGAAATCGGCATGTTACCGTGCAGATCATGTCAAGTTCCGGAAGTTCCGAGATAAGAATCATTCACCCCTATTCCGAGTGGCGTTTACGACGATTTAAAAAAACGCCAATTTGAATTTGGAATTACGAGAATTTTGAATTTCAGTCGTTGAACGCCATTTGTCACTGAAGGCCATGTTGAACCTATTCGCTTACGGCGAACGTCATGTGAGAAACTTTACTGCCATTCTGTAAGGCGGTGAACGCCACAAAAAACGACAAACGTCGTGAAAGTAAAACGCCACTCGGAATAAGGGTGATTAATTCTGGATGGTCATTACACAAATCATAATTCTTAACCAATAAAAAAAAGAAATGAGTATCAAAGGAAGCTAACATTTTCTTATGTATGGCTCTGTTTTGGGTGGACACACATGGAAAGGACAGCCGTCTTTTTGATGGTGCGGAATGAATGTGAAGTATGCGATTGGCATTCGTTGGATTGGAATATGTCTTTTATTTCTGTGTTTATACTTCCTAATCGCGGGCTAAATTTACTTCTCCCATTTTTCGAAATGATCAAGACAGTTGATTTTTTAAATTTTTTTAAATTGATTATTAACAAACTAGATGCGAAAACGTAAGCAAACTTCGCTACTTGTCACACTCAAACGAAGGTATACCTGTTTTGGTAAGTCTCGAGCGACTTTGAAAAGAAATCGAGTTTCGAAAAAAATTGTCTTACTTTAAAAAGGATTCCTTGTCAATCGAATGTAATCTAGAGCACGATTTGGGCTAATTGAATACCTTACAGATGATGCTATTCTGCGCCCGTTTTTCTACGTTGAACAAACCTATTTTCGAGTTACAAAAGTCGGTATAAACTCAAACGTATTCGTGTGCAGGAAGAAGTTTACATGTTTAACATAGGGAAAGTCATTTGTGCGCATGAAAACGTTTGATCGTTTCGCCTTACAGAATCTGACCCCTTTATAATAGGTTCATTCATTCGTTCTTTGGAATTGGGCATCCCACAAACCATTTTTATGGTCGGAGTTATATGGTATTGATCTGGACAACGTTTACTTTCAACAATACGGCGCTACGTGCCACACAAGCAACGAAACCATTGATCTTTTACGGGAAAAGTTTCCGGACCGTGTTATCTCTCGAGGAGGTGATCACAATTGGCCACCGAGATCTTGTGATTTAACACCTTGCGACTTCTTCCTTTGGGGCCACGTGAAAGATAAGGTCTACGCCAACAGCCCAACGTCGATTCAAGACTTCACAGATAAAATTCGTGAGGCTATCGCCGACATAGGGCAGCTACTTTGCGATTTGGTTATGGAAAATTTCATGAAAAGGATATGGCCCTGTATGCGTGCTCGTGGTGACCATTTGGCTGATGTTGTTTTTCATTATTACCGGCATACCTTCCTCTTTATTATGAAATAAACATCCGATCATTTATCTCAAAAAATTACATTTTTCTTTGAATACCAAAACAACACCTTTTATTGGAAAATGTCAATTGCTCACAAAAATGAAATTTGTGAAAATAAAGATAATTTGGTTGTGGTCGAATTTGTTTGCTTTCACTTTTTTTTAAAGGCACATCTGAAATATCTGTATTTCTATTTTTGACACAAGTAGATATCAAACATGTCAGTTGCTCAGTAGTAGTAGTTCAAAGTTTATACCCGTGCTTTGGAGTATATCTTTCGCTCTCTAATTTTTTTGAGTTACAACAAGTAATGGAGCTGTCAAAAATAGAGCACCAATACAATTACAGAAACAGAAGGCACTCGTTTTATGTTCCGAGAAGGTCTGAAATAAAAATCTCAAGTGCTCAATGGAAAACCATAAAAAGTAAATATTTACAACTGTCATTTAATTTTTGCAAGTCAAATGTTGACGTAACCAAGAAAAGCTTTCCACAATCGTTCTACACACATTTCTATTTGCTTCTCCGAAAGCAAGTGTTCTTTATTCGATTACCCAAAGCTCGATTATAACGATTTGTCAGTAGCATGCGTATTCGTCACCATATGTTTGTAGGAAATTTCAATTTGCAAATCGCTGATCTCATGTATATTCCGGTTTTCTTTTATCTGCAATTCACTAACGAGTTTTATTTGTGCTTATTTTTTTTTTTGGAATGTGGAGAATGCACTGCCTTCTGATTTCAATGACTTATGCGACAAATAACCTCTACTTCGGGTTTGATCCACTATCCATGCGCGTATTAATTGATCATAATGTATCCGGCTCATTCACATGATGAATATCTGTCAAACTTTTATTGCCCTTGAACCATAAACGCAAACGCTAATTTTGCTAAAATCGTGCCGCAATACCAATAAAAGAATTTCGTTCTTGACAAATTAGCGAATCAAACGCACGCTCTATTAAGACAGAAATAAAAAAAACAAAAACTGTCAACTTGACAAAAAGTGCTAACAGAACATCAATTGCCGGAATGACGTGTTCTGATGTTTATATGCATTTATCGTGACCCTGTAACTCTAAAAGCCAATCAAACCGAATCTGACAGTTCTTAAATGATCGAGTTCATATATAAAGACTGACAAATGACAGAACTATCAAATTGAACATAACCTGCATACTTAGCGCTGAAAGTGGTCCACTTTCCTCAACGTTTCTGCATTCCAGCTAAACAGCAAACAAATCTCACCCAGCTACCTACTGACATGACAGCAAGAACGAGCAGAAAGCAAACTAAATTCCCATAGGCACAAGAGTAGGTAGTAGGTACCTCACCTTATACACCGACCGTAGGTTAGGTATAGTTGTTAAACGGCTCACATCGCAAATCCATTTGGGATTACCGGCATATAACCATTACCTGGCTGGCACAGTTCCGTCTTTTGTTGTTGCTTTTGTTGCCATTTACCGTGCAACGCATTGTTTTTCTTTTTCTCCTTGTACCTAGCTCTCTTTTGTTGGTAATTTCCATTCCGAGTTTCGCATTTTTAAGTCGAAAACCGTACCGATAGCAGGTAATTTACTGCCTCCCCCGAAATGGCTTGGCTTTGTTAATAGCTGTGTTCTATTGTTGTTATCTTGGCCGTGGATTGGATCTTAATTGCGAAAGGAATTGCAGAAAACTGGAAGGCTGTGCGACGCCATATAAATATTTCACCAAAGTATCTAACAGTACAGTTGGATTTATTTATTGCTACTTCTCCTATCGTGTTCGTATCTCCTCTCAGTGCGTATGGAATTGGTTCTTGGAATCGATCGGTGCGTTGGTGGTGAATTTTTCAAATTTTTGTTCGATTTCATGCTTGAACGGGAATTGAGGCACAGCGACCGACAGCACGGATGAACTGTACGGTACGGGTACGGGAGAAAGCCATAATGGAAGGTAAACGAGTTGTAAGTGGGCAATTGCGCATGAAAGGGGTATTCCAGTAGCTGGTTGGCGTGTCTCGCATAGATAAATAAAATTACTTTCATCAACTGAAAGATGTGGTGAATTAGTCATAATTCCGCATGGATGTCATCAGAGCACAAAAATAATCATCAAACAGATGCCACAAGAGGGTGCACATGTGGTTTTGCTAAATTGAGCATTGTGCACGTTTAGATCGTGTTTTCATCCGCCAGTGGAAAAGTGAAGCATGTCTAATTTGGGAGACGGCATGCATGGAGATTTTCTGCAAAATTAATGACTGGAAGTAGAAGTGCTTTCAGAGCACCTTGACAGATGTCATTTATTTTCTTGAGTCACTCGGTGTGAGGTTTGTGGCATTTTGAAGAAGATTTGCAATCAAGTTGTCTGCAAAATTGATGACTGGCGATGGAAGTGCTTCAGGGGGTCTTTTCTATGTCCTGTGCCCATTTGCAAGGAAGTGTCTTAGTTTTTTTTTTAAGGGATAAGGCTTAGAATATTCTCGAGGCTAAGATCCACTTTTGGACCTAAGTGATGGACAAAAAACATGATCCCCGGCTTTCCAGACTTTGCCCACAAAACAACTGAAGGCTGGTTTTTGAAGGCACATGTTGCCCTCTGTCGAACAAAAAGGGCTACTGAGCTGCATTTGAAGGGACAAAATTCGGATTCAATTTCGAACCGGGGCGCTGAAATATTTAACCGAATGGACAAACGACAGCTGTAAGTTTTAGGTGTGAGGAACGCCTTTCGTTTGGCTTTATGACGAACTCCGCAACTTAAGGACTAACAATACTGAAGTACTGCAAAGGTGTACATGTTGTAGAAGGAAATTAAACATGAAATCTGTGGAATTTCTTCTATCTTGTCAGAAGAAGCCCGAAAATGTATTTATGGTATGAAAGATGCACAAAGAAACCTTATCTCTTCCTTCTATATATAAAAGAGAGTTGCAAAAGCGTTGTGACTTTATAACTTACAAACGGTCAAACCGAATTGGATCAAATTTTTAGGGTTTGTTTGCATGGTCGTGTAGTTGGTTTATCTAAAGTTTGAACGAAATTGGTCAACGCGTTGGTGAGTTATGTCAACATCTAATTTTGTCCATATAAAACAAAAAAACCTAGGCGCCTATATGAGCGTGTGCTGTTTACTGTGTGCTGATGTCATACACACGGTAATGACGTCACGCACGATTTTTTAAACAAAACCTCAGAAAGATCATGGACTTATCGTTAAGCACAGTGTTTTTGCGCAATCGCGTTTCTGGATGTACTCTGTCGCTCTGGCAGAAGCGAGGATTGCCGATTGCCCACATTCTGCTTAAGTTGATTTGGTTGATTGAGAAAATCTGAACTCGATTCAATCGTTAGTGCGGAAAAAGATGATCAAGAAGCTGACCCGGAAATCTATGAAGTCGTTGCTATGCTTTGAACTTAATTTAATTCCAAGAAAGTTCCATTCGTTCAATAGGGAGGTTCAACCTTCAACTATCAAAAGGGATGTTAATAATTTAATCAATTTTAGGCGGTACGAAGTTCCCCGGTCAGCTAGTTATAAAGTACAAGCCTGGATAACACACCACGTAAAGAGTTTTAGAAGGTTCCTGGCAAAGTTGAAGACCCAACCACAAGTAAAAGACGAATTCCAGTACGTGGGTCATTTTTTCAAATGGCTGCAAAATCTGGACTAAGACAGTTAGGAAGGGGAAGTTTAGAAAGCAGGTGGCTATCGTAGGATCCTTTACGTATCAAGCGTCTTAATCTCTCTCGCCAAAGAAATAACAAACGATTAAGAAAGCATTTTTACGAGAGAAAGGTTGGAAGAAGGCGTGATAAAAGGCATCCTCATAGGGCAGATGCAGCTCTAAAGCAAGAGGCTGGTGTGACCTACACCTGTAGTAACAGCTAAGCGGTTTCTAACAGGTTTCGAAACAGGTTTCAAGGCTAAATATTTTGCGACCCTATATATGTAGCCCATGTAGGCGCAGTGGCTTAGTGGTTATTGTGTTGAACTACTAAGCGAGGGAAATGCTAATTGCTCAGGAATTTTTAATATCTTCGATTGGGAGTGACCTACGATCAGTCCACCATAATTCGAATTTTAATAGTCCTTTTTTCTAAATAATACTCATACCCTGTGCGAAAATTTGGCCATTATTCCGCACTCACGCGATTCCGCATAAGAATAATTATAATTCAGCGTAGCTTCTCAGTCTCTAAGTGATGTGTGTATTTTGGTGGTCGAACCGGAGACGGGAGACCCCTCGTTCAATACGTCATGTTCTCTGACTTTTATATTATATTGACAATTTTTTTATGCCACACAATTTAATTGAGTCAAGCGTAGACGTTCTGAAGTAGAATTTAAAATTTTCCGTCAAATGTGACAGCTGACAGCCCTCTGTCAAACGATCGCTTAATGCCAGAGACGATCGCATAAATCTTCCTGTTTCTTGTCAGTCCACTTAAGAAGTATACATAACAACATCCACATCAACAATGTATCTCGTCTCAATCCCTGTCAATTTTGAATGTTCCTCAAGTATCTCAAACATTAATTTATAGCAAAATCTACAGTCTAGCATAGAAACAAACACTTACTGCAATCGATCTTCTGCTGGTCCGCCTTTGAGTACATCACTAACAGCTATCGATGGATCGCCATTGGCAAAGTGCGGATTATCTCGACCTCCTGAAACAGCGATGCCGAATCCGTATCCGGGTACTCTTGTCACTGCAACTGTATGGTACTCCCATGTGGTTCTATCACCCTGTAAATAAAAAAAGTAAATCAAACATTAGATTGTGTTTCTGTGTGTGAGCAATTTAATTATCAATTCAAAACAGCGGAAAATGGAAAAGGCAAATTTACATAATTTTATCATTTCAGTGAAATAATCAATCGGAAGTGCGAGAGATAAGATTGTAAGCCGCCGCGTTGTGAATGGCCGATGAATGAAAAACGCATGAATGGAAACGCGCACACACACAAAAGCGTAATGCAAACAATGAAGGGCGAACATCTCAGCCCTGTGGTGTGTCGTTGTCGTTACTTTCCCTAAATAAATTAAACTTGACGTTTAACCCACGAAGTTTCCTACTGGTGTCTCCTAATTTAAATAAAGTAGAAAGATAAATAAATTCTTTCGATACGCGTGGGTGAACTGTTAGAGAAAATTTTTTCGTAGAGTTTACAAATCGCGGTTACGAAAGGTAGGCAGTGCATATCCACACTCTGATTAACACAATGCAATTAGGTAAGACAGGCAGCAACAGAGGAGCAGCGCTATAAGTAACTAATTAGGCGATTGTTTTTTTTCTTTTATTATTATTTTTTATTTGAGGTAGGAAATGAGTTGTAAAAAATGCAACACTTTGCAATTACTATATCTTACCACCATATTGTTGGGGATGTAGTCGGGGAACTTCATCGTGAGGTTTTTTTTTTATTGTTTATCGAGTTAGGAACGAATGAGGTAAGAGATTTGTTATTAGTGGTTTTTATTTATTTATTGTATGTTTGCAGCATTGCGTTGTCGGCAGGAAATTACATTTTCTGTGTTGATTTTTTGGATTTGTGTCTTCTTTTTTAAGGTTAGCTCATAATTTTGGGAGAACGAACACACTTAGGAGGCACTTTAAGAAACTTTATACTGATTTAAACTTTTTAAGACCTGAAAATGTAGATTTATAGAAAAGGGGGAATTACACACATTTTTTAAACCGAAATTACTTTTGGCACTGAATTTATCTTCCCATTCAAACATATACAAACAATTTTCGATATGGAACTTGTTGCTATCTTCGGCTTGAATATATTTTTCAATTAGACACATTACAAGGTTCTAGGCTCAAGGCAAACTTAAGCTGTATACACATAAGGGTGGCGCTACAGAACGGTATTGCAATCCACTTTTAAAAAATGTATTTAAGGAAATTCACTGGTGCGGAAGTTTATGTCGACTAGGAATGAGAATGACAGATCGAAATATTGAGAATGGATATGTAACGTACCTAGTCACGACAAAGATATGAGCATATGGATCATGAATTCATGAGCAAATGTGGCAACTCTGCCTGCAGTTGTTCGGTGATTCGACAAGTTCTTATACTTGAACTGATATTGCCAGTACGTCGAGATACTCTCAGACGCCGACAGGTTGCGCTCGTAAAATAAAACGGTCGCCAGAAATTAAAATAAAGGCTTTTCCAATGAGAGGTGTTATTGTGAATGACCCGCTATTTCTATTCTTCTTATTCTATTCTTCGACATTTGACAAGTAGAAACTACGCCATTACTAAAAATTGAACGATAGACGCTCCAACTACGCATTAAAATTATTAAAATTCACTACAAAAATGGTGAAAATCTTGCAGTCACAGTTCGCAAAACTAAAGCATTTTTTGGTCGTCGTGAAGCACCTTGTCGCACCGCAATACAGAAATTGGTGGAAAAATTCGAGCCGTTGGGACAAGTTAGTGATGTGAAGAATAAAACCCGTGCACGTCGCTCAAGAATAACTGAGAATATTGCTGCTGTAGCCAAAAGTGTTGGAGAAAACCCAGGTTTGTCCATTCGTTCTTTGGAATTGGGCATTCCACAAACCATTTTTATGGTCGGAGTTGGATGGTATTGATCTGGACAACGTTTGCTTTCAACAAGACGGCGCTACGTGCCACACAAGCAACGAAACCATTGATCTTTTACGGGAAAAGTTTCCGGACCGTGTTATCTCTCGAAGAGGTGATCACAATTGGCCACCGAGATCTTGTGATTTAACACCTTGCGACTTCTTCCTTTGGGGCCACGTGAAAGATAAGGTCTACGCCAACAGCCCAGCGTCGATTCAAGACCTCAAAGATAAAATTCGTGAGGCTATCGAGGACATAGGGCAGCCACTTTGCGATTTGGTTATGGAAAATTTTATGAAAAGGATATGGTCCTATAAGCGTGCTCGTGGTGGCCATTTGGCTGATGTTGTTTTTCATTATTAACGGCACACCTTCCTCTTTATTATGAAATAAACATCCGATCATTTATCTCCAAAAAATGTAATTTTGCTTTGAATACCAAAATAACACCTCTTATTGGAAAACCCTTAGATCGATTATTGTTGCCAAATATAGCCTTTAGATTGAGCGGTTCAAGCTGCTAGAATAAACTAAAAATTGGCCCGAGTTTGCTGCCCAAGGGCCAAAACATTTATAAAAACGAGCTTAAAGTTTGCGAGACATGCAAACCTCTGGGTAGAGAACCAAATTATCAGATCTAAGGAGGCATTCAAGTTGCAAGGGTGTTGGTAGGCTAAGGTTTAAAACGTACTTAAATTTGCCTCAGTTCCTCTGTCAACCCGTTTGCATTCCTAGTCCCGACAAATCTAGTTGATGTTTCACCTAAACTAGGCATCCAAACGTCGCCGATGACAAGACGCCTTTAAGTAGGCAGATTTTTTTTCCAAAACTGCTGTGTTTAAACCTTTTAAGAAAGTAGCTATCCATCTGCTTAATCGCTCTTAACAAAGCTCAGGACTGGGTGGCGGCACTTAGGTTAGGTTAGGTTGAATGGGGTTGTGAGATCGTCACAAAAGACCAGGATGATGGCGGCACTTACAATATAGGAAAACAAGATGGAAAGCAGTCTCGCAAGCAGTCTTTTGAAACAATCAGCCGATTTTCGAACGAGTTATTCGATGCTTCCCATCGACATTCTTACATCTAAGATGCAAAGGATGGGGAGTCCTGCTTAGGTAATCCTAAAGAAAGGCAACATCTCCACAAAACTATAGCTCGCTATTCTACCCTCATTTTCCAAAAGATCCGGTAAAAGCAAGGTTGCACTGCAGCCTTTATACGCATGAGAGGGTAACACTGTTTAAATCAAAAGTCAAATGGTGACAATCTAGATTTGGTCCTTTAAATACTAACGAGCTGAAATGAGTCGAAAGACAGAGAAGAGCAGAAATGGCAGTTGCAAGTGCAGACGACATCGCATAAGTTGCTAACAAGTTCCACAGAGTCTAACAGAAGAAGTGAGAATTTAAACTGTTGGAAGTTCCGAATGCTATTTAAAGTAGTCATATTTTGACAACACGGAACTTCTCAAACAGTAGGAACTAAACGCCTTTCAAAGGCCTATACCTAACTACTTCTTTGGGAACAGTTTTTAGGGTTTCAATAAAGATATTAAAATCGAAAGAAAAAGGTTCAAAAAGATCATTTTGTCGATCATACATCTCCTCTAACATTGGCTGACTTTTGTCAACTTTTGTATGACCTTTTACTGTTAAGAGCACTTGTAAAAAGAAGCTACGAAGTTTTTCAAGTTCTGCAAGTCCTCGTCTGATTGATTAGCCAGTCGGTATAGACTGCAATTTTACAGCTTTTGACGCTCTCCGAGCTCCGACCGTTTAGAAATTGTTAAAAAATATTACAAAATTTCGAGCTCACTTGTAAATGCTTAAAGTTGAGAGAATTTGAAGGTCAAAATTGTACAGATCGACTTAAACAAAGCCGTGGTTGACATTTGTTCTGCATAGAAATATAAGTTCAAGCTTTAGGAGCCCAGCCCGCATCAAAGCCAAAAGGTTACTCGAGCTAAAAGATAATAATACCAGACTTAGGGCCATTTCCCTTAAGAAAGGAGCTTAAGGAATTGGGACTCTTATCACCCATTGTGATCTAAAAAATATTTAGTCTGTGGATTAAAAATGATTATCAGTAAGGACTGATGAGGCGATTGGAACACAATGGTACCCTGTGAATGCTCTGCTGTGTCCAAAGTCAGAATAGTAACCTTTTGACGAGTTTCTGAGATCTAAGGACATATGTAACATAGAACGCAGACGACTGCTAATAAATAGTTGGCGCAACAGGTCGGTAGGGACCCTGGGCCTAGCTTCTCACAACCATTCGTTTTGTGTGAGTTCTTAATTTTTGGGACGAATGGAAGGGATCTACAATTTTATGCCAAGTCCAAAGGGCTAGTTGAGAAGCTCTTTCATGACAGTTATACTCGCGGATGTTTGTCAGACGTTCGCGAGAGGTGACGCAGTGGAAAAAAGAAACCTTAACTTGGAGTTTGGCTTTTCTCGGGTTTCGAACCTGGGATCCCCAACACACTAACCACTAAGCCACTGCACCGACTTCTTTAAAAATTGGTTTCTTTAAAAATAACGCCGCTGAAAAGCGACCGAAACAAGCTTGGCCATGTAACTCTCTTCCTGATGGAGAAAGTATTTTGCCATTCCATTGCAAACCCAGACAGACTCAAGATTTAAAAATAATTTTCAAACAATTGTCTGTTGTAGGGTAGCAGCTTGCTTGGCAATAGCCACAGCGATAAGAAAATTAAGTCATTCTCGGTGTGGTATTTGTTTTTGCGACTTGAATGTGTTCGCATATCAATTGGGTCATCAGCTCGAAGAAAAGCACAGCTTAAAGGTGGCTAACATGATTTTTACATCTTCCCAAATGAAAGAGCTTGATAAAATGTTTGAAGTTCCACGGATTTTCCAACACATTGTCAGTTAACTTTGCGGCACCAAAAATTCCCACAAAATCGCACTTCAAAGGTCACGTTGTGATCTCGAAAAGGCCTAAATTCCGGGAATGTTTCCTGCGTTTTTTTTTTATTGTAACATAACCACAACAGATGCGAGGAATATTTTTTTCCCCCCAAACCCAACAGATATCCCTTTGTAGTGCTTCCAGTGGCCCGAACCGCGATGTGTTTAATCGAAAAAAAAGTCTTCGCTCAGCAAAGGTTGTTGTTGTATATCTTTGACATTTGAATGGTATCTCGAGGTTCTTGGATTCTTGGATGAAAGGGATTTCTGCGAAAAGCTAATGGATATCCTTCAAGGACGGCAATTTCACAATCATCACAAGAATGCACATACACCCAGATGGAAGACGCACGGAGATTCACTAGATTTAAGATAATAACCTCTTTTTTTTTATTGATAACAATCACAGGTACTTAAGGGGCGCACAACAAAAACACAACAACAACAATAAATCTTTTCATTCTGCGTTTTTTTCTTTCGTTTATTTCAATCAACGTGTTGCACGGGCGTCTGCAACAATGCCGAACCGAAAGGGTATCTGAAGCTGTATCTGCATCGAGGGTAAGCGATCACGAAATGAAAGTGAAAACCTCATAGATGCACTATGACTTTTTGGATTTCGAGCTCTAGATACTGTTACTGTTACTGTATCGGGGAAACAACAACACTAACACTATGACCACGCACTGGAGAGAAATATCTAAACCGACAGTGGTAGCAACAGCAGCACATACAATTTGCTTGTACGCCTGGGACCACATAACGACTTGAAGTTCGAATTAAAACTACTGAGCTGTTTGCGTCTTATGACTTGCGGAGCTGTGTTACTATGAAAATTTCATGTTCGTTTCGTTTCGCCTTCATCGTCTCGTCGTCGTCGTCGTCGTCGTCGTCATCATAAAAATATCATCATCATTCATGACGAACAAATAGGCAAGAGAGAAGATGATGAAAAGGAGGACAAACAGAAAAAAAGAAAAAAAACATTCCAAACGAACAGAGCTAAGAATATGGCGCACACATTTTGTTTTTGTTGTCAGTTTCAGTTGCTTTGATGTTGAATTGAAAAGTGAATGGGCGGCCGATTCGGCAGAAAGGTATAAAGGGACATGAACCTGACTGCTGAACCTTTGAAAGTGTATTTTTGTCAGTTGTCACTACCAGTACCAGTACCAGGTAGAGCGCATAGATACTTGTTTTAGTGCAGAGATACAATTTTTATCTCGTGGAATTTCAACGTGATGCCGATGGTACGAGTATACATTTCGCGTCTTTGCAATACGAATGTCGACCACATGAGGCTGTCGTTCAGTGGCTGTGCGGATGATGTATCTATTGTTCGAATTGATCGAGTAATTTATTTCATTTTGTTTATTTTTCTTCTTTTTTTTTCGTTTACTTGATGTCGCACACATGCATGCCGGATGGTGATGTGCGGGTGGGAGAGCGATGCGACTCTGGCTCCATATTGAACCACATTCAGCGAGTTGCATGTTCTTACACGTTTATTGGAGTGAAGTGGAGTTTTTGTGTTGGTTTTTGTGTTGGTGGCGAAAGTGGGCTTTGCAGTTTTTATTTTTTATTTTTTGTACCGAACAAAAGGGGTCTAGACGTAATGATTAATGGCATTTATTTTGGCAGAATGTGTCAAGGTCAGATGGTGCGCCCTGTGCAACTTGATGTTTGTGGTAGGTAGGCAGAAAGAGCAATTTCAACCATGAGTTGTCAAACGGTTGTACAAGTTGCCAGTACCACCCGTGATGAAATGTGTCCGATTTTATGTAGCTACATGTCCAATTCGGCTAAGTTCTGACAACATGGGAGCTCGTGTTGAAAATGTTCCAATGTGCTGTACAGACATGGAATTCCATACTATTCTGATTCTCCCATCGCTCCAGCTGCATATGGGGTGAGTGACAAGGCCAGCTATATTTCCTCCAATATTTGATGTTTTTCTAACGAAGCAAACATTTAGTCGAACTGCTTTGCACGGGAAACAACTTTCTGCAAGTAGCGCACAAATTTGGGCCGAATTACCGACAAACGCACACCCTTTAGTTCCGCACATGTGTGCGATTCGTACAAAATTTCATTAAATTAAACACAAATCAGGTATAGAAGCTTAAAATAAGCTTGTACTTTAATGCGCACATTAGTTAGAGTAGCGCACATCAATGAAACACCAAATGGAAATTGTCAATGGAAAATAAAATACGATTCATATGCTGGATATGCTCTTTCCCCTTATCAATAAGAGTGCAAGTGCCAAATTTGAATCACAATTTTGTGTGCGCAGTTTGGTGTGCGTTTCCGTATAATATTCATATCATTACCCAGTACATCAATTAAAGGCAGAGTTTTCATGGTCATATTAGCTTAGATTCAAGTAATTTGGTTACTTACGCATTCGCACACATGTGTGCGATAAGACTAATGCCTCGTTAGGTATGAGTTTTTTTTTTGTTATTAAGTTTGTTAAAGTGTATAAAAGCTTGCGAATGTTAGCCGATCCAAGTAAGTGTCTCCTTTATGCTTTTTTTAAACGCACAATGGTGTGCGTTTGCATTCAACATTTAGATTATTTATTTGTGCAACAGGTTAAACTGAGTTTTCTTAAGCATCTCAGTTATGAACCAAGAAATGTTACTCTTTTGCCATCCACATAGACTTTTAAAGACTTTACCTCGTTTTTTTTAATTTATCTTTTTCTTTTTTTTAATGATTCTTCCTGTTTTACACTTGGACTTTACACAGTGGAGTTTGAGCATTAGAAGCTATGAATTCATTTTATGATTCCTATAAAAATCTATATAAAGTGTGCGCAATCAATTGAAAACGAATTGTGGACGAAAAATCACAAGTTAAAGCTTGCGCACACTTTAAGAAAGAAATCCGTAGTAGATTGTATGAGTTTCCATAATGTAATTCATTTTTTTGGGAACAGAACATGTGCGTTTCAGTACCATAAGCTTCAAATCACTTGTAATATGAAGTTTAATCAATTTTGTCTATACAATTTCTTGCTGGACTCCTATGCACCACTGGGCTTCTTGTGTTCAAAGCTGAAACGCCACTTCTACCTAAACACCACTGAGAACTGAGATCCGCACATGGTATATGTGGAAAGCGCACAGGCATCGTGACAAATTGCGAGATGGTGTGCGAATATAAAAGCATAGCCGCGATTCGTGTCAACGCACAAACTGGCTTATATTTGCATAAGTCAGGTTTTATTTCGCACATTATGGTGTGCGCAAGCTGCTGTGAATAAGTTGTTTATGTTTTTTTAAGGGGAAGAACTAATAAATCACTCTAAATGCCTAGTTTGCTCAAGTCGTTCAGTAGGGTCCCATTTTCGATCTCCACTCCATCAAACAAATTTGCTGACAACATCGAAAGTGCTTATTTGCTCATATTCATAACAAATTGAGATTGAGTTTCACTTTGAAAAACCAACTTTCGAGAGGCCCTTTAACCGATTTATCCAACCGAAAGAACCCAATCCATCAAAAAAAATGTCAATTGTGCGTTTCCTATGTCTCTCATTATCTAGAAGTAGGTACTCGTTCATTCCCCCTTCGACGGAAGTTGGAAGACATGTTTTTTTTTTTTCTTCATAATTAAATCGCCCAGCAATTTGTCCCTATCCTTCGTGCAACAGCATATCCATCAAATGACGCATGAGACGCGACCGAACAATGGACAAAGAAGTTCACAATGCATGCGAGTTGCCTTACTGCACAGTGCACACACACCCTAATCACATTCAAATTCAAATGCGCATGCGTCCCGGTTTGATAGTTTTTTGAATAACAAAAAATAAGAAAAATAAAAACCCAACAGGGGCGATTAGAAGTTGTTGCAGTCGTCAAAAAGATAGCAACAGAGTGCATTTAATTTATTCAAAGAAAAATACTTGCACACCATTTTGAACTAATGTTGGGTGTGGATTGTGGAACTCGCACTTCGATAACGAAATGAAGAAAGATTCCAATTGACAGGAAACTTTGATAGTCGCTCAGTTAATTAACTGTTTCGTTAAGTAAATCCGACTGTTTAAAAATGAATTTAAATAAAACGCACCCACGACAAAATGGAAGAAAGACGCGCTCAATTGAATCAATGTGCGTGCTCACTAAAGACGTTAAGTGCGTGTAATTTTATTTAATGGCCACGTTGTCGGCCGCAAATTGTTTTGCTGCTTTACTATTATTTAATTATGTGATTAAGTGAATATAGTATTTTGTGGGAGCTTTCGTTGTGCCATAATGAAGACTTAATTGCAGCTAATGAGGATAGATGTCGCTGAACTACAAGGTGAGCCAAAAGAAGTCATCCGATGTTGTTTGGCTTACATTTTTTTCTAAATGGAAAACTTAGATGCTGTTTTTTGATTATGTTTATTTGAACCTTTAGAATTTTATTGGTCAAGATGATATCGGCTAAATGGGCGGCGTCACAATTGATTTCCATACGGGCCTGTTTTATGGCATTTTTCATAACTTCGGCGAGAACTTCGGGCGACAGATTCTCGCACTCGTGTCGAATGTTGTCCTTGAGGGCTTCTAGGGTCTCGAGCTTGTTCACGTAAACACGGGACTTAAAAAAACCCCACAAAAAAAAGTCTGAAACGGTTAAATCGGGCGATCTTGCGGGCCAGTGCAAACCGCCAAAACGAGAGATGAGGCGACCCGGGAACGCCGACTTCAGAATATTGGTTGTGGCTCGCGCAGTGTGTGCCGTAGCCGTAGTACGTCCTGTTGGAACCACAGGTCCTCCAGTCCTAATTCGTCCAATTGCGGTAGAAAAAACTCGGTTAACATGGCCCTATAGCGCGCACCGTCCACTGTTGTCCTTTGACCAACGGCGTTCTCAAAAAAAATGGCCTGATGACTCCTCCGCACCATGCAGTAACTTTGAGCGGGTGTAATGGCTCCTCGTGCATTACTCGTGGATTGTCGGTGCCACAGAAGCGATAGTTTTGCTTGTTCACATACCCGCTGAGGTGGAAATGAGCCTCATCGCTCATTATGATTTTGGTCAAAAATCGTCCACTTCGTTCTAGAGGATGGCTTAGGCGTAGGTTACACGCGTTTGGCGGTCGATAGGTAGCAGCTGATGCACCGACTGGACTTTGTACGGGAACATTCGCAAATCTTTGACCAAAATTCGCCTTAGGGACGACCGGCTGATGTCTAATTGCGAGGCACGGCGTCTGGTCGATGTTTCCGGCGCCAGCTCGACATCCTCGTCAACAGCGGTGATATTCTCGGCACAACGGGCGCTCCGGGGCCGGCCACTCGTGTGGTCCCATACTCTTCAAGGTTGGTGGCCAAACGGCGCAGTGTTTGCGCAGCCGGTGTCGGACGGCCGTGGAATCGGCGACGGAATTCGCGCTGCGCCAACACTACAGACAATCTGTTACGCAAAAAAACAGACACGATTATTCCGCGTTCTTGGGGAGTGTATCGCTCCATGTTCACTTGTATTCTACATCTGTCTAGTCCACAAATGTCAAAACAGATTTGACATTGGCGGCCATTTGCAAAAATAAGACCATCTTTCAATAGGATGATCTCTTTTGGTCCACCTTGTTGCAAACTTTAAGCAGAATGGTAGTACCTAACTATTTATAAAGGAAAATTTAAAGGACACCAATAACCCACGCAAATCTCCACTCATAACAGTCCCAACAGTGCTTCCGAATTTTTAGTCACGAACTCGCCCCATCCATCCAGATGCATCGCAAAATCCGCTTTAACCTGTCGTTTATCAGTGCTGCAATTGCAATTTAATTGAATTACCTAGCGCATAATTGGGTGCATCGTGCAGCTAAATTTAGACTTCCAACTAAACTTCGCCAGACACCTCCGCCAGAGATTACGAGTACTCCCGCTCCGCAAACGACGGATCAATGTCGACACTAATGCACGCCTTTAAGTCAAATTGCGATCTCATATACGACTGCATTCGAGTTCTAAAATTAAACTCCGCAGTCGGTACCCACATCCTCTGCAGAACGAGCGCACAATTCCACACGCGACTACAATTATGCTATGACGCGCCGCAAACGAATGCATTTTTCATATATCTATCCACAGTGCAGTCGAGGAGGAATCCTTTCCTAGTCCCTAATTTAGGATTGAGTCGCGTCGCGTCACTTCTCACTTCACTTCTTTCCGTCTGTCTTTTGCTTTGCTGTATAGCTGGCTCGCTCGAATTTCACGCCATCGCGAGCTAACGTTCCATCTGTCTAGTCGTTTATGCGAACGACTTGGAAACGAAGACGTCGCTCTTATTACATATATTCGCTGGCATGACTTTATCATGAAAATTATCCTTATTTCGATTTGTTTCTCTGTTTTGGTTGTTTGTTCCGTAGCAGAGTCGTGCGCGATGGAAATCTTTTTCAAGTTTTTGTGTCGGCCGCAAGAGGGGGTTCGCTTGTACCTACTAACACGAATTTGTTGCAGGGAAGGAATTGGAAAATCTACCACTCGGAATTCATGTCATGTGCCGGCGGATAATCCGCCGTTGGATTTTGCTACTGTTCCTACATTTTCTTCTGTGTAAGCACATTGGTATTGGAAAGTGCACTACAACGGGTGCAGGGTGTTGTGTAAGAACGGCTTTGAAAAGTTTATTTCATTGGGGGGGTGCAACTGCGATGAATGTGTCCAGACAGTGGAAAAAGTGTTAATGCGTTGCCAGTTTTGTTTAGGGGGAACTTTTCCAGCAGGATTGTTGTGCTGAATTGTAAAATCTGTTTTCTTGTCAAAGCTGTTTTTGTTTCAAAAAGAAAAGTTTTATGAGTTGAGGAAATTTGTTTGTAAAGAGGAAAATTGCATTTACAACAGATGCTTGCATTTTTGTAGAAAGTCTGGGTTTTTTTTATGATTTGCAACAAAATTGGGTTGGATGGTCTTCTTTCAAGAGATGTACAGGGGGCATATAAGTTTTATTCAACCTTTTTGCTCGATTTATTAATTTTTAAAGAGAATCATGGGGACATTTTTTGATCGACCACATCTTGCTTGGGTCTTCCTTTAAGGGTTTAACAGCTTATTTCTTAAATAAAATGCAACTTACATGAGATACCTACCTCAAAACAAATTTATTGGCTGGAATTACTGTCAAAACATTTATGAATGGAGTTCGACTTCGTTTAAATGGGAACGTACCAGCGGTCAATACGTTGAACCCAATTTTCGATGCCTCGGCCGCACATTTCGACCGATACGGCCGCTATTTCTCGTTCAATATTGACTTTGAGCTCTTAAACGTCGCCGGCTTGTTGGTACAGCCCAATGATTTAATGTAGCCCCATAAAAAAAGTCTAGAGGCGTTAAATCACACGATCTCGGCGGCCAATAGATGGGTCCGTTTATCGAGATATTTCGTTCACCGAACTGAAACTTCAATAACTCGATTGTTGCACCCGCTGTGTGGCTTGTGACACCGTCTTGTTGGAACCACATATCACTGATGTCCAATTCATGCAATTGTTCAGGGAAATAACGTTCCAACATGTCTCTGTAGCGAATACGACGAAAAAAACGGCCCAATGACGCCACCGCCATGAAAAGGGCAACAAACACTGAGGTTAGATTCTGTAAGGCGAAAACGTTGAAACGTTATCGGGCGCACGAACAATTTGTTCCAAGTTGCAGAAGATAATCGTTCTTGCACACGAAAACGTCTGACCCTGATTTTTTGCGGATGAAGTGCAGTAATGCATATTTGCTTCTTGACAAAGCCGTTTAACCAAAAATGCACTTCATCGCTAAAGATGAAAATTGGCGTGAACGATCTTAAAGCTGCAACCACCGACTCGGAATTTCGGTAGTGAATTTAAATTATTTTTTGTAAACGTTGTTCCTTCGTTCACTTCACCATGATAAAAATGTTGATTTTACTAAATATTTTGACTTTGACAACTCTGTGGTCGGTTTAGGGGGCGTGCACACTGAAAGTTTGAAGTTGTTAAGTCAATAATGAAAGACCCTTTATTGAAAATTCCCGAAGTGTCCTCAAAATGACACAATTTTACAATTTTCCAATATAAGCAAATTTTGCTTCTTTTTTTTATATAAAATTACTTATTCTAAGATGTTTTGCATAAGAATTTTTCTGAGAAAACTACATATTTCTGCTATCTTTTTTTTTTAAGTTTTTAATTTTAAAAGTAAGTAAGAATTAAAATTTTATCGCAGTACGCATAATTAAAACCCACCCGTTTGGTTGTGGTTTTCTTTATATATATAGGTGGAAGTATCTCAAATCCCAGAAGCGATAACCGATTATATAAACCGCACAGCGAACAGAAGACCAAAATCTTAAGTAAACTCTTTCAGTAAAAGGTTTTGTGAGCATCTAGGCGTAGGGAACTTACACGGACTGTTGTCACCTTTTGTTATGTCACCATCGCACTACACATGGAGATTCTGTGAATATTTTAGACGTCATTGTCACTCAGTTAGTGGGCTCACAAAGACCGAAAAACGATAAGCAAATAACAGCGTTCTTGTTGAACACAACCAGTATACACCAGATGACACATAGATGAACTGTTACTCGCTTAGGTCATCGATTTGGTTATTGCAAAAGTTTGAACAATATTTTGAATAGGTACGCTACCATTTTTTATTACAGAATATTGGCAAAGTTCAGTTTTGTGTCCAAATCGCTGATGCCGAATGTTCTACTCAGCCATAAAAGTTTAAGATAAATAGTAATGAAAGGAGCAAACGTAAAGGGTGTTTTTTTAGAGGTTGGTTTTTTGAATAGAGATAAACTGACATTTTGTGGTCAAATCTGGCAACTCTAATGTCATTTTTGTTCAGTTTGGTTCGCCATTTCATCATGAACATGTTGACAAATGAACAACGCTTGCAAATCGTGCAAATTTATTTCGAAGATAATGGTTCAGTTCGCGAAGTTTACCCCAAGCTCCGTTTATTTTATGGTCGACATAATCGTCCATCAGAGCAATTAATTCGGTTAACCATGGATCGTTTTCGCACTACGTTTACTCTATGTGATAATACGCATCCGCAGACACGTCGAACAGTGCGCACCGAAGGAACAATTGCCGCTGTAGAGCAAAGAGTTGAAGAGGACCCGAATGAATCGATTCGCCACCGTGCACAGGAATTGGAGCTTTAACCGACTATTTTGTTCCCGAATTGGATGGCATGAATGTGGATGAGATGTGGTTCCAACAAGACGGCGCTACATGCCACACAGCGCACATCAAAATCGATTTATTGAAGGAAACATTCGATCAGCGCATAATTTCGCGGAATGGACCTGCCAATTGGCCACCAAGATCGTGTGATTTGACACCATTGGATTATTTTCTTTGGGGATATGTGAAGTCGCTCGCCTACGCCAACAAACCAGAAACGTTAGTCGACTTGGAAGCCAACATTCGTGGCGTTATTGCCGACATACAGCCCCAAATGCTCGAAAAGTGGTTGAAAATTGGTCCTCTAGACTTGGCTTTACTCGAAGCAGCCGCGGAGGCCACATGCCCGAAATCATATTTAAACATTAATGGCATAAAACAATCCTTCCAATCATCAACCATCAAAGCCAAATTGATGGACATTAAAACGATTTTCTTGTGTTTTATTTCAATTCGAAGTTCTATACCTCTAAAAAAACACCCTTTAGAACAAACTTGCAGACGAGTGTTTCTTCCTCAGGTTCAAAAAATGGCCTAAATGTTGGATAACATTACGCACTCGCATTTTTGCATGGAATTGGACAGAGGGATCCGTTTGTTCAAAGTCAATGCTACAATATAGGCATAAGAATGGGGTCACAAAACAGACGCCTAAAGTGTCATGCGCATGATTACAGATATGTAAAACGGACACAAACACAAGTTCCGGCTACTAGCATTTCTGCAATCACTTAAAAACGCTTCCATTCCTGATTTACAAAAACATGTCAAATGAGAGTGGTAATTAGTTTCAGTAAATTTGGCAAACAATTCATTATACGAATTATACGAAATAAATAATTAAGTGTCCGTTCCCCACATCCGGAAGCCATTTTATTTTGTATAATTTTCCCATAATTCCCACTGCGAAAACAAAATGGCCGACCAAAATACGTGTCACGAATGTTTTTCTCGTTTGTGCTGTCACTTTCCGTCAGATGACTTTTTAGAATTGGGAATCCCTTTAATCTTGAGATGTTGTAAGTCCACTATAACCGAGTGCGTTTTTATCAAGGGTTAAAATTAACAAAGTCTCGAGTATTCGTTGTTGAAAACTACCGAGATAAAAAGGTTAAATATAAACACACTTCATCACTTAGTTTCAACCAATTTTCTAGATTAATGGCAATCAAACAGTTTTATTTTGGTTTTTACGACCAAGAGAATTTGGGAGGGGGGAATTGATAAATCGGTTGTTTTTAAATGAGCTTCCTTCAACAAGCTGACTCGGTTATTTTTAATCCACTAACTGTGTAGAAGCTGCGTGCCTTAGACAATTGTCCTCAGGAAGTTAGGTCTCCATACTGTCAAATACATTCTTCTGTCTTGCACTTTTATGTCGCATTTCCGCAAGTTCCTAGGAAAGATTTGTGTGCTCTACTCGCGTCCCAATAGAGTTCAAGTACCTATTTAATTGTAATTTTAAAATTCGGTTTAAAACTTTTGCTTCTAAGAGTTGCACTGTAAAATCGGACGAAGGCGCAAATAAAAATTCTATTGAAAAGAAGGTTACATTTTAGGCGCACACGAAAAGATGCCTCCAATCTGCTGAGTGTACAGCTACTAGATAGGATTAGTTACACCACCCGTTGAGACGACAAAATTCACAAAAGATTAACCCCAAGCCAACAAATTTTAAAAAACAAAAGCCATGCATTTATGAAACTTGATTAACCCACCTCATCCTCCTCCGCCTTTGCTATTTGACCACCAATTGTGCCGCTTGCAAGGATATATGCTCACTGTAATTAGCTTATAGCTACAAATACACAACACAACATTTCACACACCACCTACTCACGGCGACCGCCTAACATCGCGGTTGTGCTCCAACTAGATAAGTACTCCAAGATTGCAGCTCCAAATGTGCGGGGCACCTGTTTTTCTTTTCCTTAATAAGCCACATCCTCCACATGGAGTACAACATTAAAAAAAAAATGTGACTGACACCACACAATGTTTTATTATCTCCCGGCATCCTGTCATAACTACATCCTTTGAAAATGTCTCTCCTCGAACGCAAAGTCATTCTATAAACACACACATGATCCCCACGCAAACCACTGCAGATGGAATTTTAAATACTTTGTTTGCTCAAAAGTCCTTGTGCCTCATAATGTTCGCCTCACAAATGACTGTTGGTGATGGCTGTGCTGCTTTTAGAGTGGCAGGATACCATTCTTCTCGGAAATGTACACCCATAGCCGTACTTGCGGTGATTACATAAATGCATATGTATATATTTTGGTTACCTTTATCGCTGAACATACATTCCGCCCGCAACCGGCGACATTTGACAATGACGCGACGACGACAACGTCAACTATGATGGTTGAAGGCAAAAGGCAATCAACCGAGAAATCTACATAGGCACTTGGGAACGTTGCACATCTAGTGACCCAGTCATCTCGTTCTCGGAATTCTATGGGTGTTGACATGTTTTTTGTTTTTTTTTTTCTGTGTGTTGCTTCTCATCTTCCGCCATCAAATAAAGGAAAAGAAGCATAAAACAAACAGAAAGGAGGAAAAGTGGGGGTGAATTCCATTCTTTTCTTAAACGTAGTTCCTCATTACGACAAAAGGATACGTCCACCGTCAGCGTGTGCAATGTTATCCTTCTAAATTGCGCACCAGTGCCATTAACTGAACTGGAAAACGACTTCGTTTTATGCTGGCTGCCATTATTGACTTTAGTTTGTTGTACTTATGTGAGGTGAATGATTTTTTTTTAAGAGGTTTAGGTACCTTTATAGAATTTCACAGGCTAAAAGGTAAAGGGTTGAATAATTCCTGAAGGACACACACGCAGAAGAGGGTGCATTATGTGGGGGAAATATGCACGTGAAGTTCCGGTTGTTGTTCTAGTGTAGCCATTGTTGTTTTTGAGTTAGGGGGGAAATGAAACCACCCCATGAGCTAATGGGGGTTTTTGGCTATAAAGAAGTGCAATGGCGGTGAGGATGTCTGCTGTTGGTCGCTTAGGTCGTGATGGGTCAATTGGTGGATAAAAGTGGAGAGGGACTAGGCTAATTGTAGGTACACCGGTTTTTTTGTGTGTTTAAGTTAGGTTGGGGTATAGGCAGGGGAAAGTCAGGACAGGAGAATATCCACTGCATCCACAAGAACGCACGGAATAAAATGCGATCTTTCAGAAAAAGATAAACAGGGATGTTATTTACGTATACAGGGTGAGGACCGAGTGGAGTTCACAATTCAGAAAAAAGCATTTCTCCACAAAAGCAAAAGAAATCAAACAAAACAAAACAGGTCTGTAAAGGAACTAGGACTATCTTCTCAAAGCCATTCGTCGCATACAAGATCCTATGCAACGTACTGTGTGAACGTCTCAAACCGTTCTGCAACACACTAATCGGCACGTACCAGTGTGGCTTCCGGCCCGGCAGATCGACCATAGACCAAATTTTCACACTGAGGCAAATCCTGGAAAAGACCAATCGAAACTCACCACCTATTCATCGACTTAAAAGCCGCATATGACAGCATTCATCGACAGGCGATTTATGTGGCGATGGCCGAATTCGGGATCCCGGCAAAACTGATCCAGATATGTAGCGTGACGCTGGAGAACACACGCTGCAACGTGCAATTTGGAAGTAGTTCCTCCGAGCTATTCCAGACATGCACCGGATTTCGGTAAGGAGACGCATTATCATGTGACTTCTTCAATCTCGTGCTAGAGCAGATAGTGCGCAGGGCAGGTGTCAACACGGAAGGCACTATCTTCAACAGATCCGTCCAGCTACTGGGGTATGCAGACGATATTGACTTCATCGGTCGCTCCCAGCGTGCCGTGATAGAGGCTTTTACGGCGATTGAAGAACAGGCGAAAGTCGTTGGCCTTGTAGTAAATGAGGACAAGACTAAGTACATGCTATCAACAAACAAACCAGCATCTGTCCACCGCCTAGGACAGAACGTCACTATTGATAGCAACAATTTCGAGGTAGTTAAGGAGTTTATCTACCTCGGAGTAAACATGAACTCCACAAATGACATCCTAGTGGAGATCCGGCGAAGAATTACCCTAGGAAACCGCTGCTACTTCGGTTTGGCAAAACAATTGGGTTCAAAACTCCTAACTCGAAGGACAAAATGTATGCTTTACAGAACCCTTATCCTGCCAGTTCTGCTTTATGGCGCCGAGTGCTGGACGATAAGCAGGAAGGGAGAGCTGATACTAGGCTCCTTCGAAAGAAAAATTCTTCGGCGGATTTTTGGTCCTGTGTGCGAGGAGGGCGAATGGAGGAGAAGATACAACCGGGAACTCTATGAGCTGTACCAAGATGTGGATGTAGTCCAAAAGGCCAAAATAGGTCGACTACATTGGCTCGGCCACATCGAGCGAATGGACAATAATGCTCCAGCTAAGAGGATCTTCGAATCCCAGCCGCCAGGTTCGAGACGACAAGGAAGACCGAACCTCCGTTTCAAAGACCAAGCCATCGCGGATGCAAGAGCGCTTGGTCTGGACAACTGGAAGCAGCGTAGGTACTCGGGATCGCAGAGGATGGAAGGCTACAGTGCCGAGTCCGAATGGCTGAATTGAGGAGCCCTCCATGACGGTTTTCCTCGCGATGTTTAAAAGCTTAAAATTCAATGGTTAAGTTAGATGGACCACATGGAACTTATTGACAACAACGCTTTGAGTTCATCCGGCTTGTTCGGTTCGCAGCTACCGCCATCTAACGTCTAGTACTGTTATTTAAAGTGTTTCCACCGACACCACCAGCAGTACTGACTTCGATTGTTTGATTTATACAAGGTGGGCCAAAAGAAGTCAACCGATGTTGTTTGTCTCTCATTATTTTTCTAAATGAAAAACTTCGATTTTGTTTTTTGATTATGTTTATTTGAACCTTTAGAATTTTATTGGTACCTACACAACAAGTCGAATGCAATTTAAAAATTAAATTGCTCTGTCAACTTAAAAGTGACAAAAATTCAAAATCTCACATCACCCTGTGTCTGAAAAAAGACAGCAAACGTCAACATCCAACAGAGAGCACCATTACCGTCATTTACGGCGACAATTACTACATGTCGTGTGCAGAAAGCGTGCGCTACTACAGCGTAAAGTGTGTTTCTGGTCGTTACCGCTGGTAAAGTGGAAATATTATCCCAATCCCTTTGTTCCACAAAGTATCCCATGATCTCGGCATCTTGCAACTACGAGTGTGTTCCATCTGGTAAATGCCTTCTTAATGAATCACCCGTATCACTATGCGCGGCTGGCACACGTAATTACAAGCAATTCGCTTTATTAGATTCTCCAGTTGTTGCTACACAAAAGACCCCCGTTTACGTTCTCTCTTTTTTCCTTGTCCGCGCCTTTTGACTTTTATCACCTCATTCCATCCTAGATTTGGAATAGTTGATTGCGAGCTTGTCTTTTGAGGTGGCTCTTTGATGCATTTCTAAAGAGATAAAAATGATTTATAACACAAAAAGATGCGTTCCACACGTTATATTGCAGCAGCCAAGGAGAGTCTCCACAGAAAGGTCCACACGAAAGGTATGTTTGTTTTGGGGATTTTTTTTAAAGACACCCAAGTAGGAGTATTATACGGGTAATAACAAACGACACGCGTTGACCCTTGAAATCGGGTAATTTGAGATTTTACTTCTGATTAAAGGCTCATTCTCGAAGCCAGAGTTTTGTTTCCCTGTCGAATTGTTACACAAAATGTAAATTAGCCATTAACATGAAAGGGTTAAGCTGTTTTTATGTAGCTCTTGAGATACATACCTATGATTTGATTAAGTTTAAGACAACGAAAAAGGACGTTAAGGTGTTTTATAGTTTCTTGTGCTTGTTTTAATTTATCGCTTTGCAATGGTAATGATGTGTCAGACTGTGATATAGTAGTCTCCAAGGTATTTCGAGTTCCAGGCATTGAATGTACAAATAAAATTCATTTGAAAATCTTTTTTCTATTATAACCTTAAATACTGTGCCAGATAATGCAGAAAATAGAGAAGAAGCTCGAAAAGCTGTCAGACCAAAATATCGTATACAATACATCCTCTGCTAAAGGGTTTTCCAATAAGAGGTGTTATTTTGGTATTCAAAGAAAAATTTAATTTTTTGAGATAAATTATCGGATGTTTATTTCATTATAAAGAATAAGGTATGCCGTTAATAATGAAAAACAACATCAGCCAAATGGCCACCACGAGCACGCATACAGGACCATATCCTTTTCATGAAATTTTCCACAACCAAATCGCAAAGTGGCTGCTCTATGTCCTCGATAGCCTCACGAATTTTATCTTTGAGGTCTTGAATCGACGCTGGGCTGTTGGCGTAGACCTTATCTTTCACGTGGCCCCAAAGGAAGAAGTCGCAAGGTGTTAAATCACAAGATCTCGGTGGCCAATTGTGATCACCTCTTCGAGAAATATAACGGTCCGGAAACTTTTCCCGTAAAAGATCAAACTTTTCGTTGATTGTGTGGCACGGAGCGCCGTCTTGTTGAAAGCAAACGTTGTCCAGATCAATACCATCAAACTCCGACCATAAAAATGGTTTGTGGAATGCCCAATTCCAAAGAACGAATGGACAAACCTGGGTTTTCTTCAACACTTTGGGCTACAGCAGCAATATTCTCAGTTGTTCTTGAGCGACGTGCACGGGTTTTTTTCTTCACATCGCTAACTTGTCCCAAAATCTCAAATTTTTCCACCAATTTCTGTATTGCGGTCCGACAAGGTGCTTCACGACGACCAAAAAATGCTTTAGTTTTGAGAACTGTGACTGCAAGATTTTCACCATTTTTGTTGTGAATTTTATTTCAATGCGTTGTTGAAGCGTGTTACGTTCCATTTTCAGTAATGGCTTAGTTTCTACTTATCAAATGTCAAAGAATAAAAGCTTCAAAAGTGATAGCTACCGAAATAGCGGGTAATTTACAATAACACCTCTCATTGGAAAACCCTTTATTTACTTTATATACTGAAATTCGTGCCATATGCATGAAACATCCCATTGACAAATAAAATGTCAATGACGTTAGACAGAAGGTAATATAAAATGTTCCTCAGCGACAACGGAATTTCCCCTTTTCTCCCGCACCACAATAAGAAAATCTGTCAATAATTGAAAAGAAATCATTCGTCTTATCTTTCACATTTGAAAATGATACTGTGCAGGCGATATGTCATACGTCAATTGAGTGTCAAAAATCGGTCAATAATCTATTCACTGAAGCTTAGAAAATCAATTTCGAAAAAGATACTTATTCATATCTTGCAACGTTTTTACATTTATCAATCAGTACCTACAAATATTCGACTTAATAAAATCTCTCCACTCCCAAAGACACAATGCAACCTCCTTCTATAAATCCCCAAAAGTCACCGGTCAAGGTCAGACGAACAAAAAATTCCTCCCTGCCCGAACGCACAACATCAATGGAAATTCCCATGTCAATTTTTGGTAAATAAATTGCCTCTATTGCGTTCCTAATTCAATGCCACTTCAAAAGAAAAACCGGAAATCTCTACACAACACAATACTGCTTGTTTGTGGACATAACAATGTCGCTTCTTTGGTTTCTATACATTCTTTAAGAATAAACATTTCGTGCCATACTTGCACAAGTGTTTCTATATTTTCTCATTTTCTTCTCTAAAGCGTTTCTATTTTGTTATCTTTTAAACTGTCATTAACTTCTCTCATGTAGAGATTAGGTGACTGAAAATGAAAATAATTGTAGATTTTATTAGACAGTTGACATCTGCTGAAATTATGCCGCTTCTTTATGAGATTTTTATATGAACCGTAAAAAAAAGTGAAACACTGAGAAAGTGTCACTTTCGCTTGTAAATTTTAACTGTCATACTCATAAGAGCTTCTGCGATAGAAACAAGCAAAAAGTAATTATGCAAACTGTATTCAGAAAAGATATTCATTTCATACGATTTGACATGTGAGTCACCCCAAATGAATTCCATTTAATTTTGCCAACCTCTTTTTCAATTCCATTCTTGTTTCGTTTTCTCAACTACTAACTGTCAATGATGACAATAATCCACTTAATTACAAAGCAAAATGGATATAGGAAGAATTTAAATTGAAAAGGAGTACGAAGAGATATACAACGCATGGGCAGCGCAACACCAACAGGTAACACAGGTTTTATGTGATGTTTGTATTTCACAGGCGGGAGTTAGGTACCGACCGGACATTCCAGACATTCCCAACTTCTACAGTCTACACTCTACACAAAAAGGCGGTGCCTGTGTGCCTTTTGAAGGCACCTTCTTGTGTTGAGATATGTTTCTCCCAGGCTTGGGCGCTGTGTGTAACGAGAAATATTGTTCTCCTCTTTTATTAAGTATAGGCTAGGCTCGGCATTCCTTTCTGGCTTTGGTGTCCTCCTTTTTGCTTTATTTTTTTGTTAACCACCCGCATTTTTTGTTACATCGCTGCAACGTGCATTCACCCGCATTATTGACGCGATCGCATTTATGTGTGCGTATGGATGGATGGACTGTGTGCACAATGTGAGTATGAGCATGATCAGCCGGCATAATTGTGTGAAGTGCAGGGCCGGCTACTGGCTTTGGATTGTTGGTTTAAAGGTGAAACGGGAGTGTTACCAGATTGGTTGAAAAAAATTAACAAGACTGGATTTTGTTGCAAGTTTTCTTGGTATAGGTACCTAGTTTTCAGTTTTAAATATTATACTGGTAATTTTTAGATTTCCCTAAAAAGTCGTTGGTTTGTGCAACCTACAATAAATCTATTGTATTATTGAGGAAGCTTTAAATTTGTTATTAGTACTCCTTTGAGCTGGGACATGACGCAGAAATAATATTGTTCAAATGTGACTGTGAAGGGAAATATTGTGAACTATTTTTTATAGTTTCAGACACATTTCTTAGACACAAATTTTGGACAAATAGGACATAGGACTACCGCACTATTAGGCCAAACATTCAAAAATTGCCGGCACTTCTTCTCAACAAAGAATTGAGAGAAAATTCTGCAAAATGTTTAATTTGTTGCAGCAATTTTTCCAATTACATTTTTAGCATGTTCACAAAGACCACACGTCACATTTGGTCCGTTCTACCAATCAACTTCGTTCCAAAAGGAACCCCCCTTTCAAATCCTCATCTGTTCCTATTAATTTCAATCCGATGAAGCCAATTAAACCGTGCACTGCACGCGAATAAAATCCTACAGAACAACACTCAAATGCATCAGCGAAAACGCCGGCGAATTTAATTCTAATTTTCTGCCCACAAAATACCTACCCAACGACAACGAATGACATGCAACTTAATCAGGATTCGTGTAAATTGAAACCCGCACCGGAACCGCAGCCGCATGCAAATAATTTCAAACCGTATAGCGGTTCCTCTTTTGTGAATGACTTGAATTTGCCACAATTTATCACGGCAGTGAGGGCAGACTCCAACCGTGCGTGTGCTCGTGTGCATTTAAAAATAAAAAAAACACCACATGATTAGTGTGGCGGTTAGATTTAAATCTAATCCAGAGGACACTCTGAACAGGACACACATGGTTGAATTGAAATGCTAAAAAATAAATTAGCTCGAATGTCTGAATGGGTTTTCAATCAGACAAATTCAATCAGCTAATAGACTGTGCGACGGTTTGACCGTTAGACTGGCCATCAAAGAGAATCAATTTTACTTCGGAATTAGTTTGCAGACGGACGATTCACGTGAGTTGACTGATTGAAGGGACAAATGTTTGAATGCTCAAAAGCGGGTATATACGCTTCACCTATTCTTTTAGCGCGGTGCCAAGCATCGTTTTTAGAGTCCAGCGATGTCGATATTTTTGATACAAAATTATCTATTGTGACCTACAAAAATGTTATAGTGAAGGTTAAGAATGACCCATAGATATTATTTTTTTCAACTTATCAACCGCAGGCCTTGCTACATAATAAGTAGTAACAAATTATAGACTCGAAATTTACGGGAGTTCACAATTCAAATTTTGTATTTTATAATGAAGCCATTGGGCCATAGCAATAAACATTTTTAGTCTCGACTCTTAATTTTCGTAGGTCACTGTGGCTATATTTTCCATACAAATTTCGCAATTGTGAGCTTCAGCAAATTTAAAGTTGATACTAAAAATGTTTATTGCTAAGGCCCATTGTGATTTGTTTAAATTTACTATCCAACAATGTTTTTTTTTTTATTAATGCTTGAAGTGTTGCACTTCTGATTCAATTTTACGAGCTGAGCGTAGCATAGCGCCGTGCTATTAACAAATTTTAGTTTTGTCTTTAAATTTACGGAAGCTCACAATTGCGAAATTTGTATGGAAAATACAGCCACTGTGAACTATTAAAATTTAGAGTCGAAACTAAAATTGTTTATTGGTAGCTTATAATTATTTAAAACTATTAGAATTAGAACCACACGTCTTACTTCCAACAAATTCTGATTCGATTTTTAGTTTAGGACAGTTCACAATTGCTTATTTCGTATGGAAAATGTAGTCACAATTGCGAATTTCGCATGGAAAATTGTGGACACTGTGAACTGCTTTGTCACAACAAAACATTTGAAGCATGGTACTCACTAACAATAATCCAGTATCCAGTTTAAATTGTACAAAATCACAATAGCGACAACTGTGACCTATAATTAATTTAAATTGCATATAGCAGAGAATATAATTAAAGCCCGAATGTTAGAAATAGCAGCAGATAAATTATTGCTTTGTTTTATTTAACGGACTAAACAAAGTAAAGTAGACTAATACGCTAAAAATAGTTTATCGTGTCAGGTCACAATACTCCTTCGTATTCATAGCAGAAAAGTGTCAACAATAAGTAGATATATATTTCTACTTCAGATAATAGAAATCCAATGGCAATTGCTGTCATCTGGTTTCATGATCAAAATCTTTAACTTAACTCATTCTAAAAGAAAAATATCACAGTGGACCACATGGCAGTCATCTTTGGCCCCAATTGTTCTGGCAATCCTCCCATTTCTACTTACGAACTTATTGTTGACAATTTGGTGGTGGAAAACTTACCTAAAAAGAAACAAAGAGAAACAAAATATTAGTCACGCGCATAAGTCAAAATTTAGTGCATAAAATATTCTCCAAACTAAATCGTAGTTAAACATCCAGTGAATCATGTTTTAAAAGTTAATTTCACGCCTGAAAAAATATGAAGCCGATGACGAAGTGATTTTACAAACAATTTAAAAAAAATTTCTTCGAAGAAACAGAACACACAGCTTCACAGTAAATTAGATTTCACGTCGAGGAATTTTTCAGTAGGAGTTATGTCTATTCGCCAAGTTACAGTTGCAGATCATTGACTTGGCTGCTATCGATTGTGAAGAGTTCTTCAAGAAGTAGGCCTTAGGAAAAAATTAAATTCGTCATTGAGTGCTGCGATGAAGTACCTATTTGAATAAACTTTTAATAGGAACGCCTTTCCACACATGGAAGTGAAAATTGTGTCGTATATCCTACTAAATTAAAGCGGAAAGTCTCCGATCTGAAGACTGGATTATTTAAAAAATACAGGGCAAAATTAAAGTTGAGTTCCTTCGGATTCATGGGGTATTTTGGGACGAAATGGGGGACCTATGCATGGACGAGCAATTCAAAAGGTATTTTACTTTTATTTCGTTGGAAAGTCAACTTAATTGCGTGACGGCTTCAGCCCCTGATATAAGATTAAAAGCAATTTTCAAAGGCAGAAATAACAGTAAACTCAGCTGAAGGCGCCTATTTTCTTTTATTCCGTTTCAAGGCTCTTGGCGCTCTGTCTTCCAAGACCTCATAAGCACAAATAGTTGCAGACACAGATTGTAAAAGCTTCCTGGGAATGCCATCAGGTCCCACTGTGTTGGTATTCTCACAGAAGAACCATACTATAATCTGTTCAATTTATATTTTCAATACAGGGAAGATAGGCTATTTGCCTATGTATTACTATTATGGATTTTAATAAGCTGTCTCCATGGTTGCCATAGTGAGCTTGGCTTGGTTTTTGTTTCAGTGGCAATTATTGTGATTGAGTGCCGTGAGAGTATCTACAGGCAACATTGGTAGAAAAAAGAGCTTCCCATAAGGCCTGTACTGAAAATATAAAATGAACAGAGTATAGGTGTTTCAGTACACAATGAGCAAAAAAATAGAATAATGCAACCGTTGAAACTCGGTTTCAGTTCAGTTTATTTAATTTGTCAAGTTCATCATTTTAAATTTGCATGTCATCCTTGACAGATGTCAGCGTTATTCTTTCAGAGTTCTCCGTCAATATTTAAGTAACAGAATAGAATTTTTTGAAAGTCATAAAAATAGGACTTATCGCTCCTTTTTATCTTTTCGTAAATTTTTGACACATTCCTTAGCTCACATAATCCCTTTATGGTTGACCCTAAAAGCGACACTGGTGATATAACTTCCACTTTGAGTTCAATTATATATTCGGAGATTTGTACCTTGAGCTGATACCTGTCAGTGATCGTTTATAATTCTAAACGTTCTGGGGTGAAATCGGGTAAGGTGACAGTTGATTGTCGTTTTTGATTATTCACTCTTCTTTGCTCAGCGTAAAGCGATCACAAAAAACTGATGCATTTTTGGCAGTACTTAGAGTGAACGTCACTTTCCTGCCGACGCTGTCATTCCGAGCAGCTGATAGGTGCAATTATATTCCAAATGTTTCTATTGTGAAAAATGTGAGTGAATTTAAAATACTAAATATTTTTTTTCACTAAAGTTTTTCATTTATTTAAAGTTAAGGCCGAGGTGCATATCTATGAAAATGACACAACTGTATAAAAGCGACACCTAAATAGCTGTCACATGAAATTGATCGCAAAAAAAGCAATTGTCAATTTAATAATGATTTTGATTGTCAACTATCAACAATCACCTTAGCCGATTTCACCCCTGTATTTTTAGCACTCAAAATTTCACGCATCGCATTTACTACCCTATAAAATGACAGAAGTTAAAATATTTTTACAACAAAAATTTACAACCAAAAGAAGTATCCAAAGTGCAAAGTCGTCTTTGGTCTTCATTATCTTAAATGTGTGCCTTCGAAATGAAGTCGTTCACCAGTTCAAACGCTTTGCTAATCACTTCAGATCACGACATTGTCAAAAATGACGTAAATATTGCAAATTAGCTTTGCACGAACACGAATACAATTAATTGACCAACAAAATGTATATTACCAAAGAAATAAAACATATAAACATTTTATTACAACCGCGAATTAGAACTTGACAAACATTTGAGTTAAGAAACAATTTGTGATAATTAATTACGCAGAAAAAAAAACAATTCAAAATACCATTCGTCCGAACTGACCATTGACCAACGCCAACGAATATGCAATGGAAAATTCCAATTGATTTCCACTGACTGACGCATGACAACAATAATTACCTGTTGGAATTTCTTTGGCAATTTTCTTGCAATTTCTATGACTGGTATGTCCAGCTCCAGTGAAGCGTAGAAAATTGTCTTATTTCGAATTTCGCAAGAGTCAACCGCATTTCTGTGGCGCGACCCCATACGGTAATTAGCCAACGCCATCTATCTATGCACAATATCCCATAGAGGATAGAGAAACCGAGAACGCAGTGGGCACTGCATGTATACGAATCCGCTGCAACCATGTTCAGTCAGTGTGGCTTGTAATAAGACGACAGCCGCGACGTTTGCCTTTAACCAGTTCCCTCTGTCAATATCTCACATGCGAGGTATGTAGCGCACATATTATTTAGGCAAAAATAAATATAAATAATAACCATAATGAATTTAATGGGCAGGTACGCGCGCCATATTTCTGTGTGGGGGGCTTAAGGAAAACAGGCCCGGCCAACTTTTGTACCTGCAACTGAACAACAAAAAGGTGTGTGTTGCGCAATTTGTCGAACGCATCGTCGCGTAGGTATGCAACCAACTGGTGTGCCGCTGGTGCGTCCTATCAACAACAAGAGTAACAATGCCAAATTGCGAAATTGATTATTAGCTGGTTTATAAGCCGCAGAGACGTTTTTCTTCGATTTAAATTGCGATATGTGCCAAAGACCCCTCAGGGCGTGAGCGTGAGTATACGTGTGCGCTAAAAAAAAAAGGAAATCTACGGAGGAGATAATATATGAACAATAAAATGTATTAAATAATAATTTTCGCTCGTTGTTAATGTTGCGCCCACGGGTGAGGTCTTTCCCCCTCTGGAATGCAGCTTTGGTTGGATTGGATTGGATTATTGGAGATTATGCGGGTCATAATGTTGCTGCAAGGCCAATGGATGTAATTTTGTAGTCAATAACAATTAGGGAACGAAATTAATAATTGTATTACCAAGTGGAACCTAAGGGCACACCAGGAAGTGCTTTTAAAGTTGTTGGCGTTTTGTTGCAGTCATTGTCAAGCAAGAAGTGAGTATTTTTTAAATATTTTAATAACGGTCCGAGAGCTTAATTGTGAGCGGAACCTGTCTTTAACTTGAACCTTCGGATAAAAGGCATTTGTGGAATTGATTTTGTAATGGCCTTCCTTTTGTTGTTGACGCATTTTTAAAAGGCAGATAGACACTGATCGGATGAACCGAAGACAGATAATGCATTGTGCTTACTAACATATATTTATAATATAAAAATGGTAGTTTATTTACTCAATTTATTACAAAAAGAATTATGACAACTTGTGTCTTAGAAAATATTTTACAAGACGGATGACTGTTAAAACTTACGAAGTTGGTTGTGGTTTTAATACACCACGGTTGTCAAAGGTGGAAGCGCAATATATTGCTAAGGCTGATACACATATGGAAATTATTTTATTTTGCCTTCTTACAATAATAACATATTTTAGTGGCCATGTTTAGTTTTGGATATCACAATGTCTAAATTTTTACAGAGATATTTATCAATAAAGTTCATTTAAAGAACTTTGGTTAAAAAACAACACAACATGTAACATCCCTTCAAATATTATGAACAATATTTCATCACCAACAGGATATATGTATAAACGAAAGTCCTTTTCCAAAAATACTGTAAGCCTGCTGAGTGTAAAATGTTGATAAAAACTGACACTTCTCGTTATGGTGACCATATTGTGAATCATTCCAATTCATGGACAATAGAAAAAGAAACAATACAATTTCCAGCTATTCAATTTCTTATTTTATTTGATAAATATGTACTTTAAAAAAAAACTTAAAATAAAGCGCATTTTTTAGTAAAGGGGTTTCCAATGAGAGGTGTTATTTTTTGGTATTCAAAGAAAAATGCCATTTTTTGAGATAAATGATCGGATGTGTATTTCATAATAAAGAGGAAGGTATGCCGTTAATAATGAAAAACAACATCAGCCAAATGGCCACCACGAGCACGCATACAGGACCATATCCTTTTCATAAAATTTTCCATAACCAAATCCCTGCCCAATGTCCTCGATAGTCTCACGAATTTTATCTTTGAGGTCTTGAATCGACGCTGGGCTGTTGGCGTAGACCTTATCTTTCACGTGGCTCCAAAGGAAGAAGTCGCAAGGTGTTAAATTACAAGATCTCGGTGGCCAATTGTGATCACCTCTTCGAGAGATAACACGGTCCGGAAACTTTTCCCGCAAAGTAAACGTTGTCCAGATCAATACCATCCAACTCCGACCATAAAAATGGTTTGTGGAATACCCAATTCCAAAGAACGACGATGGACAAACCTGGGTTTTCTTCAACACTTTGGGCTACAGCAGCAATATTCTCAGTTGTTCTGGAGTGACGTGCACGGGTTTTATTCTTCACATCACTAACTTGTCCCAACAGCTCGAATTTTTCCACCAATTTCTGTATTGCGGTCCGACAAGGTGCTTCACGACGACCAAAAAATGTTTTAGTTTTGCGAACTGTGACTGCAAGATTTTCACCATTCTTGTAGTGAATTTTAATAATTTCCATGCGTTGCTGAAGCGTGTATCGTTCCATTTTTAGTAATGGCGTAGTTGCAATTGTCAAATGTCAAAGAATAGCGGGTCATTCACAATAACACCACTCATTGGAAAACCCTTTACAAGAACTACACACGACTTTGCAGTTTCAAATTTAAAGCATTTTTTTTGGTAAAACTTGGAAAATTATAAACCCGCTCTAAGAGGGAAATTTCGGATATAACCAGCCCCTTGTAAGCGGTAACTATACTGATAGTCAGATTAAGTTAAATGGGTGTTTCACCCCTTTTTTAAATAATCCCATAGCCCATGGAGATTTCTACATTCACACTTTTTATGGGGTCTATTATAAATCAGACGAATATATTTTGAACAAAATTAGTTAAAACAAGTAAAAGTGTTATCATCGGCCTGGCCGATGCCTTGATACCCTCCACTGCATACAAGTCATGCAAAATACCAGAACTACTTGACCGACATAGCCCATTTTTAATACCAACCTGACGCCGATAAAAAGAAGTCCTTTCACCAAATTAGTTATTTTTGATTGGGATGTGAAAGTAGCAGTGTTCACTCGTTTAATAAAAAATTATATTTTAAAAAGTCAAGAATCAAAAGAATTATGTTCGAGTTAGAGGATGACTTTTCTATGCAAAATTGAAGGGAATGCACAAATTGGGTCGACAAATTCCAGTTAGAGGGAAATTCAAGTTGAAGGAGGTTCGACTTAGAGGGATTCTACTGTATATAATTATTCATTAAAAAACTGACCAGTGCTGCCAAAATAATCATTTCTAACTGATTTACTTAAGTTCTTACTTTTATTTGCAAATAGTTTGTCAAGCAGAGAAAAGTTTCTTACTCAAACGGCTTTTAAATTCATTCGCCTACAATCAAACACGACCACCGGGCGCCAGTTAAAAAAAAGGAATCATTTTTGTGGCGCTAGAAGATAAAACTGCATAAAACTATCACATGCCTCGATATCATTTAGACGTGACGGTTTTCTTTCTAAATAAATAAACACACGAACAAAAAATTAAACGTTTCCATTCGGAATCGGATCACTTTCTCCATCTGAAACTAATTCCTGAATTAGAAAATGTTCCCAAATTACAATCCAACTAACGGCACGTACTGAATAGAAAACTATTCCTATTCCTCCCAACAAAACAGTAACAGAAAAAGAAAACTCCATTCGAATGCACACTTGCTCTCAATAATTTACTTGTACGAGCCGGCACGTGACTACACCCAATCACGTCCTCCAAACACATTTAAATCCCAAAAACGAAACAACCATTTTCTCCTCCTTGTCGCATGTACATTATACATGTACATATGACATATCATGAGACCATCTACAAGCAATTAACACGTCGGAGGGCCTCCATGAAGAGATTTTTCTTTTGGGAAAGTGATTTTGTTTCCGATTAAAAATTAAGTGAAAAACTCTTCCCACGATAGTGACAGTTCGTTCGTTCTTTCACCTCCCCGCAGTGAGTCATGATTCGATTTTTATCCGCTTAAATATTTATACATTCCTCGAAAATAAAATCCATCTCCATTTCTGAGAAAAGTCAAAAACCCAAAACCTACTGCCAATAATCGTCCAGATAGTTAATAACATTTGCGTCCGTTTTTTCAACGTTCCTTTTAATTGGACTCGAGATTCATGGGAAACCTTTTGAAAGACCAAAGACTACCAATTAACGACGAGTGGAAAAAACACCTCACAACTTCGTTCTACCGAAAATGAAAACAAAAGTATCTATTCAGAGTATCTCGGTTGTGTTTCTTCGTTTCCACTTTGCTGAATCAATTAGAAAAGATTTTTTTCTCAGTGTCACTTGGTGGACGGGAAAATGATAACAGCAACCAAAGTCAACCGAAAACAACAACAGAACTGCCCCTTTGTTCTTTGAAACGCAAATTTATCTATGATACGTATCTGGGTATCTGTTTGTTTCACTCTCAATATTTATATTTCAACGGTTTCTGTTTATTAGACCATAATCTGCTTTCACATGACATCATTCTAAAAGCATGGTGATGGGTGCCGGGTGTCAGTTTGCCTAGAACACAAGCATCCACGTTCGAGCTCAGCACCGGTCTAATCTGGGAATGTTGTCAATTTGGCGTTTTCTTCGTGTTCGTTTTGTTCTGGGAAAGTAAGTGGTTTATCCGATAGATATGTGAGATCTGAGATGCTAATGCGATGTTGACGTTGAGAGCAACAGACCCCATATAGCCGAGTCTGGGGCAGGAGGTTTTGTTTATGTTTTCTTTCATCGTTCGAGTATACTTCAGGTGTTTGTGCTTTATTCGAGTTGGCTTCAAAATTCATTGACACCCGAAGTGGAAGTGAAACACGAATATTGAGGCGACAGGTGGATGGCAATTAGCATACCCGTTGCATGACGTAATCTCCGAACAAGCATCTAAACGATGGAGCACATTATTTCGTGTTTTATGTTGTGTAATATCTTTTGGGCACTTGGGTTTAAAATGAAAATAAACCCAATGGCGACTCTACGACTGCCATTGTGACAGAGGTTGTGGGTCAAGAAACGGCAGCTATATTTAAATTTCCTATCAATCGCTATATCGATCTTTCATATTCATGACAGACAAAATTCGTATGAAGCAGAGAATGATGAATAGCTGCCAATAATCTGGGAGGAAGGAGATAATGAAAGTGGGCTTGCCCTGACAGCGATGATTTGGGTCGCAAGTTGCGACTGAATCGATTTCTGGGAAGCACGTCGCCGTCTGAAAATCACTAATTGATTGATTCGATACATTATGTGCATTCTTTCAGTGGGTATCTGTCGAGGCAGATCGTTTTTTAATATTTGTACCATACATCTATGGAGTATTGAAAGGAAAACGAAAAAGTTTGAAAGAAAATGTATAAATTGCGAGATTATCAGAGCTGAGACATTATCTCATCCAAACATACTTCGTTTATACCTTGATGTCTGCGAAAAAGCCTTCAAATTAATGGGAAAAAATGGCGACCAGTTCGAAATACCTTAAAACGTGCAGGGGTTTATATTTTCTACTAATTTAGTGAAATAAAAGTGTAAGCGCACACTGGGAAATGTTAACGCACACTCATGTGCGCTAAAAAACGATGCATGGACAATTTTTCTCGCACTTATGAAGGTAGAGTGGTAGGAAAGATAAAGCTGTATAGGCATACTCTTTGAGCAAGATGTGGATGTTGTCCAAAAAGCCAAAACGTGTCGACGAGATGGGTCGGTTGGCCAAATCGAACGAATGGACAGTAATGCACCGGCCAAGAGGATCTACGAATCTCAGTTCCGAGATTCAAGACGATAAGAGAGATCGATTCATATTAAATATCAAGCCATCGCGTATGCGTTGCAGTGAAGGTTCGCGAACTATTGAGCCACTTAAGTATTTAGAGTCAACAGGAAGAGTGATTTCTAGCAAACCATGCTTAAAGTATGTACTTGGTTAGGCTAGAGTGAACGTTTCTCTAGTAACAAACAAGGGAAACCGTAAAGAACTATGCAGCAAGAGAGGTAAGGTAGCGCACACAAATATTAAATATCCCCAGTTAAGTTAAGAGTGTGCAACTAAAGGCAGTGATTTTTAAAAAGTACTATCAAGAGGTAGACACAAGGAAGAAAATACTCACAACCAACTTAAGAGTGTGCAACTAAAGTGATTTCTCCAAAATACTCAACTACACGGAATTGTCAGTGCAAGTGACAATTGAAAAACGGTATAAAATTTAGTTTAATTGATATTTCATGTGAGCAACTTAACATATGCCTTGCACGTTCGCATTAACTCGACCAAATGGCTTTCCAGGTGGCCCTTGATGTGATTAGATCAATTAAAAAATCGATTTCTACTGAATTTTCATGGGAAACCTCTAAGCGCACACTAAAAATGTAAACGCACACTTAAGTGCGCAAAAAAGAAAAACACTGAATAAGTTGGCAAAGCAAGTACGGTACGAAATGCGAATGCGTTCTCATGTTTTTGACAACGTGGATTGATGTTGCTGATGTTGAATTGGTTATGAAATTTATTATTTTGCATGCCAACCGTTACCAAAGGGGTCGCTGTCGCTGACCAACCATAATCAAGATAAGTACCTCATGAACTAGACAGTTGTCGGAACTGGCACTCTCCGTATTCGATTTCGAAATATCTATTCCACGATAGATATATAACAGATCTTGTAGAGAAACTCGATATTTGCATTTGTCGCATGCACAAGGAAATCGATAAATACCTCGTAACTCTTAAAGTCGACGTCGAGTCATATAGCCACATGCAGCCAGCAGCCATTCATCGCTTCAGTGAACTTTTGCATAACAATGCAGCCGCTGCCCCTAAATACCGGGTCCAACACCATAAAATAATGCGACATGGAAAAAAAACGCTCAAATTACCATCAAATCACTGTAATTACTCAGATATTGCAGTTGTTGCACCCAACCGCAGTTTACAACAATGTGCACGTGTTCCGCAGTGACCACTTACAAGAGACTCATTATCAACCAGTTGACTGTGTGTTGTTTCTTTTTACTTGTCATTCTACAGGTGCTAAATGCAATTTTTCACCTCACATTTTTCCAGGAGAACTTAACTAAGATACGAAATCTTTTTCGGTTTTTTTTTTTTTTTTCCGTTGGTACCCCTAATCGATTACCAAGGCCTCAACTTGCAGAGAGGTGTGGCATCATGTTGGACAAGATTTTTGTATCTTGAGGTACTCGTATAGGGAGGGAGGGATTATGAGTCTGCCTCCTAACATAAATATCGACCAAACGAGGTTACGGATACAAAACTGCATCACACAGCTTCCAGGTTGAATGCAATAAATTACCATGCTCAGCTCTAATGTGCTGTAACTAACCTCATTTTTCTGTATCTCTGTCGAAGTGGAGATTATGTAAAAAAAAAAAAAACAAGTCAAAACTATCTATGAAATGTATCTTAGGTATTTTGCTCAAACAGGTTGATTGGATATGACGTAATCTTCGATTGGAATGCATTTTTTTTTTCAGTCCGTTGCATGAATTTTAAAGAAAAATTGGAGCAACAAATCTGTAAGCGACTTCGATTTGTAAGCCACTGTGTTGAGATGAATTATTATCTTTTTCGATCTGAAAGAATCAACACAAAGACCGCAATGATGTAGTACAGGGTATCGATCTCATCTGCGCAGAGAAACCTGAATTGCAAGCCAAAGACGCAGTTTGTATACACAAATACTGAGTATTTACTTCGTTTGTGTTGGTTTTGTTGTTTTTTTTTTTTTTTTGGATTGTTATCGTCTTTTATGTTTTAAAAGCATTTTCCTTTGGGTTTTGATTGTTCGATTCTTGTTCATGGATATGAGAACCTGTTTATGTGGTGCGGTTGAGGTGAGCAGCTAGAGGTAGATGTGGGGTGTAATATCTACAAGATACACAGGAGCGGAGTATGCCAGTGTAATGAGAACGGAGTTGGGGTGAAATTTTAGGAGTACTTATCAGTTTTGTTTAATAATACATATTTGTAGTTGAGAATTTGGGCGGGTTTCAACTAAAATTGCTTTCCTAGCCTTCCAAAAATAATCTCTTTTACTGAAAGAAGATCTGGGATTTAAACACGAATCTTTTAAGAGGATTATTGTCGATCGAGACCATGGACTCTTAGAGCTACCACCTTTTGAATGACCGCTTGCCAGTAGGTATTAGAACGGGAGCGGCAAAAATGTGTTAATTATTAAAAAAGGTTCTTTTAGAGTTGACGGCCCTTGAGGATCTTACGAAGAGCCCTACTTCTATTACAGGGGCATGTAGAGCAATTGGACATCAACGAAGAGTTTTCAATTCGAACCTGCAGGGATAAGGCAGCAAAGGAAGACTGCGCCTAGAGGTGAAAAACTTGGGTTCCAGAGAATGTGAACGAAAGATCGTCCCAATTGGAAAGGTACAGGGTGGGCCAAAAGAAATGATCCGATGTTGTTTGGCTCTCATTTTTCTTCTAAATAAAAAACTTCGATTCTGTTTTTTGATTATGTTTTTTTGAACCTTTAAAATTTTATTGGTAAAGTCGAGAAGATGATATCTTTTGGCCCACCTTGTATATGAGTAAAAGTATACAAACAATGGGCGACTTAAAATTTAAGCATAGTTCACAATGGCTATATATTTTCCATACAAATTGAGCTTCCGTAAATGTGAAATAAATCAGTCAGTTGAGGTTGTGTCGCCCCCTATATGAATATATTGAAGAGAGTCCTCCTAGGAAAGGGAAGGTGTTGGTTCATCTTTACCAAAATAATAAAATAAAACCGTAAGATTGACAGTAGATGATGGCCTTCCAACTAATGAAGCGATGTGCGTCTTATGAATCTTCCACGTTCCACAGAGTCTAGGGCTCTCCAACAAATTCTTCAAAACCCATTAATCTCAAGGTAAAGCGCGTTCATTGTCGATCCACCTTAAATAAAGGGTGGTCAAACAGAGGCAATCACTGAAGCCATCACTATAGGTAAACTGTAAACAAAGAAACTGATGAAATCATTTGCTTAATCGCCGTTCTGCGAAACCCTGTTTATATTTAAAAGCATTTTTGGCTCCTCTATCGATTTTTGTAAAAGTAGAAAGTAAGTAGACGTCGTAGATAGAGTTCTTCACCAATTTGATGTTTATATATAAATTGTGGAAATGGTTTTTCCGTTGGAAAGTAGACGTCAATCCATTTGATTTCCAAAATCTTAGCCCTGTAACAGTCTTGTATAGCCCTTCTCATGCTCACCCTCAGAGCCGTTGTCAACCTCGATTAACAATAGAGGCTAACCAAGATTCATATAGCTACTCCAAAAGCCTCCGCATCTTTCTTAATTTTTTTCATTAAGTGACATTATCACAAATTTTACTTTTAAATAAAAATGTTGCTTCTTATTTTAGCTGTAGAGCTAAGTAAATTACACCATCGAAGACCCGCAGTAACTTCAGTTCAAATAAGAATTTTAATACGAAATTCCCCAGCCGAAAAAGACCCTGTAGCTTGTGCTGTAATTTATTTGCATTAATATTGTAAATTAATTTTATTTGTTAATAAATATTAATAAAAATAATAATACGATATTTCTTCTTTCAAAAAGCTCTCAAACTGTCAAAACGTTGAAATAACACAAGCGATTCGTTGCATTGATGCATTTCTTTGGACAATGGGGACGTTCAAGTATCTGGTTTAGTAAGTCTGACAGGTCTCTCACTAAGTGTATCACGGTTTTGATTGGGGGAAATCGGTCAAATGAGTAGCTGTTTCAGTTGACTTTTACGGAGGGGTAGCCGACGAATCTAGTCAAGAAATTCGTGACTGAGTAGTAAGTTGACAGTTCTCATATGTAGCTGACGCATAAAAAGTGACGTTCCCGACCAATCTAGTTTTTGCGTTCAGGTATGTAACCTCATCCAGACCAATCTAGTTTTTGCGTTCAGGTTACATCTCATCCAGACCAATCTAGTCGACTTAAGATAACTAGATTCTTGAAAGCGGCCAATGACTTTAGTAGAAATGCCAACATTTGACATTCGTTGTTCTAAATGGCTCTCAAACTGTCAAAGGTATACAGGCTTTAGTGACACGACCAAACGATGACGTTTGGCAATATACATTCGTTTTGACAATGATCGTTGTAAAAATATAAATAATGAACGTTCTGGGGTGGGATTCTGTAAGATAAAAACGTTCAATCGTTTGCGTTTAAACGAACGTTTGGCTTCATGGAACCCCGAAAATGAAAGGAAATTTCCTTTGCGCGAAAAAAAATCGAAAGCTTTTTCATTGACGTTTTCGTTTTCTTTTCTCCAAAAACGCTCTTTAACTCCAAAAACAAAAGACATTTTCATTTCATGCGAAAGGAATACAGCGAATGCTATTTTTTTGACGTTTCTTATTAACTCTGGTTGTTTAATAAGTGGTTGTGACTAATTTTAATTTCACAAAAATATGCTGGCGAATTTTTTATTAACAGCAAGCGAAAGTGACGATAGCGATGTGGAGGGTTGTGTGAATTTAAGAATAATCCGAAAAAGTCTTCGAGATTGTTCGGATCCTCTTAAGCTTTCCGATGAAATTATTAAATTTATGTGCATTGAAATTGACAGTTTGTTTGTAATCTGTCCTTATCTAAAAAGTGGGGAATCAATTTCAATATATGTGTGCAATATAAAACATTTTCATTTTATATTTTACACAACTGAATAAATGAAATAAAATAAAATGAAATTACATTAAAAGCGGTCAGCTGTTAGCTGTCAAAACAAAATAAGCTTCTCAAACTTTAACGTTTTTGTCACAACGTTTCCTAAACCCATGCGAACGAGAAGAAGAAAACGAAAGCAATGAAGCAAACTTTCGCTTTCGCGTGATTTCTTTCGTTTATTTTTAAATGCGAAAGTGGTTTTCGTTTCGTTTTTACAAAATCCCACTCCTGTATTTCGATTTGGAGATAAAAAATAAAACACCCTCTTCTATCTCGTTTGAATTTTCTGCATTCCATTTTCCATCCACCTAATTCACCCACTCCACGTCAAACTGTGTTTGTGTTGTAAGAATGGTTAGTCATTTCTGATACCCAGGTGACTGCTTGAGTCGGTTCCTTTTTTATAACATCCAATCCTTTCACAATCCGTAACATTGAAATACCTACCACATCCAAATTCACTGCTACAAAATGTAATACCCACAAAATGTACAGACAAAAAAATAAACCCTCAAAATGTTCTTCATCATCTACACAACTGAGGCCCAAAAGTCAATGATGACAGGTCACGATTCTCCAATTTATTCCAGGTGCTGGTTGTGTTGCATTTAAATTGCACTTTGTCTGCAAAGTTTTCCTCTTTTTAGATTTTATACGTATGTGTCGTTTTTTTTTTAACTCAATTGTTATTGTTGTTCCACCTTCAGTCGCAGTCGCAGCACACCAGTTTACAAACCTAAGCTTTCCAAACAAACAAAAGGTCCGATGGACTGACTGTGTGGTTACTACTGCCAACACAGCTAAGCACAACGAACACTTGGGCCCACTGCTGCTGCTGTGCCGTCCGTGCTGATTCCCTGAATTGCATTCCTTCGCGCATTTGTATCTTTTTGTGCATATACATATTTTTTTCCCCCATTTAATGTAAACATATCACGCATAGTGCCAATTGCATTTCATTTAAAAATGGATATGCGTGGTTTTTTTTTTTTGTTTATCCTCGGCCGATTGCTACTTCACTTTGTACAGCGCAGTCACACCCACAGGGCGATTAGCATTCGTTTGCATACTCGAGTGTACTAGATGCAGTGTTGTGTACAATCGTTTGTTGTTAGAGTTGCAGTTTAGAAAATTTGTGCAATTATTTGCGGTGCGTGGGCGCGTCGTTAAAAATGGAATAAATACAAATCGCAATAAAGAAACGCAGAAGTTGTGAGCGCATTCTTGATGGGGTGCCCCAGGGGACTCTTTTCGGACCACAACTGGTTGCATAATTTTAAGACTATTACTTACCGGTGAGTGTCGTGTTTAGTGAAATGGTAAACTTACCTGGAAAGAGAGACGGACGTATTGGTTTGGCTAACAAATGGAAAGGTATTCGTGTAATTTAACCAAAAAAATTGTACCCTCTTTCCTTGTTGAACACCAGACTCACTGATGACAGTGAAGAGTTGTTCAAAGAGTACATTATGTTAAATTCGGTACCCTCTTTCTTTGTTTAGATAAAAGAATCAACTAGACAACTGTCTCAATTTATTTACAAAATCAGAACTAAGAACCAAAGTTCTTGTGAATCAGTAAGTGGACCATGTGAATGCGACAAACTAGATTTATGGCTTCCGATTAAAATGGATAATTTTTTGTTAATGAATTTGATAAAATCTAGGATGGGAAATAAACGAAACGAAAGACCCAAGCAAATGGTGAATAAAGACGTGGGTAATGTTCAGATAAAGAGAACTATGACTAATGTTGGGTGTTTGCTTAAATTGAATTTCCACAATGAATCTCCATCTGGATCTTGGATAAAGGCGTTTACACTTTAAGTGGCCGCACGAGGCAGCACAATAACAAATTGTGTGTGTCAACAGAATGTTAAGTTGATGACCGATAAAGAATTGAGACTTCGTGAGCTCTCAAGATGAATGTAAGACATAAACGCAAAAGACGTACGATTTTGTTGTAAGTCGTGTAGGAATTCCCAGCTGGATTGTACTGACATCTGTCAATAAGCTAACGCAGTTGACAGATCTGCTAATCCTATCAAAGTTGACACATCTTTCAGGTAGGTATACGTGTTGGATTTCAATGTCTGAATAGAGTTATGCGGAAAGGGCGCGGTGTCTCCATTGGGACTTCGTTATTATCAAAAAATCTCGAATTATGAGCTTAATTAACCTATTCACGGATAAATTAATATAAGCGTCGATTTATGAACAGCTATAGGACTTATCAAGATTGTTTTTTTTTTGGAAATTGTGGTTCTTTCTTTAGTTTATTTATATTTTTGTTGTTTATAATAATGTATTTAAAATAATTTTTTTAATGATTTATTTCTAAAAAATAAGTATGTTTCAGTTAAACAGTGTTTCAATACCGTGGGAAATATTTCCATTTCATAAAATTTTACTTTTCAAAAATTTTCCAATGAAAAGGAAAAATTTTGGGGAAATATCACTTTTCTGTATAATAAGTAAGTTCCATAATTTATTTCGGGTTAGAAGCTTAAAGCAACTTATATTTTTATTTTATTATGTATGCCTCAAACATTTTAACAATTATTATTAGTATTAAACAAAACCAAAGCCAAAAGAATCAATTATCTTTCCTTAACATCCAACGCTAAATAGCAAAACTTATGGGATTTATTTTAAGTGATTGTGAGAGCAAAGGGAAATTTCGCAACTTCTTGAGGGAAAAATTACCAATTGGGCATAGTAACACTGACGATGACAAAAATGCCGCCTGAAAGAATGAGCTCGCAAATAAAAGTATGATTCGAGACACTATTTATTAGTAGCTCAATTAAGGTCTCTCTGCATTTCCCGTCTATGAATTTGACGTTTCAGAACGAATCGAACAAAAAAGAAAAAAATGCTTACAATTTCCATAAAGTTTTAGTACGAGTTTAAGTTCTATGACTATTTTCAACGTTTCCCATATTTTTCTCTAATAATATAAAGCAATTGCACACGCAAAATTCACTGGATTGGAAATACAACTGACGTTTTCGGAAAAGGTTCTGTCAATATGACAAATGTCACATACTATACTGAATGACTCATTTTACAGCCTCATATAGATAAGAATAGTTTATTATTCCATGATGATGAACTTATTTTTTTTTACTCGTTATTCTTCATTCAGGACTCGGTATTCTTTTTACCGAACAAAGTTTAGAAAATCCATTTGTTTTATTTCCTCTACCTGTCAACTTTGCATTTGACTGGTATAGACAAAATAAGACGAGAATTACTCAGTACTCGTTATTTTAAAAACGCTTTTTGAGTACTGACATCAAACTCTTCAAATGCCAACACATTGATTGATGTAAATCGATAATCTAGATGGAAATTAGATGAAAAACAAGCAGAAATTCTTTGGCCAACCAATAGCAAATACGAGAATCACTCGTTACTCGCTACATTTCAAAAATTTCTCTTCTTCTATCTTTTCAATGAAATAGAGTTGGGCTTGTGCCATATATCAATTGTATTTGTTTTTAACAGAGTTATTGAGTGGACAAATTATAAGGAGCGTCGTTTTTATGAATAACAATGCCCGGCCGATAATTTCAAGCGCAGTCTCCACTTTAAATTTTAGAAAACTAGCTGTCACTCCCCACAGAAGTGACAGCAACTCAATATTTTAAAAATGTGTGTAAGTTGCTTCGAAATTTATGTAAAATATATGGATATGCATAACAACGAAGATGACATTAAACACCTCAACTGCCAGCAAATTGATCGATTGACAGCCTATAGTAGTGAAATTAAAAGAAAAACAAGCTCCAATCGACAGACGAGACTTCACCCCATTCACTCACCTATAGGTATCATAAAAAATAACTTTCCCACAACCAAATGTCGTTATAACTCGTCTCAATCTTAATCGCCATCTATCAACAATTTGAAGAACGTAAGAAAACGAAGCACCCATCAAGTACACGACGTACTTCAACTAAAGTCCATTTAAGGCAGCAGTGCAAATCGATTTGCTATAAAATTTAACCGTTTACTGGAAAACTCGTTTGTTTAACGATTTGATTTTTGCATTTTAACGATTTTCCATCACCTTTTGGTAAATAATTTCCAATCGCACGAACAGAGTTGCTGTTAGCTGATTATGCGACTTTTTATGAAAAGTGAAATTTGTTGGACTATTAACGGTGGCGCGGCAAGGAGAATAAAATGAAAGTGACCATCATCGCCATGGGATAGATGTAATTGCACAGTCAACGTACCTATAGTCGGATGCATTTCACTCCTTAAAAAGTCATTGATACCTTTTGAATGACTTTCGTCAGACGAGTCTTGCACAAAGTGCTGCTGACCGAGAGGTGGCTATACGTGCGATGGTGGTGTACTCCTCTTTGTTTCGTTTTTTTTTTTTTTATCATAGAAAGTTGAGTTGCAATTTTTTTTTTCTTTTGCATAGTTTACACCTTTTTATGGTAGGTGATCATCTTTCTTGCTTAAAGATGGGAACAACTCGAGGAAGACGTATCTAGTAAAATTGCAGATAAGGATGGATAATGATGTTGGATATAGGTGTGCCACAGCCATCAGGTGTGGACTATTTGCAAGAATGCAACTGAAAGCGAATGTTAGCACGCTGTCATCATTTTCATTATGGTCATTTAATAGTGCCCATGGAGAGCAGTCTGGGTTTATGTTGCTGGACTGTGGATGTAGATGATGGTGGCCGGAAGGTGGAAACGATATTTTAGATATTACATACTATGCATACTTTGGACGGTCGATATTGTTGACAAATTAAATTGAATTTGCGTAGTCTTTCATTGATACTTTTTGATTTTCAGAAAAACATGTAGGTAACAATAAGCCAACAGATGGAGCTGTTAATGATCGCGAATAACATTTAATGGTTTCAATGAAATTTGTCGAGTTAAAGTGGGAAACAAATGACTTTCGCAAGCATTAAAATTTTACTTTACCGAGCGAATTATTAAAACAAAAAAATAAAGCAAACGACAAAGAAGAACGATCAAAATGCAGCAATTGAGCGATCACAAACTTTAATGTTAAAAGCTATTAAATGAATTTGATCGAACCGCTATTTTCTATTCAAATTCCTTTGAGATTTAGTTGGTTTGTGAACATAGGATGTCAAAAAACCCTGAAGACTCAATTGTTTGACAGCGACTTATTTTATAATGATCATTTAATACCGCACCCAAAAATTGATCCACCTGGACAAATGCAAAGATCAACCAAACCATTCGACCATAGTGAATGAAAGGCACATCAAACTAGTCAATTTATAAATCGTTATTGGAATGGTGATCGATGCGAAATGATGTAAGTGATCGTTGCTTACAATCGGTACGGTGATACCTATTCATACCTAGCCAACAAGCAGACTTTTGGACCTGTTTCATTTAGAAATACTTCCAAAGGAATACAACTTACAAAAGTCTGTGCAGAAGGGACCCTCTGCAAACATTTTTTAAAGCCTTGTAGGATTTCCTTGGCGAACGATGTAAAGAAATGGTACTCGCAGTTCTAGAGCCCTAAAAACAAAAATACCGATCTACAGGTTGAAGAAACTTCGATAAAATATTTTATCCGTCATGCTCATTGGCTGTGTATTGTTGTACCGTATTAGTGATCGAACCTTTGTCGTTTGACTACAACTATTTGCAAGTCTATAATCGTTTGAGAGACTGAACCTAATTCAATTAAAAGGAAAACATTTTACAGTAGGTACTTCAAGTCCTCCGAAGAAGCCGAATGATGAATGTAATTAACTGCTTTTAAAAACAACAGAGCCTTGTGGGACCCCACTTTTAACTCTAATTATTTTGAGAAGGCGGACCTCTAGTTTGAGATCGGAATTCATTTCCCTTTCAATCTATTTAATAAAATGTGGTATTAATGGAAAATGAGTTGTTCGAAAAAGTGGCCCGTAAAATTGTTACATTGTTCCCAAAAACTCCGAACTTGAACACATTCAGACTGCTAAAAGCTTTACAAAATGTATGTCCAGTTTCTTGCAGATTTTAAAAGGAACACTAAGTCCCGATAAAATTGAATCGACAAATTTAAGAATAAGTGATGGAAAATGTAATTTTATTACTGGAGCGTTAAAAAAAACCAAAATGGTGGTCACATAGAGAACGTTATTATCATACTCATTTAAAAAAAAGACTAATTATTGTTAATATTCATATTTCCCTGTTTTAAAGTTAGATTTTAATCAAGTTTGAAGTCCACGTTTGCTTTTGGTCCACCCTGTATGATTCACATGTTCTGTTCCCTGTTCTGTTCTGTTCCCTGTTCTTTTTGTTTTACAAAAACGTGAAGTGCACCTGTCCCTTTAGTCGCCGGCAGTCTTTTCACCTAAGTGTCCTTAATAAAAATTCCTCGGGTATAATCTCCCTAGACTAGATCATATAAAGAATCATATGCAAATCGGGTAAAGACACCTTCATTGTCAGGGTAGGTGTTTTTAGCAACTCGACTCCTTCCGAAGAATTTGGCGCCACTGTCGACCTTTTGTCTATACATATTATTTGTTTCATAAATACACGCTTGCTTTGTTTATTTGCAAATTCCTGTCATCCATTTAATGCACAAATAAAGATAAATCAATTGCAGTTATGAAAGCTCTTGCGCCATTCATGTCTAAATGCCAAAACGTTGTTGCCTGTCAAGAAATCATTAGCCTTCAACATATTTTATGACACATAACTTCTTCTGCCTTCAAATAGTAGTCGTGTTTTTTTGAGCTTCGATCTCACCAAAGCAAAGTAAGGTAGGATTTTCAGCACACATTTTACAACAACTACTGTGAGTCTCGAAGTGTCAAGTAGAGCGTAGTTTTTCTAATTGCGTGCTGAAAATCCTACTCTACTTTGCTTTGCTGAGATCGAAGCTCAAAAAAACAGGCCTAGTGTTGCAATTGAAGTTTTAAGTAGTAGAAAATATCCCTAAAAATATCTTTCGTAAATGCAACGTCAGACTTTCGTGTTTCACTTGCATTATTTATGAAAGTCTGACGTTTATGGAAGATATGCTATCTGTCAGTTCTACGCAACCCTCTTTTCAAAGCATCTTTAAAATCTGGTAATAGACGGTCTCTGAATGTAAATTTTCAAGTTCAAACGCCAAGAGTTACACACACCGGTGGTAGAAACGGCTTTCAAATTTATCCTACTACACACTGGTTAGCCTTCAGCAATATAAACCTCAGAATTGGAGTCTTGTTCTTGGCAACTAAATTATGCCTATTACTCTCGAACTAAGCCAGTGTATATTTATTTACAGCAAGTGACAGCTAGAAAGTATTTCACATCATATCGCTAAAATTCGCACTTCTCAGTGACATTTCTTACACTCAAACTCGAACCCAATTCCAAATATTTCCGCTCAAAAAGAATACAAAAGAAAAACCTTTTTTCTGTACAAAAATGTTGACCCCCTGAAAAATAGAATAGAAATTTAAATTTTACCTGAGTTTCATTTCGAAAATGATTGTTAGGCAAGGCAATTGAATTCGAAGATGGCGAACCGACTATATCCATGTTTTGTTTCTTTTTCTCTTTTCCACTGTGTAGGTAAAAATTCCTTGGCAACACCGTGGTATTGGTGACACAACACTAGTAGTTGTAAGAGATCTTATTTTGTTGAAGCTTTTTCTTTAATTTTTTTTTTTTATTAAAAAACGATCGTGTATACTCGAATTTCGAATGTGATTTTCTATGGCATTTTCGGTGATAAATCGAAAGATCACATTATAAATTTATTCCAAATCACTCACACACACGCGCGCGCGGACAAAATCATCTATCTTTTTTGTTACACAGAACCACCCTTTGGACTTAAAAAACGAAACAACTGAGAATATCAATATGGCAACGCAACAGGTTGTTGTAAACAGGTAACTAGCACTAGCATTATTTTGTGAGATGCACGATTTGTGAATATGTAAATTTTTTTCGCTTCCTTTGATTTTTCTCTTGTAAGGCACTTGAAATGATGTTTTGTTTTAAATTAAATAATTAATACGGCACAATGTAACGGACGATGGAGTAATTTGATTACTTTTATTCGTTAATCCTTGTTTTCGAGTACTCGTTGGTCGCGAAAGAGGTCGTAAACGGTTGGGTATTTATATTTTCCAAAACTTGACACAGAATTTCGCTATCAATTGCAATCTTTTAGACAAACAACAAAATGAACGTAAAACGAAAACGAAATCTCGACCACTCTCCACGTAACGACAAACTCTTTCTGAAATGGACGCTTGGCCGCATTGAGTGCTTTAGCCAAGATTTTCCCCCGTATCTAGATACGAACCAGCAACCACTTTGTTGGTTGGATGGATGGTTGGCTGGCTGCCGCTAGATACTACTTTGTGGAGAGTTTTTCGTTGGTGTTGTAAATTTTTTTCTGCTTTGTGGCTTTTGTATGGCATTTGGGACGACAACCTACCAAAAGGCCCTACCTATGTCTACCACACATACCCGGTTGGATGGAATATGGCAGGAGGGAGGGGAATATTCCGAATGAAATGGGAAGCAGAAAACGAAAAAACAACTTAAGACCAGGAATGCAATCTCAGATTGAGGATTTGCCGAGGGTATAAGGATATTCTATAGTTTGGTGATATCTTCCCTGAAGGAACTATAAAAGTAAGAGGAAACGGAAAAAATAGAAAAATAATTGTAAATACACCGGAGGCCGCAGAGGACAGAGCCGCTCAAATGGGATTTAAATACCTGTGAGGTGAGATGTGCATTTGAAGTGGTGTTTGGTGTTGCTATTTGCTACACGTGAGCGGTGGACTTTTGTGTGAGAGAAAATAGGATTAAAGGGGCACAGCGCACAGGCGATGACCATCTACCCGTAATGAGGTGTGTGCTGGTACTGGCGAATGTAATTTGAGAAAATGGAACACTAGTTGAAGGGTTATGTTGAGTGATACCTACCTACTCTGTTTTTACGCTGATTTAGCAAATGCAAATCGGACAAGACAAGAGTGCCAGCTGGATCTCCAATCGCTTGGAAAATGAAAGGGCTCTTGTAGATGGGAAATGTGGCCCACTTTAGCTGCAGCAAAGAATCGCAAGGAAGTGGGTATAGAAGGTGTCTGTAGGTTATAGGTGTCGTATATGGAAGATCAATACTTTCCGTCTAACCGAATCCAGGGAGGTTGTGAGGGGGTTAGTGTGAATTTAGAATCAGGAAACTGCGGCTCAACTGTCTCTCTTCTTTTGCAATATCAAAAAATCGCCTTTTCACGGTGGAATGAATAAAATACTTAAACACTTGCGGTAAAATAAACTAAAGCCCTTACCACCATACTTTTTCAGCGAACTTCATCCGTAAAAGTGAAAGTTTGCAGTTTTCAGATTAACAGGAGAGCTGTATAAATTCGACGTCACTTACACTTTCTTCTTTCTTGCAAGGAAATAAAAATCGCACCTCTCGTTATAAAAATCGCTTTAACAATGGTTGGTTATAATACAATAAAGTGTATATACCGGGGTTTTTTTTTTTGTGTGACAATTCATTTTGACATTTAAGGAATTTTGACATTTAACTTTGAATATATAAGCAATGATACCAAACAATAAACTCTAAAAAAAGTAATAGAGCTGATGCCCAAGCATTTAACAGCAAATGTCATCCCAGATATAGACCTATCATGTTTTTTATAAATGTTGAGTTAAAGTTATCAACGGGTTACGTCAAATGTCTGAAAGCTATCTGTCATATCTGCAGTAAGACGGTTGGGTCATATACAGCAGATAAATACCAATCTTTAATCAGACAGAAACTCGTCGATTTTAACCCTAAAAATAAGAAGGCAACTTCAATGGCGGTCTTAATTGGCAGCTAGTGAAGGATCGTGCAGAACTAGAGCTAGTTGATGACTCAAGAGCCATGTTTCGTGAGTCAACTATGGTAACCTAAAATATTTAACAAATTTTTCACACGTTTGTAATTTAGTCCTCTCTCAATTTCAATTTTAACCACTCAGTTAGAAGTCTGAAACCTAGCCTAGTACGAAGTTTGCGTAAAACATACTCTTTCATCGTAAGAAATTTACATACAATTTTAATATTTCCCACCAACTGTCATAATAGAGCTTTTGTATTGTTTTGCGTTCTGATGATATTTAAATTGACCCGCCAAAGAAAAGTGCAAGCAAATTGACTTTAATGAGCTCCTGAAACAGCCAGGTAACGAGGGGAATTACTCGTTACTCGTTGTTTGGTGGATTTTTTCGTTTTCTGAATATTTTAGATGAGAAGGTGAATAGAGATCGGAATGGAAAAGTCAAAAGTTGTTAACATTTGTCAAATTCACAGGGAATTTCTCAGTTCTAGTTGTCAACCAACTTTATATTTCTGTATTACTAGCTCTATATATCATTTAACTCGCATAAGAATAGGTATGTTTATTTTTTTCTAAAACTATAAAAGGTCGCAAAACTTTTGTTCTCGTTGTGTCAATTTTATAACCGTCACGTAGACTTCCTGATTTTGGCATCAATTTATATAGTTTTCGGTGGATCTAGCTATACCTAGTCCTGCCATAAGTTCTGTTACAAATACAAAGCGCTGTAGAAAAAAAACCAGTTAACATATCGTATTGAAAATAGTTTTGTTTATTAGCTTACATTATTGGCAATAGAATAAAATTAACTTCACTCAAAATGGACGCTTTTGGCTTTCACACAAGCTCTTAAACGTAGTGGCCATTAGGCTATAGCGGCACGTACGGTTTCAAAAGAGTTCGTGGACGCTGCTCTGGTCAATGCTGCTCTAAGACTTTCCAAATTTCTGTGGGGAGTCTTACAGGCCATGTTTTCAAGTTCTGACCACAAACCATAATCCAGTGGATTCAGATCTGGACTCCCCGAGGGCCAATCTTCTGCTGCTATAAAGCCAGAAATATTGAGCCTGAGCCACTCCTGCGTGGTTTTGGCCTTATGCGCTGGAGCAGAGTCTTGTTGGAAGACCCACCTGTTTCCGCCAAAAAGAGTATTGGTCAAACCTTTCACAACGCCCTCTAGCACGTCTTCTTGGTAAACCTTTGCCCCAATTTTTACGCCTTTTTCGCAGAAATGGAGGGATTTGACACCTTGTTGGGATACCCCCCACCAAACCATTACGGAAGCTGGATGATGGCCTCGTTGAATTCTGGGAACGATTTTTTTCGCTTCCTTAGATGACGTGGCATAGACCTTGTCATTTTGTTTATTAAAAACTTCTTCCACGGTAAAAATTTTTTCATCCGTAAACAGAATGTTTTCATGCCCATTGGCCGCGTGCCACTGCAGAAGTCGTTTGCATCTTTCCAGCCTAATTTTTTTCAATTGAGGAGTTAAGAGATGTCCCGTGGACCGACGATAGGCTTTCATGTGAAGATCATCCCGAATCAACCTTGACATGGATCTGGTTGATATATCCAATTCCTTGGATATGATCTTTTGTTTCCTAAGTGGATTTCTCCGAATTTGTTCACGAACTGCCTTTACTACCGCACTTGTACGAACGACGCGAGGGCGACCACTTCTTGACCTGTCCTCCACTCCAGACAATTCGCAGAAACGACCAATAGCCCGATAAACAAAAATTCTCGATATGCCGAGTGGTTTTAGCAACTCAAAAATTTGGCCAGAATTCTTCCCGCACCATGCAACGCAATTACCGCGACTCAATTTTCTTTAACGCCCCACCCCATGTTAATAGATCGCAAGCTGAGACCAAACTGGCAAGTTTTCTTTACTAATCAATGCATGTGTTCCGAAAAAAAAGTTAACGGTGCAATTCCCACAAGAAGTTTTTAACGATAAGCGCTGGAAAATGTGTAACAGAACTTATGGCAGGACTAGGTAAATATAACAAAAATGACAGCTGCCGAAACCAATTTTTCATCTTCAAGTGCTTGCCTTCTGGTGAACAAAAGTGCCACATTTAATACGGCAAGCAAGACGATGACATCTCGCATTTGACGTATATATTTTCGAAGCGATTTCCACTTTCGAGTACCAAATTGTATATCTATTGACCCCGATTAGACATACCATTGGTCTTTAATCCTATTACCATTGAAAACTGATACGGCCAGATGCCAACAACCTCTATCCCACTCCGCAACAAAGCGCCTTAAGAAAGTAATTACAGGTATAGCTACTAAGCACACAAGTAAATCTGACAAGTGCACCTAAACATTAAAATAGCCCGGGATTAATGGAAGTCTGTCTTAAAGAAAATACGAACAAAAAAGGAAAATAAGAATTAGTAAAGGCAACCAGCCAAAAGGTGTATTAGCTCTGGTGAGCTGTGTGACTCGCTGGGCTGCCTGCTTAGCTCAGCATATTCATGGCAAACAAAAACGACCAGAAAACTTGCACACAACCGCGCTCGCGATGTTGCTGATGAAGGAAGAGGAAAAATCACAAAAATAAGAAAATATGTAAAAATTCTGTTAAATGAGGGTGAGAGAGAGAACCGATAAACATGGATTAGGTAAGTTGAGGTAAGCAGCAGTCATGTTGAGCGGGTTTTCGTCTTTTTTACTTCGTTTTTGTTTTGGGATTTATTTTTTCTTACAAGAAACACAACCAAAGTAACAATTCACATGGATATGAAAATTCAGGTGAGAATTCAAGGTAAACGTATTGGTGTATGGTGTGACCGTAGTAGGAGGGGGTAACAATAACTCTCCAGCCCGAGCGAGTCTCCAAAGTTCGAAATTTACCTTAGACACCTCTTGGGTTAAGATTGGCGAAGACTGTGCTACTGCTTTGCTAGCTGGTGCAGTGGATTTAGCGACGCTTTCCATCGCATTGCAAACACAAGCAGCACGAACCCGGGGTAGAGAGTAGAGTTTGCGAGTTGTGATTGTGATTGTGACCAGCGTTGCCACTAAAGTCTTTAGCAAATGTAGTACGTTAGCTAATAAAATGTAGCATTTTCAAACAAAATGTAGTACCCTGGTTTTTTTTTTTAAATTGACATTTACATTAAGTAACAAACAAATAAATAGTAATGACATAACAAAAAAATAATTTTAATTCACAAAAAAATAACAGTCCGAATCTGAAACTAATTTTAAAAACCGATCCATATTTGTTATTTGCAGTTGTTGTGCAGCACAATAAACAAACAAATTTAAATTGGCTGTAATTCCTATGTAAATGACAGCATTCAGCTGAAGATTTGCACATACTTTGGAGTAATGCCAAGTTTTTAAATCGATTTATTTAGTTATAAAAGCACATGGGGGAAATTTGAAATGTTGTTCGTAAAGTAATATGGTTAGACGGATTTTAAAAAATGTAGTACTTTGGGGTAACGATGTAGTATGTAGTACAGCGTTAAAAAATCCCCCAAATATGTAGCATAGTACTACATATGTAGTACAAGTGGCAACGCTGATTGTGACTGTGTTAAGTGTTACTATCCAGAGAGGGAGGTATCAACTCGCAAACATGTGGTTGGCCGGTAAGAAGTGAGTTATTATTAAAATGAAGCTTTTAGCGTTCGTTTTCTCTGCAGATTGTGTGGAAGTTCAAGTATCTATAGGTATAGGACCACTTCCACAGTTTGAATATTTTAGCAACAACGTCAGTGTGGTGAAAAGCGGACTGATACCGGTTTCTTGCCCTTCTATTGTATGAAGGATAGCCGTGTATGGGTTTCTTGGGTGCCAGTCAATGTGCCTGTGCCATGCCTTTACAGAGAACCGGTAGAAGTTCTAAATTATGCAAAAGTTGCAGAAGCACTGGCTATTTATGCACGAAGGAGTTGGTTTTCAACGGGCGAGGAGTGTTTTATGCGTCTGATTAGAACTTGTGGAAGATGGAAGACGAATTGTTGTTGTGTAAGTTGGCAGATCAATTGTTGGGCAATTCAGAATTTGACAGAACTTATCCTGCATTGTGACTAAGTTTAACTGTTTTATTGGTTCTTATAATAATAAGCGATTGGAGTTGTAGTTGCAGAGGGTTTGACAGAAGGCAGATGTACTCGCTTTTGCGTGTCGTAATCCTTCTTGAAGTATTTTGACAAATTGACTAGGTATGTCACAAAATGTGGGATATAAAATTGATTTCAACGGAACAACATACCTACAACTAAACAGGGTATTAAGAATATAATCTACTAACTCTGAATGTTTTTAGGTGTCATTCGAGACTTTCAAACGATTTAATAGGCGGAGAAACAAGCGATGAAACATCAGGCCCAGTTTTTGACAGAAAAAAATCAGATTCGCCTTTTCGATAGGAATGGAGAACTGTCAGAATTATCTGCCATGTTCAAACAAATACTTGGCAGAGTAATATGACCGACTGCAGATGGTTGTCAAATTAAAATCTATAGCAAGGTAGTAGGTACTTCGAGTTACAACTAATTCAGTATGAGACTACTTTCAGTGACAGTTTATTGTTTCTTTGTTTCTGATTATGTCTGACAGTCAATTCTCTTATTTGTATACAAGTAGTTTTCTTGGGCTATAATTTTGAATACCGATTTGCTCTCCAAAGCTCGAGATGTCAAAAACGCAAATCAAAAAGAGCTGCATTTGGCACTTATGTCATTTCGTGGTAAACAAACAATCAGTTGCATATCTACACAACACATTTTTCTGAGCTTAACTGCGGTAATCTCCGGGAAATGATGAAAATGGCTGATGTTCACGTCGTCTTTTTCTTTACTCGACGCAACGAAAGAGTGCATTCAGAAGGATATGACATTTACTTTGACATATCAAGAGAAATAAAAAAATGGTCCTTACATTGTAAGTTCAAATCTAGACAATATATAAAATGCTTTCTTTTTGTATAAAGAACATTTCCATATAGGAATGTGTTCAACAAACAATCAAGACTTAGATATAATTTTGTTTAGAAATGGGTACACCTTTTTTAACGAGTGTTATTTGCAGGGACTTTTGTGGAAGAGGAACCTTGTGTTTTATTATGTTACTTATTATTAGGTTTATTCGCATACGTGGTTTAAATCGAACACCAATTGTTATTAATCGATCGCATTCGTAGAAAGTCAAATACACGTTCTCATCAAAAATGACAGAAAAATAGAAAATTAGTAAAATAACGAGTGATAAGCAGTTACCTTCTTGGTTTAACGAAGCTTATTTAATTTTTCAGCAATGTCCATAAGACTAACCACTGCTCGATTCATTAAACCACAACTCTCAGTTTTTCCAAAGTTCTCCGAGTACCAATTTTTTGAACATACCCGCAAAACCACACGTACCAATATTGAACTTAAAAAAATAACAAAAAGATCTAAGAATGTTTCAATGGGACTCAAAATATGAACGAAATATCTGCCTATGTATTAATTTCAGGAAATGTTTTAAGTTTGTGGTAAAAGGAAAAGCATTCGGCTGTCATAATTATGGGTAGTTTTTCCATTCTTCACCAAAACCAGATCTGTTTTCTAACATCGTAACAATGTGGAAGAAATGAGAATTTTCAAAGAATTTGCAAAACGAGATTTTTCGTCAATGACCATGAACACATAAAAATTTCGTAATTTACATAATGACAGCACTATGCACCGCAATGCAACGTCACCATCACGAATAAGAATAAACTGCGTCCGACCTCTCCAAATGACAACAATTTGCATTTCGCTTTTGATTTCATTTCAATTACATCCTCTATACATCCGTTCCCATAGTTAATGGCGAAACGCAACAGGGTCCACCTCAATCTCAAATCTACAATCAAGTCTCAGAGCGAAACTGAAAGAGTTCTTTCGTCCTTCTCCATGCCTGCCTCTCGGTCTCGATTCTAAATAAAAACCAAGTCAACTTGAATTAAGCCACCGCGATTGCATGGTGGACATAACTCGTCTGAGTCGAGCGCCAGTCACTGGAAACGAACAAAAAAAAAACGCACACGAACCTCAGATGAACATTTAATTATGAATGCACACCTGTCTACGCTGCAGGGTTCACAAGTTCCGATTAAAGGTTTTTTCTCTCTCTCTTTTCAGCACACTGTTGGGCAGATCTCGCAAAGATTGAGTTAAAGGGAGCATTAGAATGGAACCAGTTAAGAGGTAACAAAAATAGGCACACTCTACTGCAACAGTGCCACTGCCACTGTATGTACACTAATGAAGTTGGTCTTCTTTCGATAGCCTGGAAAGGAAATGCATGGCAATTTTACGGTCCGGTCTGGATGACTCAGCTGTGGGACTTCCTGTGTGCAAAAAAGCCTTTTCTGCTGCTGGTTTGAGGCGCCGCCACAATCTACAGGGAGTTTCATTAATTTGTGAGGAGTTGGTGTTTCGTCTATCCCTTCGCATGCTAAATTCGAAGCAAGACCCTAAATAAAGGTGCGACTTTCAATGCACAGCCATAAATTTAATTCACTGTACGCTAAGACGCGACCTTCTGTTTTTGTTTTCCAGATTCTTCGACTCTGATGGCAAGCGCCAATTGAGGGGCGGCCATTAAAATTCATTTGTCATCGGAGACACCAATGTCTTCGTGGTTTATCTCGTTTTGTTTTGTGGAATTCAACATTGTTGTGGTTTAAGGTACTTTTAGGGTCAAAACGTGAGTCGTTAGTCTGCGCTGTGAGTGTGTACAATTGATGTGTGTCGGGAACAGGAAGACAGCAAAAAAGTAGGTGTTGTCGGTTGCTGGAAGTGTGCCATCGAAATTAAGAAACTCCAAGTGTTTGGCCAATTTCGTATCGAATGTCAATTGAGTTTAGCGAAATCGTGGGTGGCACACTTTGAGAAGGATAGTTAATTAAAAATGCAGGTAGCACCTTAATACCACGCTCACATTAGAGAGAAATAAAAATGTTTAGAAGAATCGCGTTCGCGTGGTAAAATATTTCCATTTAAATTGCTGACAGTTGACAACTGTTTATTTTGCACGAAGAGTGGGCGCATTAAAAAGTGTTGTCGTCTTTACTTGGTTGTAAACGTCACTTTTACTACGTCAAAGTCGTAACGAAATGTCAACTCAACCGAGAAATTGGGTACATCCAACAATTTTGTAATCCCAAGTCGACTTGATTTGTCCGTGCTAGATTTGTTAAAATATATTAAATGTCAGTTTTACCAATGGAATCATTTAAGTTAAAAAACTCTTGACTAGATTTTGTCAGTTATTTTACTAAAAAGAAAAATCAAACACATTACTTCATTTAGCTGTCAAACTTGGTTAATAAATGTTTTGAACATACCCAATGTGCGAATGTGCGAAATTACTCACAAACTTCACAATTTGTATATCTAGCAGGATGAATGCAAAACAAAATAGTACCTACAATACATTGGCAGCATTCAAGAATCTAGTTATCATAAATCGACTAGATTGGTCTGAATGAGATGTAACCTGAACGCGAAAACTAGATTGGTCGGGAACGTCACTTTTTCTGCGTCAGCCCCATATGAGAACTATCAACTCAGTCACGAATTTCTTGACTAGATTCGTTGGCTACCCCTAAATAAACGTCAACTGAAACAGCTGCTCATTTGACCGATTTTTCCCCAATCAAAACCGAGATCCACTTAGTGAGAGAGCTGTCAGACTTACTAAACTAGATACCTGAACGTCCCCATTTTAAGGTTTTACGAATGTCAGTTGGATGAACGCATTCAGGTGGTCATTCAAAAGGTGTGTTTGTTTTGTTAGCTGCTGATTCTGCAAAAATGCAACATTTTATGAAAGAAAATATTATGCACGTGACAAAAAGTTTGGGGCCGTTAAAAAGGTTCAAACAAATATGTCATTACGGAATTTTGTGTCAAAAATAAGATCCGCCATGCATTTTTTAACAAATATTCTTAGAGTGGATGGTTCACTGCCTGCCAATGATACAAATGGGAAAAGTTTGACAGATGACAGCCATTTAACTACCAGAATTCGATTGAAGGAGTCAGATAACAAACAAGCGGTGCATTAATTGCAGTCAAAGTGTTTGTTTTCAAATATAGCTTGTTATTCGATCCACAAAAATATAGCCAGTTGAAGAAAAAACATTTTCAAAGTCCCATCTCTTTTAATCAACCCTGCTGTGTCAAACTTCATCCACATCGAGATAAAATTAACAAATGCGAATTAACAGCGTCATGCAGTGAAAATTGCCCTTATCTCGGTCCGCAGCCCTGCAGCGAGGGTAGCTTTTCAATTTACCAATTTATAGCAAATTAAAATCCTAACTCTTCCCATATGCATCCTATCCTATGTCCCAACGCTGTCCTCGGGCAATTTTAATCTTCCCCAGCCCCCTGACGAAACAGATCCACCCACGTTCAACTGCGTGCTCAGCAAAAATTAAAAAAAAAATGCTACAAAGTCGTTTTGGTTTTTTTTTTGCAATTCGAGTCCGCACTTACCCTCTTCTTCCGGCGATGCGATGAATGTGGCGTTCCATGTCCACTGGCACTCGTTTGTATTTCATTACGAAGCAAATCATCAACATTTCGTATATATCCCAGACTATTGCTGCGTGAATGATGCTTTAGGGTACCGTCTGCTGGCATCCAGTAAACTTGATTGGGTGGCGGTGCTGGTGCCGCAGATGCGACCGTGGCAGCAGCAGCACCAGATGCAGCCTCACTCCGACGACGTCTATGCGATGAGACAGTTCCATTTGGAATGTAATCGCCGGCAATGTGCACCTTATTTGTGGCGTTCGCTAATGGAAACTCATGAACTTCGTAGGGAAAACGTGGATCCATCGGTTGGCCTGGCTGTCGTGGATACATGTAACTGTCGCGAATGTACATTTTCGATGTGTAAATACGATCATCGAAGGGATACAACGCTCCGATGGTGCCATTATGACGGATTAGTGTTGGTACATAGGGATTAGGGACTGCAGGGCGTATAACGCGTGAGTTGACACCTGTATGACGACGTGAACCTTGCGGTGCAAATGTGGATGTTTTCGCTTTGAAACTGCGGCGCCTAGAAGAACACTTTAATAGTTTCATGATGGTGTGTTTGTAGATCGTTGGTCGTGCCGGCCTAAAAGTATGCACGTGGTTTTGTGAGCTTGGTTTTTAGTGTTTTCGTTGTGTGATCGGTGAGTTGTTGTTCGCGTTACCTTTTCCGCTGAATTATTCAGCTAAGATGGTTGGCAAACAAAAAAAAATACTTTGACACTTTTGGTGACGCTACTTTATGTTTTTTTTTGCGAATTTTGTTGATTATTCTCGTGGAGGCATTTTGTAGAAATTGATTGTCTTATCAGAAAAAACATTATTTTGACACACTTTTGACGTTTCTACTTTTACTGCACTGGTACATCTCACTAAGGTGACATTTGGAACATTATTTATAACTTTGTTGTCACAAAAAGTGCGGTCTTTGTTCATTTGTAGTTTCCTTCATCAAAAACGGATCAAACTTATTTTTTGTAGTCGCAATTCAGTTTTAAAAGACCACTAACTGCTGCTAGATAAGTTATGTACAGTCATTTGTTAGTTCAAAATGTCAAAAGGAACTGAAGTTAGTTTTGTTTTAGATTTTAACTCAATGCACACAGAAAGCGGTGTATTATAACAGATGTAGGACAATTTTTTTAAGTGCAATGCCAGACTTATTTTGACACTTGCAAGAAAAAATTTGCTATTTCTGCACCCTTATCTTCTTAAAAGGGCGAAACTTCAAAGATGTTTGAATTGAGGAAAGTATTTTCTATATTGTAGATGTAGACTCTTTTTGTTGACTCTTCGAAGGAAAATGTATTTTTTTTTTGGACATTTATGCTAGTATTGTTGAAGAGAGTATTTTTGGTAGTATTTTTAGTATTTTCAGCAGTTCGGTGATTATTCTTTGCACTTTGTGAAAAGCAAAACAAAATCGTTTAATGTACAATCACTTTCCACAGGATAGGTGACAGCTGACAGGTTGGTTGACAGATCCGTTGATATTATAGCGTTTTACGTTTGAAATTTGTTTTTAACTTTCATTTTTATGCCTGCCATTTTCTTAAGAGGCTAATTCGTATACTTTAAGAAAGACTCATTAAATGTTGACAATTCTCTACAACTTTTGATAATTACTTTTATAATTTTTTAACACTGTATAAAACAAATGTAGACGTAGCATAAGTAAGTGTTTGTTACTCCGATGGGCTTTTTAGTCAAGAAAAAGTTTTCAATATAGATTAAACACTGTACAGCAATTTATTTAAATCTGACAATTTTGACACATCAGGTAATATAGAAATGTTTGGGTATGAATTTGAAGTTTGTATTGAAATAAAAACCGTGATCGGCTTACGGAGTTTACGGACTTTTATGTTGCAATGGAACTTTAAACCAAAGAAATTTACACTTTCGACCTTGTTGATAATAAGTGCCGGTGTTTTTTTCCAAGTGAATTTATGTTTACTCTTTTTGAATTAAGACACTTTTGACATATTCCAGATGAGTCCTCATCAGTTTTTTTAGTTTTTTTCACTAAGTTTGAAAAGAAGAACTGAACACAGCATTTTAAGTCGAGAGTTTTGGTACTTAAACATGAATTCATAAAAATTTAAAACTTTTGAAGTAAGTATGCTTTGACGTTTTCGGTGTCAAACGAATTTCAGCAACTACTGGTTATTTAATTAACATGCTAACTATACTTTTGATTTAAAAAAAAAACGGATGCATTAAACTGGGTTTTGGCTCATTTTACACTTTTGACGTTTTTGACATTTTGAGGGCATGATCACACGTAATCACATTATTATTTGTGGCTTCTTTTCCAATTATTCTTTTCAGAAAAACATGTGTCGAAGCCAATAAAATATTTTATAACTAAGCAATATGAAGGAATAATGTCTACTAAATAGTTATGCATAGTTTAAGAGGGCTTTTGACATTTGTGGGCGTATTAATAGATATCATTGCGTCACTCTTTCCATTTTATGTTCAATTGTTGAATTTCATTCATATCATGCCGATACGTTTTTATCTATTTTAAATAATGATTATCACTTGCTTGCTTGACACAGAAACTTTTTGTACTTTGCAATATTCAATAACATTTGTGTTATTTAAAGTAAACAATTGATTTAATTTATTCATAAGAGTTCGCAATAGGTTTTGACATTTGTGTCAATTCAGATAGTAAAAGGACTACTGATATATTTTGTAAATATTTATCCATTTTCTGTCATTTGAACTACCGCCACCTTTATTAACTGTTTGTCATTTTTGACACACGTCACTAAATTTTGCGCATATTATCCGATCTAATGGATCACTCGAATTGGCTACTCAAAACCACTCCACTTTTGCGTAAATTGTGACATCTCGCTGACAACCGTTTAATATAAAAACCACCGCTCAACTAAATTGAAAAAAATCACCAATTACAACATTTAGCTGTCTTCTTTGTCGTCTCACAATTAAAGGCAAAAGCAGAAAAAACCATTAAAATCGATATGACACTTTTTTTCCTTCCTTTTTGACGTCTAGAGTCGGTCATTGGAAAAAGTGATCCAAGCGGGAGGTCTTTTTACACGACAGAACCAAAGAGACTTGCGAATGTAATCCAATTTGTCCGATGGCGAGTAAAATACACACGGTATTGCCTTTTATTTTCCCTCTTTTCTAGGTTACACTGCGTAAACATCCACCCGAAAGGCTCACGTAGAAAACACAACCACAAAAATAAGGGGCGGATTAGTTAAGCAGATACACGAATACACACGCTGTGATGGTTTTGTACTGATAAAGTCGAAGCGTGTTCGGTTTTTTTAGGGTGGATAATCGCCGGTGTTGAAGCTTAAATTAAGATGACATCAGGAGGAATCGAACGTATTTAATCTAGCAGGTTGGAGACATTTTTTGCCCGCTTTTCTTAGAAAGAAACAACAACAACAGCACCGCCGTCGCCGATTGGTACCTGCATGAGGAAGGCCGACCTAATTGCGCGACGAAGAATAACGGTATTCTTTTTCCACTTCTACTTCGTAATCTTGTTTATTTTGCCGAAGAAGACAGACTGACGAAAGAAGTCGTTTTGCTACTTAAATGTCTACAAAGTTCTGTCTCCACATAGTTACTTTCTTATTTAATATTTAAACGTCAGTTTTATGTCAAAATCCCGCTTGTCGCTAAAAAAAAACTCAATCACTATTATCCGAGTCCGTCAAGTTCGTTTTTTTTAAGCTCTAGTCGAGTACTGAATGCGTCAAAACGAAGAATCCAACTGACAAATTACAGCAAACATGTAAAGGAGGGCTGTCATTGGAAATTATCATAGATATTCTTTCCAGTGTCACTTTTATTTTGTTTTTGGTTTTTAGAATGAATCATGACTAAATGTTCCACCCCTTATTATTATGCTTTGGGGTGATTCTAATCTGATGCATGAGGTCACAGTTTGAATGGACTTTCTCATGCCTATTGACTGAAGTCTGACAAGTGTTTTGAAGTGTGCTCGACTTGTTATCAGGTGGAGGCGTGTGTTTTTGAAAAGTATTGCCTACAGATGGATTGAAACTTTTTTATACACAAGTGATAAGTTATATGTATAAAAGTGCAGTGAATCTTTCAAGACGATTTTAAGGGTGAGTGTCAAAGATGAGAACAAATTTGACGTTTGCAAGTTGGAAGCTGACTGAAGTCATATTTACTCAGGTGGTATTTTTTAATTTTCATCATTGACCACGCCCCCTTGGAGGCGTTTGAAATGACTTAAAGTCTTATTTTTTATGTAGGAAACATCTGATGCAGTGGTGCCACGTAGTAGATGACAAAAGCTCAGATAATGTAGTAGATCTGCTAAAAATGTAGTAAGTCAACATATCTGTTTTTAGGTTCATATTTCGTAAAGGTCCTAGAACCACTGGACCTATTCTTACCCCTATTAGAAAGTATGCATCTCAAACACCTATATATTTAAAAACTTACGAGAAAGTAGTTGTCAGTTATTCGAATTCACACTAAACTGACCCAAGCCCTTCGAAAGTTGGCACAAAAGAGGGGCAATCTAACTTATTCGACATGGAAATTAAATTGACCCTCAAAAAGGGGGGGTGAAATATAAAACAGCACAGAGCACCCATTCTTCGTAAGGAACCGATTTCTAAATACATTTTTTAAAAGTAATCTCTAAAATCTCAAGGTACTTACAAAAAATTCGTCCTCAATGACCGGATCGGCCAGCATCTCAATCGCTTCGGTCATCGAATGGCATGTCCTATTCGTATTCTTCTTCTTTTTCAGCTTCCTACCGAGCGTTGCCGCATCACTAAATCGATGCAACAGCTTCTCACGTTTCCGTACAGCAGCTGGACTTGCCGCCGAACTTGCATGGCACAACAACGACGAATAGTTGCTTGATATCGTCGATGGAGCTTGGTACAAGTTCTGTTGCACTGTACTCAAATTGGACGTGGATTCGAGTTTTTGTATCAAATTGTATTCGGTTTGTGGGAATTTACTCGGAATCGGTGACGGTACTGTCGTCGTTGTCGACGACGACTGTATGGACGAGGTGTGTGATAACGGTGGCTTAGGAGGCGGTGGTGGAGGTTCCTTCATCAAAGAGATCCGTCTCGGAGCAGCTCTGGGCAGCGAATTAGTCGTTGAACCGCCATAGCTGACCGCACGACGTGTCCGGTCAATGTCCTTATCCCTGGAAAGATGCAAAAGAAAACGTGTATAAATAGATGGGTTTGTATTAAAACCGCATGCGGATCGTTGCCCTTCCCATCGCATCAATGCTGATGACTAACCGCACAAATGAAGCTCACACAAAGTATCGATTACAAAATAAAAATTCCCATAAGAGGGCTATTGCAGTATTGTCGCCCACTTTCCGCTTACCTATAACGCCGCCTCTGCACTGGCGGACTGAGATAACAGTGTGGCGCTAATGGCACAAAGTATCCCAATTGTGGCGATTTGTCTGCATGGTAAAATGTTCCAATTTGGGGTTGCGACCCGACTAGGGTGTTTTGTGAGTTTTGATATATATCATAAGGAGATGTCGAGTGTGTCGAATCGGATGAGGATGACTCCGATCCGCGATCGTCGTCACTAGAGCACTCTGGCACCGTGTAACAGGTGTAATTCCGCGTATGGTATTCCATTTGTCAAGAGTTCAAATTTATCTGTCAAATCTAAGGAGGTTATGTCAACAGAAATGTGACAACCGATTAACAATCAAAATACGGCGTTGTCTCGCAGATGCAGTAAAATTCTAGTTGGGAAATTTATTCAGAGAAAAACAAACGGGCTGTGGTTTACTCTTACTTTCTGTGTGTGGTGTGACACCAAAGGTGTGAGGTTAGGCTGCATAATAAATGCGCGAGAAAAAAATGCCTATTCACAGAATGTAAAACTATGGCATGGGAAAGAAGTAAAATGAGCGTAGGAAACGAGAAAGAGATAAGCGAGCAGTTCCCACATAATTCAATTACGGGTATACGAGTTTTTTTTTTTTTTGACTCGATATTGTGTGAAGATAAAGTTTGACGGAGATGACAACAAATTAAGCTGTAAGGCGAACAATGACAATAATTAACGTCAAGTGATAATAAAAGGTAATTGTCGATTTAATTGTAAGAAGCGGAGGAGATTTGTGACACATTTTGTGGATTCGTCGCAACTCTTTCATGTGACAGTGACGTTTCCATTGTGTTATTACACAAATTGTTTTATTGTCTGTCAGTAAAAGTGTTAAATGACTGCACAAGATCGCATTTAAGCTGCGTTGATAATCTCAGACTGTTCGATTTAGCGTACCCTTCTGTCATAGTCAATTGACATTTCAGACAAAATGGCGAACCAAATTGTTAGTTGTCAGTTGTCAAAATTGCAAAGGAGAGCATTTCCAGATAGAGGGGAATTATGTGCTCTTAAGGTATTGTGAAAAATGGAAGAAAGACTACTTCATTATTATGATTTTGCCATCTTTGTTTTTTGTTTAAATCAACTCGTAATGAAATCAAAGCGGTTGTTACAGACTCATGTTATTTTTTTCACAACATCGCATTAACATATTTAACGTTGACATAATTGCAATTAAATCGATGATATGGCTTCTTTAATTTATTTGCATTATCTTCTGGCAGTGAGCACTAACCGGATATTTATTTGCAGCGCCAAAATGACAGCAAAAATAAACGGATGGCAATGCTCGTTCGAATCTACCGTTTCCAGCCGCTTGGTTGGATTAATCTATCCAATGCTTGTCATGTTCACTCATGTAATACTTTATTTTTACGATATAACGAAAGAGAATTAAATCTAGTCAGTCAGTAGTGAAGCAAAAGTGTCAACAAACTGATATTACGCATGAATGTTCGTGTTCTTGACAGGCCGCTAAAATGGCTTCTCTATATGCCGACTCTAAAATGTCCTCCTTCTGTATATATGGAATATGAGGATTCATAGAGGGGAGGGTGGATTTTATGTTTTATGCCGATTGTGTTCGGCTGTCATTTTGGTTTGATTGGAGTTGATTGCTCATCAAGTTGTTGGGTGGTTCATAAAAATAAATCTTCGCGACTGTCAAAAGTTAACTAAAACGTTATAGTGAAACGAAAATGACAGCCAAACAAAAAGGGGTGCAAAATATAGAACCATTATGCACAGAGAGCACACATAATAAAATTACACTTTCGTTGTTTTAAGTAGTTTTTGAAATTGATAATTGGTAGCATTTATATGAAATGGCAGTTCTTCGCTTTGTGGACTTCAAATGTCAAAGTGTTAATTTTTTTATGAATATTGAGGTCTCGTTAGCCATATAGAAGTCGCAGTAAAGATGACTTGAACATTTCATTTTTCACAATAAAATAAACAACAAATTTGGTATTTGACAGTTCGAACAATTGACAGAAAAATTGTAAATATTTTATTTAAGATAGTGTACGGTAACGATTAAAAATATGTGAGGTTTCCCGCTTTTATATGGAAGGTATAGTCTTGATAGTATTCGCAGTAAACTCACATATCGAATATCTTCGAAAAAATGTCTCACTGTCTCGTGAGTGTCGAATTCAACCTTTTTTGCCACTTTACAATATTTGGCGAAACAATACCTTACAGCGGTACTATCTACATGTCGAAAATAATTGTTTTTTTTTCGAAGAAAAATCTGACTTCATATCACAAAATGTGGCGACAAGGCTGTCATTATTGGGGAACGACATTTTAAACAGAAAACACAATTAATACTATTTTTCGAACTGAATGAATTTTCGAACAAAGTGACATTTGAAGAAAAATTATCTTAAAATTAATGAACAAACGCAAAAAGCCCACCCAATTCGACGAATTATAACAACAGACCCGAAAAAAAATCCCAGTTGTACAACTTTCCCTCATTTGCACCTGGCAATTATAGCCTCCAAGTGCAATTACCTCTTAAAGCACAGACCTGCCCAAACAAAAACCCCACATACGCGTTATATTGCTTCGTATATCTTTCACAATTATAGCCACTTACATCTAGTTGTAGAAACCATAACACTTTGATTACACTCGTGCTCTTAGGCCAGTGTTACATTATCGCCATAACTTTCTCTACTTTCAACTTTTCGCAAAATGACCATGAATTACGATGGCTAACAAGCGATAAAACTGCAATTGTATCAGTTTGAGGTCTGCTCGTCCACTTGAGTGACCCCAATGCAACCATCTGTATGCCGATTCGATAAGAACTCATATACCGAGAACTCATAGTCTCTTGAATTAAATTTGTGGTATCGTTGTTTGAAAATTGAATTTCAATGCAGTCTAAGTGGATGCCTTAGTTGCACCGACGTACAAACTGAAAATGCACTTGTATGCTACAATGTAAACGCTATCTAGGCCAGTGTACGAAGTTTGATAAATTTCGAAAGGATTTCAACGAAAATATGCTGGAAGAGAAGAAATTCAATTTTCTGATGATACCGGAGTGTAACGACCGCCTGAGTGGTTTATTAGTTTGGCTTATCAGACAAAGGAAATGGGTTATCGCGACGGGTGAGGTATACGAGTTTTACATTAAGTCAACCACAATCGTACTTGATACTTTTTTTGGATCAATTGAATGCTGGTAATAATAAATCGCTTTAAACTTCTGGAGTATAGGTAAGCCACTTGAGAGACATCTTTCACATTCCTGGTCTGAATGAAAGTTTATACAACTTTGACACTTGCAACTGCTTTATTGGGCCTTCCACTACTCAAATTTGTCGGAAAACTCAAATTTGTCCCCAAGTGTCAAGTTACAGTGGAAAATGTCAATTATTGCCACGAGTATAACTTGCAGAGGGGCAAAAAAATGAGAAACAAAAAATGGCCTTTAGCAACCTACATTACCATGCAAAGAAACATAAGCCAAATAAAGCCAACCTATGCAAAGAGCAGCGTAGATCATTTTTCAACAGCCGTGCGCCATTACACTCTACATACATTTCAAAATTTGAATATAAACCAAATTAATTATTTAAATCAATTTGAAACGTGCCATAGCACAGAAAAGGCCAATAAGAAAAACAAAAAAAAAAAAACAAAAAAGCCCAACAACAACTACGCGAGTAAAAAAAAGCCACCTCCTCTTAAATCCCCATTCAGTTAAATAAAGGATTCATCGTCGTCGTCGTCATCATCACACTTTGTGTCAACCAGACCGAAAAAATTATTCCCTAGTATGCAGATAATATCATAAAAAGTCGACCAGGGCACACCGTCACAGAATAGCGTAAATTCAACTGCAATTTACATTTCATTATTAATTCAGAATGGGAGGGGGAGGGTTGCAGAAAAATAGTCTCCTCGTCTCCTCCGTATAAATGGGAGATTGTAGGCGAAAAATAAAAGTAAAAAAAACACGGAACGACGCCAATTCTTTCCTTCCTCGAATTATACTAAAAAAAATATAAAAAGTCTTTTAGCTTCATTGTATATAGGATGAAAACGCCCGCCAAAAGGCTAAATAAATATTTAAATTTGTATTTTTCGTAGGTTAGGAGGAAATGATAATGCTTTGACACTGACACTTTGACAGTTATTGCATTTTATAACTCAAATGCATAATGTTGCTTGATTTTGCTATACATATTTGAATGAACAAGTGATGTGAATAAATACATTGGAAATGTGACAAGAATTTTGACAGAGTTGACAGACAGGTGCTGTTTTTTATCGAGGAGAGTTTGAGTTTGGTGACAGGGATTTGACAATTCATTTAAAGCGACACAATGCTTGGTTTGACTTTCGTGTTAAGAATAACGTAAGGACCGGTATTTTGACAGTTGTTTAAGTCATAATCAAGTCATAATCAAATTGCATGTGAAATAGTGAATAATAAAAACTTCCTACTTTTTATTGTTACTGCAAAATGGCGAAAAAAATTTAAATCTAAGAGTATATGTCAAACATTATAATGCTACAGTCTAAGGCCAATAAGCACACAACTTAAATGCAGTTCCGTTGGGAACTTGAAACTTCTAGACACTATTTTTGCCACATTTGAAAGTTGAGAGTTGTTCTTCTAGGTGGTACTAAAACCTCTTGTCATTCAACAATGTTTTGATTGGGAGTGCACAGGTCATAAATTCCACTTGATTTGGTAGCACTTTTGATTTGACATATTTTGACAGCTCCATTGACAAATTTAATGAAGATGCATATTAATTGTTATTGAATCTTTACAAAAACTCATCAAAGCGATATTTGTAATTTAAGTTACAAAGTGGCTGGCAACAAAAATATGGAAGAACCAGGGGCTAGCTGTCAAATTGTAAATTTTGTTTACTTTCGCGTTTACCAGTTTTTTGTTATCATAAATTTATAAATTGCAATTCGGAAGACTTTAACCATCGTATACTCAAATTAACAACCAAGTCAGACAAACAGCTAAAATTGTAGTTATATGTCATGAAAAAGCTTCTCAACTTCACCGGAAACTGACACAGCTGTACCGACAAGCCGACAAGAAAAAAATAAGAACAGAAAGACTAATCGGAGGTTTCTGAATAATCCTTGTGGTTGGTAAACTTTAAGAAAAAAAATAGTTGGCGCTACAGGTCCGTAGGGACCCTGGGCCTAGCTTCTCGCAACCATTCGTTTTGTGTGAGTTTTTCATTTTTGGAACGAATGGAAGGGATCTACAATTTTATGCCGAGTTCAAACGGCTAATTGAGAAGCTTCTTCATGACAGTTATACTCTCGGATGTTTGTCAGACGTTCGCGAGAGGTGGCGCAGTGGAAAAAAACCTTGAGTTGAAATTTGGGTTTTCTCATTCGAACCTGGGACCCCTCGCTTAGTAGTCCAACACACTAAGACTTTAAGAAGACAGGCAGACATTGTTGTTGGAATACCTTCTACAGTCATTTCATTTTCAACGAACATGTCAAAAACCCTGTTCCATCGCACTACTCGTTCGATGCAAAGAATTCTCTCAGTCACTCAACCGATCGTGAACAGAACGTGCACCGAGGGTGTAAAATGGCATGCACAGCGAACTTGCTCAGCTCGTCACTTCCTTGTGTTATTTAAAGACTTTCTGTCACATATCGTCGTCATCGATCACTGATTTATGTCGTTTCTGCACACACTCAAATAGACAGGTATTTCAAGGAACACGAAAACGCTTCTCTGTGAGTGATGTGCTTTCGAAGACATCATTTATACAAATTTTATAATAATATAGTTTGCAGGGAGAAGACTAACATTTTTTTTAAAATTAAATCTTTATTGTGAAAACTGATGTTTTCAAAATCAGTTCCGCGTCGAAAACACCGTTTATCATCAGGATAAATTTGATCTGCATTATCTGTGAAGCGCACGAATTCAGCCGACTGTGAGAAAAGGGGAAACTATTTTCGAAAACATCGTTTTCGACTTCTTTTCCAGTTGAAAAACTTTAGAAACCCATTACTCATCTACAGCTAGAACATCTGGTACCACGGAAATATGTATTTCTTTTATTTTGAAAATTCCTATTCTGAATGCACGAGTTGATTTTCTGACATTCTGAATTCAATTCAATGAATTGCAGCAACTAGCAGGAAAATTTTAAAAGTAAATGGGAAAGTGGTATTTCTATGATCCTATGTGGCACGAATTTATTTTTGAAAATATAGGGAAGCCAATCGATGCTTTTGAAAATTGAGGTCTTGTAGAGCATCGTTTTACATATTCCGCCTCAATAGAAGATATGTATACTGCGAAAGCACCAAAGGTGCCACAAATCACGTTTTTCATAGATAAGACGAGATTTTTCAACATATTTTCACTGAGAAAACCAGGGAATTCAAAATGTATCGACTACATATTTACTGGGACGGTATCGCAAAGATGAAGTAGTTTATTCGCTTGTTAAGCTGACTTTCGAAAACCACATTTCAAACAAATTTCTGACCCTGAAAAAATGTTTTTGGATTTTCATTTGACCTGCGATATTTTAAACGAACTCCACGACAATCTACAACAATACCATACAGATAGAGAAGATGCTCCTTCAGCAAAACCACGAAGGCATTACACAAGACGTTTTTTACAGTCAATACTTGGAAAATACAATTTCCGACCCCTTTACGACGTCAAAAACCATTGTATTCATAAGAATTTGTTTATATCTCTTAAATTTCCCATGAATTCCACTGCATTGTGACACATTCGTATCACCGATCACAAGTCCTATTTCAATCTCACTGACAACTTGACATGAAATACCCGAATAACTTTACAAACTTATTTATTTTCTGCGTGCACTTGTTACATTCCAAAAAAGGGAGACAACGCGTCAGCGCAAATAAAAATTAAAAAATTCGAAACATTCACTTTCGAAAACACCATTTACGACTTATTTCTCATTTAAAAAATCGATTTAAATTGGTATATCCCCGTTAAGGCCGGCTTTTCCCAGCTATTTCCATTCGTTTTCACTTTTTTTTACGCGAAATTCTTTCGAAAATACACAAAATCACGACTCATTGCCAATAATTTGCATCAGTATCCGTCTTATGTTTGTTTTTTTTTTTTTTTGCAAACTTTTTGTCTTGTCTGACAAATTGAACGATCCGCGCACACGTTCTTTAGAACTAAAAATCCCGTTGGGTGCTGCCCGAAATGTGTATTTCATAGAACGATGAGCGCCCGTTAAATGAAAGAGAAATTCAGCACACACAACAGGAAAAAAAACGCGATCCACATGCGACTTTTGTTTTACTCTCAAATTTTTTTCGGGTTTTTATTTAAAGTTTTGGACGTCACCTAAATAAATTCAAAGAAAAATATAAATAAATCCACTGACACAGACAGTGGAGTGGAGTGGTGCGGTATTCTTTTATTTTCGTCTGGGGAGCATGCGTCGCGAGAAGTAGCGTTCCGCTTGTGGGGAATTAATTTCTCCCTGCGTGCCCAAAAATAACAGCAACAACTGACCGAGATGCTGCATCAGACGAAAGGAAAAACTGCAATGAAGCAGTATTTCTAACTGCCAACTATTCCATCGCCGTGGATAGATGGGTTGAGAATGGTTATTGGTTGGTAAACTAGACAGCAAATCACCGAATGGGTGTATCAATCCACCACCACGAGGTAGAGTGGCATAGAAGTGCAACCAGCAACCCTGTTGTATAAACGTCATTCATAAAGTATCTCAGTATCTGAAAAGAAAATCGATGCAGTGCGGTTGAGGTTGTGGATTCAATCTATTAAATCAATTGATGCAGTTTAGACTGCAGCCAGATAGTGATCGTATTTGGGCGCACCATATGGGTACTTCCCACAAATATCAACTGTCACTATGCACTTCGGTCGGGCTATTACCTAGCTCTTACTCGTGGTGACACACAGACGATGAGGACGACCCTCGAAATGCTTTTTGAATCTTTCTTCCGTTCCGAGAGTGAGGAGTGACAAAACGACTACGGTAGGGTCGCCGAAATGGATAAATTGCTCGCTTGTTTCAAGGGGATATTCAAATGGCTCTCTAATGGCTATTTAATTGGTCGGGCAATTGTTTTAATGCCATCTGGGATAAGGCAGTGATTTTCGATGCTCACAGAGGAAGCAATGGATTCTGATGGATAAATAATTGGAAACACGCAGATGTGGAACGTATGTGAACTTGTGCATACACACAAGGTCTTATAATAGAATTTCTCAGTTTTGTTTGACAAGTTTATTGCCTTTATTGACCGTAAATCTAGCTCTATTAGCGAGGGGAGTTCTATTCGCGTGAGTTGTCTTGATTCTGGTTTACTTAAAAAACTGCCTCGAAATCGGACGACTTTTTGTGTAAGAATATCAATAAATTTCACCTCTTGATCAGTGGAACTGTTTTAACACATCGTATGTAATTCACACTCACATTATTCCAATAATAGACGAGGCTGAAGTTGCATTTCCAACAGCTGAAACACAACCACAACCACAACTTTACAACGTAAAAACACAACTAGTGCAGCATTGGAGAAGAATATACTATAATCACGAACTATATGAGATGTACGAAGGTGAAAGACCGGTCCTCTATTTCAAAGACGAAGCCTTCGCAGATGACAGATTGTTAGGTCTTACGAATCGAAGAGATTGTTTTTAAAAATCGCTGAAGTTCGCTCCAGTGCAAATCACAAATTAAAACACTGTTCCAAGTTCTGACGGTTCTTGGTGATGTTCAATGTCCTTAAATGAACGAGTCAGTCTCCAAATCATGAAATAAAAATATAAAGGGATTTCCAATGAGAGGTGTTATTGTGAATGACCCGCTATTTCGGTAGCTGTCACTTTTAAAGCTTTTATTCTTTGACATTTGACAAGTACAAACGACGCCATTACTAAAAATGGAACGATACACGCTTCAACAACGCATTGAAATTATTAAAATTCACTACAAAAATGGTAAAAAATCTTGCAGTCACAGTTCGCAAAACTAAAGCATTTTTTGGTCGTCGTGAAGCACCTTGTCGGACGGTAATACAGAAATTGGTGGAACAATTCGAGCTGTTGGGACAAGTTAGGTACGTGAAGAATAAAACCCGTGCACGTCGCTCAAGAACAACTGAGAAATTGCTGCTGTAGCCCAAAGTGTTGAAGAAAACCAAGGTTTTTCCATTCCTCGTCGTTTTTTGGAATTGGGCATTCCACAAACGTCAATACACCGTATTTTGCATAAAGACTTGGGTCTTAAGGCTTATAAAGATCTGCACAAAGTTTACTTTCAACAAGACGGCGCTTCGTGCCTCACAAGCAACGAAACCATTGATCTTTTACGGGAAAAGTTTCCGGACCGTGTTATCTCTCGAAGAGGTGATCACAATTGGCCAGCGAGATCTTGTGATTTAACACCTTGCGACTTCTTCCTTTGGGGCCATGTGAAACGTGATAAGGTCTACGCCAACAACCCAGCGTGGATTCAAGACCTCAAAATTAAAATTCGTGAGGCTATCGAGGACAGGCCAGCCACTTTGCGATTTGGTTATGGAAAATTTCATGAAAAGGATATGGTCCTGTATGCGTGCTCGTGGTGGCCGTTTGGCTGATGTTGTTTTTCATTATTAACGGCATACCTTCCTCTTTATTACGAAATAAACATCAGATCATTTATCTCAAAAAATGGAATTTTTCTTTGAATACCAAAATAACACCTCTTATTGGAAAACCCCTTTATATGGTATCAACAATGAACTGTTGCAAAACGTTGTTGACGGAAGAAAAAAAGTCCAATTTTCCCCACCTTTCCACATGTCACAGCTATCGCAATCAACAGCCAGAGACGGTAAGTGAATTAGCTAATTACAGACATGCGTTACACGCGAAACACATTTCCCCTTCTCCTCTATTCAGTCGAGTAAAAAACAAATTCGCCAGCAAAACTTAGTGCATGGTAACACGCAACGAAAAAAGCGACATCTTGCAGTCAGATATACAAAACTCCTTAGACAAAATGTGCTAACAGTGTTTCAGGGAAACTTTTCCGCACTCCTTTATAAGTGAATTAGAAATTTATGTTTCAAGACTGTCATGTGTCAAATTTGTAAACACGAATATCATGCAAAATATAAAATCACTTGTCAATAACAAAATTTCCAATATAACTCACCGCCACTCTCTCCAACTGATAAATACAAAATCACTTTCCGCCTGCATCAAATTAATAATTTCAATTTCACTTTTACATAAATCTCTTGTTTACACTTGATTTGAAATTCATTGAATATTTTAAATCAAAAAAAAAAAAAAATCCACAACAACGAAACGAATTGGATATTCACTTGATGGAAAGCACGACTTGACTAAACGTCGATTTCGAACCGCGTTCTCTGTTTGTTTTCGTTTCGTCTAATTTTAAATTTTATTTTAATAACTTATTAGGATTTCGTTAATTTTTTGTTTTCTCAATTCCCTTTCGATAGACGAGCATAGTTTTGCACGGCAAAAAGTGATTGGAATTTGAAAATAAATGAACAATGATAATAAATACTGACAGCATTGACAGATAACTCAATATTGACTGTGACACCTTGTAATGGCATGTTAATTGTTGTGAGTTGTGACTGCGATATTACTGGAACATCACTCAGGTTTCATTATGGTCTCGCACTAAACCATTCCACCTGTCAAGAGTGTATAGATGTGTATAAATTGTTGAACATATTAATGACTCTAATTGAATTATGTTACACGCGGCAAAGCTGTTGTCAGATTTTATAGATCAGTGCGACGGCGATTATTGGAAAATGATGAAAAGCACAGCGCTGTCACTCTTTAACACAGTCACTTGCTATGTTTATGTATCTGTTATTCGCAGCAAAATGTGTAGACGAACACATTTAATAAAAAATAACGTGCAAACAAATTTATGGCACATTGCACAGTTGAACGATTGTCTGTAGGAAAAATAAAATTAAAATAAAAACCATACTTGAATTGACACATCCATTTGGGTATGACGTATGACGAATAATTTTGGAAAGGACCTTCAGTTTGTAAATATATATGCAATAGACGAAAGGTTAAACTGAGGATATTCACCCTTATTCCGAGTGGCGTTTTACTTTCACGACGTTTGTCGTTTTTTGTTTCGTTCACCGCCTTACAGAATGGCAGTAAAGTTTCTCACATGACGTTCGCCGTTAGCGAATAGGTTCAACATGAACTTCAGTGACAAATGGCGTTCAATGGGGAACCAACTTTCCCCACTCGCAATTAGCCACGGTCCATTTTTATGAGAAGTTACAGCTGACAACATTTTTAGACACGGAACTACCGATGGATTTAAGCCGAAAGAAGTGAATTTGTCTTAAAAATGTTGCCAAGCAACCTTCTTAATAAATAAATAATAAAGGGTCTGCGCAACAGGTCTGCATAGGCACTCTAGTCCTAGTTTCCCAAAACCTCTCGATTATGGGTTGTTTTGAGAATGGAAGAAACCTTCCAATTTTGCCTCCGGATGTCTGTCCAACTTTCAGGAGAGGAAACAAACCTTAAGACGTAATTTGTGTTTTCCAGAAGATCAAACCTGTGACCCCTCGCTCAGTGGTACTAACTATTGATGCACTGCAACCTTTCAGAAATACTTTCTTTTGTTTTAATTAAGACTATCTGTCAACTTTTTCGCATTTGGCAAATTCATCAGTGCATGCCGGCAGAGATTGGGAACGGTCGGATTTGACAGCAGTCTGACATAATTTCGTTTGGTTGGTCTAGACTATTCATATGACAAATTTCTTAATTGACGTTGACTGATGTGTCAAGTCAAGCAATGTGTTGAAGAAAATGGACAAAGTCAAAATTCTATAGTTGACTTTATTCTATAGTTAAGTCTGGACCAGATTTCTCCTGAACTCAAACGAATGTCAACTAATTGCTTAATCAAAAATCTTAATAAATGTCAGCTGCAAGAAATACTGTCCACCTGACCAATTACGGCAAATAAAAAGTGACCCATATCATGTCTGCCATAGCTGTCAGACTAACGATAACTTCGACCAATCCTAAAGCCCGTATGACACTACATTTTTTCCTCATTTTTTTAATGCTGAAAAGTCAGCGGTGTGTAAAAGAGACCAAAAGAGACGAAAGGGGTAGCAATTGTTTACAAAGAAACCGTAGATTTTCAATCGAATTTATTTTCAAATAATCTTGAAATGTCAAAAAAAAAGCTGCCAGCAGCTGAAAAATGTGATTTCAATACATTTTTTTTTGACGTATTCACATTAATGAAGCTGGTGTGTACGCACTCACTCCTATCGGGAGTTCTCGTTCTAATGTTTCGCACTGCTAGTTTCATTTAAAAAGTGTGAAAAAATGCAATAAAATTTAGTGTCATACGGGTTTAACTGAATATGCTCAGCTGTTAACAAAATCAACAAAAATTGTTAGGATTTGACAGTTCAGTCTGGAGTGGAGAATATTTTTAAACATAACAGCATTAGAGAGTTATGCTACTTTTCGTTCTTTGAAAGTTCCACCGTACTCATAAATGACACCAAAACTGGGCCACATTGAAAAATTCGTATGCCTGCACATAAACAGTGCCACAAGAAAACAACTTGCCCCAAGTAACTATAATTTAAAAGAAAGCGTAATTGTCAATTTAACTTCATATTCCAAGTCAACGCTTTCGTAAACCTAGTCGATAAAAATCTAGTTGACGTACTTCATTAACTGTCAAGAGTGAAATTACTCGTTACTCGTTACTTTGATAATTTTCTATTTTCTTTTATTAAGATCGAGTATATATATGTAGGTACTTGGATCGTAATACATAATAGTAGCACTCTATTTAAACAAAAAAAGGCACAATTATGACCCCATGTTTTATTTTTTTTACTTCTCGGTTAATCTTTTTGAAATTGTACAACTTTATCTAGAACTGTTCAATTATATTTAACTAGTAAAAGTTGCTTTACCCACTGTAAAGTTCATAATCAATCTGTGAATAAATAGAGAACGTCAATGTCACTTGACAGCTGCATAAATTTGTACCAAAATATGACAAAAATAGTTCTAAATACGAAAGTAAAAAGAGCTGAGAAAGGTAGAAAGGTAGATGAGAAAGATATAAACTCTAATGATGATGCTCGACGTTTAAGGCCACTTGGGAAGCGAATTTCTATTCGAAGATTTTGCGATAGCAATTGCTTAGTCTATGACAGCAACAGTTGTTAATGAAAAGTTGCTTTGGCAGTGAAAATGTAATAGATTCTTGAAGACTTTTTGACACATAAACAATGTTGTTTAGGGACATGGCGGTTGTAGGCAAGTGCATGCGTTAATCTGTCAACTCGCCATATCTGATGACAAATGTCAAAATGTTATTTGGCGATATTGTTCCCTCAGACATGACGTTTCGAATAGCGCCATATTTAAAATTTAGAGTTATTTTTAAAATGGACTTTTTGACACGTAAACAATGTTGTTTAGGGACATGGTGGTTGTAGCCAAGTGCATGTGTCAATCTGTCAAATCAAAGTTGCTTAAAATTTTACAAAAATTTGTCTAAGCTCTAAAATTAGCATCTATCATCTAAAACTTAATCGAATGCTCATATGGGAATAAGTTCGCATCTTGTGACATTTACAACAAAGCAAAACGCGTCAACAAAAGTCGATTCACCTTTCATTTCTCTAAACAAAAGCAATCTTCTGTCCACTTCATATAGGTCTGACATTGAGCAATTTTCACATCGTCTTAAAATTGTCAAGGTCCACAAAATTGCTTTCAAGACATCTTCGACTTTTTTCATTTTTATTCGCTTTATTAAAGAATTCTTCCTCCCCCTGGGGAAAACATCACTCCCTAGTTCAGTTTATTTGTTTAAATACCTCAAACCAATTAACATTTAACACACTAAATTTGACATTTATCGTGTCAATGAAGACCACTAAAATCCCAAGTGGGGCCCTAAGCTATAAAAAAAAATCTCAACACAAGAAAACCCCTAACAAGCCAGAGGCCACTCATAACTTTTGAACAAACATCCGGAGGACAATCGACACCACTTGATGGCCTTCCAATAGTGATAGAGCTAACACCCAAAACAACTGACCCACATTTGCCACTTCAAGCGGATACTGTAAAGCACTTCCGGTAATACTCTTCCACCATGGACTGGACCGACAGATGCACTTTGTATTGAACTCACAACACAATTGACCCTCAATTCTCCATCAGGGATGGCGATGATGATGATGAGATGATGTTTGAAAATAAAGTTTTCCGGTAGACAATCAACGGGACAGAGTACTGTGTGGAGCACATACTTGAAGATTTTAACGAACCTCCATTCAGTGCGGATGTGTTTGTACCACTAATCAACACCCACATGTCTCAAGCCAGCCACTTTGATTTAGTTTTTCGAGTACAGATTGCGGGTGAAAATATAAATACGTTTCTTTTTCACTTTTCCCCTGCATGACTATTTTCGAAGAGAGCGAGATGCAAACCTGGGAAGTAGGTTGATGGATTATGAAATCCGAGAGTGGTGATGAGTTATTGTGATGGGATGGGTCTGTATGTGGGTGCGAGGGGAATGAAATTGAGTGGTGGCTATCCGTTTTTCGTTTTCCTTGTTTAATTATCGTGCACCAACTGTGTGACATATATTTATGGCTGACTGCTGACAAACTGAAATAGTATTTGAGAAAAGATTGACGGTTAGGTTTTGTAGAGATTTTCCCTGGGAAGGTATTCACGGAAGAGTATAAAAATTTTCCTGTCATTAACAGAGATGTTACATTAATTTAGCAAAGTATTAAATTTAATTCGGCAATTTTGGAGTTCAAAGCGGGCTTTAAAGTGCTTTAGCCTAGGTGTCGATCTATTACCTAAAGGGTTTTCCAATGAGAGGTGTTATTGTGAATGACCCGCTTTTTCGGTAGCTGTCACTTTTGAAGCTTTTATTCTTTGACATCTGGCAAGTAGAAACTACGCCATTACTAAAAATGGAACGATACACGCTTCAACAACGCATTGAAATTATTAAAATTCACTACAAAAATGGTGAAAATCTTGCAGTCACAGTTCGCAAAACTAAAGCATTGTTTGGTCGTCGTGAAGCACATTGTCGGACCGCAATACAGAAATTGGTGGAAAAATTCGAGCTGTTGTAAACAAGTTAGTGATGTGAAGAATAAAACCCGTGAACGTCGCTCAAGAACAACTGAGAATATTGCTGCTGTAGCCAAAAGGGTTGAAGAAAACCCAGGTTTGTCCATTCCTCGTCGTTCTTTAGAATTGGGCATTCCACAAACGTCATTGGGCATCAGTTGGATGGTATTGATCTGGACAACGTTTACTTTTAACAAGAAGGCCCTACGTGCCACACAAGCAACGAAACCATCTTTTACGGGAAAAGTTTCCGGACCGTGTTATCTCTCGAAGAGGTGATCATACAATTGGCCACCGAGATCTTGTGATTTAACACCTTGCGACTTCTTCCTTTGGGGCCACGTGAAAGATAAGGTCTACGCCAACAGCCCAGTCGATTCAAGACCTCAAAGATAAAATTCGTGAGGCTATCGAGGACATAGGGCAGCCACTTTGCGATTTGGTTATGGAAAATTTCATGAAAAGGATATGGTCCTGTATGCGTGCTCATGGTGGCAAATTTGGACGATGTTGTTTTTCATTATTAACGGCATACCTTCCTCTTTATTATGAAATAAACATCCGATCATTTATCTCAAAAAATGACATTTTTCGTTGAATACCAAAATAGCACCTCTTGTTGGAAAACCCTTTAAATATACAAGTTCATAAAGATCCGAAAGAAGGATCCCGCTCTACATCGTTTGCATGACAGTTTCTCTTTCCATAGAACTTAAAATAAAGATGGACGTTTTCAAAATTCAACATTTCCCTGCATCTTTGTCAATTTGTCATCTAGACCCAACTTTGAGCTTATCGATCGTCGATTACCGTGCCCATTTAAGTCTCATCGAGTGAAAAGCAATTAAAGCAAATATGTCAGCCACATCAAGCCTTATAGGGAATTCAAAGAACTCCTGCTCAGTTCGCAGGCCTTATCCACCCATAGGCCTCAGTCAACCTGTCCCAGCAGTCATTCAAAGCTCAGTAAATCAACTTTTGTCAAAAGCCGCATAAAGCGCATACACCTCTGCCTTAAACTTCTGCTCATATACCACTCACTCTGAATGAATACCTATCATATCACATTCATACGAGTACAAAATTCGACAAGTGTTTGCGGTTTTGTTCTCAAGACCATGTCATTTAAATTTGATCGCTCCTCCTACGCAAGCCGTCACAAAACCATTCGCTCATAATCCAATTAGATGGATGGAATAATAATAACCCCCCAGACCCAGGGCATCTGGTGGGTTGACTTAAATGACCCGAAATTCCATTTTGCCACGCTTCTCCCACAGGCACACACAGCAAGCATACTGCGCAATTAGAAACGCATGTGAGAATGTACGAGTAATTATTGAACAATTTTTAAAGAAAAATTGAAGGAATTTCGCTACACAAAGCCTAAGGAACGTGGGCTTGCTTCTGGTTCTTGTCAACACCAACACCACCACCACCACAAAGTTGGTGCATTATTCCACTTGCAACAAGCTCGTGTAACGAATGCGACAACCACGGTCTTTAATGAGCGCGTGTTCCAACGTCATTTGTGCGCAAAAATGATTACCCTGAAACTTCAATATTAAGTGCGATTTACATGGTTTATGAGGCGTAAGCAATTGAGCAGCACCAAGTGGAATAGCACGGCAGTGCAACGAAACACTTAAAAATATTCCGTGCTCGAGAAGAGTAGGCAGCCGCGTTAGTTATTATATCATGTTCACAAATTTGACATCACTTTGCTAGCGGAATTAGTTTGCAGCGAAGCGGAAAATTAGATGAAATGTTTTTCATTCGAAAACATATACACACACCTACCTGAGGTGTTTGAAAAATGTCCGACAACAACTTTGAGGTTAGGTAAAGTAAAATGACAATTGAAGCGTAAATTGCCATTTCGTGTAACTGTCATGCATTGTGTTTATAAATGTCATTCAATAGTTTTTTCTCGCAATTGCAGTGCGATGCGAGTTGATAGAAATATCGCTTCGAGTTGAGATTGTAAAGACAGCCCAACCCGCTGGGGAATAAATTACTTGACGTTCGACGTGTGTAGTGTGTATTGACGTGAAGTTCCCTAGAGAAAATTGTTTCTCATGTAGCGGCAAAAGGGTATTCCCTTGACGGTGATGTTTAAGAAAACTCATCAATATTGTAATTGTATAGGTATAGGTATTTTCGAAATGGATATATCGTCGATAGGGATGAATTATTATTTTATTTAATTTTCAGTGGAAAATTCACTAACACGTATTGTAGGATCACAAAGGAAAATGCATGTGGAAAAGTTTGTTTTCTCAGTTTGTAAATTGTTCCATTTGGGAGACGTGTGACACAAAATATTTTAGATGACGGAACCGCTCAAGAGCTAAAACTAGCAGTGCCAGAGGAACAAAATGACGTATGGTGACAGTTCGTCCTCCTTTTCCCTACTATGTGCTCTGCGATTTTTTACTAAAAGAAAACAATACATTGGGGACGTTCAAGTATCTAGCTTAGTAAGTCTGACAGCTCTCTCACTACGTGGATCTCGGTTTTAATTAAAGGAAATCGGTCAAATCAGCAGCTGTTTCAGTTGGCGTTTATGGAGCGGTAGCCGACGAATCTAGTCAAGAAATTCGTGACTGAGTACCTACTAAGTTGACAGTTCTCATATGTCTGACGCAGAAAAAGTGACGTTCCCGACCAATCTAGTTTTTGTGTTCAGGTTACATCTCATCCAGACCAATCTAGTCGACTTAAGTGCCCTTTTTGCCCTCTTTTTCTAAAATGTCGTCGTTTTTCTCAAAGACCATTTTCCTACCATAACAAAAATGCGAGATTGCGAGTAGGTATACCTTCTCAAGTCTTGCAAAGCTGGAGTTAGATGACAATCTTGTATTGATTTTCAAAGTCCAAGTCAATTCGTTTTATCAAACCTACTAATTTTGATAGTAAAAATGTGCTTTCACCATTTTTGACTGCATAGTTATTTTGACTTAAAAAAATGTCCTCTTTTATGCCATTGAAAAAATTGTTGCCGAATGTATGGGTTTGTTTGCTTTTATGTAACTTCAAATATAAAATTGTTTCCTACGAAAGATTCTACATTCTACCGTTCAACCACTTTTAACTTGCATATTGAAAAAAGTGACAATTGGCTGCGTTGTTTTCTTTTTCGTTCCTTCTCTGTGTGTTACAATAACGGAGTAACTTGGAGTTGATGCCCCACGAATCCTCATCCACACCAGTGCTGCCACAAGGGAAAAAATTTGCGTAGCAAAACTTAATTTGTGTAGCAAAACTCAAAAGTCCAAAATATAAATTTTTTTTTCGAAAATAAACAAAAAACACTTAATTCTTTATTCAAAGTAAATATTTTTTTAAGGACTAGTACAAGTATAGTTGGTGAACTATATATTTTACAAAACTATAATCAAACAAAAAAAAAAAAAAAAAACATTAAAAACTTCACTTAAAAGGCGCTTTGCATGTAAGCATTGCCTTAATTACAAGATTTTTGTTCTCATTTCGTGCTTAAAAAAAAAGTAGCAAAATAGGCGTTTTTAGGGAGAGTGCGTAGCAGCGTAGCAAACGGGCAATTGCGTAGCAGTTTTGCTACGATCGTAGCAAAGTGGCAGCGCTGATCCACACACGAGGCGATCGAAATGTGTTGCACTTTTGTGTTTGTGCTGTTGTTTTTTTCTGGTTTTTCTCTTCTCCGTTTCTACCTCGAACTGTGTTTTATGTTGTATTAACGGAAAATGGAAAAAGAAGCGTTTGTCTCTTTTTGTTTTGCTTCATATTCCAATATAGATCGCGAACCGTAGCACATTTTTTTGACATCGCACAATTACAATTTATTCCATTTTCTGCCACTCCATGTAATATAAAATATATATTTTAATAATAATGTGTTTTGACAACCGAAATAAACGTCACTCAGCACAATAATGAATCGATTGATTCCTTCTAATATTATATTTCAATAATAATGTGTTTTGACAACCGAAATAAACACCATTTGCCAGCATTTGCTCACAACAATAAAGAATCAATTGAAAATACAAGGAGTAGTAGGTACCAACTTAAAAGTGGATCAACTTCCACCCCCGTACGGCCGCAACAAATTGAACAGCACGCATCGGCATCAGCAGCAAAGTCTGCATGTCATGCTGCTGACAATCATCGCTCTTGTCGTCGTCAACGCCATCGACTCATTGTCATTAATTTTATTTCGAGCAAAAGACAAGTGATTGTTTCGTGTCAAATCGACACACAGCTATTGACATTTGCAGACAATGTGTAGCAACCTCGATCAAGCTCTGCGATGCAAAAACGTGACTTCTGACAGCGTATAGACGGCGCAAAGAGAAAACGGACTTGTTGCTCCAATTCTCTGACAGTGGTATGGAGCAGTTTTACAAAATCTGAGACAGATGTCTGTAAGATGACATCGTCTCGGGTCTCGCTGCTGCTGCTGCACATAACCAGAAATCAGGCTGCATCATGAATGCAAAAACAAAAAAATTCGAATTGTTTGTCGGCGTCTGTCACTTCGCATGTGCACAGTATAAATACAAACGATTATGGGTCGAGAACTCAGATTGACGTTTTGTATTCGGAGGATTTTACGGTATCCGGGAATTTTTTATGACACCAATTGAATTTTATTTATTTTTTTTTCTTGATTCTCTTGTTAGAGGTCAATACAGAGATATTTTGACAGATGGTAGTGTACTTGCGGATGAAGGTCGCACAGCATGAATGACTTCTTTGATTTTAAGAGTGGGCTTGGATGTTTCTACGGTGTAGGTTTTATGTTTGTTGTTGCCATCATTGGAAAAAAATAGCAGTTTAGGTATTTATCGATTGAACGTCAAGTTATTTACAAATGGACTTCGGTTTAATATTTAAGCGGCGAAATGTCGGTAGTTTTGTTTGTAAATAAAAATATTAAGAAAACAAGTGACAGGTATAAATTGCAAAGAGAGAAAACCTCTGTTGTGAACGGATTTTGGCAGCACTGGCAGTCGTTGAACGTCGAATTTATATTCACTAGTGTTACTATTTTTTTTCAAGTGGATCTTGTTGGATGTCCTATATTTCCCAAACAGCTTTGCCAGACTTTACTCGGTCGAGCTGTGTCACGTCACCTAAGCACTGTCAAAATTAAATGAACTCAATACCGAGAGTGGAGGGACATTGGGTGTTTCGCGTTTCGAGCAGATAAACAAACTTTTGACGTTTGTTTTGCTAAAGTCGCTCATGAAGTAAATATGAAACCATCGTCATCACTTATACGTATATTTTCTGTGGTACCGATTGCGGAGCTATTTCAAACCCGAATTCAATGAAATATGGCCTTTCCTAGTTGAAGTGACTGGTTGCCACTTTTGCTTTAGTTTCCAAACAAAATTCTGGGAACACGAAAATTGCTCCAATTTTTTTTAAAAACTTTTTTGGATTCTTTCATCAAACTGCTACCTTTAGCAATCGTTTGCTAAATCGTTTCGACGACTGAAAATTCACGTAAATTATTTAAGCTACAGAAAATTTTTATCTAAAGTAAGAATTCTAATCGCTCTTTGGGTAGTAATTCCGAATGCAGATGAACCGAAAACGCGACAATAAACGGGATAGGGATCCGAGCAGTGATGAAACGAAAAAGTGACAGTTAAAAGGAGAGAGTAGCACATTAGGTGAATGTGAGACAGACAGCTCATTGGACACAATGGGAGACGAATGCAAAGGCGACGGACTCAAAGTATCGAGTGCCAATTACTGACAGAAACCAATTTACTGACACCCTAGAGCCTAGAACATTGTTCTACCAGCAGGTGGTACTTCTTTATGTTTCCGTGAGTTTTCAAAAACCGCTATATAATTTTGGAACGTTCTGGAACAGACTTTTGGCAACTCCATACCCAATTTCAAGGAAGCCCACCTAGCAACCCAAACGAACAACAGCCATCGCCCAATTTACTCAATTCACGTTGCAAATTACAAACCAATCCAATCCAGAGCTAAAACAAACAACCACCAGCTAAACCCTCAACAATTATTGGTGTAACCAAAACGTCCAAAAATAACAATGCGGTGGCGGCCAGCAAAACAATTATTTGCAACTTTCCGATTTGGAAATTCGTGCAGATAAATCTGCTGCAGATTTACATTTAAATTGCTGCTTTGCCGTCCGCCAGCATAGTAAAGTGTCCTGTGCTGCTGTGCCCCAAAGGTAGGACTCCCCCTATGCACCCAGATGACTCATAACGTATGCAAGACCGCACCACTCTCCCTCACCGAGAATGACAAGCGAACTAACCGAACCGAACGCGGCGACGCCCTCAATCGTGCGCGGACAGTCTAAACCGCTGCCTGGTCATCTAGTGTACGACTGAGCCGGTCGCGAGAAGGAAGAGGCCTTCTTTGCTTACACTGCGAGCTCCCCGGATCGATCTGTGAACGCTTTTAGCCATAAGTGGTAATGGAATTAGTTTTGCATAATGAAACCGGTGTTTGGGACTGAACGACGACGTTTCGTCTTTTTATTCTGGACACGAGCTGGTGAAACTATGAAACCGCGACAAAGTGTCTTGGATATGAATTAGGAGTCAGACGAGGAGTTACGTACACCAGTCGGTGGTTAACGTGTTTTTCTCTCGTTTTTTTTTTTTTTTTTTTTGGTTAGCGAACTTTAGCACTTGGCCCATATGAGCTGGAGCGTAAATTATGTTTTTGTGGTGTTTACTTTTTCCCAGTTTATTCAGCTAAATGCTCAGTACTTGAGGCCTGATTGGCTTATGAATGACATACGTAGGTGTTGATTGTTTTGTGGCTTTTTGAATGCAATATACCACATCCACATCGTGACGCTATTCCCATTGAAAAGCGATTGCGCTCCGAATGGCAGAGCGAGCATGTTAATGCGATCGATTTTAAATGTGGAGAGTGGAGTCCGTGGAGTCCTCTGTCCTCCGTGCCGACAGTTGTAACAACATTTCAGATTCAGATCAAGCATTTGACACGTTTTTTTTTTAATGAAATGCGATGGGATTTCATTGACAACCACTCAGTTAGACTGTCTTTTTCTATGCAGAACAATGTTCTTTAATGGAATTATGTTTGCGAGAAATTGCTTTAAGGGAGTGTTTTCCGAACATGAAAGCGGTAAATTGGTATGACAAATGGGCTGGACGGCTGGACGTGTCAAATCAGACCACACCGCAGTGGCCATTTGAGACACACCCATTTGTACCTAGAGTTGATTAACTGGCGCCACTAAAAATAAATGAATAGATGGTCAGTAGGATAATGTGTTTTGTGAAATGTTGCGGAGTTATAAGTCGGGCGTGCCTTAAAAAGTTTGCAAAGCCGTGTTTCTGTGCTTCAATTATGCTTACTAATGGATGATTTGGGATGACCTCTTTAATTAATTTTTCTACAAGTCCGAATTTCAATTTCCAATAAATTGTTGGTCGCGGAAAATATTTTCTTTGCAACATTTTACTTTAAATATACAACAGTTTTTGTAAACAGACTCCGTTTGATATTGAAAAAACATATTCTATCTTTTTATCGCGATATTTTACAATGCAATTGTCAAAACCAAACTCCTTCTCGTGCATCACACCATGCACTTTATGGCACCTTGCGCTGTAAGTACCTACTACCTACTCGTTTTGAAATATAAAACGCAAATAAACTACAAAAATTTCACTCATTTTCCGCACAACCGCACTTGTCATTTTGATCTAGTACAATTTTTAAATTCTGCAAGTTTTTTAAACTTAAGCATGCTGTTCCAGGAAAGCTAAAATTAAGCGCCTCTCCAATGTTTCTCTCCACCTTAATGTTCGCTTAATTTTGACAGTGTAAGTTCCGTAAAAAAAGAACTGTTTTGGTTGACTTGCTACTGTTAATTTGCTTTCGTTTGAAATTTTGTTGCGAATACCGATATTTTCACTGTCAAAATTTAGCTGTGGAGAAATGTATTTTGCATTAATAAGCTTACTTAAATTCGTAGCTTGAACTGCGTACTGCTTGGCTTAACCGCTTTGCTTATTTTTTTTGCATTTTTGTATGGGGGCTTGATTTAAGCGCGAGAAGCATTAGGCTTTAAAAATTTAAATGTCAATACGGGAATACAAAACAAAATGTGCGCGACTTGGTCGCACCGAACTTCCTCCTTCATTGGGCGTTAACATTCGATTTTGTAAACAAATAAAATGCGAAATAGAGGCTAAACTCGCTTTAAATCAAGTGTCATTTATCTGTCTCTCCGTAAGTAACGAAATTCCTTAGTTTTAAATAAATGAAAAGGTTATTATATCTACTTTTCGTTTATTTTGTTCTTTCTTTCAAATTTTACTTCAATTGTCTATTAGTAACTATATAGTAAACTCAAATGTAAAATTTATTAGTAAAGCATGTCCATTTACCCACTGGAAAATTATATGTATTATATGTGACGTTTAGTCTGTCAAGTTCGTGACTGTCAAGACGGGGTTGCTAACGGCGAGCTAGGTTGTATTTTTTTATACCCTCCACAGGAAGGTAACGGGTGATTTTTGAAGAGTTAAGTGTTTCAGGTTTTCAGCACTGATTAGTAATGGCGTCCAAACGTCATCTGTCAAAGTGAAAAGTTTTCAGTATACTCTGCCATTTAATCATGGAAAGACAAAGAAAAGCAACGATTGCAAATTATTGAAATTTATTATAAAAATTCCTCTGTGAAAATTTTTCTTCAAAGACGACCGTGAAAGAAACGTTACCGTCAACGGCGAACGATATTTAGCCATGATACGCGACTTTTTTTCTGCCCCAGTTGGCTGAGTTGAACTTGGTTGACATGTGGTTTCATCAAGACGGTGCCACATGCCACACAGCTCGTGAAACAATGGAAATGTTGAAGGATGAGTTTGGTGAGCAGCTTATCTCTCGAAATGGCCCTGTGAGTTGGCCGCCAAGATCATGCGATTTAACGCCACTTGGTTATTTCTTGTGGGGTTATGTAAAGTCCTTAGTCTATGTGGACAAGCCGAACACGATTGAAGCCTTACAGGATAACATAACACGCGTTATTCGTGGAATACAGGCCGAAATGCTCGAAAAAGTGTCGCAAAATTGGACCTTCCGAATGGACCATTTGAAACGGAGCCGCGGACAACATTTAAATGAAGTTGTCTTTAAAACGTAAATGGCAAAGGCGAGTGCTTTATTCGATTTTTAAAAAAAAGACTACGCTTAAAAAATCACCCGTTATATTCGCCGTTTTCCTGTGCCAAGCACTAAAAATCTGACAAACTAAAAAAAATTTAACGAAACTCTCTCTCTAGAAAGATTTCATGCTACTTTGCTTTGAGCCACTTATATCCCTGACATTTAATTTAATTTAATAAGGAATAAAAATATAACTTATCATTTTACGACCACAGCCAAATTTTCACAGATTTTATTTTAGTGCGTAATTGACTTTTAAGACGGATTTTGAATTTGTTTCCTGTCAACTTTGTGCATTTGACATATCTATCAGTACTTGCCAGTTGACGTTCTCTAAGCTGTTTTGACCCAAGAGAAAAACTTGCTCCTTACTCGTTACTCGTTATTTTGCTAATTTTCTCTTTCTTTGTAATATTTGATGGAAACGCGTATAGACTTTATGGGATAGCAATCGAATTTTATTGATTGCGTCCGATTGAAACTGCTTTCGCGAATCAACCTAATATTAGATGTTGTGTATCGTTTAAGTGTACAGGGTTTTACAATTTGAAAATAGTGTTCGAAAATTTGACGCCAACAATCAGCCTTATTGTGAGTTTCGCCCGAACAATATTCCAGAACAGATTTCTGTTCTGAAATGTCATTTTTTTCGGGTGGAATATTGTTCGGGCGAAACTCACAATAAGGCTGAATATCTATTTCTTAGAAGAAAGTAAAAAAAATAATGCTAACATTAAAGATCACTCAACTCGTTACTTTGACGAATGCTGAAATGTGTTTCCTGTCGGTATGCAAATATATCTGACTGCTTTCTACCACTAACAGAACAAACGGCTGAAGAACATTTAGGAAGTTCCATCTATTAAAAAAAATTAAAACTCTACTTATTCATAATTAACTTCTCCTTTTGACCCCTTGCCAACCCATGAATTTCCAAAGAAATCATCAACACACTCACTGATGAGTGATGACTTCTGAATTGTAGATATGTGTATATTTCCGGTCCAATTCAGCAAGGTTCTTTCGCCAAACGAAACCGAAAATAAATCTCCAACGCCAAACAGGTAGCCCAACTCAAAATCAGATAAAAATTATCAGTTATGCAAATTTATTCCTCTCTGTTTTGTTTATTTTCATCCGTCAAATCGCGTGGCCATTTAATTTTATCTACCGACTTGTCAGACAAAAGTTACTTTTCCTCGCTTTTGGATTTTATTTCCTGACATTTCGTTCACATTTCTTGTTTTGCCCGTCAAAAACGTCGGTAAAAAAACAAATCCGATTAAACCGCCTAAGCGATTTGCAAAAGTCTAACGACACTCTTAAGCGGTTACACCTGTTTTACACCCAACTCTCTCGGAGCTTATTAGTGAAATGTTTAATGTCAAATCTGTCAAACAGATGTCGCTGTGGCAATACATATTTGCTTTGGTGCTGCTGCAACCGGCAATTATAATTACCACTAACAGTTATTTTGGTTTCGCACGAGGATTGAGGAAATCAAATAAAAACGGACCCAGGCAGTATGGTGAAATTTTAATTTTTGTGGTTGCCAAGTAATTGACCGATTAATGGCTGAGCGAAAAGCAAGCGTCACGCAGTTGGCCCCAAGTTAAATGTAATCCTAGCTATATGTGTTTGTGTTTATGTTCATGTTCGGTTTACAAATCGCTTTTGGGGCGTGCATGTGCATGTGCATATGTGAGAGGTAATTTGTAATCTGTGCAACACGTCTCTCAAATATTTTGCTAGGCATATGGTTTGGTTGGTAATGCGGGAAATAAGCAGGCGGAGAAAGCATTGTTGGACCGATTTGGGTCAGCCCGGAGCGCATGCTGTTGGAATGAATCTGAGTGTGGATTCGGCGTGTGAAGCTGCATTGTATATGAATAGGAGGGGCAATGAGATGCAGCATCAATCACTATCGAGACGGTGGAAATCGATATGCTTTTGGCCGTCATGGGAATGGCAACGCTGTGAACGTTTTAAAAAACACACCTTAAGGAGCAGGACTTTCCATTGATGTTTGGAGACGAAATGTCGAATAAATATAACTTGCAGCTTGCATGGGCAGTTGTCGCACGCATTAACATAAACCACCAGAGGTTCATTGGCCCCGTACAAGCTAAAGGCGGTCCGTAGATTATGGAAGAAGCATTCTAGTTGTAATCCGAGAAATATACATCCTTCGGGGATGGGGGTTTCTTGAAATCTTTACTTGGCCACGACAGGGGGGTTTTCTCAACAATTGGCTCTCACTGAGTGCGATTTTTCTCGGTTAAAAAAAATGGTTAAAATTAACTAAGAAAAAAAAAGAAAAAGTGTATTCGTTGTTAAAAACTGCCCAGATGAAAAGGTTAAATGTATACTGTTAAAAAAGACACACTTCATCAGTTGTTATTAACCAGTTTTCGAAGTAAAATCAGCCAAAAAGTTTTATTTTACGACCGAGAAAATTGATAAATCGGTTATTTTAAACCGAGTTTTCTTAAACAAGTTGGCATGGTTATTTTTAATCCTCCAACTCTGTAGTCTGGAGGATCTATATTAACAGTTTTACTTGATAGTGATACCGAAAGTTGTTTAATTTTAAACAAGTGTTTTTTTTGAGTGTATCTCTCTGAATATGATATGTCAAATAAATGGCTATTGTAGATCTTTCAAGAGGTTGCGTCAGCTTACTAGTTGATGTGTGATTTGACCTTTTTTGTCAATATCTGAGTCGAAGTGCCCCCAAAAAATAGGCGTGGCATGGACAAATTCATAAGAAACGTAGTGTCCACATATTTTTTGAAGTAAATGGTTTTCCAATGAGAGGTGTTATTGTGAATGACTCGCTATTTCGGTAGCTGTCACTTTTGAAGCTTTTATTCTATGACATTTGACAAGTAGAAACTACGCCATTACTAAAAATGGAACGATGCACGCTTCAAAAACGCATTGAAATTATTAAAATTCACTACAAAAATGGTGAAAATATTACAGTCACAGTTCGCAAAACTAAAGCATTTTTTGGTCGTCGTGAAGCACCTTGTCGGACCGCAATACAGAAATTGGTGGAACAATTCGAGCTGTTGGGACAAGTTAGTGATGTGAAGAATAAAACCCGTGCACGTCGCTCAAGAACAACTGAGAATATTGCTGCTGTAGCCCAAAGTGTTGAAGAAAACCCAGGTTTGTCCATTTCTCGTCGTTCTTTGGAATTGGGCATTCCACAAACCGTTTTTATGGTCGGAGTTGTATGGTATTGATCTGGACAACGTTTACTTTCAACAAGACGGCGCTACGTGCCTCACAAGCAACGAAACCATTGATCTTTTACGGGAAAAGTTTCCGGGCCGTGTTATCTCTCGGAGAGGTGATCACAATTGGCCACCGAGATCTTGTGATTTAACACCTCGCGACTTCTTCCTTTGGGGCCACGTGAAAGATAAGGTCTACGCCAACAGCCCAGCGTCGATTCGAGACCTCAAAGATAAAATTCGTGAGGCTATCGAGGACATAGGGCAGCTACAATTGGTCCATTCCTTTTGTCTAATTTTTTTCCGAAGACGATATGTCAGCCCTAAGGCCGTCCAGGAACATTTCAAGTCAGTTTTTAGTTGCCCATTCAAAACTCATGGAAAGAGTGACAAGTCTCTATTTTCGAAAGTCAGGGGACAGGTACACCTTGTGTCAGCTCTTGAAATTTCCCAGCACCACAATCCCTAAAACGACGAGTCCTTTATTCAGAACTCAAAGAAAGCGTAATAAGTCCGTCTTTTTGTGGTCAGGGGGCAATTCCTACTTACGGCACTCGAACAAAAAGAGAAGTCCTCCTTTTTCAAGCTCTGGGAAACTACAAGTGAACTTTCCTTTGGCCCAGCCTTGTGAGTTCTACATGAAATGACCGCCTTACTGCCGTAGAAAATAACAACGACAATGATTCCTCGTTGCTACAGTTTTGCAAAACGAAAAGTTTCCACCTTACCATTCAATATTTATTTCGGAAGCCCTAGAAACCTAAAAGAGCGCCTTGCCTTAAGCCTTTACTAAAAAAAAAGGCACCATTTGTAAATAATGCAAGATAGCCTGCAAGTCTCCCTGCCCACAAATGTACACTTCTTGTGCGGTACGTATCAAGGTACACATATGAAGGATAAATGGCGCGGTTATGCCATGGGGAATTATTCCGATTATTCGATATGGAAAGGCATGATTTTTGTTAAAGACCTTGTCCCTCGAGATCACATTCAGAACTCTTGATTAATGCACTCTGAACTTTGTAGATAATCACTGAAATTGTGAGGGAAGCTTAAGTGTCCAGTTTCCTAAGCGATGGACCAATGGGTCAATTTTGAGACAGCTTTCCATCGTTCTTGCATTCTTTCAAGCGGCTATAGGTCTTAAATCCAATCTCGTCTGTAGGTAGGTACGCTCTTATTAGACTTGGGTGGAAAGAGAAATGTTCTCCTTTTGGTTCACAGGTCAAGTTGTAGTTAAAACAAGTGAAACTCTTTTAAAAAATAAGAACGAAATGTTCTCCAATACAATACATATCGGTAGGGGTGTACCCTACCGACATGGCGCCCATTTGACAGTTTTTATTTCGCAAGTGCACCCATAACTTCCTCTGCTCAGTCTCATTGCTGCAAAGCCCATTCCACGCCGGAAGTCACATAATCTGTGAGTAGATTACCCAAGATCAAGTTCTACCTAGCCCAGTTTATGTTAATGCGAAAACTAATAGAACCAATAAATACGTCTGTAAACGTGGAAACCTATTTCTGCTTTTACGACAAGACCACATGTCGATATAAATTTTTTTGTAAAAAACACACGCACGTAAAAAACGCTGACACATTCAAAGTACGAGTATATGCGAGCATTGAACTATAAATAAAATAATGAAAGGCATCGATCGATCCCACAACCGATCAACTTCCACCGATCGCCATCGACACCACGATCTATCAGATATCGCCACGACCCGCAAGTTGCCCTCTAATCGAACCAGTCCGCGAGAATAATTAATCCAATAATTAAAGCATCGGACCGCGGCACGTAAAAGCGATTGAGATCCGAAAACAAAAACTCCCAAGAATTACTCAAAACGAAAAATTGCAGCTGTGCCACAATCCATGGCCCATTATAAAATCGCTAAGAAAAACTAGTTCGTAGATTCGTCTAGATATCTGGTAGTATGGTAGCCGTACGATGGGAGGAACCACATCCATGAGATACTTTTACTTTTGCACCATGCGCTGCACCAGATACGAGTACTTATGTGTCGGTAGATACATTATTTCAAAATCAATAGAGCAACTTTTCAACTTACTTCTCGATGTAATCGCTGTCGACTTCTTTCTTAATCTTTTCCTCATTTGAACTCGAACTGACTATGGTTGTTGTATCTGAAACGAAAGAGCACAAAACGGGGGGGTAATTAAAATTAATTCACAACACGCAATAAAATCCACACACCACAACTACAGGCGCGGGTTTTCACATCTTAGCCACTAAAACTATCCGAATCTGTGGCAGAGATTCCAATTTGGCCAAGAAAGTGCTTATTTTTTGCTGTCTATTTTTCAAAGTAAGCGCATTCGGAAGCCAAACGCACGCGTGTTTCGCCAAAAAGACAGCGTTTTACGAGCTCACAGCACCAGACGTTCATCGAGCGCGATCGAGCGAGCTCGTAAAGCCTCTAATTGGTGGTTAATTTAATTCAAAGTTATGGCAGTGTTAACATAGCTTTGGGTACACATTTGGGTGGTGGCAACTGCGGCAAGTAATTAAAATTCAGTAGCGATCGATGGATTTGGCATCAGTACGACCGTCGCGTGCTTCGCCGGCAGCACGAACTATGTTCGTTTTCATTGGATGTGCGATTGGCTGGATGAGGTGAATTATTATACCAACGGACGACTACAAAGACTTGGCACTCATTTGCATTTTGTTAAAACTGAGAAGAAAAAAAACCAAATAAATAATTCAGAGCATGCATGATGTGACCCCCACAGCGGATGTTCTATAAGAAAGCAGGCCCCGAGTTGCAGGTAGCTAAGCTATTTAGATGTGGAGATAAGAGAAGAGGTCAGCGAAATTTACCTAAACAATAATAAATTTAAACAAGATGAGATTGAGCGATGAGTTCCAGACGCGGACCGTGAAATTGGTGTCCGAAAATAGGAACTAGTCAGAGTCGCGTGATAATTGGGTTGCATAAGATGAGCGCTCCTTGAAAACCTTGAAAACCGGTGTTCGGCTGTGAGGCATGTTTAAGACACACTATAACAATCTCAAGTTCAGATTTTTGTGGAATTCAAAAATGATCATCCGTGCATAGCGCTGGCAAAGGTTTGCTACTAAAGGAGTCGAGCTTTGTGTTCCTTTTCGTGGTGAGGAATTGGAGCGAAAAATATGTTTTCATGAAATCACACGACGGCTTAAAATTTAAATTACGACAAATTCTCCCCGTAAGCCTTTATGATATCCCAGAATCATATCTCGGGAATAGACTCTTCCGTGTTAGACATGGTATCGAATACTCGGAGCTTAAAGAAATTTCGCCCGGCGTACCGCAAGGAAGCGTCCTTGGGCCGCTTCTCTATCTGTTATATACTCCCAATATACCAAGAGTAGGTGGCACTACCCTTGCTACGTTCGCCGACGACACCGCTATCCTTGCAGTAGGCAATACAATCGAAGAAACGACTGCAAAACTGCAAACCACACTGAATAAAGTAAATGAATGGACGAGGGACTGGCGGATCGCCCTCAACGAAACTAAATCTGTTCACGTAAATTTCACATATAAGAAAACTTATGACTTGCCAATTTTTCTAAACCTGGCTCGAATACCCTTCGCAAACGAGGCTAAATACCTGGGAATGACACTCGACGCAAAGCTGAAATGGAATTCGCACGTGAAAATGAAACGTGAAGAACTCGATATCAAATATAGAGAAATGTACTGGTTACTCGGAAAACATTCCCAGCTCAGTACCGAGAACAAACTGCTTTTATACAAGCAAGTCCTAAAGCCAGTGTGTACCTACGGTATACAACTTTGGGGATGTACCAAGAAATGCCAATATTTTACAAGCTTTTCAAAATAAAGTACTAAGAGAAATTGTCCAAGCACCGTGGTATACTAGAAACGACGATATCCACAGGGATCTCGGAATTCCTACAATCGAAGCTGAAACTAGAAGCTTCGCGCGAAAGCATAGAAACCGACTAATCGGGCATATCAACAATACAGTCCGACAAATTTTGGATGAGAGTAATTTATTGCGCCGACTACAAAGAACGAAACCTCTCGACTTGGCAAGATAAGGATTAACCGCGTCTTAATTGCGGAACATGCAGGATCTTTCAGTGGAAAGTAACCTGTCAAAAGTGTTTCTTATTTCGTTATAGAAAAATTGCTTGATAAGTTTTATCTTAGTTGCAGTATCTAACAATTTATCGAAGGGTGGTGTTTTTAGTCAGTAGAAATCTGACACTACTATGAGCACGCGCTTGCTATTCTCATAGTGTCTTTGGAAGATTTTCACCCCCTGGAAAGACCGGCAAGCCATTTACACTGGCAAAAAAATAAAGCGAAGCAATCTTTTAAAAAAAATTGGAAACCTTTTTTATCACTTATATGGTTATTACAGACTTTTAGCTGTCAAATCTTCAAAATGACATATTGACTTTTTATGACTAATTATGTCGATTTTTTTTTACTAAAATTTATGCAGCATTGAAAATAAATAAAATTATGACTTTGCTAAGTGAAGTAAGCATTTAAGTGAAGTGGAGTTCAAGTTTCTAGTTTATTAAGTCTGACAGCTGTCTGACTAACTTTATCTTGGTTTTAATTGGCTGAAATCGGTCATATGATGAGGTGTTTCAGTTGACGTTTATGGAGGGGAAGCCGACGAATCTAGTCATGAAATTCGTAACTGAGTACAAAGTTGACAGTTCTCATATGTGGCTGACGTAGAAAAAGTGACGTTCCCGACCAATCTAGGTTTTGCGTTCAGGTTACATCTTATTAAATATTAAAAATATTATTTTTTAGTGGCAGGCGTTCCCGTACTTGTTGAAAAAAAAATTCTTTACTGGATTTGTGGGCTATCCATTAAGCCTCCAGTAAACCTCAATTGAAATACATGGCCAATGCAAACCCAGACAAATCGCTTCATTCAGCTGTCAGAGTTAATAAAAATTTCTTTCCGGATTTTCATTGATTAGTGAAAAAAACTCACAAAAGTTTTGTTTTTTATTCTTAACACGAGAAATTAATAGATCGCTGTTAGGAATATCAGTAATCATATTCAACTTACCGAACAACATGTTCACTACCCTATTATTAGTCACAACAGTCCCTTAAATGAGCTCAACATTATTTTTTCCACAAAGTTCACTGGTCAGTGATTTGTTAAGTGAAAAATTTACGAGACTTTTCAATGCTCTCGAAATGTTTGTTGCAAGTTTTTAACTGTCAAAAAAAAACAAATAACCTAATGTTACTCACTTTTTGCTTAATCTGTATGTTTTAAATAAATTTTGCCCATTCATCCAATTTTTTTCAATGAAATTTGACGGACAAAAAGTGACTTATGTAGATTTTTTTAAAAACAATAATTAAGAACTCATTTCTCTGACAAGACGCATTTGAACTATTTCGAAAAGCACTCTAAAATAACAACCAACCATTGCAAATGTGAGCTTGTCACATTTAATAGAACTGTCACTTCCTTTTATAGTCGTGACACTAAAGTTCAGTGTTCGCTCATTATTCCACAATCTCCAACCATATAGCCGTTTATGTAGATGACGGCTGGATATTAATGCGTTAATTCCGTGGAAACCTCAACGAACACAACACCAATACTTGGTCGTCTATTGACATTCAATGGCGGCAAATATGAACATATAAAAGAAGAAAAACAAAACACTAACCACCACATTCCCAACGTCCACGTTGAAGAATTTCAATTGCGACTTCCTGTGTGTGCGGCGTGGTATTTTTATTTTACTTGATCATTTAATCACATGAAATGCAATTCACAGACAAAAGCCACAGTAACTCCAGCTGCAACGGATTAGGTTCACTTTAATCTCTCACACTCACACCGTACTCGAATGTGCATTTCAATCGATAATTACGATAATTATTCAGCATTGAAAATATCTTCCACTTAAGTGACACAATGTGCGGTGAGCGATGCCGTGTCCGTCGCACAGTCATCGTTGTCAGTTGACAGTTGATGCGCCAACGAGAAGACAAACTTTAGGCGGCATTACTAGAACGAGTGCGAGTAATGTTGTGCGTTTGACTTTGAAGTGCGCCAATTGCAGGCTGAGACTTCCTGCAATTATAAGCTCACCGAGTGGAGAGTCACTGTGACCCACAAAGGAAACAAAATGCTATTGCACTCCAACGGTATACGGAATGAAGTACAAATCCAATTATGGTCGGAAGTTGACAAGTCAGCGGGAGTAAAATTGACAGCTCACCCGTCACCCAATTCCTTTATGTTCCAGAAACAAAACAACGGAGTTTGTTTCGCTTTCTTGAGAAAGTACATATATAGAAACCCATATCAAAAGAGATAGACGACGAAGGAGAAGAGGAAGCAGAAGAACGAAAAAGAATATTATGTCACCCATGGAGACCCTCGGGGTATTACTTTCGCTTTTTCGGTGGCAATGTCCTACCCCCCTGGTCCCTGTCCTCCTCTGTTATGACAGTAGAAATGCTGACGGCAAGATACCTACTTGCCACTTGGCCCATTCATGAGGTGATTTGGTCCCGCTAATGCCCCCGATTGGGGATCATTTGTAAAAGACTCAAACATTGTTTGGTTGCGCCAAGAGAAAATCTTTTCAACGGCAAAAGTAAATAAATCGTTATTTGATTTCGAATCACTGTTGATTGATGCAAAGGTTGAGGCTTGTGTACACGGGATTAGATATCTATACCATCAGAGAGAGAGGGGGAGGAGAATCTATTTGCTTTTAATTAAGTCGGTGGTAAATTGTTATTCGAATTTGTTGGCAATTGAATTTGGTGTGAAAGTAAATTGTTATCGCTAAGAAAATAGAAAGGCAGCAATCTAAAAAGTCATCTACTAACAGTGGTGGAGGTTGCTTGGTGAGGTTATACCTATCACCGCATCCCTGAAAGTCAATACTTCGCTTGCCAATTTTTGAAAACTAGCTTGGCTTGTTCAGTTCAGTTTTAAATTCAGTATTTTCCACAAAAAAAATCTGATAATACTCGGCTGAAACTGTGTTCGAGAGTTCACCATTTCAGATTCCAATAGATGGCGCTTAATGCATTGATCCACTATCTCCCCATTCGTAGTAGAATTTATAGACGAGAGAGATGAGAGTTGGTTAACTGGTTCATTGTCTGATAGTTCAACAATTCTGAACCGCAAAACCTTACTCGGTCGTTGCTGTCTCCAAGACTGTAAGAAACATTCTCTAAAATTCACATTTTAAAGGGTTTTCCAATGAGAGGTGTTATTGTGAATGACCCGCTATTTTGGTAGCTGTCACTTTTGAAGCTTTTATTCTTTGACATTTGACAAGTTGAAACTACGCCATTACTAAAAATGGAACGATACACGCTTCAACAACGCATTGAAATTATTAAAATTCACTACAAAAATGCTGAAAATCTTGCAGTCACAGTTCGCAAAACTAAAGCATTTTTTGGTCGTCGTGAATCACCTTGTCGGACCGCAATACAGAAATTGGTGGAAAAATTCGAGCTGTTGGGACAAGTTAGTGATGTCAAGAATAAAACCCGTGCACGTCGCTCAAGAACAACTGAGAATATTGCTGCAGTAGCCCAAAGTGTTGAAGAAAACCCAGGTTTGTCCATTCTTCGTCGTTCTTTGGAATTGGGCATTCCACAAACGTCATTACACCGTATTTCGCATAAAGTCTTGGGTCTTAACTCTTATAAAGATCTGCACAACGTTTACTTTCAACAATACGGCGCTACGTGCCACACAAGCAACGAAACCATTGATCTTTTACGGGAAAAGTTTCCGGACCGTGTTATCTCTCGAAGATCACAATTGGCCACCGAGATCTTGTGATTTAACACCTTGCGACTTCTTCCTTTATGGCCATGTGAAAGATAAGGTCTACGCCAACAGCCCAGCGTCGATTCAAGACCTCTAAGATAAAATTCGTGAGGCTATCGAGAACATAGGGCGGCAACTTCGTGATTTGGTTATGGAAAATTTCATGAAAAGGATATGGTCCTGTATGCGTGCTCGTGGTGGCCATTTGGCTGATGTTGTTTTTCATTATCAACGGCATACCTTCCTCTTTATTATGAAATAAACATACGATCATTTATCTCAAAAAATTGCCACAGCTTTCCCCACAATTATCATCTTTCAAACCTGATAAGATCTTAAAACAACTCGTAAATGAGTAATACCTATATAAAGCCTCTTAAATTCAGATTCAACAGATGACCGGTCGTCTCTTTATCTCGATTACCATAAAAAAAATGTCTTCACAGTAGCAATACCCATTTGTGTTGAACTAGGTAAATTATTTATAAAAAAAAACCCATCGCAGAGTAATTAATTTTACTTAAAGGTATGCAGAGTACACTGCTTGGAAAAGAAATTATAAATGAGTAACATTAAGTTAAACAAACCGAAACTTGAAAAGGGAAAAGTTGAAATTCCGATTTAATTGATGTAATTAATTCGTTATTAAGATGAATTGAAATTTGATATCTGTTACGGAATGGATGTTGTTCTTATGCATATATATTTATGAATAAAAGATCCAAGAGTTGGAGGAGGTTTCTTTTTTTTTAGGAATGTAAGCGGAACTTGATTTCTTTTTAAAGTTATGTTGAACGCAATTTTTTTTACACCCCATTTTGTAATAGAGTTTTCTAGCGCCATCTGTTGGCAAACTATTATGCCAAGTTTGATATGTTGTAAGCTCACTCTACGTACGCTTTTCACTTAACCTTTTAAAGCTGTTTTTTCTCCTTTGACTTAAGAGGTATAAGTATGAGCGAGCATCGCTTAATATTTAACAAGTCATAAAGTAACAATTTTGCACTCTCAATCTCCTAACTTTTAATTTAGAAAATGTTTAATAAGCGGAGTTGTTTGATTTGTTAAGTTGCGGTCACAGCTGGTTACTGCGATCGCGATTAAATAAAGCTGCCCCACAAAATTAAAATTTAAATTTAAAAATTAAATTACCACTTTAGGCAAACAACGCGACTTCGTCTTCGGATTAAAGTTTGAACAACATTCTTTTTGGACTGCTCGGGAATTTTTTAAAGCCCGCGTTATATGAGCGCGGCACTATTTCCTAAACTAAGTTTTGACAGATCGAGATACAAGTTTTTTAGCACGATTTGCATTTACAAAAATTGTGAATACTTATAATTATATTCACCAGAATATAGTAGTTATCTTTACAAGAAGAAAACAATAAGCAGCCTTTAAGGATCCTCGTGGACAAAATTTGTATTTGGCTTCGAAAAATTGTAGGTAGTAAAACAAGTTACGATTCAACAAGCGTTTCTTGCTCCAATAGGTAAAGGATAGACTAGTACAGTGAACTTGTATTGTTGCAACTTCTTCAGCTTTAAAAACTTATTACTGCTTGACAAATTTGGTAAAGAAAGGGTTTAGGTCGTTAAGTTAGTAAAAGCAAACCTCAAGTTGTGCGCGCAACCTTAAGTTAGTTCTACCTCTACTTCCCTCTGGGTTGGACTGGAAGAAACTTTGACCTGGTGTTCATTTGCTCTTCATGAGCTCTTCATGTCCTTATCATCTTTTAAGACTGATTCGCAGTCTTTGAAGCAGGTTAAAGGCGCCGTAAACTTCGTAGAGTTTGCTGTTTTATCTCCTCTCCAAAGCTCAACAACGCACTTGGGCCCAAAAAACACTCCAAGAATGTTGCTTTCGAAAAGATCAAGATCTTGTTTATCGGCCTTTTATATCTTCGCTAAAAGAGGAAACGGTTCGTTGTTTATGTTGCTAGCTCCGAAAGTTTGAACATCTAGATAGATCGATGATCAGTTCGGTGGGTGGTTTAAAAGACAGCTGGCAGCCATGTTGAAAATAAATAAATATTTGACGCAACAGGTCCTTATAGGTAGACCGAGCATAGCTGCTTAAAACCACGAGTTTTGATGGAATTTTGTGGTCGATTGGGTTAATTGATAAGCTTTTTCGAAGGCAGTTATCAGATTGAGATGTTCAATCGTGTGTCAAAATCTCAAGACTTCCTGCCTCAGTCTGCCACTTGCAACAAATCCCCACATAAATTGACACTTTTCTCAATAACATTCCTACTTTTAGTACCTTCTTTTGTTTCTCCAATTCCATACCACTTCCCTGATGGCGGTTATATTAGTTCTAAATAATTAAAGGTCCTTTGCTTAGTGTTCATCTGCACATATCTTGTTCTGAACGTCATTCTTCCATTGGTTCGGTAGCGGCGTTAATAAAAATCCATCATTATCCGAGGACATTGGTTGGCTCCTACGATTGAATATTGAGCTTGAGCTTGACATTGGCTGCTTCCCTACCGAGCTACAGAAGCTCAGTACAGAAGCTTAGTAGCTCTGTAGGGAAGCAGCCAATGTCAAGCTCAGTACAGAAGCTTATTAGCTCTGTATGGAAGCAGCCAATGTCAAGCTCAGTACGGAAGCTCAGTAGCTCTGTAGGGAAGCAGCCAATGTCAAGCTCAGTACACAAACTCAGTAGCTCTGTAGGGAAGCAGCCAATGTCAAGCTCAGTACAGAAGCTCAGTAGCTCTGTAGGGAAGCAGCCAATGTCAAGCTCAAGCCCCCAACCAATGTCAAGCTCAATATTCAATCATAGGAGCCAATTCCTTGCATTGAATCTTTCATCCATTATCAGTAAACGGTTTCCAAAAAAAAGCTATTGTTGGCACATAAAAGACTTAACAACCAAAATCTGTCTGCAAAACTCCGCACTGGTACCTACTTTGCTCCAAACATGTCAGAGCTGCTCAAGTAAGATATCTACCCCTTCTGACTATCACAGAAATTAGACCAAAGTGGGAGCTAAGAATTGCTATATGTTCCAACTACCGTCAAAGAAGTTAATTTTCGTCATCAAGTCAGTACTTTTATAACTTCCTCTCTCTTTCAGCCTCTGTCTCTCTCTATACATATTTTGTTCTCTCTCTCTCTCTTACTTTCTTACAGCCTGTATTCTGCCTACTTAGCTAGGTTTCACAAAGAAATTCACCTTTAATTAGGAAAAACATTTATCTAGCTTGAGAAGTTCGAGAAACAAATAAGTTGTCATCGAAAAACACATTTTCTGCGACAGCTTCCCTTTCTTAACTCGAATCTTTACGGCATGACCACGTCTGATTATCTGCCCGCAGCTTATTTTTTTCGTCAAATCCCTTTCCAAGTACTTCGTCTAATCAGCCGCAGCGCAGGTAAGAAACGCCTTCACAGCGCAAGAAGACCTGAACAAGTTGAACAGGTATTTTGGGATATTTTCCAAACGCCGTAAGAAGCTTCTTAAGAGACTTTAATAACAGCTTCTAAGAACCCCGATGAGGAATAAGCACAGGCATATAATGAACTTGTAATTCAAGCCGCTCCCAAAGGGGACTCTGACAGTCAAATATGTTCCCAATACTTTGTCTAGAATTTTGTATCCGACACTTTACTGATGAACCAACCAACTGATGTTTTCAATAAACCTCCAGTAAAAACTAAAATAAGAGCCCATCCACCTCAATCGATAAGGGAAAAATATGTTCGGCCAGCTGTCAACGGCTGATCCATATCGACAGCTACCAAGCCCATAAAAATATCCAAACAACATCTCGCTTCACTTGAGCAATAAAACCGCCTCATGCAATAATCCTTGTGGCATAGCTTGAAATTTAAATAATCGGCTCAAGCCTTACAGCATGTGTTTCCAAATTCCATTTCGTCCAAGGGGAGTGCTCCCCTCCGAGGTAATTGCACTAGTTCCACCGATTCGCTTGACTTGAAGACAATTTCGAAACTTATTCCATTTTCCATTTTAACGCGCTCGTAAAAATTCCTCAAAAAATTACTCACATCGTCCAATGGAGGGGGCAGTTTACATGTACATCCACAACGATTTGCGCGTATGCTGTCGTAAAAATTATAAATAATTACCTTGTGACTCCTACGCATCAGTGAGTGAGAGACGATTACGGAATATATGCTGTACGAATTAAAATCAACTTAAATCGGAAGTTAATCTCACGATTTGTGCAAATTTCCCCCTCTCAAGGAGATTGCCACCAGAGATACTTACTCTAATGATTTCCATTTGCGGGAGCGTGTGTGTGCGAACTGAGTGACTTGGGTTCGCGGTTCACTTGATGTTGTGGATCTGTGGTTGATCATCGGAGTAGAATTTTCGTTGGAAGACACTGCTCTTGCTTTGATCGTGTGCTATTGTTTGAGATGCGGCCTTCGACTGAGATGGTTTTAATAGATTTCAAGGTTCATTATTTGAGGTGGGGGTCTTTCAAAGTGATTTGGCGGCTGTGTCGTTGTGTAACCTAACTCTCAACGAAGACGGTTTTTTTTTTCTATCAGCGGAAATTCATTATAATTTTATGGATCGATTAAAGTTCAAGTAGGTGGCCGGTTGTTTATTCGCACCTGACACGCGATTCTTTGTGCCTCTCTGCTCTATTACATTCATCAGTTTTTCTACACAGATGTAGAGCGGTTTGCAATTGACGACGTTAGTCATGCCACTTGAGAAGACTCTGCGACAGTGAAAAGCTGCACCGATTAGTAATCTATCATCCGGAGACGTTAAGTTATGGATTATTCAAAAGTGTGACATGTTAAGTTGCATAAATTGAAGGTATAAGCTATCCCACTTGTAAAATGTGAATCTTGTACTTTGATGTTCTTCTACGACTGGTCTGCAGGTGCACCGCACACCGCTTTTCATTCAACTTTTAAACGATCTCTTATAGAGCTGAAGTACAATTTAAGATGCTACTGCGATTCTAAAGAGCTCTGAAATTATAGAAAATAGAGGCAAGTCCCTGAGGCACACTTCTACGCAGCACTTGCGTAGAAAGTGGAATTTAATTTATTTGCCATTTTAACAGCAGCTGGTTAGTGCCATTAAAACTCTTTATTGTCTACTTATGCGGGCTTAAGTGGTACCTACTCTTTTTCTGTCTTTGCTGGCCGACTATACTTCATAACTACCAACGCCATTCAGGTCGTCTCGTCAATTAGTTCTTACACTGGGATTTGTTATTTTTGTAATTTCTGCCGATCCGGTTTCGGAACTTGACAATTTTTTCCTTCGAAGAACCCTGTTACTTAATCCTTAAATTTTTTGTTCCACAATTCGGCGAATAGTGCAGTATTTCTGTGCGTACATCAGTACACATAATGTGACGTTAAATGCTACCAAATTTCCTGCCACTTGTGCGAACAAATTTGACAAACGTCTGATATTCTTGTATATTTATTGTTGCCAACTCACACTTTCAAACCTCTTAAGTCAATGTACACTCAAAGGCCAAGCTTCTCGGCTCTGCTCTGAAATGACACTGTGAAGTGCTTTTTCTCAGGCCGGGGTTTTGCTCGCCGGATCCAAGGTTCAACCAAAGGAACACCAAACTCTGGTTAAGATTGGCAGTACTTTACTTATTACTATTACAATGTTTTCATACAATATTCTCAGCCTATATACCGTAACAATGTTTCAATATGTCTAATATATATATCTAAGCTTAGCGGCCCAACGACAGCGTGGTTCCTAGTGGCCCGACGACGGCGTGGTTCCTTATCGGCCCGACGACAGCGTGGTTCCAGGGGAAGGGGGTAGTGGCCCAACGACAGCGTGGTTCCAGGGGAAGGGGAAAGGGAAAGCAAGTCAGCGGAGATTGCCGACTCTGCTAAATTAAGGCCGATTCCCAGAAGGGATTCAGCCGCCAAAATTTTAGAACAGGGACCGAAGTCACTTTCTATACGGGAGTTTTACTGGTAGGCAAGATTGGTACAAATCACAACTAGACAAGTCTCCCCGAATGACACTTTCATTCGGGTATTCATGGTTTTTCATTCGATAAGAGAGTGTGACTTATATGTGACGAATGAAAATTGTGACGAACGGTGACGTTTCGTTACAACACCACATCAGATATCAAGTGAAGAGTTACACTTGCCTTGTTTCATAGGTCTCAGAAGGACTTTGAGCAGTAAGGCGTTGTCAAGAAAGGAGAGTCTTTATTAGACCCTCATCATTCCAATCGTGCTTAATTGGGATAACGTCTATGCGAAGGCGGATTAAGTCGTTTTAAACGCACAACATTCTCCTTTACAACCCCATTTCCGTTGCCGTAAATAAACAAGAAGATTTAACGTCGAACTCTACAAGCTTTGACAACCTGTTTAAAAAAGTCGCCTAAGGCTTCGTCCACAAAACGAATGGTTGTGATAAACTAGGCCCAGGGTCCCTACCGATCTGTTGCGCCAACTATTTATTTATTTATTTTAAGACTTCGTCCACACAGTAAGCGACTAATGGCTGAGCGATTGAGCGACGAAAAAAAAAATAAACTATATAAAATCGTGTGATGGTGGCGATTTTGTTATAGGCAGAGCGCCGTCGCTGAATCGCTCAGTCACTAGTCGCTGAAATGTAGAACGAATGGAAGACAATGCTTCGAGCGGAAGAGTATTTTATTCGAACTCGGAGGTAGGGAAAGATCTTACCTTACGTCTAGGAGGGCATATAACTCGAAAAAGTTACTTGAAGACCTTGCTTCAAATATTAACGATTATACAGGGTGGGCCAGAGACAAGTTTCTTTTTAAAAATGCAATAAAGTGAATAAAATTAAATGGTTTCCATGTTTTATGGCTTTATTTGTAAGAGCGATCATGTCCATTAATTGGGTATGGAACACAACGTCATTCAAGTGGCTGCCTCGGCTGGCTTCGCAGCAGCGCAGTCTGTCACTCCAAGAACTTGTTGATGGTTTCGGGTTGTAGCTTGTAGCTCACGGATTCCTTGGATGATATTGGTCTTAAGTGATTGAATCGTTTCCGAATTGTTGGCCTAACATCGGTCCTTCACGAATCCTTACACAGAAAAAGTCCAAAGGGGTCAAATCGCAGCTCCGAGGCGGCCAATTGACATCACCAAGACGGCTGAAAAAACGATTTGAAAATTTGGAGCGCATCAGATCGATTGATCCAATGATTCCACCACTCATCTCGCAGGTGCGGTGGGTGCCTCATTTCGGCCAAAACTTCTTTTCAAAAAACCCACTGTTTGGGCTACAAAGCACTCATTGGAAATAAGTTTTCAATATTGCCCAACGTTACCCAACGTTCCCCGGAGGTATGATATTGACTTTTTGTCAAGACTTCGAGCGGAAAACAGCTGTCAGTGTCAAAATAACCTATGCCTAGATGGCCCACCCTTCATACCACTTGATCGCAAAGCGCATGCATTCTTTTAGGTGTATGCAAAACAAGTAACTCCCGATAGTTTTATTAAGCATCTGTCTACTTTATTTCGCTGTAACTAGCTACAGGTATTGATTGAGTTCCAAATCCACCGCTATGTAAGTCTGCAAGACCATGAAGCAAACTCGAACCACTTAACAACTCCACTGACAGTTCCACATAGGACCCTAGGACTCTGTTAAAGTAGTGTAATAAAATCGTTTCAGCTGTCAATGATTTTCTAAAAGACAGTAGTTGTCGCAAAAGGTACAGATTACACGACTTTATCACAAATTATTGCATACTTTCAGCTGGATACGGAACAAGTTAGTTTTGACAGTTTTATTGAGCATCTGCCTGCTGAAAAACCTGTGATAGGTGTTAAATAAAACCAACCTTTTAAACGAAGACCAGCGAGCATTTAAGACCTAGACTCCAGCCCCTCTTAACTATTTCATTTGCGTGAGTTTCTTTTTCATTTTTGAGACTCTTGTAATGGAGGTTCCTTCGAATCGAACTACCGGATTCATTAGGAAAATTCATCTCTTCGGTTTTTGTTTGGCGATCGTTATAAGCGAGACTAAAATGTAACAGATTATGATGCTGTTTTTACAATAGCGAGTCACTTGTTCCGAAATAGCCAGAAAGTATGAAAATATTTTTGATGAACTATTTAAACTGTCATATTCGGGGTATTGTCCAACATTTCGTGTAGTGCGTGATGAATTTTCTACTGCCCTTGGCTTTACTGTTTGGTAATGTTTAGTAAAACAGACCTACAACTGTTGGCGGCTGAATGGCGACACCTAGGACATTTCAGGAGTAACTTTGAAGGGATTACTAAATGTAAAGATTGGCTTACTTCTTACCAAAGGGTTTTCCAATAAGAGGTGTTATTGTGAATAACCCGCTGTTTCGGTAGCTGTCACTTTTAAAGCTTTTATTCTCTGACGTTCGATAAGTAGAAACTACGCCATTACTAAAAATGGAACGATAGACACTTCAACAACGCATTGAAATTATTAAAATTCACTACAAAAATGATGAAAAATTGTCGTGTCTTTGGTGATTGGGTCCTTGAAATGCATGAAAATGATCCGGAATTCCATCGAAAAATCATCTTGACTGATGAGGCCCATTTCCACCTCGGTGGCTACGTCAACATGCAAAATTGTCGCATCTGGGGCTCGGAAAACCCAAGAGTTATTGTTGAGAAGTCTCTCCATCCTCAACGTGAGGCTATCGAGGCCACAGGGCAGCTACTTTGCGATTTGGTTATGGAAAATTTCATGAAAAGGATATGGTCCTGTATGCGTGCTCGTGGTGGCCATTTGGCTGATGTTGTTTTTCATTATTAACGGCATACCTTCCTCTTTATTATGAAATAAACATCCGATCATTTATCTCAAAAAAATGTCATTTTTCTTTGAATACCAAAATAACACCTCTTATTGGAAAACCCTATATAATCTCATCTGACATGTAACCATATTTAGAACATTTCAAAAGGCAGTAAACTACAAACAATTACGAAAGCGCTCCAGGGAGCAATGTCTTAAATGGCCGCACTTGCATAACAATTATTTCGGTGTAGGTAACAAGGCCAAGTACGGCCTGTCACGTTTGTACTCAAATTTTGAACAGCACTTAGCACACTCCAATTATCTTGATACGTATAATGTATGAAGCGTTTTTTTTATGTATAATATATTTTGTTCACAAGACAAAAGGCCAGTCCTGAGTGCATAAATCACAACAACTTCCTCAATACCTTACTTATTATGTTGTGCAGCTAACCACACTGGCGTTTGACCTCGAAACTGGGCTAATTCACTGTGAATATAGTTACCCCCTCCATGCGGCCATCAACAACTACAGCAGCTCTCTAACCACAGATCAAGCAAAGTGGGTTATATCTGGTATACAGTTAAAACAACTGTACATAAGTCAATTATTCCATGGACAACTGGTCCGAGAAAGTGAGCAACGCTACCAATTAATTTCCCAAAGAATGTGCGAAATTAATTATTTTAATTTGAAGGAGTGATCTCACCTCTCATGCGCGTGTAATTCAAGTAGCTCTAACTAGAGGAAGATTGATTGAAATCCAAAGCCGACAAATGTTCATGATTGAAGGAAATAATTCATCTCCCGACGGCCCAGAAGGAGTGCAAGGCAAATCACCGGACCATGTCCTGAAGACATGCGTGAGAACTGCATCTAAGTGATACTCACGTCTATATGAATGCAGATTGTTCGCGCTGCAGGTACCACCACCAGCCTTGGAATGGCTTCTTCGGATGCGAAAAGAACGAAAGTGCTTAGTGCAGTAATGACAGCGATTCTAGAAAGAAATTACCATAACACAGGCGGATAATAAAAATGTTGAAGTCATGATTAGGGAAAGAGATACTCGTATTCGGTTGCGCATCGCATGATGCATTGCTTCTTGCTGGCGAAGTAGACAGCAGGGTGTTCCCCGACAAGGTGATGGAATGACTGAGAGTTTACATGAGAATGGATATGATCAATTTCATTCGTGTTTTTACATTTGTGGAATTCATTTGTGCCTTTGTGTAGATGTGTACTAATGAATTTCGAATGACTGGCGCAAGGTTATGCGTGCATGGAGGCATTAGCCTGGGTGTCTATTTTTTGATATTGATGTCAATGGGAGGAGTTTGTCGTAGAAAAACACTCATGCAATCACACAGCGAGTTTGATGGAAGTGCAAAGAGAAAACTATGGCAATGAAGTAAAAAGACACAAGATACTAAGAATTTATAGTCGAGAAAAAAGTTTGCGCACACTATATGTGCGCTTCAGAAAATGCCCTGGTCTAAGATTTTGTCTGTAACAATAACGAGGCTTACAATAGAGAGTGCAAAAAACTCAACACGCACGTGATTTTATTTGCGCACACAAATGTGCGAAACCACAATGGCATTATTTGGACTTAAGACAGTCTCAAATATGGACGAAATTTAGCTTTACTTTACTTTTAGCTTAACCGCACATTGGATTAAAAGTTTTTCCCAAGCAATTTTAATTTGGTTGCCCCTAAAACCAGGAAGCTGTCATCACCTCAGGCTAAAATTTCGATCAATTTTGCTAAGAAAAGAAGAACTTCCTTTTTGTAAAGCGCTGGAGAAACTCTGTTGTTATCTATTCCTATCAGTCCCGCTGAGGCTGGTCGTTTGGGTCACAAGCAAACACTCTAACCACAAAATTTTAAACACGATCATGTGCGGTTAATGCCACACACCATCATCGATGTCATTATTGGAATTTCAAAATGTACACAACTTTTACTACGACCAAAACTAAACACTTTGGTTTGCGCACATCAATGTGCGCTTTGGTATCATTGCCAAAAGTGACATAACTGTCATTATGCAGGGTCTGTAAAAGGCCTGTGAGGTCATTAGAACTTATTTGCTATTTATTGATATTCAAGTGCACCTAGAAAATAAATATGTGCGCTTTATTCAGCGTACTATTTTGGACCTTAAAACTGACAACAACTTAGTCATTTGCACATTACTTTTGAAATATAATTACATACGCGCTTCAACAAAATAATGATGAACGAATGGAGTCCTTAATTTCCGCACATAATAATGTGCGCTATTGTAAAAACAATCATACGTCAGGTTAGCCAACCTACAGATGCCTAAAAATGGTAGCTGGCAAAATTGAGTTATCGATGGGGTTGTTCTATTTTAAAATTAAAGACACCCGATGTTTAACACATAAACAAGTTTTTTTATTTTCATCAGGACTCAGTCGTGTGCTGAGTTACTGAGGGGGAATTTTTGGCAAACATTTAAATGACATCTTCAGCTCGATCTCTCGCGAAAGCTTATTTATTTTTTGTCGCCTGGATTGGACAGAGGGTTGTTCCACTAATTGAAAGAAGGATGCAAGTCCCTTTAGGAGCCCTAAGAAGCGTGATCTGGCTGTCAAAGTATCCGTTGCTGAGTCTTATCTGGTAACAGGTAACCTAAAAATTATTGTCACTGCCGCGTTTGGGCTTTAAAATTGTTACTGACTTTTAGGAACGATCTGAAAGTTTCATCGAGCATCCGTATATTTTTTACACATGTTTGTAATTGATAGGCAGGCCAGAATGCTGTATTTGTGTGCGTCATAGTCACGGTGACATGATTGTGTTAATTTACAAATTCGTTCACCAGAACAAACTTAATTACATCATTCCACAGCTAGTCAGTGATTCGGAGTTTCAAGGTCGACTTACAAAGGTCAAGAATGCAGACACAGATCAACGAAATTACAACCATGAATTATAGTGACAAACAAATATACTACGAGCGAAAAGTCATTCCCGTTGACTCTATTAATCGATATTATTATGTAAGTAAACTAATTGGGCATTTGGATTTTTAGTTTAGTAAGTCTGACAGCTGTCTGGCGTGATGTAGGTATTTCAGTTTTTAAATACCCACAATATTTTTGCCAGTTGACGTTTATGGAGGGGTTGCCAAATATCTAGTCAAGAATGTCCTGTTCGCATACACAGTTGACATGTCGAAGTGTCAAAATTGAAAATAAACTGCTAAAATACAGAAACAATTCAAGTTGACTAGGCAACGCGTTCGTAAACCTAGTCCAGTCAAATTTAGTTGACGTTTTACATGAACTAGGCAGTCGACGTCATTGTCAGTTTGACATTTAATTGTTTAATTGCGAGTAAGAGCTAAAGGGTTTTCCAATAAGAGGTCTTATTTTGGTATTCAAAGAAAAATGAAATTTTTTTAAAATAAATGATCTGATGTTTATTTCGTAATAAAGAGGAAGGTATTCCGTTAATAATGAAAAACAACATCAGCCAAATGGCCACCACGAGCACGCATGCAGGACCATATCCTTTTCATGAAATTTTCCATAACCAAATCGCAAAGTGGCTGCCATATGTCTTCGATAGCCTCACGAATTTTATCTTTGAGGTCTTGAATCGACGCTGGGCTGTTGGCGTAGACCTTATCTTTCACGTGGCCCCAAAGGAAGAAGTCGCAAGGTGTTAAATCACAAGATCTCGGTGGCCAATTGTGATCACCTCTTCGAGAGATAACACGGTCCGGAAACTTTTCCCGTAAAAGATCAATGGTTTCGTTGCTTGTGTGGCACGTAGCGCCGTCTTGTTGAAAGCAAACGTTGTCCAGATCAATACCATCCAACTTCGACCATAAAAATGGTTTGTGGAATGCCCAATTCCAAAGAACGAATGGACAAACCTGGGTTTTCTTCAACACTTTGGGCTACAGCAGCAATATTCTTAGTTGTTCTTGAGCGACTTGCACGGGTTTTATTCTTCACATCACTAACTTGTCCCAACAGCTCGAATTTTTCCACCAATTTCTGAATTGCGGTCCGACAAGGTGCTTCACGACGACCAAAAAATGCTTTAGTTTTGCGGACTGTGACTGCAAGATTTTCACCATTTTTGTAGTGAATTTTAATAATTTCAATGCGTTGTTGAAGGGTTTATCGTTCCATTTTTAGTAATGGCGTAGTTTCTACTTGTCAAATGTCAAAGAATATGAACTTCAAAAGTGACAGCTACCGAAAAAGCGGGTCATTCACAATAACACCTCTCATTGGTAAACCCTTTACTTTGACGACTTGGACAACTTCAAAAGCAGATGAAATGTGCATGCACTAAAATACTTACACGTACTCTGAATGAATGTTTTTTTGCGGCCTTGTTTCTTTTTTATAAAAATAATTATTTAAATAAGTTCCTCTTAACCTTTGTAAATCGCAACCACAAGTTTCAAGTTCAAAACTTGAATGAGAACTAAAAGGAAACGGTTGCTATTTGAGAAACACTTGAACCTACTCAGCTGATGCATCTACTAATTAGAAAACTGTAAACGCAAACCATCCGAAAAGTACTAGCATGTTTTCATTCTAATAATAGCCAATCGTTCTCCAAAACCGATCGATTTGTTCCACTCTATTTGTTTGTGAATTTCCATTCACTCGAAAGTTTATTTTAGAAAACATTGGCCAATTTCTATTTAGATAGACGTTCCACTCTCTGGAAAATACATTCGATGGACTTGTGAAATTGCAGTGGCAGCAATATAAAAATACTTCACATAATCCCTGGCGCAGTTAACACACACTGATTGTCATGCCAAGCAAATTTAGAGCGACTGACGACATTCACATGCAGCTGCAATTTATTTGCATTTTTTGGATGGAAAACAAATGGATTCGGCTGAGCACGTTTTATATGCAGTGAACTGCAAAGAATAAAGGGAGATTGACCCTTATCGGGGTATTTTCAAAAATATTCCTTTTACGATGGAGGGAATAAATGGTTCATCCATCTTTTCAGACCAGTAAGTAAATGTTGTGCTTTTCAATCGAAACTATGTATTGGAATTTGTTTTGTCGACAGAGAAGGAATTGACGAAATAGGAAAGGAATTGAACTCAATTTTAATGGAATAGAATTAAACAATATTTAAATTGTGTATACATTAAGTGACGAATTGACAGACGTCAAAACAAGGCGGAACATTTTGAAAAAATTTAAAAACCTGGCATCACGTAACATTATACCGTCTTCATACGTAGAGTATCACGATAAGGCCAATCTGATCACGACGCATTGTACTCTGACAGTTGCTTTTGTGTATGTATTCCATTTTGACAGCTGGACGTACTTCGTTATAGCATTACCGTATTGTCCTCAACATTTCGTTCAGTCGTTCACCTGTTTCAGATTTTATATTGAATTTAGGGAATTGTATGCATCTGCAAACCAATGTCTGTCATGCGTTTTGACATTTAACGTTATGCAGACGTAAGACGGAAACAGTCTCTATTTCCAGCGAAATAATAATGGTTTTCTTTTTTTATACTCCAATTCCTTGCTTAAAGTTTAGGAAGTCACTGGTTACAATCAGGTATCTAGTGCAGCAAATCTGACAGATAACTGACTTAAGGACTATTCACATGAAATCGAATTGCGAATAGCGAACAAGCGAATATTCGTTGTTTCTGACATTTCATTCACATGAAAACTTTTTTTGGTCGCAGAAACCCGCGTATCAGTTTAATTTTTAAAGGTTCGAACGAATTTTTCATTCGTGGGTTTGAGGATCGCAACGGTATTATGTGGATTGAGAATATGAAGCAAGTGGCAGTTCACGGGAAAATTGTTTAAATTGTAAATTTCACTATTTAAATCATTCGAGACTTATGTTTTATTTAGATTTGATGTTAGATTAACTAAATAGAATGCTTTTGTGGTAGAACAAACAAATTTTAAATTCATAAACACAGCTAAATTGATTTGTTCGCAATTCGCTATCATGTGAATTGTGAATAGACCTTTAATGTGTCTCAGTTTTGATTGGCTTAGATCGGTCAATTGGACAGGTTTTTCAATTGACCAATCTAGTCAAAAATTCGTGACTGAGTGGGTACTAAGTTGACAGTTCGCATATGTGGCTAACGTAGGAAAAGTGACCAATCTAGTTTTTGCGTTCAAAATACATCAAAAATTGACTTTTAACTGTGCCAAATATAAAGTTTTATTTTCATGCGACAACAAACTACTCGTATTGTACGTATTTGGCTAACATTTGTCAAGTAAGAAAACAATTATTTCGTCTTTTGACAGCGGGTGTGTTGAGTGATTCAGTCACTTAGTTTGATTGGTTGCGATTAACTGTGTTTTATTTGCTTTGCTTTCATTGTTCATATTTTATTTTGATAGACTATTTAAAACATTTGCTTATATGCAATACTTACTAATATTAAATCATTTTTAAGCTTCAATATCAATTCATAAAATCTATTAGTATGGCGCAGAATATTGTTGTTTCTGTAGTAGATCTACTCAGTGATTTCGAGCTGCACAGAAAAGGTGAAAGACATAAAAGCTGTACTACTTCTTACTTTCTGTTCTCAACTGTCAGTCCACCCTTTTTTGTATTTCCTTCTAAGATGGAGAAGATTTGTATGTGTCAAAACCATCTGCTTTTTGCTGAAAATTCAGTTTGCTTTTGAAGTCAGTGAAAATCGATTATGGTCTTGCATAAATGTTTTTTACTAGACGTACGAAATGGTTCTGCTAATGCAAACCTTTTTTGAGATATTTTTCTTCTGAAATGACAGTGTTGTTGTATTCCTGATTGAATGGAACATCTTCCGTCTCACGCAAAACAATGCTGCGATTTTCTGTTCAGACTTTTTTTGTTGACTTATTAAGAAAGAAATCACCCAAACAAACAATTTTAAGTACCGTACTGTCAAGTTTCACCGGCACACACAGCGACACAGCACTGACCGTTCCTTCCCAAAACCATCCATTTCCTTGCACAAAAATGAAAGGCTTCCCCTGTTAACCCCATCTGCAAAAATACATGCACAAAAGTCAATTTCACACAGCCAAGTTCTTTGACAATTCAAAGGCCACCTGAATATACCGAATAGAGCAGATGCTTCACTCGCTCTTTTATTTGGTAATGTACAACTGACATTTTCGCAAAAAGCTTAATTGAAAATCCATTAGCTTAGCCGTCAAAATTGAATATATACACGCAAAAGCCATCAGCCCGTTGGTGGTAGAGAGGAGATTCACCGATCACCAGTTTCACCACCGTGTATCAACGTGAGAAGTGGAATATAATTTGTTAAATGGACGGGGTCCTTTGCTCTCGCACACGCGGCAGACATATCTTCACCCAATTATGACTGCAATTTGCCATTCTCAACAGTTTTCCCATTTTCCACGTACATAGTCAGCCGCGTCTTGTTTTATTTTTCTCATTTCGTTTCCAGTTACCTATACCAATCAATTTTCCTTACCACAAGTTGATTCGCCATTTCTGTGTAAATCATCTCGACCAAATGTGGAACCCGATGAATCTGGACAAATTGATATTACATTGGCGCGCGGGCCCGTTCAACATGTAACACGTGTGCAATTTAATTTTTTTTTTTTTTGTTCATTATTATTTTTGCGTCCATTTTTAATTTGTGTAATTCGTTTTCCTTCAATTGAATTCAATCAGCATGTCGTGGATGGATTGCGTGTGTCTGCTGCTGTTGTGTTTTGGTAGTTACAATAATATTTCTTTGATAGTTTATTACGTATTGAACACAGTAAACCATGTAGAGTCGATGATGTGTGTTCCTTGATCGATTGATTGATCATTCACAGCATTTCTGTCGGCGGTCGCTGCGAATGGCTATGTCTATATGTATAGGGCAGTTGCAGATGTTTGCGATAAACTGAACGAAAGGTAAACGATATGAAATTAGCAACAAAATGGCATAAATGAAACACGAAAACCAAACCACCCGAGGAGAGACAGACACAATGAACTGAGGCTCAGATGGCTGTAAGACAGAAACTGGCGAATCACGTTTTCACCTACCAGTTGTTTTGTGGCCTGTGCTTTTTTTAATTGTATTTTAATTTCGCGTAGAATTTTTGTTTTCAATTTCTTCTCCTTTTCTTTGGCACTTCCATTTGCGGTTTCACCTGAATGCGAAATTTTGTGCGCTTGGATGTGGCCGCTGTGTCGGTGGGATTATGTCATAAGTCAGTTTGGCATTATGGAAGCAATTTCTGCGATTAATTGGTGTTAGTGCAGATGAATTGAATTAAATTTTGCTGGCATTTTGCTCTTGCATTGTCAGCATGAAATTCGTTGAACGGATGTTTACTATTTGGTTCTGTAGAAATTTATTATGCGCATCAGACATTAGTGTTTCAAGCGGAGAAGAGAAATTCAGATAAATATGGAACTGTCAGAGGATGGCTTAATGAAGGGAATGGTTGAACTGTCTAAGCAACTGTTTATGGGATTTTTCAAGTGTACTAAGAAGTTTCGCTTGCGAATGGGGTCGGCTATACCTATCGGACTCTATGTTCAAAAATACCCGTCAAATTTGCGTAAATCTTAAGTAAAGGGTTTTTCAATAAGACCGCTAAAAAAGTTTTTTTTTAAATAAGACAAAAACGGTTTTGGATATCAATGAAATTCTTTATTCCCGTGAAAGTACGTTCGATGCCATTATGTATGGAACTCGATTTCTTTTGCATGGCCACCACAGGCACGCTTGCAGAAGTCCAGACGCTGAACCCAATTTTCGACGGTTTTCAAGCATAAATCGGCCGATACTGCGCAATTTCACGTTCGATATTCCTACGAAGTTCATCAATCGTCGCTGGCTTGTTGGCATAGACCATAGACTTGACGTAGCCCCACAGGAAATAGTCTAACGGCGTCAAATCCCACGACCGAGGCGGCCAAGCGACTGGACCATTTCGTGAGATAACACGTTCTCCAAACTTGGTTTCCAATAAATTGATTGTGACATTCGCTGTGTGGCTTGTGGCGCCGTCCTGTTGGAACCACATGTCCTCCAAGTCCATCTCATCCAATTGGGGCCAAAAATAATCGGTTATCAGCGAACGGTAGCGATTCCCATTCACAGTAACGTGCCGGTCTTGATCATCACGGAAGAAGTACGGCCCAATGACGCCGCCGGCCCATAAACCACACCAACCCGTATATTTTTTGGGATGCAATGATGACTCATGGAGTACGGGTGGATTGCTGCCTGACCAATACCGCATATTTTGTTTATTGACGAAGCCATTCAGCCAGAAATGAGCCTCATCGCTGAAGATGAATTTCGATGAAAATCCGAATCATTTTCAATTCAAGAACATACGACGCTTCTGGTGGTCAAGCGGCTTCAGTTCTTGCGACGTTACAGAGATGCCCAACGCTTGAGAACGACGTGTGAAAGCCGCATTTGGGCTTTATTCAACTGAAGCCTCAGCGGCAGCAATATTCTCGACACTACGGGCACTTCTTTGTCTCACTGGCACGGGAACATTTTGTACTGTGCCTGTGGATTAAAATTTTTCCACTAGACGCTCAATTGTTGATCGGCTAGGACGATTATGACGACCATAAATTTGACGTATAGCTCTTAATGTTGAGGCCACTGACGCCGAATTTCTGTAGTAAATTTTAATAATTTCGACTCGTTGTTGGCTCGTACATCTTTTAATCATGAAATGGCAAACCTTACTGAAGAGAAATGTCAAAAGAGCGGCAAGAAATTCGGCGTCGTTTGCTGTCCCTGTCGCTCTACTTTTGTAGCGTCCCTGTTGAAAAACCCTTTATATAGAGAATTAACGTGGCGGCTGTTCTAAAAATTAATGGCCGCCGTTCTTTTGTCACTTCTGAAACCGCTCCATTGGCACAAAAAATATTTATCTGCTGATTCAGAGAAGTGCATTTCGCTTTTCGATTTGAAGTCAGCATCCACTCAAGAAGCACTCACACAAGCAGCTGTAGATTATGTTTTTGACATTTCTCCAATATTTTTGTAAATTCAATCAGAAGCAGTTTTCTTGTTCCATTAGATTGCAGAATTAGTGAAACCCCGAGTAAAAAATATTTGAGTACACTTTTAAGTGAAATGTGAACAAAAGTTCACGACTGGATCGCTCGTAACTTGTTCCTCTTTGAACATGCTGACTGTGGCTTAACCAAAAACAGTGGCGCCTTCGTAAAATGTTCATAAAACACTAAACAAATGAATGAATAAATAAATAAACTCACAATGGCGAAATTTTCTGTGAAATTTCTCATTGTGACCTACAAAATATTTAGGAAGAAGATTAAAAATGATTTTTAGTAAGCCCCCGTGTGTTGCACAAACTTTTATATTGTTGCATTGAAAGTTATGCTCGGTTAAGTATTTTCAGCAAAATGGGTTCGTCCACTAATTGCCACAGATGAGTGACTTTGTTTGCATTGATTTCGACCCCAAAATCGAAACCAAACGCACTTGCAAACAATTCAAAGTATACTTAGTTGTTGGCAATTGGGAAAAGTTTCTTTCGGGTAATGCATACGTTAATCTCGTCGAAAACTTTTTGCGTAATACCCAGCCAAGCAGATAAACAAATCAAATTAAAAACTTTACACATCTATCTGCAGGTGCACTCCAAATGATGCTCATTTCAATTAGAGTTTTGGTTGCAACACCACGTCCAGATTTACCTGGTGTAAACAATAAAACTCTGACCCAGTTTTAACCCAACTTTTTATTGCCCCTGAAAGTGTTTACCACAAGACTCTGTTTATACCAGCACGCAATCCGATTTAAGAGAAACAACAACAATTTCGATTTTTTTTTCCGCTTTCCAAAAACCTCAAGCCTATCAACTGGCAAGTCCAACACTTCTAATTAATGGCCAAAACATTGGAAGGAAGTTCGATTTGGTTCAGCAGCACGTTGCATACAAAGTGCACGAAACCGTTTTAGATCTTTCCCCAAGGGAATCGTTTCTCACTCCATTTCCCCGCAGAGTCTATTAATTTATTCGGTGCACTCTGTGTGCACATCGCATCTGTTTAGCATTTTTTTTTTCCCGTCCGAAATGAATTCAATTTCTTGGCATTTGGAATAGAAAAAGGAACTTATTCGAGTTTCGAGAATATTAAAAAAAAAAACACACAGCACACACACTTGAGAGCATTTTCCAAACGATCGATTTTCAAGTGCGCGCTGCTGAGAGAATCAGAAATCGGAAGCCATTTGGGCGTGCTACAGACGTTCGTTGGAACATTACACGCGCCTGTACTCACCCCTAAAGAGTGTGCGGAGAGAAGGCAATAATTGTTAGCTAGACACCAAAACAACTACCACCCAACCATTCGTGATCCCTCATGCATGTTAACATGATGCGAAAGTAAAGTTTACCTTTGAACGTCCTGTTAGACGATGGTGGCGGTAGTAGAGGTAGGCTGACGACAGTGTAGCTGAGAAGACTGAATAAATACAGACGAAGCATGTTCGTGCAATTAATACTAAACAGTGGGTAAAAGAACGAGGGTGTAAACATAGCTTACAGTTTGGTAGAACGCTGAAAAATGTTCAGGTTATGAATAAAAAAAAACTAGGTAGTGTTAAAGTTTTCAAAAATTGTTTAGAGAACGTACTAGAATACTGGTTTTTTTACAATTTTTCTAAAAAACTAAACTCATTCCTGTTTAAATATTTCTGTCAGCACGAATTTTTTCAATCTTTCTTATGCCAAATGCAGTCTTCCACAGTAAACAGATTCTACTTCGTATTTTAATAAAGTTCTACTCCATCTAAGAAGGACCAGATTACCAACTACTTGAGTTACTTCGGAAAATGTTTCTGATCTGATTTTTTTTAATTTGTCTTCTTTTGAAGGCTGAAAGCAGTTTTATTCTTCGAGTATCACATTTATTATGAGAGAGTTTGTACTTTGTACACCTTTTTAAACGGATTTTGGTGGCAATCCGGATTAACGGAATTTGTAAGTAAAAACTTCTTTGTTTGACAACTAAACGAAATTTATTTATTTGCTGAAAATAAAGGTGACCCCTTCTACAGTTTACAGAGATTTTTGGGAATCCGTACTTTATAAAGTTCCTTTTAGAGGGTAGCTGAATCCCCTGTTCTTAAGGTTGCCACAATCTGTAGTTAAAAGGGTTTACATGGGGCTTTCTGTTTTTCAAAACGATTTATCAAGGATGTTCTTAATTTTCTAAGGTTGAGATAGCTTCATCTACTGTTTAAAAATGTAGTTCGGATATTGACAAGCATACTTATTGTCAAATTTTATTAAGCATTTGGTTAGTATAGGCCATCGTTGACAGATGGAAAAGAATTTATTGTACTAGTTCTGCATTTTGAGGGGTGAAGAAAGAAATGTTTTACTCCGGAATAAGCTAGGAGTCCGGATTTTGGTTTTAGAGAACAATTCATTTGACATGTCAAATAGTATTGCTTGCTGAAACCTCAAAAATATTTCTGTCAAGATAGAACCTTCTATAAGTGGAAAAAGCCGTAATTCGGATCTTGGTTAAAATTCGGATTCTTGTTTAGTAAAACCGAGAGCTTTTTAAAAAGAGAGAAACAGAATTTGTTCGCCTGCCTCACAGAAGTTGTGTGATAAAGGTGGTTAAAGAGAAATGTTAACTTCCCGAATCGAAACGAGTTGAAGAAAAAGCCGAGACTTCATAGAATGCAAGAAAACTTTATTCGTCCGATTCCACGGAGTACAAAACTAAGACTAAAATTCATATAATATGAGAAAGAGTGAGACGTATGAATACAATATACTAATAGTGTAATTCATTGGTACAGTCCCTGCTCGGGCGCCAGATTCTGGGAGAGACTTGTGCGCACGGTGAAAAATGTTTTGAAGGTAGTTATCAGGAAAGCAAAGCTGACCTACGAGCAGTTGGAAACTGTCATAATTGAAATAGAGGGTATAGCTAGCGCTCGTCCGCTAACCTACATCAGCAGCGATCCTTTAGATGCCGCACCCCTTACTCCTGCGCATTTCATACACGGTCACGGAGGTGTTTGGAATCCACAAGAGAAAATTACTTGAGAGAAAATTCAGCAACTTTGGTCACGGAGGCTAAAATTAATCAGAATCCTTTCGAATCGCTGGCGAATTGAGTACGTCCAGCTGTTACGATCGTTTTATACTTCTCAAGGACATTCTTCAATTCAGCTCAAACCGGATGACGTGGTGTTGGTGCTCGATTCTGGAAAGCCGCCCATAGCCTGGAAATTGGACGTCATCGAAGTTCGTTTTTAGCTACTTCTAAAACTGAAAACTGCTTCTACTTAAGTCTTTAAATATTTTTATAAATCCGGACAGTTTTCCTATAGCACGACTCTTTCGACGGGTAAAACTGGATTCACTTCATATGAAAAAGATAAAATCTTCTAAACGGGATCTACAATAAAGGACTTTTGTCAAAAGAATCGCTCAAAGTTTCTTATATTCTGAGGTTCATTGAATGAAAACGGTTCGACAGTTAAAGTAGAGCTCACTGGCAACTATGTTAAGATTACGAAGAAGTGCAAGTTTCTGGGTGGGTCACTGTGTGTGTCCCAAAATAAAGTTGCAAGAGTAGCTGCTTCGGATATCTAATATTAAAAATTCCTGATTAAACAATATTCACTTTACGATGACAGCATATATTGTATTGACCGACTTTGTCATTTCTTGAAAGCGGCGCTAAAACCAATTTTACTGACGATTCCTAAGAATTGTCCTACTCCGGATTTTTCTAATAATTCAGATTGATTTTGTTTTTTTAAACTTTCTTGGATTCTCTCTGAGTTAAATTCAAACTTTGGACTTTAGTTTCTTAGAAGCCTTGGGGGAACTTTTCTTGTTCGCCCCACTATTAGTTCCCATTCTCAACTCAGTTCGTGTCGGCGGCCACTATTCACGTACATTCCCAGCTAGTAGTAATTTAACAAGCTCAGCGCCATTTGACAGGTCAAAAGTATGAGAGACTCTACACTGGTGGCCATTGGTAGGACTTATAGTTCAGGCAACGATATGCATCTGCCTACTTCAGTCGCTCTACACATAGCAAGGCACTTTACTGCTTTAGGGGTTGCAATTTTAAAATAAAATAAAATAAAAACAAAAACCCATTCAATGGTGAGATGGAAGATACAAGAAATCCTTTCGTTGCCTGGTTGTCCTTTCTCCATGTGGAGTGTATAAGTTGAGTATATTCAGTTAATTCCAACGAAGGACAATGACACCTCCAGGTTGTTGGTGGTATAGAAAAAGAAAATTACACAAAAGGGTTGAGGGTTAAGGATACGAGGTCGACATTTTTGAGCAGGTTTTGTGTTTCATGAACTCGAACTGTTGATCAAGCGGCAGTTGTTATTTTTTTTTCTTCCTTTTATTTGTGTGTTTCGTTGAATTTCCTTTTTCAATTTTTTTTTTTTTTGTTATTTTGTAAACTGAAATCATGGTGTGGGTGGAGTTGTTGTACTCAGGGTATCTATAGTTGAATAGGTAGAAACTAATTTGTTCGAACGTAAGGAAGTCGATGTCTACGGTCTACCTCGTCTATGTGCGTGCCTTGCCATTACTAATCAGACTTCCTGTCTATGGATGATGGGCCTTTTTGCAATGGAGACAATTAAGTCCATGCGTGCATTGTCAGCAAAGTGTTAATGAGTCCTTCTTGATGAGTTTTCTTTAATTCAAGCGTGCGTCCTTAAAGTTTTTTTTTCAGCCTATACCTTTTCTTTGATCTTTTTCTTTTTTTTGTACATTCTCGTATGTACTGTGAATTATTTGTCTTCTTGATCTTTACAGATATATGTTGGATTAGGTGCCCATTTTAATGGCTTCCAGCTAAGTTGGATGAAGAAAATTGCGGATGCATACAAAGGCTGCTTTTTTATGATATTTTTCCTCATTGAAAATTATTTTCCCTCATTGAAAAATCTTAAAAACCTGAACGTGGAACTTATGTTTTTTTTGCCCTTGAGGGTTGATCCTTGAATTTGTTGCTAAGTAGTTTGCACTTCTTCTAACTCATATACTTGCCGCCACATATACCGAAAACAATAAAAACTACAAAAATATGTTTTTGGGCACAAAATTGTATTCAAATCTAAATTTCAAACCAAAAACTTCGTTTGCGCACATTAATAATAAAATTACCCTTTCTAGTGTGCGCATGGTCAAATATCATTCCAGTAATAATAGGTGATTAGTCCTGCTCGGATGTAGAACTATTCACTGCCAAGCCGATAATTTTGCTTACACGCTTAAAGGAAGGGTGTTTTTTTTCCGCACACTCACTGAATTGCTAAGCAAATTACTACAAAAACCCGATATAAGTACTTATTTGCGCAAAACAATCAATAGTTTCGATGTTTAACCCCAAAATCTCGATTGCGCACATTAGTTATACAGATAACACTAATGTGCGCATACGCTAACGACAGTCCATTATGTACACAGAATAGTCAATATGTCATACTACTCAAAAATAAGCTGCATTCGGCTGCGCACATAAGTGTGCGTTTACGAAAATTAGTATTTTTTCGATGGCAGACGAAGTTCGTTACCTCGTTTTGTTTGGGACAGGTCGATCATTTTGCGCACACGGTCATAGAAAGACTGTTTTTTTTTTGTCCGCACATAATACGTCGTTTAGCAAACAAAATCACAAACTGAAATAAATTGTTATTGCTACAAAACAATCGATAGATTTCAATATTAAACCCCAAGCCTCGCTTCCGCACATTTGTTATACAGCTAACACACATGTGCGCGTGCGCTAACGACATTCCGTTAGGTACACAGAATAGTCATTTAGTCCTACGACTCAAAAATGAGCTGCATTCGGTTGCGCACAAAGGTGTGCGTTTACAAAAATTCGAGTTTTTGTCGATGGCATCGCACAGTAAAAAGATCTACACAATATTAACGAGGCAATCATCTTATTTATTGCTCAACTCATCAGTTAAGCTCTCCAAGTACTTACACATTCATGCGGAAATCAATTCACTACCTAAAGTCAACAATTGTTTGAGCCGCTATTCCGTTTTGCAGTTGTTTCTTTTATTTGTCTGATACGTTCGCACGATCATCACTCCGTGGCATAAAACAAGTCTTCAATAAACTTTAAGTGGCTAATCAAATGAACGTGTTTGCTTACCCTCACGTCAGAGATAAGAGCTATCCAGATCCATGTGATACGTCAAGATGCGTGCGATATATCAACACACATTCAAGTGTTATCAGTTCAACTATTGACAATCACTTTGTTAAGTTTATGCTGAGCTAAAAAAAAATCGTTTCACCAGTAAATTGATTCACAATCCACCAGACCAGACTTCAAGGTAGTCTCGCCTATATTGCTCAAAACAAGAAAGAGAAACGCTCCATGATGAAACAGGTTTCAAGAAGGAACAAGCTCTTCCATAAGCACAACAGCACCAAGTGGTCAAAAATAAACGAATGTCTGGCGTGCACAAAAAGCCGGAAGCTCTTCACAAATCGCATCTCATAAAGATCCACGATCGCATTCATCATTTCTCAACTGACTGAAGTCTCTGCGTCTCCACCTTCCGCGGATAATCCTGTCTGTCTCGTGCAACCGTGCGAGATCTTATGACCCGCCAAGTATTTGCTTCGCGGTACATAAACCATAACCATTGCCATCATCTGTCTGAGTGCGGCTGTGTAGCCTATAATCCAGTCTGACATCGAGCGCAATGTCATGTAGCTGCCACGCTGTCCCGCGACCCTTTTTTTTCTGTTTCCAAAGTGTGCTTGCGCTTGAAGTGCAGCTACGCTCGGCGCGATGAGGGGATGGGGCGTATCCCCCAACAGCCCAAGCGTCGTTTATATGCACTCGCGGCGCAGTCGATATTAATTGTAATTTAACAAAATAGGTTTGGGCGGACAATTATGTCTTTTGGTGAATGGTGGACCGTTGGATACGGATAGCCAATACTCAGTGGCCTTTGATATGAAAACCCTCTGATATATTGGCTGTAATTGGATTTTAATTGGAACTTAATTCGGCGGATGAACGTTTGATATGTGCTTCGGTTGCATTCGCGTCGATATTTTGTCAACTCATCTATGGGATGAGCACCAAAAAGGCATGTGGGTTCTGCTGCATTACTCATGCTTCGGTTTGGTTTAAAATAGCGCCCTGCCTTTAGGCAACAAAAGTGGATTTGCGTCCAAAGTTGTGGCATGAATTACATGGTTCATGCCTGCCAATGGGCATTTCACGCTCCATCGGTTGAATTAAATGCGGAAACTGAGATTAATTGATGTCCAGGGTGGGAGTGTGCGCTGTGGCGGCTGGCGGCACTGGCAAATGAGGAAATATTGGAAAAGGCGGTGGCGGTCGCGGTGTACATCGAACCGCGCCTGACGGTGAGAGAATTTATTTTGTTGTGGTTTTCTATACTGAAGTAATTCCAGTGAATAAATAGATTTTAGTCAATAAGTTGGTTCCAATGAGTGGAGAACATGGATGGGTAGTCATAGCCATAGCCATAGCCAATTGCGAGTTGGATACGTGAGGTACAAATGTCAAAATACAACGCTTTATATGGAGAACCAAAATCACTAAGCTGGCTTAAGTCATTGTGCAAAAACGTTCGCATCGCAATGTGCACCTGCACATTTACTAGAACTGATGTGCAAATCGTCGTAAATTATATATATTTGACAGAATCTTCAACCCACGTCGGTATGGCAGAGTTGGTCCAAAACCCGCGCTTAGTAAACGATTCTGCTTTTATTTCAGAGTCAATTGGGCTACTCGGACTTGATCTGACTAATAGAAAACGGTCTCAATCCCAGTCCCATTATGGTTGACGTTTATGTCGGTATGGCAGAGTTGGCTCAAAACCCGCGCTTCTTAAACGATTCTTCTTTTATTTCAGAGTCAATTGGGCTACTCGGACTTGATCTGACTAATAGAAAACGGTCTCAATCCCAGTCCCATTATGGTTGACGTTTATGTCGGTAGGGCAGAGTTGGTCCAAAACCCGCGCTTCTTAAACGATTCTTCTTTTATTTCAGAGTCAAGTGGGCTACTCGGACTTGATCTGAATAATAGAAAACGGTCTCAATCCCAGTCCACTTATGGTTGGCGTTTATGTCGGTATGGCAGAGTTGGCCCAAAGCCCGCGCTTCTTAAACGATTCCTTTGTTATTTCAGAGTCAATTGGGCTACTCGGACTTGATCTGACTAATAGAAAACGGTCTCAATCCCAGTCCAATTATGGTTGGCGTTTATGTCGGTATGGCAGAGTTGGCCCAAAGCCCGCGCTTCTTAAACGATTCCTTTGTTATTTCAGAGTCAATTGGGCTACTCGGACTTGATCTGACTAATAGAAAACGGTCTCAATCCCAGTCTAATTATGGTTGGCGTTTATGTCGGTATGGCAGTGTTTGCCCAAAACCTTTGCCCCACTTTTCGAAGCGTGAGACACCAAATGGACTTTTGACAGCACATTCGCTATTGAAACAGCTGCGAAGGGTCCATTGTTTTCAGTCTCTTACTAGACAACGTGAATTCTGTTCCATTTCCTTATCCAACTGTCATTTTCAAACATAACCCCAAAGAGCCTATACCGCTGCTTCTGTCAACAACAACAACAACAGTGCATGCCGCCCAAATCAAAATCCCAAATCGCCAACACAGGCAACTGAACAAATTAGCCACCGCACAAGGCCAATCAAATCGGCATATTCATTACAAACTCTTTGGGTGGTAACCAGAATCCCTACATCATGGCTGCATGAACACAAACATTTGACAGATACTATCAGAAAATAAACTGCCACCGTCATCGCGCACAAACTCACACAGAGCGTACAGTCCACATTCGAGTTGAGTTAACAAAAATCAGTCCACCAAGCAAAAACTCGCTGAATTCGTTTATTAACTGCTTTTTGTCAGCTCAGGGCTCTGATTTATTCCAACAGATAAGTGGCCGAGGGTATACGACATCCGAGAGCACGTGGTGTCAGACACAGTTTCACTGGAACAGTGTATTGTTGAAACCCAAAGCCAAGCCCACTTCGGTGTGATTAATATCGCAAGCGGATCCACTTTGTGCATGGTAGTTATGAATTATTGCACCCAAATGATCCCAATACACAGATAGACCGACTCTATCGGCCAGTATGATCCGATGCTGCTGTCAATTGTCCTCCTAAATCCATGGGAATTGAATCACCAACTCGAGACCGTAGTTCTATAATGAGATTAACAATTAAACTCAGTTGTCAGGGTCAACGCAGGACGGTCTGGCAATGACAAACAATAAATTCAATTTTGAGGTTAATTTTTCATTTCAGATTGTCTGCGTGTATCTCTGTGATGGAAATTCCGTGCCATCATGCATGAAATGCACAAGTTATCGTCTGTTGGACGGTAAGTGGATGCAGTGCGACAGAGACTGGAATAGGGTCCCTTTAAGTAAAAGTAAATACAGTTTAAATGAAATTTACACAAAAAGTTCAAGTGGTAGAGTACAGGCAATTTAGGGGAAAGTGCAAACAGAAGAGCAAGCAAGAGGAACGATGTGACTTCCAAGGGAATCCCTTTTTCGGTTGTCTGGCCTTTCTCCATGCTTACATCCTGTAAGTCATCCTGCCTCACTGGCTGTATTGTGGTTTAACGAGTCTTCATTCAAGCGTAAATATTTCAGGCCATGGTGGAAGTCCAGATCAGTGGGAAGAATGGAGTTGCTGGTCGGTAAGAGACCGTTCGGTGTATTTGCTGCTGATTAATGGACTTCCGATCTGAAGAGGGAACCTGTTTTTTCTTGAAAAATTTAAACGGTTCAGTAGCTATTATGGTTTTTATTGTTTTTAATAACAATAACGAATGAAGGTCACGCTATGTGAGGAGTTGGATAAGGTGAGTAGGTTTTCATTATAAGATTTCCAAAAATGATGAATTAAATTGGCCAAGATCGTTCGGTAACCTCACGTTTCCCAAAAGTCTGCCATAAAAGTGAACTTAGCACACAAAATTCTTGACTAGATTTGCCGGCTACCCTTTCACAAACGTCAATTACTGTAAAACTGTTCAAGCGACCAATGTAGGCCGAAAAACACTGAAGGCCATTAAGTCAGCCTCCTGCCAGACTTACTAAACTATCAATAATCGAACGTGCCAAACAAGATCTATTCGATGTTACTAATGTCATAAAAATTGTTGTGAGGCAGCAAACCAAAGCGAAGCAGCGTCCTCTGCAGCAGTTCGATCAACCCGGTCTTGCTGTTTCACCGCCCGCCTTACCCAAAACTAGTCGCCTCCTTCGTGTGAGACCCTGTGTCGCCTTCTTTCGTTGCAATTGTTTCTTCTTCCAAGCACAAGAACTATCCCTATCAATACATAACATTCAAGCTACACATGCACAAGATAAAACAAATGCCCATCCCCGTCTTGCATCAAATTTGACTTTCCACAAAAACACTTTTAGAAGTTTCTATTTGACACATTCAAGAATCTAGTCATCTTAAGTACCTCTCCATAAACGTCAACTGAAACAGCTGCTCAGATGACAGACTTCAGCCAATCAAAACCAAGATACACCTAGTCAGACAGCTGTAAGACTTGAACGTCCCTATTTATAGCAACTTCAACTCCTTCAGGTTGACAGTCATGTCTCATCAAAGTCTGTGTATTTTGACATTCGAAATACAAAAGAGAAAAACAATTAAAAAACCGTGTGAACATCTCCTTAAGGGACAATTCGTGCTCACCTCATCTGCCTCAAAGCAACCTCTTCGCGTCACCCATTGCACAACTTCACACTTTCGACCGAGCTTAAGTGGGCTTTTCGTTTAATTATGCCACCAATTTGTGTTTACTCGTGTCTATTGATGTGATCTTGAGAGCTTGTCAGTGTCAAATAACAGTATATTTAAATACCAACACCCAGTGAGATATAAATTACGCATACGTCAAAAATTGTCTAATAGTACAGTCACTTCCCGTGATTTTCCAATTGTATTGCTTTGACTTCCCGTGTTCAACGATCGGACATTTCTTTCCAATTTAGAAATATAGACTACACCAGCGCGAACTAAAAATCGGTTTCACGTGAACCTCCTCATAATTAAACGGACATGACCTCTTCTCTCCTCGGTTCGTGTCTTTCTTTCTTCTTCGTTCTATTTTTCTTCAGAACACATATTCAGCAGAATATACGTTCGTTTCGGTAGTTAAAAGTCACGCACAGAGTTCTGGCTGTCCGTTCAGGTAACCTGAACGCGTTCAACATGTGTTACACCTCACTTCTATTAGATGTTTGCCGGGGTTAAACTTCCCGTATTTATGCCATTTTCAGGTATATAAAATATATCGTTAATGGCCAAAAAATGACATCTGGAATGATTTACAATGTCATCGTGACTTAGAAAGTAGTAAACAACACAGAAAGACAAAAAAAAAACTATCAGCGGTAACAGAAAAAATCACACACTACGAAGTGGAACAGTGTTTGGCTTCGGTTCTGTCAGACGCACAAAAAATTTACTTACAAAAAATTAAATGTTTTAAAGTGTTGTCATTTTTGTTGTTGAAAAGGCGTATTATTTGGATTTGTTGATGTCAAGTCACGGTTGGCGGAAGAATCGTTGTTTTAGGTAAGAAAATTAGCGAAAGGTGTGCATTGTTAATGACATATTTCATTGTCATCGAATATGACACATAATAGCTGTCAATGGTGTTAGCAAAAAACATATTGAAAATGATTCCATTTTATTTGTAATGGCGGAAAGTTTGATATGTCAGTAGAGAGATTTGCTTTTCATTAAACATTGTTTGACAGATCTAACAGAGCGGATATCAATTTATTGCCTCGGCTGGGGAAAAGCAAAGCAACCAGCAGAATTGATTTATGGAATTTGTACCTCGCGGAAACAAATGTGTCACGAGTTAGAAAACTATGTGCAAACAAACAAATGACAGCACCAATGATTGCATCACAGTAATCAGTCAAACTTGATGATTTTGATTGAATGTTTAACGAAAATGAATACAAAACTAGGTACGAGGAAGTTCCATAAATAATTTTGTATAATTATATGGCGCCTTGCGATCTTGAAACTTTAGCCACCGAATGTGCCTAATGCAAGCTGACCCTCAAAGCGTTATCTTTTACAACTCAATCTTACATTATGCACAATTGCTGCATTTGCAGAGTACCTACGTATACACCAGTAAACGAAAAACATAAACCCCTTGGCCTTTGGAACGCTGATAAGTTTTTTAATTGTCAATCAATTTTTTTCCTGACCGCCATTCTGTAATAAATTTGCATATTAATCGCTACTTTTACTTCAGTAGTTAAAAAAAAATGTAAGCACCTATTGGATGGCTAATAAAAGGATATAAACCGGTTTTTGTGTGTGTCATCTGTCAGTACGAGTTTAAGGGGATTTTTTGGGAACAGCGACATTGTGTCAAGTTTGATGTGTTGCAGAGCTAATGTGACAAATGGCTAACGAACTAATAAAGATGTTCATAGTTTGTTGTATTGTGGGGAGGTTTCGAACGGAATTAAGGATGAGCTGGCAGCAGATCAAATTTGAAATTCAGGTGTTTTATTATTTCCGTTTTTAGGGAAACAAGTTTACTGAAAGTGAAAACATACATACGTACCATTGACCAGTAGATGACCTGTTCCTTTGTCATGTCAAACTCCATAGAAAAATATTGACATTTGACAGTTGAAAATTATATGATCTTCTTCAAATGGATAGAAAGTCTATTTTTTTTCTTATACAGATTTCTGCGCTGATAGAAGTAGGTCAAAATCAAAAGATCCTGAACAACCATATGGCTTAATTTATAGATTATTAACTAATAATTTTCATTAATGTTCATTACTGTCAGCTAAGGAATTGCGTAACCCGGTGTCTACACGAGCAATATTTTATAGCATGCAATATATCATACTATGAAAATCGCCCATGGAGACCACAAATAGTATGCTATAAAAAATTGCATTCAATATTAATTTAGACGACATTTTAGAAAAAAGGGGACAATGCTTTATTTTCTTTTATTAAAAAATCACTGACAACATAATAGCGAAAAAGGGGACTGTCCTCTCAAAAAGAGGACGAATGGTCACCTGGGCTGTCATTTCTGTAAAGTTTGACAATTGCAATTTTTTTCCGCAATAGGGTAGTTCGCGACAACGTCAGTGTCAAATGAGAAGAAGAAAAATCCGACTGACAGCTAAAAAACTTGTAGGAAAACAAAACGGATTTTGTATGGATGTAGTATAATTATGTTAAAAAATTACTGAAAAGTGCATAAAAAAGTGCAAAAAACAAGATAAAAGCATTGTTCAATTAAAAAATTATGTTTGTCAAACGTATTTGGTAACAACTGAGAAGTTAAAGTAATGGCAATTGTACGCCTTTCAACAATAATTGAACAAAACACTACTCTGGCCATTATAAACCAGCTTTGTTATCCTACAAGTTTTTTTGACGTTTGAGCAAAAAAGATAGCCCATCTGTGAAAGGATGGGCTTCGCGAAACACTCTATGGGTGAGTGGCGAATGGGCGAAGTATTAGTGCATCTAATGCGAGTATACAACGACACGCTCTGCTCAGCTATGAAATGCGCAGGCCCACCCAACATTTTGTTCTTACAGCCTAGTATGCTGCTCGCGCTTAAATTAAGCCCCCATACAAAAATGTCTCCAAAGATAAAATTAAGCAAAGCGGTTAAGCCCAGCAGTACGCAGTTCAAGATAAATTTGTAATCCTCTGTACGAAAAATCACTACAAAATTTAAGTAAGCGTATTAATGCAAAATACATTTTCCCCAGCTAAATTTTGACAGATCAGAGAAAATATCGGTATTCGCAACAAAATTTCAAATGAAAGCAAATTAACAGTATAGCAAGTCAAACCAAAACAGTTCTTTTTTTACGGAACTTATACTGTCAAAATTAAGCGAACATTAAGCGAAGTGGAGACGCGCTTAACTTAAGCTTTCCTGGAACAGTATACTAGGCTTAATTCTATAAAAATTGACAGATTGCAAGATATGACATATTGCTCGTATTTGGATTGGATATCGGGTTTTTTAGTGCAAGTCGATTGGTCAAAACGCACAAGTAGATGTGCAGTTTTTCCCAAACTTCATTTTCATTCATTAACTTCTCTAAAATAATTAATATTCGAAAACTTTCGTAATTCGTTAAACAAAAATATAAAGAAAAACATTTCTTTTGCTTTATTTTTAACATAATAAGCATAATATTAAGATATAATATTATGCAGTGTAATATTCTCTTACACATTGACTGGTTTTATCTGCACTACCCTACCGACTAGTCCACGTATTATTAAAGGCTGCGTAAGATGTAGGTATCAACTGGTTAAGCAGCAGTTATGTCCAATTTAAGTACGCTAAACTGAAGTCTGCTGGCTAATAAACTTGTGATTATTTCTTTATAAATAAGGGGGGAGGTTAACTACCTACATGCCGCGAATATATTTCGAAGGTAAACAGCTGATGGAACTGTCAAGTTTCGCTGAAATAAAATTAGAAAAGAAGACCAACTTTGTTTAATGTGAAACAAAAAATCTTAGATCTTATATATAAAAATCTGATGATTGCTAGTTTTTTTTAGTGTCCTGGCTCATTTAACAAACTAACAGTGGAGACATTTTCCGTTTTCACATTGTAACCTCACCATTATGTAAGGTTAAGTTAAAAATTTAAGAATCGCTTAGTTTCCATATGGATTAAAAATCTGGCGATGAATGCACGAAATGTTGCTTTTCGACATTCACATAATTTTCTGCTTTCGTAAATTTTGACATTCAAATGTCCAGAGATGGGTTCTTAAAACCAAACGTCCCTGTTAATTAGGTGCAAACTTCATTTGTAAAATCGAAAAACGGAGAATCAACGATGAAAACCTATAACTGTACTACCGATTTGACAGAACGTCAAACAAATTGCATTTTTCGTCAGATAGGTATGCACTTGTATTTGTATGTTTACTTGTCAAAATTGGTTGTGTCAAACGATTGATAATTTATTGTTGTTTTACAAACTTGTGCTTATTGCCACTGCCACCACCATTTAAAAGTGTAACTAACAACTTACATGGTATTTGCTCTAAGGTGGCGATGATTTCAGATTTCTGTTCTACTGTTTCGACAATAGGAAACTGCTCCAACTTACCGCATTTCAAACGATCATTGATCAAATCCTCAATCAGTTGCGGACACTCGTTCTCGATGGCATAGCAGAATTGTTTGAATTTGTCAAAGCCACTTTTAGCGATAATCTCAATTAAGTTGGCGCACTGCCAGCGCTGGACATCAGCGTCATTAATCATTGGATTCTCTCGGTCAGTACGACCGCCGCGAACACTTAAATTGCCGCCGCCGGCAGATGGCGTCGGTGAACTATTATTATCATCATCACCATTGACACTTGCACTACGTTCACTGCCAGCCCGGGATAAGCTCGAGGCTGGCGGATACGCTTTAAGTAGCTCCTCTTCGGAAGTGGTTAGCACTGAATTTTTCACCAGAACCGCCAGAAGGTCTGTCGCCTGGAGATCGCTCATAATACGCTCCTGATGTCGCGACAACAGGGAGCGCACCTCCTCCTCCTCCTCGTGCGACATTGTAAATACGAAAAGGAAAAAACCAGCTGAACGAGGAAAGTTTCCCGCACAGAATACACAAACAAAGCACCGACTGCGAAATTTACTACGTCGTCGTCTCGTCAGCGTCACTGTATTCCACTATGAAGTATGAACTACACCAGCCAGACGACTTGTTTACATTTGGCTTCAAAAGCCGGATTTCACATTTCACAGGAAAAAGTGTGGCACTGAATAAACATTAAAAGGAGGCGAAGTGAAGCGGATAGAAAAGAAAATTACACGCGAAACAGCACAAAGCACCACAAAACACAACTCTAATTGAACACTAATGTTTTTATCGCTGGCATTGAAAGACTGCAACTGCACTGTGCCGTCATCATCTGGAAGACGATTTCCAGGAATCACCCGTCATTATCATTCGGCAACAACAAAATTCTCAGCCGAGTCTTGCTCTTGATGATCAACAAAAATCACGGAGAAACAAACACAAAATCGACGAAGTTAATTCTATGAACACGTAACAGCAAAATTACGAGGAAATTCCGAAAAGCAGTACGCAGACAACACAGCACACAACCATCCACGTAACAGTCATACGTTCAAACTGAACGGACCGTCATTCTATGAACCTTCGTTGAACCCCAGCGAAGCGACCGACAGCGCTACAAAAGCAAAATACTAGCCGGCTGCTGTGCAAGTCGCACACAGCAAAATAGGTACACAGAAAACGGCACGAACAATTGCGCGACGCGGCCAGTGCCAATCAAACAAACCGAAACCGAGCCATGTTACGAAGGCAACGCCAAAGCAAATCAGAATAGCCAAGAAGTAGAGGGAGAAAAGCAGGGAAATTGAACGAATGGAAAGAAAACAAACGAGTTGTCTTTGCTATTGTGAATGGGAAGAGAATGATATTGTAAAAGCGGAGGTGTGGATTGTGGACCAGTGGAACCAGTGTGGTTGGAGTTGTAAAATTCTGGCCATCACTGTACACTGTCTGGTTCAAGAACAGGCAGCGGACGAGACCAACAGTTGTTATTGTGAATTGGAAGGAATGGACAATACAAGTTGGTAATGTGTTTAAAATCCCTGTGGATTCATATCCCTACTGCGTTGAGCTGTGTTAGTGTGTGTGGAAAGAAAAATTGAACACACTTCACGAAGGGAGAAGAGTGTAACAAAACACACACGGTACGGCCACACACCGAAGCAGCAGAAAATACAGTAGTGGTGGTTAGTAGTCAATCGCAATGGGGATTTACGTGACGTCTGACGTTTGGAAGTTTGAATTTTCGATTCCAATTTGAGGTCGAATTGGCCGCATTCAAGAATCTAGTTATCTTAATTCCACTAGATTGGTCTGGATGAGATGTAACCTAAACGTAAAAACTAGATTGGTCGGGAACGTCACTTTTTCTGCGTAAGCTACATATGAGAACTGTCAACTTAGCACTCAGTCACGAATTTCTTGGCTAGATTCGTCGGCTACCCCTCCATAAACGTCAACTTAAACAGCTGCTCATTTGACCGATTTCCCCCAATCAAAACCGAGATAGAGAGAGCTGTCAGACTTATACTAAACTAGATACTTGAACGTCCCCATTGTAAAACTACGATTACACATGCCTCTTTTCATGTCAAGTTTTGGCATGCCAACGTCATTATGACGTTAACATTTCTCCTAAATTCGTTACTACGTATGATTGCCTGTCAATCGTCTGGGCAGTCGCAGCGCACTCTCACGAATGACCGCCATATGGCTGATTTTTGGTGACGTTCGCATGTCAAAATTTGCCTCAAAAATCGGCACGAGTGATCTTAGCTTAATATAGATGAACCGGGTGTCAAATAAAAAGTAATAAAAACAAACTGACAGCTGGAAAACTAGTAAAACCGTAGGAAAAATTTGCTGGAACGTTCAGAAATAGCTGAAAAGTTTATAATGAAGTGCAAAATAGAGGAAAAAGCAGCAAAATTTAAATATAATTGTTTCTCCCTATCAGAAATTTGATAGGGTTGACAGCTGGCTGACATAATGTCCGGGTTTTTCTTCGCCTAGATTAATCACAGTACAGTTTCATTTCAATTGATGTTTATGGAGGAATAGTTGACAAATCTGTAATCAAGAATTTTTTGACTGTAGGTACTCAGTTGACATTTGTATATCTGGCGTAGTAAAAGCAGTATTTCTTGCGTGCAATGAAAATCGACAAAATGTTTTAATTATTCCAATTCTATCGGAAAAATACTATATAAAGCAAGACAATCACGCTTATTCAAAGTAAATTTATGAAGTCAATGCTCTATCGACACATAAATTGAGTAACAAAAGACAAAACAGCACACATCATTGCACTTCACCAGCAGGGGTGAATACATTAATCCATGCGGCCTTATAAAAATGGGGTGGCGATTTTGATGGTGATGGTTGAGGCGGGATTCATGTCAGTGCTGGGTTTTTATGTGCGTCTATCCAATCCATTGACTGTCGCAGCAGCAGCAGCCGGCCGCGTGGATATGCTGTGCTGCTTACCTGCCGTCTGTTAGGTACCTGTAGGAAAGGCTAACTATAGCAGTAGGAGCTCCTAACCAAAACCACCCACACTCAGTATCTGAATTGAAAATGTCGATGACGCAGAGGAGATGTAGACAACTACGAGATGGATTGCGTGTATCTCTTCTGTGACCACGATGATGCACAATATGGTTATAGTTGCTCCATTGGCTTTGCCCCTACCGGACGTCACAACAAGATTGGTTTCAAAATACCCCATACGTTCCCTGTAACTTCCATCAACCGCAGAACCCTTGCTTGTCCAGTCCAGTGTCACCATCAGCATCGCCATATCGCTTTGAATTTCCATTTTGTAAAGAACCAGTAGATGCACCGACTCAAATGCCAATTAGGTAAACATCTCCTGCAAACTGATGCTGCGACGATGATGATTGCAATTCACCTGGCCCCAATGACGTTTCTTGTAATGACGCTGAGAGATTAGAAGTGTTTCCAAATAGAATCCAGTCCCCCTCGCTATAATGCTTTGTTGATGTTTTCCTGTTATACCTACGCTTCCTGCTTGCTTTCGCCGGAGCTGCTGCTGATGATGCTCGCCGTAAGTGTTTACCGATTGTAATCTGGGAATGAGTGTTTGTAATCCAGACAATGCCATGGACGCTTTAATTATTCATTTGCAACACTTCGGCAGAACTCTGGGGGTAATTGCAGATTTGAGTTTACCTACTTGTCATTAGAAATACAAGAAGATACGGGAAATTAAAACGAAACGCAAACGGATTCATCAAAAGATACCTATACCTTATACCTACAATGGCAAACGATACGCGTCCTAATTAGCAACTGAATAAGAGTCGGACGGCAATCTCCAACTACGTCATAATTTCTTTGATTGGGTTGTAAAATAAAAATGAAGATGCAGCCAACCAGCTGAAATTGAAACATTATGTGCGCCCGTTTGCTATTGCTACGTCATTGCTTTGTGTCAAATGCGGCTTTTTGTTGTGATTTATTTGTGCCAGATGGCAGAGAGGAGATCGTGTTCGTGTTCAAAAAAGCCTGTTACTTACGCACACAACCCAAAGAAAGAGCTAAACAAACACAAAGTAAAATTTATTATAATGCATGACGGAATGAAAAAGAAGAGAGAGGAGGAGTTGTTTTGTTACGATATTCTACACTCTTTGATTGCATTAATTGTTTTCCCTCAATCGCGGTGCGATCACCATATATGCTCTTATTACAGGGTGCCCGGTATGCTTAATGCGAATTAAAAATAAACGGCGTACTATACTTTGGGCTGTTCTAATAATCATTGTTACTGTCCAGGGTAGATTTTACGGACTCACAATGGCGACATTTTCGATATAAAATAGGTTTGTTCGGGTACTTTTTTTGCAAATTAAAATTATTAAAAATTTGCTAAGAATGCGACCACGTACTGAGAAAATTTAAAAAAGATGAGAGAGAAATCCATTTTCCCTCTTTTAATTTTTTCGTAATTTTCTTCGTCGAATTTCGACTTACTAAAAAATGAAAAATGAAAACTGACAACTAAGTGACAGCTCAAAAGTTTGACAAGTAAAACTGTATTTATTATTCTGTAATTTAATATTCTCCTAGAACATATCAGCGCATTCAAAATGGTAAGTTTAATAGGTATTTAGCTTATAAAAATTGCAATTCCAACTTATTTTGTAGATGCTGCATTTTACGATAATGTCAAAATGACATTTGTTAAGCTTTTTGTAAGAAAACCGATCAGGTAGGTACTTCTCTTGAAGTTGCGAGATTTTTCTCTCGATTTTTTAAATTTGAAGTTTTTCATTTTTCTATGCTGAAAGTACACGAACGAACCTATTTCCTCATTCGACTTCAATCTGACAGCTTACGCAAAGATGCCACAGTTTACAAAATACCTTTACCAATAAACAAATATAGTTGTCAGAATGTGTCTCAGGCAGAGACTCTTCACGGGTCGGGAGCCCGTTAAGTAAAAGTAAGTAAGTTGCCAGAATATCGTTAACTGTTGGGTTAATTGCTAATGTTGAGAAATCCATGTCTCGGGCATTAGCTAAATATATCCTCATTAAATTCCATTTTGAAGAGGAGTGTTGCTCAACCACCCAAAATGGCGGTATGGAATCTAGTAATGGGAGTGAATTTAAATACGCTCTTGTTCAGTGTGAGCGTTTATAATAATTATAAACAAATTTTAGTAAATTATTAATGTTTTCTGATTTTATTTGTGGGAATACAACAATGCAAGTGGTTTTTAAGTCTAGCAAAACACAAATTTGTACAAATGATTGCACGAAATTGAAAAATATTGCAATTTCGGTTTATTTCTAAACACTTGAAATTATGTTTCAGTGTTTTTTTCTGTTTTATGTTGTTAAACCAGTATAAGGCTGGCTTTTAAATTGGGTTTCCTTTTTTTTTTAAATAGTTTGCAGGTAACGAATGCATGCTTAGTAAATATAAATTTGATATAAGTTTGAGATCTTTCCAAGACTTTCTTCGGAATCGCAAAATGAATAAAATACGAGTACCTATCTGTTTACTTAAGATTGGACAGCTCATACCTGAATACCCACTTTTTTCAATTTTTTACAATTATCTACCTTACCAAAGCCTATTTGAAAGAAGTTTGTTAGGTACCCGAAAATGAGAATCTCTGATATTGGTGTGAAAAGGTTGACTTTACGGAAAATTAAGATATAAGAATTGTCAGCATTCAGCAAAATCCACGCGAAACAAGAAATTTAGGAACTTCTGGAGCTTCTTGTTTTTTTTTATTTTCTATTTCACTTTCCTACTTTTCCTATAGCTTGCGCCCTGCGAGCGGACAAATGTCAATATTATGAAATTGAATTTTAGCGCGAGTTAAAGTACTAAATCTAGTTCGGATTGCAGCTTAAATCCAATCGGATTAAGCGCTGTCAGGTTTAAAAAATGTTCCGGTTTAACGACTGAATATTATGGACTTGGAATTCATTTTTGGGTTAAACTCACTTAAATCCGGGTGTAACCTTTAACCCGGATTAAAGGGAAGTTGGTCTGGAAAATTTTTATTTTGATTTAGAAGAATTCGATGGGATATTGCTATCATAGACAAACCATACTGAGACCCCCAACTCACAATCCTCTTGCCGCTGGCCCCCTCAGTTTATTTCAAATTCTCCATTTTGTATTCCTATCGGTGTTCTGTCAATTGGGAATCCGTGTGACATGCAAAAATATACAAAAAATACAAAAATAAATGCTACCAACCTCGGCAACCGTGGGGAAATGTGAAAGAGTTCGGGAATACCACATTTTAGCATAACTGAATGCCATTGGTTAGTAATTATAAATTTTTTAAAGGTGAATAATTTTATTTGTTTGGTTATTAAAACTATCTAAAGAAAATGTTTTACATACTAGAAATATATTAGGACAAATATGGTTGTTTATTTCCCTCTTTTGAATATAATTAACCTCGATTTCGTGTGTAAATTTTTCTTAAATAATAAAGAAAATTTGCTCAAAATGTTTTTATTTTCCCTCAACCAACCTACATTCTTAATTTTTCGCAAATATTTTAAGCAAATGTACACTTTTTCCTAAAAAAAAATATTATTCACACGTAACGTACAATTTCAAATTTAACGGATAAAATTCTATGAACGCTGCAAGCCACTTTGACCAAAGCGGAAGTGGCATATCAAGGTGCGAGTGTATTTGTTTCTGAAGTTACGTGACATTTGTCAATACGAATTTCTATGTAACAATACCAGCGCACTTAGCATTTGCCACCCCATAGAAATATAGCTTGTAGGCTAAGTAACGGGAAATCGGCCGAAGTTGGTGGTCTCAGTATTGTCTCTGATTGCTATGAACTAGTTTTCCACCTTTATTGCTCTAAAGATTTAAAATTCCCATTCCGCAACTTGACTTATGACTTTTTAAGAAAACCGGCGGTAGGTAAAATTTTGAAAAAGATTTCGTGCCATGCATATGTATTTCTTCTCCTATCAGCTAGTGGCGCGTGGTAAATTATATTAAATTCAACTCAAAATCTTAAATAAAGTAGAATAATATTTAATATTAATAAAGTTTTTGTGACATTTCCTTTGTAAGACCAAAGGCTACGCGGTTTTTGGATCGCACCGTTTGTGGCTTTATTTCAAAACCGAATGAACTTGGGGAAATATGAATTTCCGTAGATTTATCTTCTTATGCACACTTTTGTCACAACTTCTGTCATGTACAAATTATGGTTTTGCAAGTTTAAATGCCGAAAAAAATATTTTTATGAGCAAGAGCTCTTTATTGGCGATTTCCCCGGAATTGCGGCTTGTGGGAACTGCTGATTGCGGCTTGTGGAAACTGCTGATTCGGGTGTTTGGTTCAATGGGATCGCATGCACACGCGAATTAAATTAAAAAAACACAATTTGTTTAAAAAATATATGTTTATTTAATACTTGAGCCGATCTGCTCATTTACGCTGACAAAATCTGACTGACTGTTATTACAAGAGTTTGTTCTTATATACTACTTAAGATTACGGCGTCCGTCATACATCATCTAGTTTATGTTTACAGATAACTCAACAGTTAGTTCGATGCCTCAAATCATTCGCAGATGTATTTAAGACGTTCGTTACGGAATTTCTTATCAGTACCTTGGAGGGCGGCTACGACGAGGGGACCGTGGATTTGAACTCATTGATTGCGGAACTCAATGATGTCGAACCCAAGGTCTATGCCGCAGTTGTAGAAGGAGTGATTGAGCGGACCTACAACACCGTTGATCGTGAGGAAATTCTTGCACTCATTGTCAGAAACGAAAACATTCCGCAGGCTGTTTTGGGTATCAATGCGCTTTTTCAAAAAATCAAAGCTTCCGATGACCTCAACACCAGCATTGTCCTGAACCTGACATCAGCTCTGAGGAAACTTCAAAATCGAACCGAGTTCGCCACTTTAGCGACCCATATAAAGGAAACCTTCTACAAAATGCTGGACAGCCTTCCTGCGTGCGCTAAAAATCTGTTTTTCGAGTCGGAAATTTGTTTGTGGTTCGTGCCGACTCATAATTGTGTGGGTGTGGATAACGGTGCACATTGTGTGCATTTTAAAGTAAGCAGGAAGAAGGATGCATTCGCATTTCAAAGTACAATCAGGGTGAATTCTTATCTTTTTGTATCCGGAAGTACTGCCAATGAGAGTTTCCATAAAATGTACCTTGGGTCATTATTTCCCTCTGAGCAAAACATGTCGTGGAACATAGAATTGGCCGGTGATAGCTGTTACCTGAAGAACGTGTTTTACAATGAGTATATTTTTTTGGGTGATAAGAGGTTTGCGGTAACACGACAACGAAAAGGCAATTTGTGGCAAATCAGGAAATGTCCTGTGAGCTAAAATGTATGACTGGACTTGTATATTTAGTGGCAATAAAAATTGGCTCTTTTAAAGAATCTGCGCGATTTGGAAAACGGTTTTTATACCCTATACAGGAAGGTATATTCACTTTGTCATTACATTTGTAACGCCAAGAAGGAGTCACCGGAGACCTCATAAAGTACATATATTCTGAATCAGGATCACATTCTGAATCGATTTAGCCATGTCCGTCTGTCTGTCTGTTGAAAGCACGATAGCGCCCAAAGGAATTGACATAGGCAAATGAAATTTGGTGAAAGAACTTCTTTTTATCGTCGTCAGGTTTGTATTGGAAATGGGCTATGTCGGTCAAGTAGTTCTGGTACCTCCCATACAAAACCAATTTTGCATGACTTGTATGCAGTTTAGGGTATAAAAGCATCGGCCAGGCCGATGAAAACACTTTTACTTGTTTCAGCTTCGATCTCAGCAAAGCAAAGTAAAGTAGGATTTTCCGCACGTGATTGCTGAGTTCTCTGAGTTCTCGAAGTGTCAAGTAGAACGCAGTTGTTGTAATTGCGTGCTGAAAACCCTACTTTGCTTTGCTTTGATGAGATCGAAGCTCAAAAAAACAGGCCTAATGGGAATGTTTAATAACTGGCTAGCATGTTGTTGAGATTCCAAAAATTTAAACTTAGCTTAGTTTCCACGATCACGAATTCCGCATAGATTACCTGTCATCTGACAAATGTCAAACGTTGCTTTATAATTTCATTGCCCCTTTAACCTTTCAATTGTATTTTTAATTCTTCTTATATTACTCTGTATCTGTAACATTATGTATTCTTTAGAAATAAACCTTCCACATCAAATCGAAACGAGGTTGTATTTTTGAGTCTCCGAGTGATTCTTATCAGTGCATTTATTTTTGATATAGGTCACTTTTTATATTCAATTGTTATGAAAAACACTTTTGCGAATCTGCATTATTTCTCAGAGTTGCGTCAGATTTATTGCATCGGGTGGATCTGTTTTTGTTAATTATTTACGTTTAGAATTCAATCTGAGCGCAAATTTTCGGAAATATAAAATTTAACCAGTGAATGGAAAACGCTTGGAAAAGTGCGGAAGGCTACACGTACCTACACCATATTTCAATCGTACGAATATCAACCAAAAAAAAGAAGAGCAAGTGAACTTTTTATGTCCGATTTGACACACGAAATCTGAAATATGAGAGCGAATCTGAAGAAACCCAATCGAATACCACATTACTCGTTGATTGACAGTTTTTACAGTAAACTTCTATGGAGTGATACCCGACACCAAACTAGTTAAGAATTTTGTGGTCGGCAGCGTCACACTTTCACTCAGTCACGAATTTCTTGACTAGCTTCGTCGGCTACCCCACCATAGACGTCAACTGAAACATCTGTTCATTTAACCGATCTTAGTCGATCGAAACTGAGACACATCAACTCAGACAGCTGTCAAACTTCCTAGACACTAGAAACTTGAACGTCCCCATTTTAATGCCCTCATGCATAGTCACCTTTTCGTCTGTCAAATTGACACTGTTCCAAAACTTTTGGTTTTATTACATTTTAATTGTGTGGCCATTAAAAAATGTCATCTGCCGCACGGACTTCCTTATCGTTTAACATTTTTAAGCAATTTCCTAAATATTTTATCTGCTAAACACTGATGTATTATTCAGTTCTTAGAATTGTCAATTTCCACCCCATAGCAGGTCGTCAAATGAACGCCATTAGTTTTGGTACAAGTCCATAAAATTAAACAAACGTGACTGCTCTACATCAGTCACGTTTGTTTAATTTTATGAATTTCAAACGTTCAAGAGGACACAAAAAACCTCCTTCAAGTTATTTACGCGGAAGTGAGAAAAAAACAAGTGAAAACCCGAACCTGCTGCCGGCGGCCTTTTTTATATCAAATTCATGAGAAGACGTTATATATATTTGCTGTGTAATAAAATATTTATATCTCTATAAATGGTTTGCTGATGGAATCAGTCACACAGACAGAAAAAAAACAGAAGTCCTTTTTTTATTAGGCTATACCTATATTTACCTGTGTTTCCACTCACTTTTTGTGTGGTTTTCATTTTAAATGCGGTTGGTAGGATGATGATGAAATGGACAAAAATGGAGAAAAAAACCCTGGAAAAGTAGGAATTGGTATCCAAGTCCTTTGATCTGGAGCATACCTAAGTATAGATGTGGCTAAATTATTCCATAGGTAGGTACTCATTCCTACTCGTTGTTCGTTCAAATTTAAACAAAGTAACGAGTTCTTAGTGAGGTTCTTGTTCATAGAAATTATGTACCCATTTGAAGTGATAAAGTGATACAATTTGAACGGGATGCTGAGTTCATTTCGTAGTCTGCAAGGACGAAGTGGTAAATGCAAACATTTTACGTGTTCTATATAAAGGGTTTTTCAACAGGGACGCTACAAAAGTAGAGCGACAGGGACGGCAAACGACGCCGAATTTCTTGCCGCTCTTTTGACATTTCTCTTCAGTAAGGTTTGCCATTTCATGATGGAAAGATGTACGAGCCAACAACGAGTCGAAATTATTAAAATCTACTACCGAACTTCGGAGTCAGTGGCCTCAACGTTAAGAGCGCTACGTCCAACTTATGGTCGTCATAATCGTCCTAGCAGATCAACAATTGAGCGTCTAGTGGAAAAATTTGAATCCACAGGCACAGTACAAAATGTTCCCGTGCCAGTGAGACAAAGAAGTGCCCGTAGTGTCGAGAATATTGCTGCCGCTGAGGCTTCAGTTGAAGGAAGCCCAAATGTGTCTGTCACACGTCGCTCTCAAGCGTTGGGCATCTCTGTGACGTCGTTGTGGCGAATTTTGCGAAAATATCTTGGCCTACATCCTTACAAGATTAAATTGACGCAAGAACTGAAGCCGCTTGACCACCAGAAGCGTCGTATGTTCGTGAATTGGGCTGAGCAACAACTTGAAAATGATTCGGATTTTCATCGAAAAATCATCTTCAGCGATGAGGCTCATTACTGGCTGAATGGCTTCGTCAATAAACAAAATATGCGGTATTGGTCAGGCAGCAATCCTCACGTACTCCATGAGTCGTCATTGCATCCCGAAAAAAATACGGTTTGGTGTGGTTTATGGGCCGGCGGCGTCATTGGGCCGTACTCCTTCCGTGATGATCAAGACCGGCACGTTACTGTGAATGGGAATCGCTACCGTTCGCTGATAACCGATTATTTTTGGCCCCAATTGGATGATATGGACTTGGAGGACATGTGGATCCAACAGGACGGTGCCACAAGCCACACAGCGAATGTCACAATCAATTTATTGGAAACCAAGTTTGGAGGACGTGTTATCTCACGAAATGGTCCAGTCGCTTGGCCGTATCGGCCGATTTATGCTTGAAAACCGTCGAAAATTGGGTTCAGCGTCTGGACTTCTGCGAGCGTGCCCGTGGGGGCCATGCAAAAGAAATCGAGTTCCATACATAATGGCATCGAACGTACTTTCACGGGAATAAAGAATTTCATTGATATCCAAAACCGTTTTTGTTTTATTTAAAAAAAAACCTTTTTAGCGCTCTTATTGAAAAACCCTTTACATGTACCCACGGAGTAAGAACGTCCAAGTGCTTCAAAAAATATTCCACGTCACTCCGTGAAAGAAACAAAGTTTGAAAAAAAAAATGCAAGAACTTGGTCAATGAAATTTCCTTGATGGTCGGATCTGAGACGGATATTCCACTTTCGACATTGGTTTTGCCCTATGTCATTTGAAAAATAAGTGTAGGTACATTTTTGCCGAATCGCTAATCAAATCGGAGTCTTTTACGAATTGGATAGCAACTTAAGGCAACAACGTAGTTAAAGTATAACAGTTGGGATTGGGTCACATAAACCTTTAATTTGGTTACACAAACTGAATTGAATCTCGTACTGGTACGAAAATATAACATTTTTCACATACATACATATATATTCTTCTGAGCGAAAGAATTAAAATTTTTTGTTCGTTCACACGCAAAAAAATTCTGTTTGACTACGCCACTGGTTTTCTTAAACGAAAAAAAAAACTCATTGCACTCTCTTTCAGTTCAATGAAACAAAATCGTTTTACAAACATCAATCGGTTTGTAACGGCAGAACTTGTTTTCGTAAGTTCCAAGCGGAAAATTTTCCGCGCGCTATTTCAGTAGCACCTATAACCCCACAAGGGACACACGCTAGCTAGCAATTCCCCAAGCCACACATTTAAGGCCTTCAAAATTTAAACACGTGTTTTACAAACAAATTTATTTAAACGTTTTATCTCAGTGTAAAGTATATTTTTCTTTTTGTTTGAAATGACTATTGACACCAACTTCCTTGACATCAAAGAGGACTTCCCCCACCTGGAGTCGGAAGTTCGTGGCATATTGGTGTCACGTGCTCAAAATGGGGCCACCATCCAAGATATCCGAGGTTAACAAGCCCCAAATGCCACTAATTGAATGAAATAATTTGTTTGAAACATTTGCAGATGATTTCTATAACCACACTGGGGAGAAGTTCCCTATTTACGATAATGTGACCGATTTTCTGCTGACCATACCATACGTGACTGCCATGTGTAATGCAAATGGTACGCGTATATTTAACATCTTTCCGACTGAGAAGACACAGCATGTCTACGATATGGTTGTTGGACAGAAGCCACCATCATCTAGATCGTCTTATGCTAGTAATCCGTTCAGTAATAACAACAACAACAACTGGAATAACAACAACTTAAATAGTAATCGACCATCGTCGGTGAGGACACGATCGGATAAGAACAGTTCACGCGGTGATTCGGATGGTTTCTACGAGAACGTGAATTGCTTCTTTGAGGATAACTATCAGTATTTGTAAGTACTCTGTCTATTTTTTTGTTTGCTTTGCTGATATTTAAATTGTCCTGCCAAAGGAAACTGCAAATTTGTGCTTCAAAGTATTGCCGCACCTTTTGTTTACTGCACGTCGGTTGGGTGAGCTTTTGAAAAAAAGTTTAGTTTTTGACAGCTACCCGACCTACCTAAGACCATATTGAAATTATGTATAGGTCGAGGCAACAGGCTTAGGGTTTCATTTCAGGGGTTAGACTGAACCTCGTGAAGTTTTGTCCATTTCTGGCTTTAACGTTAACATAATTCTTGAAAGGACATGTCCCTCGAGCAATTATTTCGACATATCTCCGTTTCCGCACGATAGTCAATTAAAGGCTTTTCCAATAAGAGGTGTTATTTTGGTATTCAAAGAAAAATGTAATTTTTTGAGATAAACGGTCGGATGTTTATTTCATAATAAAGAGGAAGGCATGCCATTAATAATGAAAAACAATATCAGCCAAATGGCCACCACGAACACGCATACAGGACCATATCCTTTTCATGAAATTTTCCATAACCAAATCGCAAAGTGGCTGCCCTATGTCCTCGATAGCCTCACGAACTTTATCTGTGAGGTCTTGAATCGACGCTGGGCTGTTGGCGTAGACCCTTTCTTTCACGTGGCCCCAAAGGAAGAAGTCGCAAGGTGTTAAATCACAAGATCTCGGTGGCCAATTGTGATCACCTCTTCGAGAGATAACACGGTCCGGAAACGTTTCCCGTAAAAGATCAATGGTTTCGTTGCTTGTGTGGCACGTAGCGCCGTCTTGTTGAAAGTAAACGTTGTCCAGATCAATACCATCCAACTTCGACCATAAAAATGGTTTGTGGAATGCCCAATTCCAAAGAACGACGAGGAATGGACAAACCCGGGTTTTCTTCAACACTTTGGGCTACAGCAGCAATATTCTCAGTTGTTCTTGAGCGACGTGCACGGGTTTTATTCTTCACGTCACTAACTTGTCCCAACAGCTCGAATTCTTCCACCAATTTCTGTATTGCGGTCCGACAAGGTGCTTCACGACGACCAAAAAATGCTTTAGTTTTGCGAACTGTGACTGCAAGATTTTCACCATTTTTGTAGTGAATTTTAATAATTTCCATGCGTTGTTGAAGCGTGTATCGTTCGATTTTTAGTAATGGCGTAGTTTCTACTTGTCAAATGTCATAGAATAAAAGCTTCAAAAGTGACAGCTACCGAAATAGCGGGTCATTCACAATAACACCTCTCATTGGAAAACCCTTTACAAGGAAACGAATAACTATACACACATTCGACAATTGAAATCTAATCCTTCGTGGACTCTTAAAAAGTAATATGACATATAAAAAAAACATTGTGACCTTATCTTAAATTTTATTAATTCACAATAGCGATATTTTCTACAGGAACCGTATTAAATAGTGCCTACATTAAATGTAGATAGACGCTGGCTTAAGCTGGCTTCCTGTCATATTTTACTACCTTAACTGATATAATTATATTGGTTCAAAACTTTTTGTATGTAGAAATCGTTTTCCAAAATCTTGATTTATTTCGTGATGCCACTCGGTGGGCAACTCTTACGTCAACCAAAAATTTTTAAGACATGAGGTCTGTTCCCTTACTTTTAAATCTTAAGAATTTGTACTAATTCTTACGAATTTTACTCAATGCCGTTATTTAACTCGAAAAATTCGTAAAAGAGAGCGTCATCGAGAGAGCAAGCTATTACCCCTCCAGGCCCCTACTGAGAATCTTACGAATTTTTACTCAACAAATTTCTTGGTGTAGAATTGAAAGAGCTATCAGTCACCTTTCAATGAACAGCTGGTTTGAAATTAGTTTTCCTATTTGACTATGAGTGCATTTGTTTTGATTTCTTGCCTATTAAAATGGTTTTAACAGATTCTTTTCGAAAGTGGCGACGAAATTCTTCCTCGCTGTGAGGATTGAGAAAGGACAATGTGCTCCACGTAATTTTTAATGCTGTGTCGCTTTTTCCCCTTCTCGAATGCTTGTAGTTCAATCAGTACAAACTCTTCCACATACTCGGATTCTTCAAAACGAAGGTCGATTTTTTCCGAATCACTTTCATCTATAGATGAATCAACTAATCTTGTTAGTTAAAAAGCGAAATTCTTCGTTTATAAGATATTTTAGCAACTTTTTGTGCCCCTTTTTGAATTTTTAAATTATGTATCTGTCATTATTCGTACTTTACTACAAAAGCGTTCCCTAACTTTTTAAGTGTCTCTCTCCGTGGGAGACTGTATCCCCACCACTGCCATTTTGACAGTCTTTTCCATTTTACTACAAAAGTAAAAAAGGAACAGACCTATGTTGTCCTTTTTTCCTAATTTGAGGCTTGCATTCATTTCATTCTCTTCTGTTGCCAAAACTATTTTTAGAACCCTTTAGCTCAGCTGTCATTACATTCTATGCAGCCTTGAAGCTTGAAAAGGCTATGGTTATATCTTGCTTCATCTAAATGACTTTAATCAAAGAACCTCCCCTTAGGTTTAACCGTTTTCACCATCGCGACGAATTACCAAACAATTTGAACGCCAAGATCTTGAATGACCTCAACAATATCCACCAATATCCACTCAACAATTTCAACAACAATTTGAACACGAACAACGATGATGGACTTTTCAAAAAGCCCCTACCGAAACCTCGCATTTATACCAGCAGTCGAGGAACGGCATCGCCAACAACCACAAAAAGTCTTCAAGACCAGGACTGGGCACCGATTAATGACTGGACTCAAGGCGCACATCTCTTTGACTTTCAACTGATGGGTGATGATTTCTTCTTGTATCTAGCCCGAATGGAATTGAAGTGCAAGTTTAAGCAAGGTCAGTAGATCGCAACCTTTTTTTTTGCATGACTTTCATAGATTCCCCTTCCAGGTGCAAAAGTCCTCCAATCGGGGCTCTGTGTATCGGGACAGACAATATCCGCGGCTACTAAACGTGTTTATGAAATGGACTATGCTAACAAACGTATGATCATCAATATCGGATCGGTGGACATCCTTCAAGGGAAGCCATTAGTTCAAATACAGCATGATTTTCTCGAGTTGCTATCGGTGCTGAGAGACCGTGGAGTAGCTCCGATTGTAACAACACTGACGCCTTTGGCGTTGTTCGGCCACGAGAGGTCGATCAAGGACAGGCTGGAACGGTTCAATGCATTCATCAAATTGCGAGCAACAAAGGTCATAGATATATGGTCGTGTGTGGTCAACGAAAAGGGACAGACGCTGTTTGATTGCTATCAGGAGTAAGTATGGAATCGCTTTTAAGCTTTTAAATATTTGCTGGTTATAAACTGGAAACTTGTTGGCAAGTTGAAAACAGTTTTGCAATTAACAGTTGACAGTTCGAACATACCCACAATTACAATCTGGAATCGATAGTAATTTGTCCCAGTAATTTGTTGGAACAATTTCAAAGTTTCTAAAACTGCACAATTCATGTTTAACTGTTCTTTACTTTTAGTAAACCACGTCAAGTCACAGGAAGTCCGGAATCGTATTTATTTTGGAATAAGATCGGCCGACAGCGTGTACTTAAAAAAATCGAATCCGAAATTGAATACTGATTAGGCAACGAGGACTAAAAGTTGATTTCCTGTTTAATGGTTATTTTACTCATCAAGGCTTGACAAAATGTGCTGTGCTTTTACGAATTTAAGTTATTGTTTTCTTTTTATAATTTATTATTATTTATTACTATTTGTTATTCTATTTATTATATTGTAGATTTTTGTTTTCGTATGAATGATGTGAATGTGATTTTAGTTTCTTAGAGTGTGAAGGTACCTTTAATACTGTAGATCGTTGATGTCTTTTAGGTGTTTACGAGTGCACAGTAAATGTCTAAAAGACTGGTAAACGATGCTTCTTGTATGATATTTGCTACAACAGTCTCTTTAACAAATCACAACCATGGGTGATTTTAATTAAGAGATTTTCTACCAAATATCAGTATTTATGTGATTCAGAAGGCTTGAAGGCCAATTTTCTTACGTCATTGTCATCGATTTGCATAGAAAACGCAAGAGCGGATTACATCTCCATCTTACACCTATGCAATTCGATGACAGATGGCATCACTCATATGAGTTGGCACACCTTGTATTTTTTGTATTTATTTATTTATTTATTTGTGTAAGTTAGGTAATTGTAGATAATTTATGTTATACAACTGTAAGACGTCTTATTTTGTTGTAATATTGTTCAAGTAATTCATATTGTCCTAAGGTCTTTGTAAGTCTGTTTATTCGGTTTGAAATTGTTACCCATGCCTTGAAGTATATTAGTTGTATAATGAGATGTTCTTCTTCGTCTGAATATTGAGAGTTTTTATTGGTTCATCTGAAAACTTTGTAAATATTTATATGAGGAATTTTATCTCACACATATTTTTAAATAATATTTTCGTAGTTTTAAGGCTTGAGTAGGAAATAAATCGTAGTCTTAAAGTATGACACTTTGCGTTTTACTTGTTTTATTGAGAGTGAAGAGAAATTCTACCAAAGGGGAGCCTTTGAAGTTATCTTCAAACAACGTTATGTCAAAGGTAACATTGGGGACGTTCAAGTCTCTAGTTTTGTAAGTCTGACAGCTGTCTGACTAGATGTATTTCGGTTATCATTGGCTGAAATCGGTCATCTGAGCAGCTGTTTCAGTTATGGAGGGGTTAGCCAACGAATTTAGTCAAGAAATTCGTGACTGAGTAGTATCTAAGTTGAAAGTTCGCATATTTGAGTGACGTTTCCGAACAATCTAGATTTGCGTTCAGGTTACATCTCATCCAGACCAGTCTAGTCGACTAAAGATAACTAGATTCTTGAATGTGCCCATTGTTGTAGAATTTGACTGTCATTACTCAAGTAATCAAATAATGTAAATTTGGAACATAGATCTTAAGGGGTGGTCATAATGGGAGTATGATACATTTACCACGGTCATGTTCACAGAAACCAATCCGTAGATACGACACAAGCTGTGAAGAAGAAGAAATGCAAATGCTTTTTTGTTACAAAGGACAATTTTTTCCTTGTCTGTTGTTTTGCAATTAGATTTATTGAAAAGGACAATTTTAAATTTTCCTCAAAGGCAAGCTTTGCTCGTTCTCGTTTTTTTTTTTATTAATTTAGAACACAGTGCTAGACATATAAGGCGTTTTTCTTTTTTAGTTCAGAGCTCAGCTCTGAGCTCAGGTGAGCTCTGAACTGAGCTCGAGCATTATGAGCGCGCTCTGAAGCGAGCGTGCTCAGATTGTTCTGAGGTATTTATGAAACAGACTTGAGCGCATAGTTGTCATAAATGCATAAATTAAAATTTATTAATTGTTATTTATTAAATTGGTTAATTTTCAGTTCCAAAACAACAAGGTTCGTCCACCATTTCAACTATTTTGCTTATCCTGTATTTTTTTTCTGTCAAATGTGACTGGACGTGTGTAATCAGCTATTCACTCAGCCAACTCAGTCAATTTATTCTGAGCTCATCGAGCGCGCTCTGATAGCGCTCTGAACGAAAAAAGAAACACAAATTCTGAGCTCTGATGTATCTGAGCTAAAAAGAAACACGAACTTTTTGTATAACAGTTCAGGCTGTGCTCTGAACTAAAAAAAAAAAACGCCTATAGTATGTGTTGAGCATAAAAGAATAATAAAAAGATTCTCTTTGATTCAAATTAAACCTAAACAGATTTCTCCCAACATGCGTTAGTAGTACCCTATAAAAAATCTCCTACACTCCATTGCCCAAACACCTCCCGATTTAAATGGCAAATTGCAGCAGGCTATCCTACCTTGCCGACATTACGAATAAAAAATTCTACAAACTGTCACTTTGCCAGCAGTTATTCGTAATTTTTTTCTCTCGTCGGGTTGTCGCAAATTTATAAATCTCCTGAACTCGAAAATGGTTTCTATTTTATCCCGTACCGGATTTATAGCCGAAGCCCTAGCTCCACGCGTTGGACAAAAAGTAAGTCCATCGACTAACATTTAATTATTTTCCTAGATTCAATTGGAAATCAATAATAAATCGAAATTAAAATTGCCTTCGAGTACATCTACACCATTTGTACACTGACGTAACAATTTTCTCTACTTTGACAATGAAATTTTCGTTTTATCTATTGCTTCTTTTTATTTTCAATGAAAACTGCGACCATGATCTATTTTTATTTTAACCTAAACGTTTTCGCTGTTCAATTGATCGTCGCAGTGGTTTGGATTTTGTTTATCTAGACGGTGAATGTGGCATTTTGCGTAACCTTCTCCCAAGTCACTTGACCGGGGTTTTACTTCTTTTTTTTTCTTTCTTGTTTGAAGTAGTAATACGTGATGACTGATGACTAAATGGGTAAACATTTTGATTTTTAGATTTTGGGACTTGCCGCTGCTGGCCAACAACAGAAAAGGAATCTGAACGTTCAGGAGCATGTATCATACACTCTGCTCAACGAAGCTGGCATTCCAACACCACAGTGAGTATTGTTAAGGGGGGACATCATAGATAGTCTCGAAATTTATGTTAACTAATTTAAATTAATGCCGTTTCCATTCATGGTGTGGTCGCGGGACGACCAGACTAAGCGGTTGTTATTGTTTTTAGCCGCATCCGAGTGTGATAAGCAGCCCCTATTGGACTGAGTCTCAAAGTTCGATGTTCTCGGAGTCTGCTCTGGTTTATTTTTTATGTTGATAACTTACTATTTATTTTTGTTTGGACTGTGACTTTGTTGATTTGTCTTGGTTAACCTTGAAATGTGAATTGGTGTTGAATTCTTGTAAGAAAGCGATTGGACCCTGACCTTTGATCGAAGTGCAATTCGAATTGGTGTCAATTATTATCAGGCACGACGTTATCTGCTTGAGTCTTGTGGGTTAAACAGATGAAAACCAGGAACACCCTCATTGTCCAGTGAAATCTCTGTAGACTCGGACTACTTAGCAGAACTTCATTTGGGTTTATCTGACAACAGAATAACAACAATAACCTGTTGCTGCAAATATATTCCACATCTGTATGCCACTTTACGTGGATGTACACAGAAAAATAATCTTCGTTTTAATTAAACCAAAACAGTTGAACTAATTTTAGAAATCAAACGTCGACTTGATTATCAGACTGCACTTTGTAATTGTTTACAATTCTGATGCAGTACCTTATGTAAATTAAAACAAATTGGATTGGGTGACGGAAGTTCTTGTTTGTGAAATACTCACTCATAACTACGTTCCTATATCGCATTCCTCAATTTGTTTGACTCACATTCTACCTAACCGTACAGCCACTCGAATCGGTCAAAGTACATAGGAACATTATGAGTTTTGCAACCTAATAGAGATGGAATTGAAGATAACAAACAATTTGACGTCCGCGAGCAGTAAGTCGTAACGGAAGGGGAACTGGTGCTCGATTAGTTTCGACTCCACTTCAGCGGCAATCAATTTAACCATTTGATTGGAGGCCAATGGCAGATACTGGGTGAACATCTAGAGAATAAACTATATGTATATGCATGCAGCATCACTGACAGTTGGTACTGTTTTGTTCAGAAGAGATCCGACGAAGCCCGCCAAAAGTGAACGTCGGCATTTATTTTCTCCTCAGTGATAAAGTGGACGAAAATCAAAAGGCATGGGAATGCTTTTTGCGTGTAAACTCTTCAAGCAAACCAGCAGTGACAAAATCCCTTTGGATCCAGATTCAATTTAACCCAACTCGATTTTAGTGTTTCCACTGATTTTATGAATAACTTTCGACTCCGGAATGTTGTCAGCTAGCCAAAGGTAGGTACATTGTCTTCGTAGCAGCGTTTTTGTAAAAAAGAGTTGGCATCTCGCCAGTGGTGTTATTTTTGTCTGGGCGCATTGAATCTGATGCGTTTGTCAACACCCACAAATACAGCCATCTGCTGAGGTAAACATAATATGAGTTGGACGCGTGAGAGCATAGTTCGCAATGAACAACTGGTTATACAGAGCGTAGAGACAGCACACCTATTCAAGTGCCTAGTCCTGCGCAATGCACAAGATTGTCCAGTAATGGTTACTTACTTACTTACTTACTTAAGGTGGCGCTACAGTCCGGGGTGGACCTGGGCCTCAACCAACAAGCGTCTCCAGCCAGCACTATCTTTAGCCAGCTGTCTCCAGTTTCGCACGCTAAGTTGGTTAAGGTCCCCTTCCACTTGCGTGCGCCACCTGAGTCGCGGTCTTCCTCTACTGCGCCGTCGCTCGGGTGTGAATTCGAAGATTTCCCGGACCGGAGCATTCGTGTCCATTCTTTCAACATGACCCAGTCACCTCAGTCGTTGGACCTTTATTCTTCTGACTAGGTCGACGTCGCTGTAAAGCCCGTACAATACGTCGTTGTACCAAAAATCACTCGAAGAATTTTCCTCTCGAAACAACCAAGAGTAACCTCATCCGCTTTTGAAAGGGTCCATGCCTCTGCGCCATAGAGCAGGACTGGGATTATTAGGGTCGGTCACTTTAGTCGTTCGAGAGAGGGCTTTGCTACTCAATTGCCTTCTCAGCCCAAAGAAACAGCGATTGGCAAGAGTTATTCTCCGTTTAATCTCAGCACTGGTGTCATTGTCTGAGCTCATAGCGGAGCCTAGGTAGACAAAGTCCCTAACCACCTCAAAGTTATATCTGTCTATGGAGACGTCCTGTCCGAGACGTCGGTGTTGGGTGTCCTCTTTAGTTGACAGCATATACTTTGTCTTGCCCTCATTTACCGCCAAACCAATCTTTGCCGCCTCAGTCTCAATACTCACAAACGCACCATTTACATCACGCTGCGTTCTGCCAATTGTGTCAATGTCGTCTGCGTATGCGAGTAATTGGACGGACTTTTGAAAGATCGTGCCTCTGGTGTTGGCATTTGAGTTTTGCACTATTCTTTCAAGAACGATGTTGAAGATGTGCATAACAGCGCGTCGCCTTGTCTAAATCTTTTTTTGACATCGAAGGTCTCGGTGAGTTTTTTACCGACCGTGATGGAGCAGCGTGCACTCTCCATCGTCATCAAAACTAGACATTACTCTGTATAGTTCGTCTCTATAAATGCTGTCATAGGCGGCCTTAAAATCAATGAAAAGGTGGTGGGTGTCGATTTGAAGTTCCTCGGTTTTCTCCAAGATCTGTCGCAGTATAGTTGATGGCATAAATATTTACAAATGCGACTGATTGATAAACAAAATTGACTCACATTCTCATGTACTCCTGTATCCAAGTAACAAAACACAAACGCTGTTTGATTGGATGATAATTGCAAACGTGATAGTAGCAACGCCTGCGAAATATGCGATCTTAAATAATCTCGTATAAATATTGTAACTATTTGAACATATGGGCCATTACAACCCTTTAATGATGACACCTATCAGTTCCTGACGTTTGTCGTGCATAACTAAGCGATAACTACTTGAGGTATCCTAATTGTTTATGCAATCAAAATACTCAAGGGCATTTATATCTCACTGGCTTACGTGCAATGCCGCGCGTTGAATAAGAACATTCTTCAAAGAGCACTTTACTCTCGAACTCTGCAAACAAATCGCTTAGTAGATATCAATTAGCTAAATCATCTTATGCAATCGCAGCGTTGATAAGTCGTGCGGAATTCTTATCGTTTTATTTTTTCTACTGTATGATAACAAACTTGGTTTGTTTTCCTGGTGCATCCGTAGGTAAGCTTAGGTTATGTGACGAGGAGGCACGTTAAACCTTAGATCAATGTAATTCCTTTGTGATTCCCTTGGGGAGTACGACACCCGCACTATGGGAACCTATGAGAAACGGATTGGCGAGCTGTCCCGAGGCATTTGGGTCTGTAACAAGTTTGCATCACGATGCTGCTTATGAGTCTTGCAGCAGGCAGGAAGTAGTTTACGATAAAAGCGGGTGAAATCGCACAAGATGGCATTTCAAATGAATAGTTAGAGCACCCACACATAATCGGAACACCCATTTAAATGGGAAACATTAAACAGACCTTGATGCTTGACGGAACTGTATCGATAGATCTACATCGCTTCTTTATTCGTGGCTGTACTCAATAACCTTGCGCTTGCCTATTCATCTACACCTGGACCTGATGTCCAAAGACTATCCAAGGAAAATTGAGAGCGCGCGATGGACATAGAAGGTGCATTCACCAAGCTGAATACTAATTATATCCTCACTTGAGGATGGGACCCACCGAAAGGCGCCTGACTTAATCTTTCGACCGAGGCCAAGTGCCTGGGTGTGGTATTCACCTCCAAATTGAACTGGAAACGAAATACTAAAGAAAGGACTTAATGCCTTTTATGCATGTAAAAAAACCTTTGGGAAAAACTGCGGCTTACAAGCGCACATTGTGCACTGGCTGTACACCGCGATTGTGAGACCCATTCTTACCTACGGTTCAGTAGTTTGCTGGGAGGCGGTTAAAACCTAGTCCTATCTTAAGAACCTGAACGAGGTGCAGAGAATTGCTTGCTGGGGTATAACAGGCGCAATTAGATCCACACCAGAACTAGGTCTGGAAACGCTACTAAACCTGCAACCCATTGAGCTATTCAGTAAGAACGTGGCAGACAAAGCCGCTCTCAGATTAAGAGAGAACAAAACTTGAAAGCCTGGTTACTGCGGACAATCAATCTTTGATCGGAAGGGACTCATGTCACTTACTGATTACGAGAAACCCAGATATGACTTCAAGAAAAATCACTATACCCAAAAGACAGGACTGGAACTCACCCAGTACCATCATTAGAGGTATATCCGTCTATACGGATGGTTAAAAAACAGAAAATGGTACAGGAGCCGGCATATTCTCAGAAAGACTTGCTATTAACCAGTCGTTTCGACTGACTGATCACTGTAGCGTCTTCCAAGCTGAGATCTATGCGGTTAAGAAAGCAGCAGACTATCTTATCGATGGGACTACCAGCAATGGAAATAACCATCTGTGTGGACAGTCAAGCAGCACTTGAAGCAATCGGCTCCAACCTTGTTAATGCGAAATATGTTACAGACTGACTCCTTGGCACTTGGGGCTATACGTCATCACTCAGTTCTACTCTGCTGGGTTCCTGGACACGTTGCGGTGGAAGGGAACGAAAAAGCGGCCGAATTGGCCAGATACGGCTCTGCTAGCGGACGGAGAGGTGCTACCGCCTTTCAACAATGCCAAGACTTTTATTGACGGCGTCATCACACAACTGGCTAAGGAACAATGGAGCAACGGTTGCGTCATAAACCGAAGTCTGTGGCCTGTCGCCTGTGGTTGACACCAAAAGATCAAGTCTCTTTTAATAGCTCGTCGTGGTTCTAACCGGACACTGCACCAAAGGAAACATGGCTAAAAGGCTAGGACTCTTTGCAAATGACTTCTGCAGAAGCTGCAGAGACGAAGAGGAAATATAGTCCGTGGAACATCCTCTTTGCCACTGCCCAGCTTTACAAGAACGCCGCTCATCCTGTATGGGAGCAAGGTTCTTCGAAAGTTTGGACGACTTGGCGGGGGTACCTCTATCAGACATAAAACTATTCCTCGACAGATCGAAGTGGGTTTGTTAGCCACATATCCTTACACGTACAAACAAGTTACTCACAATGGGCCTTCACGGCTTCCGGGTGCAATTTGCATCTGATGCAAAACTGCCCTCCCAACCTTACCTAACCTAACCTAAGAGCGCGCGAGAGATGAAAATCAAATGTGTGCACGGGTGGGTGCTGACCGATTAGTTTGGATAAGTTTTGGATGCACGTAAGCTGACAGTCTTTGCTGCAGTGCCAGTAACTGGAGTCTCTTCTTTTCTGCAACATGTTACACCGATTCAATGCGAAGACATTTTTGCAAAATCTGTTTCTACGGCAGCGAAACTTTGTAAAAGAACTTTGCGTACGACTAAGTCGATGATCCAACAGGCTTTTTAGGAAGTCTGTGCTTACAAGTCAGGAAAGTACCTAAACACGTTAAAAGAACTTCTACAACTCGCTCTTAGTAAGCAAATAACTTGGGCAAACAAATGTGGGCTTGGGAGTAAACCCTCACAAAACTGAACTTGTCCTTTTCTCTAGGAAACACAAGATTCCTCACGTCGACCCTCCATCTTTAAATGGCATTAGTTTGAAATTCTCAAATGAAGCTAAATACTTGGGTCTCATTTTTGACAGGAAGTTAACCTGGAAACCGAACATCCAAGAAAGAGTTAGAAAAGTCACGGTGGCACTTTTCTCTTGCAAAAAAAGCCATAGGAAGCAAATGGCGTTTACAGCCTCGTGTCGCTTATTGGCTCTACATCTCTGTCATAAGACCGATACTCACGTACGGTGTGGTTGTTTGGTGGACTGCTTTGGACATAGCGATTTATCGCGATAAGTTAAGCAAAGTCCAAAGAACGCTTGCTTGTGCCTCACTTGACATCCTGTTTCATCTGACACCCATTGACATCTTCAGCAGGCAAATGGCAGCTTCTGCAGCCGTACGCCTTAAAGCTACCTCACAATGGACCAGAAAAACAACTGGCCATGCCGCTATTTTGAACAATTTTAAAAACCTTCCAGGAAACATCGATTACACTACACAACTACAATTTGATAGAAATTTCCAGGTCTCCATTCCCACTAGATCATTCTGGGAGGAGAAAGCCTTTCTGGACGATGAATCGATGCATTTCTTCTTAGTCTCTCCTTCCGTCTTCCTGATCTTAGCGCTTTTCAGGCAGATATAATGGCGATAAAAGGAGTCTTATCTTGGCTGAAAGAAAACGTGATATCTGCTAAAGATATCCGTATCTTCTCGGATAGTCAAGCGGCTATGAAGTGACTGTCGATCGTCTCTCAAAGGGTTTGACTAACACGCGAGAGTAAAACTGTCCTGTAATACAAACAGAACTTCTACACAGGAATATTTGCAGGAAGCTAAAACGAAATTGCATATGGGAAGGACAAATACATAAATAAATAGTTGGCGCAACAGGTCTGTAGGGACCCTAGTCCTAGCTTCTCACAACCATTCGTCTTGTTTGAGTATTTCATTTTTGGGACGAACGGAAAGGGATCTACAATTGTATGCCGAGTCTAAACGACCAATTGAGAAGCTCTTTCAATGCAGTTATAGTCTCGGATGTTTGTCAGACGTTCGCCAGAGGTGGAATTTCGAACCTGGGTCCAAAACACTAACCACTAACCAGCTGCGCCGACATGTGAAGGACAACCCCTTGAAAATTATAATAAAACTTTCTTTTGAGTAGCAAAACATTTGATAATGGCCTCAAATATTTGACAATTTAGCTCAGCTGCCCTAAAATACTTCAGTTTTTGACCTATCCATTCATATTTCTGTCGTTTCACTCCACATACGTTATCATTGTCTCCCTTCGGATGATGAATCACTGGTCGCACTTGACCAGTATCGAGTTTATAACATCCAATGTTGCTACTCTTGTATTCTTCGCTTGTAGTCGTTGCTCTAATGAAAGGAATATTATTCAACATGCGACTATTGAGCTATAATCATTTCTATTTGAGTGTGAGCCATAAAATCTGACCTTGATAACACCCGCTGGGGGTCCGAGAACCTACTTATCGCCGAGTTTGTGAGAAATTATCTCCGCGTGGCACACTTTGAAATAGACAACCGATCAGGTGACGACTCAAGCACATGAACTGAAATCATGACTGATAAGAAACGCACTGCAAACCTGTTTGAACGCTCTCTGCTCTCCCTGCCGCTTTCATGCAATTTATATGTCTCAACTGTTGTTTTCTTAATTTTTTTCGAACAGATTCGGTGTCGCCAAATCAGCCACTGAAGCTGAAACAATTGCCAGAAAGCTAAACACCAACAATCTTGTACTGAAGGCACAAGTGCTCGCCGGTGGCCGGGGTAAGGGTTCCTTCAAAAATGGCCTCAAGGGTGGTGTGCGCGTTGTCAACACGTAAGTAACCCCCAACCGCCTTATATCGACTCTATTGCTTGATCATCCAATTTGCAGCCCCGAAGAAGCCAAGGAGATCAGTGGAAAAATGATCAACCAAAAGTTGGTCACCAAACAAACTGGTGCCGCCGGCCGGATCTGCAACACAGTAATGGTTGCCGAAAGGAAGTTCCCCCGCAGGGAATTCTATTTCGCCGTCATGATGGAGAGAGCTTTCAACGTAAGCGGAATTAACTTGACATTTTGTGCACCGAACTGATGTGACTTTTGCAGGGTCCCGTCATAATCGCCTCATCACAAGGTGGTGTCAACATTGAAGAAGTCGCCGCCGAGAATCCAGATGCCATTGTTTACGAGCCCGTAGATCCCATCAAGGGATTGACCCCGGAGCAGGCAATCAGTGTCGCACGGAAAGTTGGCTTGGGCGATGAGGAGGAGTCCATTTGCGAAATGCTGATGAACATGTATGCGCTGTTTCTGAAGAAGGACGCCCTCTTGATTGAGATCAATCCCTATGCTGAGGATGCTCTGGAAAATTGTAAGTTTCTTCTGTTTTCTCTGTTACGAAATTAACTCACGTTTACATTTTTCTTCTCATTGCCATTCATGTTGCATTCAACAAAAATAAAATCAATTCTATCGAAATAAAAACCGGAACGAAACAGCAAAGTGTAAGTAGATTCAGCAGTTTGCAGTCGATTTGTAGATTTTGTGTGGTAGTTTAGTAGCTGAGGCTGTCCTGTGCTTTCTTTGCTTTGATTTTGATCTTCTCCCTCTAAAAACTGACCGAAACTACTGCTCTTGTAGCCCTCTTTATGACTAACACAACACGGTTGACAATTAGACGCAGAAATCGGAATGAAACTCGCTAACTAGCAAAACTGATTTGCATATGCATAAGCAACTCATGCCTTAGGAAAGACTTGAAGACTGGCCCTATTTCCAAAGGGGGAAACATCTCAAAGGTCAACGACTTGAAAGGGCAACAATTTTGTTTCCGATCGATGGAATCCGATGGAACGCATCGAAGGAAGACATGGAATCGTGGTCGTATAATGCTGAAGCAGTGGCCCCCCTCACAACTCTAGATATTCCACTTTCTACCGATTCAAATGGCAACCAAAACTAAAAGTCAATCGCCTTAAACTCTCAGCTCATTTAATCGAGAGATTTCTTCTTTCTGTCCTGCGAACGAAGAAATGACCGAACATATTCCAGTATCTGCATCGATTTCTGAATTTGTGTTTATGTACCCACTTGCTTTTCCTTTGCTATGCTTCCTTGAGGTGACGGTTGTTGTCCTGGCCCGCTTTTCAGCTCCATTTCGAACCCAAATCTCATTCGATTTCCTTGCTTGTTTCTCAGACTTTGCCCTCGATGCCAAGTTCCGCTTCGACGACAATGCCGAGTTCAGACAGAAGGAACTGTTCGCCCTGCGCGATTGGACCCAAGAGGATGCCCGGGAAGTAGAAGCCGCAAAATTCGACTTGAACTACATCACTTTGGACGGAACCATTGGATGCATGGTAAACGGTGCTGGTTTGGCCATGGCCACCATGGATATCATCAAACTGCATGGCGGCGATCCAGCCAACTTCTTGGATGTCGGTGGTGGCGCCACTGCCACCGCTGTCAAGGTGAGTTCAAAATTGCATTTCCGTTGAATTCCCGCTGAACGTGGTCCCTTCCAGGAGGCATTTAAAATCATCACCTCAGACCCGAAGGTGCACGCCATTTTGGTCAACATCTTTGGCGGCATTATGCGTTGTGATGTCATCGCCGAGGGTATTATCGCCGCTGCCAAGGATCTTAACTTGAAGATGCCAATTGTCTGCCGATTGCAGGTGAGTTCGTCAATCTAACGCTTGGCTTTCTGAGAAACTGTCATTTTGTTTCTTTCAAGGGAACCAACGTCAACGAAGCCCGTGAGTTGATCCGCAAGTCCGGCCTTAGGATCATCCCCCGCCACGACTTGGACGAGGCTGCCAACTTGATTGTACACTTGGCCGAGATTGTGCATCTAGCCCGTGAAGTGAAAATGGACGTCAGCTTTGAAATTCCAGACAGCGCTAAGTAGATACGCCCTCTTCATCAAACTACACACACACACATACACATGAACCCACCAACAACTGCTGGTGCTCTTGAAAGGGGCGCCGACTCCAAGATGATGTGATGTGCAATAGTTCTCCTTCTTCCGTGATATACTCTATTAATTTGTTCGTTTTCAAATGCACTCACGTCTAATTGTTGTTGTTGTTGCTGCGCACTGTTGTAATGAATATTTTTTTTTTTTGTAGTATTCTATTTACCATTTCGTTTTAAGTTCGAACTAAGTAGAAAGAGTCACAACAAATGCCTTTGATTAATTTATTTCTCTTTTTTCATTATGAAATTTTCCATTCAACTTATTTTACAAATCCTCTTCGTAGGGACAAAGAAAATAAGAAAATTCGTGACAAATCATCATGTGGATGTAGGTCTAGTGAATGACAAGATCAAGACTTTTCATAGTTTGCTACGCTAAATTTGCCTTCAATTGGTTACTTTTATTTTGTATGACCTTTCTTAGAGCGATGTAGGTTTTGAATTTTATTTGTTGTTATTTAGCCGAATGATTGTATTATATCGAAGAGAAGAGAAATTTATTTGCTCGTTTATGAGAGAGAGAATTTATATAAAACAGAACGAAAACAAAATCATATTTGTGAGATGAAAATAAAACCAGAGGAACATGAATGTGGTCCTTAAGAAATAGAGTTTTATTCGGTTTTGGTTTGTACAAAGTTTCTGATTAAAATCGATCGACCAGGGAGAGGATGTGCGCTTGCTCTTGGTCCCTCCATTCGTTGTCTTTGTCTCCCTCCTCGCCCAGGTTGCCCGCATATTCTGCAAAGAGAGTTTTGTATAATTTTTTACTTGAACACGAGATGAAATTCGCTGTTTGGTAGTGCTTCTGCTGTCAAAGGTAGCGGCGCTCGGTGCCACTACATCTAGAGGTTATCTACAGAGGCAAAGCAATCATAGAAATGCCTTTGGAAGTGTTGTCCCACTGTGCATCAATGAATCAGTTCTCATTCGGATAACTCACACTTCCAAACAGCTGCTGCTTTTAACTCACTGACCACCTACAGCGTTGCTCTACCTACCTCTCATGATGTTCCTAATAGTCTTCATGGACGCGCCGCGCAGGTTCAAGATTTGGCAAACCCTCTGCTTGACTGTGTCCGATGTTGTGCTGACTTCCAGAATAATGTAGTCAACCAGCTGCAGTGTGAAGAGACCGCCTGTCAGCCGTTTGATGTAGTTATTTTCGGCTTCTTCTTCCTCATCAAAGTCAGGGTCCTAAAATGAAGAACAAAATTACAATCCCTTCTCCATATCCGTTTGAGCAAAAAACCCACCTTTGGCTGTTGGTCAATCTCCCTGTCGATCGTCTCGACCTTCTCCAAGTACTTTAAATGCATTTCAAGCAAACGATCCACCTTCTCGTGATCATTCTCTGTAAATTTGGACAATAGCCGCTGCCTCTGTGCGCCCTTGCAGTTCCTCAACATGCTCGCTATGACCGACACCACGTGCTCCTCATGTTCATCTGAGCTAAGCAATCGCTTCTTGTTGCGTTTCGGTGTCTTCATAAAGAGGGGAAATATCGTCCTCAACCCCAGGATGTCTACAAACTTGTTACAGTTCTCCCTTCCATCCGGTCCGGACATTGCGTGGTCGAGGACTTTTAATGAGCCATTTCTGGACATTCTCTTCTCGCGAAGCATCAGATTCATCAATTGGAGCCCTTCGCCTTTGAGGAATCGTTCGCGATTCTCCTTCGCCATTAGTGCCGAACACAGACAGTTGAATAGATTCTCCATGAACTCTTGTTCCTCCGTGGACGAGGGGTCGTGACGTTTGTAAATGGCCAACTGCTGGAGGAGAATATCAATGCCATCACTGTCGCCCAGTAACAATCGGTTGTCATTGTCAGTTTGAATGAGAATCGATAGAATTTCGCTGCAATACAGTTTGTTCTGATCAAACGGAGACTTTTGTTTGAGTCTCTTCAGAATCCATATCAGTAGGCCTTGCTCAGCTGCTTCTCTAGTGAAACCGGCATTCATCTCGGTGAGGTTCTCAATAATCGACAAAGTATTGTGCACTCCATCGGACTCTTCCTTCACCGACTCATTGAGTCGTTCCAAGTTCTGCACCAACAAGGCGCACACCTGTTGTTTGCGCAGAGCTTCCAATAGCACCTCAGCACCTTCACGACTCTCGCCTAAAATATCAACATCTGTCAGCTCCTGCAGTAGATCTACAACTGCAACAGCAATGTCTGAATTTGGATGTGCCAACAGTTCCAAAATACTCGGTACGCCATGCAACTCGACAAGAACTGGATACAAGTCCGGTACAGTGGCAACGGATTTTAGTTCTTCAACAACAGAGTGCAGATCTAACTCCGATTCCATGAACTTTTCCGGATTGTCGGGGAATTTGATACGCATTTCCTGGTTTTTTAGGTTCTTCTTTTCGAACAGCAGGATGAGCTTCTTTAAGCCGACTTCATCGAGAACATCCCCGTCGGCTTCTTCATTCTCAACATATTTAACGATGTTCATCTTTTCCTCTTCGGTCAGCTGAAGTTCTGCGTTTAGTGGCAACGGATCTGGTTTGACAAAGTCTGCAGCTTCTTTCGCCTGAGCAATGCGACGCATTCTTTTTGATTTTTCATCCTTTTTGTTCGTATTTAGCTCCGAGAAATCGTTGTCGTCGTCGTGCGAACGTTTGGGAGTTTGTTCCGGCTGTATGGTAGGTATTTAATTTGTTTTTTTCTTACATTATATTTTATTGAATATTTTACCTTAAATGATAACAGTTCACCAATATCCATTATGGAGAAATTGTATTTTTAGCTAATTAAATCAAAGAAAAAACAACGCAATCTTTGGCAACAAATTTTATTTTGACATCCTAGAATAGACTATCAATTGTGTCACTTTGACAGTACAAAATCGTTCACGGTAAGTTCTCGTATCAACGAGATGTGGGAGATGATGGAGTGTTAAATCAATAAAAACCATGTTAGGTGGTAATTTTGAGATACGAACGAATAGTCAATTCTAACGAATGTCTCTATTCGTTCGAATGAACTTTGTGTATTTTGAGATTCGAACGAATAATACTCATCATCGAGAATGTCATAAAATGAACTCAATTGACAATTGAATTCAACTTTCGAAATCAGCTGTTTAACATTTTTATTTTATGTACCTAGAGTGACCAAACTTTTGTTGTTTTGTTTATGCTGTCTTTTCACCTTCCAAATATGGTTACCGTTTAAATCATAACAAAATGTTTCTTGATTGTATGACCAATAACAACAGACATATCGATTGTTTTGTTTATGGATAATGAAGAGAAAATTCGATACAGGAGAATAATGGATGCCTCTAATCCAATTCCAAAAAAAGTCCGCTAGGAAAATGTAACAACAATTACCAATGTTTAGCGTTAGGAAAATACAGACGAATAAAAAATGGCATTAGGTATTTGTTGCGAAAGATTAGAAAGTCAAAATACACTCAACATTCGACTGATAGAATATACCCCTTACCTGTTCGAATGTCAAAATACAGATTCTTCGAGACACACTTTCGAAAGAAATCGCATCTCAAAATAAGCATGATTAATTAATCTGGAAATAAGTTATCTTGTTAATGTTACAACGACCCAACATTTGTTTGCTTTGATGTTACATTGATAGGTTATTTTAAATTTTTTTTTTGTTCGGTTTAATTCATTCCTTGAAAATAAAAATCACAACATTTTTAGTTCGTTTTTATAATTTTATTTCGAATTTATGTAAATATATAAATTATTTTTATTCATAAAAAAACATGACAATAACATTACGATAAATTAGACTAATGCAATGAAAATGAAAAGAAAGATGTCCGCTTTAGACACGCCATCCTTTTATAAAATGTTTTTTCTCTTTTGTTAATTAAAATTGTATTCGGTAACTACACTATAGTCCCATATTCTTAAAGAAACCATTCACGATTCTTCAACATACTACGAGATTACTCTAACAAGATCGTTCTTTATTCAAAAAATTAAGAATGCACAGCGATAGTCGAAGAAGAAATTAAGCAACGTAAAGAAAATACAACTAAAATCGATTTAACTTAAAACATAAACAAATTATATCATTTTTGGTATGCTCTTCAAAACAAATTTTGCTCTCTTCAATATAAAAAAATAATAAATCCTAATGATCTTCGTTTGACCCTAAGGTTCGTATAGATCGTGGTAGCACCAACCGCTTAAACTCGAAGATTTGGGTTTGTATAACGAACATACTTCAACAAAGCATCGTTCTCCTCACACACGAATGGCTTCTTGTGATGGCATGCAACGTCATGCCAGTTGACACCGTCATTGTAAAACTGATTCAACAAACCGACACAATTTTCAGGAGCACCACCTTGTTTCAATTCACGATTGTCCGGTTGTGGAAGGCCAATTCCGCCGGTTGGCGACCAATCACCTTGCTGGCGTTCATTAGTTGGAGCGAGCTTTTGCAGAGTAGCTGTCCAGAACCAGCCATTGATCGATGTGGGCTGGAGATCTGGACGTTCGCAACCCTTGAAATCGCAGATGCGACCACTGGTCCAGATGTATTTGACCTAAAAGAAAAATAGAATCAAAGTTAGACAGGCAAATCGGGAAAGAGTAATAGTTATTTAAATTTATAAATGTGACCTCAGCAGTTGATTGTAATCAGAGATCCGGTTTAGCTTTGAACCTTCTTACACATGAATCTAAAGCTGTGAACCCTATTTGGAAAATGTTTTTTTACACATTCGTAGGTAGTTTGAATATTTCTTCTCTGTGCATTCGCATGTATTCCCTATTTATGTTCGTGTTTAGTTCTTCCGCGTGGCCTTAAGCGAATCTTCTACCATCATTCGCGACAGCAACTATTTCTCAAAATTTATTTCGCCAGGGATTGCTAAGAAACCCGCCAACGAACGAAATTTGCTTTCGGAGAACTCGATGCGAATCGCCGGGTTTTTATTTTTACTAAATATGAACAAGGTAACAAGCTTTGTGTGCACATTTCCAGATCAATTGTCGTTGTTCAAAAAGTTACTCTCCAATGCCGACTTTAGAACAAAAAAGTAAAAGTTCTATACCCTTACTGCGGCTGCATGGTCATTCATGTTTAATTGCAGTCCCTTGACCTGTTTGATGTACAAGTCTGTGCTCAACCATCTAATCTAATAGCTGAGCAATTAAGCTGTTTATAACAAAAGCGTGCTTGAGTTCACTAAGCGTATGCTAATTAGATAGAAAAAACCTCCTCTTACTCACACGCAAATCTAGGTATACACAGGCCCCATCAAAACGAAATAATACTTAATTACCAAGTGTCAAGCTGCCGCTTAGCCTCTGGCCGCATTTCGAGTTCACTCTCCATACGTTTTTTTCAACTTCAACTCAAGTGTTAAGCTTAGCACTCTTCACATCAAATCCAACATCCAAAGTGCCATAATTGCTTTCAACACCGCGTCATATGCCAATCACCTTGTACAGCTCTCCCCAACCCTGACTCGGATTTCTGTGCAAATTTATTTTCACTCATGTAGTTTGAGGAATTTAAACTCAAAAATATTTTCATTTTCATTCTAAATACAACCAGCTGCGACCCTGCGAGTATGACAACTGTGTTATGAAATCTACTGCAAGATCATCTGCCATTTCTTTCCCCCGGAAGCGGACCAGTCCACAACGAGATCAGGAAGGAAGTTGCGCACGACATAGCCCCATCACAATCTCTCATTCACTACCCGTATTCCTGTGTGTTGTTCGCTAATTGAATGCGAACATTGATCTAGTGTATGCCAGCGCTAGCTAACCATCCTCAACAATAGTATCGATTTCCAATTTTTACTGTCCAACGACACGACGAGGAAGACATCGCACACGAAACTCTACGAACGAACTTTGAATTGAATGAAATAGAAAGTGTTTCTTAGAGGGAATAGATACAATGGCCGGCGACAGACCTTTTGTGGGATCGTGCACCGTACCGTCCTCGTTCGAGGCATAGAATACATAAAACCGGTGTGCGGTGCCCTATTGCAGCAAGATTGAATGTTTGTCAGGCACAAATATTTAAGGCCTAATAGCGTTCACACGGAGAGAAAGTAAAAACGTTTTTATGTCCACGTTCACTTGGCTTTAGCAGCTTTTCGTCTGTTTGCACGTTTTGTTTACGAACAAAGTTTGTACGACTGAGCCCGCGTTACTCTGTGTATGATTTGGAATTCCACTGACTGGATGCGAATGGTATATCGATGTTTCCTGATTCAGTTACAAGATCGAGTGCTGCGAGTTGTGAATGATAAGTGGAGTATTGATTATGACGCGACGTGACGGTGAGTTTTTGTGGGCTAGTTATGTTACGTATTCGGGGTACATCGCTGTAAAATATGTATATAGCTACAAAACTGGCTGAGCAAAGGACGAAGTTGTTTATTACTTAAAAAGCTGGTAAATAAGTCATACATATAGGGGGCATGAAACACCGAACTTTAATTTCAAGATGGTGGAAAAGTAGTGCCCGCGTTCCAATTAAATAATATTTTGCTTATTTATTAAGCCAAGCCGTGGAAAGTTTTGCTAAATATTTAACAGGTTAGCGAGAAAATTCGATTTGTTGTTTTTTAATTCATTCTAAAGAATTTTTGTTGTTATGTCAGAGTTGTGATTTTTTTTTTTAAATTAAATCATGACACTGCTAACGAATTTAACGATGAACACGTTTTTTCTTTAGACATTCGCCTCTGAATGTTCGCATTTAGTTCTACCGCGTGAGCCAATAATGTCATTCGTTTGGAAATCAATTTAAGTGTCATCGAACCCCTTATACAGTTCAACCATAACCTTTAAGCTAGTGTCAAATTTCCACGAAAGTCTGCATTCCCTTGTAATTCCTTTTAAATCGCACTTAAGCTGAATTACTCAGGATGTAGTTCTATTACGGTTTTCCCTTTGAATATGTATTAAATGTAACCCAATACAACCACCCAAAACACAACACAAATAAAGCCAACTCAAAATATGACAGCCGCTGTAAATACTCATATATGTAAATAGGTAGATTCTCTAAATACGTCAGTCATATATATGCATCTTTTGTAAAGTAGTCAAAACAGACTTAATGTGATTTATAATAATCTGATTAACAGAAACACACCTCAAGAGATTGCTGGATAGTGTAGCTCATATAATTAGCACGCAACGCTCTCGACTTCATTAAGTGATTTTAATTATTCATTTAGCCGGCGTGTAGCAATTTTACTCTACAAAAAAAGGTTATTGATAATAGAAAAAGTAAAAGAAAGCGATAGTGAAATGAGTTTGTATCCGTCTTGTTCAGTCAAATAATGGTATATGGTAATGATATGTATGGAAATTTAAGGTAAAGTTACATGGCGTGCTTTTGGAAATAAAATGAAACGAGCAATCAATTTACATTTAATTAGACTCCCAATTTATGTAACTCAAGTATGATGAATGGTCGAATGATTTCTGAAGTTTAATGAGCTCTATACTTAGTCTGCGATTAATAGATAAAATTCCAATTTACTGTTTTTTTTTTTCTTTTTCGAACATTCGGCTTGTTAAAGAACTTAACGAACTGTATACTTATGGAATAAGCTGATGTATCTTACGTTGGCAAAGAAGAATATTCAATTTTGTGAAATTTACCACTTCTTACCCATATCTTTGTTTTAAAAACGCATGGTCAATGGTCTACATATGTTTAAAGCTCTGTTTACATGGCTAAACCTAAGAGCGATGTCTCTTTTTGACATTTTTAAACTAGTGTAGATAAGAATGGTTTTTTTCGGTCTATCAGTTAGCAACATTTAGGTATTCCTGTATTATAAAGCTGACTGAATATTATTTGTGACGCTATTCATACAACTATTAACTTCACACTTTGTTTCAGAAAAAAACTGTCAGTTGTCAATGACACATTTACAAGTGTCACAATAGGTACGGATTTGTTAAAAAAACAAAATTGAATAATATCGTCTCACTACTTTTAGAATTTCTAGAAGGTAAAAAAGAGGCAGTCCACTGATAACAATGTAAACAACGTCTTTCTTACTTTGACGTTTTATAAATGCATCACTATATTCTGGTAGTTACGGCTCATCCAATTGCTAAAATATCTAAATATGTATAACTAAATTATAGTTTAAAGCGCACGAGCATCGTAATAAGAAGATTTTATTATATTAGCAAAACAATTGAAAGTATTTAACTAACGGTAAATGGCAACTAAAAATCTAGTCAGCAAGCTCTATAAATTTTTGTTCCACAAATCAAGTTAAATTGCTAAAGCAACGATTCAAGCTTACCCAATACGGGTTAATAAAGACTTTGTAGAATATAGTCGGTAATGCAGTTGTAGAACTTCACGGAGTGTGTACTAGGGCTACCGACGTCAATCGAACCTATTTATTGTAAAGCGTATAATATAATACAGCGTAATATATTACAAGAAATTATAATCCACATCGTGGATAGCCACATTCAGTAATCTCAAACAATGTAAGATGCAAATTATCCACACAAGATTATTGCATAATGTAATCTCCCAGCATTAGTTTGGATTAGTTTCGTACCTATTACAAAATCTAGTACACGCTCTTTCTTTTCACTAATTTTTCGCCATAAGTATAATCGGTGCAAGTGCGTATTTTTATGTAACCTACTTCTTTTGTGCTACAATTTTGTTTGTTGTCTTGTTTACTTACGTTGATAGCGTTGATGAAGGAGGATTATTTCTCACAAATACAAGTATTGTAAGCGCACAGTTTTGTTTATTATGAGAAATAGCCTGAAGTTTTATCTGATGATTTTTAACTTTTAAGCCATGTGTGAAATTAAGTAACTTTCTGATTTTGGCAAACTATACTTATATATAAAGGTGGTCGTTTAAGGATTAATATCATATTGGGGGACTGTGTCGTATACGTAACGTTTTCTTTATATATGTGTGATTGACAAATTTAGACAAGATGTTTGTGCAAAATCGGTTGACAGTGCTTTGTGACATAAACTGTTGAAGTTACATGTAGTGATAGATATGACTGCTAAATTGTGCTGAATGAGGCGATGTTCAAGTTACCTTATAAATATCGATTCACAGAGGCTATCATATGTATTTCAAATTGTGTTGTTTCATGGTTTGTAGAAATGAAACCATCAGCTCTACACTCATAGCTCGAGGTCTTCTTAAGCAACTGACATTTTGCAAATTAACATAAATTAAAAACAAAACTTACATTCTCGTTGACAAGACGGGCCTTAATCCATTCGTTTTCCAAGCTTGTTTCCAAGGAAACCGAGTCCATGCACCGTCTGCGACAGTAATTTCTGGCTGTTAACCAATCCTCTTCAACCCCCTTTAGACTGGGATCTCTCCATGAGAAGAAATATCTATATAAAGAAAATGAAAAATGCAATGAATTTAATAAAGCACGTTATTTTTGTGAATTAGAAACAAGAAATGGAAACGGTTTATGTGACAAAACACGAAATTGTTTGCAAAAGCTATTTCTAATGCGACTACATTTTTGTTTTCATCTTATTATTTGTTTGCGAACCAAACGCATTTTTAGTGTCAGGTCACACTGATATAATAAGTCACAAACTGTGTGATATAATAAGTTTGTAATATTAGAACAGTTTGAATAAATCATTTCCCTAAGTAAAGCAAAACGAAACACAATCTTCACAATGCATTTTCAACAACTGAACTAAAACACTAGCCCCCGTGTTAATAAACGCTGCGTTAAAGTTATCAACTCGTTATTCAGGAGTTACGTCAAATTTTTGTATGCTATCTGATGTCTACTAGCTGACTTACTTGTGCACATTTGTTTATTAATAGGTATTTATTTAAAGCATAAATCCTAAATAACTTCTGCAAAATTTTAGTATGCATTTGTTCTTAAATTTCTGCTAGCAAACACACCTAATTCACACAGAGCGCTGAAAAAACAACTCATGAGCTAGCTATTTGCTAATATAAGGTGTTTTTCTTTTTCAGTTCAGAGCAGAACCTGAACTGTTTTACAAAAAGATTGCGTTTATTTTTAGCTCAGCCACATCAGAGTTCAGAATTTGTATTTCTTTATGAGCTCAGAATAAATCGACTGCGCATTCTGAGTAAAAAGCTGCTTACACATATGCATACACACTTTCAGTCACATTTGACAGAAAAAAAAAAACAGGATAAACAAAATAGTTAAAAAACGATCCGAGCACGCTTGGTTCAGAGCGTGCTCATAATGCTCGAGCTCAGTTCAGTGCTCGGTTCTGAACTAAACAAGAAAAAGTCCTATTGTTGCTTTTCTTGCTAATTGGGTGCGTTCGATTGTTAAATCTTATCTGACGACCAATGGATACGTGAAAAAATGTGACAGATATTGCCAACATTTTCAAAACTCAAAAAGAATCATAGTTTCCCGGAAAATATAATATTTGTGATCCGATTCGCAACGAACTAAAATCAGTTATTACTGATTTGATGGCTTCAAGCTGTTTATATTTAACTATCTCTCTGACTATTGCATTATTCTTAAGGCACTAAATGGAATTATTAAATACAATCATTAAACTCGAACCGAAACTCAATCGTAGGATTTTATAATTTCTCGATCAATCATCATCTTCGTACTCACCCTTTTCCATCGGGTGTCTTTTCGTGGATAGTCCTCTGCGCACACAACTGCGGATTTGGTGGATCTAGAACACGTCCGTTGGAGAATTGTGCCAAACCAACACTCAACACACTGAACAGGCAAACACTAGCAATAACGAAAGCTCTCATTTTTGTACGCTTAGTTTCTTTTTCTTCGGAAAAAAACAAAAATTAACACTGGAGAAACTTTTGGTTAACACAACACACGATTTTAGCACAATATTGTATATTCCACTGCGACAGCACCAAAACGAACTTCTCTCCGGACGGTTCGACAGAAATTTATTAAATGACACGAACTTTTTTGTGCCACCCTCCTTTATATATGGCCCACTACTTTTCCAATCTTCCACTGATGCGTCGGCTACCTGTGCATTTTTGACTGTCTGCCTACCTGTCGGGCCGATGCACGGTGTCGATGGCTGGTGCTGTTCGCTTGGTGGTGGTAGGCTATCTTTAGCACGTCAACTTTTGTTGGTATGTTTTGATGCTACCTTGATTTTTCGTACCTGTCAGCGTGGAGTGGTGGCGTCAAGGGGCACAGCGATGATGGTGGCATGCCGAATGCTGCCATCCGCGGCAGGTAAATCATGTAAAGCAAAAGCGGGCCGGGCGGTCTTTGTCGTTATTGGTAGCGCCCAACAAAAAAAAAAAAAACGTCTGTAATGTTAGTGTAATTTCCAGCCAAATGGAAGTCATGTTTAGGAATAGGTGTGCTGCTTGTTGGTGTGCAACGTGACGTTGAGCATTGAAATTTTTTTACACCGCGCTAGTCAATGGATTTTGGAAATATTTCACTTTAATCGCTTAGGATGTTCCAAATAGCGGTGATCATTATGTAATTAGTTGTGCTGGATTTTTGTAGGTGTACAGTGTACACTAATGCACAATTTGCATAAGCCAATGACATTGAAGGTATCGTCTGTGTTAAGTGGTATGACAAACATCCTTGTTTTGTCGCACAGTCTGTGTGCATTTGAATGTTTTTAGGTCCGTCAGACAAAAATATTTATCGAACTGATGGGAATTTAATGCCCTTTGGATAAATCGCTGTTCATTAGTTATGTGAGGCAAGCGTAATCAATTTGGGATTTCGCTGCTAATCTGATAAGATCATCGGTTTCATTTGAAGCCTCTTCGGTTTCCAACTATTTGACAAATTGATTTTCCGCCATTTCGAAATTAAGCAATCTGTTCTCTGTTGTTATTAAAAATGTTATCTAGCGGCATGGCACTGAAGTTGCGACACTTGTTGCCTCTGACGGTTTAATATCCCAACCGCAAATTAAATTATGTAATCGAATTTGAGGCGTACTTACCGACTAGATTTTAGTGCAATTTAATGACGGAAGGGTCGCAATTGAAAACTGTGGTAAAATTCATGGAATATTTTCATGACGGAAGTGATCGTAGTGCTTGAATGCACATTAAAATCGATTACCTGACTTGGATTTCAATTCACAGCATATTGGAAGGACAAATTGAATATATATTAAATGAGATTTGAGTCGCGCTGAATATAAGCTGCCAGTTCAGGTAATGTCAGAGTTTTAAGTTTTTTTTTTCAGTTTATTTGTTTTCCAACGGATTCAATGTGAATTCATAGCAAATCCTGTCGTAGGTGGAAACTATTTATGGAAGATTATAGAAGATTCTCGTTGCATTGTAAGCACTTCTAAAAATGGGACCAAGCCACGCTGTTAATTCTTGTATGAAAAATTAAATATTATCTGTTTGTTCACAAACATTCTATTTCTATATACAGTTTTTTTTGCACATTTTTCAAAAGGCACCGTATATGTTACATTTTTACGAACCCAATTAATTTGCTTCAAATATATAATAGAAAACCAACACGGATTTTGAGTGACTGGTCACACTGGGGTTTGACCGCCATGTTCCATCCCATGATTGCTATTATGACCTGTTTGAATAAAAATTTTCCGAAATAAATCCAAGCAAAGAAGTGTCTTCAATATGCAATTACAGCAATTGCACTCTACTTGGCACTTCTGAAATTCACGCTAGTTATTTGTCTCAAGCAGAAGTGATTTGACGGCTGCAGTTCATGTTTATGAGTAAACTGCTTTCATTGCCATTGGGCACATTCATGTATAGATTGGTCTGGATAAGATGCAACCTCAACGCAAAAACTAGATTGGTCGGGAACGTCACTTTTTCTACGTCAGCCAGATATGCGAACTGTTAACCTAGTACCTACTCAGTCACGAATTTCTTGACTAGATTCGTCGGTTACCCCTTCATAAACGTCAACTGAAACAGCTGTTCATATGACCGATTTCAGCCAAAACAAAGCCGAGTCAGACAGCTGTTACTACTAAAATAGATACTTGAACAACCATTTGTTTTGTGTGAGTTTTTCGTTTTTGGGACAAATGGAAGGGATCTATAATTTTATGCCGAGTACAAACGGGAGAAGCTTCTTCATGACAGTTATACTCTCGTATGTTTGTCGGACGTTCGCGAGAGGTGGCGCAGTGGAAAAAAACCTTGAGTTGAAATTTGGGTTTTCTCGGGATTCGAACTTGGGACCCCTCGCTTAGTAGTCCAACACACTTACCACTAAGTCACTGCGCCGACTTATTGCGAATACGTCTACTTAACTTTGCTTTGCTTATTATTACTAAGAATAGTGTTAAAAAAACAGACAAAAAAACATGACTCGCAGAAATTAAAAAATAAATCATACCTACGACAATCTTTAAGCTTGTCAAAGTCACTGTTTCTGACAACGCATAAACATGCGAGCTGAATACAGCCTTTCGCTGAAAACGCAAGAGGGGGAAAGTAATGCCATCTTTTTGAATTAAATTATTTTTTAGCTTGTGACGAGATTAAGAAGTGATGCGTATATTTTAATTTTAGTCTTTTTATGTGATTACATAATTTTGTCTTTAATTTTCATTAAACAATAAAAGTTTGAAGTATACAAATGTATGATAAATGAAATGATTTGGTCACCAACAGTTATTTGTATCGAAACTTGACTGCATACGAGTATTATACTGTACACTTTATAAGCACAAAATTCATTCTTATAGCCCTTAATTTATTTTAAATTTGGGGCGAGTATAGAGGTTACCTCCGAAAAGCTTAATTAAGAACCTTTCTCAAAACTGCATATGGATATTTGTCAGACATTCACAGCAGAAAAATTAACTGGAACACGCGACATCTATCTCCCTGGTCCAGCACTCCCTACCCATTTTCCCAAATACCATTGCCATAAAATCATTAATAAATATACACAAATAAAGCAGATGATTGTTTACGAAATAAGTAAAAAGAAATAATGAAAAACTTCCCAAACACACTACCAGTTAGAACCAAATTCATAATATGAAATATTTATAGCAAATCCAAACAAAGTATGACATGCGTCAAAACTGCATTACCATAAATGAATTTTAATTTCTAGAGCGAAATCTGCGCAAAAAACTATACGAGTTTATCATTACCTCTCGATGAAAACGGAATTAAAATATATTTGTATTTCAAATGCGATATATGCGTAAGTATAAAGTTCAAGTTTTGTTTTTTGTTTTAAATTTAAGCACAAAAGGACTTATTTTTATAAAGAACATAAAAATTGCATTTCTTCAGGAGTCTTAAAATAAATTCTTTAAACAAAGAACAGACATTTTTTAAATGCGTCGGAAGTTGTTTTATTTATATAAAAAAGAATGACGGTATTTTTTATCAACAAAAGACAACATAAAGGAATTATGTGGACTTATTGCAATAAAAAAAAAACATCTACGAGTATAAACAGATAAAGTAGAGCTCGAGTAGTCAGATAAAAGAGATATTTAGTGTTGTTCTGCTACTTTTAGCGTCGGTTAATGCACTATTTGCTTCCATCGGTCCGTGGGCAGGAGCAGGTGGAACTATTAGGAAATTATTTGTACTGATTTAATAAAAGGAAGCAAAAGGAATCCTATTTGAATTAGTATATCTTCCAAAAGAATTGGACGATTGCAATCAAATGAAACTAAATGTTGCTCCACTAAGCCACATATATTCTGTCTCCGAAATTCATATAAATTGGGTTCGAAGGTTTAACGTGATGCGTAAGGAAATCCACATACAACCTGCTATTTGTATAGATATTCTCCCTAATGAAGTGACTTATTTTATTAGCCCTATCCGGAAGACTGCATTAATCAATTAGTTGCGTTGACGCAAGATATTTGATTGCGTTTTATGATCTTTATTTGTTATAAAAACCTATAATAATGAACAATTTCTTATTATATTATAATTCAGCACTAAATACAAATTATATTTCATTTTAACCTACGTTTTTTCCTCTTTGTCGTCTTACTATTTTCAACCAAATAATGACAGGTCGATTTATCGTTCTGTTGTTGCCTGTTGTGGGTTGCAACACGGCATTGCCATTTTGGCGATTTTCTCAACAAGTTGATTAAGCTTCATCATGCCAAAATGTCCTCTACTCTGCAATGTTCACTCTTCTTATTAAATCACTCTTATGGTGAGTAGTAATATTTGATTCATTTTCGTTATCGCTGCTAATCCTAGGGTCAAAGGGACAAGAGTGAAGAGTGAGCGAGTGAGAGTGAACCTCTAAAATTTGTCGTAATCTCGCAGCAATAATAATTCCAATAAAATACTCCTATTGACGATTCTATTTCAGTTGGCAAATCCTTGCAGAAATTGTAACATCGCTGTTTCTCCTAGACCTAGCTTCTAGAAAGTGGACAAATCGATATCGCTCAGTAATGGGCACGTTCGAATTTCTAGTGTGACAGATGACTGACTTTCAGTTTCTAAAGGTCTACGAGTATTTTAGTTACGTGAACAGTTTTTCTAGTTGACAACCGACAAGTTCAGTCAAAAAAAAATTCTGCCTGCATACACAGTTGACATTTCCAAGTGTAAAAATTCAAAACAAACCGCTAGCATGCAAAAACGATTCAAGTCAACGCGTTCGTATACCTAGTGCTAGTTCAGACAAATCTATTTGACGTTGATGATCAAGCTCTTGAATTTATTTATATAAAATTTTGTTTTTATTGCCTGTCAAGTGGAATCGATTACATCCTATGATTTCATAAACACAGTCAAAAGTTGAGATTGCTATTTATTAGCGAGGGAAACGAAAATCTTAAAATTAATAAGTTCCCGTGTGAATATCTTTCGATGTCGATTTTCTGGCTCATTCCCTGCGATAGCTGCGTCACTTCTTTAATTTCTTTATTTAAATTGACCAATTGGTGGAATTACACTGTCGGTGTCATTTATATAATTAATTAAAGTGCGGTAGCCATAACTTATAAAACCATTACACTACAGACACAACTACCTACTTTGGCTAATTCCATTGCTGGTCAATAGGTGATGACACACTTTGACAAAAGTTAAGTTCGTTGCCCAACTCTTTTGTTTTTGTTTCATTGACGCGTGCAATTTCCATGTCCGCGGAGGGCACATGAAGTTAGCCGCACTTATACTTACATTACGATTTGCATAAAATTTTGAAATGCAAACATTTAACAATGAATCGGTACGCAGTCTGGTGGCTCAGCCAGCGTACCCATATTGCGTAGACATACACAATAGAAAAGCCAATCCACTTAGGCACACACAATTAAAATACAGAAAACGAAAACGGATGCCAAAATAAAAATAAATCGCAAGCAAATAATTGAGAAACTTTCTCCACCACTTCCTCCCCTCGAACATGCGTACAGTCAGAGACGATATTTGCACTAGCAAAAAAAAAAAAAAAAGTGATGAAAGAAATATCGGTGACATGATGAAATGCTTTCCCGTAAATCCATCGAAATGCGTACATGCTTACAAAAACCCGTGCTACGTGTTTCACATGGAGTGCACTTGAGTAATAACCTGGTTTACCAAATTGTCGACCAAGTCGCCCAAGTCGCCAACACCAACAGTCGTCTATCTGACTTTCAAAAGAATCTCAATAAATTCATAACTTGACCCAGTGTTATGCAAGTTTGTCTCTGGCACATTTTCCACTTCCGAATTCTCGAGATAGACTTATATGTCATATAATTTCTCCTCAAGCTGACGATCGGTTTGAGGTATTTTTTTGGACGTGCCGCACTTTTGGAGATATTTTCCACAGTTTTATGCGAAAAACATGAGAATGTTGATCACGTGCGGGCTCTGTTTCTGTTTTCGGTGTCAGGTGGATATGGTATTTCACGTAAAGATAAACAATTCATGTATTCATTCATTCAAAAAAAAAAACGCAAGCCCAATTTTTGTTGCTGCATTTTGTCTGTCTTTCATTTTTCGTTCGTTTGTTATCTGCAAAGAGGACCACCTGGCCAAACCCATTTTCCAAAGAGCGGAATATTGGGGGAGAAATTTTTGTTCAAATTTTCAGCGGTGAACATATATTATTGTTAGCCTATCTTTTCGCATCGTATAACTAAGATTTTGTGTTTGTCTTTATCTTGTGCGAATATTTGCAATTTCGAAAGAAGGGGGAGACGGTAAGACTTTGTAAATGTTTGACAATTATAAACTCTGGCCATTACATAAGAGGGCTGTCCTTTTGTTCGATTTCAAACAACGGTCTGCTGTACATTTACGCATGTTTAATGCCGAAATGGTAAACTGCTTTCGTTTTCAAAACAATGATCTCTTTATGGCAATCATTTGATTTTAGACTATTGTTATTACGATTCATAAATCGAGTTTTGTCTGCGTGTTACATTTGAATTATAAATGAGCGCGCTATGAGGCTGTGTCATTTTAATAATACTTTATTGATAGATATTTATGTGTATGCTGTTTGTGCATAAATTATACTGATGCGTGCTGTTGCATATAGTGCTTAATATTTGAAGGAAATTAGATTATCTTACTTTGAGCAGAAATCCGGATGAAACGACATTTGGTAAACGCACAGGTCTGATTTTCTCAATCAACCAAATCAACTAAAGCCGAATGTGGGAAAACGGCAATCCTTGTTTCTGCGTTCTGCCATTCGACCGAGTACATCCAGAAGTTTGCCCGGAAAGTAAGAATCACCGTTCGGATAGTTCTTTAACGCTTGCAATTTGCGCCCGCAACCACAAAATTTTTTTGAAATTGCTTGAGGGGTTTTGGACATCGACAACAGAGTCACCAATCGGTCCCAAAACTATCCAATTCCTTAAGATGCAACCAACCATACACATCTACAACATTTCATTGAAATTGCTTGAGTAGTTTTGGAGACCGACAGCAATGCCACCTATCGGGTCTAAGGCTATTCTATCTTCCTAGCTGAAACCAAACATGCCCATCCACAAAATTCCAATGAAATCAGTTGAGTGGTTTCGGAGATTGACAACAGCGCCACCTGTTGGATGGCCACCAAAACTATCCTATCCTTTAATCTGCAACCAACCATACCCATCGACCAAATTTCATTTAAATCAGGTGAGGGTTTTCGAAGGTCGACACAGGTATATTCACTAAAATGCCTATAACTGGAATAACCAATCCACATACAAAACTTTGGTATTGACGTCACCTTTCATTTGAAATTTCCAGAAATAAAATTGGCTCAAGGAGAACATCAATTCAAACACAATGTGACTTATTTTGATATATGAAGATAGATGAAAAACGAAATGTGCCTACAGCGCCACCTATTGAGAATTTTCATTTTTCCTAAACCATCCCTGAATTAAGACAAACAAAAAAAATATATTCAAATCCGTGGATCCGTTCTTGAGTTTTCACCCGACTTACCCACAGCAATTGATTTTTGTACTAATGTGTAAAAACCCCAAAATGTACTGAAATTCATGTGTTTATTCACGCACGCACAACACACGCATACGTTTTGCGATTTCAACCAAACCTAACAAAAACCATATATAGACCAATACCAAAGATGTGTAAAAGTTTGGTTAAAATCGGTAGATGCATTAAGGCGTGAATCGGCGACAAACGAACACAATTTAGATATATTTAGCGTTTCTCTTTTATGAACAGGAATATGTTTTGCGAAAAATCAGGAACAGCGAAATATATTTGGCGCATAAAAAAAAAGAACAACCAGTTTTGAAGAGATTCAAAGCAAGAAGAAAACTTTATTACAAATGTCATAATGACAGTGTTAACTACAGGGTGCCCAATCCTGTGAGAAAAGTATTAGAAGAGTGAAATACGAACACTGAAAGAGATCAAGCGATCACACTTTCTATCCACATCATGACTCGACTTCTTAAATGATTTTGACATGACAATATGGAATATGTCACAATCCAAGATTACGACGAAAAACAGAATAACAACAAACGACGAGCAGTTTGAATCACATTATGCATCTGTAGATGCGAAAGAGATGACCTAAGAGGCGACATAAAGCCCTTCGACTGTGGCAGATGCAAATGAAACACAATAACAAAAGACCAGCTTGCACAAGTACCAATTCAGCTCTCACAAGCGACCGCCAATCATACATTCAGTTCCAGTTACTTGTTGAAAGTATCAACTTGGTCTTAATTTAACTCGCTCAAAAGAAATGGAGCTGCAAACATTACGAAAATGCACCTTATGATCCAACAGTGCAAAATGTAACCTGACCTGGTTTGGTATGCTGCCTGGTATCATGCGTTCTCAACATGACATTTTTTGTTGATTGATGATTTGTTTTTTTTGCAATCGAAAGTACGTAAACAAAATTCTGCCTCGAATCACCTTGGCCTCTAAGTGAATTCAAATTGCAAAATCAACATTTGCAATGGAAACGGCACGTTACAAAGCGGAACTTGTGTCCAGGAGAAAGTGTTTTACCTATAGACAGTCGGAGTGCAATTTATTGTCAGTGTTCATATTTAATTAGCAGCAACAATTTAAAAAAAACACAATCACTATCGGGCGTAGGAGGAGGTAATGTACCTAGCTACCTGTTTATTTCAATTGTGTATTTGTCAGCGCGGAACACCAAGACGACAACCATGAAACAACAATTGTCGAGTACGTTTAACTTCTTGTAATGTATTTGGAAGGAGGGGTTTTGGCATTTCTTTTAATTAACTGATGGACTAAGCTAAATGGTGCCACCATGCCTTTTGTGCCGGTAGGGTGTCTGACTGTTTGCATTGTCTCTTTCTCTTAATGTTGTCTTGCCAGCAGACCATAGTAATTAGCTGGACATTCCTGGGATTTCTTATGAGTTTTATTTGCAGTCCATCAGTAGGTATGACATTTGTTTTATGGGTGTGATCACCTTTTAGGTATGGGTACCTACACTTCTATTTGTGTCAGCGCGATTATGCAATTTGATTTTCATATGCCTTGTCCAATAATGGCTCGATGTCATTATCAGTGTCTTGCGACTGATATCTATGGTAATGACACTCAGCCATGAAGTTGATTGAGCACTTTGGGGTGTGTCGTCACCATGAGTAAGTGTTTTGCTGAAGCTGAAGACTTTCGGACAATGTGCATGACAACTCCTGAGAAGTCAAAGTGTAAATAATTGAAAAAATGCATTTCCAATCAATCAATTACGTTGAGATAACTCTGTGTGTCGGCAAGACAGTGCGAGTAAGAAGGTCAATCGTGTGATGCGAGTGTATTTTTTGAACTCTTGATTTGATGTCGGGGTTTTCTAAAAGAAGTTAAAATAAAATAAGATATTTGAAAGTGTGCAACAAGGGGATTATTAACGGAGGGTTAATGTCACTCACAGGTATATGTTCCTCTGATACTGCCCGACTTAAGGATTCCCCTGCGAGTGAAAATGTATATTATTTTGAATTTGATAAATCCACACCAATTTCATATAGTTTAATTTAACGGTTGAAGCTCAGAAAGGTAAGACTAGCCCTAACGTTCAAGAACTTAGTTATCTTGAGTCGACTCGATCGGTCTGCATTAGATGTACCCTGAACGCAAAAACTAGATTGGTCGGTAATGTCGGTTTGCATAAACGCCAACATAAGAAAATGTTCCCATAACAAATATATCGAATAAAATCCAAAACTCTTAAAATCAGTAAGCTGTCAGAATTCCTAACCTAGATTGTTGAAGGTCCACATTATGCACTTAAATTGTTGCCATATTAGGTTCAGGTTGTCTAACATAAGTGTCAGTTTGTTTAACGTCAAAAAGGTTGTCATAGACGTCTTTGTGACGCTATCCCTCCAATAGACATGCTGGCGTCAGTGGACAATAACAAATCAATCAAAGAAGATAAAAATATAAGCTAAATAACTGTCAATGTATATTACAAACGAAAAAGGTACCAAGAGAGAGAATGCATTTCGAATACAATACGTGCGGTTGTAGTTCCTACGTGCATAGAAAATGTATTAGCTTAACCTGCGAAACATTCCAATGGTTTTCGTAAAATTATTAAAAATTTTATTAGCGAAAAAAGTCTCAAGATTTTAAGTACTTGGGAGTAAAAGTCCCACGTCCCATTTGGCACCGTCCTCAAGTTTAACTCAAAACATATCATGTAACCAAATTTGACAGACACTTTTCCTTATAAACTAATTCTCACCTTCACACATGGTGGCACGATTTCACTTTCAATGTTTAGCATTCCCTGCTTAAAGTAATGACTAACAAAACAGAGAATTACAAATTCTGCCAGCATTTTGTAGCGTCGGTATAGGTACCTCGCCAAATAGCTTTGGTTTTACTCATTGGCTTCGATTGCAAGGCCTTATTGCAATCTTCAAATTGTCACATGTTCGATCCGATTTCCGTATATCAGTTGCATAAAAATCATGTGTATTGCGAAAGCTAGTTCTTCTAACTAACTAAGTGACCAAGTTCAATGTCATCAATTATGTGTACGTAGGTATACATGTGAACTGTGTATCTCAACAAAGTGTACTTGGACTCCAGCCAACGTTGACTGACCGTGACTTTAAAATGCTTTGGCAACGGATAGCTCACATGATTTGGAAATGTTCATAGGTGATTATTGACATGACATTAAATTCCTTGAGGCTTGAAGTGGAGTTTTCCAATACTAGCTGATTTAAGAGACAATAAAAATAAGGCCGCCGTCAAACATGCGCGGAGAACTGTGTACAAATATCTGTAGGAAGGATCATTAGATATAAACGATTCGGTATTGAGTGAATATAAAAAATGTTGCTTTTAATAAATACTGAGGAATGCATAGTTATGCATGTTTTGAAATGGATTGTTGCAATGTTAGAGTATGGGCCTGTTTTTTTTAGCTTTAACTTCAGCTAAGCAAAGTAAAGTAGGATTTTCAGCACGCAACAACAACGCTCTACTTGACACTTCGAGGCTCATAGTATAGTTGTTGTTATCGTCTGCTTAAAATCCTACTCTACTTTGCTTTGCTGAGATCGAAGCTAAAAAAAACACGCCTTATATTAAAGCAAATATGTCGAACGAATAAATAGACTGTTGATAGTTAAATGAGTTTTTGACTGGTTACTTCTTAAAAAAAAACAGCCCACGTTTAATCAAATAATAGGAGTTTTTCCTCTTCTACACATAAAATGTGATATTGAAATTGTACTGCTGTTCAGAGAAATGTGAGACTAATCTAAACTAGGTAATAATGCTAAATGCTATTTTACCACTTTAAAAGTTAGTAGCTGGTAAATTAACCAAATTTAAATTTTTAACGACATATTATTATATACCTATCAATTTCTATCTCCTTCCAAGGCTGCATCCTCAGAGAACCAACCAGCTAAGCGCTTGACATTTCACACATCGGTAATGCAGTTTCTAAGAAAAAGAATGATGGCTTGGTTAAATTTGTGTCGCAATTGTTTTCCTCCATTTATATTGTAAAATACATAAAACTGCTTCGTAAATTTTATTTCGAATCATTATAAAACTCCCATACAAGTGAATTACCCATTAAGTGCGGTTCAAAACTTATTAATTTCCGCCAAACTCTGTTGCAAACTAACTAACCTCCAAACAAATTTCACAACAAAACTCTATCAAAAAGTGCAGAAAATTGATTTCTTTGCAGAAAATGGTTCGACGCTGTGTAATAGAAGGTTGTGAATCAAAATCATCTACACCCAAACATCAAGGTGTTACCTTTCACTCATTTCCATTCGATTCGAAGACCCGCGAAGTGTGGATCGAAAATTGTCGCCTCGCGCCCGATAAAAACATAACAAAAACCATTTTGGTCTGTTCGCGGCATTTTCGTCGCGCCGACTTCCAGCCCATAAAAAATGGCAAATATCTGCTAAAGAGTGGAAGTACACCATCAGTGTTCCCATGGGGAAAAACCGATTCTAGTTCGAGTAGTGTCGCATCAGCTCCGATTAGTCGTGTCAACAGTGAAGCGGCAGATGAGGCAGCAACTGCGTCCACCATTGAAGCAACAATTGCGCAGATCATGGCCGAAACGGCCGAGTTAAATCGAGCGGCTGGTATTATTCCCAAAGAGTCGAAGAGGAAGTCATCACGATCTGACGAGTCATCAATGGAAAGTCCTCGTTCGCAGGGAAGTGGTCCGGCAAAGTTGGAACCACTCACGAATTTTACTACCGGCGTTCGGTTAGATGTGCAAGAGATCAACGGGCAATGGCACGCGGCACGGATTGTAGAAGTGGACAACGACGATCGGGAGGTTCTGATTAAATTCGAAAAATTCGGTAAATCCAAGAGAGCCGAATCAGAGGAGTGGATCCCAATGAACAGCCCAAGGCTGAGAGCCAAGGCATCAGCTAAGCCACCGTTAACCTTTCAGACCGATGAGAAATGTTTTGCTCGATGGACTGGATCGAGAAAGTTTCCAGCATACGTGCAGAAAGTCCTGGGCGAGGACATGTACGAGGTTCTGTTCGAAGATGGCTTCGTAAAGACAGTTCGTGCAAACCATATGAGCAAGGTGAAGCCATTGCCTGAGAAGTTAATGTCACCATTCCAAGTAACAAAAGGCAAGAGCCCGAGAAAGACGGCGGCCGATGCAGCTGCCATTATTGAGTCACCAGCTGCAACAGAAGACACTTCACCCAAGTCCTCAAAGCGTTCACCAAAATCCAAACGAAAGGATTGGCCTTTAATCTCCATGGATACGCTTGATCTGTCGTCGCTGAAACTACCAGAGGTCCCAAAAGACGGCGAATGGACTTGCCACTGGGTCAACGACCAACCTATTGGAAAGGAGGGCTTCCTCCTCATTGGCGAACACAAAAAGCCCACAGTCATTGTCGACGACTGGCGCTTACCGCCAAACTGGGTCAAGCACATGTACCAGCGGTCGAATGTGCTCGGCAAGTGGGACGTTATCCTCGTCAATCCATCTGGAAAACGATTCCGCTCCAAGGCTGATCTCAAGCAGGCTCTAGAAGATGCCGGTCAGGTGTACAACCCCGACATCTATGACTTTAGCATTCACAGGCGACGTGCGAAGGATATCAACGCATATGTCTACACTGTTGATTATACACCGCCGCCCAGGCCTCCGAGCACTTCTCTGTCAAGTCCAAGTTCCACCACGGTGACTAGCTCCCTTGCCTCTACATCTTTCACTGAAACTCCGGTGGCCACGGCAGTGCCCCCAATTGAGCTCATGACGCCACCACCAGCACCACCAAAAGCGAAGGCGCCCTCTGAGAAGACCAAGGAAACCAAGGAACCGAAATCTGTTGAGCTGAAGGAGGACGTGGATACGCCACCAATACTGGAACCCTTGGAGGACGGCTTCGGTAAGTAGCGGGTGCCTTTCTAACTCGAATTTGAAATAACCTTCCATTTCGTCATTCCAGCCTACATTGGAGGACTCAAGGTGCAAATCATCGACAACCTGTTCCGTTGTCCCCAGGAAGGCTGCTTCAAGAACTTCCGCAAAGAGAATCATCTACAGATTCACGTGAAACACTATCACCAAGATCTAATCAAGTAGGCTCTGCTTGACTTTTTTTTGCCTCAAATCAGTTTGAAAATAATTTCTCACTTTCTAGACTTCTTGGCGCGTGTCCGAATATGCAGGACTTGGCACTAAAGCGAACCCTTGGCCACCCGGACGCCGAACCACAACCCAAGAACCAGATCCCGAATCAGCAGTTCTTTGCCAAATTGCACCAGCAAGATCTGCAACATTCGCGTTCCCATCGCAAGATGAGTGGCACCCCCACAGCAGTAGTAGCGACTGTAACCTCGCCGATCCATACCACCGCTCCCGATGAGATCTCCCCAGTGTCATCCGCTCCCATGTCGACTGACGAATCAGCCGATTATAGTTCAAGCAAAGGCAACTCTACTATGGACACATCAACCCTGGGTTCAGATATCTCGCTGGTCACCGCCGATACAGTTGCGAAGGTCGAGGCGGTAGAACCGGTTGTAGTTGCATCGCCAGTAACAGCGTCAGGGCCGGAAGCCGTCATTGAAACTCCAGCTCTGCCGCCAGAGCCGAAGAAACCCAAGATGTCGCTCATCAAAAAGGCTCTCAACCCCGGCGCCAGGAAGAGCAATCGCCAGCGGACGACAAAAAAATATCTCACTGCCAGCACTGCTCCGATTGCCCCAGTTCCAGTGCTGCCTTCGTCATCGTTCGACACCAGCTTCGGCGTCAGTGACTTCGAAGACACACGTCACTCGTTTAACGCCACCCCAGAGAAGCCCATTGCGTCGACGAAAAAGCAACCAAAACCACTCCCTCCGGTAGCGAGTGACTCAACAAACACTGCCGACGGCAACAGCCTCACGGCAATCAGCCTGCCCGATCCTAGTGAGTCTCCAAAGTACATCAAGGAGAACGGGGAACTCATCAAAATCGTGCGCATGAAGCAGGAGGAGATCATCAATTGCCTTTGCTCCTATGGCGAGGAAGACGGTCTGATGGTCCAGTGCGAGCTCTGTCTCTGCTGGCAGCATGGCAGTTGCAACGGCATCGACAAAGAGAGCGACGTACCCGACAAGTATGTCTGCTACATCTGTCGCAATCCACAACGCGGCCGAGAATCGCGCAAATACATCCACGACCAGGACTGGATGTACGAGGGTAAGTTGCCAGCCGCCAACTACCACGAGGAGAATCCCATGCACCCGGAGCGCTTTGAAGTGCTTAAGAAAAGCCACACGCTGTCGGGCAATCTCGTTGAACTCAAGCGCTTCCTTCACAGTCTGCAAGTGAAGATCAACATCGCCGGCAACAAGGACCATCCGAAGATGTACCTCTGGGAGAAGAGGTGGGACCCAGTGCCCAAGGATGTTGTCAAGATCGAAGGTGGCACCGCCATCAAATCCGAAGACACCGAGATGAAGATCATCACCAAGGAGCAAAAGGCCCCACTATCGACGGTTGAACCGCACATCCCACAGCCCGAGGCGCCAATAGATCCGGTCGAGTGCCAGCATCGCCTGTTGGAACACATCAAAGTGCAGCAGAGCTTGGTCATGAATCGGTTGGATGATATCGAATCTCAAGTCAATGGTTCGTATAGACAGAGAATGTCTCGCGTTTGAGTTTTAATTCTGATTTCTTTGCAGAACTGGAGACGCTGGACAACTTGGTGGATTTGAAATCTGCCAACTTGGAGGAGACCAAGGACGTCTTGGCCACGTTCATCAAGGACTTGGAGATAATGAAGACCATCGCGAAAATCAACGCACTAGCCAACATGAAGAATAGCAGTTTGATGATGTTAAAGTAGTTTTACAAGTTTTACGTTTCGGTGATCAGCTATCAGATAGCCGCCAGTGGCATCATGTTATTCCTCTGAAGAAATATAAACCAAGTATTTAATGGTTAACGAATTGTTGTTTTGCTTTAAATAACTGAAATGAAATTAACTGCTCTTGCATTTTTCTTTTGTGTGGCGCATTGAGTCGAAGAATCAGTTTGACAATGGAACACACGATTGAAGCTTTTATTATACTGCGATGTCAGCTGAAAGGTGGTTTTCTCTGTTGTGGAATGGTTAGTTTTGTCAAAACAGTCCTTATGCATTCACACTTTAGCCATCTTGGGATCTTTTGCAGGCATTCAAAACTCCTTTGATTTGGCGTTGCAATTTTATTCAAGTCGCTTGTCAATGGCTTGAGTTGCAGCAAACCCTAGACGATAGTAGAACCTTGGAACATTCTCATGTTTGTTGTTCTCTGACAAGATGTTAGGTAAATTATATCACAAAGTAACAATATGAGCACACAAGAAAACATCTAAATCCGTTCGGAAGTAAGTAAGTAAGCTACTATTAAAGGCTGTTGCTATTCGCCCGTCGTTTGGGACACGGCTACGTAACGAAACGCCATGTTTAAAAGTGTTAAATAGAGGAATGTGACAAAGAGGATCTAGACTCCAGTATTTCATTTTCGGGCATGTTCCTGAACGCTTAAAGACCCAACATATTTCTTAAAAGACACTTTTTGATGAAAATATAATTGCGTACCGTCAATTACGTGGGCATGTCCTTAAGCCAAACAAATGTCAGTTCGTACAGAAATCACATCGATCATTAAAGTAACCATAAGACACTCAATATTATTTATAGTACTTCTCCTCATAGTCCTCCAGAAAACTACACATTTCGAATTTCAGCTTAACATTAAAAATAATTAACCCTAACATCATAAAATGCAGAAAAACCACCTTCGAATGCTTCCAATTTAACTCTGAATAGAAAGCAACTGCCACCAGCTTACCACTAGCCTTTACACTAAATCCAAGACCTTAACCATCCCCCATCAACTAGCGCCACACTTTTCCACACCAACCACTTCCAAATGTCACTGTGTCACCCCCAGATTTCCACTCAATTGTCATCGCAAACTGTCTGGAAGGAAAAAACTGACAGATCTGCCATCAGCGGTCAGTTCACAACAACATGGCGTCTCGTAAACATGCACCGCAGCCAGGAATAATCTGAGTTCCATCGAAATTGTTCAACTTTTCTCGGTTCATTTTATCGGAAACTCTGCAGACGTGAATTACAGAAAATCGCGCAGCATAATTCCCAATTAATTCGTCTCAACTTAAAGCCTATATTGTGCAGAACCGGACGGATACTAAAGATTAAGCGCGCTGCCAACGGAAGTGCATTTATTTACATTTTCCCTGCGGTGGGGCCCGACTTGTGTGTTTATTTTCCGCGACTTCTTTGTAATTTTCAACGCGTGTCTGCAAATTTGCAGTCTAATTAAATGCATTTTATGCTGTTGCTGCCGATGTGAAGTGAATGATGTGAATTTTGTGTAAATAAAACAAAACAAACGAGCGTTGTCCGTCCAGTGAACGCCACGGATTGTTTTTTTGTTTGTTTTTTGTTTATAGTGTCTGTCTTTATCGCTGCATAGCTCTCTCCACAGTGCCAGACAAATTGTAGCCAGCAGCTGTTTTCTGGGGTAAGAGGCGACAGTCTCCACTATCTGTCTGGAAGAAATATTGGGCAATTTTGAAGTGTTTTTGTTGTTTAAAATTGTTTTTAGAAATTCGCTTATTGCACGGGAATAGTTTCTTTTTTTTTTTCTATTATTGGTAGCGAGACACAGGAGGAACGTTTTGAGGCTGCATTGCGGCTGGCAGAATAACAAATCATTTGTGCGTCTCGAAGGGGTTGTGCCGAGTAGGGTTGCCAAGGTCAGTAAAGTTATTTCTACTGTGTTTCCAGGGTCAATTGCTGGGGGAACCTTGATGGCGATGATAATGATTGTTTGGGGTAATAAAGTGGCTTTGCCGCACAATGGGATCCAAACACTTTGCGGCTGAAACGTAGCTTTGGGTGGCAATCAGACGTTCAGACTTGTGTTGGAGCTTTTAGTGTTCTTGGTGCTTCAACGCGTCGCTTGTTTTTGTCCTCAACTAGTGTGCCTCACTAGAATTCGATGCTAGATGGTATTAAAATTGGCGACATCGTGCTTGTGAATGACATCGTTTGCCACCAACTAACTGAATGATGGGACGCGTTGCTCAAGTTCAGGAATAGATAACAAGGTGCAGTGTTTGCCATAATAAAGCATAGTCTTCCCACTGAAATTTAGCTGTCGAGTGCCCAGGTGGAGTTTACTTGTGTCAATGGTGCGGCAACGGTAGTCCAGATCAACTAAAATCCTCCGTGAACTGGTGAGAATTCTTCGGCAATGCTAGAGGATGCTGAATGGGTTTTTCTGTCTCAGAAACATTGGTGTTAAGTCCTTGCTGACCAAGGTCTTACGAACCTACCATCGCTTTTTGATTATAATGACCGTCCTCTTGTCACACTTGCTCTGCTGGTTTCTCTTCTTCTATGGAGTTAATGTAGTACCTCAGCCTTTGCTGGGTTCCAGGACACTGTGATATCCCAGGGAACTGTGCAGCTGACGAACTTGCTAGATTAGGCATTGATAGTGTTAGTCTGCACAACGTGCAGGCTGCACTCTCATACGCTAAACAAATTATCAAGGCGGACACAACAAGAAAAGCAAGTCATAGGTGGTAACATCTAGGATATTGTGACGTTGCCAGGCTTACCTGGCCGACACTGGATACAAAAAGATCCAAAGAGCTACTGCGTCTCAACAGACGTAGTATCTCACTAGTCGCCAATATCATCACCGGTCATTGTGTTCAGGGCAGACAAGCTCAAAGACTTGGGCTGCCACATAATGACTTTTGCAGAAGCTGCAGAGATGAAGAAGAAGACGAGTGAGCCACTCACCTCATCTGCAGCTGCCCTGCCCTATCCAACCTAAGGATGGCGCACTTAGGAAGCTATTTCTTCAATGATCTCAGCGATCTATGCTACATTAGCGCTGTCAGTATTCTTGGCTTTATCAACGGAAGTAAATGGTTCACAAGGAGTAACTAGTAAAGGAACCCCTAAACGCCAGTGGTACGCACAATGGGCCGATTAACGGCCTAAGTGTTTCTCCCATCGAGAGCCACTTTAACATAACATAACATAATGTAGTTACGCTTGTGTTGAAGTACTTCTTCAATCTTTTTGCGAAATTTGAACTCTTGTACCTCCTCCTTTCTGCTGCTAAAGCTTTGACCTATTTTCGTCACTAGGTACCACCAGAGAACCTTCCTTGCGATAGACAGACGTCAGTTTCACGCTTAAATGTTGTAAAAATAAGTCCACACTGAGGCCAATGTAGTGAGTTGCTTAGTACTCTTGATGGTCTCTGAGTCGCTTCCGTGTTTTTGCACCGAAGGCATTGCCAGCTTTTATGCGCACTTTAACCCCAGAGGTTTGTTGATGTTCGTATGCCGCATCACCACTTGATTGTCCTTCCACCTAACGTTCTTGTTAGTGATCCATGCAGCAGCTCTATTTCTTTATTTCCTCTGCCTGTTTGAACGAATGCGTTTTTAAAAATGACCAACTTGAGCTGACGTCAAAGACAACCACCCCCCACAATATCACATAAGCTGCGTTACGTAGCTCTAAACCAATCCATCAAAATTGAATCCGACCTCCGCTGGCATAAAAACGGCCGTCGCACTCATTTGCGTACTAAGTCCAGTAAATGTAAACGTACCTAACTACCCTTTCTAAGCCTAATCCTTCTTTAAAGCAAGTCTCAGCAGAGCCCATTTAACCTCCCCGACAGTTGCAGCCCATAATTATTGGCAACCCTGCGTCCGTAACCCACCTGGTGTCGTTAACACACGGGGTTCCGTTTTTCCGTTCCTGTTCCCGTGCAAATCTGCCCATTTCGGTCAACATGAACAATACCAATTGCACACAGCCACACAAAACGATTTAACATTCTGTTCGCTGTTTGTTTGATTTTAATTCCTTTTCTTTGTTCTTTTTTTTTCATTCCTGTTGCTGCGATTTAACCATCAGGGGTGCATGCACAGATGAGGCTCTACTCCCCACCACCGCCGTCATCATCATCACAACGAGCTCCATCGCCTACCGGCATAGTGCACCATCATCGGTTTGCGCCCCGGCTCAAGGGATGAAAACCCACGTGCTGCTGCTGCTCAATCCACTTACTCAGTCTCGTCGTCGGCAGTCAGCTCACCAACAGCAGTGAGAAACTTTAATTGGATCGAGTTAATCCTCTTCTCTCAACTCCAAACCCAAAACAACATCCCCTCGTCCTCACTCCTACATCAGTCTCACTCGCTTGAATGTGAAAAAATCAGCTAAAAAACGTGGGGAAAAAGTAAAGTTTAAATCTAAAATAGAAATTCCCAATCCATCCCTTAATTCCAATTCTCTGCCATCACATCCGTATGTCTACATATATATCCAACTGAGTGTCCATCGTGTCGTTGCTCAACTACCCCAACCCTCCCATCGCCCCATCCCCGGTATACGCGCGCGTGTGAATGTGAATTCGTATCATGGTGGATATGCAAAAGAGCGTCTCGGTCCAAGTAGATAGTGATTTTGCCCTACTGTTGCCCAGCGGTGTTTACGAGATCAAGAAAATGGAACCTCGCTCCAAGATCCGGACAATTATCGTGTTTTGCCTATTTTTGGCGATCGCCGGCATCATTGGATTCGGATACTTTTGTCAAGATCAGGTGAGTTTGTATAACTTTTGTTATTCATTTCAGTGTTTGACGTGTTAATTTGCGTCTTCGATAAACAAGTTTCTTTTGATGCGGGACGTGGGCCAATGCAAAGTGCCAGACATGGCAGCAAATCTGTTGGATAGCTTATTTGGAGAGATTACATTTGGGATCTTCCTCTGCGGATTAGTGGGTGAAAGATGCTGTTTGATGGGACTTATGAAAGGGATTTCCGTCTGCAAACGAGCACTCCGGGTGAGTGGCATTTCGTCAGCAATTGGTGTGTCTTATCGGAGAGCGCTCCAAGGAATTTGTGTCAGAAGTTAAAGAGATACGAAAACTACGAGTATTCAGTGCACATGACTGAGCTGAGCAGTGTGTGTGTTGGTTTAAGACTATAAAAAGGGTTGCGGTGTCTTCGAGTGGAATTTGAAGAGCACACACAGAATTAGATAAGTGTAACATTGCGATAACGCAGTTCGCTAGCAAGTTTGCGCTTTAAGAAGCGAAAATCACTCGTTTTGTGCTTTCTGCAATCATAAAACATTATGGCTGGTTATTTTAGGATAATAATTCAATTAGAGTGGTAAACTCGATTGAAATAATAATATAGGTGAGTTCGACTGTCAACCCAAACGTTTGCATAGGTTTGTTGTTTCGTGATGGTTAGGTTAAGTCAGGGACAGCTTGACCAAGATGATTTGCACGTTCTCCGGCCATCTTGCGTGCAAAAAGCAGGGATGCTATTGCAGAGAAAAGTAGTAGAAGCACCCAGAAAATATTCTATAGCGTTAAATAGTTTTAAAAACGATGAAAATGTGACACAAAAATGTACTAGATTATACATTTTTCGATGGTTTTAATCAGCAAATGGTAGTGAATGCCATCGAGTGGTTTCTTTTTAAATCATACCTTATGTGGCAGTCAGATTTGGCAGCACCGATGAGTAAAATCGAACCTCGCCGACAGGTGGAATTGCAACGTAAATAGAAGAGGGAACCAATGAGAGACTTCCTTCTAAAAATTTTCGTACACAATTTTTATGCGCTTAACGCCAGTATTGAAGGAAACGGCAGCGGCAGCAACTTACAAATCTGAAACACAATGTACAATTTTATAAATATAAGAAATTAAAACGTTTTCTCCAAACATTTTACATTTATTACACGTTATTTTGACACTGACAGCTGTTTTCCCCTCGAAAATTTTGACAGAAAGTCAGTATCATACCTCCGCAAAACGAAATGAGTCGCTTTACGCTTGAACGACGTTGGGAAATATTGAAAACTTATTTCCAAAGTGAGTTCTGTGAAGCCCAAACAGTTCTGTTTTTGGACAAGAGGTTTTGGCCTAAATGAAGCTGAAATCGAAGCTAAAAAAACACGACTATTGATATATAGTTTAAAGTGTCCTCAAACCAAACAATGTTCAATATGTCATCTAAATAAATATAAATATAACCAAATTGTAGGAAACAATAGCTTTCCCAGAAAATTAAAACTAAAAATGCCTCATTTTTATCATTTAGTACATTTTAGGACATATTTTGACAGCAATTGGTGAGTTCAAGAATCGCCTAATACGTGCCCGAAAAATGATTAAACGATATCAACTGCTGTGCAACTAAATTGATTACAGCTCCATAGTTCGAGAACTGACTACCAGAGCTCTAAGTTTGTACTGCTTTTGCGCATGATGAAAGCGCACTCTGCGAGGAGAGACAAATTGACTGATATAAAAGAGGGTAAAAGAGCGCATTCAGTCCTAAGTGCACAAGATCACTTTTACCTCGTTAATGCTTGCATCGAACTGTCAACTGAGTAAGTTGACGCATTCTTGACTTGAGATTTGTAAGTACCTCAAATACCTCAAGAAATTTTCAAGTAATCAATCTAAACAATCAAACCTCAGACATTTTACAGCAGTCAGATGTAAAAAACCTAATAAAATACTCAAATTTGCATCAAATATTCAAAATTTTTAATGTAATCGATAAATAGGCCTGTGCCATATACGTTTTAAAGACAACTTCATGTAAATGTTGTCCGCGGCTCCGTTTCAAATGCTCCATTCGGAAGGTCCAATTTTGCGTCACTTTTTCGAGCATTTCGGCCTGTATTCCACGAATTACGCGTGTTATGTTATCCTGTAAGGCTTCAATCGTGTTCGGCTTGTCCACATAGACTAACGACTTTACATAACCCCACAAGAAATAATCAAGAGGCGTTAAATCGCATGATCTTGGCGGCCAACTCACATGGCCACTTCGAGAGATAAGCTGCTCACCAAACTCATCCTTCAACATTACCATTGTTTCACGAGCTGTGTGGCATGTGGCACCGTCTGGATGAAACCACATGTCAACCAAGTTCAACTCAGCCAACTGCGGCAAAAAAAATATCATGGCTCGATATCGTTCGCCGTTGACGGTAACGTTTCTTCCACGGTCGTCCTTGAAGAAAAATTGACCGATGATGCCAGCAGCCCATAAACCACATCAAACTGTCTTTTTTTTCGGGATGCATCGGTAATTCTTGTAAGCGAGTCGATGGTTTAATGTCCAACAAAGTAAATTTGGTGATAACAGCAAGAATTGTTAATTCACCAGGTCGATTATGACGACCATAACATGGTTGTAACAAACGGTGCACATTTTCCACAGAGCACGAATTTTTCTAATAAATTTCAATAATTTGCAATCGTTGCTCGTTTGTAAGTCTTTCCATGATTAAATGGCAGAGTATACTGAAAACTTTTCACTTTGACAAATGACGTTTGGACGCCATTACTAACCAGTGCTGCCAATCTTAAAAACTTAACTCTTAAAAAATCACACGTTAGTAAACTTGAGCTTTGGATGATCCAAAAGGCTGAGCACAGTATATTTTGACAGGGATTCGAATGCTGGTACATACAGTAAAAGGTAGTAGATTATCAAAAAAGTGTAACAGACTAAACAAATGACACGAACGAGGGAACATTTTAAAACTCATACAGACAGTCAAAGTGAAGAAATAATAATAAGAAAAATGCTGTTATTTTACGTGGTGAATGTTTAAAATAACTGAAGAATTGACACAAAAATGTAATAGAGTATTCATTGTAATGTTCGGCATAAATTTAAGTGAGAGAAGTTTCAACACATTATGATTACGCTAGGGAAACTCTATACTAAACTACCACTTCTAGCCTTTGGCAAAGAGCTCAAACAGAGATCAATTCTATTGATGGTGAATTGTAATAAAGTCGACGACAAACTGCAAAAACTGAAGACAATAATCCAAAGATTGCTCTAACTAGAAGCGGATGTTGATTCGGACCGAAGTTGACATTGACAAGTCGAAATGCGAATCGGAACAGCATCAGCTACAATATCGTAGTAGATTTTGAATTTCTATGTACCTGCACGTTTGTTACCGAATCTTAAACTCAGCGCCATAGTTTAGCCCCAAATTTATCTACCAAACAAATGAAAAAACAAGAGAGTTTCGCCCAATTTCACTGTGAAAACCAGCCTCAACTGGTTTACAAGTCCAATTTAAAATAAGAGTTCTAATCGCCTCATGAGAAAACACCTCAACACCGATTACGGATCAATTTGACGTGTGAAAAAAACACCTAAACACGCTTCATCGTCGATCTAAAATATATTTGAAAACAATTAAACTAAAACCAAATTCCACAGGCTTTTTCCACTTCTATTCAAAAGAGAACGATAAAAACACTTTGTCAATCGAACTGTATATCTTTTTTACTACCAAAACACTAATCCCTCTTTACGAGTTGTTACTACATTTAGATTCAATTTAACGATAACCCCAACGGAACAACGTCTTATTTGGCGCAGCGACATTCCAAACTTATACAAGGAACCCCGATCCGAAAAAGGTTCAAACCGAAGCTCTGGACACAATAAAGAAGACGAGAGGAAAAGCGAAAATATTTGTAGCAGTCAAGTTTTGGTAAAACAACTTTTAGATTACTCATGTTGCTCGCAAGGATCAAAGAAACCATTCACAAGTCAAGTGTAAATAAAGCAATTACTCCGACACAATGTAACCGATAAGCAAGTGTTCACTTCCGGAAAGTTAAGGGTAACAAAACTCTATACCTGTTTGTTCTTTAGAAAATTACTGGTGGTGTGTGGACACAATTTCAATGGTTGGGTGTCTATTGAAATTTGTGGAGGATATTTTCGTGGCGACAAAAACCTGCTCGACACAGAGTGAGACATCTTTGTGAGAGTTTCAACTAGTTACACGTCAGTCTTGTGTTTTTATCTCTCTTGCATAATAAAGAAGGTACTTTACTTTTGGAGAACACTTTACGGAGCCCATATGTGGCGTGTGTTGGAAGTGAAGTCCATTTGGATATAGGAGTATCGAGTGACAGTCTATTCGCTCTATACAAATGGTAAAAGCGCAATTTCAATTTAAAGTCTTTTTTATGGCCTTTCGACTGCGAACCACTTTGAAGCGGTCTAAGGTGGGGAATGGCTCAATACAGGACCATAAAATTCGGAATCGGTGTGCGACAAATTCATGGGTTATCTAAACAGTGGTTATCCGCCTTAATCGTTACTCGGGCGATGGGTTCTTGTCACAAGTCAATGAACGAGTGGCGATGTTTCTTTGATAGCGTGTTGTGTCCTAATGTAGGGACTGCCTTTATTTGGAGCGACCTGGGAAAGCCCCAACACTGGATTCAGAATCAGTTCACTGTTACTTACAGCGTAGTTAACTCGGAGAAGTTGCACAAGCCAAATCTTCTTAACTAATCTCGGACAGCCTTTTCTCCACCATTTGTCCCCATGGCATTGGGGATAATCACCTCCCCTACCTGCTTCCTGGCCAATTCATTCAATTCATTAGCATCTCTCCTGACATACGTCGGTCGGCGGTTATCTCGTGTCATCTGCTTCTTAAAGCGCGACATAACAACCTCTTAAAAAGACATGTTGGTACCAACTTATTCCCTTTCCTTTTATACCTGCGCTCAACCCGTTTCTGACCGCCCAGCTCGTCTGCATAAATGTTTTCATTACCAAGACCCGCCGCGGCGCGCGCAAATCGTTTTCGATTCGCCGAAGACCTCTTTGAAGCCGCCGACTTTCTAATTGCCGCCGAACGTGCGCCCGCAATAAATTACATCCCTGTGCTCCGTGTCCGCCCCAGCTTTCAAATTTAAATCAAAATATTTACAAACCTTCCATTCCCCATCCACTTTGTTACAAATATTCGTTTCGATTCTCCGGAGATCCCAACTACCCTTCAATTAACAAAGTTTTAATTCTGATTTATGACAGTTCCAGTTTCAGTCACAATCGACCCTTCGCCCATGATGGCATCTGTCAGGCGGTACATATAGATGTATATGTATAATCAGGTGATTTCATCTCCTCTGCGAACCACTCGGGGACACTTGAAACGAAAATATTTTGGAAGCGTCGCACTGTCGCAGCGGTTGGCATCGTTCGTTGCCGCCAAAAACTTGTCATTTAAATTTTGTACACACCTGGGGCGGTTTTTAACCCCAAAACGGAACAGTATCACTCTGTGTGCTTGCGTCTCGTTTAGAAACTTACTGTTTTGCAAAGTAAACAAACAGAACAGATACACAAATGCAAAAGTGAAACAAACTACCAAACTCAAACCAACTGCGAGAGTATACCTACACTTTGTGTACAGTATATATATGTAGTTATCTGCGGCACAAGTGCGCGGGGTATTTATTTCGAGGTTACACGCCCGCAGGTGCCTGCGTATAGCTAGTGCTCTTGGCGTGAATTTCAACTGAAATATTTATTGCCAACTGAGGGCGCTTTGTTTTGGGCGATAAGGGCGCTGGGGAATCGGAGTTTGAAGTGGCCGTATTAGGGGGTACATGTCGTGTCGATGATTGCCAATGTAGTTCAGTACGATAATCCGTTCGGTTTGGGGGCGGCGATAGTTTAGCCAACATTTTGTGCAGGAATGAAACGAATTCAGCGTTTGGAATACACTATACATAGTTAAAATGGAATCTCTAACGACGGACATAAATCAGCCACAACATTCTCGAGCGCTAACTAAGCGCAAACAAGCGCTCGGTTTATTTGAACACGGCCATTTTAAACATAAATCAATTGACAATGAGCGATAATGGCATTCAAGAGTCTAGTTATCTTAAGTCGACTAGATTGGTCTGGATGAGATGTAACCTGAACGCAAAAACTAGATTGGTCGGGAATGTCACTTTTTCTGCGTCAGCCACATATGAGAACTGTCAACTTAGTACTCAGTCACGAATTTCTTGACAAGAATTGTTGGCTACCCCTCCATAAACGTCAACTGAAACAGTTGCTCATATGACCGATTTCACCCAAGCAAAACCGAGATAGATCTAGTGAGAGAGCTGTCAGACTTACTAAACTAGATACTTGAACGTCTCCAATCTCTTGCAGTGCTTTGAGTTTGCTGCATGCGTAGCAGATCTACTACAATTTGTACGGCGTTTGTCAAATGGAAAACGTAGTAGGTGTAACTTTGTGTCAGTTCTTTATTTCTTTTGAAATACGCCAACGTTTTTGAAACGTTCCGTCTGCACGAGCCACAAACAATTTTGCGACTCTAAAAACAAGTTTTTATCACAAACAGGAACGCTGTCCAGCATTTTGTAGAAGTTTTCCTTTATATAGTGAACTCGGTTCGATTTTGAAGTCAGATCTTATGTCAGGTTCAGGACAATGCTGGTGTTGAGGTCATCGGAAGCTTTGATTTTTTGAAAAAGCGCATTGATACCCGAAACAGCCTGCGGAATGTTTTCGTTTCTGACAATGAGTGCAAGAATTTCCTCACGATCAACGTTGTTGTAGGTCCGCTCAATCACTCCTTCTACAACTGCGGCATGGACCTTCGGTTCTACATCATTGAGTTTCGCAATCAATGAGTTCAAATCTACGATCCCCTCGTCGTAGCCGCCCTCCAAGGTACTGTAAGAAATTCCGTAACGAATGCCTTAAATATATCTGGGAATGAATTGAGGCATCGAACTAACTGATGAGTAAAACGGTTTTTTTCCTCTTTTTGTGCCTCGGTTGGTGGTGGTTCACTAGAGGCAGTTGCATTAGCCAGAGCATCCGCTAAAGGGATGCCAACAGTGCCTTTCGTTTGATTCTCTACAAGTTTGTTAATGCGCAGTCTGAGTTCTGTCAAGTTTCCAAGTAAAATTGAACGGGTGAGCACAAGAGTGCATTACAACTGACGTTTATTATAACCACATCGGGCCTGATAGCAGCGATATTCAAAAACAGCGATAAACAACCGAGAAGCAAATGTGATGGCATTCTATAAGGGTGTCCCATAATTCATGCAAAATGTAATTTTGATAGAAAATACAGATTCGAAGGCTTAAATTTTTTATTTTATGCATGGAATAGCACAACGGATAAATGGCCGCCACGGCTTTGCTGACACGTACGCACTCTTTTATTGAAATTTTCTATGACCGCTTCGCATAAATGTGGCTGGATTTCATTAGTACGCCTTCCAATGTCCCAATTTCCTCTTTGGAATCATGGTCTTGTTTGCATAGACCTTTGACGGATTGACTTCGAAAAACCCCGAAGAAAAAAGTCCAATGGCGTTAAATCGCAAGATCTGGATGGCCAATTCTGATCGCAAAAACTGTCAATTACACGACTAGAAAATCACTCATGCAGTAATTGAATTGTTTCTCTGGCTGTATGGCATGTGTCACCTTCTTGTTGGAACCACATGTTGGTCACAGCCAAATCTTGTAATTTAGGCAATAAAAGCTGGGTTATTACATCACAATTACGATCGCCATTAATTGTTACTGCCTGACATTTCTGATCCAATAATGCTTAGAGCCCAAAATCCGCACTAACAATCACGCGTTGTGGATGCATTTATTGCTCGTGGGTTTTCTGAAACCCAAATGCGACAATTTTGAGCCATCAAGATGAAAATGACGGCCATTTTGTACGACTGTAGCTGACAAACCTTTTTATTTTTAAAATATTGCTCAGAAATGAAAGTGCGTTGTTCTTTTGTATAGTGCTCCAATTTGCCTAACCCCAAACTGTCAGCTGTCACATTGTTATTTTTTGAGTTGGCATCACTGTACTATTAAATGGCACAAAATTTGAATTTTGCGTGAATTATGGGACGCCCTTTACAAATCGCACTGCGAACTACGAGATAACAACCGACTAACAGAATTCGCGAGTGCGATGAAGTCCAGGTGTCCGATTCTGTAAGGCGAAACGATGAAACGTTTTCGTGCGGACGAATGATTTGCCGTACGTTACCCAAGCAAATATTTTCATGCACACGGAAACGTTTCGCCTTACAGAAAGCCGACCCAGCCGACGCAGCTTTTATAGGTTGGCATCAAGATGTTCTCATACGTCATACCCACAATTCCGCATGGAATAGAATTGCCTTTCCTTTCGATCCTAGGGTTGAAAATCAATCATTTGACTGCAAGGGAAAAGCAACAGTTTTGTTGCACTTTCAGCATGCACGGCAAGTCTGCAAACCACATACTTAAGAATCTGCCACTCTGAAAAGTATTCTTCTTTCACTCTCAACTGATAACAAAACTTATCCACTTATCCAATATCACTCATCAATCTCTAAAGTTCCTGCTCATTCTAAACCCTTCCATGGCGTTTTCTTATCTGGTGGATAAGTTCGCACTTTTACTACCGTGAACATATTTTGACTAAACAGTTCTTATGTAAAATGTAAACAATTTCTTAAAAGTCCACCGCACATAACAAAGCCACAAACTTGACAACTCAAAGTCATAAACAACAATAAACAAATTTTTTCCGACAGATATTATTTTAATTTATTACTCGGTAATCTCTTGATTGGTGGTGGTCGCCAGAAGCGGGGCTTGTCACTGTTCGCAAAAAAAAAAAAAAATATATAAGAACAATCCGAAAACCGGTTCAAGCCGCATCTTTCAATTATGCGGATTTTTATTTGTTCACATTTTTCGCGCGCCTCTGCACGTTTGAACCCTTGACATTGAATTTCATATTCATATTACAATTAATTAAAAAACAAATCGAAAGACACACAAATTGAGATGAAGCGCCATCCAAGGGTATCTATAAACAGAATGCGGGATTTAGCGGTTTATTCATGGTTTCTTTTTTTATTTGAAAACATTCAAATCTTTCAGCATTTTGATGGCATTCCGTCTGAAGATGGCGAATATATATATATACGCAGATGAATTTGCAAATGAATATCGTTAAATAAATCATAATATTTAGCAGAGGAGAAAACAAAACACTTGTGTCTCGAAAATAAATGCTTCGTGGTATTTATGACCCTCATAACATGGTCACATGTATACGAGTAGCATTCCATGCTCCATGCGAAGATATGGATGTATGTTATTGAAGTGTGTTTGGGGGGAGCATTTTGTATAGTTTACTACCTCAGAGCTCTGACAGATGTTGGACTTACGTTGATCGGACCAGAGCACGGTGTGAGGTCAGCATTTAGTACGATGACGTACGAGAAATATTCAAAAAGGAAAGTGTGCGAATAACAACGGACCGTATTGTTTCGACCGCCTTATTTGCTACTTTCTCTCAATTTTTCTGCGAATCTATAACCTTCAAGGTGCTTCCACAGATTGGCAAAAATCAAAAGCTTAATTCATAAACTCCATCAGTTTCCCACGTTTCTTTCGCACTCATAAAAGCCAGTCCCAATAAAATTCATCTCATAATTAGAACAGATAGAACAGACCACCTGGCAGTAGCAGCAGCTTTCCATTCGACATCAGTTGGCCCATGACTTTGTGGAAATGTATCCATCCATAGGATGTTCAACAACTTAGCACCGTTTACGGATCATTGGATGTGTGAATGAAATAAATTACAAACGCAATCATAAAAACGGAAAAGATTTAAAAAACAATTAAACCGAACTAGAGGTTCCCCAAAAATAACCTTCCGTAGGTAAGTTATGACTGAGCAAGAGTATTTCGTTTTTTTTTTTTAATTTTATATCTTCATCAATTAAGAGGAGAGAAAAACAACGACGGGAGACATTTTATGGCCAGAACAAACTTTGTGTCGAGGATTTTTTAATTTCACTGCCACAAGCCAGAAGCCAGTAATCCTTTTATGATTTGTAGGTAGGCAGGAAGATTCAATTTAATGATGATCCACACGACTTATTTCGTGATTTGATCTGCTAGAGGATTGGAATATTTTTTTTTTATAACAATCGTTTACATTTTTGTTTGGATTACTTTTGAGAACCCCGGAAGAAGATTTAGGTTGCTGGCGAGTTCATTTAAGAATCTGATGCGATACATTCTTTATTTGAGGTTATTGCGGTCGGACTGTGGCTCGAAATGCCAAAAGTCGTTGGTAAAACTAAGAGAAAAAATCTGTCAATCTGAGAGGATTGTACTTCAGGCAAAGATTCTGCAACCTGTTGACTAATTTTCTCAAAATTAAGAACTTTGATAGGTTTGAAGAAATAGGCTTTAAAAAGGGGGGAGAAATGTAGGATATATTATTTCCTTCAAAATTGATGACTATTGCAACGAAAAAATTCACAATGCGAATGTGGATCGCCGGCGATTCGCCAAAGTCCACGCAGAAGAACAAAATGCGAACATTTAGACCAAGTTGAAGGAATCGTTCCCCGACATCCCTGAAAAAAACGGCTAAAAGTCTTGGGACCCTTGATTTTGACACACCTTACAATGAGGGGTACCCTGACAGAGAGGATTCGGATAGGAACTTAGTTCCGAGGGGAAATGAGACCTCAGTATATAATACTGATAGTTCCAAAACCATTGAGACGGTCAGGTTGTATACTCCAGCGAGTTGGATTTATATATGGCCCTGAGACTTCCCGATACATGCAGTTTGTTCCAGGCGGAGCTCATAATCGTATTCAAAGCTGCAGAGGTTCTTGAAATGAGATTGAAATTAAGATCGATATTCAATAAGAATATCGTCATCTTCATTGATAGACAGGCTGCGCTAAGGGCACTATAGTCACCAACTCTAAGTCACTGATCTAGTCAGGACTTAGACGCTCAAGCCATTATGCTATCAGATTGTGCTGGGCACCTGGGCATTGTGATATTGAGGATACCGAAAATCCCGACGTTCTGTGTTCGAGGGTATAAGACCACCTCGTCGTGGCTTGAAGGATTGTCTTTGAAAAAACCTTCAATGAAGCAGCCTGAAGATGGTCACAACTATTTAGAAGGGCACAAAGTTTGAAAGGCACTGTGGCCCGTTTTAAATCGGAGAAAGTCGGAAGAATTTATAAATCTCAGAAGAACAAATTAAGATTTATGATAGGAATACCATCTGGGCATTGCCTATTGAGGAAGCATGCCATGAGACTAGGCTTAGCTTATACGGATATATGTGCGTAGGTCGGGAAAGACATCACTCACCTTCTCTGTGAATGTCAGCAATTGCTCGGAGTTTGGGCGATTTGGTTTAGGTTTTCAACCGTAATGGGGATGGCAATGGGCCTAGTCTTTTGTGACGATCTCACAACTCCACTCAACCTAACCTTACCTAACCTATTAAAAAAAATATAGTAAAGGGTTTTCCAATAAGAGGTGTTATTGTGAATGACCCGCTATTTCGGTAGCTGTCACTTTTGAAGCTTTTATTCTTTGACATTTCACAAGTAGAAACTACGCCATTACTAAAAATGGAACGATACACGCTTCAACAACGCATTGAAATTATTATACACAAATTGGTGAAGAAATTCGAGCTGTTGGGACAAGTTAGTGATGTGAGGAATAAAACCCGTGCACGTCACTCAAGAACAACTGAGAATATTGCTGCTGTAGCCCAAAGTGTTGAAGAAAACCCGGGTTTGTCCATTCCTCGTCGTTCTTTGGAATTGGGCATTCCACAAACCATTTTTATGATCGGAGTTGGATGGTATTGATCTGGACAACGTTTACTTTCAACAAGACGGCGCTACGAGCCACACAAGCAACGAAACCATTGATCTTTTAAGGGAAAAGTTTCCGGACCGTGTTATCTCTCGAAGAGACCGAGGCCACCGAGATCTTGTGATTTAACACCTTGTGACTTCTTCCTTTGGGGTCACGTGAAAGATAAGGTCTACGCCAACAGCCCAGCGTCGATTAAACCCCTCAAAGATAAAATTCATGAGGCTATCGATGACATAGGGCAGCCACTTTGCGATTTGGTTATGGAAAATTTCATGAAAAGGATATGGTCCTGTAAGCGTGCTCGTGGTGGCCATTTGGCTGATGTTGTTTTTCATTATTAACGGCATACCTTCCTCTTTATTATGAAATAAACATCCTATCATTTATCTCAAAAAATTAAATTTTTCTTTGAATACCAAAATAACACCTCTTATTGGAAAACCCTTTACAATGCTACAAGGTGGCGCAAAAAAATAACCTTCCGATGTTTTTTGGCTGTAATTTAAAAAAAAAATGAAAAACTTTGATTCTTCTTGTGGATTAGTTTTATTTGGTCTTTTAATTTTTTTTACATCAAGTCGAGAATATGATGTCATGTAAATGGCCGCCGCCACAGTTGATTGTCATTTGAGCCCTTTTTATGGCATTTTTCACTTTGGCCAAAACTTCCGGCGATAGGTCCTCTCATTCTTGACGGATATTGTCTTTAAGAGCTGCAAGAGTCTGAGGCTTGTTGACATAAACCCGCGACTTCAAAAAGCCCCACAAAAAGAAGTCTGGAGCGGTCAAATCAGGCGATCTTGCTGGCCAGTGCAAATCGCCAAAACGGGAGATTAGGCGCCCGGGAAATGCATCCTTCAGCATATCGGTTGTGGCATGTGGAGTGTGTGCCGTTGCACCGCCCTGTTGGAACCACATGTTTTCCAATCCCAATTCATCAAGTTGCGGCAAAAAGAACTCGTTGATCATTGCTCTGTAGCGCTCACCATTCACAGTAAACGTTTGGCCTGCGACGACTTCGAAGAAAAAAGGTCCGATGACTCCTCCAGCGAAAACAGCACACCATACAGTGACTTTGAGCGGGTGTAATGGCTCTTCGTGGGTTACACACGGATTTTCAGTGCCCCAGAAGCGTAAATTTTGCTTTTTTACCCGCTAAGATGGAAAGGGGCCTCATCACTCATGATTATTTTTGATGAAAATCATCTTCCTCTTGGTGGTGATTAAGGATGGCTTGAGCGTATGTTAGACGCGATTGGCGGTCAAAATTCGCTGTAAAGACCGTCGACTGATACCCATTTCCGTGGCACGTCGTCTGGTCGATGTCGACGGCGCTTCCATGACATCTTCGGCTACAGCAGCAATATTCTCTGCAGAACGGCTACTCCGGGGTCTGCCACGCCTGGCAGCATCTCGTGTTGTGCCAGTCTCTTCGAGGCGAGCGGCTAAACGCCGCAATGTTTCACCAGTAGGCGTTGGATGGCTAGGAAATCTGCGACGAAATTCACGTTGTGCCAAAGTCACCGACCGATTATTGCTCAAATAAATAGTCACCAATATTCCGCGTTCTGGAGCAGTGTAGCGTAACATTGTTTATTAACGTGTATTTCGCATGTGTTTACTACACAAATGTCAAAACAGAACTGACATTAGGGGCCAATCGCAAAATTTATAGCATTTTCTGATAGGAGTGTTACGTTTTTCACCGTGCTTCCTCGAAAGAGGGAAGAGTGCAAAGCGGAGAGTAAAAAGAAATAAATTGAATTTTATCGACTTTGACTACAGAGCCCGCTGTCTATGCTTGGCTGCGACTCTGAGTATTTATTTATTTATTTACTTTGGTGTTTTTAACAATTAGACCCGCTGTCTTGAGCTGGGCTGCGATCTATTTGCTTGATTATTCTACTCTACTCTGATCTTTCTGTTCACGATCCTTTGCCTTTTATACCATTTTAGCTCATGACCCGTCTCCTATATTCCCCCTCCACGCACCATTAGTTTCCTCACCAATTACCATATGTGCATACGCGCTATTTTTAGGTATTGCTTAATTGTTTTTCCGTTCCCATTAAAAAGTACCCAAATGACATCTTGGTGTCATTTGCCTTACGCCGGTGTCAAGTGTCATCCATTCATAAATTATTATTATTCCCTGATACCACAACTTAGTATTCCTCCGATATGCAACTATTGCAGTTTTGCCATGTGTCGGCGTGCCGCTGTGCAATCGGAGTTGGGTTACGTGTGTGTCGTATCGGGTAGGTATGCACTTGACTCATTGCGCTTGGGTGGCGTTTGGGTAAATGGAAGAACAAGTGTAAACAAAGCAAATGACCTATTAATAGCCGTGCGCTTTGTTTATATGTTTGGTGTATGGAATGGATCGCTAGCGAGAAGGCGGCGATTAGGGTAGGTCATGATTAGGGTATGGGTATGGTTGTGCGGATCACAACATCCCACCCCCCTTAGAAAAAGAAAATTCTTACCTGAAGGGTTAGAATTTTCTGTCAGTAGGGTCGGACGTGAACAAAAAAGGTCTTACAATAGATAACTTAATCTAGGAATTGTTAAAGAATTTCAATATTGTATTAATATGCTAGGTTGTAAATATTTACATACGTGTTTGTTTTTTTTTTTTTTTTTTTTTTGACATACCAAAATTTTTTGTATATGTAGTAAATCCTATTTATATAGTTTTTTTTTTTTTCTTACAATATAGTGTACAAAGTTTGTTTTCTTAGAATATATTTTAAATAAGTAAAATTTTTGTATATGTAGTAAATCTTATTTATATAGTTTTTTTTTTCTTACAATATAGTGCACAAAGTTTGTTTTCTTAGAATATATTTTAAATAAGTAAAATGGATACATGTCTGCTTATAATTTGGTTCACATGATTTTTAAATGAATTGTCTTAGTAAGTTAAGAAAGGAGAGGATAATAAATGGGAATGAGTAACTGTCTTTCTTTTTTTTTTTTTTTTTTTAAACACCGGTTGTCAGAACTAACTTTGGTCCTGGACATGAAACTGGTTCGTTTTTTATTTGGGAATGGGATGGATTTGGTAAGGATTCTTTGGTTTCGTGCGGTTCGTTAGTGCTTTTTGTTTGCTGAGTTCCTGTGTGTAGATACTTAAATAGGTGATATAGACAGATGGCAATGATTAGGAGCAGTATGGTATAGATCAACGTGTAGTGGTGTATATCATGAGGGTCTAATGGCAAAAGAGGTTTATTTTCTTCGAATTTTACACCCTTTATTTGCTCTGAAATGAGTTTAAATCCGTCTTGGCTAGAAAATTTTATAAATGCCAGGGGATTAGGTTTGTTGGTTTCCGGAAGAGTAAGGTTGATTAAGGATTTTGAAATATTTACGGGCGGTATATAAAAATTATGTGAGACCGACTTTTGCTCGTTTGTAAATGTGAATGTGAATGTTAATGATCTGCTGGTAAGTTCATTCCGTGAAGGATTTAAGGTCGTTATTATGGACTATTTTTGTTTTGTTCCGAACTTGAATTTCAGTATTTTCTGAAGAGATGATGTTCGTTACGTTATAGGGTCCTTCCCATAACGATGAGAGTTTGTTACTTCGAGTGTGATTCCTAATTAACACTTTGTCGCCTACGTTAAATGTTTTATTGCTTGAACCCCTGTCATAGTACTTTTTAGATTTTGCCTTTTTGTCTTGTAGTATAGCCTTAGCGGTCTGGTAACCATGCTGTAACCGGGCTTTAAGCTCGTTGGCATAGTTATCGTAATTGTATAGTGTTTGAGGATTCCTGCTAATGGAATTAGGTATCCGTGCAGGAAAACCATAAAGTAATTCAAATGGACTAAACGAAGTGCTGTTATGGGGTGTTGTATTATAAACAAACATTGCGTATGGTAGCCAAGTGTCCCATGAAAGCTGGTCATTGTTAACATAGTGCCTGAGATACTCGGCTAGCGTTCGATGGCTACGCTCCAAGGCTCCGTTCGTTTGAGGGTGATATGGGGTTGTTTGTATCTTTTTGATTTTTAAAATCTTACATATTTCTTTAAATAGATTACTTAAGAAGTTAGTACCTTGATCTGTTAGTATCGCTTCGGGTAACCCGAAACGACATATAATTTTTTCCACATAATTTCGGGCTATAGTAGGTGCCTCTGCATTAGGTAGTGGTATTGCCTCTGTGAATTTGCTCAAATCATCTTGAAATGTTAAGATATACTTATTGTTTTCATAAGTGGTTGGAAGTGGTCCGACAATGTCCAAGGCAATTCGCTCGAAGGGACTTGTGCTCGTCGTAGTGATTTTCATAGGAATTCGTGGATTCTGCCTTAATTTGTTTCTTTGACATGATTCACATTTGCGAATAAATTCCTTAGTATCACCTACAAGATTCGGCCAGAAGTACCTTGTTCGGAGTCTTTTAATGGTTCGGGAGATACCTTGGTGGCCTCCGAGGGGTGAATCGTGGTACTCGCATAGGATCTTCTCAATTTCCTGTGGATCGATTACATTGATTCTATTGTCTGAGTAGATAAATAAGGTGATTTTTGTTTGAGAGAATACCCGCAATATGCAGTTTTTAAGGCGACCGTTTATTGGCTCGCTAGAAGGAATGGAAATATCAATCTGCGTTACGTCCTCTTGCAAACAATAGTCTCGAACGTTTGAAAGGTTTTTCTCAAGAGTGGATGTGTCTATTAAATGTAAAGGGAGAGTGGTAATAATATACGTAGAGGATTTCACTGCGTTTGGGTACGTTTTTATTTCGTTTGGATTTGGGCGAGTATAGCCAGTAATATTCTTGAGTAATTCTTCCTCTTGTCGTTTTTCGTGGGATAAAATGAAAATTTGAATGGATGAACGGTGTTCGGCAAGTGTTATTGGTTTAAAGGTTTCGATTATCTTGCACTCTACTGGTGGAAGTGTGATTTCTTCACTACCTACCACTGTTATTTCGTTGAAGTCTTGACGCTTTGCTTTACTTCTAGTGGTGACCAGCACTTTGCTCGTGGTTTCTGCATCTTTGCTATTTGCTGGGATACGACTGAGGGCATCCGCATTAGAGTTGTATTTTCCTGCCTTGTACTCAATTCTATACTCGTATTCGGCTAATAATATTCTCCAACGGCCTAGTCTTGACGTCGGGTCTTTAAGGTTCATAAGCCATTGTAGTGGCTTATGGTCCGTACATATCGTGAATTTTCGTCCGTAGATGTAAGGTCTAAATTGTTGGACAGCATACACGATCGCTAGTAGTTCCTTTTCGGTAGTACTGTACCGAGTTTCGGCGTCGTTCAATGTTCGACTGGCAAAGCAAATTGGTTTGTCTTGACCAATTTCTCCTTGTGATAGTACGGCTCCCAGCCCAATGTCACTGGCATCGGTTGTCACTATGAAGTCTTTGCTAAAGTCTGGGTATGGTAAGATGGGAGGTTTTATAAGTTTATCTTTTAGAGTTTGGAACGCCTCATCGCAGAATGCATCCCATTTGAATACGACATTCTTCTTCAACAATTTGGTTAGTGGCTTTGCTATGGTTGAGAAATTTTCAATAAACCGTCTGTAATATCCTATGAACCCAAGGAATGACTTTATTCCTTTTACGTTTTTGGGTGTTGGATATGTTTTTGCTGCCTTAATTTTTTCGGGATCTGGTTTTAGGCCTTGTTCAGTAATAATATGACCAAGATACATAAGCTCTCTTCGCAGAAAGTTACATTTGTCGGGTTGGAGCTTTAAGTTATGTTCTCGTAATCGGTCAAATATCCTTGTGAGTTTGACATTATGGTCTTTAAGGTCATATCCGTAAAGGACTATGTCATCAACATAAACAAAACAGTCAAATCCTTGTAGACCAATCAAAACGGTGTTCATCAACCGCTGGAAAGTTGCGGGAGCATTTCTCAAGCCAAAAGGCATACGATTGTATTCGTAATGTCCGTATGGAGTGCTGAAAGCAGTTTTGCATCTGTCTTCGTCATCCATTAGGATTTGATGAAATCCGCTTGCCAAATCGAGGGTACTAAAGTAGGATGCTCTGCCTAACTGATCCAGGATGTCGGTAATGTTTGGTAGAGGATATGCATCGGCAACTGTTAGTTCATTCAGTTTGCGAAAATCAACTACGACACGCCATCGCTTATTGCCCTCCTTGTCTGGTTTCTTGGGTACAAGAAGTAGAGGAGAATTCCAAGGGCTAGCGCTTGGCTGAATAATGTCGTTTTGTAGCATATCATTTACCTGTTTGTGGACCTCGGTTTTGTGTGTATCAGGAAGCCTATATGGTCTGACAAATGAAGGAGGTTTGCTTTGGTCTGTTATGATCCTATGTTTTGATGTTTCTGTAAATGTAAGGTTATCGCCTTCGAGAAAAAATAAATCATTGTATTCCCTACATATTTTGAAAATAGATTGTTTTTCCTCCATGTTACAGTGACTGAGATCTATGACGGATTGCAGTGCATTCAATCTGTTTTTGATTATGTCGTTTGATTGGTTGGATACTAGGTTGTAATTGTCCAACCTATCCCATTCGAGCTCAAGATCTTCGACGTTTACTCGTTGTTCAGTTTCCAACGTGTTCATCATTAATATTTTTATTCTTGAGTCATTTGGTCTGACCAAAGTTTCGCCCACGTACAGACCTGGCATGATTTGTTTCTTGTGTATGATAATATCTTCGAATGTGGATTTGTATTTATCATTTAACTGAACGTTCAATACCTGTTGGCTTCGGGGTTGAATGATAATTGGTCTTTGCTCATTCATGGGTGTTAGTTTGGAATTCGATTTTTCAGCCCTTGTGCCCGTAGGCAATTCCTCGTAAGGAATGACTGTTATTTTATCTAAATCCTCTAAATTATTGTTATTTAATTTATTATTATTCTTGAAGTCAGTCTTACTTTCTGCTAATCGTTTCGAGTGATTAGTCTTACTGGTTGCTTGACTTGTACTTATATTTTGCTCAGTCTTATTGGCTATTGCTGAGTCTTTTGTTACCGCAGTCTCATTTTCTGCTGAGGTTCTTGTGTCCTCAGTCTTACGTTGTGCTGGGTTTATTTTATTTTGCTCAGTCTTATTGACTATTGCTGAGTCTTTTGTTACCGCAGTCTCATTTTCTGCTGAGGTTCTTGTGTCCTCAGTCTTACGTTGTGCTGGGTTTATTTTATTTTGCTCAGTCTTATTGACTATTGCTGAGTCTTTTGTTACCGCAGTCTCATTTTCTGCTGAGGTTCTTGTGTCCTCAGTCTTACGTTGTGCTGGGTTTATTTTATTTTGCTCAGTCTTATTGACTATTGCTGAGTCTTTTGACTGAAAACCTGAAGTGAAATTCTTCCCTTCTTCCAATAGGCTGGGCTTAGGTATTATAAGTAGATTTTGCTTATAATCTATTATGCAATTATACCTAGTTAAAAAGTCGTTACCTATTATCCCGTCATAGGGTAGATTGATTTCTTTTGTAAGTATGTGGAAAGGATGATCTATGTGCATGGTATGCTCAGTTGTCTGGAATTCCAGGGTACCATTTACCAGTCCCAGGGTTTTTAGAGAGTCCCCGGCTATGGTAGAAATGGTATATCGACCATCCTCGCCTTCTAAACCTTTTATCAGAGAATTTTTTAGTAAGCAAATATCCGCTCCAGTGTCTATCAGAAGGGTGGTATACATTTTATCCGAGGGACTAAACTTGAGTCGTATCGTTGGCTCCCTAAATTCTGGACAGAACGATACAAGAAACTTCAGGTTTAGTGTTGGATTTGATGGACTTCGGCTTGAGTTATAATTCGAGAGGAATTGCCGGTTGATTCCTCCCGAGAGTTCTCGTTTCCCGATTCGGGCATCGGATTAGCGTTGGAATATCTTACGCCGCGATTATCTTGGGGCCATGGATTGTTGGGAGGTCTTCCGCTAAAACCGGGATTGGCAGTGTTATTTCCTCTGGGCCGTACATTATTTTGTACTGCCGGAGCACCCTGAGGGTAATTCATTTGAGGTTCAGCTCTGGACAAACGCAATCTACATTCATTTTGAGTGTGGTTACGTTTGCCACAGTAGTTACACCTAATGAAATTCACCTCTTGTTTTATGGGTGGTCTAGGGAGGTTTGGGAACTGCCGGTTTCGGTAGCACGTCTGTTCAGTGTGCCCAATGATTCCACATACTCTGCAAGTGGGCTTAGGTGGTCTACTTGTTTTAAAAGAAGGGGAACTTCTTTCAATTCGAGCAGCATGATCTTCTGCGAAGATTATGGCTCTCTTCAAATCCGTTTCACCGTGGGCTTGTACCATGAGCTTCAGGTTGGGACTAAGTAGACCATCTTCGAAAGTCTGGATGGCTAGTTTGTTGTTCTCTTCAATTAAATATACCCGTACTGCTTCGTCCCTAGTCATGGCGTATGTTGCTGAATTCAGATGGCCTAAAGCGACGCTTACTCTATCACCGAATTCTTTGGCCGATTCCTTAAATCGCTGCTTTGTAGAGATCAACTCATTATGAGCTGAGGAACGTGATTTTTCCTCTTTATACTCAGCTTGGAGTTTTGTTTTTAGTTCTTCCCAGGTGGGCAGGGAATGGAATTGAGTCAGTTCAAAAGCCGAGCCATGTAACCTCGTCTTGACGATCTCTAAGAATGTTGGTTTTTCAACTTCTCTCGCCGCATTGAAAAGAATATCTCCGCAAGAGATAAATTTATTGAGTTCTGATGGTTTCCCATCAAAAACGGGGATGATGTTAAAAACATCAGAAATTCCAACCTTGATATCCATATTGGGTGGATCTTCGGAAATAGATTCCTCGAGGGGGTAATGAAAGGGTAATCTTTGGAACAGGTCAACAATGGATTGAGCCTGCCTGCTGGTTTGCCTCGTGACTCGTCTAATCTTGAAAGATTAAACGTTCAGAGAGAAAAAAAAAGGAGTGTGAAAACACGAAGAATGAAAAGGACACGTAAGATTGATAAAACAATTAAGCAAGGGTTTTAAAAAAAAGGGCTTAGTGGGAATATCAGTGACTTATGTATATAACAAAAATGTGTTTTATTGTGTGTTTTTTTTTTTTTTTTTTTTTTTGTAATGTGTAAAGATAGAGAAACTAAAAATACCTTATGATGCTGTTATTGTTGTTATCTGGATCTGGATACTTCTGCTATTAATAGTGCTGTTATTGTTAGAGCTGCTTGTTGATGTGGTTGTTGTTGTTGTTGTCCTGCTGCTGTTGATACTGCTGCTACTTGGTGGTGGTAGTTATTGCCAGGCAGGCTTCACGCCTTAGAGCTGAGGTCTCCTGGTCTTTTGTATTTTCACTGCCCAAACTTAGCCTCCGCGTCTCCTAAGAGAATCCGCCAGGTCTTATCTTTATGGGACTTTTCACTAGCACTTAACTTAACTGATGTGTAGCCTCAGTTACGCTTCACAGTAATCACTTTTAGCACTTTATAAAATTTTGTTTTCACTTTTCTTTTCTCTGGTGTATAACCCCAGAGAACGCATCAAGATCTATAGTCTTGTATTTGGTTTGGTAGTTGGGACCTTTTAGGTATCCCACCGCTGCCACCAATGTTACGTTTTTCACCGTGCTTCCTCGAAAGAGGGAAGAGTGCAAAGCGGAGAGTAAAAAGAAATAAATTGAATTTTATCGACTTTGACTACAGAGCCCGCTGTCTATGCTTGGCTGCGACTCTGAGTATTTATTTATTTATTTACTTTGGTGTTTTTAACAATTAGACCCGCTGTCTTGAGCTGGGCTGCGATCTATTTGCTTGATTATTCTACTCTACTCTGATCTTTCTGTTCACGATCCTTTGCCTTTTATACCATTTTAGCTCATGACCCGTCTCCTATATTCCCCCTCCACGCACCATTAGTTTCCTCACCAATTACCATATGTGCATACGCGCTATTTTTAGGTATTGCTTAATTGTTTTTCCGTTCCCATTAAAAAGTACCCAAATGACATCTTGGTGTCATTTGCCTTACGCCGGTGTCAAGTGTCATCCATTCATAAATTATTATTATTCCCTGATACCACAACTTAGTATTCCTCCGATATGCAACTATTGCAGTTTTGCCATGTGTCGGCGTGCCGCTGTGCAATCGGAGTTGGGTTACGTGTGTGTCGTATCGGGTAGGTATGCACTTGACTCATTGCGCTTGGGTGGCGTTTGGGTAAATGGAAGAACAAGTGTAAACAAAGCAAATGACCTATTAATAGCCGTGCGCTTTGTTTATATGTTTGGTGTATGGAATGGATCGCTAGCGAGAAGGCGGCGATTAGGGTAGGTCATGATTAGGGTATGGGTATGGTTGTGCGGATCACAACAGGAGGATTACTTTTGCGCCACCTTATATAAAATATTAGAGTACGGTTGGGAACCTGTAGTTGGTGCTCATTTCCCTCTCTTCTCAATTATGATGATGGATTCTTCATCTAAACAATTTCCCATATAACTAAGAGCATACCAATCAATATCGAGCTCCTTTCAAAATCACTTCCTGGTAGACAAACGGCTCTTAGCCCAGTTAGACAAATAATCATTTTGCGCTACAGATTTTCCATACACCCAGCTTCTCGCATCCTTTGTCCAAGTTTGTTTTTATTGTCAACTAAAAACGCTGACAGCGACGTGGAATAATTGGAAATCAAATCCTAATCTCGCGCCAAACGCAATAACTATAAAATCAAATTATTCAGCTACCGCACCGCGCTTTGTTAGAAGCTCACCAATTCCAACCGCTCGACACCTAACCTATAGCTACATTATTTTCAAGTGCCAAACAACACTCGTTATAGAGACCCCTTGGATTTTTTTCGTTTTTTTTTTTCCTTTTGGTGCGCTCCATTAAAAACACATTCACGTTCCGACACTCAGCATTTAGGATATCCTTTTCAAAATTAACCACTTGTCTAACATTCTATCCAAAAGCCATAAATTTCCTTCCTTTCTCACTCTTGTCCCGTTCAATGTTCAAGTCACGATGTGCTACCTACCTATATATCCCCCACCCACACCTTCGTTTTGTCTATATGTTGCACACCCCTAATATTTATTTGTGTGTGTGTGCGTGTGTATGGCGGTGTAAACTGCAATCGAAAAAAAAAACGTCCCTTTCCCTAAATATTCTCTCTGGTTGGTGTTCGCACTACATGGAGAGAGGTGAGAAAATAAAAAATGAAATGATTTCCATTGAAAGTGAAAAGGAGCAACTCCTCGATACGAAGTACGGGCCACTTGTGTTTCGGTGTTAATTTTCCTTTCTGCTATATCTCAGCCATTGTTTCGTCACTTAGCACTCGGTCTCCCTTCGTGCCTGTTGGTAAAGTGTGGTGCTTTCTATTTTCCGGATAAAAGGTGTGCGCGTTTAACGTGTCCCTTGTCCCGTCTGGCGTGTTCCCCCATCCGCCAGCGGAGAAAAGTGAAATTGAAATCCACTTAGATATTTCTGACACGCTCTTCACTTGCTGTCCCAAACAAAGATGTTATCCGACGCTTCGGCTAGACGTAGGCGACGACAATGTCTATGGGTGTATCTCTGGAAGAACAATAGCCAAACTAACAGACAGTGACGACGACATGCGACAAATTACATTTTCGCTTCCAAACAACTTTCCCTTTCATCGAGATATGTAAACGTTTGGTTGAAAGCGTCGACAACAAAAAAGAAGACCGAACGATAATGGAATAGAAACAGAAGCATTTGGACTGACCACTGACCCCTTTCAGGGGGCCGACTGTCAGTGCCAACAGCAACTAATTCGCTGACCGATGTTGTCAGAGATTTGCAGCTCCGAACGGTAGCCAACCGCAAAAGACAGACCCAAATCGCAACCGACACCAAAACGGTGCCCGGGCACGCGGCACTCGTTGCCTTTGATCTGCCATCGGGCGAACCTAATTCCATAACAATACACCAAGTCGAGCGGTTCCCATCCCCTTCATTTGAGTGTCTATTTCGGGTTTGGGATGAGATTCTCTTCTCATTTTGGTTCGCGAATGTGTTGGGTTGGGTGTATATGGCAGCGGCAACGTATTTCAAGATCAATTTCCACCGCTCCGCAGACTCGTGGCAGTCGTGGATGAAATTTATGATCCCATTAGATGATCCTGCGATACGATGATCCTTGAATGGGATGAATTGCACGTTGATGAGTGTATTTACTGTTTAGATGCTTGGGTGTCTAGTTCTTATAATATGACGAACGCACATCTGTGCGCATATGGTAGCCATCTATCTTCATCCTCTATCCGCTGTTGTTCGAATGAAGACGTATAATCACGGGAAAAAGGGATATTAGATGCGGGAAGAGGAGGAGGAGTAGTGTCTGTTGTAGTCGTGCATGCGGAGCAGATGTTAGAATCGCTTATTTAGTTCTCATTTCGGCGTAGTTGGCGGGCGGGTTTTCTTCTGCCTCTGTCATTGTTTATGAGCGGAGAGCACGCACTTTACTTGAGATGAGACGCGATTGTTTGTCTTCTTGTTTCGTAGTCGTGGTGCAGCACAGTTTATGGTTTGTTGATCCAGGAATTATAATGTTTCTTTTAGATTCGTGGACACACCACCACTGCAGACGTACGTATACTCGTTGTTCCTACTCGGAGTTTCGTAGAAGTGCGAAATTTATCACATGCTGTTTGACAATTTGTTTCTGTTATGACTAGGGGTCGTCTTTGTTTTGCCTGCCCATGGAGGAAGGTGAGATTTATGGAATTTTTTTAGACCCTGCTTAGTTTGTTATATACGACGCTATGGGAAAGGCAGAATCTGTTTGTGAAGTATCGGCCCGGCAAAGTAGGACAGACAACAGATTTTTATCTCGCAACCTCTTAAAGTAGGACAGTGTCTTAGTGGTTAGTGTGCTGGACCACCTTTCTCGGGTTGGATCACCGGAAAAAAGGTCTGACAAACATCTGATAGTGTTATTGCCTAAGAAAGCTTTCCAATTATAATACAAGGGTGGTGGGCCAAAAGAAGTCATCCGATGTTGTTTAGCTCTCATTCTTTTTCTAAATGAAAAACTTCGATTCTGTTTTTTGATTATGTTTATTTGAAACTTTAGAATTTTATTGGTCAAGTCGAGAAGATGATATCGGCCAAATGGGCGCTGTCACATCTGATTGCCATCGGATGACTTCTTTTGGCCCACCCTGTATATCTTCCTGTACTACTATAATAAATAAATAAATAAAAAAATTGTAGGTCCCTTTCCCAAGAAAATAGTTTGTAAAAAGCTAGGAACATCTGCCTAAACGAAACTCTTACCGCTTACTAATATTTTGAATTGACAAATTTGGCCTTAGGAACGATAAGACTCCTCGGGCAATAGTTATAAATGGTTACCTACTTGAAGACATCTGTTCTTTGCCCGTGCAAAGTTGCTCAGACAAATTCTTGCCCATCATCATCTTAAAAAAGGACGAGATTTACCTTTGGTACTTAGTTCCGTCTACAATGCAAATTAAAGTTCCAAGCTTTACAACCTTAGCTTCTATAAGTGTCGCGTTGCAATTGTTTTTTTTTTTTATATAGAAAGTGCTACATTTCTTTGTCCAATCTGCCCAAATTGTATTGAATGCTTTCAGCAGGCCATGTGCGTCTCAACATGGCATATTTCAAATCTAACTTTGTTGTATGAGAAGTGCCACGCCCCTTTTGCAATCGCGCCTTTATTTAACGAAGTACTTTGTTCGGACATCGCACTTCAATGTTCCAAGCAAGACGACCTTAACTTCCTTGAGTGTAGAGAAAAGCCTTCGTAATGCAATGAGAGGTGCCACGCCCCTTTATCCGATTTTGATCAAAAATCTACCAGAAGACTTTCGGACCAATACCGTAGAAAGCCTGCAAGTTTGAGCTAAATCAGTTCGGTGGTTATGTCAATGGATTAAATAGCGTAGAGGGTGGTATGTTGCAGCGCCATCTAGTGGAGAGTTACGACAAAGTGAAAATCAGAAATACCTAATAGTTGGCGCAACAGGTTCGCAGGGACCCTGGGCCTAGCTTCTCACAACCATTCGTTTTGTGCGAGTTTTTGCATTTTTGGGACGAATGGAAGTGATCTACGGTTTTATGCCGAGGCGAAACGGCCAAACCCCTCGCTTAGTAGTCCAACACGGTAACCACTAAGCCACTGCGCCGACATCAGAAATACCTAATCAATGAAAAAAATATAAATGGAATCTCTATATGCCATTTTTAAGGATGTCAGAGGTCTGTTAATGTCAAGACGATATACCAATGTTCATCTTTGAATATAGAGATTCATGACTTGGCATTTGAAAAGGCGATTAAGATCACCAAAGTACCAACATCAGCGGTGCGTTGGAATATTCCTCATCTTCATTTTTATTTATTTTCAAAACGTTCCCCATTGCCGAGCCCTGACTTACAAAAAAAGCCTCACGGGACCAGTAAAGTCTAGCGTTGGGCGCCAGCACTACAATAGCCTTCTTCTACACCAAAAAGAAAGGTAGTTTTGAGATTTTGTTTTCTGAATCATGCGAATTAATGGCCTCTTAACTTCAGCTGCTCAAGTTTCCCTTATGTTTGAGACTTTGACTTATTGATCCCTTCGTTGGGCGCCATTTTTGCGGTGCAAATTTGGGCTGCCAGTAAGAAAAAAGGTAAAAAGACAAACCCTCGCTTAGAGGAAAACCTATTTCTCTAGCAATAGCTGCGAATAAACCAACCTCCCTCGGAAGTTCTATATGGTCCCCTCAAAGCGGGTTTTAAACAACACAATCCACATTCAACCGCAAGGAGGTGCAATGCAAAACAATACAGCCTATATACATTCGCAGCTTCAACTGTACGCCACACAGTTGCAAACGACAATTTTAAATTGAATTTGTATGTCGCAACTGGTTTTTAATTAGTGTTCCGTCATTTCAGCAGTTTGCACATCCCTGTTAACCACAAAACCGCTGCTACACCTTTGCGGTTAATTAAAACGCATTGCAACAGCAGAATTACACAACTTATCTTTTATCTACTTCACCCATGAGAATGGCAGAGAGCAGCCTCTGTTATTTTTTTTTGTTTGTTACAAACCGCAGAGTCGAACACTGTAAATTGATCTGACTGACAGCCAGCTGTAGCTCAGAAACTCACCCAATATGTCATCAATTTGTCAAAGCCTTTGCCGCGCATATAACACTGTTTGGCGTGCAATTTGATTGGAATTTCTCAACCGCAGAATGCGCTTTTGTACTAGATTACTTAAACCTTCGGGCGCGCGCCAAACGAATGCGAAATGTGGCACAGAATCAAACACAAATGACGTTCACAATTTAACTGCATCGTTGTGCATTTTAATTAACCGTAAAATGCTAACATCTCACTCGTGCTGGTGTTCCCATTGAATGCATTTAATCCTGCAATGCAACAACCCCTAAACCTCAAAGCATTCATTCTCTGACTCTGTGCAGTTTACCAATGGTATAGTTATATTTTTCTCACACAGAAGATTTATACTGTACATGCAATAAATACCGTTAATGCCACTGGAAACCCTTAAATAGGTTGTAAAAGCGGATTGCTACACCTTGGTGTGACGTTTACACGCGCTGACGCAAGTGGAACGTGAAACACATTCAAGCTGGGTTAACCCAATTTCGGTATACACAAGTGCGGCGGATGGTTTTACACGCGGATTATCAGAGTGCACCATACAGCATCGCGACAGTCTAATTCTTTTCGGAATCGAATACCGGTTGCTTGCATATGTGACGACTGCGGCGTTGTTTGCACTAAAATGTTTCGGATTACGTGCCCTGACATCACTTGGTAGTCTTCAACTGTTTTTTTTGTTTGCTTTTTTTTTCCACAACGATAGCTAAAAATAAAAAAAAAAAAAATGTGTTTGCCATCCCTGTGTGTATTTATCGTCATCTTTGGGAATTGTGCTGATGCAGGGGATTAAATGAATTATCTTGTTAACATGCGATAGACTTTTGGAAGTCTGTGAAACCCTTTGTTCCTGTGGAATGATGTCGCGCGTTTTACGACATCAATTAAGTTGAACGCTCACGTTTTATACGTGTGTATATATCAAGCTATGTCAGCTGTCAGCGCTTAACTGCATTGTTCCATGAACTATCGGAGGAGGTAGCAGAAAGTTTTCTATACAGCAATCTCGACTATCGCAATTAATTTGTGTCAATTAAGGACAGTAAATTTACGGAAGCGATATTGATTTCCATTGACGGCGCTGTCATGCTTCGGTGAAATACTTTCCAAGTTGACAGCGACTAGTTGCGTCGTTAAGGACAAGCTTAGAGAACTAAAGGGGGCGATACAATGGAGGCTAACAAGGTCAGCAAGAAGTTATCAAAGATGTCGCGTCTGCAAAACAGCTTACGGACTCCTGATTTAGGAAAATGTTTGTGCTCGCCTCGAGTGGTTTTTTGTTAAAGTTCGCGCTGGGTCTATTGACGTTTAATCGCGAGGAGTTTTCCTAACGCCTGATTCAGCCCAAACGTTGGGCGCCAGTCTTTTGACGAAGGGTTGGCGTAACTTTCATTTGTGACAAGGAGAAAGATGTTATGCGTTTTTGATACTCCCGAAGTTATTCGTTTCACCGTATTCTGTTTAAAAACCTACAAGTCCGCGACTAAGCTTGTCTAGAAATATACTGTCCATTGCTTGTTATACCCATGCGGGTTTTTATTTAGAGTCATATTCGTCGGTCTCAGCTTAAAACTTAGTTATTATGAATTTTGACTTAATCTTGGGTTACTAGGCAGTCTTAGGAAACAGCACAACATAGTCCTCACGTTGGGATTTAAACCTAAACCCAAAACTTGTGTTTTATTTTTTCTGCCGTACGTTGTGTGTTCGGGCCTTTTGTTAGCAGTGAGGTCCACATTAAGTCATTTATTATCTACGGTGGCCATTTTTTCAATCACATCATAGAGGATTTTTTTAAAAATACCTAGGTTAAAGCACATTTTAACTATCACAATTTGTAGGTTTTTTAAGGTTTTTGTAGGCTTAATAAAGACAATTGATTTTGTCTTTGAAAATCAACACAAGATTGCCATCTAACTCCAGCTTTGTAAGAATTGAGAAGGTACCTACTCTCAATCTCGCATATTTCTTTTGCCACGAAGACGGTCTTTAAGGAAAAAAGACGACATTTTAGAGAAAAGATGACAATGACAGTCAGAGAGGTCATAGTAGCTTTTATCGCGCAGTGGTCATTGTGTAGTTGTTGATTATGACCCACATACGAAGACACGGCGGCGGTCTCACGCATTTGGAGGTTGACGAAAATAAGCTACAGAAATGCAAATTAATGTAATCGCCATTGGTTGCGTGCATAACTCTCTTAGTCCTCGCCCAAGCCCTCACGATGATCGTTTAAGTCCAGAAACGGAGTGAGCTGAGCTATTCTCAAGCCCGTGTACAAATTCCGCGCTTATGTAATGATTTTAGCCAGTATTTAGGTCAGTCATATACTATTCCCCACGTTGGGCGCCAGTTTTACGATTCAGATTTTTGGTTAAACCTTTTCGCTATGTTGCAGGCAAATCTGACAGCGATTTCGACACTCAATACTCCAACAAGAGTGCTTACAACAATGGTGTACATAGTGCAAAGGTTTGGGGTTAGATTTGGAGTAAATCTATTCAAAAAACGTCATACCGCTTAGTCCGAAAAATCATCCCTCATATCCGTATATAATAGAAGGTGGCAAGTTCGGTTTTTAGTGTAGACACGTCCTAAATCGACCGCGAAATTTCTTGCAAAAATTTTGAAATGAGATCCTTTCTCTGTAACTTTTCTCTTGCGTGTCATTTACAAGCAACTGTCAAACTTACTGGATGGGAGTGTATGATAGCTCATTTAATTCAATTAGGCACTTATACCACTCTGCAGATAGCTTGTCTCCTTATAGTTGACAGTCTATAAGGAGAACATTTGCATGGGTGTAGTGCAGCTTGAGCCAAAGCGCATGAATGACAAAGTGAGAAGTGACCCATTTCTAAGCGTGGGTCCTAAATGAACCTGTTAACTCAACTTTATCACATCGACCGACTGACACAAAAACACCGCCGAGTGCTCAAATTTTAGATTTGGTTCAAGATCAAGGTCGTGTTTGATATTTTTGCTGTTGCTGTTCCCCGCAAAGAACGTTCTAGGGTCAGACTTCTCCACCATTGTCTTGAATTTGGTTAGCAAAGCCAAATTTCCTTAAAACTCTCCGGATATTCTCCCAATTGAACTACCTTACACCCTTGCTGTCGTCCTTTTGATACTTTCGTTCAGCATACCAACTATATGCACCCAAAAATTGCCTCGCCTATGTGAGCTTTCCCAATCTGAATATTAAAAAAATACCTTCCAGTAGGTTTTCCCAACCAACTCCTCCCCACAAAAGGACCATTTCTTTTTTGTTCAGCGCTTTTACTCCAAACAGACGTCCGTTGATACACATTGGCTATGAATACGATTATATTTCCACTCCCCGCTGTTTCGAAATAAATACAGTTCCCTCTGATTCTCTCCCTTAATTGATTCATTCTGGTGCCCGTCATTTGTTCAATAACAGTCATTATAGTCAATTGCTCAATTTAATTGGCCTGTGCACTGTCACCAATGTCCTTTCCCGAAAAATGTTTTTCACATTTTTCTCGGGTATCTCCCTTTTGCAAAGGTATACGCCATCGTGATTTGTGATTTGCGGCGGAGATATGGCGCCAAACTTTCTTTCATTTCTTTCATTAGCCGCAGCAAAGAACCGATGAACATGTTTCACCACCAGCCCAGTATCGGTGACCATTGACGGGTGTATATACAACTGTTGGCTGCCGCGTCGGAACATATTTTAATTAAACTCCTCTGATGGCTGTGATTGATGGATAAATCAAAACGCTTACAAATGCCATCCGAAACATCATGCTGCTACTGCTGCTGCTGTAGTACAGATGATGACTTCTGTCTGATGGCCGTTGCGTTTACTGCCTGGCTGAAGCAGCTCTAAATACATCGACGGTCATATCTGACTGATGTCATTTAGAAGAGAGGTTGAAAGTCGCTATTGCGATTTGAAATTAATATTTGTTCTGTGGGTTTACTTTTTTTTTGTGTGCCCAACTGCTGAATGAGTGGATGCTTGGAGTTCCGATTTTTCAAAAGCCTCCTCACGTGTATTCTTTTTGACTGGACGTGCACATTTTGATTAGAAGGTTGGGTCGTGATATAGTTGAAGTTTTTTTTTTGGGAATATTTTGCTATTTTATTGGAGTATGACTTATTTGAGGGAATGAAGGGACTTTAGAGATTTTAAATTAAACTCATTCCTGCCTTAACACTTGAACGTTATAGGGTTTTTTTGCGCTTTCGTAAGCAACGTTTATAAGTTCCCTGTTAGTCATTGGCCACTACTGCACTTGTCCATTTGTATGCTACAGTTGTGCTTTTTATTACCATGTTAGTGGCTCTGTTATTACTCTGCTACAGCTCTGTTACAAATCGGTTTTTGGCTAGTTACTTTTCAGCTACTGTTTTGTTATTCTCATACTGCTTTCCTACAACTCACTTACCACTTTGCTGCTGATTAGTGGTTTTTCTGTTAAACCTCGGCTACATCTCTGTTATTAGCAGCATTTTTTCTTCAGCAGAGCAACCTCGCAATAACTTATGCTCTGATGCACCTCTATTACTGCTGCAATCAGTTCTGCTAGCAGCTCTGTGACTTCATAGTTTTTAATAAGAAAGTGCTCTGCTCAGCTCTGTAAGAAGTCGTGTGCTCCACTATTGTTCTGAATCTGTTCTGTTACAACTCTGTTGCTACTGAAGAGATACTTCTCTGTAAACACTATGCCACAAAGCAGTTCCTACTGCTTCACTGCTTTTCTCCTTCAGCAACGGAATCGATGCTACTGATTAGAAGCTTCACTGAGTCTGCTTCGAAAAGGACCTGTTTCTATTGTTACTATTCAGGTATTGCTATGGGTTGCCTCTGCCACTGCAGCAGCAGACTTTTTCTTAGCTATTAATCTTCTTCTGTCCTTTGCAATAACTCTGCTACACTTTCAGTTTGGACGTTTTTCCACATAGTAACATTTTGTTTGTTTTTTTTTATTTTCAGGTAAGACAACTGCCATAAACGTCAACTGGTCATTAGTAAGAGAAAAGTTATTAGTGAGTACTCACAATGATACGAATTCTATTTATGTTATTTACAAGATTTAAAAAGAAAAGCTAATGGCGAGCTGTCAAAATTGAAAAATAAACCATCTTCCAAGAAGTTTGACACTTGAAGTCGGTTCCTTTACTTTACTTCCTAAAATTAGGAAGTTTTAAGAATTTTTACGAATTTCTTTTTAATGCCGTTCCTTAACCTCAAAAAATTCGTAAAAGAGAGCTTCATCGAGAGAGCAAAATATTACCCCTCCACTGAGAGTCTTACGAATTTTTACTCAACAAATTTCTTGAAATTTTTGAACATGTGAGAGAATTTATCCCCACCACTGTCATTTTGACAGTCTTTTCCATTCTTACTACAAAAGTTAGTGAACAAACCTTTTTTTAGCAGAATTTGGCAGCTAAATCGATAGTTCATGATTTTCTCGAAGCGTCAAACTGTGTGCTGTGTCAAGAGCACTTTAATTATAATTAAGGCCATCCCTCTGAACAATTTATGTCAACTGATTTTGTAATAATAGTTGTGAAACTATTTTCCTTGTGAAGTGTCAAATTCGGATCTGAAAAAAATTCTTTTAAACGTTGTAGATATTCGAGGCGAACTGTCGGACAAGTAGTTGTAGAGGAAGAGTTTGCGTTTGACAGCTGATTCAAATTTGACACTTAGTCAAATAGCATCATACTCTACATAAAGTAGTTGGAATGCCATCAAGCAATATAATGATTTATGATTTGTAATTGTACTGCCTCTGTTATTCAACCCAGGGAGCTGTTGAGGCTCTTTATAAACCTCACTTATGATAAAGTGTTTTCCAATAAGAGGTATTATTTTGGTATTCAAAGAAAAGTTCCATTTTTTGAGATAAATGCTCGGATGTTTATTTCATAATAAAGAGGAAGGTATGCCGTTAACAATGAAAAACAACACCAGCCAAATGGCCACCACGAGCACGCATACAGGACCATATCCTTTTCATGAAATTTTCCATAACCAAATCGCAAAGTGGCTGCTCTATGTCCTCGATAGCCTCACGAATTTTATCTTTGAGGTCTTGAATCGACGCTGGGCTGTTGGCGTAGACCTTATCTTTCACGTGGCCCCAAAGGAAGAAGTCGCAAGGTGTTAAATCACAAGATCTCGGTGGCCAATTGTGATCACCTCTTCGAGAGATAACATGTTCCGGAAACTTTTCGCGTAAAAGATCAATGGTTTCGTTGCTTGTGTGGCACGTAGCGCCGTCTTGTTGAAAGTAAACGTTGTCCAGATCACTACCATCCAACTCCGACCATAAAAATGGTTTGTGGAATGCCCAATTCCAAAGAACGAATGGACAAACCTGGGTTTTCTTCAACACTTTGGGCTACAGCAGCAATATTCTCAGTTGTTCTTGAGCGACGTGCACGGGTTTAATTCTTCACATCACCAACTTGTCCCAACAGCTCGAATTTTTCCACCAATTTCTGTATTGCGGTCCGACAGAGTGCTTCACGACGACCAAAAAATGCCTTAGTTTTGCGAACTGTGACTGCAAGACTTTCACCATTTTTGTAGTGAATTTTAATAATTTCAATGCGTTGTTGAAGCGTGTATCGTTCCATTTTTAGTAATGGCGTAGTTTCTAATTGTCATTGTCTTTGTCTTGTCAATGACAAGTCATCTACTTTTTCATTGGACCTTTCTGATTTTTTTTCACAACTCAGCTTTTCCGTGTCACATAGATGCGATTTGATCTACCTATATATTTGACAGCCATTGTCACATGAGTGACGTATCGCACTTGTCAAAGATATAAATAATGCCGTTGGTTTCGAAATAAATCGAGATCTAAAAAAGTTGACCTGTTGGCGTTGATCAGTGGAGAACTACATCGAATTCGAACCGAAATCGAGATCAACCTAGTCGTACCTTTTCAGTTTAAAAAAAAGACATGCACTAGTGTAAGGCGCCATTATGTTCTGCGGAAAAAGTCTCATCCAAAGCGGAGACAACTATTTTTTAACTTTTTCATCTTTTTCATTATACGGTCCTTTCGACCAGGATAACAGTTCAAGGAGTAGTCGCTTTTTCTACAAAATGTTGATCAGTTCTGAATACTTTTATAAAAGTTTGAAAAAAGTTTGAATTTGACAGAAAATTTGTTGCTTTCTCGATAATCTGCTCTAAAACAGTGTCGCATCTTTTAAACATTCGGGGGAAGTTGGCCACCAGCCGTCTTTTTATATAATATATGACTGGTCATTCTTTTTAGGTTTTCCAGATCAATAAACAACCTTAGCTGTCTTACGTTGGTTGAGGTACCCGTCACATCTATTTCCCTGGTTAAAATGCATACAAGGGTGCACTAAAAACCACCCTTTTCTAAACGACAACGACAATTGTCCAATTCAAAATGATGTGAACCTGTTGCTTGCCAAGAACATCTAGAGCTATATCGGAACGTTCTCTAAACTCATCGTCATCAACAACCCCCCTTTCAAGCAACCAAAGTCCAAGAACTACCTCTATGCAAATATGAATACATGAATAATCCTAACGATTTTACTCTCATCGGGCTTAATGAGCTGCCACTCAATTTGAGGGCAAGTCCCAACTCAATTCGAAAGGGAGCTCAACTCTTCGGCAATAATTAGGGAGCACTTGTGTAGAGTCTACTCGACCGCCATGCGCCCGACTTATGCTTACTGGTTACTGCTGACTGCACTTGATCGGCTCACAAACATGCATCCATGACAATTTAATGAGCTTAGGTACAATTAGTGTACTCGACAAAAGAAAATTGCCCACTCCGGGTATACCACTTGCCAACTACATCCATCTTCGCCGCAGTCGAAGTCCTCTCCCGCCTCCCATTCCATACCTATTGTTCACAGAAAATGATGTAAAAACCATTGTGTGCGACGTTGTGCATTCGTCGAGCTTCTTCTCCTCCTAACTGCGGAAATTACTTCCACAGACTAACTGCCTCCGGTTAATCGGTGGCAATTTCCAGCCCCACTTCGCCTCCTCTCGGAAACCGATTGAAACCCCGAAAGCAATTACACAACTATCGACCTCTTATCAGAAAAAGTTCTGCAGCGGCCGACGTATAGGTAGCAAGGACTATCATCACCATGGTAACCAGTTACACCAATTCAAGAGGCGAACTCTTATCAGTGGTATGGTGGTCAACTGTTGATGTTTTTTTTTTTGGGGATATAAAACTCGACCATAATTGAGCCACTTGGCGCGGTTCCATTGGCAATGGGTGGTCCTTTCTGTGTGACGCGTCGCCGTTCCATCTATCTCCATAGTTTCATCTTTCGGATTAATTAAGTCGTTTACATGTAGGAAGTTATGCAATGGAACGGCCATTTATCCGCGCAGAATACAAAACGTACGAGTATGCGAACGGCAACTATACGCGCTGTGACTGTTTGTAGATAGCCACGCTTGGATTGAAGTGTCAATTGGTTGAGTTTGCCTTTGATGTGCATAGTTGCGTGCGCGTTGGAATTAGAAAAACAAGTGTCAATGGCCCGCCTTTTGAATTAGACGCAAACAATCGCGACGACTACAACGACGACGACAACGGGCGGGAAGTGCAAATTGTCAAGAGCCTGTCAGTCCGCTGTCGAATGGATTATGTTTTTTTTTTTTTTTTTTTGTTTTGCTTGACAAGTTAACAAATGTAATTCGCTTTGGGTCATCGGCACCAGCAATATGGCGTTGCCATAATTTGTTTCGTTTTTGTCGCCCATTGTCGCGCTACGCGTTGGCTTGGCGCAGCAACCATATGTATGTTTTTTTGACGCGGATCAAGGGGGGAGCCGGGGAGGGCGACTTCAAGGGCCTACTCTGTCAATGGATATAGGCAAACGCACAGTATACGCACAGTGAAAGAAGTTCTTTGTCGATGTCCGGGTATACGACCACTGGTCGGCATCTGGTTGTTTTTTTGCTTTTGTTTTTTGGGTGATTTATGGCGTGTAACACGTCGTCTGCAGGGGAGGCAGGGGGTAGGTTGGCTAGTTTAATGAATAAATCATTATAATTAACTGGTGGGCATTTGCAATTGATCTGAAGAGGATTGAAGGAGGTCGGGTGCGATGCGAGCAGTTGAGGCGTTTTATTTAACAGCTGATTTGCGCTGCCCGTTACTGCCGCGAGCGACTAATTTATTAGGAGCGAATTAAAGTGGTTGAACATCCATAAAGTGTAATGGCAGACAGACGGAATGAGGAAGGTTAGATGGGCGGTCAATTGATGGGCTCTTGTGTGTGTTTGTTGTGAATGTGCTGCGCGAATGTTTATTGACTTGTGAATGGGAAGGAAATGGTTTACTCATTCTGATCAATTGCGGAATGGTTTATGTCAGAGTTGAAGGAGGAAGTCAGTATCAGTATAGAGATAAAGTTCGAATTAGCAGTCCGCTGGGTGGCGTCATGTTATTGCCATTGACCTGAACATGTCAGTGGCCAATAAGGTGGTGCGTGAACAAGTTTGGGCAACAGGTTGTTCTTGTCAGCATACGGTCGGTGTTGGTGGCGACTCGAAAAATTTGAAAATGGGGTACAATTCACGTTCACAACCTCGTTATCTAATCGCTGTCGGCCTTGCAGTCGAGGTAGCTTCCAGCCTTCTTGGATCACAGGGTGAAAGGTCCAATCTTAGACTTGGAACACTGGAAATCGACTTTTAAGTAGCTTTTTAGCTTCTACATAAAAGTCGATTTCCAGTCTTCCAAGTCTAAGTTTTGACCTTTTACCCAGTGATCCAAAAACAAAAACTGGAAGCTACCTCGACTATCTGCCGTAGCCTAAAGACCTGCGAACGAAGAGGAAATCCGTTCAATTGTGGGAAGCAAGGCTCGCAACAGTTTGTTGCTGTTAGATTGTCCTTTCGGTAAACCATGCCGTAGGAAGAAACTACCAGTTGGCGCTAGGTTCGTAAGAAAAATCTATAGGCAGTGTTTTAAGATAGCTTTAACCTCTACTTACATACGTTCTAACTTAGGTGGCGCTACAGTCCGGGGTGGACCTGCGCCTCAAAAATACGCCTCTCCAGTAAGCGCGATCTTTGGCTAACTGCCTCCAGTTGCACACTTCAAGTTGGCTGAGGTCCCCTTTCATCTAACTCGAGATCTTTCTCTACTGCGTTGTCCCTCTAGAACCTCAATCAAGTCGTGCGGATTAGACAAAAAGTGAGGGCCTCATCCATTAATTCCAAAAATAAAAGCTCATACAAACAATTGGTTGTGAGAAGTTTGTCTTAGGGTCCTGTACCTACCTGTGCCTGTACCGACCAATTATTTCAATTATTTTACTTTTTAAAGCTTCCATACAAGCCCTTGATCCCAATGCTTTTAAAAGTTGTCCAGCCAATAAGAAAATAACTCACAAGGAAGTCTTAGAGACCCCTTTTTGTGGAATGGTACCCTTATAGAATCTGATGATGCCGGATAAGAAGTGGACTCTGTCATTGGTCCCCTACCATAGGTCGTCACTATTCTTGTAGCTAATCAGCTTCGACAATGAACAAAGGCTCAAAAGGCCGATAACGCCAGCCGGGATTCAAAACAGTCTCCTGCATCGTTCTTCTTTGGATGGTGGTTTTTCTAAAGGGCCGCTTGAATGTTTTAAGTCAAGATTGCAAAAACGGTACAAAGAAAATGTGTGGTTCCGCAAAGCCCTTTGACTAAGCTCGGCTCCAGGGTGTCAAAAATCGGCCTAAAGTCAAACCAGACAGGGTTAATTCTTTTTAAGCCCTTTTTGAAGCTCAAGTTGGGTGCCGAGGTGTGAATGCTAAAGCCAATAGGTCAATAGAAGCCAACCTCCACAAGAAATCTTTGGCCGGCGGAACTTGTTTCTGACTGAGAGTAACTACATTTCCCTTCGTTGAAGACTTCCACTTGTTTAAAGATCTGTATATAAGAACTAAAATAAATATTTGCCGCAACCGGCCCTTAAAGGTGCTCTGGACTTAGATCCTCACAATTATTCGTTATAATAACAGCTTTTATTTTTGGTGCACCTTTAGTTTTATGCCAACTCCTTACGGCTAAATAGAGAAGCTCTTAAACTTTTGGCTCTGACACATTTCCTGGTTCCCGTAAAGCGAGTGTGAATTGTTTAAACGAAGCAAAATACCATTGAATGGTGGGAAACTAGCGATGAACAGTGATCCAAAGTCTTTCCTGGCGAGTCCGTTCCTTCTTTACATGCTATATAGCTATCTAAGACGACTGACATGGATATTTCTGATCTCACAGTTTCCTCCCTCAAAGCCAGTCAACGCAAACATATTAAAAAATCCCTTAAGAAACTTTTTGGCGTTCAAAACGGACGTGGGTACTAGAATAAGACCGGGATGATGAGGGTTCGAGTTTCCTTAGTGTTTCCTGGAAAGGCCTTACTTACCCTCTTCAACCAAAGAAACATCGAGTGGCAAGTGTAGCTTTTCACTTATGGTTTCTGATGTGACTCAGATTTTATCGTTGCTGAGGTCGACTCTAAATACGTTTTGTGGCTTTCTGTCCGTGTGCCGCCTCTTGTTAAACGGCTCTATACCCGGGTTCTTCTTACTTCTCAAATAAACTTATTTGCTGTCGCTTCTTTTCCGGTATTACCAGTGACAGCTTGTTTAGTTCTGCCAATGACGTAAATGTCATATAGTATGTGGATGACCATAGTTGCACAGACTTTTGAAAATTTTTGGAAAATCTGCTACTGTCACAGTCTTTCTTATATGACGTTTAAAAAGTCAGTCACACCGCATCGTTTTGGCAACTTTCTTTGACATTAAAGGTGTCTGGTAGTTTCCGATCGTAACCGATCAGCTCCAATCTATAAGTGAAGGAACTTAGAGCATTATTTCTTCGAAGTATGGGGTTCCATCGTCACTTATTTTTTAGAGAGCATTTGAACAAGCTGTGGGTGCTAGACGTCTAAACCGCATTGAAGAGGATTCACACCATCACAGTACAACGAGGCTTCAGGGCCAGTTTCTGGGATCTTGACTTTCGTGTGCAAGAAGGTTGGCTCTGAAGTTTAATTTCCGCAGTTTCTGGATGAAAACCAGACAATATTAGATAGAGTTCCACCTCACCTTTGAACAGAAAGCCACATTCTACACTTTTTGTACAAGAAGAAGCTGCCCAACTATGTCGGCTTATATTCGCTTCATCGCTTTGAGGGATTTTCGAACCCATGCACTTCGAAAGAATTTTTTTACATCAATTCCAAACGGATGTTCCAATTAAATATAATAGGCCAGATTGCCCACAAGAATCTATGCGAACAAGTAGCTCCTCGTCGGGCAGCAAAAATAATCCTCTTTCCCCCCAAAAATCATCCATTTTCGCCGCAAAATTTTCCGGGGAAACCACAAAATCCCTAATGAAACTCATATATACATCCTACATCCATCCATCCAACTTTGTTAGAATTTTCCGGTAAGAGAAGATAACTTTTGGCCCAGCCGGACCTACACGGGCGAGCATATACTGCTGCTCATTCATATACCATAACTGTCATCGTTGTCAGCGCCTAAAATGTCGTCGCTTCCACACTCCCCCGCCCCGGTGGCTGCCTCTATTGAGATATCGTTTCCTAAGTCTTTTTTTTTTGTGGTTTGGGAGAACTCTTCAGCCCTGCCGCCCCCGTCGAGAGGGTTTAGTTTCACTTTGTTCGACCTTAATTAGAACAAAAGCGACACAAGCCACATTTTGCGAATACACGAAGGCGAAGATGCAGAAGCATTCAATCAACAAAAGTGAGTAGATACTTGGTGGTTGGCACCCGTATAGATAACAGCGTACAGAGAAAGAGCGGCAGAGCGATGCGGTTAACCCACATGGAATTAATGCAACCATCCCGTGGGGCTTTTGGGCTGTGTAGGGCTTAACAACTACAACAATAGACTGTTGGAGTGCATACACACATTCGGAGTAATTGTTATGCGGCTCCGAATGCACTTTGCCCTCTATGGCTATGCGGATTTTATTACCGCAGACAATGCAACTGTTTGTAGTGGGTATCCGTATATCTGTCACATCTCAGATACAATGCAACGACAAGTGCAGGAGGGAATCCCTGGTGGGGCATACCCTCATCCACACCAACATCTCAATGCATGAAGAAGACGAACGTTTCCATTGAACCAGATTGCGATTCTTTTTTTCCATTTTCCATATCACTCCGCATTCGCTCTTCAATTCCATTTCGTGAAATGTGACGATGTTTGGGAATTGGGGACAAACTCATTCATCTCCCGAAGATACAGAAACAGAAAGGCTAATCGACACGGGGGGATGAAACATGATGCGCCTTCTCGGTTTTGCCAATCCTCAGCGAAGAGGAACCCAGATGTCAAATGGAGGAAGTATTCGAGGCAAATTCGGTTCCGGATGGGTAACGGACACTTCGACAGGGAAAAGGCAAAAAAAAAAAAAAATTGATTCTCCCGCTGATTGGTGTGACAAAACTGCAAAGTGATAAACGTTCGTTTGGCGTGGTGTCGATGAATATGGTGAGTGATTTGAGGCAGCGCCCCAGCTCCATTAGTCAGCCAGAGTTAGCTCTGTGGTGGTAAATTGGGAAATTGTGGCCTTTTGCCGGGAAAAAAACAAGGAAATGAGTTCGGAACACGGATGAGTGGGATTTGGAATTATTTCGAAATCTGAATGGATGATTGCCATGGTTTGGGGAAGTCATAAATTCACGAGTTGTCGGTTTAAAATGAGAACCCCTTGTTAAGCTGTAGGGGTGGCATGAAAACATACAGAGATGAAAGAAAAACCGCCAGCAGGACGGTGGTAAAATTCACAGAGAAAAAGCGATTTTTTAAGGAAGTTGATTTTTGTCGAAAGCGTTGCATACATATAGGAGCACGTAGGCATAAAAACTTCTGGATTCTACTAAAACACAGAAGAAACTGCATGTAACTTTCTTCGACTATTTACGGCTGAAAAAAGAAGTCGTCTGCGGCGATTGAGCGGCCTAGTGATTCTCAACAGTTACTTCTTCGACGACTTAGAGAATCTGAAGAATGTCGATCTTAAAGTACTCCTGAGATTCATACTCAAATCTGGGTGATTCTATAGTAGATAGACAGACTTCATATCATTAAGAACTAGAGGATGTGGTTTCAACGGAGCTTAAGAACCCATGAGATTCATACTAAACCTATGTGGCTCTAATATAAAGCGCGGTCTATATCTTGTCTTCGACAGGTGTGCAATGGATGGTCCCCAGTAAATGGACACAATGGACCCAACTGATGGTCTATGTGAAGCTGTGGCAAAAGCCATAAGAGCACCCTTTTACCTACCTACCTACCTAAAAAGTGCTTTGAAATCTAAGGCAAGCGGTTGAGGTGATTGTGACAAGATGGATCCCATAGGCCAACGAAATATGGTGCTCCAGGGGGATTTTAGCTGTCAAATTTGATGTGTCAACCAGCGATCTCCTGCTAACAATGGTGTTGTGGAAACCGGGCTTTATATTTATAAAACGCGAGCTCACACAAAAATTTCCCACCATAGCACTAGCTGTGCAATAGAACCTTGGCTTGTCAAGTCTAAGAGGAAGATTTGACAAGAAAACGCTGACAAACACTGATGCTCCATATACAAGGTGGCGCAAAAGTAATCCTCCTATCAGAAAATGCTATAAATTTTGCGATTGGCCCCTAATGTCAGTTCTGTTTTGACATTTGTGTAGTAAACACATGCGAAATACACGTTAATAAACAATGTTACGCTACACTGCTCCAGAACGCGGAATATTGGTGACTATTTACTTGAGCAATAATCGGTCGGTGACTTTGGCACAACGTGAATTTCGTCGCAGATTTCCTAGCCGTCCAACGCCTACTGGTGAAACACTGCGACGTTTAGCCGCGCCTCGAAGAGACTGGCACAACACGAGATGCTGCCAGGCGTGGCAGACCCCGGAGTAGCCGTTCTGCAGAGAATATTGCTGCTGTAGCCGAAGATGTCATCGACCAGACGACGTGCCACGCAAATGGGTATCAGTCGACGATCTTTACAGCGAATTTTGACCGCCAATCGCGTCTAACATATGCTCAAGCCATCCTTAATCACCACCAAGAGGAAGATGATTTTTCATCAAAAATAATCATGAGTGATGAGGCCCATTTCCATCTTAGCGGGTACATAAATAAGCAAAATTTACGCTTCTGGGGCACTGAAAATCCGCGTGTAACCCACGAAGAGCCATTACACCCGCTCAAAGTCACTGTATGGTGTGCTGTTTTCGCTGGAGGAGTCATCGGACCTTTTTTCTTCGAAGACGTCGCGGGCCAAACGGTTACGTGAATGGTGAGCGCTACAGAGCAATGATCGACGAGTTCTTTTTGCCGCAACTTGATGAATTGGGATTGGAAAACATGTGGTTCCAACAGGACGGTGCAACGGCACACACTGCACGTGCCACAACCGATATGCTGAAGGATGCATTTCCCGGGCGGGCGCCTAATCTCCCGTTTTGGCGGTTTGCACTGGCCAGCAAGATCGCCTGATTTGACCGCTCCAGACTTCTTTTTGTGGGGCTTTTTGAAGTTTATGTCAACAAGCCGACAGACTCTTGCAGCTCTTAAAGACAATATCCGTCAAGAATGTGAATGTGTTCCTATCGCCGGAAGTTTTGGCCAAAGTGATGGAAAATGCCATAAAAAGGGCTCAAATGACAATCAACTGTGGCGGCGGCCATTTACATGACATCATATTCTCGACTTGATGTAAAAAAAATTAAAAGACCAAATAAAAATAATCCACAAGAAGAATCAAAGTTTTTCGTTTTTTTTTTTAAATTACAGCCAAAAAACATCGGAAGGTTATTTTTGCGCCACCTTGCACCTTCGAAGCTCACCAAGATCTTTTTTATAAAGAGTCTAAATTTCGACTGCACCTTCGAAAAGACGCCACGTCATGTTTTTTTTGTGACTTAAAATGGTTAACAGCCTTCAGGTTACTTCCCCATGATTTTCGGCAGCAACTCGGGCCGATACTTGAAGCAATGGGCGCATCAATTTACAACTTTTGTTGCTAATCGTCTTTTCACATGCTGGGCAAACTCCAAGCTGTTTTTGGATATAGATTTTATGTACGCAGCTAAAGCGCGTCTGCTTTGTCTTCTACTAAACGGGAATTGCAACAGCAACGTTGGTTCAACTATCTGGCCCAGATTTAAGCAATAGCTAGCTGCCTTTATAGCTGCGCATATCCAGTTTTGTTAAGGTAGCTCATTAATTGAAAGCGCGGCCATCATTAAATTTTTTAACAAACTATAGGCTACCTTGTGGCACTCCAGATGTGTTCAAGAAGCTTATTGCTCACGGTGAATATGCGCTCCAATCAGCTGGGCCCCTATCAAGCTGCCTCTAGTTGCACACCCCAAGTTCCTTGAAAAAAGTCTTCCATTGAAAGCGCGAATTAAAACACTTGTTTCTTACTTTTAAAATTAAACAATATTTATTTGGAACTATGTCCTTTATTATTGAAATACTTTTTACTAATTCTAAAAGGAGCTTAAGGCTACTATGTAGTTACAATAAGACTGTTGATAAATTCATCATACAGTCGTATTTATATACTTTTCTTATCTATCTACAAGGAGACCCAAGCGTACAATCGTCTTGCTTGATAATGAAGAAGAGATAATATTCCAACATTGTATACAAACGATATTATCTCTTTTACATATGTTATCATTGTAGCGTTGTGTGCAAGACTGTACTAGAGACTAAAGATATCATTGAATACAAATAATGTTATCTTTTTTCTCAATATGTTTTGCTATGGATACTTAACTCCCCCCCTTGTTAAACGAAATCGTCCCGATTTTTCGACGCTATTTTTAACATTTCTCTTTCATAAGTTTTGTTATATGCGTCAATCTTTTTTTGTTTTTGACGATCTGTTATACATTGTATAGTTTTTATCATTACGTACGTAAATGCTAGAATAACAATCAGTGTTACAATTGTGTATATAGTTGATAATATCGGTTTTTCTTCAAAAGGAATAATTAGTTTTTTTAAAGTATCTATGTTATCGAATTTGTACATTGTATCTTCTTTAATTATTTGGTCGATGTAAGACTCTGAATTATGATTTCTTAATATAACTTCTTTAATTTGCTTATGCATGTTTTTGTATATTTTATCGTCTAGATTTATAGTATTTTCATAAGTAACTAAGTTTATACCATTAATTGTTTGATTATTTAACTTATGCTTACCGCTTAATAACATAACACCGGATTCAATTTCTAAGTCGTAATCGTATTCTTGTTTAATGTTGCATTTTGAAGTTATATTCTTTAAAAGTGGAATAAGACAATTTTCTTCTTCAAAGTTAATTTCACAAATGTTTTTACTTAGATGATTTTGACAATTTCTTGTTCTTAAATAAGTTTGGTTACATAAGGCAATTGTTTTATCTGTAATGATTTTTCCATGTTTTGAATTTAAAGGTGTTACTTTATACAATTTACATGATTTAATTAGAACTGGATATTTATATATTGTGATGAAGAATTCATCAGTTCTAGCTAATAATATTTTAGAGTACTCAAGTATATTTATTATGGGTACTTGAATTATTTCATGTTGAATAATATTTTTAATGTCATCTAAGTCTAGGCTTTCTGATAAATATTCATTATTTTTTGCTGCATTAATTGTTCTGGTCAATAATAATAATTGTTCGTACACTTGTTCTATTACTAAATGTTCTTTAAGGCTCTGACCTTCGAATTGTTGCAAAATTTGTTCAAATCTAGAATTTATAGTTTTTTGTTTATTATTGTTTTCTATGAGATTATTTATACTCGTTTCTATGTTAACTAAGTCATAATGGTCAGGATTACCAAACACATATTTGAAAGCTGTTCCTAAAAAGTTAATTGATCTAGTATGCCTAGTATGTTCTTGTAATTGGTCTGCTAAATTCTTAATTTTACTTAACCAAATTTTTTCTTCTTGTGTAGGTTGATATTTACTAGTTACGATATTTACGTAAGGTTGAAATATCGAAGTCAGGTTGGTGGCATGTAACAAATAAGTTTGTTCTTTGAATAAATACACGTCATCTGTTTGCGTAAGTATAAACTTCTTGTTTAGTAACTCAGTTATTTGAACGTTTCCTTGCCCTTCTTGACTCTGTACAATTCCTAGTAATGTTAGGAATATTAATATTTTCGTCATCTGAAAAATGATAATTCTTTATGTTATCCTTGTGAATTTTTATTCCTTCTTTAGAGATTACAGTGTCTCCTTTATCTTCTTCTACTATTCTTGTTATGTATCTGGCGTTAGATTTCTTTCTAAGACCTGTGATTCTTACCATTATCTTATCTCCTTTTTTATACTCTCTGTGTCGAGTTCCTTTATTTAGACGTTCGATCACTTTTTTGGATGCTGAGTTTAGTTTATTTATTATAATTTCACTATTGCTATATTTATTTTGATTAAAGAAAATGTCTCTAGGTTTCAAACCGGTAACTGAGTGTATAGAATTATTTAATTCACGCACTGTTCTAAATATTTCTTCGATAAGTCTTGTTTTATTCTGAATTGTGAATATTCTAGACAGTTCAGTTATTGTACCGTTTACACGTTCTACCTGACCGTTCGCTGTCGATCTGTATACTGGAGTTTCTACTTTAGTTATGTTGTATTTCAAACACATTTGGTTCACCATTTCTGTTTTGAATCCCTTCTCGTTATCTGTCATGAGTCGTTCACATTTTGGGAAATAATTAGATAAGACCTCTTCCATAACGTCGTACAGTCTGTTTCGAGTTTCGATTTCCCGAAGGATTGTATATTTAGAATACTTATCTACTGTTACAAGGAAAGTATACTTGTCGTTGAAGTATATGTCCATATGAATGTGTGTTCCCGCATGTGTTGGTATTTCTGAATTATTCAGAGGTTCTCTGATAGGTTTTCTTTCATATTTTCCAAATAGACATGCTATGCATTTTTTGTTGAAACTCTTTGCTTGTTTATTTAGATCGGGCCAGTAATATTTCTCTGAGATTTCTTGTATATTGTTACGTAACCCTCGGTGTGCTCTTTCGTGAGTTACCCTTACAAGTTTTAGTTGTTCCTCCAAATTTGTCACGTCTTGAAGTTTTCTTGGTGTGAATATAAATCTTACTAGTGGGAATTCTTTTTTTATGTTTTCACCATATTTGTATATGTTTTCAAATTTCGTATGCAAAGCTACAATCTTTTGGGGTTGTATAACTTCTTTCATCTGCCTTAGTAAAGAGTCTTTGTCCTTAAACTTTATTATGAGTCTTATTTTGTTACTAAAATAGATTTGTGTTTCGATATTATTTGTTATATCTTCAATAAGTTCGAACTGTGCAGTGTATGCATTAAAAGGCTGATTCACAGTTTTTATTATATCATTAGAAGAACTTTCAGCTGAATGTGCTGTTTCTATGGTAGAAGTATTTATGCGTTGACGTGATAATGCGTCAGCTACAAGATTTAGGTTTCCTGGTTTATAAACTAATTTTGCTCCAAAGTCTTCAATGATTCCCTTCCAACGTTTCAGCTTTGTGTTGGGATTTTTTCCTGATACAGAATATATAAGGCTCTGGTGATCGGTATATATGGTTAAGTCTGCTATACCATATATGTAGTTTCTGAGTTTTTGTAAGGACCATATGATCGCTAATAGCTCTTTCTCGTTTGTGCTATAGTTCTCTTCTGTCTTACTCAGTGTTCTTGACAAGAAGTGTATAGGTTGCTTATTCTGACTTAGTACGGCTCCAATAGCTATGTTGGATGCATCAGTAGTAAGCTCGAATGGTTTACTATAATCCGGTTGAAAAAGTTCGACTTGTTCTTTCAAATAATTTTTTAAAATTCTAATCGCTTCTAATGCTGAATCATTCAGATTTAACTTAATATTTTTACTTTGTTTTTTGTTTACTTTACCGTTATCTCCTCGTAAATATAATGTCAGGGGCTTGGCTATGCTTGCGTATCCTTTTATAAACTTACGATAGTAACCTGTAAGACCTAAAAATCCTCTCAAATCCTTTACCGTTTGTGGGACTGGAAAATTTTCTATAGCTGCTATTTTCTCAGGGTTCGTAGTGATTCTACCATGTCTGATTATGTGACCTAAGTATTCTACTTCTTCTTGAAAAAACTTACTTTTCTCATCAGATATTTTTAATGTGGCTTTATTGAGTACGTCGAATACTTGACTTATGTGCTGTATATGTTCTTCCTCAGATGAAGAATATATCAATACGTCATCAATGTAAACGTGTACGAATTTACCTACAAAGTCTCTCAAAATGTCGTCCACGCATCTCTGAAATATGCTTGGTGCATTTTTGAGCCCGAAAGGCATTCGTTTAAAATGATATTTTGCGCCATTTATAGCAAAAGCTGTTTTTTCTTTGTCATCTGTTTTGATTTTAATTTGGTGGAAACCTGACTCCAAATCTAATGTTGTAAAGTACTTGGCTTTACCTAAATTTTGAATTGTCATGTTGACATCCGGAATGGGGTATCTGTCTGTTACAGTGTGAGCGTTAAGTTTTTGGAAATCAACAACCATGCGCCGTTTTGGTTTTCCTTTTTCGTCCAAACCTTTTTTAGGTACTGTCCATATGGGACTGTTATAAGGACTATGGCTTTTTTCTATTATATCGTCATGTAAGAGTTTCTGTATTTCTTTGTTTACGAATTCGTTATCTGCTATGGGATATGGATATTGTTTAACATAAACCGGATTATCATTGGTCGTCCTAATGCTTGCTTCTATAGTATCTGTAAAGGGTAACGGTCCTATGCTGTTATTAATCTTCATCAGTCTATCTATGTCTGCTTTATAAATATTATTTTCCCCAATTATGTAATTAATTTTCTGAATAGATTCGACACTGCTTATGGTAGTTAGAGTCATATTACTGAAATTTATTTCCGCGTTTAGAACTTTAAGTCCTTCATATCCTAATATCATATCAAAAGACTGAATATCCTCTAATTCAAAAAATGTTATATTTTTCTTTAATATCCTAACTACTTTCTTTGTATCTACCATAGAATAACCATGCATTGTTTTTATTTTTATAGGTTTAATTTTAATTTTTTTGCTAGAATCGCATTTTCTATTAATGTAATTATGGGTTGCACCAGTATCAATAAGAATTTTATAAATTTTCTTAGAAATAGTACTAGTTAAATTTAAGCAGGGCAACCCGTCTACTAGTTTAAATGATCTATTCTTATGTTATTATTTACCATACATTCCGTTTCATCTGCTTCTGCATATGTACTGCTGACATCGTCTCTGCGTTGTTGTCGGGAGTTATTTACTCTCTGCTGCTTGAAGTTCTGCTGATAAGATCGTTGCGGTCTGTTGTGTGTGTTGAAACTCCCGCTGTGTTCACGTTTCGCTGGTGGATTATATACATCGGGTTTGTATTGATTCCAATTTTGTCGCTGTGCATGTACAATTTGTCTCGAGTTTATCTCCATCGGCTGTGGTCCTTGATTGTGTTGCTGCATATTATCGTATTGCTTCTGGGGTTGATAATTCGTTGTTTGGCTCGAATAATTTGGTCTTCTTTCGTTTCTGCGTTCATGTGGCATATTTTTGTGGTGCTTATCCTGAGTGAGATGTAAATGCCTGTGCACATTATCATGTTCTATTCTGCGAGCAATTGCGAATGCGTGTTCTAGATCATTTATTGTAGCTGAATATAATGATCCTCTTGTAAAGTTGTCACTCATACCATCAATGAATATACGAACTGCGTCGTCGTTAGCATTTTTAATTAGTCTGTCGATTATATTCGGCGGATCACCTGACATAGTGATTTTTGATATTATTAAATTGAGATTTTTATTTATCTCGTCGTGGTATTCAGACAGTGTGCTTCTTTTTTGCGTGATGGCTTTCATCATGTCTTGTAGCACGTATAGAGGTTCTTGATTAGAGTACGTATAATCTAATCTGTTACGTATCGCCTCAAAATTAAAAATTGTGTTATAATTAGTTAACACATTCGCGGCTGCACCCTGTATTTTACTTTTCACTATAGTCAATGCTGCTGCGTACTTACTGTGTGTTTTGAAGTTTTTAATGCTGTCCATTAATCTGGATGCTTCTTCGCGCCACGACCGATAATTTGATTGATCGCCGTTGAAAATAGGTAGGCTTTTAAATGCGTCTAACTGTATTTCACTACCATCTGTATATGTGGTTCTTATTTCCTCTAGCACAGGTATGTTTGGTACTATGCCTAATCCAGATTTTACTTCATTTAGTTTTGTTTCTAAATTAGTGTTTATTTGATTTTGGTTAGTTATTATTGCTGCTAACCTTGCATTCTCTGTGCGTGTGTGCTCTAGGGTTTGTGTTACTGTGTTGCTCCTGGTTTCTAAAGCTTCTAATCTTGCCATTAATACTGCGAGTTGTTCCATTTTGAACTCGTGTCTGTTGTCGTCGAATTTGTGTGTTTTTTTTCTCCACATATACACTTTCACTGAATTGCTTTGCTGCTTCGTACGAAGAAGCTATATTTGTACCTGCTATGCTAGGTAATTCTTGTAACCGGTAACGCGAGTGTTCTGTTTATACTAGATTTCACTACTTGTTCCCGAGGTCCGCTCGATTGAAGTTAAAAAGTATATTTAACCTCCTGGCAGGATCGCCAATTAAAACACTTGTTTCTTACTTTTAAAATTAAACAATATTTATTTGGAACTATGTCCTTTATTATTGAAATACTTTTTACTAATTCTAAAAGGAGCTTAAGGCTACTATGTAGTTACAATAAGACTGTTGATAAATTCATCATACAGTCGTATTTATATACTTTTCTTATCTATCTACAAGGAGACCCAAGCGTACAATCGTCTTGCTTGATAATGAAGAAGAGATAATATTCCAACATTGTATACAAACGATATTATCTCTTTTACATATGTTATCATTGTAGCGTTGTGTGCAAGACTGTACTAGAGACTAAAGATATCATTGAATACAAATAATGTTATCTTTTTTCTCAATATGTTTTGCTATGGATACTTAACTCGCGGCCATCATAAATTGACAGAATCAACAGTAGAGGATCAACATAGCTACCTTGTGGTACTCCAGATGTTGCAGTGATTATGCTTCCTCCTTACTTAATTTTAAGACCGCCTTAGCGGGTACGTTGCAATGGCCTAAAATTGAGCCGCATATAGGTACGAATCAGATAGAAACCCAACTTTGTCCGCCCTTCCATTGAAGCGATCTGTGGCATGGGACTTTCAGTTTAAACTGGTAGCATCTCCGACAGGTAGTGGTACCCTTCGTAAGAACGAACAGTGACTGCTCGCTTGCATCCCATCCGATCCGGCACATTTCCCGCCTAACCCGCATTCGTATCGTTCTACCACTACCATTCGTCTACGTTTGCCTCATAAATCAGTCGCCGAGAGCCCACTGTCGGCCAATAAAAGCGAAATCCATTTTTGTAAAAAAACCCAATAAAGCAACCCGAATAAAAAATCGAGTATCCATCACATTAGCCGTTGCGATAATGTCCTTCTTGTCACTTGACGCTCCCTCGTACCGCACACACATTTATAAAGACAAACCTTACACGGTATTCAATTTACTATCCATCACTGCTGATATAGACCACACCTTCAAATCCACAGTCAAGATAATAATTTCCACTTTTCCCAAGGAGTGGACTACATTTCACCGAAGGAATTCCGAAACCACACGCACGCCGCCATTGAGACAAAGTGTGTGCGGCCACCTTCCACATAGTTGATATGCAAATTTCCCCATTACCCCTTGGAGTTTACAATTTATTCGAGTTTTTAAATTTACAACTTGTGTATGGTAATGCATTTGCAACCACCAACCAGCATTCGGGTGCATGTAAGCTGGGTGAATTCATTTCTCATCGGCTATGGCGTGTGTATCTGCTTGGATTTGTAGAACCAGCATATCTACACAGAGCTATCTTTGAGGCAGCACAATAAGTTGTGGCGACGTAAAATTGGATTAGACGCAGTGCACTCTGGGTGACATGGCAAACTATTTCCGGCGTCGACAGCAATACAAGTTTCCTCTAACCCAAGCACAGTTATAAAGCTGCTCATTAGCCTGTGATTGATTACTATAGGCGACATGGCTGTGTTGGAAAGTTTGCCCGCCCCTCGCTTGCATCAAATTAGGGAACATTCTCGTGGATCTAAATTGATTTTCCGCGTTCACTTCCTTTCTGAAGCTAACCCCAGTAATTACCCCTTCGTTATGCCATCGAAAACAAATACGCCGATACCGATGTCACGGTTCCGCGACAACATTAACACCCCCTTAAGTGGTGAGAGTGTGTCGCCCGCCCTAATTAGCTCTCATAATTCATTATTTGTACGCACATTGTGCGTTGGTCCTTTCAATTGCCATCTATACCGAGTTCTCCGCACTCAATATACCCTTGGAATTTGTGATTAATATATCCCAGGAGCCATGAAGAGTTATGTAATCAGCGGAGCCGCCATCATCACTCCCGAAGGACAATTGTAAAAGTTGATTATGCCAGTAATAATTATTGAGTGCGTCACGTCGTCCGTTGGTGGGGGAGGGAATAAAGTGTCCTTCGAAACTCTACTTGCGGTGGATAATAATTTCCCCCCAAAGAATCTAATTTCAGGGTTCACGTTGCTTTTGTTTAAAAGGTTTTTCGATATTTTTTTCCATTGTAATGTCGCGTGTGGAGGATTTGTGTTTTTTTTTGGAGCAAAAGTTAGGAAATACGTTCCATACGACTAACGTGCTGGGAGGGTGTCCTTTTGGGTTTGTTTTGTATTTTTGTTTTAAACCTTGGATTTATTTTTGGAGTTTGGCGTTGCCATTCTTTGGCCTATGAATATTTTTATCGTTGTTTTTTGTTTTAAATTAAAAGTTTCACACGTCTGTGGTTTAGATTCGGAGTTGGTTTCCGGGGGTTGGTTTTGGGTTTTATTGGGAGCTACTTGCTATGCTTTACGGGTGGATCGCAATGTCACAAAAAGTGGCGAAAAAACATTTTTGAAATGACGTGTTTGTTCTGTGCCGATTATTCGGAGTTTATTCCGAAACTACACCGAAAGTGTATTTAATTGATGTTTTTACAACAGATTGCCGAGGGAATGGACTGGGGGTGGTGGCGGATTAATAACTAGGGCAGGCAAGTGTTCTGATTTAAAGACGGGCTCACCGCGGTCAGGTTTATGGAAACCTTTTACAGATGCACTTTAAAGCTCCATAAATGAACTTAAGTAAATTAAGAACTAAGGGATGGAATGGATTTGTGGACAGGTATAGTTTGTGCCGAAGAAATTACATAATATCTCTATTTTCGCAGCTATTTTAGTCGTGGGTTCAAGGTACATATCCTCCGTAAGTCGTTTGCTGAGGTACAAGTCGGAAGATGAGGACATACCTAAGATATTGCGGTCATGTTTTTTGAGATCTGAGCTCTAAGCTTTCGAACTAAACTGCGATCCACAAACAGTCTGTGGGCAGCTTTTTGGCACACAAACATAGCCTCTAGGTCTATAAGCTGTAGTCCGATATTTGATGGTGTTTTGCTTTTGGGCTATTTATCAGGGAAGTTGATTAGGCTTTTGTTAGACCTCTTCCTATTGGACCAATATTGACTTGATTATTCAAGATGAAGCTCGCCAAACAAATTGGAAAAAGATTCCCTAGGGTAAGAGAACCTGTTTTGGTTCAACTTTCGATGAAGAAAGGTGTAGAGTTAACTTTCTTACGATTTGTATTCAACTGACATTGACTTCTCTATCACAGACAGAGACAGACACTCCAATTACAATGGAGAACAGGCCGATTAAGAATAGAGTAAGTTCACGGTCTGCGTTGGCAAAGTCTTGGCATCAATCTCTGGAGTCTGAAAGTCTAAATATTTTGATGTTATCTGTCTGTATTTTTAATGACGCAATAGTTAATACTAACAACTAAAGATGGCGCTTACCAGGCGCTTGGCAGGATGGATTAGCCAGCCACTCTGGATGTTAAGCGCTGGTATCTGCGGCTAGTTGCTTTCAGTTGTTCACAGCTGAGTTAAGTGAGGTAGCCTTTAAATTTAAATTTTACTCGTGACCATCGTTTGTTTTCACAATAAATAATAAGGGACCCTGATGGCAGCATTGAGGTAGTCCAGATAGTGAGAAAAGTTGTCACTCCAAAGCAGAGTTGCTGCTGAAAATTTTCAAAAAGGGTCCCGAGCCAAAAAAAGACATCCACATAAAAAACTAATATAACAAAAAAAAAACAGAGCAGCAAAGACATTTATTTATAACAAAAAAATCTTTTTGCATTGTTTTTCGTTAAATAAATAACAAAATCTTGCCTAATCTGAAAAGGGGGAATTTTAATAATTTTTAAAAGAGTGGGGGCCAAGGGTATTCAGGCTCAAAAAGGGGCCAATTTGCTTATTAAGGGGCCAAACGGCAACGCTGCTCCTAAATAGAAATTTTAATTAATAGGCTTTAACAGGTAAAAAGTTCGATGGGTCGATTCACAGAGATTGGAAGAAAAGATTGATGAGGCAACCCTAACACGAATACGATCTTCTTACAATTTTTTCTTCTAAAGCTCTTTACAGCAGCAAAAGGAAGTTTGAAATGAACCAAAAAAGGTGACAGCTTGAGGGTGAAAACTAGTTCAGAAGATGAAAGTGTCTAAAACAGATTTGAAATGAATGCAAGCCCAATCGAAGCTCTTAATTTCGCCTGTGCCATTCACTAAAAAAAATCTTTTCCCATCAAATAGGACGGCTTACAATTTCCGAATTTTGTATAGTCTTGCGTTTGGTATGAGTGGTTGATTACGGGTAGCCGTAATCATCAGCATTCCCCTTGCGAAGTATTCATCAGAACTAAATTGTCCATCAAAACCCAATCCAATTCACCATCAGGTTGTACCTTACGTTTTGCAATTCCTAGCACGCTTCGGTACCCTTTCTTTAATGCACACCCAATCTGCACCTTTTTTCCAAATTCCCAGGAATCTACAATTACCTCATAACACCGGAACCTCGATACCAATCAGTTCCAGAAAAAAAAACTCACAACCAACCGCCTTCCCCGCCGCAACAAATTTCCAATTCACGACAAATAATCGAAAATGTGTTGAGCATTTTTTTCCAATCACATCCCAAAGGATGTTTTAAAAAGAAAAACTCATAATTCTTCAACATAAATCTGTTAGTAGGATTTCCTGTGTTTGGAAAAAAAAAACTCAACCAAAACAGCCGACAGTTAATACCCAAGCAAAACAAATAGAAAAACAAAAAATCACTGTCACGCTTCAAAGTTCTATGTTGTGGCCGCATCTTCTATTCCTAACGTGTGCCTAAACAATTCCTGGAAACTATCGTATTCTCCCAACACACTCACATACACAGAATGCGTATACTGAGAATCTGAAACTCCCATGGCCATTCATCTGAGCCCCATTCCTGTACGCGCTGGCTGCAGCAGTAGGAGCATTTCAATTGAAACTACATCATGGCTCATGAATTTTTGATCAGCGAATGTGAAATTAAAAATTCCATGTGTGCGGGGTGGAGCAGGCAGATTATGAGGACATTTATGTGCATAACTGAGTTGTGCGCTGGATGCGTGCGGTGGCTCACGCGTGTAATTCTATTTGAGTTTAGCAAAATGTCGTCCTTTTACGAGCGATATACTTCTCATTGTATGACATGTGTCAATGCGAAGAATTGATGGGCATCTTGTGACGTTGCAGATTGTCAGTGGGTGTCTCGCTCTCGCGTGTTGGTGCGGTCAGTTTCGGAGAAATGGATATTCAATACAAGTCCGGGAATGAGGTATGACAGGAATGTTTGTGGTGTACATCAAATAATATGATTGGCATGGTAATATAGATCCGGGAGCGAAATAAATTAAAAGGACTCGCTTCAACTACTTACTCGAAATTTGGTCTGCTCCTTTGCTTTTGGTTCTTACGATTTTTTGCTCAGTGCCGTTCCTTAACTCGAAGAATTCGTAGAGCGTAATCGAGAGAGCAAGATAGTACCCCTCCACTGAGAGTCTTACGAATTTTTACTCCGTCATAGACAGTGATGGGACTTCTACCACTTAAGTGGTATTTCTACCACTTTTTACACTTTCGGAAATTCTACCAACCTAAACTCGAAATCTACCACCTTTTACTCATCGCTACTAGCTAATAATATTTCTTTTCCATCATTGCATTAATTTGAAAATTATTCCTATACCTACTCGCCTTAGTTTTACCCATACAGACTCAGCTTTATGCTATCAGTATTTCTCTCTGAGATTTGCATCAGCAAAAACTTCCAGTCCAGTACACCATTTACTGCGCTAAAATTTCTATATTTGACTGTATTTGTGAGAGTGTGTTTTGCTATGTTTGGATATTTTGTGTTTAATGATGAGTTGAATCTATGACGTTTTTTTAGTAGTTTCAAAAACTTTTAATTTTCAAATAATATTTAGAGCTATTGGAAGTGAAAATGCGTAAATTCTTGGTTCCTACAGCAAGTTAGTGTGCTTTCTCTAATGCTTGCATTATTTTAGTGCAAGTGGAACATTTTATTTTCTACCACTTTTCTACCACCTTTTTTTAAGGCTATCTACCACCATTTCGCTTTTCTCAAGTCCCATCACTGGTCATAGATGATTTGAAATTTGCTGTCGTATTTGACAAAACCTTGCATACGTTTTCATTTTCAAAAAAAAATTTAATGTTCTCCTTAAGATTATTCGAAAGTGGCGACGAAATCCTTCCTCGCTGTAAGAAGGGTCAATCTCCTCCACATAATTCGCAATTCCATTAGTACAAACCCGTTCACATATTCGGATTCGTCAAAAAGAAGTTGGATTTTTTATCGCTATGTAGATGACTCAACTAGTTTTATTAGTAACTTAGTAGATTCTTCGAGTTTATCAGATATTGTAACGGCTATCGTATATTTTTGAATCATGTGTATAAATTTTTTATAGATTATTACAAAGACCTTACTTTTTCGAAAGCAAATAGTTGCATCGCACCGCGGATCGCATCGTCTTGTGGAGTTAAGACTCATTACAGAGCCATGTTTACCGACTTTTTTTTTTACTGAAGTTGAAGACATGGATTTGGACGACCTCTGGTTCATGCAGGATGGCGCTCCATGTCACTCAGCTCATGCCACAATCGATCTTTTGCGCACCAAATTCCCAAATCGTTGTATCAGCCGTCTTGTCGATTTTAATTGGCCGCCTCGGAGCTGCAATTTGACCCCTTTGGACTTTATGCCAACAATCCGAAAACGATTCAAGCACTAATCGTCAACCACGCAATCCATGAGCTACAGCCCCGATACCATCAATTCATTTTGTTCATTTTATGTCATTTTTAGACAAGAAATTTGTATTTGGCCCACCCTTTATAAGCCTACTTCAGTTGCAGTGTTATATTATCCATTATAATATCAAAATTTGTTTTAGTCGACATATTTTTCGTATGTAAAATGTTTATCAAATAACACAGAGCGCGGCCTAAAAATCTGGGCAGAAGTCGCATAGCTACACTACCCACCAACAGGTCTCAAAACGACAATTTAGTTCAACAGTACTGTAATCAAGTCCGACTTTTATGATTTGACTAAAAATGTTGGGGAAAATTCGAACAGTTTCATGATCATAAAAGTGTGCAGTGTGCAGGCAGTGCCTAATATTTCAACGCGTAGCTGGAAAATCTGAACATAAAATGCACTGCTTCTTGACCGAATAGGTCTAGCAAAATACCCAGTTAAATCTGTGAGTCTGTAAAGTGCGTTGATTTCGTTTCTCAACAAACGCAACTTTGTTAAAAAAAACGGGAGGCATTCTAGCTTTTTTTCTTATTCTCGACAAATGACAAATATTCTCGAAAATCATAACACGCGTCCACTGAGAACTTGCTAAACGGCATAATTTCTGTAAATCCCCATTCGGTACATCAATATGGTGAAGCTGGACCCTAAGCGGGCCTACCTATGAGCTAGGGTGTCCATCTGGGACCTTTCTGAAAGGAGAACATTTTGCTCTAGAGTCAATAAAAAAGAGAACTTCGAGGAAAAAAAAAAGAGAACATTCTGAATTTAAAAACACAAAACAATTTTATTTAAAATCACATAAACAATTAAAAATTAAATTTTTTTTCGGAAAAAAAAGGTAAAAATAAGTAAAACATTAACCCCCGTATTAATAAACAAATGTGCACAAGTTAGTTAGCTAATAGACATCAGATAGCATACAAAAATTTGACGTAACTTCTGAATAACGAGTTGATAACTTTTACGCAGCGTTTATTAATAAGGGGGTAACAAAATAAACATAAATATATTAGTTAATTGCTTAAAAAAGTATTAAATAAGTCTTTAAATTGTTTCAAATCACATAAGTAGCTGTTATTCATTTCGAAGCTGTTAAAACAAGCTTTCCTCTTCCTCAATGTCATCTTGATATTTTTCTTTCTTTTTAATTTTTTTTAGTATGGCTTTGTCGTTCAAAAGAATTTTATAGAAATCTTGACAGTAAGTTTCTCTATTGTTATAAACTACACAAAGAATAGATTTGATAGTAGATATTTTGAGTCTATTTCTTTCTTTGGTCCTGGAATTGCAAAAAAAAATCACAAATTTTGGAAAGCTCTGAAAAGTGCTCAGGATAATTTAAACTTTGAAAAAACTTTGTCCATTTTTCACTTGAAAGTGATTTATTGAAATTAATATCTTTTGAATTCTCCTTAAAAAAGTTATTTAAATCACAAAATGCATCAACACATTTACTATCATTTATAATAACTTTTTTAGAATTTAAATAAATAATAGTAGTTTCGACGTCTTCCCATTTTAAACTATTTTTTAGTGCCATCCAATAAAAACATGAAAACTCTTCCAATTGAACTGTCCATTTTTCCAAATATTCAAATGATTTTTGATAGTATGTTTATCAATCGCTTTTAAAACTGATTGCTTCTTTTGAATGACCAGTTTTCAAAAGGTTATTTATTTTTGTTTTTACTTTAATGGGTAGAAAAGCACTTTCTCTTCTATCCTTGAGTAAAAGCTTTAAATTTTTTAACACTGTCATTACTTCTAAAATTGAGTTTTTTTCTGCCTCCATCTCTTTCGATTTCTCAAAAAATTCATAAGTTATTGAATGTACGAAATATAAGAACGCTTCACTTAAATCAGATTGGAAGAATGTCAATAGCATTTTAGGGCAGTTAGGAATTGATTCAAAATAAGATTTTAACGCAGGAAACATCTCAAGCACTCGATTGACTGCAGGATACAGCGAAAGCCAACGTGTACCTGAATGCCTTAAAAGATTTTTGTGCTCCAATTCAGCGAAAGCACAAAATTCTTTCAAGGTTTCGTTTCGTACGGTGTAAATAGAAAAGTGGTTAAATATTTTTAAAACAATGGATTCAATATCTATATCCATACAGTCAAGGCCAGCTTTTGAGGCGTTATGTGTTATATGAACTGGGCAACCGATGCCTATCAGTTCTGTTCCTGTTGTCGAATTTAATTTATTAAATATGTTGCAGGTACCTAGCCTTCGAACTCCACCAAAATTAGTGTTGGTATTATCTGCCGAAAACGCTATACATTTTTCTAAAAGATTATATTTAACTAAACTGTCAATAATATAGTTTGATATAGTTTCTGAAGTCTCGTTTGGTAAAATGTCAAGATGAATTAACTTTGTTTGAATTCCATGTATTTTGCTAAAATATTGTATTAAAATTGGAAACATTTTTAAATTTCCATTATTACTTCCATTAGTTGACACGGAAATGTATTGAACTTCAGAAACATTGTTAATTATTTGATCTATACAAAAAGGTGCAATGACACTAGTTGCAATTGCCCTTATTTTAGTATGACCTGCGGTTACTTGCTTCACTATTGCTGAGTCGTCGAAAATTACCTTAAGCATTTTTGTGGAACAGTCGGACGAACGAAAGCTAAAGTTATGCTTCATGGTATGAAATGCCAAAGTACCTTCAACAGCTGCAATTTTGTCCTCCAGAATATTTGATTTTGGTTTTGGAGCAAAATACTGTTGAAGGTTCGTAGCACCACTCTCGGATCTGAGAATAGATTGGTGTTTTTTTGTTTGAATATGTTGCTCTAAGTCATATTTTCCTTTATTTGAGACATTCACATTGACTTTGCAGACAGTACACTGCGCCTCCCATATGGTTTTTGCATCTTTAATGAAGCATGCATATTTTGTTTGCATTTCTTCTGAAAAAATGCATTTTCTTTTTGTGGCCATCGCAATTGTTTTCTGTAAAAACGAAAGTTGATGAGCTCATGAAGACAATTAATTCACTTGAAAACTCACGTTTTCCGCAAAAAGTAAAATTAATTAGGTAAATATCGCCGCAAAATAAAACGAAAAATATAAGAAATGGTTAATTTTATTTGGAATTTGACATTTGACAACCACCGACTGCCACGGCAATGTAGTATGTAGAATGTAGTAGAATCGTTTGAATACTTGTAGTAGAAAATCTGCAATACCTTACACCGCAGTAATAGAATAAAGTTCAATACTTTTACTTTACACCATGGTTACATTTTGTTGAAAACAACATAAATTTATTTAAGTTGTTGAAAATTATTAAAGATTAATTAGAACATAAAAAAGTGACTTGCAAAGAAAAAAGAGAACAAAAAAGATCCTTACGGAAAAAGATAGTGTAAAAAAGATCGCAGCTAAAAAAGAGAACATGTTCTCTTTTAAAGAGATAAGATGGATACCCTACTATGAGCTTACATTCGACTACTTTAACAGTCTGATTGGCTTACAAATTCTGCATCTTTATATGGCTGGCTTTGAAAATCCATACATCCGCACATTCCTATTGTGAAAACTTACACCGTCAGCAGTTCTTTCTCTCGGTTTTTTTTTTATAAGTCGAAGAAGAAAACGCCCCAAAGGCACCCCTCTTTAAAGTCAATTAAATCTTTACAGTCCACACATTCTTTAACTAATAATTCACTAATGGCTACACTAACATCCTACAAACTGAAGCCAAACTCGGCACAAACTCTGTGCAAACGTCTGCACATAACTTTTCAATAAACAATAACTCTACTGGACGGAAGTGAACGTGTTCCAAACTCCCTTCCCGCGGCAACTTTATGTCTATCTAAAGGAGAGTGTGTGTCCGTATACATACGTTACGTGCATCTATCCATAAACAAGTGGTCAAGTGAGTGGATATATACTCCCTCCAGAGAATTGAAGGTACACAGAACACAGTATAGAACGTACAATCAAGTGGATACTCTCCTGTTGGTCCGTCTCAGCTGCCTCAAGACAATACCGAAGCTGTGAACTCGAAGTTTTTTTTCTACTTCTGTTTGCTTTTCTTCGGCAACTGTATGCGTACTTGAATGCACTTGATAGGACCAAGTAAAAATGAAAACAATTTCAAACGTCAAAACAAGCATACACGCACACATACTCAAACACACGCATTGTTCACATTCATCAGGAAAGCATTTTGTAAATGGTAATAATTATAGTCGAAAGCAACCTTTTTGTTGTTTTTTTTTGTTGGTGGTGACATCACGAAAACAGTTAAACGGGAACGAACAAGAGGCAAAAAGGGAGCAGCAACAGTGAAAACAGTTCAGAAAACTACTTAAGAAGATGAAAATCGTTTGTGTTCACACTTGTGTGTCGTGTTATACAAAAACACACAACAATTGATGGGCTTTTAAAATAAAACCGACATCCAGACCATAGATCATGATTGAGATGATTTTTTGGTGTGATTTTTCGGGCCAGGGGGTTTTGTGAGTACATTACCTTGGGGAATACAGGGGTGGTAAGGAAAAGTGGACGGAGTTGTAGTAAATTTGATTGCCACGAGAGAACAGTTGTACAACACAGTTTTCCAAAACTGATTGCTGAAAAGTTAACAACCAAAGACCCATTTAACAACAAATCGTTTTCATTACCACTAAAAATACAAGTCCAGTCAGCTCAATGGACATTTCCTGATTTGCCACCAAATGTCGGGAGATCTCCTCTTATAATGAAAGGTTCTACGATTGATCATCCAGTGATCGCATGCTTTGGGAATTTAATTTCCCACAACGATGACTGAAAATTCCCATTTCGCCACGCTGTAGATAACAAATATCCCACTGTCATCGCAGCCACGAAGTGAAAACGATGCAAACTGGGAAATTTCCCCCTCAAACTTGTCCCACTAACCTCACTTATTTTCCACAGCAAACACTCAGCTCTCTTCTGGCGATTTTTGACTTTGTAGTCGCAACTCTGTTGCTTCCAGTGAAGTCCAAGTTCCATGTTCACCTGGTCCAGTGCCAGTGTAACCCGATACACATATTTAATCATCCACCTCGACACTTATAAGTTCACGTTTCACTGACTCGAACACTCCGCTGGCTGGCTACTGGCGTGCTCAGTGAATGTTTACTTTGGTGATTTACTGAGAAGCCATCCCTCTAAATGCAATCGAATGAAGATGAATCGATTGGATTGTCTGTCTGATCAGAGAGCCGAATAAATGTTGCCACAACTGAGACATTATGCTTATGCATATCTGCCAGTTCGCACTTGATATATGGGCTGAGGCCAGAAATCTCTTCTCAGTATTTTTCGATTCTCTCACTCGAACGCGTGAAATATTGAAACCCTTATCGCAGATAGTATCTGGGTCGGGTGGTAGGGAACCATTTATCATCATCGCACGTTACAATAATGACACTTTTTCCTAACGCTTTGTTTATTTTTTGTCTACTTTCAGGTATGTTTACGATTCGCTTGATGGTTTATTGATAAATAGATACGCGCTCAGTTAGCGCCTCTTGGTGGGTACGTACGAACGACGATTGACTTTGGTTGGTTTATTATTTTAACTGCCATAAATTTGTAGTGTTTATATGTACGCTGCGATATGTATGGGCACTTCCAAAGAATTGTTGATTTTGTTGACGCAGTTTGGCTTTGGGATTTGTATTCATTTGCGTATAGCTTTGGGGTTGTATCTATTGGTGTTTTGTGTTCAACTTTGATGGTTTCTGGACTACACGTGACAAGTAAATGCTTTTCAGGAGACTAAGGTCAGGAACATGAATAATAATTTCAGAAATACCAAGAAATTTCCTAGGGCGAATGACCTTCAAAGACATCCTCGAACTACGGTCTAAGGATGGTAATCCAACAGAGCGATCACTGAACGTTACAAAATCGATCTCTAAGCTCAAGCTTTATAGGACACCGATTTGAGGAGCTTCTCTAAGAATAAGAATCACAAAACTAAGTCCAGTGACGGGGCGATCAGTGATCGATGCAACAATCGGTCTACCACGACTCAGATCCACTGTCTTATATGTCATCTGTATCAAAAGAAAGCAGTTCAAGCTTTATAGGACACCGATTTGAGGAGCTTCTCTAAGAATAAGAATCACAAAACTAAGTCCAGTGACGGGGCGATCAGTGATCGATGCAACAATCGGTCTACCACGACTCAGATCCACTGTCTTATATGTCATCTGTATCAAAAGAAAGCAGTTCAAGCTTTATAGGAGACCGATTTGAGGAGCTTCTCTAAGAATAAGAATCACAAAACTAAGTTCAGTGACAGGGCCATCAGTGATCCATGCAACAATCGGTCTACCAGGACTCAGATCCACTGTCTCATATGTTATCCGTATCAAAAGAAAGCAGTTCAAGCTTTATGGGAGACCGATTTGAGGAGCTTCTCTAAGAATAAGAATCACAAAACTAAGACCAGTGACGGGGCGATCAGTGATCGATACAACAATCGGTCTACCAGGACTCAGATATACTGTCTGATATGTTATCTGTATCAAAAGAAAGCAGTTCAAGCTTTATAGGAGACCGATTTGAGGAGCTTCTCTAAGAATAAGAATCACAAAACTAAGTCCAGTGACGGGGCGATCAGTGATCGATGCAACAATCGGTCTACCACGACTCAGATCCACTGTCTTATATGTCATCTGTATCAAAAGAAAGCAGTTCAAGCTTTATAGGACACCGATTTGAGGAGCTTCTCTAAGAATAAGAATCACAAAACTAAGTCCAGTGACGGGGCGATCAGTGATCGATGCAACAATCGGTCTACCACGACTCAGATCCACTGTCTTATATGTCATCCGTATCAAAAGAAAGCAGTTCAAGCTTTATGGGAGACCGATTTGAGGAGCTTCTCTAAGAATAAGAATCACAAAACTAAGACCAGTGACGGGGCGATCAGTGATCGATACAACAATCGGTCTACCAGGACTCAGATATACTGTCTGATATGTTATCTGTATCAAAAGAAAGCAGTTCAAGCTTTATAGGAGACCGATTTGAGGAGCTTCTCTAAGAATAAGAATCACAAAACTAAGTTCAGTGACAGGGCGATCAGTGATCGATGCAACAATCGGTCTACCAGGTATCAGATACACTGTCTCATATGTTATCCGTATCAAAAGAAAGCACCTCAAGTTTATATAAGACGCCAATCTGAGAGCAAGGATCACAAAACTAGGTTCAGTAACGGTGCGATCAATGACCGATACAAAGTTGAGGTGTTGGGCTCATAACGAGTTATAAATCGGTCAACGAGTGCCATGGGAACAAGGATCTAACAAAATAAGTTCGGTCACACAGCATCCCGATCACTGATCGTCAATTGATCTACCAGGACTCAGATCAACGAAGATCAGATCGGATCTCTTGTACTGAAGAACAATATAATTTGATTCGGTCGCTCATTGTGTGTCCAATGGATCAGCGCACATATTTCTATAAAGGTCCACTAAACGCCTAAAAACTCTTGAAGCCCAAAAAGGTACTTTAACTTTTACCACCGATTGCGGAACCCAAATTTGCACAGCTTCTTAAACCTCTGCTTCGGCCATTCGTTTCCCATCATGCGTACACCATTTGGCAACCCATTCCCACAGCAATTAGTACCAATCTATTTTCGTCCGCTTTCACGCTAATGTCGGCACTTAAATTGTTTCTATTTGACATTTTCACATCTATCAATCTATCTATTGGGACTGACCGACCACTCCCTACTTGGCGGAAGGTGCCTCTGTTGCTGATGCTGTTGCTATTGCTGCACATGGTGCCACTGTGCGGCTGCAAGCCGGAATGCGTTCGAGAACTCCCTGAAAATTGTTTCGTGCATTCTCAGCCCAGCAGCATCAGGGAACAGACGCAACACAATAAAACACCATGTTCAACAGAAAGCTAATTATAACCGCCTCTGTTTGATGTTCTGCAGTGCGTCGTCCTCGACCCCCTTCGCATCTGTCCCCCTTGGTGCGTGCCTGCATGTACTGCACTGACTGTGCAGTGTGCCTGTGCACCCTTCGATGAGTTTTCATCGGATTAAGGAACACACGTCGTTTGCATGGTGGCTTTGGCTTCTCTTTGTCGCCTCACACAGCACAGTGACGACAACGATGACGACAACAACGAGGACATTGATGCTGACGATGATAGTTTTGATGACGTTTGCCAAGACAGCTATTATCGGCTCTCTCGCAGTCCAGGTCATTAATATTTGTTGTGTTTCAATTTTGTTGTGAAAAGGGGGAAAAATCTAAGCGAATTCATCATTAACGCGCCCGTCCCACCGCCTCCCCCACTCACCATCGTCAGCGTCGGTGGAGGTCATTTTCGTTTTGTCCATTCTGGAAATAGATTCTCATCATAGAGCTGACAAAGCGAACGAAGTGCATTTGCAATTTGTTTCCATGTTGCTTTCTGGTGTGTTGCCATGGATTACCACGTTGTTTCTGATTTCTGCAAAAAGGCGAGGGATGCCGTTCGGTTAGAGGGTGGGGGAGGACCACTGGCTGGGCTTAGTGGGGCGTGACCTGATAGTTCACAGCATGAAAAGATATTTTCCTTTCATCGAAGTACTTCATCATCATCGTTGTCTCTCTATCATCGCACTCTGCACTTCGTACTCGTTTGCTTAATGGGACATTGCCGATGAATGATGCTGCCAGGATAACAAATTGCTGCATGTCGCTTTGCATTTTTATTGATTTTCATGTCAACCAGTGTTCGGAGAAGTGTTTTTTTTTTTCTTTGGCGCTCGAAAACACTACTTAAGTGGTGGAGAAGGTCATTCTGCTGAGGTGAAACATGAGCTTAAAGTAAATATTTCATTGGATTAAGTGAGGGAGGACACACGGTTTTAATGATGGTAAGTCGGGGACGACTCCTTTATAATGGCGAGGACTAAAGCCGACTTTGTCGCCATTTGTACACGTTGTAATCGAGTTGTTCATTTTTGAAACTTGAAACTTTATCGCAGGCTATAGGCGGGGGACTTACGAGTCTACCGAGAGGTACTGTATATATTTAAGCAGCTGTGGATGAAAGTTGACTTCGGAGAAAGTGGAGCAACTTAACAAATTTTCATCAACGTATAGAACTCACATTTGCATTCTCCCGAAAGATATACAGTGACAGGTGTTAGGAGGCTGTAGGCACAGGGTCTGACATAATTTATTTTGCATTTTTGTGGGGTATTACCAGTCACCCATGATTTGTTTGCTTCCCACTTTATCAATGCCCATATGAGTAGGTACCCACTTCTTTTACATTTGAAATTCAAAGTTAATGTTCGAATCAAGTCCGAATTTGAAACCGACTTAGATATGAAACAAATTGATTGTCCAAAACTTTGCTCTTCAATGTTCGCTACAGGAACTAACTTTATGCCTCCAAAGTTGCACTCGATTGTCGGTGTCGGAATGGGGTCCCACAAGGCTGCCTTTCTTGTCCAGTGCTTTAAATAAATATATTCCTGCAGACGTATGGCTTACCTGTAGTAGGTATATTTAAACAGAAAGCGTTGTTATAGCTTCAGAAAAGCCATGAAGTTCAATTTATTTTAGAAGAGTACCCCTTTTGGCAGAAATTTTTAATTTTTAAAACTGCTTAGATATTGAATAAAAGGTTCGGCCAGACCTGCTTCTTTCATTCACACTGCAAACAATGACTTCTGGTGTCTTTAAACCTCTACAAAAAAGTGAAGATTTGTGTCCTTTTACTGTAAATATGCTATTTAAATGGGGTCCCACTAGGCTGCCACCATCGGCCAGTCCTTTTAATAAAGGGCTTTCCAATAAGAAGTGTTATTTTGGTATTCAAAGAAAAATGCCATTTTTTGAGATAAATGATTGGATGTTTATTTCACAATAAAGAGGAAGGTATGCCGTTAATATGTGAAAAACAACATCCGGAAAATGGCCACCACGAGCACCCATACAGGACCATATCCTTTTCCTCAAATTTTCCATAACCCAATCGCAAAGTGGCTGCCCTATGTCCTCGATAGCCTCACGAATTTTATCTTTGAGGTCTTGAATCGACGCTGGGCTGTTGGCGTAGACCTTATCTTTCACGTGGCCCCAAAGGAAGAAGTCGCAAGGTGTTAAATCACAAGATCTCGGTGGCCAATTGTGATCACCTCTTCGAGAGATAACACGTTCCGGAAACTTTTCCCGTAAATGATCAATGGTTTCGTTGCTTGTGTGGCACGTAGCGCCGTCTTATTGAAAGTAAACGTTGTCCAGATCAATACCATCCAACTCGGACCATAAAAACGGTTTGTGGAATGCCCAATTCCAAAGAATGACAAGGAATGGACAAACCTGGGATTTCTTCAACACTGCTACAGCAGCAATATTCTCAGTTGTTCTTGAGCGACGTGCACGGGTTTTATTCCTCACATCACTAACTTGTCCCAACAGCTCGAATTGTTCCACCAATTTCTGTATTGCGGTCCGACAAGGTGCTTCACGACGACCAAAAAATTCTTTAGTTTTGCGAACTGTGACTGCAAGACTTTCACCATTTTTGTAGTGAATTTTAATTATTTCAATGCGTTGTTGAAGCGTTGTTGAAGCGTGTATCGTTCCATTTTTAGTAAAAGCTTCAAAAGTGACAGCTACCGAAATAGCGGGTCATTCACAATAACATCTCTCATTGGAAAACCCTTTGTTATCGGGCCAGGTTCAAGTATGATGCGATTAATCTTTTGTGCAACATTAACAAAGAAGTTGCCAAGTACAAAAATTTGGTAAAAAATGGCTCTAGTTCAGCAACTGCCCAGCGGAACTCAAAACAAAACAAACAGCTTTCAGAAAATGCATCTGTTTTGCAAATATGATCTCAGACGTTGTTCCGCCCTCCATTTAAGTGTTGCTATCCCCGCTACCGTACGAAATTTTCACATCATGTAGATTTTGCTCCATTTTCCGACTTTTTTTTTGAGTTTGAGTTTTTCAGCTAAAAGCTTTCTACAGAGAAAATTTGACCAAATTAATAAATAAAAATCAAAAAAATCCTTATGCGGACACAAACGAACAGAAGTTGTCTCGATTTAGGCATCCTAAACATGTCACTGCAATCGAGGTGATTTTTGAGGTTGCTGTCTTTGAAATCGTGAGGGGGAAGCTCAACCGAATTTGCTAAACTTCTGTCGGGTCAAAATGATATGGGACGACTTTCTGGTTGACGGAGTCAAAGCAAATAATTGATATTGTTGCCAGTGAGCTTAATTTGAAATGACACACGTTCGCCACTGAAACTACACTTTGGCCGTTAGCATGTGATCCCCCACTTAAAGAATTAACCACCCCCAGACCACTTTGAAATCCTCTTACCGGGAAACTTTTCCAAAAAACCAACACAAATGCCACTCTGTCTCTGACCAGGAACACTTTTTAAGCAGTTTTTTAACGAATTTAAGAAAACTTTGAAATTTAGCAATTTGCCCCAGCACCATCCCCTTGCCGACTGCCAATAGCATCCCTTTATTATTTCATTGAAACGAACAGTAAAAGTTAACCTAACTTGCTCTCTGCATCTCGTCGTATAGCTCTCCGTCTCCGGCATCTTCACGGCTGTACTCCATTCGGATGCGAGCACACCTGAAAGAATGTGCGGTAGCGAACAATAAACTTTCGCTTGAAGTCTGCCTCGGTTCGGTTGCTTCGTGGATGGTGGATGGCTGCAGCATGAACTTAATTCATGATTTGCGTTTTAATTCGACCCAACACACTCCTGCTGCTGCTGGTGCTGCTGCATCACATTCAACCACCCACCCTCAAGGTATATGCATCGTCTTGTGCTGAAAAATGTTTTCGATTTGAGCTTGTACTCGTATTCGTATGCCTTTCCACCACTCGCCCTATCTCTGGGTCGCTCCCACCATCACCAAGCTTGCCTAAGGGCGAGATAATAAATTTCTTTTATTCCTCCACTTTTGCGCTGCACTTGCAATTTAAAATTTAGCATTTAGCATAAAATGGGGGATGGGGGATGGGAGATGGTGGAGGGCGCGGCGGCGAACAACAATGGTAGGTGGAAATTTACGGGAAGCTCAAGTCTCATCACCATGCAAACAAATGGAATTTAAAGTTTGATTCCCTTGCAAGGACGACTGATAGACTGTGGGGGTGTACGACTACCAGTACAAGTACAAGTAAGTATGTAAATATATATATGCCAAGTCAGAGTACGAGAAGAAGTGGTAACTTAACTGCAATTGGTTTAAAGTGGTGTGCCAGGGAATACTTTAGGAATTTATGAGGGCATTTCCTCTATTCAACGTACACAGCCGGGACAAGAAGTGGTAGCTAGGTCAAGATGTGGAACACTCTATACCTATGCCGCACTGAGATGAAGTTTTGCGAATGAATGCGCCGGCTATACACAGAATTGAGGGACAACTTTCGAATCCGAGTACATGTGCGATACGAGACGAATATTTGACTTTTCGTCTGAGTGTGTAAATATTTGAAATGAGTTTCTATTTTATTTTATTTTTTTTTAATTTCCTTATCTCAGCAGTTCCTTTAGATTGTTCAGTTAACTGCGAGACCGCTGTGCCAGTATACGTTGAGATTGAGAGTCAAGTGGTTGGAGTGTGTTATTATTTTTAATAATTGGAAATATGGAAAGTTTGCACAACCGTTTCTAAAGCAAACGCCACAGTTTCAAATAAAGACAGAAGAAAACTCTGCTGTAGAAGTATATTTGACCATTTTATATCAAACGCTCTTTTGGGGCGATGCAACTGAAAAACGTAGGTATATGCTTTGGAGATCATCCTCTACACGTTCGCACAAGCTGATTGTCACATCATGCAGTTGAATTGGGGGCTTATTGAAAATGCCCACAGAATAATCAAGCGCGTGTACCGAAGAACTTAATAAAATTGTACAACAACCGTAGTTTGGTGTTCGAACATGAGAAATTCCATGTTCGTCCAAAGTAGTGTGTGCATTTTGCGGTTCCCGAAAAACTTTTTGGAACAACAACAAGAAAGGAAAGAGGTATGAAACTCTTTTAGGTCTGTTTCTCACACGAATTAAAATTTCCAACTTTAAATGTCCCTGTACGGTTTTCCATGTTTCTGAAAAAAAACCGCTCCGTAGAGGGAAACAGTTTTTAGATAATATGAACAAATTCTTACCTGCAACATGGTCGAACGGCTTTTGTTATTTCTGTACAGTTGTCAAAATATTCCAAATATTCGTACACAGTTCTGATATAGGTACGAGTACATAGGTTTTGTTTTAGACCTATGAATTCATGAATTCTGGCCTAAAAATTTGGTAAACAGTTTTTGTGAATTTCTGAACAGTTCCGAAAAATTCCACATTTTCGAACAGACTCCATAAGATTTGTGTATAACCTGGCAAGACAAGACGAAAAGAATCTTTTAGATATGTGGATTCTGGCCAAGAAAATGTGGAAAAAGTTTTTCCAAAATCTGCACAGTTCCGAAAATATTCCAAATTTTCGAACTTACTGCTTAAAATCTATTTGTGTATAAGTTGGCAGGTATCTGCATATTTTTAATCAATTTGTAAAGACCCACAGATATCATTTCGTTAGGTGGATTCTGGCCACCATTTTTCAAGTTTTGCACAGTTCTGACAAAAGTAAAAATTTTCGAACATACCGTCTAAAGTTTGTATATAACATGTGGCAGAGGTCTGCATAATTTTGAAAAAGAAAAATCAGTTCGTCTGGCCTTAAAAAATGTGAAACAGAGTTTTTCAATTCTGTACAGTTTTGAAAACACTACCTACAGATTTTCGAAAAAAAAAAAACGTTTCAAATGTACATGCAACGCGGTAGGAGTCAGAATATTTTTGTCGCAATAAACTCGACACAGATAAATCATTTTGATAAGTGAATTTTGGCCTAAAACTTTGTCAAAAACTATTTAAAAAATTCTGGTCGAGTTCTAGAAAATGGATTTTATAAACTGAAATTTAAAAATAATTGTTTTAAATATTATCGGCTGATAGACGACAGTTGTATTGTGATAGATCATTTAAGGAACAATCAAGTATCCCCTAAAGGATGTCCCCAAAAGTCGACTGTCAGTATGTAAGCGCTAATCTCAAGAACAAATTTACGGATTTGAGTGCGGCTATTATCGTGGTTTCTTCTTGAATCGGTTAAGGTTATTGTGTATCAAGAATTGCTCTATCTCTTAAATGAGCTAAGCGTTAGAGTCCTAAGCTGCCGAAAAGAGGTTAAAATAAAGTCATACCTAAGAGGATTCATAAAATCAGCAAGAAACACTTTGTCATCACTGTAGCTGTCTTCCTTCGAAGACTGGACTGCGAGAAACTGACGCCTTTATTGAAAATATCAAAGATGCCCAAATGGCTCTCGATGAGCTTCAAAAGTCTGCCAGTTTCGGTGCTGTTAAAAGGTGTATACTATGCCATTCTAAACTACCTGGGATCTCCGGGCCTTACCAATAAACATTTTTAAATTCGACTTTAGTATGTTAGTAGTTCACAGTGGCAATATTTTCCGCACAAATTTCGTAATTGTGAGCTTCCGTAAATTTGAACTCGAGACTTGGATTCATTTTTAGTAAGACGCTCTACATAAAAATTTAAATCTGTGAATTGCGTCGAAACATTTTTCGCAAAAAGTTAAATTAAAATTTTCAAATTTCCAAAGAAGCTACTGGACAAAAAGAGACTTTGTGAACAACAAAATGGTCGACCACATTTTTCGACATCGAACTAACTTTGAAAAAAAATTATACACAACTAAAGGGCGTTAAGAATTTTAATTTTATTAACAAACCTATTGAAGAAAGAAGATTTCATTTAAAAATATTCCAAGAGGTTTTTTTAAAAAAACCAAACTAGTTTTGCAGGTTAGGTAAGGAGGGTTGTAGGGAATTTTCACTAAGGCTGCAAATTATCATAGCATAATTGGATCTGTAAATAAATCTTTTTTTTAACCTCGTAAGGGTAGATGAACCGTGCTTCCGTGGCAAGAGAAGCAGCCTAGTCGCGCTTTTAAGACTTAACTTCTTTAAGAGCTGTCCACGCAAATTGTTGCTTTCATTGCTGAGTTCAGTTATGTTGTTATGACAATTTGAGCTTCGATTTCATTTGGGAGAGCACGAGTGGTTGACTTTCAGTTCCTCTGAAGAGCCTGCTGTCCACGTTCCTTTCTCTGTCTATCTATACGAAGGGATCTATACTTTTAACGACAATTGTCAAAATCATGGCTTGGTTTCTCGTTAGCAGTGGATAAAATAAGTCCACTCTGAACAAAGGTATCAAATGTGTGACCAAAGGGATTAAGCTTGAGGCTAAACTGCATCTGGCAAAAGACTTGTCAATATTCCTAGACTTTCCAGCTAGTGTGGACTTTCACTCACACTCGGCTTGTAAATGAAATATTTGATAGGACTACCTAAGAGTGGCTATCGCGAGCAAGTTATTTGTCAAATTTCCTAGAAATGTGGCCTCACGAGCTCCCAAACAGTAGTGAAAGTTACACAGTCAGCTTTGGAAAAAAATAGCTCATTCGTGCCACTTAACAACAACTCTACTCCAGTTGACATTTCGAATCCAGGTCCCCCGCCATATGATTAATGGAAATCACTAACAGCAAACGTTACGCGCAGCTATGACTACAGAACACTATTTAGCGCGTGTATACTTATTCTAATTAAAGACATGCACTTTGCACTTGAATATTTCGAATGAAATACCGTATACCCGCCCTGGCGACGGTCCTCGGAAAGCGCTCTCATCAAGCCGGCATAAATCACGACAACCAAGTGCGACACGAGAGAAATGGAAACGTTCACTCCGCTAATTGTCTGTGAGTTGTTGCAGGTTTCGCTTTCTGTAATGACAGGCAGGTTCGCATGTGAATCCGACTCGTATAAATGGGTAAGAAGATCATGAAGGACGCGGAGCATTCAAAGTTTGATTATGTCCAACTAAATGCGCGATCCAGTAAACATGCTGATGAATAGGACGCGTGTGTTGCCTCTGCGATAAATTGAGTTTGCATGTTTGTGGTGTATATGTATATACCTCTGTGCTGATGATTGTGTGTTCGTTTAATCTGTCAGATGAGGGGAAGTCGCAACTAGGCAACGTGTGCGCTGAGAAAGGTTTCACTAATTTAATTGTGATATCCCTTTTTGAATTTCTACTTCACCTTCAGATGTAATTATCCAAGATTTTTGTAAATTGTTTCCTTCCAATCTCCTTTGATTTTTTTGTACACCTCCACACTCTGCTTAAAATGGGAAACAGGATATTAACATAATCGTAGGCAAAAAAGAGCACAAACTCAGGGGAGTTGGCTGGGAGGCAAAAGGATACTTTCATCAGCGATATTTACTTTGTCAATTTAGCCCACCTTGAGCGTTGAGAACCGACAAGAACCGCGCACTCAGATACACAACACAGTATAGCATGCGTAGATACGAGTACACATTTATGAATTGTTAGATTAATAAATGTAATTAAATTGGAGGAATCCTTCAGGCAGGTGAGGGCACCCTTTCAGCAAGGGATGTCTTAATTTTGCCTTTATAAGCTCTCCGGCAGGATTATGTGACGAAGGATGATATTGGGTTTGCGTAAGTAAATGGAATCACCTTGGAAATATGCATACATAAATGTTTGTCTTTGGGTTGAGCGGTAATTAACTAGAAGATACATGAACCGTTTAGAATCCCTTCTAATGGTGTAAATTGAATTAGGAGGAAGGGTTGTGTCCGCAATGACCTTAATGAGGGCAGAGGCATGTGTCGCAGTAAAAAAAGGGCCATGAATTGAGTTGCTTTAAATTGGATATCCAACTAATTGCCGGAGAAAATAAAATTTTGGCTAAGATGTCGAGGACTAAGAAAGGGGGTGGAGGGGACTTCTACGGGTATTCGTGTTATCCTGTTAAATTCAGATATTTTTTCCAGCTTATCGGCAGCTACCCACGGATGATAGCTGCAAAAGTCTTTGATGTTTTAAACTCTCGGGTAAATTATGGGTCTTTTCGGAGATTGTAAAGGGTTTTCCAATAAGAGGTGTTATTGTGAATGACCCGCTATTTCGGTGCCTGTCGCTTTTGAAGCTTTTATTCTTTGACATTTGACAAGTACAAACTACGCCATTACTAAAAATGGAACGATACACGCTTCAACAACGCATTGAAATTATTAAAATTCACTACAAAATTGGTGAAAATCTTGCAGTCACAGTTCGCAAAACTAAAGCATTTTTTGGTCGTCGTGAAGCACCTAGTCGGACCGCAATACAGAAATTGGTGGAAAACTTCGAGCTGTTGGGACAAGTTAGTGATGTGAAGAATAAAACCCGTGCACGTCGCTCAAGAACAACTGAGAATATTGCTGCTGTAGCCCAAAGTGTTGCAGAAAACCGAGGTTCGCCCATTCCTCGTCGTTCTTTGGAATTGGGCATTCCACAAACCATTTTTATGGTCGGAGTAGGATGGTATTGATCTGGACAACGTTTACTTTCAACAAGACGGCGCTACGTGCCACACAAGCAACGAAACCATTGATCTTTTAAGGGAAAAGTTTCCGGACCGTGTTATCTCTCGAAGAGGTGATCACAATTGGCCACCAGCGTCGATTCAAGACCTCAAAGATAAAATTCGTGAGGCTATCGAGGACATAGGGCAGCCACTTTGCGATTTGGTTATGAAAAAATTTCATAAAAAGGATATGGTCCTGTATGCGTGCTCGTGGTGGCCATTTGGCTGATGTTGTTTTTCATTATTAACGGCATACCTTCCTCTTTATTATGAAATAAACGTCCGATCATTTATCTCAAAAAATCACATTTTTCTTTTAATACCAATATAACACTTCTTATTGGAAAACCCTTTAGATCTATGAAAAAAACCAAACAAACATATTAATCGGACCAGTGGTTTTTGAGTTCAAGGCAAAAAAACACAAACAATAAACAGACTGTCAGAGAGGCATTGAATTTTATTATCTCTACACGGATGGCTTTAAAAATTGTCTGTTCTTGCTCTTACTAACTTTTTTTTTATTTTTTATTTTATTTGCAGGTATGTTAACGAAGTTTTAAACTTACATAAACCGAGGAACATGTAAGTTTTAGTTTTAGTAAAACATTCCGCGATACTTATAATAATTTTTAGTGTCCAGGCTACATTATTCGAACTCAAAATGGTGAAATTTTCCAAACAAAATTGCAAAATGATTATTAGTAATGCCCATCAATTTTAACGCTGTAGTCAAAAAGGACACTGTATGAAGTGACCTTCAAATCTTCAAGTCTGATATTTTTTAAGAACCAAATTAAAAGGTTATTCACTTAAAAAAAATATAAATAAATAAACTAAAACAAGTCCTGTGATTTTCAAAAAATTATAAGCTAAAAGTTATTGCTTTAACTGCTATTTTCGATAACAAGAATTCGTATTTAAGCTTTCAACAATCAAGTATTCAGCGGAAGCAAAATATACTCCGCATAACTAATTTCTTTCATTATCATCCAACAAATTTCATTCTTAAGTCAGAAATTTGGGTTCATTTTAAGAATTGGCATTACAATGCTTTTTTCTGAGTGATAAATGAAATGCATCCCAGGTTGTCCCGCTGGCCCACAATCTCTCATTGTTTAAACTTCGTGAAGGAGTCTTCCCTCTTAAACGGCAACCAAAACTTTTTAGTCTTTCCTCATATACGAAATGCTTCTTCTGTTCATTTAAGAAATGTGTCCTCCTCACTATTGAAGTGCCACAATTAAGCGACCAATTTACCTAAGTGCGTGCCGCCGGAAATTTCCGCCCCGGCCACACAAACAGACAATCTAGGGCAACACTTAACACCAACGCTCATTCATCATCTAGACAAAACCAATCAAAGTAATAAATAATAAAAAAACAAAAGTATCGCGTGCGGAAGTAAAACCCGCACACACCGCCTCGATAAATCCTCGGCCAGCCAGAGACACATGACCTAGCCTCGACATTGGCTTTCCGGAACATAACCGCCGCCACTGGGGAACAATTTTTATTTCTTCTTCCCAGTGTAGTCGCATTTGTATATGTATTTGCTTTTTTACATAATAAATGATATCCACATCTCGCCATCGCCATTGTACAAACTCGAATTACTGTCACCATAAGTCATGTGCGCTCCAGTTCCATGCCACAGAGCGAAATATTTCGGATCTAGATTTCGCTCTTCCTCATTCCATTACTGGGATGAGTCAGCATAAGACAATGACAGGAGGGAGAACAGTGAACAGTGAACAGAAAGGAAAATATTGGCATTCGTTGACAAGCAGGGATTTTAGAAACAACTCCCTAAAGGATATCTTATAGCTTCCGCTCTTTGAATTTAGTTGGCAAAAGTTTTTACCCCACCATCACCAAAGAGAACAATAGCTCAGGCGGAGAGTAATGGTGATACTGATGGTGCGGTGAATCTTCATTAGGAAAATGTAAGATTAGGCAAAGGATGAGCTTTGTCAAGTCATAACCTCTTCAATGTTCAATAGATTATCCTTGGCTGTGATAGACTCGGTGTATACGTATAACTGCGATGGGTGTGGAAGAGGAAAGAAATAAAATTCAGCACAGGAATCAATACCGCCAAAAGGCAATGCAAACACCGAAGTAAATGACGACAGTCGAAGGAGTTGCCTTTTGTGCTGGGGAAGTTTTGACATTCGTTTCCTTGTTGTCTAATGTGTATTTACGAAGAAGGACTTTGTTTGTTTTCCTGGTTATTGATTTCCTAAGGCGGCAAAGTTCAATAAAGGAGTTGCTTCGCTGATTTGGAAGAAGACGAAGTTAGAAAAAGTCTCTAACCTCTAAAAAAAATTGCGGAGTATCTCATTTGTTTCTGATACTTTGTTTGCCTGTGACCCAAGCGAAGTAGGTTCGAGGCCTAGAGGGCGTCAGCCCAGCCGACCATAAAGAGAAATGAATATTGTGCGGGGTTATCCGAGGGAGAGGGCATGACAGGATTGAAAATGTCATTTACACAAAAAAGTGCAAGTATACAAGTCCAAGCGATGGCCTAGTAAGTGTTGACCAAAAGATACGAGTATATAGAGTTCAAAAGGATTCCATGCCGTACCAGGACACTTCTTACACTCTCGAATGTTGGTCAGCGATGTTCCAAAGCAATCGGGCAGTGGAAGCAGATTTAAATTTGTAATTTGTAATTTTTTGGGTTTTAAACCTGGAACCTTGATTTACTTAAAAACGGGCCACTAAGCCTTGGAACATAGCAATCTATTTAGTATTTTACAGCCTTGCATCCCTCTTTACAATTGGGGGTTCGCACTTCGTTTACCAAGAAAGAAAGTGTTGGCGAAAGAGCTCCTTCCTAAGGAGTATATACTGACCTCAAGGCTCGACAACTTCCCAACTCAGCTCGAATATACTTATTTTATTTAAAAACTCTCGGTGGGTACATCTGTTTTGATATTTTTGAAGGTACCTTTGATAAGTTTTTCAAATGTTAAAAATGGCAACGAATAATCGTGTAGGGAGGGCAATACTAGCGCAGGTAAAATAATGTCAATCTAAAATTCTAGAAATGTTTAGATCCCCTTTGAGCTACCGCCTTAAAGCTATTACCTCACTAGCTGAGCTGGGACTCCTTTTTTTCTGAGTCCGGTGCTAGTAGAACTAACTAAGGTCAACCTTAGACTCCGTCGGTGTCTAGTACTAGCTTAAGCGGTTCGTGGCGGTGCCAACACTAGCGGAGTTGGGACTAACTAAGCTCAAGCTTAGACTCCGTCGGAGCCTATTACTAGCTCACAGTGGTGAGCTAGGTAGTTTTAGGAGTTTCGACTCCGTCGGTGTGTGACACCAACGGAGATCGGACTAACTAAGTTCAACCTTAGACTCCGTCGGTGCCTAGTACAAGCTTAACCAGTTCGTGGCGGTGCGAACACTAGCGGAGTTGGGACTAACTAAGCTCAAGCTTAGACTCCGTCGGAGCCTAGTACTAGCTCACAGTGGTGGGCGGTGTGTGACACCAACGGAGATGGAACTAACTAAGCTCAAACTTAGACTCCGTTGGTGTCTAGTACTATCTTAACCAGTCCGTGGAGGTGGGAGATAGTTTCAGGAACTTAGACTCGTGTGTGATACTAACGAAGTTGGGACTAACTAAGCTCAAGCTTAGACTCCGTCGGCGCCTAGTATGATCTTAACCAGTTCGTGGCGGTGCGAGGTAGTCTCAGGAACTTAGACTCCGTCGGTGTGTGATACTAACGAAGTTGGGACTAACTAAGCTCAAGCTTATACTCCGTCGGCGCCTAGTACTATCTTAACCAGTTCGTGGCGGTGCGTGATACTGTCAGGAGTTTAGACTCCGTCCCATGGTATGCCTTTTTCTTAGAAACGAAATAGGTGTGCATGAAAAAAAAGTGTTCCGCTTAGTTGCAGCCAGGATTGCCAGGTTTTTTTTAAAAACTAGATCAATAGACCAATTTCAAAATGTTTCTAGCCCAAAATCGGGGCCAAAGAAGAAGCCCAAAAAGTTGCATTCTGCAAAATGTATCTCTGATGATGATTGGGCTATTATACTATCAAATTTGCTGTCAGAAATTTACGGAAAAGATTGCCCAATTTCTGATAAAAAGCCCAATCTGACAACCCTAGTCGCAACACCAATTTAACACTAATTGCTCTCACAGTCGACCCATCGCTTTCATACACACCACCCTGTACAGAGCCGCCATAAAACAAATCCATCTACCCAATAACTGTCAGAACAATTCCCGCGCTGAACTAAATTACCGCGCCCGTGATTCCACTGGCACGTCACATTCGCATAAAAACCATCAGCTCCTCGCCGACTGTTGTATTTATTTGCATCATAAAATTAAACAAAATGTTCCTTTCAAATGAATAACCGCCCATAAAAATTGTCATAATTGCTTTACTGCGTGTTAATAAAAATTCTGTTCAACAATCCAACGCACACGTAATCCACATAACCAATATAACAACCGTCAAAATCATTAAAACTTGTGTTTCTCCGAAAACTAATTCCCATACAGCAACAGCAACCCCATCCCCCCCAGCGCCTCCTTCGCCCAAAATAGGCGGCGAGTAATAAAATTGAAAATTCAAAAATAATCACGCTCGGCGACATTCATAAAATCGAACACACAACATTTCACTTGTTTTCCGCTGAATGGAAACTCAATGACAATCGCCAGCGAACTGTATATGCTTCCTGCATCGAAAATTCCCAATTAACTAATCGCCAATTAAATTACATTAATTCTGTTTCGGGGCGGTGTGGAGCTACTCGCGCGTCTCGTGGCCTCTAAGAGTCGACGAAATCCAAAAATCCAATTAGTGACAACAAACACGTAGTACCGTAGATGTGCGCGCAGAGGTGCGTGCTTGTTGGGACGGTAATATTTTCGGACCGATATTCAATCTGACAGGAAGTACCTTTACTCGTACTGTGGACACTTTGTCAGAGTGCTTAATTTGCTTAGGATGGGCCCGGCATTACTTTCCGGCTGGGCGCATCAAAAATTCCATACATGTCAGAAATGTTTGACATGACACTTGGGTTGACGCCTCACGTTGGGCGCCATTAATTTATGTACCCAGAAAATGTGCACTGTACAGTGTTCCTTGTTTGAATCAAATTTGCTGCACATCTCCGCCGGCTCCGATGGTAATTAACTACAGTGCCGCCATTATTTTTTTTTTTGTGATTTAGCACAGATAAGAGTAGTCCTCCAACCCCGGTGGGAGGAGATTATTACAGCCCGGCAAAGAGTTATTTTTCGGTGTGTAATTGAGACGACAAAAAGTATCGTGTGATGACGGTGCTTTGTTGATGCGATACTGTACTTCCTCCAAGGATAGTTACACCAAAATTGGGTTAGTTGGGGGGAGGGGTGGAAAAAAAATCACTTTTAGCTGCAGACAGGACAAAGTTTCGAAGACGGTGTCTTCATGGAGATAAAATGCGATGTAGCGGGCGGTGGCTGGTTCGGGTTGGGGCAATGAACACGATGAATTACGAATTATGCGCTGCTAATTAATCGCATAAAATGTATGGTGTAGTGCAGGTTTTGTGTGTCGCCCTGTATATACAGATAGATGTATGTTTTGTGTGCTGAAGTTTATCGTCTGTTTGCTAAGCTCCTTGAAGGTGTAATTAACGACGGGGAGGTGGTGACACTGCAAAACGCAGCAAGGTGCTGTATAGATGACGATGAAAAGCATTTTAATGCAAAGGGGGACTTCGCTAAGAGCAACTTTGAAAGTATTTTAGTTTAATGGGGCCCCTCGGTGTGCTGTTGAAATATTGAATGTCGGTGTTGGAACTGTGTAGATACACGGAGTAGTTGCACGGAGCTTAGTGTAACTTTTGCCAATCACGATTTCATGGTATTTGGAAACAGCATTTTCACTTAGAATGAAAACTCAATTAGAGGTAGTAGTAGTAGTGTTGCGGTGGGGGGTGAAAATGTCCTCTTCCGATATTGGTCAACAGGTGGCGCTGCTTGGTAATAGTTTCTACTTAAAGGAGATGTAGATTTTGACGTTGAATGTACAACCACTGCCGCTTGTCGGTGACCTATGTCGCTAGTGGCCTACTTGAGCCTCTTTTGTTGGTAGATGGATGTCGGATGGTTGGAGGAATTTTATGAGATTATTGCTCAAAGTGCACCTTAAAAGACGAACTAGCTAAGCTAAAGCGCAACTTACAACAAGTTTCCAGAAGACTAGAACTCGCAATAACTTACGTGCAGAACTAGCATCTATTTGCGTGCATCTATGGGTCCTGTTGAAGCCCTTTCTAGATCCGCCTTTCCCTGTTATTACAACAAGAAATGCTGATGCCAAAGTGCAACTTGAATCGATTACAACCCGAGTAACCATCCGTTGGTCGTGGCTTTTTCGGCTCTCAGAAGCTTACTTTGGCACTTGTTCTTTTTACCAAAATTTCATTTTCATCCTGGCTTACTTCCATTTATCCAACTTACACCTACTTTTAGCAACAGCGTTAAGTTTTCACAGTGATTTTGATACAAAATCGAAATTTTTTGGGCGAAAAATGCAGAAAAACTGTCAACTTTGCGATTATTTTGTAAGATTCTTTGTGTCACGCCCACTTTTTGAGGGCGTTTTTTAAAGAAAAGTCACTCTTTCCACATATGCATTTTAATGCGGTCTCGGTCTTAGTAAAACGATTGAAGGCAGTCACTTTGGCCACTTTGATGAATGCAACTTACGATATCGATGCCACGCCTACTTTAAGGAAAAACCTTTGTTTAGACAGAAGTTTTGCTATAAAATCCAACCAATTCAATTCAAATCTAACTGAGTCCTCTTCAATTACCTTTTAAATGTGCTGTGCCACACCCACTTTATAGGGGCGTTTCTATAGAAAAAACATTGTATTCCCTTTTCAAAGCTATTTTGGCGGCGAAAGGTAGTCGCCTTGGCTGGTTTTGTTGCAGCAACTTTCTGGTTGACTGCTTGTTTGATTTAAATCCGCGTTAAGTGTTTTTGGGCCTATATTTCAAAGTGGTTACCAACCGTCTTTGCACTCTATTTTAAGTTACAGCTGGAAGGAACGAAGTTGGGTCTGAGGGTACACAAGAATATCTTGCATCGCACTTGAACTAATGAAGTGTCAGTGTCGATGCCTTATGGACTTTTCACACCTTTGCTGTGAAAAATAGGTCACCCTGTAGCCTCTTGCGTACGTCAAACTGCTTGAAAGACCTTAAAAAATCCTATGCCCACTTTTAAGTAGAGCGAGAGCTGAAAAAGCTCATGGAAAGCACATCCTGGTGTAAAGAAGCTTATCCTTTGTTTTTTTTTCCAGCTGGCTCCATCAAGTGTTCTCAATTGAAAACCGTTTTTAGACCTTTTTCCACACTGATCGGGGAAAGTCCCGTCGTCTCTCATAGCGATGATTATGATAATATATTTCCTACTCATAGACACGGATTGAAACGTGATTATCCTTCGGCGAAAGAAACCCCGATTGGATTACACACTGGAGTTAAATTTGCGCCACCGAAATAAGCTCAATTGTAAGACAACACGAAATAGGGCCGCCTCCCTCCCTCAGGAAGTCCATAAATTACTTGCAACAATAAATAATAAATTCGACGGTCCGTTCATTTTAATCAAATATCCCCTCCGAACAGCGGTGGCAGTGTAGCTAGAGCATCCTTTATCATATTTATCATATTTCATTACTTCGGGACAACCGAGGACCCAGAGCCGCGCGCCCAAACCGAGAAACCAAACAGAGCGCAAAATATGCGAAAGTCATCGCAAATTTTACACACACTCCCGAGAAAATTCGGCACCATATCCAGCTTCCACAGAATACATTTGTATGTACACCGGGCCATGTAAGAGTGCGGTCTCAGGTGTATCATCCTGTGTCGTCGGCCGGCTAGGAACAAAACCGAATTACAGGACGAAACTCAAAAAGAAAAAAAAAAATTATATAGAACCCGGCCCCGTAAGGGAACTCCAATCTCATAAATCATATCCAATTCCTTTGCTCAGCAAGAGACGAGGGTCTGTACTGTTATATCCTTCGTGCCCCTTTTCGATTTTCCATGGAGAAATCAAAGTAGCGCATAAGGATGAGGGGAACTTTCCCTGCGCGCCACAACCAACCAACCAACCAACCAACCACCCAGCAGGACCACGACTACAGAGAACAGAATTTATGAAAATTTTTGCAAAATTTTTGCGCATTTCCCTCGCTTTGTTGTGCAGAAAAATGTTTTTTTTTCTAAAATTAGTCTCGCAAAAATTACAGAATCATCAGGAACAGAAAGTTTCGAGGATCTCGCGTGCAATTCCATGGCAGAGGTGAAAAGGATTCCTTTTCTAGCAGATTTTCGAGAGGGATTCTCTCCACGAATTGCGCCTGCAGTCACACCAAAAGGACTCGTCGTCGTCGTCGTCGTCGTCGTTTCCATCTGTGTCATTAGGGGCTGTACGGTTGCAAGTGAGGCCAACTGAAAACTCTTGACGTTCTCACGCAGACATGCACGTATACTTTTTGCGCCTTCGTTTGATAACAAGTTGATTATGTCGGCGAATTAAATTGAGATTTCACCCTCTATGATGGGATTGGGAGGTGGCGGTGGCGGTGGCGGTGGCGGTAAAACTGTTGAAATACTTTTAGAAAGTTTTTTTTTGCCCACTCCCTCTTAATCCAGTTGTTGATATTCCTCATTGCGGCGGCTTTTAAATATTTTTTTTGTTGTTCAATGGAGCAGAGAGGGCCGAGCGGAAAATTGAGCACAGAACTTCGCTTCTATTGTGTTGAACTATTTAATTGGATTAGGGATGCAGGAAAAGGTGTGCGCGGGGGATTTCGAGCAACGGAAAAATAGAATTACCGGGATTGTTGTCATCACTCTGCATACTCTTTTGTTTTTTGCAGGACATTGTTTGGCATCGGAATTAAACTCGAATCGCATTTTGTCACTTGCGTTTGTTTTAGTTCTCTTCTGGCCGAGGGGTAGGGATACAACTGGACAGGGAGTGCTGATTAAATTGTTCGATGGTGTGGTTTTTTTTTATTTTAGATTGCTCGGTGAATGGTGAAATGAAAAGGATTAAAATCGACGTCCGTTGAAGTTGTCGGGGATTAACGTTGAATTAATTTTTAAGTGACAAAAGGATATTGTACATAGTTTGCTAATTAATTGACAGGTGAATGGTGCCAAAAGGCTTGTTTGGGGATGATTCTGGGGGTTTTGTGGGAAGAGGTTAAATTGTTAGTCGTGAATTTTGAAATCCTAGTTGGAAGGGGGATAACGAAAAGTGTTGCTCTTTACAAGTTGAAGTAATCTTTTAGGTGCGCCTCACGTTTGCTGATATTGGGGGGTTCATTCCAAATTTACCCCAATCCTGTGGCTACTTTAATGGGGTGAAAATCATAAATCTGTCCAGAAGTTTGTTCTATTTGAACTTTTACGACGGCCCCCGCTTGTGGGGTCATTCGGACATGTGTGCACATGTTTTTGTCTGCTCTACAAAAAAGTAAAATTCATAGCCCATTTCGGTGGGCGTTCTGTGGTGTTGTAGTTTTTCGAAAAAATCGCTAAAATTGAATCAACTTCTGCTCGTGCCCCCTCTTTGGGGGGTCATTTTAAGAAAACTTAAAGCAACTGTAACAATTGACGAAATCATTTTAAACATTTGTATCTAATTGTTTGTGGTTTCATTATGCAAATGCTTTGCTAACTTTCAAGGCGCGGTTCTGCTGATTTTAAAAGTTTTTGGCTTTTCAAAAATTGCCCCCCTCCAAAAGGGGGTCTTGCGTTTTGTCCTAAATATTGTTCGGTGAAGGTTTAAATTAAATGAGGAAAGCAATTGAGTAGCAACGCCCCTTTTCGATTTAGAAGGGAGACTAAACACCTTCAAATGTGCGGCAGGAGGCCGCTAGCTTTTGATCGAGTTGGACTTGGAGCGATCAAAAGTTAGGTGAACTTGTTGAACAGTTCTGACATCCGGTTCGATCTATCAAAATTGGGACTTCAAGCTTTATATAAATACGTAACGTAGGTACCTTGTGCGCAACACTTTAAGCGACGTCTACCAGACACTGGGCTTAGCCAAGGCCTGAACTTGTGCTCTCTAGATATAGAGCCTAATAGTTCAGGTCTTGGCTAACCGAACGCTTATTTCATGGCATGTCATCTCACAGTCACAATGGCTTTTTGACGCTGACATTATAAACCCTTGCAGGGGGATATAAAGGCACCTGTCAAGCCCCATTGGTAGATACCTACCCCGTGATTTGCGCTCAATCAAACTGTTGCCTAGCTTTCTCTAAGCGCCTTAAGGCATATACAAATTTGTGTAAGAAAATCGATGAGGGGGCATTGATTGATATTTCTGTCACGCATGTAAAGTGACGTTTTTTGAGATAAATGATCGAATGTTTATTTCATAATAAAGAGGAAGGTATGCCGTTAATAATGAAAAACAACATCAGCCAAATGGCCACCACGAGTACGCTTATAGGACCATATCGTTTTTATGAGATTTTCCATAACCAAATCGCTGCCCAATGTCCTCGATAGCCTCACGAGTTTTATCTTTGAGGTCTTGAATCGACGCTGGGCTGTTGGCGTAGACCTTATCTTTCACGTGGCCCCAAAGGAAGAAGTCGCAAGGTGTTAAATCACAAGATCTCGGTGGCCAATTGTGATCACCTCTTCGAGAGATAACACGGTCCGGAAACTTTTCCCGTAAAAGATCAATGGTTTCGTTGCTTGTGTGGCACGTAGCGCCGTCTTGTTGAAAGTAAACGTTGTCAAGATCAATACCATCCAGCTCCGACCATAAGAAATCATTAATCATCTCTCGATAGCCCAATTCCAAAGAACGACGAGGAATGGACAAACCTGGGTTTTCTTCAACACTTTGTGCTACAGCAGCAATATTCTCAGTTGTTCTTGAGCGACGTGCACGGGTTTTATTCTTCACGTCACTAACTTGTCCCAACAGCTCGAATTTTTCCACCAATTTCTGTATTGCGGTCCGACAAGGTGCTTCACGAAGACCAAAAAATGCTTTAGTTTTGCGAACTGTGACTGCAAGATTTTCACCATTTTTGTAGTGAATTTTAATAATTTCAATGCGTTGTTGAAGCGTGTATCGGTCCATTTGTAGTAATGGCGTAGTTTCAACTTGTCAAATGTCAAAGAATAAAAGCTTCAAAAGTGACAGCTACCGAAATAGCGGGTCATTCACAATAACACCTCTTATTGGAAAACTCTTCATTAAAGTTGACTTAAGTTGATTTAAGTGCTTGAAATGAGCCACTAACCCTATCATGGTCACTGCTATTTCCCTGTCATTTCACATTGGCTTAAGCTTGATTAATCCCACGTAATTTTATTAAAAATCCTTTTGAATTGTGACAGGCTTAACTGAATCAACTGCCGATGATGATGTTTAACTTGCACTCCATCAAAGGCACCTTTAAGTGCAAACTCTCTTAGGGTTCAGCTGAAGTAATCTGGATTAAGCCAACTTGCGATTACACTAGGATCATGTGTCATATACATAAAAGTCACATTTTCCAAGCAAAAGTCAAGTGGATTTTGTGTTGTTGTCGTTCACATTTGAGCAGTTTTACGTCAACCCACCTACAATTTAGTGGTTCTCGGATAAACCACCATCCCTCGTCGATTCGTTGAGGCATCGCAACGATATTCGTCTAACAAATCGCTCATACTCTGCCGCAAACGGAAATAGACGCCGTGCCATAGTCCTCTCTCCGGCCGCTCTAAATTTCCAAACTAATATTGATTTCTCTCATCGCCATCATCTATCTACATCTGCATCGCTTCCATGATTAAAGCGAGCCAGCGAGCTGCATTGGAACTCCTCATTAAGATGCTGACAAGTGATTACCCGTCGACGGATATGGACGGGTGGTTGGTTTAGCTTGGTTGGATTGGAATGAGCTCGCCTTTAGTTGGGCATGTACTCGTACCACAGCAGTTCAACTGAATGCTCGGTTGAGTGTTTATTTGTACACACACGCACAGCGAGCACATAATTTCGAATTAAAGGCAGAGCTTCGTATTTATTTTGCATTCGTCAATGGGGCATTATGGAAGCGGTGGCGCCGCTTTCCACGATAATGACGCCAGATGCTGCACGGCCGCACTCACTCTCCCTCCACCCAGGTGAATTGTTTATGCTTTGGCAGTCCATGTGAGTGGACACAATCCCATACGCCCATTTCAATACATCAGCGATATGATGGTTCAATGGATTTGTCGTGTAAGACGAGCTCTTATACGGTTCTGGGTGTAGCGTGCCCAATTTAGACATCGCCTATTGTAAAGAGGCACTCCTCTCCAAAAATGAAGATTTACAATTGTGTTGCTCAGGCGATTAACATACTTAAGTCGGTGACGTCCAAGCAGATGTCGAAAGCGAATGGGTTTGGTTGCTCCGCCATCATATACGCGATGCGCAGTAGAAAAACTGTTGTCTTGCTTTGTCAATTGATGTAACTGTCAAGGCTGCAGTAGACATTGACCCATTTGGCGATAAGAAGTCGTTCTCCGATAAGGAAACTCAACTAAAAAATTGTTGTAAAATTTGATGCATGGCCAACATGGCAGCAAATGTTTGTTAGCGACCAGTAAATGTCGCATGGCACGTGCTTAATTGGAGAACACCCAGCAAAGGCTTGCGTTTTACTTGTTACTTTTGGTGAATTTTTCGGTGCACGGTAGCATGATGTATGTTTGTCGTGTCGCCCAAAGGAAGACCACTAGAGTTGTTAATCACGTCACATTTAATTGGCCGCAGTTAACACGCGTCAGGGCAATCAATCGTGCGCTGTGCTTGTTAATGTCAGAAAAATTAACTTTGAATGAGGCCTCCCCTGGCGAAAAGTGAGTGCTATATTCATACATCATTCCTGAAGGCTGGCAAAAAGTGTGCTGCACATGGAAAATCTTTTAGGTCATTGAGCAGGAGTTCCTTCTTTCATTGTAATCGATAGAAAAACCTACTAGGCCATGGTCACTGCCCTTCGTCGTCTACTAAGGAAGACTAAAGGCCCAATCGGAATTAAAGTTCCTTTCCAGACACTGCTGTCGGCAACATGTCGTATTTATCTATGGGAAAGGCCGCCACTTCGAAAGACTTAGACGAACGAAACTAATTGAAGCTGGCCCTCAAAGTGAACTAGTCGAGTGCTATGGACGTCGTAACGACCCGAACTCTCGTGTACGGAAACCTCGATGATCTAGTAAATATCATCAGACGTAGTCATGAAGCCTTACTATAAATATGGAGCTCGTATCAAAGGTGCAAATCTCTTAAAAGATTCGGAAAAATTGTTGAAACGATGAAACAATTTTAGCAGCGTAAAAATTTTCTAAAATTGGGCGACAAATTTACCTCTAATGCCCACTTTGGAAATACACTGAGTCTGCTCTAGACTATTCGGTAAATAATTCTGTCTTCGCACTCGACCTGTGCCAGCCATCACTCAATTTTTGCAAGACTTCACTTTGCCATCAGAATGTGTGTTGAATCGTTCTCTTCTGCTGAATTGTTGACTTAGGTAAACTCCTCAAACTTCCTCTAGTACACATATGGCTTAAGAAATCTGCCGCAGCCTTCGCTATAAAATGTAAGCTGGTTAAACATTCAAATCTTAAATGAAACCACTAGTTGAAGACATGCCATCGAAAGACAACTTTCATTTGCGATTCAAAATACATACGGACCCTTCTGTGTGGAAGACTGTAGCTTCCTACAGGCTAGTTAAAGCTCATTCAGTTTGGTAAACTGGTGTTGGAGAAAGTATCTGTGGCAATATCTCTGTCCCCTTGGATACAAAGCAAGAATTTTTGAAGCTTAATTCGATGCAATTGAGAATTTTTGGGACTAGGCCTCAAAATATCAAATATCAGCTTATTGTCATACAGTCAAGGAGCTCTAAGACCCCTTGGTTCATGAAAATTGCACTGTAGTGTCAAGAAAATCGCGCAGCTAGCTGCCGTCCACAACGAAGTGATCTTCGGTCCCCTGGGTAGACAAGAACCCAAAGTCGATGACGAAGAAAGGGCTGATGAGCTACCTCGCAATGGCTAAACAATTCTCTGCAGTGGCCCGACATTTTGTTATCGCCCGATGCTATCCAACAACTTTATGGCAGAACTTTATACTCTAGGAAGCTCTGAATCAGGCTACCGAACTGGAACTTCCTATATAGGTTACTGGGGCTTAAAAGCTTGTCAGCTATACCCTTCAACTGCTCCCCATGAGTAAAATTGCTGCCAAAATATTGCCTGGTTTTACCACATTGCTTTCAAAACTGTCAACTTTACAAAATCGCAAGAAGTTCCACTGATATAATGCAGACTTTTGCTAGATGAGCAAGAAACAGCGGAACACCCTTACTCACCCATTCCCCAACGAAAGACTAAACCATTCAAACAGAGGTTCACAACGGCCTCAAGCCATTTAAAACTTGTCGACTAAGTTACTTTCGGGGCCAAATAAATTACTATTCGAAGTGGAGTTGAGTTCCAAAGGCTTTTTAGGGTGGGAGTATTTGAACATGTTTTACTTCAATTGGAACTATACTTCTTTTCGGTCCGAAACTGTGGCTCTGTATAAAGCATTTTCTGAAGCCCCTTTGATGTCAAGCAAAGCCCTTATTTCTGTCCAATATAGGTTAAATGTGCTTTGAACTTTGTTCCTTCAATTTGTGAAAGGTTGTATTTATGCCGGGTTCATACAACTCATCCATGTCCGTCTCATACCCACTCAACTCATCTATGAGACAACTCATCCACGATCATCTTCGGTAGAGGTGGCTCGCTTCGCTCGCTTCTCATTTTCGGACATCGTCCCATTGAACGATATGTCCGTTGATAAGTTGTCCTTAATCCCAATTGTCCCATGGATGACTTGTGCGGGTGTCAACTGGCCAAAAGTGACTTAACTTTGGATGAAGTTTGCGACTACCGTCTCAGTAAATCAATTTTTTTCATGGAGCTCTGTGGGTGGCCACTGCGCAGCAATAATGTGCTCGTTACATGCTTACATCCCTTCCATTCGAAACAATGATGAATGCCACAGTAAACATCATTTTCGACTCCTATTTTATATGCGCTTAACATACCCACGATGCCACAGACAATATTGAGACAAAACTCCCAAGCAATCTTCATTAAATTTCATTGCCAACCGTCGACGTGATGCGTGAACAATCAAACAACAACCGACAAATAGACATGTAGCAAAAAATTCGAATGCACAATCAATATGCAAAAACAGCTTAGTTGCTATTCCGAGTACGTCAAAGTCGGTACGCATTCATCAAGTAAAAAAAGAAAAAGAAAACCTCCTTAGAAAGAGCATCTCGCCTCTCACCCATGTCAGGCACGTTCATAAATTTGCTGACAATTAAAACGCGAATTCTTCGGTTCGCGTTAATTCAAATGTCACACCCATACCCATCGATGACAGGAAAAAAAGAAAAAATGATTTAATTGACTTCATTCAGTCGCACTCTCGCTCTTCTTTGGATCCGTTGCAATTAAGCAGAAAACACTTTTCCGATGTTTGACACATTCATACGAACATACTGGCACTTTAATTGCGAAAGCATCTACGTACAAAATTTGAAAAGCGATCGGGGGTTTTTTCACTGACACTTGATACCCGCTTTGAAGGATGGAGGTCTACATTGCAATTACAATCGCATTACTGTCAAATTTATCGACTTTTGTTGCCCTCAATCAGATTGAAACCTTTTAACGCCGTTCACGCGCTTATGCCCTGGTAATACGGCTGAAAGAATGCATTCATCATCCCGGCCTTAGCGATGGATTGCGGTCGTAATCATAATCATTATCGTTAACAAGCATAGTTATGAGTTTGAGTTTGAGTATAGATCGTTTGCATACTTATCGCAAGTCGTTGCTCGAACTGAGAGAACTGAAAGACAGAAAGAAGACGGTGGTAGTGAAAAAAAAAAAAAATTCAAGGCGCTCATAATAGTAAAATGGTGACTCTGGAGACGTCAGTTCAGTTGAGCGTTATTCAAGACTTAACGTAGATTTTGTCTTGTCCCCATTTTGTAGCTACGATATTTTTTTTTAAACAAACCTTTTATCGCAACGCATATTAGTTTTATAAACTTAACCTCAAAAGGTTATATCGCTTCGAGTTCACCCGAAGACCCGGATTAAGTTCGCAGGCGAGTTCATCTAAAATTCCCATAAAAAAATTATATAGTATAAAATGATTGACAACCAGACATTCAGAAGAATCGGTGTCGATTCGCTAAAATCCACGCGGAAGAACAAAATGCGAACATCTCTACGAAGTTAATGCGAATTTCAAAACGATATGCAAATTTACATTGCATCATAGCATTTTAGGGGAAAAATTTCTCTAAAACTTTTAGTGTCATTGTTTAAAATGATTGACATCGAGACGATAGTCGATGGAAGAATCGCTTGCGGTTCGCTAAAACCCATGCGGAAGAACAAAATGCAAACATCTGGGTACGAAGTTAGTAGGAGTTTGGAAATTTGCATTGCATCATAGATTTCTAGGTAAATATATGTCTCTAGAACTTTTAGTGTCATATATAAAAATTCCTGTCCACTAACTGATTGAATGACATTTTCTGCATAAACAACATAAAGTGTTTTTTTTGCATCTTAGTATCGCAAGCATGGTGCTAAAAAATAGAGAATGCACTTATGGTATTTTTGGTGTCGAACTTATTGGTTGAACAAAAATACACAGAGGAATAAATATACTAATTTTGTCATTATTAATTTAATTTTTATATTTAAATGACATTATGCCATCTCTGGCAAACATAATAAGTATAACTGTCATTCGTTTCCAAAAGAAAGCTTAGCCAAGGGGACCTTCTGAGTTAAATATTTATTTTGTATTTTTACGAATTGTTTAGAGTACGACGTTTTGTTTAAAATTTCTAATTTTGACAGGTCCGACGTTTTATTATAATTATGTCATAATTTAGCGCAAATCACACTTAAAATTAGGCCCTCAGTCACTGGCCCATACATTTTAGGTATTCAACGATACTTTTAAAGGCAGGTTGACGGATGAGAATTTTCGACATTTTCGCGCTAAAATAAACTGCCGTATATGCCAAATATTCTTCAAACAAATTAAGATATTTGGCAAATGCGGCAGTTTATTTTAGCGTGAAGTGGTCGAAAATTTTCATCCGCCTTGGAAGCACGCCAATTTTTTTTAAAAAGTACGACAGTTCTTTGTGCAAATTGCATATAATAAATATATACGACTTGGAAGTAAAAACGATAGCACATTATTATTTTGAGACCAAAGATTTAAATTATTTCTGCAAAAAAATTAAGTAAGTTGTGTTGCGGGCTCAAGTACCGATTACAAGGCCATTTTTGTGCGTCCTTTAAATGGCGCTCTGACGTCAAAGTCGCGTCACAAAGCCGTCATTTAAATGTCGTTGTGTGTGATCGCCATTTTTGGGATAACATTTTCGGCGTCATTTAAATGACTAGGGAAATGGCAGACCAAATGACATGATTTTTGTGCCATTAAAACGACGGAAAAAAATGACCGTGTGATCGCCCTTTAAGGACGCCTAGGACAAATGACCAAACTTTTTGGTTGTTGCGCCATTTAAATGGCAGCCTCCAAAAAATGACTACACACGAAATTCATGGCATGTCATTTTTCTATGCAAATGACAAATGACCAGCATTTAATACGATATCTGTGCTTTCAATTGGTGTTTTTCGCGTTCCGAAATGAGGTATAAATTCCTGATTTTGGTTTTAATTTGTTTCTTTTTTTTTGTGGTTGTTTTTCTGTCCGTCTGTCTGTATGTTCCGAGGCCTACAGCCTAAACGGCTGACCGGATTTTGTTCAATCTTCGGATTTTGAGTTTGGGGGCTTATAGGTCGAAGCCGTATTTCCTTTTTTGCATGATAACTTCAACATTAATAGTTCTTTCCATATAAAATGTTTATACCAGTCTGATTTGTTCGAAAACGGCTCTAACGATTTCAACCAAAATTGTCTTCTAAGCTTAAGTAGGTGAGGTTAACACGACTGCATACTCAGTTTTCCGCTGAAAAATCGAATAACGTTACTTTTAAAATTTGGACTCATCTTGAAAACAATCCATACCTACGATTGTAACGAAAATTCATTTCTAGGCTAATATCATTCCTAACTTAATGTCAAACTCAGTTTTTCTCTGTATTAAAAATGATTTTTGGAAAAAGTATTTTTTTTTTTAAAATTCAGTTTTCTTTTGTTTACCTGAAAACGGCAATAACGATTTTGACCAAAATTCATACTTTGAGTAATATTGGTGTTTCCAAAATTATTGCGTCCTTAATTTTCAATTCGAATCACTGAAGACGCTAATCTTAAAAACTGCTCACATCTCGAAAACCCCTCTTTCGATTTCAAAAAGACTTTAAAAACCAAGTAATGCTTACATCCCGAACAATAACTTGTACTCGGTTTTCAGCTTATGGTTAAGCAATAGTATTTTTCAAACTAAACATTGCAATATTTAATACGGTTTTGTCTGCAAAATTTTACCAAAACCGTTCTAAAGATTTTGACTAAAATACAAATTAAGGATAATATAAGTACATATTCTAAATAAGATCCCGTACTTAGTTTTTCTCAAAAGATTCGAATAAATCAGATTATTAATTATTTCCCAAAAATTATTGCACAAATCATGATACTTATATTTTCACATATCCATACTGTATATTGTTGTAATAATCTTAATGTCCCACTTCTAATAGAAATCCAATAAGAGCTATGCAAAACTTCTATTTAGCAAATATAACCAACTTCTTCTTTTTTCAACTATATTGAATATTATGCACCGTAAAATAATGCCAACCACTTGCTCCGTATACAATCAGAAACCCCCATATTTTTCTCATCGGTCATTACCGTCTGATCACAAAACACGAAATACGAAAGGTGACATTTGTCATTTTGGTGTGGCATGTCCTTACCGTGTGATCGTAATTTTTTCGTTCGTCATTTAATGGCATCCCAACGGAAAATTCTAAATGACGCGCAGTGTCCTTCATTTTATTTTGGGACAAAAATGACGTTGATGATCATTTCGTTTGATCGCCATTTTTTCACAAATGACCAATGACGAATCGTAGCTTGAAAGTGACTCTAATGCGACATTTTTTTCCTGACGTCACAGCGTCATTTAAATGACTCGAAAAAATTGCCGTGTAATCGCACCTTCAGTAGCGATAGATCATTTTTTTAAGGGAAAAGTCTGCGCTATGCTGTAAGATTGCGATAGTTTTCTCTCTTGAAGGAAGTTTTTCTGTTGAATATTGAAAGGGGAAATATTTTACAAATAAGTGAAATTTTTTTTTCATTTTCAAAACTACCTAAATTTTATATTTCTTTATAAAAAATACGAATTTTAAAAATCCTACATTTCTCGTCAAATTATTTTTAAAAGTCCTTAAAAATATGTTTTTGGATTTTCTCTACTGAAACCTGAGAAATTCCCAATAAATTCATACCATACATTCCTTTTTTGAATTGATCAATAACATTTAACATTAAGTAAAAATCGTTAAACAAATTGAAGGCAATTTTTAGAGATTTTAAAAACCATTTGCGTGGTTTTAAATAGAGAATCAGTTATGTAGTGTTAAAAGTGGTCAGGAAATACGTTTTCAGTTTTTTTCTCGGAAGGGCAAATATTTTTAAAATGCGCAACTTTTCGGTCAACCTGCATTGAGAATTTCTTTAAATACAACACATGTGGTCCTTTTTACTAATTTTCTTTAGTAAACAATTTAATTTCACTGATTTATTGTTGTTTTTAATGGATGGGAGAAGTCAAGGTATTTTTTTTTTTTTAAATAGTGCATAAGGGAAAATGTGAAGCTTCCAATTTGGGAAATTTTGCATTTAAAGTCTGAAAGCACTAATAAGACTGAGTATGGCATACATACGTTCAAATGATGTCAAAGTTATGACATTTGATACAATTTTTGTCTGTTTCTAATCTTTACATCACCAAACCGACCGATAAAGAAGTCATCGGTGCTGAATATGGGTACAGTCTGGGAGGGAAATTCAGCTTTTAGTTACGAAACAAATATTTTTTTTGTAAAGAAAGGACTGGATCATGATTTACAGATATAAACAAGAATTTAAAACCAAGTGCTGTTTGCAAATTGCAGTCTCAAACGGTATGACACCTGAAGCCAGTGTGAATTAATTGATCGTAGTATAAATTTTGTATGCAGTTGAGGGGTGTAGAAAATATATTTTTTTTAATGTGCTACTCAGTTACTAGAGAGAAATAGCACACCACCATAGGGAAATCGTTTTGTAATTTACACTGAGGCGTCTATACTGCCGCGGAATTCCAGCAATGGTGTCATTCCTTCGTTTTCACATGGCAGCTGGCAGCAGTGTTGCCAGATTGGGCGCTTTATCCTATTTTGGGCGATCTTTTTTCTTAAATAACGATAGAAATAAAAAAATTAGCTACCAACACAATTTTGTGGCTACATATCGTTTCACAAATTTTGTGTTAATTTTTATTCCATATCGTTTCACAAATTTTGTTATAATTTTTATTCCATATCGTTTCACAAATTTTGTGTTAGTTTTTATTCCTTCAGAAAACTAAAAAAAACATTTTCGAACAAACCCGCACTTTTAAAACTTGGTATCGCTTTTGCATTCAACTGACATCGAACAGTCCTTCAAATTGCAGTCACACCAATAATTTATTTTGCAGACCAAGATTTGACACAAGCCACAAACGCCAATTACAGAAGATGGAAGTCAAATATTTATAATTCGCGGCACGCATAATTCAGATGGGTGAATGGGAAAAATACCAAAAAAAGTACTCAAGGTTTTGCGAACATTTTTAAAAATTTTTGGGTTTCTTTCAGGGCGACTATTTTGGGCTACAATTTTTTGTTTGGGCGCTTAAAGCAAAAAAGGCGGCAATAGCAGTGTTCTGAGCACTCTCTCTTCATTTATCCCACGAAGCGTGGTCATTTTTCCCTTTTTTCCCTTTTCACCATACTCAAATTCCCTTTTCAAATCCCACGATACCTTTTGAGTTATAATCCAGTTTTTATAAGTAAAATTTGTATTACACGGAAAGAAAATAAAGTTAAATTAACCTTTAGTATAAGAACCGTAGTTTGTAACACTGCTATGATTATTTTTTGGTACCTACCAGAAAATTTTGATAAATGACGATTTACATGAGCTATTTTTTATGGATAGTCAGTGTGTTGATAATCATGGTGAAATACAGGTGTTTTGGTAGAATTTCTCCAAAAATTTATAGTTTGAATGTTTTTTTGTTAGATTTCTGAAATTCCCACGATTTGGTGCATTATCCCTTTATCCCACGGAAGGCTTTTCAGACACCGAAATTCCCACAAAAAGGGATAAATCCCACGATATAACAACACTGGGCAATAGTCTTAATCTTTAAAGAATTGAATTTAATATTGTCGTCGTTGGTAAAGACTACTCGTATATAAACTACCTTTTTGGACGACCATGAATGGCTGAAAAGTAGCATGTAACAGTATTTCCTGGTAAAGTAAAGTTGGGTGTAGCCTACCTTGTTACAACTTTTGTATTTTATCTACCCCAATTTTTGTACTACTGTCGCCAAAAGCATTTAAACCCAGCTCTTTTTAAAACTAAAAAAAAAGGAAACACCATTCCTCCTCATTTGCATTCTATCCAACGGAACAAGGATTAAGGAAAAAAAAACACCAACTTATTAAGAAATCGTATTACTTCCGAATAAACAGAAAATTCTAGCTATTGCTTCATTCATTCATATTCATATTTGCATGGCGCGCTCCCTCGTAAATGCTTCTTGCTGTTGCCCTTGCCATTAAATTTACAAACTTTATCCTTATCGCCACCAACAACGACAGCAACAGCAACAGCAACAAAGCAACGCACACGAATAAACATTGCAAGACATTAAACGCATTTGTAATATCGCCGACATACGCTTATGTGTACATAAAGGCGCAGCAAAAGCTAACAAGGAATATAGTGGGCAACAGCAACACAACAGTAAAAAAGGCCACCATTCCCCAACTCCCATGTACTTGCCGTAGTGCCGATAAAAATGAGACGATAAAATGCGATTTTCTCCTCCTTTGAACCTTCATTGGGTTCGTTGAGGAAGCGACGACAACGACGACGACAACGACGCCGACGTCTTCCTCATCTATGCAGTTGGGTTCATTCTTTCGTCCTTATGTGCGGCTATGAAACGCCAGCTGCACTTGTATGATGGATTTCCGTTTGCTTTCCAGGAAAGTACGAGTATCATCATCATTCGCACATGTCCTTGGGCGTATGTTGCCATCTTGAAGTCGTCATCGTCATCCTTGACGCTGTCGACATTGACGGTAGCGGTGGTTCGGGTTGAGTCTTTATCTTTTTGCCACTCTCACAAAGACAGCGCGAGAGAGAGTGATGGCGGCGACACTGAAGGAAGTCAGTCCGTATAGGAATTTTTATTTCACAGATTTCCATTCAAAGCAACCTACGTGTGTGCTTGTGTTGTTTGCTTGGTGAAAATATAATTTAGATCCTTATTGCACTTTTCCTTCCACAAGCAATTGTACTCCTTGGAGGAAGCTTTTGATCCTGTTTACCATTGGCGAGAAGGGGAATTCCTTTTAATTTGCTTGCCGCTCGTTGCGGAAGCGAACAAAAATGTTATTGTGTCGAGGAGAATCCTTTTTGTCGTTGGAATTCCCATCTTCCTTTGGAAGTTATTGTAAACATTTTTATTCGTCCCTTTTTGTCAGTGTAAATGGTGTCCCGAGCATGATTAAGTCGCACTTGCCAAACGATTAATCAGGACGCTGGACTGAAGAAATCGCTTGGGTGTTTCTTATTATTACTGGGTTTTTTTTTTTACTCAACACAAAGATAAAGGAATCGGGTGGGAGAAAAGATCTGCTTGCATAATTAACCCTTTTGTTTGGCCTACATTAGAGTTTGCTGCTGGGATGTACTCGTATAAAGGACCATTCCCGCGTAGAAATTAATCAAAGAGTTCGCACAAGTCTTAATTGATTGCTGTCAGGACTGTCCGATTTTTTTGGCTGAAAAAATCCGATAAAAAGAATTTTGTATTTTTTTTTTTGGGAAGGGAAAAGAAATCGAAGTTATTTGCGAGTGGGCAACACAAAGGCCGATTAATTAGTTTAATCTGAGGCCGGAGAAATTCCCTTTCAAAGAAAATTTCTGTAATCAGTTTTCGGGGGGCAATATCGTGCGTAGGCAGTTGGTTGGCTTGGGTGCGACACAGGAGGAGATGTACAGCTTCTGTGTTAATTAAGTACCTGGTCGCCTGATGGGGAATCTTTGCTCTGGGCGACGAGTGGCAGGCATCACGTTCCATTAAGACACTGATCGAAGGGTTTTTCTTAAGAAGGGCACCCTTCTTCGGGTTTTTTTTTCGAGGCCGTTTCGACAGCGATTGGGCGTTAAAGATTTGGGTACGATAAAATTGACCACTGCATGTGTTTATGGGCGAATTAGTTAGTGTGAGGGATAAGGAGCAAGCGACATTTTTATACCTGGAGTTTTTTTCTAGTAACCTATCAGAAGTTATCGACTCAGCCTTGGCGGCATAAGACAAGTCCCTTCAATTCGTTTCAACAGTAAAAATTTACCCAAACAAATGGTTGTGAGAAGGTGGGCCTATACAGACTAAAATTAACCTCTTGCATCATATGTGGGTACACTTAAGAAGCCTGAGCCATATTGGGCAATCTTCCATTCAAGTGTTCGAGCTACAAAAAATTTACGAGACGAAATGCAACTTGTAATGAAAAATGGGTTAAAAAACTTAGTTTGTTCGTATTACGAACGATATTATTTTTATTCGGTGTAACCTGTACCTGTACTATAGGAAAGAAAGCCTCGTGTAACTTATGAGAGAAACCTTTGCACCTATCACCATCTTTGTGGACCTTTGTTTACCTTTCCTCATGTACTTTTGATGGAGCTACGGTTTGGGCGGATCTGGGCTTAAACCAACAGGCCATACAGCTCGCTAGCTCACACACGCTACTCGTCAGTTAGATAAAAGCCCTCTCTTTCAGTTGGGTGGCAATTTACCATAAATTCGTTCTATACCGCGGTGTCCCTCTGGTGTAGAGTTGAAGAATCTCCGGACACGATCCGTTTTGGCCGGAAAGGATAAACATGGAGCCCTTTAAAGGCAAATAACGTACCACACGCCGTCTATATTTATTTATCTCGAAGGTTTGATTACGGGCAATACAGAAGATTCATAAGAAATTAAAAAAAAAGGTAAGGTGACAAGACAGTGCCCTGTGGGACACCAGTATTTTTTAAAACTGGGAGTACATTTGCCCGATACAACTATTTTTCAATCGTATTTTAAATAGTGTTTCATTGCTAAACATGTGCCTTTGCCTTTGCTTAGCTTTTGTGTCAGAATGTACCTACGGTGAGAAAAACCCCGAGTACACTTCAGCCTGTCTATTGCTTTTATAAATCTACAAGATTGCTTTTGACCGAACATTTGCTTTATAGCTCAATAGTCTGACAAGGTTGACATACCATCGAAAGTCGGCCTGTATCAAACGTCAATGAAATAAATCATATAGCTACATCATTCCAGGCCACTTAAATAATCTGTACTTCCTCTTCTACCAAGCTTGATAAAGAGAATCTCTAAATTGGTAAAAATCTATTCTAATATATCAGTCATAATAACTTATCCTTCTACTTGCCTGCGATCTTCGGTGAAATTCGACATATAAGCGCAACAAATAGAAATAAACAGTTGGCGCAACAGGCCCGTAGGGACCCTAGCACCCTAGCTTCTCACAACCATTCGTTTTGTGTGAGTTCTTTATTTTTGGGGCCAATGGAAGGGATCTACAGCCTTATGCCGAGTCCAAAGGGGCAATTGAGAAGCTCTTTCATGACAGTTATACTCGCGGATGTTTGTCAGACGTTCGCGAGAGGTGGCGCAGTGGAAAAAAGCCTTAAGTTGGAATTTTGGGTTTTTTTCGGGATAAAAGCGGAACGCATAAAAAATTTCACCGCTGTAATCCAGCTCATATTAGGCTTTAGACCAAACTGAAGTTAATTTTCGTCCGTTTTTGAAACCAGCTTAAGGCCTCCCAAGTTTTATGGTGGACTTTTAAATCTTGCAACTAAACCAGAGACATCCGACAGCTATCGGGGTATCGGTTGTTCTACACTGTCTAAAACGCACGAGTCTACGACTCAGAAAAAATGAACAAAGACCACATATTCAAGCAGTTTTTAGTAGAAAGCTTAGACCTATTTACACTACATACGATCTAAAGTCGGCCGTCAAGTAGTCAGCTTACGACTTATTTGTATAAATTCATTTAGGGAATTGAAATCAAGACTACTCTTCGTTGAGGTTTAAAGCAATTAAATGGTTACCCCCGTTCGCCAAAAGCCATTTTGTTAATCGATGCCACAGGACAAGACAAAACCACTCTGGTGCTAGTTGACGCAATACTTTGGTGAGTAATGTGTTGACCACTTGCTCAGGCTATAGCTTAAAGCTTAAACCTTGCTCGCAGTCTTCTGCCCGATTCAAGGTCTGAATACTTAAGGAAGAGTTTTCTTAAAAGATTCTTGGCTCGCAAGCCAAATCAAAACAACTTTGGGTTCTGTCAGGCCCAAAACAAAACAGACTTTAGTCAAAAATGTTAACCTATTTATGCAGGTTCTGGTGGCGATATATCGTACCCACATTGATTCCCAAAGCAATGACCCCCATCGAGGTATCCGTTCGAAAAAAATTCCGATACGAAAGTCTAATTTGATCGGGACTCAAATTGCGTTCGAAATATCCGTTTCGAAACAAAAAAAATCAGTTTTTTCTAAATAATTAAAGTGATTGCTTGTGTGGCGCACTGCATTTAAAACAATTTGAGTCACATTTGCTCGATGGCTTAAGGTGTCGAAGACGTCTGAAGTCCGCCATGAGAATCCGCAGTGAACTTATATCATACCGTGGGTATATATAAGAAAATAGCTACAAGTCTAGTCAGCCAGGGCTACAACACAGATTCTTACTACAGAAGCAAGCCCTTGCCAGATAAAGTTCTCAGCTAGTTCGAAGCTTAATTAGATTAAAGACGAGTCCGAAGACGTCTTCAAACTCTAAAAAAAATTTAAAGTCGCCGCAACAAGTTTCAATCCTAGCTTCTCACAAATATTGGTAAAGCTCCCAACAGACCGCTCTTCTTTGACGAATGGCATGCACGGCTACAATTTTGTGCCGGCTGAATTGAGAAGATTTCTCTAGAAAAATTGTACTCTCGTTTGTCTGTAAATTGCTTACTGATCACCTTTTCAAATTAAGCCGCTCAAAAAGACTATTCCAACCTACTGAACAAAAGGTTCATTCAAAATGTCAGCATAGAACCACCTCTGTAGAAGCCTCTTGAAGAATCTTTTGTAGGGGCTTAAAGCCTACAGAATGTCGAGGACTGAAAACTGCAAAGAACTAGATTAACTACAAAAGTACAAAGACTACCACTCGATCGGAATGGCAGGCTAGACCGTAAGCTTTGGGCGATTAATGACCGCACCAGATTCAAATTGCTGTCGCCACTTTGTCAGTGAATTCGCTTTAAAAATCTGTGGAGGCACGAAAAAGATGTCCCGCTAATAATTATTTTTAGGTGTCCAGTCCAGACAACATTTTTTGAGCTCATAATGGCGAAATTTTCCCTACAAAATTGCGACCTACCAAATAAATAAGGTGAATGTTAAAAATGATTGTTTAGAAGGTCCATTTGCAGTTTACCAGAGTTTTTCTTACAATTTTTCAATCGCCCCCGACATCCGTTCAGCGCGATAGAATTTAAAGGAAGATTGCCACGCCATCTATGAGGAAGTTCCATCCAAATGTATGCTGTTTATTTTCAGGGTCTGCTTTACACACTGAATACCTTTCTATGTAGCGTTGCCCTCAATCAAGGGCGGTGGTCAATCTTTGGAGTATGCATCTAGAGCACATAGAGAGTCCTGCACTTTAAGCTGTGATGTGATGTGTAAAAGAAAAATCAATTCATCTGTGTCGATTTGAATTACGTTCTCGCAGCGAAATTAAAAAGTCACACACCACACCATCCGACAAGAAAAGAACCTTTCCCAAAGGTATACTCGAGTACTTTTGTGGCAGGAATTCCCTCAGTCTCAAACGAATTTCTCACACCCTTATGTTGCTAAGCATAACTCCACTTTCCCGGCAAAATCCCAAGGAAATTCCCTCACATTCCCACTCACACGCAATCATTTCTTCCACCTATACCTATACGCGCAAGTTACACACAATCACCATCTACTACCTATCAAGCACACGTGCCGTTGTACGAGCATCTCCTTTCATACGAAATATAAATCAAAACCGCCAGGATGCCGGCCTGAATTCAATTTGCAATAACAAAGCAAACTTACCGTTTATGAGGATGAAAACTGTTGTTCTGTATGCGTTATCAAAATACCACCAGTGATGCCAACCGCACGCACACAAAAACTGAAAAAACATCATATTCACTTGAGTGAGCAAATTGAGCATTTATCCTGCAAAGAGTCACACAATTTTCGGCACCAGCCAGGACTGGTTTTTTTTGTTTTTTTTTTGGTGATGGGGATTATTCTGTGACATATGATGCAGTAGGTGAGGTAATTGTTATTATTACACACCAAGACGGTAAGTGCTGCTCTGCGTGACCGGCCATTACAATGTAATCAGAGAGAGCAAGATGAAGTCAAGCGATAATCGCCTCGGATGGCCACAGACTTACTTCAAATGTCCTGGAAATGGAATCTAATCTGACCTTGTCCTTGCTGTGACCTTTTTTGGGGGGGTACTCCTGGGGGCGGGCATTATTAGTTGCGCGCCTCTCCGGCTCCGTAAAATGTCGATGGGACATGGTAATGGTTTAGGGGATGTGGTCATTAGCTTAAGACAGAAAGCTGCCACCAGCATACGAGTATACAGTTGGTCGTATGTGCTTGTCGAAGGAAATCGTCAGCGTCGCTCAGGATTCACTGTCGCAGTTGGTACGGACGACTACTGTGCGCTCTCGGGTCAAATGGAACGGCTGTTTGGGGTGCTTTTATTATTTTTTTTTTATCAGGATAGTCATAAAGTGTTGTACACTTACAAAGCAATTTACGTAAGTCGTTGCGCAGAAGGATGGATGACATTCATGAGATGAAGAAGTGAACTAAATAGGCTGAGGGGTAGGGACGTACGCTTATTAAATTAGGAAAGCACTTCCTGTGCGTTGTAGTCCCAGCAACAGAATCGACTTTAACGACTGTCGAATGATTAAGACGTTTTAATGAGACAGTGACAAAGGATTCCTTGGGATCGAGGATGTTCCTGATGGGTTTTCATTGTACATCTGTAGCACGTGCGGGTTGAGATCGAAAGGTTTCTTTTTTTTTTGTCGATTTAACTGATGAACTTAATTAAGTGAGAACATGCATGAAAATTAACTTTGTTAATGTGGAAGGTTGGCGTTGGATGGAAAGTCAATTTGAATTGATGAATGATGGCAGGGGCGGGAGTTTGTTGTAGGATATTCTTGACAGGATATTTGATAGCAGATTTTGTAGAAGTGACAAGGTTTTCCGAAATATATTTGGATGCCTTCGGAAGAGAAAGCGTTGATGGTATTTGACATTGGCAATGGTGACGTCTGCATTATTGAGTTTAAGTGCTTTAGGTCGATTGAAAATTGTAAGGCGTAGATGGGGCCGTGATTGGCATTTGAAAGAGGCGCGCTATTTGGAGTTAGGCGAACATTCCATGTTCTCCTCGGAATGTGACCACTTAAGCCCAAGGAAGGCTTCCAAAAATAGTTCTGACGTCACATTCAACTAATGTCGTTAAAGAAGCGCGATGTGGCGACTTGCTGTACTATTATCCGCGACATTGGTTTTATTTAATGCATATGCAAGGTGCTGCAAAAATTATCAACCGATGTTCTCTGGCTGTAATTTTTTATTATGAATGAAGAATTTTGGTTTTGCTTTTGAATTATATTTGTTTGACGTGTTAAATTTTGTTCCATGAAGTGGAGAAAAGAATATCAGCTGAGCCGCCAGAATTAAGGACCATTTGGGCCCGATTTATGGCATTTTATATCACTCTTTCCACTCTTTCTCGCATTCTTGACCGATATTCTATTTGAGGGTTAAGCGCGGATTTTCGTTGCCCCAGGCGCAATCGTTTTGCTTATTTACGTATCCACAGAGATGGAAATGGACCTCATCGCTCATGATGTTTTTCGACGAAAAGTTGTCTTCCTCGAGATTCAGGACGGCTTGAGCGTAGGTTACACGCGATTGGCCGTCTGCACTCAGTAAGGAAACATCTTCAAGTCTTTCACCAAAATTCTCCATATAAAGATTGCTCTATTAACTCTGCTGTCAAGTTCTGTCTTGTCCGCTTAAGGGTATTAAAGAAAATGATTTGCGATAAATATACTTATTCGGATCCATAAGTGTAGTATCCGCCTAAGGAATAAAATGTATGAAATCAGAAACTTTAAAGAAAAATGTGACCGCCAATGGGATCTGCCAACCCAAGAGAGCTGTTGCTAGTGGACAGTTTGACTAAAGTAATGTAATTCGACAGACATTTGAACATGTTCGTATATTGGACGCGTTAAGCAAATATTTTATTTTGATTGTTTTATGTGTTTTTTAATAAATTTAAATAAATTATTTGAAATGCATATTTTTGTAGAAAATGTGCCACGCCCCGTTGTCCTATACCGCTCACTCTTTTTTTAAATTGCTTTCAACTTGCGCCGAAACAAGTCACCAAATGAATAGTAGAGGAGTGTATAAGGGACAGACACTCAGTCAGATAAACATTCTTATTTATACATCCAATCATCCAAAAGTGCATATCTCGAAAACCCATTTTTTAAATGGCTCTTCTCGACTCTTCTTCTAGCTCTTCTAGTTTAAAAAGTAAATTTATAAAATAGATGTGAAGGATGTTTATTGAGACCAACCACTATTTGAATTGTCTTATTTTGCATGGATATTAAGCAAACAAAAAAAAAAACAATTTACCTTGATAGTTCCGTCCAAATTTCGTTTGCCGATATAAAGTGGGGTTTTGGAATTTTTGGCATCATTTGAAAGATACATTTTTTTTCGGGATATATGTTTTTGTAATCCATGATTAAATTTCCGATCTCATTATCATCATAAAGTCTTGTTTTGTCTTTGTAGTTCTGATAGACATTTAATATGTATTATAATTTCCCTTTTTTCCCACACACTCCTTTTTAATTAAAAATGTTAGCCCTCTCTAAAATAAGCACAATGAAATAGAAATTAATTAATAACTATATAATACCCCCTAATTTTTATTTTATAATTTTAATTACCCATTTGAATATTTTTTAAATTTATATTTATAATTATAAAAAATCAATACTAACCAAATTTTTATCTTAGTGGTGTATGCGAAGGAAGTACTAAATTTAGTTATCTAAAATCTAAAAGCGAACACTGGCAGTGTGTATATTAAATTTTTAAGTTCAAAGAAATTCGCTATTCTTTGTGAACAAAATAATGTTTGGTAGTATTATCTTTATTTATTCCGCGAAATTTTTACAAACTAAATGTTCGCGACTTCAAATATCGAGGCCAATTGCGAGTTGGACTCGCCCATGAAGGGTTCCGTAGCAACAAGTAACATAATATAAAAGTTCATTTAGTTCGCTGTAACTTTGGTCGATGTTTTAATAATAGTGTTTTTTTTTTTTTACTTTTTATTATTTTACTTGCTGCTACGGAACCCTTCATGGGCGAGTCCGACTCAATCAACATTTGAGTTGATTGAATGAAAGGTAAATTGCGGCTTACGATTTATGACGTATTAAGAAAAACTGCTTACTAGATCTCGTTCAAACCGATTTTCGGTGTAAGTTTGCATGGTTATGTACATCATATATTGTTTTTAGTTTTTTCATTCTCTTATTTTAGAAACCTCAATATCATTTTAGAAGACCTATCCATAGATACCCCACACGTATGGATTTGGTGAATTTTTTGAATTTTTGAAATACATATGTTTGAGTTTCAGTTCTAAGTAATGGGAAACCGTCCAAAATTTATTCTTTTTTGTTCTATTTTTGTGTGAAAATCGTAATGCGGTATAGTTCTTATAGTTTCGGACAAAAAGTGGCTGTGATATACGGACGGACAGACAGACATGACGAATCCATAAGGGTTCCGTTTTTTTGCCATTTGGCTACGGAACCCTAAAAAGCAAAGAAGAAGGACGAGTTGAAAAAGTGACAGCCCAAGACTTACACAAATGGCGGACTGAAATTATTATTTCTACATTAAGGAGAGAAATACAGTCGAAATAGAAAGTTTTACATTAATGTTGAAAATATTTTTCGAAGAATGTTGAAAATATTTAATAAAGACAGTCAAAGAAAGGATCTAGCTGATATTGGCTTTTTGTTTGGGCCGATTCAATGTTTTAAAGCCAGGAAAGGATTTTAATTTCAGGCCTGTTTAAGAGTTGTCCTTAGGTGGCTTATCGATCGTTGTTAAATGTAAGCACTTTAAGCACATGAAATTTAATTAAAACAGCGGGCAACTTTATTTTTATTTTTAAATTTGGGTAGAAATCATGTCTTGTTGTATTTTTTTTTAAATATCTATCTATTTATGTCCTCGAAATTACCTTTCACATTTTTGTTTTTTATTTTTGAGTCGTACCAGCAGGCCTAGGTCCACCGTGGACTGAAGAGCCACCTATAGTTTTCCTTTTTCACAGTTTACGGACTTTTGAGAAAAAAATGAGAAAATTCCCTCGGCCTGTGATCACTACATGGTGGTTTCGATTTCCCTAGGTTTTCTTTTTTTTTATGAATTGCGTCGCATACCACTTTTGAGATAGATAAACCTCTAATTCTATGTTTTTCGGTCGTGAGTTGCTACCCAAAAATGCCTTTGGAACATTCAAAGTAAATGTCCCTGATGTAGTGACAGTTGGATATAAAGGGTTTTTCAATAAGAGCGCTACAAAAGTTTTTTTAAATAAAACAAAAACGGTTTTGGATATCAATGAAATTCTTTATTCCTGTGAAAGAACGTTCGATGCCATTATGTATGGAACTCGATTTCTTTTGCATGGCTACCACGGGCACGCTTGCAGAAGTCCAGACGCTGAACCCAATTTTCGACGGTTTTCAAGCATAAATCGGCCGATACTGCTGCAATTTCACGTTCGATATTCGTTCGAAGTTCATCAATCGTCGCTGGCTTGTTGGCATAGACCATGGACTTGATGCAGCCCCACAGGAAATAGTCTAACGGCGTCAAATCGCACGACCAAGGCGGCCAAGCGACTGGACCATTTCGTGAGATAACACTCTCTCCAAACTTGGTTTCCAATAAATTGATTGTGACATTCGCTGTGTGGCTTGTGGCGCCGTCCTGTTGGAACCACATGTCCTCCAAGTCCATATCATCCAATTTGGGGCCAAAAATATTCGGTTATCATTGAACGGTAGCGATTCCCATTCACAGTTACGTGCCGGTCTTGATCATCACGAAAGAAGTACGGCCCAATGACGCCGCCGGCTCATAAACCACACCAAACCGTAATTTTTTCGGGATGCAATGATGACTCGTGGAGTACGTGTGGATTGCTGCCTGACCAATACCGCATAATATTTTGTTTATTGACGAAGCCATTCAGCCAGAAATGAGCCTCATCGCTGAAGATGATTTTTCGATGAAAATCCGAATCATTTTCAAGTTGTTGCTCAGCCCAATTCACGAACATACAACGCTTCTGGTGGTCAAGCGGCTTCAGTTCTTGCGACGTTACAGAGATGCCCAACGCTTGAGAACGACGTGTGAGAGACTCAATTGGGTTTTCTTCAACTGAAGCCTCAGCGGCAGCAATATTCTCGACACTACGGGAACTTCTTTGTCTCACTGGCACGGGAACATTTTGTACTGTGCCTGCGGATTCAAATTTTCCCACTAGATGCGCAATTGTTGATCTGCTAGGACGATGATGACGACCATAAGTTGGACGTAGCGCTCTTAACGTTCAGGCCACTGACTCCGAATTTCGGTAGTAAATTTTAATAATTTCGACTCGTTGTTGGTTCGTATATCTTTCCATCATGAAATGGCAAACCTTACTGAAGAGAAATGTCAAAAGAGCGGCAAGAAATTCGGCGTCGTTTGCTGTCCCTGTCGCTCTACTTTTGTAGCGTCCCTATTGAAAAACCCTTTACTTTCTTACAAATAACAAAATGTTTCTACAGTAATGACAGTCAAATTGCCTAAGTACCAGTTGTGGGGTTCGTCCCCTCTAAAATAATTACTCGTCAAGTCTTAGCCACACTTACTTATGAGTGACCAAGATATAGACTGTGTTTATGGGGCAGATGTGTCCTTTTCAAGTGGGATTCGCCGTCAAATTCTTTTATAGTATTTTTCATATCTATTTGCTATTTGAGTCTCTTGATTGAAGTTTTGGCAATTAAATCTTCGGGGGATATAAACGGTCTTCCGAAATCCGAAAATGAAAGATATACTTTCCAAATTATCATGTGTTCTGGAAGAAAGTGACAGTATGAATAAACTATAATTGACAACGCTGACAACATCGCAAAATTAAGTGGATATTCAGTGTCTGTGTTACCACTTCTGTTCCCATCCAAAGCCTATCTATCAATCAAAACGACAGCAGCTTAACCAACAAAATTGCAAATGATTGACAATGCCCAACAGATGGCGCCACTACAATACGTCTCATGCCAACATCCCCTACTCATTACTCATGCAAAGTGGTCTCATTTTTTTTCTCTACTTCCTTAAATATCCTTTTCCGTCTTATCCAATGGCCATATCAGATTCTCTACTCCTCGTCACGTCAAAGTAAACATTTGTGCTTCACATGCTGCCCCGCTGTTCCACATATCTTCTAAATAAAGCAATCTACCAACGCCATCTGCGCCCATCATGGACACAAATGGCGTTCGCAAAAGCGAACTAATCATATCGGTCGCTTTGTCAATATATAGAAACAATAAAATGAACTACAACGCGTCATCGAACAAAAGGGGTAATCGCACGGCCCACCCTGCCGCCATCATCAACATCCACAAATTGAGAGCAATTTCATCACTGAACTGGACACACATGTTCGAAATGGCATTCTCTATAGGCATCCCTCCGACCGACGCCCTATTCCCGACACATGGCATATATAGCATAAACAAACCAAAACGCCATAAATTCTGTTGTGTAAACCGACAAATTATCGGGCTACCCTCCGAAAAAAAAACACAACTCGTAAAAAAAAAAATCCAAGCGTGATTAGAGAATTTATTTTGAAAGTTCAAAAACGAACAGCGAGTGTGAACAATATTGAAACACTAAAACACTGGAAAGCCGTCATTTATGTACTAAACATGTTTTCCTATAGGGTTTTGCTTATTTTTTTTTTGTTGGTATTTAGGCGGCTGGCGCTCTCATAAAAACACAGAAGCTAAAGCCAACTACTACTCCACTCTGTGCTGTCAGAGAAACTGGTGGTTTTTGGCGCAAAATACGTGCGTGCCGCAGTTTGTTTGTTGTTGTTTGGAGTATCCCGTATCCGTGTAGTTTCCGGGCTACATTATCGCGATGGCCCTTCATAACTCAGTTTAATGTGTTTATAATTAATTTTAGAAAAAAAAAAAAACTGTTACCCCCTTTTGGGCGGTGCTTGTGGTGTACACTTTGTTTAGACCGCGGGTAGTGAATTGGAGCCGTTTTAGGTAGGCATAGGAGTTTGTGTTCCAAAAATAACCAAAAGTGTTGAATTAACATGTTTTTCATTTGGAAATAGACATTTTTTCGTGTAATTTCACGGCGAATGCAAATGGTTTTTTGGAATTGCGCCATCTCTGAGGATTTAATTATTGTTGTGTGCGGTTGTGTGGTTAAAGTATATATGCGCGCGGGGGCAGTAATCCATTAGAGCGTAATCAAAGTCAGTTTTTTGTTTGCATGGATACTGATGAGATGTTTTGTACTCTTTGGCGGTTTTGGTGCGCCACACCAACAATTGAACTGAATTGAATGGAATTTTAATGTACAATCGCAGGAATGTTTGCGAAATTTTCGCTTTTATTTTTATTTTAATGCGGATAATGTGTGTTTTATGTTTATGTTCACTTTTGATCGCCCACACAAGTTGTATCTACTTGTGGGTTAATTTTATAAAATTTTATGAAACTCGTTCTGCCTGGAGAATACATTGTTTAGTCGTGCTTTGTTGTCATAGGGCTTTAATTTCTCCAGAGACAGTCGATTGTACATCGGTTTCTAGCGACAGAACCGCGTTATTCATGACAGAATTTGATTCTCTTTGAGGCATGTTGGCTTAAGGGGGGAAGTCCATGTAAAAGCCTCAAAATCGGTAATTTTTAAAAAATATTTTTGAAGGTGATAAAATAATTTTATTGTTTTTAAACTTTAACACAACTTAATTGAACCTTTTTAGAGTACAAAAAAAATTTTTTTTTTCTTTTAAAATAGCGGCTCAGGATGATTTTTCGTCTGCTGCCTCCGGCGCGAGGTCCCAAACTGCTCCATTTATCACTTTTCAACCATTGATCTGAAACTTTTCTATGTCCTAAACATATTAACGGAAAGGATAAACCTATAAAATTTAAAAAAAATATAAAATTTAATATAAAGTAAGCCTTTAAAAAAAGTCACAATTTAGGGCTATTTTTTTTTTGACATTTTTGACCACTTGACCCATTTTTTAGGTTTATCATTCCGATAGTAATGTAGAGAAAGGCCCCACCAAATTTCAGACAAATCGGCCAATAACTTTTTGAGTTACAACACGAAAAGTTTTTTAAAAATACACGCAGAAAATTTTACCTTAACCGAGTGCGATTTTTGCTCGGTTAAAAAAAAAATGGGTAAAAATCAACTAAGTCTCTGTAGAAAATAACCAAGTATTTGTTGTTAAAATCTACAGAGTTAAAAAGGTTAAATGCAAACTGTTAAAAACAACACTCTTTATCTGTTGTTATCAATCAAGTTAGTAGATTAATATCAACCAAACAGTCTTATTTTGGTTTTTGTTAAAATCTTGTCAATTGTCAATTTGCCAATTCGAAGTTTTAACACAACGATTGGTAATTAATAACCGTTCTTCTTATCTATTTTTAACCAATTCAATGTTAAAATTTGTTAAAATCGAACAACTTCTCTTTTAGAAGAACTAATAAGTCTTGTTTAAATATAACCAGGTGGGTCGGCGCAATGGCTTAGTGGTTAGTGTGTTGGACTACTAAGCGATGGGTCCCAGATTCGAGTCCCGCAAAAACCTGAATTCCAACTTAAGGTTTTTTTCACTGCGCCACCTCTCGCGATCATCTGACAACCATCCGAGAGTAATATAACTGCCAGGAAGGAAATTGGAAATTGTAGATCCCTTGCCAATTCGTCCCAAAAATGAAAAACTCACACAAAACGAATGCTTGTCAGAACCTAGGCCCGGTCCCTACGGACCTGTTGCGATTTCTTTTTTTTCTTAGGTGGCTTGACTAATAACAACAGAGTAAGTTGTTTAAATACTACCAAGTTAGTTTGTTATTTACGACTGAGCAAAATTTGGAGAGGAAATTGATAAATCGGTTATTTTTAACCGAGTTTCCTTAAACAAGTTGACTCGGTTATTTTTAATACAGTAACTCTGTAAGAGCTATATTAACAGTATTACTTGGTAGTTTTTAACCGAAAGTTGGTTGATTTTAAATACGTGAATTTTCTGCGTGTACGGTTTCGAGATAATCGCGTTTAAACTTTTTGTACAGGAAAATTACCAGTTTTAGTTACTTACCGATTAATCTGCAGTCCCAGGTGCATACAATAGTTAATAGTTAATAAACATATTAAGTTATTATAATAAGCGCTCCAACTACCTGGCTCGCTACTTCATAATACGCACTCCGGCCCGCTCCATTATATTAGCTATCCGCCATACTAATAGTCATTTTTAGTGTCCAGGCTAAACTTCTCGAAGTCACAGTAGCGAAATTTTCCATACAAAATTGCATATTGTGACCTACAAAATATTTAGTGTGAAGGTTAAAAATGATTATTAGTAAGGCCCTATAACTTCGTCAATATTCGTTTTTCTAAAAATTTTACATGGACTTCCCACCTTAATTTCGTAAGCCTCGATCAGGGATGCGTAACATTTGCGCCGAGAACCTTAGGAAACTTAAGTTGGGTATGAGAATTTTTATGCCTATCTAGACATACCACACGGATTTTTAAGTGGCCGTGTAGCAGCTATAATATTTTTGCTTACTAAATGACACGTTACCCGCAAATCAAAATAAATAATATAAATAAAATAATTAAAATTTTATGAACAGAAATTCAAATTTTGCTCACCTTTGGAATAAAGTTATGGGAATTTTAAGCGGTCCTTAAAAATCAGTAAAAGTTCTCCGCTCGTTAATGGACCCCAAACTTTTAAAGAAAAAGTGCCCATTAAACCAGCTTTATATTCTAGAAACTAATAAAAATATTTGCCGAAACAAAAAAATCATAAAAAACGAGTCTGCCTCTAGACGCTAGCTCTAAATACTTTTCACAGTGGGCTCCGCATTTTTACTGTCTTCACAACCCCAGAGCGTGAGCTGAAAGCTCCACCGGATTTACTGCTAAAAAACCTCGTTCGATGTAAGCTAGATCACACTTGGAATACACTTGGAATACGTAGCTTAACTAGCGGAACTCCGCCTGCTTTACTAAACGTTTAAATATGTATAATGCTGTATTTCGAAAGCTAAAGTAGCCTAAAGCCTTCGCATATTTATTTTACACATTTAAAAAAAAGAAATTTTTAATTCGGTGCAAAAGTTCGTAAAAATGTTGCGGACATATGTACAATTTTGCCACTCAGTTTTTGCATAGACGAGAACTTGAAAATTCTTCCGCTTTTGGCAGGGTTTATGGATCAAAAATCTTTTTGGAGAGACTTTTGCCATTCAATCACGTTCTTTAACCACTGCAGTTTTCTGTTTGATCTTTTCCCTACTGTCACTGTCGTTTTAAGGAAACTGTCGTTGCTGCCATTAGCCAAAGGGCATAGTTAAAAAAAGTTTCTTGTTCCCTCAAAATCTGAAATATGTCTCTAGTCCATTATGAAATTTAAGCCAAGTCGACAATGTTAAGTAAACTTATATAAAGCTTGCCTTTCATTCAACACTAGATATATCTAAGTCGCTTCTGCATTTAAAATCACAAATAAAGTAGGCTTTGGCTTGAAATTTTGACTTGCGTTGAGGTATCTTTTCGACTGTCTTCGCACTTTTCCTCCGTTTTTAGTGTTAAATTTTTATAATGGTCCGGCGGTCCAGTTCAAACGAAATGTCTGACCGGCTTTTACCTCAGCAAAAAATCGTATTTAACTCCAAAAGTACTAACCAGATTTAGGTGTAAACAAGTTTGTCGCCTTTGAGAAATCCCCTGATAAAAGTCGAATACTATTAGGCTTAGGAAGCTGGAACATAAAAAGAACTTGCGAAAAATCATTGCAGGAATATATTCACACAAGAGTACCTTTTAAAGAGTTGTAGTTTTCACTCCTAAAATATGATATACCTACTAGCTGACCTGACCTTCGCTTTTCCTTAATATACAGTTTCACATTTATAAATAATGAGAACGAGTATTAGTCTACTTAAGATATGTTGATTAACAATTAATAACTAACTAAATAACTAAAAAATACCCGACGTACGTTGCTGCGCTTACTTTGTTCTATGGGAGGTTCATTCGGACAAGGGGTAGGGTATAAATAAAATTTAGCAATTGCTTTTACTTGAAAGAAATGTCAAAATCGAAGCATTTGCTACGTTTCCTCGGAATAAAAGCTGATTTGAGTTAAAACCAACTTTTGACATGTCCGAAAAGCGGCGCCAATTACCTTTTACTGAGTAAAAATAAAATGTAGCAATTGCTACGAAAATCCAAGTCGGCTATTTTGCTGACTAAGACCTTTAAGTATTTTATAAGCGCACATTTGGTTTTTTCATAAAACTCTTCCTGCTCAGGTTTGAACAGCAAGGCAGGTACCCGTACAGCGAAGTAAATGCTACATATGTTCGAATTCTCAAACTTACTTTAGCAAAGTTGACTTTTATTCATACCGATTCAAAGCAATTGCTAAGGGCTTTTACTGTTCTACAACCTTTTAAAGAAAATGCTAGTTTTCACTCATCCGGCCCACTGTACAACAGAGTTCTAAATTTACCTACTTTAGCTCCCATAAGTGTCTAGAAATTATATCGTTTGCAATGTTATATGGGAAGTGCCACGCCCCTTTTTCCAATTCCAACCCCCCTTTATGTAAAATGGTTCCAACAGGCAGTATACGTCCTAATTTTCTCGATTTCAATGTCATAAATGTCAGGATATAGAGCTTAAATTAACTTTTTTGAATGCGAGGTGCCACGCCCCATTTTCCTGTCCCGCCTATATTTCTTGAAGTTTTTTGTTGGGAAAACAGACGTTAATGTTCTAAATCTTACAACTTCAGCTCTCCTGAGTGTCGAGAAATAGTGATTTGCTACTTTTTTTGTTGTATATGTTGATTTTCGAAAAGAAACGGCTGTATTCGAATGGGAGGTTGTGTACAAATCTTAAGTCAAGTCGACCGAATACTTTGAGTTTCTGTTCAAATATTTCTTCTGTCATTCCCCGCAGCCATGGCTGCCAGAATTTAGTTTGCTTTAAGCGCCTAAACCTGAAAAAAATGTTGGCCAGAAAGGAGCCCAAAAAACATTGAAAATTTTCCCAATTCCTTGAGTACTTTTTTTTTTGTATTTTTCCCATTTACCCATCTCACTTATGCGTGACGCGAATTTTATTTGACTTCCATCTTCTGCAATTGGCTTGTGTCAAATCAAAAGGCCTGCAAGATAAATTGGTTTGCCTGCAAGTTGATCGACTGTTCGATGTCACTTGACTGCAAGAGTGCTACCAAGTTTAAAAAGTGCGGGTTTGTTCGTAAATATTTTTTTTTGTAGTTTTGTGAACGAATAAAACAAACAAAATGAACACACAATTTGTAAGACGATATATTGTATTCTGAGATAGTTTTGGGCGCTCATTTTTTTATTTCTATCGTTTTTTAAGAAAATTATAGCCCAAAATTCAACAACGCTCCCAATTTGGCAACACTGCTCCCAGCCCTAAAATCTTATAAAAATCCAAATCGATAAATCTATTTCAATAGATTTGTGTTTAAAGGAATAAAAAGTTGGTGGCCTAGCTTTACATGTGCATTTGTGTGCGTTTTTATTTTTGCGATGAATGAAAGGTACGCTCCAAATGGAAGACAATTCCGAACGCCTGAATGGAGAACCTTTCTCAGGAAAATACTAATCTCAGCTGTTTGGCAAACGTTCGAGGTGGCGCTGCGAAAAAGCCTAAAGTTCTAATAAATATATTATGTGTTTTCACACTGATAAATCAATTTGTACATTTTTAAAAATACGCATAAGCAATTAATGAACTAATGCATTAACCTAACAGGTCTGTCCTACAATATGATGACCGTAGATTAGAAAATCCCATTCGAAGTCAAATAACCAACTGCACACGATCCAACCGATAACACCTAATGCAATTTTTCGACTGTAATGATTGCAATTAATTGCGAAATGCTTTCCCTGATGTAGCCCAGCTTAACACTCGGCAAATGTAATAACTGACCTAAGCCGACCGGCAAATAAAACAAAATTGTAAAATTTATTCGTCACGGACTGTAATGGTTATTTATTTGCGAATGCACTCGCCGATTAATCCAAAATATCAGCGCCAGCAAAAACTAAATATGTCACTCACCCGTTCGGGACATAACTCACGCTAAGCGCTCATTTAACAAACGGCACCCGATCTTTTTTTCTTTTTTAATATTTCAGTCCATCTCCGCAGTTTATTCAAATAACTCGATTTAATCTGGCGAAAAATAAAAACAAAACAAAAATAAATTAAACATGAATCTAAAAAAATAAAAAGGAAAACATTCTACCACCTCCATCAGCGTGTGGCTGCCATTGTTTGCATTGCGAAAATAATACAAGAAGCACACAAAAAAGGAACGCCCTCTCATTCTGTGCATACAAAGTGAGAGGTGAATTATTGCACTTTGTCATCACGATTTACAGCCTTCATCAGGCAAAGCGAGTAGCCGAGTGTGTGTAATTTTGCAGCCCCCCCCTAAACTCCGCATCAGCGCAACAGGAGTAAACGGTTTCGTCCTTCAAAAAGGGGAAAAAAAAAAAAAAATCAACCCAACATTCTGTGAACTCTAAAATGTCATTTGAAAAACTCAAGCTATGTCGCCCCATCACCATGGTAGTGGTAATATTGCTGTTGTTTCAGCCGGAAAATGTATATATCATCAGAAAAATGAGCGCCCAGAGTCCTTAATATCCTGTTTACATGAAAGTTTAAACGGACATACGACAAGCAACCGGGTGGAGGAAGGTACTGTGGTAGCATACTGGTTTGATGGTACAGGGTAGGGTAGGCAGTCTCGGTCGCGTGTTGAGCATACTTACGTCATGGAGTTTAGTAGTAGGCGATGCGATGGGGGTGGGCAAAGGACTTTGAATTGGAGTTCCAGGGCCTATAGTCTATGACGAGGACGATAACGTTGCCGCCGCCGACTACAAGTTAGTGACGATGATGATGGTTGTGCTGATGATGATGGTTATGGTGGATGAAGTTCGGTGTGCTAGTGGACTTGACTGGGTAAATAGTTCTTGAAAGTAAATTCAAGTTGATGGGTGTTATCCCGTAAGGGGAGGTACACATGATAAACAGTGTCAGTCACAGGGCGAGATCTGGTGAGGTGCGTTGCTATTTAAAAAATCGTCTCATCGCACTTAAGGTAACGTCCAGAAAAATTGTCAATTACTGTCCGAAAGAGGTCACTCCGTCCAGCTTATACGCACAACTGCTCTCCATTCTCCATACGGATTAGGATTTGTCTGTGAAATCACTTTTCTCTCTACTGTGAAATTTATTTCGAATCCGATTTAGGTGAGAATCAAGGAAATAATAGAAAATCTGTCGAGTGCATTCCGAATTTGCTGTACGGATTATGTGGTTAAAGTCCTTTTTATAAATATTCGGAATCACTGAATAAGATATATTGAGTCAGGAGGTCTAATCCAATGCCAGTTGGTTTGCGGATTGGCTTAGAATCACTGAAAATTCGAAGAACCTATTCTGAAATGTAATTCGTACTCTACGGACTAGATGCCTGATCATATTCGCCTTGAAAATCACTGGTTCGTTTTAATCCAGGAGACATATTACACCGCGTCCGAATCATACCATTTTTATAAATATACGGAAGCACTTCAAATATTATATTTAGTCCGGAGGAAACGTAGTCCGTACAGAGGGGATCCGTCTTCATCCTCTTATCGTATAGGAACCTATTTTGAAAATTTTGTTTCATGGAGGCTATTCCGTCACAGGTCAGTCTTATACGGATTAAGTGTTAAAAATCGCCGCAAGTATACACGAAACCACTGAGCACGTACTCAGTTAGAGGATCTGTTTAAAATTAGTTCGGTGTACGAACTAGGACACAATTACTTATTTCTGGAAGATCTAGCTTTATCCGGAAACTGTTACCCAAAAAAAAGAAACACCTCCAACGTCTATTTTTAAAAGTACTGGTCAATTATTGGTCATAGTCAGAGGGCATCTTGGGGCATTCTATGGGCATACGGACTATGTATATCAAACGGTAGAACATTCGCCTACAAATGCACTGAACAATATTTGTCAACAGTCACCCGTAATGTGTCCGAATTAACTGGTCATATGTTCAAAACTTCTATCGCTGCTTTTCGTCTATACACTGAATATTTACTCCGAAATTTAGTCCGAATCCTTGAGCAGATTTCCGAAATTTAGTCCGAATCCTTGCGCAACTTTTACGTTAAATAAAAATAAATAAAAACGTTTGTACACAGTGTTCTCTGACTAATTAGTCCGTATGTGGATTAAAGTCTTAACTTGCGGTGTAGCTTGAGCAATGTTGCCACTTTCAGACTTTTTTTTAGCAGTGCTTCTGTAAAAAAATTCAGTTTGTAGACTGAATTCTTTTGCTGTAAATTTGTTCAAAGGAAACCAAGGTAAATAACAAATAAATAACATAAACAATACAATGATAAAAGTTGTTTTTTATTGAAATTATTAACAAAACAAAAACTGACTGCAGATAAGAAGTTAAATTTTTTTCAAAAAGTACTGTTATTATGTTTTCTGCTAAAATGAATACATTTCCCCGATCTAGATGTGCATCCAGCGTAGATTTAATTTGTTGGCAGTAGATTTCTATTTCGAAGTAAAATGCAGTAGATCAACTTCAAGTGGCAGCTCTGATCTTGAATGCACTTTTTGTCCGCTTTCGGATTGGCTGCTTACCGTTTTTAGAACCACTCAAAATGTAAGCATGCGTTGCTCTCTCGTTATCTTTTTTTTTTTTGTTGCCAACAAGTGAACTATCATCGTGCCAGCCCTACTGTACCACCGAAAGGGTAGGCAGGAACTCAACTTTCCGAAAAGCCGGATGTCAGGTGCCATACTGGCAATTCTATGCATTTAATCTCTCTAAGCCTTGTATGCTGGCAATCAAGCGAACAACAATAGTTTATAAAGTTTATGCACTTCATGTATAGCCCCATGGTAGTTGGTACGTAGATTTATTATCTACCCCGCCCGACCTCAACGTCAGCCAGAATAATGTTGATGGTGGTTGGTATGGCAAGCAAAAAAGGAAAAACGAAAACCCAGGATGTGCAACAGAAGCTGCGCTACTCCTTCGCCCCATTCCGAGCAGCTGTCACATTTTCTACGTACATCGCTTAAAAGTTTGTGCCACCGAAAAGGCGCCTGCCGCGGCATTCATTCCTCTACGATGATGACGGACATGATGGAGTTTTAGCTAAGGCTTGAGTTGCCTCCACAAAGAGTGCACTTACTTAAATGGGATTTTAATTACTGCAACTTTTCGTGCAGTGGAAGCGCTGTGTATGTGCTCCCGGGGGATGGATTTGGGAGGATGTGTGGCGAACGCGTGACTGTGTAATATAGGCCACCAGTCGGTGAACTCCCCTAAACTAATTTAAATTGCACAAAATAATGCAGAGCGAGATCCGAATTAAGTGAGAAGGATATACTGTGGACTCTAAACGGAAAGTGGCACAAATCATCAGGACAACAAAGCTGCTGTGGTGCGGATGGCTCTCGACGATGATGTAATGCACTCGATGCTTTTGTGATGGCTGGTGCAACTGGTATCATGTCAAAGCTACCCCTTTCGCAGTCCTTTTTGAATGGGAGCATGTGAATGGGGCGCGATACGAGTAGTAGTAGGGCAAGGGGTGCGGGCTTAGAAAATGCTTAAAAAAATCAGGATAATCCTTTCATCGGGATCAACGGTATAATGCTAATGGAACCGGGTAATTGCAATCCGATTGGGGAGTGAGCGTATCCAGCTGTCTGCTGCATTTTGCCTGTGAATGTATTTGTTGGTCGAGGACTCTTATGTGCGTTTTAATTATTTGCCTGACCGACTTGAATTGCTGGCCAGAGTGTGCATCATTATTAGCATTGAATGGGTTTTTTTTACGCTTCACTGAACCGCTACTTTGTGAATTTGGTTCACTGGGAGCTTATTGATTATGGATTTCTGTTTGAATGGAAGCAATATTATGTGCGCCAGTGGCACGGAAACTTATCACATTCAAGTTTATCGCGGGGGATTTGTGCTAATTTGGCTTAAAAACTCCACAGATGGATTCAAGTTAAAGCATCAAGCAGAAAATTTGACTAAAAAAACCAAGAAGAAGACTCATTTCAACAAATGGCGGTCAGAATCTATGCTTAAGGTCCCTATAGAGATAGGGAAAAGTCATACATCCGGGAATATGACATGTATAGAGCTGTCGTTCGACTTTACCGGATTGGCATCAGCAAATAAGCAAGTTGGCTTGATTTTGTTGAGGTTGCATCTTAAGCCGCAATGGGCTGTGAGGAAGCTCACCAGTTTACTTAAATTATCCTTACTGAGCCTTTGGATTTCCTTGGGCTTGTAACAAAACTTTCACCGTTTCGTCCCATTCCCTTAGTGTGTGGGAAATCATGAATACCCGAATTAAAGTGTCATTCGGGAAGACCTGTCTACGGGTGATTTGTACAAGGTGGCGCAAAAGTAATCCTCCTATCAGAAAATGCTATAAATTTTGCGATTGGCCCCTAATGTCAGTTCTGTTTTGACATTTGTGTAGTAAACACATGCGAAATACACGTTAATAAGCAATGTTACGCTACACTGCTCCAGAACGCGGAGTATTGGTGACTTTTTATTTGAGCAATAATCGGTCGGTGACTTTGGCACAACGTGAATTTTGTCGCAGATTTCCTAGGCGTCCAACGCCTACTGGTGAAACACTGCGACGTTTAGCCGCTCGCCTCGAAGAGACTGGCACAACACGAGATGCTGCCAGGCGTGGCAGACCCCGGAGTAGCCGTTCTGCAGAGAATATTGCTGCTGTAGCCGACCAGACGACGTGCCACGCAAATGGGTATCAGTCGACGGTCTTTACAGCGAATTTTGGTACAAGATTTGAAGATGTTTCTGTACAAAGTCCAGACGGTGCATCAGCTGTTAGCTGCTGACCGCCAATCGCGTCTAACATACGCTCAAGCCATCCTTAATCACCACCAAGAGGAAGATGATTTTTCATCAAAAATAATCATGAGTGATGAGGCCCATTTTCATCTTAGCGGGTACGTAAAAAAGCAAAATTTACGCTTCTGGGGCACTGAAAATCCGCGTGTAACCCACGAAGAGCCATTACACCCGCTCAAAGTCACTGTATGGTGTGCTGTTTTCGCTGGAGGAGTCATCGGACCTTTTTTCTTGGAAGACGTCGCGGGCCAAACGTTTACTGTGAATGGTGAGCGCTACAGAGCAATGATCAACGAGTTCTTTTTGCCGCAACTTGATGAATTGGGATTGGAAAACATGTGGTTCCAAAAGGACGGTGCAACGGCACACACTGCACGTGCCACAACCGATATGCTGAAGGATGCATTTCCCATTTTTGTGGGGCTTTTTGAAGTCGCGGGTTTATGTCAACAAGCCTCAGACTCTTGCACCTCTTAAAGACAATATCCGTCAAGAATATGAGGACCTATCGCCGGAAGTTTTGGCCAAAGTGATGGAAAATGCCATAAAAAGGGCTCAAATGACAATCAACTGTGGCGGCGGCCATTTACATGGCATCATATTCTCGACTTGATGTATAAAAAATTAAAAGACCAAATAAAAATAATCCACAAGAAGAATCAAAGTTTTTAATTTCTTTTTTAAATTACAGCCAAAAAACATCGGAAGGTTATTTTTGCGCCACCTTGTACCAATCTTGGGTACCAGATAAGGCTCCGTTTTAGAAGTGACTTCGGTTTCTGTTATAAATTTTGGTGGGGAATCGTCCTTAAATAAGCAGTGGATGCAATTTTTGCTGTCTTGCTTAAGAAAAGTACTGCAAATAAAGAATACCTCTTAACCAGAGTTTTGGTGTTTCTTTGGGTAAACCTTGGATCCGGCGAGCGAAACCCCGGCCTGAGAAAAAGCACATTACAGGCTCAATTAATCTTTCGGTCTTATATCAGGGACATTTTCTTAAGACGAAGTTGTTGTTTCCTGAGGGACCCTAAATAAATAGTAAAAAGTCACGTTTTAAACCTTATAAGACGGTATCAAGTCTTATGGATAACCCATTACTTCGTTCAAAAAGCTAATAAAAGTGCCACAACTCGACACTTTCAATCATCTTTTGGCGATATTAGAGCAAGTCGGTTCGGCTTTCCTATAGGCCAAACACTTGATAGCTCTAAGCTGTTTCTTTAACAATTTTATATAACTTTTGTATCATGGCCGTGAATTGAAAATCGTTTGCTTTAAAACGAATGCAGCTACAGCCGGCACCTTGGAGGAAAGAACCACTAAAAAATGCCAAACTCCGCTAATGCGTTGCAACATCAGAGACATCAGACCATTTCGAAAAGTAATAGTCGGAATCAAGAGACAACATCGCGGTGTAAACGCCGTTCGACCTCGTCGAACCAAGTTAAATCGCCACCTCAAAGTATATATCAGCAAAAAAAAAAAAAAAAACCGGGCCACTTTGAAACGTCGTAGCCGAAAGCATAGGAACACATCATAGTATAGTAGCCGCCAAAACGTCTGACAATATCGAAGCTCGTCTAAGCTTGGTAGTGGGAAGAAAGTCGGGTTTTCTCAGTCCGCAAGGATTGATTAAATTCGCACTTGTTGGCAGAAAAGTATGTTCGGATCTTTTCTGAGATCAACAAGTTGAAATATTTAAGAAAAAAAAAACCCATCAGGCTTAACGTCGGCCTCTTCGGGCGATTGTGTGTCATTGCAGTTGCCACCATTTTAGAGAGGTACACATGTCAAACATTTTACCCCCCTAAAAAAGGGGCCATCTTGAAAATGTTAATATACATGTTTCAACATAAGTTTTGAAGAATGCCTAAGCTTTGTTTGACAACACAATTGAATATGCCCTTCAAAATTGACCCCCCTAGGGGTAGGGATGCTGGATATAAAAGTGACCAGAAGCATGGGTCGCAATTATTTTCTTTTCTTTTCTTTTATAAAAGTCCTCACACTGTTGTGTTTGGCGATATGGCAGCTTTTTGCAAAATTACATATTTTAAAATATTTTCTTTAAAAAAAGGGGTCAAGGGGGGGCATTTTTAAAATTATATAAAACACGTACCTATTCACCTCCAGTTCTAAACAAACTTACGAAGTTCCGAAACAAGGCGACTTAAGTTCAATTTATAGGTAGGTAAATGGGTGCTCTTGTGGTAATTATGCCACAGCTTCACTTAGACCATCAGTTGGGTCCATTGTGTCCAATATTTATATTCGATTTTATTATTTTTCAAACCACAAACACTATAGTTAAATGTAAAGAAACACATTGGTTGGGAACACAGGTTTTTTAACTTTGTCGAGGAGCAACCATGTATTTCTGTTATTTCTGATAAAAAAAAAAACTGTGTGTCGCATCTTCTAACTATTAAGTGAACAAAAATTGCAACTATTAGCAAACAAACGCAATGGTTGAACTTATATCTAATCTGTCATTTAACTCCTATAGTCATGTGGAATGCGTTGCATTTCGCGGTTTTCCTTTGACATTCCAAGCCCCAAATTGCTTAAAACCAATACGCGCAAATATCTGTACCATCCCGGGCACGCTGCTTCCAGTTATCCAGACCAAGCGCTCTGGCATCCGCGATGACTTGGTCTTTGAAACGGAGGTTCGGTCTTCCTTGTCGTCTCGAACCTGGCGGCTGGGATTCGAAGATCCTCTTAGCTGGAGCATTATTGTCCATTCGCTCGATGTGGCCGAGCCAATGTAGTCGACGTATTTTGGCCTTTTGGACTACATCCACATCTTGGTACAGCTCATAGAGTTCGCGGTTGTATCTTCTCCTCCATTCGCCCTCCTCGCACACAGGACCAAAAATCCGCCGAAGAATTTTTCTTTCGAAGGAGCCCAGTATCAGCTCTCCCTTCCTGCTTATCGTCCAGCACTCGGCGCCATAAAGCAGAACTGGCAGGATAAGGGTTCTGTAAAGCATACATTTTGTCCTTCGAGTTAGGAGTTTTGAACCCAATTGATTTGCCAAACGGAAGTAGCAGCGGTTTCCTAGGGTAATTCTTCGCCGGATCTCCACTAGGATGTCATTTGTGGAGTTCATGTTTACTCCGAGGTAGATGAACTGCTTAGCTACCTCGAAATTGTTGTTGCTATCAATAGTGGCGTTCTGTCCTAGGCGGTGGACAGATGCTTGTTTGTTTGATGATAGCATGTACTTAGTCTTGTCCTCATTTACTACAAGACCAACGAACTTCGCCTGTTCTTCAATCGCCGTAAAAGCCTCTATCACGCACGCTGGGAGCGACCGATGATGTCAATATCGTCTGCATATCCCAGCAGCTGGGCGGATCTACACTTAGAGAAAAAAATGTCCCATTAAATCGTCAATGGTGCGACTGGTCCTTTCACTTGTGCAATTGTGCTGTGCGTTAGCGTAGGGAACGAAAACTCCGTAAGAACAAGCGAACCACGAAAAAAGAGCAAACAGACCGTCATAATTCAAACCCCCTCGCTGCCATTCATTGGTGTAATGGTTTTATTATCTGCAAAATTTGAAAGCAACCTTCAGTAGAACGGGGCATAAGAGCGACTCAATTGAGTAGCTTCCGCATGTCAGAAAAAGTACTCTTGCATATTTTCCTGACATAAAAGGCAGGCCAATGGATGGAAATACCTCGTCAGATTATAAGGCCTTGGTCATACACCAGAGACCGTCGAAAATACCTTTTACCTATCCACAATGGAAAACCAACACCCCAATCTAAAATCTTTGTGAACTTATGCACATCACTCATATTCGTTATGTTATGGGAAACTCTAAATCATGGGTCAGTGCCTCCCAGCTACACCCGACATTCGAGCCTTTAAATCCTCCCTTCAAAAGTCCATCAACCAAAACACATTATTACCTTGTCTTCCCAATCATAACGACTTGCGAGGCGGATATATAATTTAAAACTCAATCTTTATGTTTACACCTAATAATTTATTCTAAGTCTGGTCTATTTTCTTTTTCGTTTCAGGTATTTATTGACGCTTCACACACTCGTGCATTTTCTATTTTTAATCGACACCAGTGAGTATGAGAGTACACTGTAGCAGACACCAAAGGTCGACCTATTTAAATTATATTTATGTAGGTATACATTGCCGCCACCCGTCATTAAAGTGGTGTAACACTATATCGCCGGTTCCATTCACCCCTCAGCGGCGTTCTATCGTAATCATATGCAAAATTGATTTTACATTTGAAATAAATGCTCCCAACCTCGATCTTGTCTGTCAGAGTCAGTCGAGATTTTGGGATGAATTGAATTATACTTGGAGTCTGCTCCTCTTTAATGTGTGTAGTAAAAGTTGAATAGGTTCTTATGGACTGAGGGCAAAAGTTTCCTCTGACAAGCTGAAACTTTTCCATACTGATGATGAAAAACTGTTACAAGTTTTGCTTCTAATCACCATCGGTGTAGAGTAGAGAATAGGCAAAACATAATTGAGGAGTTGTATTTGTTTGTGAGTATTTGACACGTCCGTGTCAAAAAAGTTTCCCTTCGATCGTTAATTTTTGTTGCTCTGCGGAATATGTTAAATTATATATTCGGGTGCAGTTTGGATCTGTAACGAGTTAGGGCTTTCAAGCAGGTTCATGATGGAATTTTTGACCTTTCAAGGTATCTCTGACAAGTAAGAGAAATTCGATTTGAGAACACAGGAAGTGTAGTGGAATAAGAAAACGAATAGTGAACTCGTCCCATGACAAAGTTGTGGACAAATTATATTGTACACGGCAGCCAACTTCAGGCACATCTTCGTTACGAAGTAGCAGCTAGATGCGCTACTAAATTGCAACTAGAATATAACTTCAAACCAGCTGACCTCGTGGGACACCTGTATTTACTTAACTCAGTACCAAACATGGACATGTTCTCTTCTATCCCTGACACTATGGTTAGGGAACATAGTTTTGGAAAATTATATGAGGTAGATATACTGGACCGTTCAGAATGGGCCAATGGTTTACCGAAACTGGACCCAAAAAGTTTGGTTTGGTACACTGACGGATCAAAGATGGAGTCTGGAGTGGGTGCTGGCGTGTTTTTCGACCTAATACTAAAGTCTCAATACCTATGGCAACTTGTCCCACAATATTCCAGGCAGAAGTACATGCCATTGAGGTCTGTGCAGTTTTAAACCAAAAAACGGGGGTCAAAGGCGCCTTACAGGCCCTATCGTCCAATACATTGGACTTAAAAACGGCCAAGTGCTGTCATGATGCAATGCAAACCTTATCCAAACACAAAAGAGTAAGACTCGGATGGGTACCTGGCAGTCAGGGTATTGCAGGAAATGAATTGGCGGACAAACTAGCTAGGGCTGGATCTGAATCCGCGTTCTTTGGACCAGAACCATATTGCAGAGTCAACTGGGCTACTGCTTTAGGGCTTATGAACGAGTGGGAACAACAACTCCGACAAAACCACTGGGATAATGTTCCTGGTTTACGACAATCTAAAAGCTTAATTAGGCCCTACTTAAGAAGCAAGATATCAGTAAACTAGTGGGCTTTCTAACAGGCCACTGGGGCTTAAGATATCATCTTAACAAGCTGAACTTGTGTCCGGAGACAGATTGTAGATTCTGTCTAGAAGACGAGGAATCCTGTGAACACTTATTCTTATCACTGGTTAAGAAGACGTACCTTCAACAAAGAGATAATCTCGCCAGCAGAACTAAGGCACTCTGCTACCAAGAACTTATCGGAGGTCAGTCGTCTCTTAGTCTACACCATCACTCTATGATACAATAAATCTTTTACGTCGCAGTGTTAAAACCTTTGGGCAGGGCAAATTAAAAAAAAAAAAAAAAACTTAAGGCTGGTGTCTTCCATATTGGTAAAAGATGGAAAAAGAGGCGACGCATCAGAAAGGTACTCGCAAATAAAATTAATATACCTTTCTGTCAGTAGGTCTTTCTGGCTTAGTAGGATCACAGGTTCGATTCCCGAAAAAAACTCGCATTTCTTGTTTGTTTTTTTTTCCACTGGGTCACCTCTATTGATCGTCTGACAAACATCCAAGTATGACTGCCTCAATTAGCTGTTTGGACTCGGCATAAAATTGTAGGTCGCTTTCATTCGTCCCAAAAATAAATCCCACAAAGCGAGTGATTGTGAGAAGCTAGGCCTAGGGTCCCTACGGACCTGTTGGGCCATCTATTTATTTATTTATTCACCTTTCTGTCAAGAAGTGCGAAATCAATCAATGCGCTCGGACTCAGAAAACCCGACTTTTTGCGGCTACTAAGCTTTGGCGAGTTTCGATGCTGTCGTTCATTTTTACGGCTACTACTCTTCGATGTGGTTCTACATTTTTTAAAGTTAACTGCCATTTTATCCCGCTTATGCACTTAGGGTGAGAGGGCACTTGTTTGTGGCAGATGTTCAAATCGGACTGCTTAATTATAACGTATTCGTCGAACTATCGTTAAATATGACCGAGCGAGCGGAGCAACAACCCAACTAGTAAATCGAACCGAAATTACCAATGCAAAGCAAAACACGATACCGTTCTGTTAAAAAGTTCTTTTATTAGAGTTCTTTTCCCTTCAACGGCTACGAATCGACTGACTTACAGCCTAGACAGCAGAACTATTTACCGCTTCGCATTACGATGTAACACGTGGCTGTGTTAGTTCCGACGTATTTCAGAAGCTAAGACTACGAAAACAGATATTCAACTTTCTCTTGCCTATGCGGTCAAATAATTGACTTTGCAACCAGTCCCTTAGATCGAACTGAAATGGCAATTCTGTCACGTACACACACATAGGAAAAAATCTTGATATTAAAGCTGGCACCGTTCGCAAATCTCACTCAGTCGGTCGGTTGTTATCTCGTAGTACGCAGGGTGCATTTTGCAGAATGCGTTCACATTTGCTTCTCGGTTGTTTATCGCTGTTTTGGAATATCTCTGCCGTCAGACCTGGCGTTGTTATTGTGAATGTCGGAAATAACGCTCTTGTGGGAGTCCTCACCGGGGTCATTAACTTGGAAAACTTGGCAGACCTCAAACTGCGCATCGGCAAACTGGAAGAGAATCTAGCAAATGGCACTGCTGGCATCCCTTTAGCGGATGCTCTGGCTAATGCAACTGCCTCCAGTGAACCACCACCAACTGAGGCGCAGAAAGAGGAAAAAAACCGTTTTACTCATCAGTTAGTTCGATGCCCCAAATCATTCCCAGATGTATTTAAGGCGTTCGTTACGGAATTTCTTATCAGTATCTTGGAAGGCGGCTACGACGAGGGGATCGTGGATTTGAACTCATTGATTGCGAAACTCAATGATGTAGAACCCATGGTCTATGCTGAAGTTGTAGAAGAATTGATTGAGCGGACCTACGACACCGTTGATCGTGAGGAGATTCTTGCACTCATTGTCAGAAACGAAAACATTCCGCAGGCTGTTTCGGGTATCAATGCGCTTTTTCAAAAAATCAAAGCTTCCGATGACCTCAACACCAGCCTTGTCCTGAACCTCGCATCAGCTCTGAGTAAACTTGAAAATCGAGCCGAGTTCGCCAGCTCAGCGACCCCTATAAAGGACAACTTCAACAAAATGCTGGACAGCCTTCCTGCGTGCGCTAAAAATCTGTTTTTCGAGTCGGAAATTTGTTTGTGGTTCGTGCCGATGGAAGTATTTATGGCTACGGAATTCAGTAAATGTGTGAAATTTAAAGTACTCGTAAGCAGGAAGAAGGATGCATTCGCATTTCAAAGTACAAGCAATGTGAATTCTTATCTTTTTGTATACGGAAGTACTGCCAATGAGAGTTTCCATAAAATGTACCTTGGGCCATCATTTCCCTCTGAGCAACACAAGTCGTGGAACATAGAACTGGCCGGTGATAGCTGTTACCTGAAGAACGTGTTTTACAACGAGTATATTTTTTTGGGTGATAATAGGTTTGCGGTAGCACGAAAAGGCGCCGATAATTTGTGGCAAATCAGGAAATGTCCTGTGATCTGCAATGTATGACTCGACTTGTATATTTAGTGGCAATAAAAATGAGCTCTTGTTAAATATGTCTTTGGTTTTGTGCTTTTCATTATTTGGAAAACCATATTCTAGTGAACATCTGTTTTAGCAAATGCTCAATAGAGGGCAGCTCTATTGATCATAGATTTGCCTATAAGGGATCCAAAGGCGCACCTCTCAGGCTTCGGCCACGGAAAGAGCGATGATCGACGTTGATCTGCCTATAAAAAAATGGCCACCGTCTTACGATTTCATTTGTTTTAATTTTTTTAGAGCGACGTCGCTCACCGCGTGGCTGCACCCTCACACGACCCTAAAAGGCTCCTACTCTTTGTGAGCAACCAGCCGTTGAACAAAGTAACACCATTGCAAAAAAACAGTTTTTGTTAAGAGGGTGTTTTGGGTTTTAGGTTTTTTGTCAATCTAGGTATGTTTTGTATGCCGCATCTATCTCGGCAAAGCAAAGAAAGACAGACAAGAGACAAGTGTGCAATTGAACCGCATCAGCCTAAAAGAATGCCTCAAAATAAGACTAACTCTAAGATAGGCCCACCTTTTCCGCTCTATATCATCCAACAAACGTAAATGATCGTTTCGGAGACCAGGGACCACCGGACAAAGCCCAAACTTGATGCGAAGCGTGTTCCATAAAATGTAGCTGAATAGCGAGACAGGTAGAATCATGCTCTGAGATACTGTTGGCCCATCAGTTTTGTGCTGACTAATATTGTATACTCGCCCGCACCGGTACCCATCTGAAAGGTATTTACGCATCCTCCTGTTCCTCCACAGGCCATTATCCCTGATAATTGCAAAACGATAATGAATTGCTTCCAGTAAGCGCGATAAACCGCTTTACAATGCCCGCGTCCATGCATCAGAAATGGCCGTCATTTCCGCTCACAAAATTTCAATATAATCACATCATCAGTGAAATTTATCCGCGGGAACAAAAAATAAAAACACATCTCATCCCTTTTAAGTCGATAATGCGGTATAATGTCGGTGAACCCTTCCATCCGATGCACAGTTTTCATTACGTCCATCAAATCTGCAAAATAACTCAATTATCCTCGAACAATCCTGGCGTAATATGACAGACAGACGGCCAGCCAATTAAGCAAAACCGAATCGAACCGCCGCCATACCATCATCATCCTCCGACAGGTACAAGCGAACATTGTTCCTATCGAGCTACAGCCACCATGCGTCCACAATGCGTATCCTGATTGTGTAACATTTTTGGTAGCGACTCCTTTTTAATGACGAGTAAGCAAATAAGAAAAAAAAACGTTTGAAATGTGGCATAGACATTGCGGGCCGAGGATATCCTTCCGCACACACAAACACACACGAAAGCCAATCGTATTCGTTTCAACATTTTACCACGAAAACACCGCACCAACCACGACAGTGCCAGGCAACTATTTGAAGAATGTCATCCTGTCGAACTGTCAGCATGGGTTGATTAATGGACACAAGATCGTACCGGGGCCGGGATGCTGGCGATTTACAATTCTTCCGGATCGGCATCCGGCTAGAGAGACATTTAAAACCGAGCGAATGGCCATTTACCATTTGCTGGTGAAATTCCTCTTGCACGTATTGTCCGCTGTATTTGATTTAGTCCTTGGTTAGAATTTTGTTTGGAATTTCGGCAAACGAAATGGCACACAGATTACCATAAAGACAAATGGTGAACATTAACGCGGCACAAACAAACTCGAGGACTAATGTTCGGAGCCGACTCTACCAATTGAGGTTGAAGACCACCGAACGACGATGGGGATGGTGCTCGATGATGGAACACCCATCGTTGGCACATAAATAGGGACGTTAAAGTAAATAAGGACGAGCACGATTTACTTAATGACCTGATGAGTTTCAGAGGAGATTTTTCTTTTTTGCACACAGGGTTGCCACATCTATGACTGTATGGTCTTAATGGGGACAATCAGAGTTTGGTATTCTTTGGTCGAGGAAGACCTTTTCTTTATGGGCGGAACTAGATCGAGCTAGTTATAGAAGCATTTTGGTAAGCGACCGGGTTTCCATCAAAAGCTATAGTCACATACCAATATTCATGACGATATACTTCATATTATAGAACAAAGAATGCGAAATTTGCTATGCGCACACGATTATGTACATTCGCACACTATATGTGCGCTACAGGTAGATCGTGTGCGATGATGATTGCATTTATCCTGATATCATCTTCAGTTACTCAAAAGTAAGAAAGGTCTGTAGGGAGCTATAAAGGACATATCGCACACTAAATGTGCGCTTCAGGTAGATCGTGTGCGATGATGATTGTATTTATCCCGATATCATCTTCAGTTACTAGGAAGTAGGGAAGATATATATGGAGCTACGGAGGACATGTTTTAATTGCATTATAGTTCATTGGTATACCTCAATTTATGTGCGCTTGAGGAAGACCGTGTGCGATGATGAATGAATATATTCCGACGTCATCTTTTTGTTACCCGAATGTAAAGACAGAGCTGTAAAGAGCTGTGAGTGAACTGTATTTATGTGCTAGCTATATGATACTAATACATTTTGGCACCGCCCAACGAAAAAAAAAACTACTACCAGCTGCGATTCAACTGCCGAAAGAGGTCCTTTAAAACACAGAACACAATGATAAGACTGATGTCAGATTTAATTTTTTTTGCGCACATAAAGTGTGCGCTTACTTGTTATTGTAGAACGCTTTGCACGAAGAAAAGGTTTAACTATACGGATTTTTACAAGCATTACTTTGTAAAAAAATTCATGTAGGGTATTACATTGAACGGAATATAAGGGAGGCCTGGAAAGCTTATTTAAAAAAAAATATTGATCCTGAAACAGCTTTCGCGTGAGGTATATCGCACTTGCAACATAGAAACTCTCTCGAAAATATATTCTGAAAGTCGGTTGTTTTATTTTGGGCCAAATTAATATTTCCATTTTTAAATTTCGGTCAAGCAGTCCTTTTTATAGTCCACCCCCACTAAAAATCCATCACAGTGAAAATAGCAATTTCCGGTCACTGCGACTAAAATGTTTTTTTTTGCTTGCAAGTACTTAATCCAGTTATAGCCGGCCCCTGGCAACTCACTATATCCTAAGTCTTGTGTATTGTACATGTCCACATCCGCGTTGCCCACCCGATTGCAATTTTGTTCGTTCCTTTTATGTTTTTATAGTCCATTTCAATAAAAATCCACAAACACAACCAATGTCTTCCCCCATAAAGGGATAAACCAAAAAAAGGAGATAAATCCCCATCCCACCAGTGCCACCAGCAACAATGTATAAAAATAACGAAAAAGGACGAACGACCGAATAATAGATTTGAATTAATTTTCAAGAAACACACAGCCGATTGGACCACGCATCCCACTTTCCCACTCTGAGGGACATTTCCGGAGATTTGTTAAATATGTTTTCCACTTCCATCGCTTCGGTTTCTTTTGTAGGGACTGGGGAATATACAATATTTGCTTTTATGGACACACGCACATCGCCATTTGGAGAGTTTGATGAAATTAAAATCTACAGCTCGTCCCCTCGAAGATGTCGAATATTATTTTATTTCGCACACGCAAAATCGTGCCACCAGTTATCCGTTGAGCGGATTTGTTTTATTAGTGTGATGGTGTTTAACATTGCGCCAGGATATGAACTGGCATTTTATTGAATTTGCTGGTAAGCCCCGCTCTCGCTTTCGATTGCGTTTTTGCCGAGATTTTTCCCCCTCACCGAGCAAAGCTGACAAAGGCATTTGTGAGGACTATATACAATCCGGCCCGCATAAGAAAACGAAAGGACATTAAATCGCACCAAAACAAGGGTATAAATAAAGCAAGAAGATGGAAAAAAGGTGCCCTTTCCATTTGGTGTGTGATATTTATTTCCTTATGCCACATCCTCATCCTTTAATATTGTTTGATTTACTTTTTGTGAAAACACTCGTTTGTGACGCAGAGGGTTGTTGTTGCTAAGTAAAGATGGCGTAACGGATAATGGGGGGGCGCGCGCTTGTAACGCTTACGTCGGCCACAATTGGGAGGTGGCTCAGAAAGGACGCACATGGGAAACATTATGGCTGCACAATACCAACATTTAGTTGTTATTCTTCGGTTGATATATTGTGTTTGAAGTCCTTGAGTACAAACATTGGTCTGTTATTTTTTTTTTATGGTTTTAAAGCGATTTATTTGTGTTATCCTTTGGTTGTTTTTTCTTTGATCGTGTATAGAGGGGGAGGTAATATTCTGTTGTTGCAATAACCAACAGGTTTCCAAGGCGGGACCCATACAACACTGATAGAAGGGGGGGGGCAACAAATTGTATTCAAATGGGTTATGATGGCGCCGCACGATGTAATACCCACAGAGAGAGGACAAAGCAGATGAATACTTTGCTTGCTTTGAACTTTCAGTTGTTTGACACAGATTTCATTGTTTGGCAGAAGAATAGACATTGTGCAGTTATTCTTCCTCGCTTTTTGCTGGCCGATTTATCGAGGACGAGGTTGCAGGAGTTTGGCATTTCCATTCAGAAACTTGTGCGTATTTCATGACAGAAGATGTGTCACTACTCGAGCTTGGTAAGGTAAAGGAAATTCCTCAGAATTTGGCTTGTACTTCGGTCTGTCATTGACTTTGTTGGGAATGTAATCGGAAATTTCCTCTTAACGAAAGTCCTATTTGAAAGGCATGCGAGTAAATTTTACAATCCGAGGTATTTTTTGGAAAACCACTCTCAAGGTACTGGTATCCGATTTTGCATCTGCATTGTGAAAAGTTTGTCAATTGTTCGTGTTGAGCTAAATTTTTGTAACCAGAACTATTTTCCATCGCTCTCCCATATTTAAAGGGTCTCCACGCACACGCACCCTTCTCCAGGCAAGAGGCATAGTTTAGAATTTTGTTTATATGCATGGGCCATCAGTGTGTGATGTCACTGCCCAAACAAAGTCTCATATTAAGTCTAAGTGCAATAAAGTGCAATAGCACAAGAACTTTTTTTGTATTATACATTTTATTGTTTTTTACAAAGACCCCTCCATTAAAGGGCAGAGTTCTTCAAAATATGCCAGAGACATGGGTAATTTTCACAAGAATCAGAGCACTCATTGCCCTGTAACTTGAAGTAGACTGACATCATAACGAGTTTTTTGACTGGGTCTTGTTGACTCCGAAAAAGAGACTGTAGACTGTTTGACCCCCAAAAATAGGGGCAAAGGGGTTCAAACAAAATCAGCATTCAACTTGGGTGTGCTTTGTTAAAACACGATCACAAATGGGACGTTATTATTATGGTTTTGAAATGTTGATCACGAATACTTGACCAAGTGGATTTTTTCAGTGATTTTCTTAATTTTAACGTTTTACAACAAGAACGCAAATTAAAAATGAAAGGAAAAGCTCCCTGTCGATTTTTCTAAAAAAAATAAAAAAATAAATAGTTGGCGCTACAGGTCGGCCTAGCTTCTCGCAACCATTCGTTTTGTGTGAGTTTTTCATTTTTGGGACGAATGGAAGGGATCTACAATTTTATGCCGAGTCCAAACGGCTAATTGAGAAGCTTCTTCATGACAGTTATACTCGCGGATGTTTGTCGGACGTTCGCGGGAGGTGGCGCAGTGGAAAAAAACCTTGAGTTGAAATTTGGGTTTTCTCGGGAATCGAACCTGGGACCCCTCGCTTAGTAGTCCAACACACTAACCACTAAGCCACTGCGACGACTATTTTTCTAAGGCACCATAATTTCGATTAGCTTTTTGAAAAATTTGAATATGAACTATTATAGATGATCTTAGATTCGTGTACTGCAGCCAGAGAGGGAGTGCCCAAGTCAGGCTTATAAAGGCTAATACAATTCCTAGGAATTTAGCGGATCCATTTTTGCAATGACATCTGGTAGGATGCTAAGTTGGTTATCGGGAAACTTGCATATAGCACAAACACAACACAACACAACTCCAAGAGACAACGCATCAGCGGATATCCACATCTTAAGGCAAACTGTCGTGCGGCAAAATAAGCGCGTAACAAAAAGTGAAACGCGGTAAAATAATACAAAGCGACGCAGCAGCTTTTCGAGCCCTTGAGTTCAGCCCTAGAGGAACAACGCATCAGCGGATATCCACATCTTAAGGCAAACTGTCGTGCGGCAAAATAAACGCGTAACAAAAAGTGAAACGCGGTAAAATAATATAAAGCGACGCAGCAGCTTTTCGAGCCCTTGAGTTCAGCCCTAGAGGAACAACGCATCAGCGGATATCCACATCTTAAGGCAAACTGTCGTGCGGCAAAATAAGCGCGTAACAAAAAGTGAAACGCGGTAAAATAATATAAAGCGACGCAGCAGCTTTTCGAGCCCTTGAGTTCAGCCCTAGAGGAACAACGCATCAGCGGATATCCACATCTTAAGGCAAACTGTCGTGCGGCAAAATAAGCGCGTAACAAAAAGTGAAACGCGGTAAAATAATACAAAGCGACGCAGCAGCTTTTCGAGCCCTTGAGTTCAGCCCTAGAGGAACAACGCATCAGCGGATATCCACATCTTAAGGCAAACTGTCGTGCGGCAAAATAAACGCGTAACAAAAAGTGAAACGCGGTAAAATAATATAAAGCGACGCAGCAGCTTTTCGAGCCCTTGAGTTCAGCCCTAGAGGAACAACGCATCAGCGGATATCCACATCTTAAGGCAAACTGTCGTGCGGCAAAATAAGCGCGTAACAAAAAGTGAAACGCGGTAAAATAATATAAAGCGACGCAGCAGCTTTTCGAGCCCTTGAGTTCAGCCCTAGAGGAACAACGCATCAGCGGATATCCACATCTTAAGGCAAACTGTCGTGCGGCAAAATAAGCGCGTAACAAAAAGTGAAACGCGGTAAAATAATATAAAGCGACGCAGCAGCTTTTCGAGCCCTTGAGTTTAGCCCTAGAGGAACAACGCATCAGCGGATATCCACATCTTAAGGCAAACTGTCGTGCGGCAAAATAAGCGCGTAACAAAAAATGGAACGCGTTTACCACTTTTCATCATAGAGTCTTGTCAGTCAGGTTCTTTTATCTAGCTCTTGGATCTAGGTAGCTATCTGCTTCAAACTAATACGCGGTACTTTTAGAGGTTCTCTTCCAACTCTCCTTCATTGCCTATATCTGCGAGTTAGTTTCAATTATCTATTGTTTTCTTCTTGTCGTTTTGGATATAAATCACAGTTTGTGAGACTAATGACATCTCCTGCACCGTTTCTTGTCAACTCCACTGTCTGCTTAGACATGCACACGAGCTATTCTACTCAATTGTCACAAAGACTCGCTCGGGGATAAAAATGAGTTCCCTTCCTTCCATGTCGAAGGACGAATGCTTATTTTTATGCTGGCAATTTTTTTTTTTCAATCCTTTATATGCTGGTTACGCTTTTGCATTCATTTACGCTCCGCATCATGATCGTCATTCTCATCATCGTCGTCAGCAACAATGACAGCAGCAGCGCATCATCATTATCATTGCAACAATTGCCGATTTGCGTTATGCAAACGCAAAGCTGCACCGTTGCATCGTCGTTTTCATTTTGAAAATAATCACCAGTTACCCCGCGCGCTCCTGCTCCTTGGGTAAAACTCTCCTCGCAAAGTACAATCGAAACTTGTATAATCCCACAATTGATGGCATTCAGAATGGAAACGGATATGGATGTGTCCCAGGCATGCTGCATGAATGAATGCATCCATGGCAATGTTAAAATGCGACCAAAAGAAGAAGAAGACGAAATGTAGGACAGATGCACATCCGACAGGATGGCAAACGATTGTCGGCTGCTGATGCTTACTGTGGGAGACCAAAAATCTCCCCGTGTGCCAAAGTGTCGCGCCTCATTGCACATTCGTATTCGGCCAATCTTTGTATGTGTAAAGCGTATCAAATTAAATGATATGAAAGTAATTTTTAAATTTATGTGTTGCACCCACACACGCGGACGTCCTTCCTCGAGCATAAATATCCTTGATAAGAAAACTGGAACTGGGAAAATGCCTTTCGAAATGCGTGCGTTGGCAAAGGCGAATACGATTACGATTACGATTACGAGTGTCACCCCCTACCTACACACACAGGCATTTCTTTAAATGCCTTCCCGAATGAGAAATGAGCGAAATGGAATGCGATAAGGATGTATATGTACGTAATCCACCTCTCATTCTATTGCAAATCGAAGAAATTCTTGTTTATTTTTTTTTTCTTTCCATGCGAAAAAAATGTCCTCGATCGAGGAAGTAAGAGAAGAAGCAGCACTTTTATTCCTTTTCATGGCTGTTTTCTCCATCCTTTTGCCAAAGCAATTTCTTTAGCGAATTTCATCGTACAAGTGCAGGCAAGCGATATTAATGCGAACTTTCACTCTATACAGAGATACCGTTTAGTTTGGTGACTTTGAGAAATTCAACAAAAAAAAAGAAAACCAACCTATTTGCATCGAAAGGACATTTTTGAAGTTATTTGGTAAATTTTAATAAAATCAGATCGTCGTTTGATGTTTTGCTGGCATTCAAAGTGCAGGACGTTGTATATTTGCTTCGGTGGTAGTGCAATTTAATGATGTCTGGCATATCTGATGTCATTAATTTAATGAAGACGTTTCCTAGGTTGCTATAGGACCAATATGGATTCTTAGTCCCTCACAATAAGCCTGACAAACAATTATTAAATTGGAGTCGGTATTGTGCCTTAGTTGCATGTTGGGCAGATAAATCGGTCTGGATAGCGGTGCTGTGAATCGTAGTTAAATGTCGGATATAATTTTCAGAACATTATGTCAAAGTGATTTATCCATGAGTTGGTTGGGGATGTACGCCTGTCTGCCTTTGTAATCCAGGCGAAGAATTATGCAGTTTTGAACTTTACGTAAGTGGGTATAGAGTGTGTGAAGACTCATACAACACTAACGACAGTATGGACACCATAACGGGTGGATATAGCAAACCAATATCCAATGGCGAAGCAGGACAGTGTCACGATTGCGAGAAACATGGAAAGTCTAGGACCGGACTGGCGATGAAGGAACAGGTGGACGCTGATCAGTCTTAAACAACAAGCCTACCGGCTCTGAGGGTTTACCAGGGGAACTCTGCAAATACGGTGGTGATGTCTGGGTAGGGCCCATGCACCAAATCATCAACCAAATATGGGTGGAAGAAAGTATGCCCGATGACTGGACTATAAGCTCCATATGCCCCATCTACAAAAAAGGCGATCCTATGTCTTGCAGGAATTATCGAGGCATATCCCTGCTTAATGTCGCATACAAGATCCTATCCAACGTACTGTGTGAACGTCTCAAACCGTTCTGCAACACACTAATCGGCACGTACCAGTGTATCTTCGGGCCCGGCAGATCGACTATAGACCAAATTTTCACACTGAGGCAAATCCTGGAAAAGACCAATGAATTTCAAGTCGAGACCCACCACCTATTCATCGACTTCAAAGCCGCATATGGTAGCATTCATCGCCAGGAGCTTTATGTGGCAATGGCCGAATTCGGGATCCCGGCACAACTGATCCAGCTGGAGAACACACGCTGCAACGTGCAATTTGGAAGTAGTTCCTCCAAGCTATTCCAGACATGCACCGGATTTCGGCAAGGAGACGCATTATCATGTGACTTCTTCAATCTCGTGCTAGAGCAGACAGTGCGCAGGGCAGGTGTCAACACGGATGGCACTATCTTCAACAAATCCGTCCAGCTACTGGGGTATGCAGACGATATTGACATCATCGGTCGCTCCCAGCGTGCCGTGATAGAGGCTTTTACGGCGATTGAAGAACAGGCGAAATTCGTTGGTCTTGTAGTAAATGAGGACAAGACTGAGTACATGCTATCAACAAACAAACAAGCATCTGTCCACCGCCTAGGACAGAACGTGACTATTGATAGCAACAATTTCGAGGTAGTTAAGGAGTTTATCTACCTCGGAGTAAACATGAACTCCACAAATGACATCCTAGTGGAGATCCGGAGAAGAATTACCCTAGGAAACTGCTGCTACTTCGGTTTGGCAAAGCAAATGGGTTCAAAACTCCTAACTCGAGGGACAAAATGTATGCTTTATAGAACCCTTATCCTGCCAGTTCTGCTTTATGGCGCCGAGTGCTGGACGATAAGCAGGAAGGGAGAGCTAATACTGGGCTCCTTGGAAAGAAAAATTCTTCGGGATTTTTGGTCCTGTGTGCGAGGAGGGCGAATGGAGGAGAAGATACAACCGCGAACTCTATGAGCTGTACCAAGATGTGGATGTAGTCCAAAAAGGCCAAAATACGTCGACTACATTGGCTCGGCCACATCGAGCTCCAGCTAAGAGGACGACAAGGAAGACCGAACCTCCGTTTCAAAGACCAAGCCATCGCGGATGCCAGAGCGCTTGGTCTGGATAACTGGAAGCAGCGTGCCCGGGATCGCAGAGGATGGAAGGCTGCAGTGTCTCAGGCAGAGACTCTCCACGGGTCGGGAGCCCGTTAAGTAAGTAAGTAAGTTTCTGAACCCCAAATGCGACAATTTTGACGAAGCCTTTGAGATGAAAGTGACGGCCATATTTTGTACGAAAATTGGAACTGTAGCTGGCAAACCTTTATTATTTTTAAAATATTGCTCAACAATGAAAATGCGTTGTTCTTTTGTATAGTGCTCCATTTATACAAACCCCGAACTGTCACCTGTCACATTGTTATCTTTTTTGGCGTTGGCATCACTGTACTATTAAAGGGCGCAAAATTCAATTTGGGCTATGGAAATATAGACGAGAATTTTGTCGACACTCGTGCTGCTTTTAATCGGCTCATGAGTCTCGTGCGGACTGTCATTTCTCATAGTATGGTATAGTCGCATAAGTTTGGACTTCTGGTAAAGACCATTACCCTTCGGCCAGCAGTGAAAGGTCAACAATACTGGGCAGCGAAAGGTTGATTCCAATCAGTACCGAGCCTTTTGCTATAGCAACCAAACATGGATTTCTGACTTAAAAGGATAAATCACTTGGAATGCTCTAAATCTATAGCTACACTGAGAACGAAAACGGTCCTCCTAACTAGGCAACTCACTGCAAAGATTGAAGTTCCATCCGAAGTTGTAATATCTGCAAGTTACCAGCGAAGATATCGAGCTCACTTTACTCACAGTTTAAATCATTAATCCAAAAGTTGTAAATGCCATTAAATCATGAAGCAGGCTTATGTCAAATATGTCGGTGACGCATGTCATTCTGGGCAATGGCCACGCTCATGCAGTACATCAAAATTTGATCTGTGCTGTTCTGTCGAGAAATAATGCCCAACCGACCTTGAAGCGATCACAAGGGAACTTATTATGGGCTAAGTGTGTCGGCTAGCCATCCACTTTTAACTAACCTTCAAGCGATACTTCTTCTACAAAGTGAAGGCAGAAGCTCTGTGAGGAGTTCACCACGTAAGCCGACGAATCTCATAAACAAAACAAAGAAAACAAGAAGTTGACTGTTACGTTCCGTGCAGTGGTTAATCTCAGGTCTCGGTTCGATCCGCGGAAAAAGCACAAACTCCACCAAAAAATTTCAAATATATTGTCTAACTAGGTATGACTAACATGGTAGCCGACACTGATCTTTGAGTCCATCCCTGACCAAGCCCCACGTTAGGTGGGACCAATAGCTGAAGAGCGACCTTAGTTGCAGCTAGTTTTGGAAAGTGATCTGCAAGTCGCATCTAAAGTTAAGAAGGAGTAAGTTTTTATGCGGGACGATTAGTTCGTAACGAAAAGTGAAACGCGATAGCATGCGCCATTCCAAACACAAGTATCCAACGATGGAGTCCGTTGAGTGTATTTTACTATTTCCTATGCTCTCACTTGTCAGTCTTAGACAAGCTTAAGTGAAGCTGAGCTTCAGAGCGTTTCATTTTTCGTTATGCTCCTCCTTACCAATTTTTATTTATTTATTTATTTTTTAATATTCTGTCCCTTAAGTTTGATTTCGAACAAGCTTTGGTTGAAGGCAGTTTGTCGGTCGCTGTGCCGAGTCCTTGGCAGCTACGCTCTCACTGGCCAGTCTTAGACAAGCTTAAGTGAAGCGGTGCGACATGGTGTTTCATTTTTCGTTCTGCTCTTCCTATCAATTTTTTATTCGTCTGTCCTTAGACTTTCCCGCCTTACATGGTTAGTTTGACAGCATATTGTCGGTCGCTGTTGCGCGTTCCTGGTCCTAGGCATCGGTTTTGATTTTCCTTTGAACAGTCTGACCTATAGCACATCAAGAGCAGCCCAAAATGCTGACAAAATGTGTATCAGCTCTGTCCAAAATTGCTGCAAGTTTCAGTTGCTTACAAAGTACAAAGGATCGTGTCAAAACGTCACTCCGTCAAATTATAAAACTCCTCCTTGAGGCTTGGCTTTCCCAGTCCGCTTCTGACAGTGGAAACTCTATATCTACTATACCTTCCTTCTTAACACTGAAGTGCAGACTTTGGACGGCGCATTTGCAATGTAACAGGACCGCTTTAATGGACGAATTAAAGTCTTCCTTCGCTCTCCGCTTCGGTTGTGGGCTAATTAAAATGTTGCTCATCCCCTTCGGACTACTAACTACTACTTCATCGTCAGTTGTGTTTTTAATCGCTCTCTTCTGCTGCCTGCTATCCACAGGTACATACCCCGTAATGGACTCATTACAATCCTCAAAATAGGAGAATAATACAATTCTTGTGCCGCTCGCAACGGAACGGAGCAGAACATCTCCCCAGTCCGTCGTCCTGCCACATAATCATCCTGTATACACTTTTGCAATAAAATAACAAATTTTCCGCTCTCAATGTTCGGTTATATTTTTTCCTTTTCTGGTTCCTTTCCCTTGCGTTCTTTGTCTGTACTTTCACATTTTTTTTGCCTCAACTCATCTGTGCGCTGCAGAGAATGCACTTCAAAACGAACAGCAATTCGTCAGAAATTGAGTGTAGACGAGGCTGCAGGCAATAGCGGCTGGGCAGATGATGCACCTCAACTCCCCAGAAAGCCTTAAGCTGTATAGTGCACCCTCTGTAGTATAAATCCGTCTCCCCGGAGAACAGCAACACAATTAATTAAATAAATGTGCTTTGTGCCCACTGCGAGCCAAGGTAAGGAGAACAAACGAATTTATAATTCACAACGTCAGTGTGGGGTAGCAAATCGGAATCGGAAATGGACATGCGGGGGTGGGACCTGCAACGAATTAGTTTGCAGTCCTTTGGACTGCATCAAATTAAATGTGAATTAGAAATGTTAAATTCCGTAGCGATATGCTGATGCTTAGTGCAGGGAGAGGCAGGAATAGAGCTGCTTCAACGACCGGATGGGATTGTGGTATGAAGTTTGAATCTGCAGTATGCTGGGTATCTATGACATGACGGACTATAGGAATTTTCTGCAAACTCTGTTGAGAAGGATAGGGTGTGTTTGTCAGCTGTAAATAAATGTCCTTTTGAGTTTATAAATAAACTTTGGGGTAAACCAACTTGGAAATTGAGCTGTAAAGCATTTATGGGGATTGGGCACATTTTGCTGAGTAATCTTGCTGGAAGCAGACGTTTGCGTTTCGCCTGAATCCGACTAGAAAGTCAGGGTTGTGGTGTGGAGTTTGCTGCACTATCATCGGTTTTGGAAACTGCCTGTAGACATTTAAGCAGTTCGGAGTGTCCTAAGTACGCACTCAAGTGTAATACTCGTATATTTATGTTGTGCTTGCATTACTTTGGACATTGCTATGGTAAGCCCCTGGAAGTTTAAATGCTGAACTGAGTATCAATTTTTGAGTGTCGTCCTCTTTTATGGATGAAATGAACAATTCGTTGGTTTCTCGAGGTTCGCTATGTTTACGGTCTCCAGGGTTCAGCTTCAGGGTTGCTCGATGCTTGCCGTGCTCCGTTCGCGAGTAACTCTACAGATTGAACGGCTGCGGTGCCATCTTGTGGTAGAAATCCTGTGTTTTCCTTTTCAATGTCAAGCAAACTTTCAATTGAATGCCTACTTGGAATGGAGAGCTCAAGCCTCAAACAGTTCATTCTAGAGGTTGTAAGGCCATTCCATGAATCTTTAAGAGAGGTTATGGTACTTTCAATATAAATCGCACTTTGTCCCTAAAAAAATTTTGCAATTCTAAATAAAGCCTCTACCAGTTGATTTTGAACACTTTCTTTAAGACAGTCTAACTGAGCTCTGATTTTTTAAATAAATAAAGTTTGAAAATTTTGGAGCCGGAGCAAGTCTTACTGAAAGACAAAGCCAGCCAAGTCAAAGTGAGAATTTTATTTATGTAGCTTATCAAAAACCCTAAAATTCTGCAACTGTCAATGTGCAGTTTCTGTAAACGCCAGTTTTTTTCTTTAAAAAGAGGCTACGTTCTCTGAGATTTACAATCTTGAATAATTTAAAAAAGTAGTGGACCAAGTAGTGACCCTTAAGGAACTCCAGCTGCACTGGCCCTGTTTATAGTTCTGAACACTTGTATGACCTCAATATCTACGAGTATCGCACATAAACATTTTAATTAGGGACAACTCTGTATTTATGAAGTTTGAAGCTTTGAAAAGAAATTTTTACAGGCGTCTTACTCGTGTTGGTACTTCTGCTGGTCTCACTAATGGGTGTTTGAATTTATAGCGCGCTGATCAAAAATTGTTAGTCATTTCATATCTCTCATTAGTTTCCTTAATAGACCCATGTAAGACTTCCAATAAAAGCTGTTTTTGAGGACCCAAAAAAATATTATTTGGACCTTTTGTCAATGTCCCTATCCCTTGCAAATTAAAAGGTTATTATTTCTTTCAAAAGGGTTTTTCAACTGATCTTAATGACAACCCTTGATTCTTATACACTTATACACCATGAACCGTAGCATTATGAAAGGTATAGTAAGTTCCACGGAAGCATGTAAAATCAATGTTGGGCCGCATTAATCGCTGCTGTTCTTGTGGTGATTTAGTAACAAAGGGAACACAGATTTTGTGTCCCCGAATGTCTTATCCACGTTAAGGTATAAATATTTACCAGAAGTTGTCCTCGAAGCTTGTTCTTTCTGTTGAAATGAAAGAAATACCTCTAGAATTCTTCGAAATGTAATGAGATATTGAAGCTAAAACTGTCCTTCCTTTCTGTTATTCTTTTGGGTAGCTGTAAATGTGCAATGTTTGGTTCAATGCAGACGGTTTTATAGATAAACCTTTTCGTACATGAGAAACTAGTGAATGGTTGCATCGGTCATGGCCTTATTGTCACTAGCTCTCATCACGTCAATTTTCAGAAGGTCTTTGATCGACCCTCAGAACTTGTCCCTCTTGACGTACTAAAGAGAGTTAAGTGATGCAGATTAACGAAAGTATACAGGTACGCATCAAGTGCCACCATAATCTCTTAAGAACAGCCTTTGTCGTTATTTTATATACAACATTGCGACACTTAGTAGCAGAACGAGTTACGTCACTACAGATGGGAAACCCCATACGTTTGATGCCTTACAGCAAATACTAGTGGTGATGTGCATCAGCCTCCGGTTGTTGTTTAGAAATATTTGTCCACAAAATTTGAAGAAAAATTTGCAAAATTCTGGAAAGTTTGAAGAAAAATGCTTGTAAATAAAAATTTGCAAAATGGGGTACTGGGGTCTGTGTAATACACGACTAGAATTTTAGTCTAGCAAGTGACTGTTGAACTTTTCTACTCCTGTCGAATTGTAACTCCGTCTCACAATTGTACAAATCCGGGAGCGGGTCGAAATTCTGCTTCGCAAAATTCTGTCTTCTCAAACAAAAATGCTGCTGTTCAAAATTCAGATTTTTTCTTATTTCTGCTTTTCAAAAGCGCGCATTTCAACATTTTCCAAACCTTTTTTTTATTGTTTGCAGAATTCTGGAAAGCAGAAATAAAAAAAGTCAGAATTTTGAAAATCAGCACTTTCTATTGGAAAGGCAGAATTTTGTAAACAAATTTTGATCCCAACCCTACAGATCCACTTGTATAACAAGTACTTGTAAATTTGTACAAAACGCTCCCAAAATCATTTACGCAACATATAGTCTTTCTTATTTATTTTTGATCACGGTGGCGCTTCCTTGATTCCACCGAAGACCTACCCACCATACGAATCCCGATGCTCAAATGGACGGTTGCTCTATAAATTAGAATCATTCCCAAGAAATGCGATGACCCAGCAATAAACTGAATTTACCTCTCTTATAAGATAAAGCCCGTTTTATGCTTCAAAATGAAAAGGACTTACATCCATACCAATCCTTACCCCACGTCTTAGGTATACACAACTTTGATTTAGCCTCTTGGATATGAATGAATATTTGCATTTACCTCTTATCTCCGGAGCACACACGCCCCTCAAAGTCCGACAACAAACAGTCCCGTGTAAGTCCGTTTCCAATTCGGAGAAATTCGCATCAGAACTCCCACTCACAAGCTGAACCACTTAAGCCACCTGTAAATGGCATATCATCCTCAAATAAAATCCCTTGTATCGCTCTCCGGCAGGACTCGAATCCCAAAAGGATATTTATATTTTATATAGTCTATTCACCCGAAAAATCCTTTCAAGCTCCAGCAGTAAAAAAAAGCCTGCTGACCTCATTTCAAATGCGGCTATAAGCCCTAAATCGAATGCTCATACAAAATCCATCCGAACGTATAGCTCTCCTCAAAGGACGCTATATAAATAATAAGGTACTGCACTACTGACATATCCCTTTATTTGCCTGCTAAGAAGGAGCACGAAAATTCCCCATTCACAGCGAATTATTGTCAAAGCTTTATAGTCCCTTAGCCCACCTGGTCATTTGGTGGCCCCTGAGAGAGGCCATAGTTCTAATACAACCTACCTCCATCATCACATCGACAGAGGAGCATAAACATAAAATATCCTTTCTTTTCATCTAATTTGTCTCCTCGTCTATATATGGACGAGTTGCTCCTCTTCTGTTGGCTCAAAGTCAATTCAATTTCCATTATCCTCACATAACCAATAGAACGTAGTACAGAGCAGACAACCTGAATCCTTGATGCCGTCTGCTCGCCTGGTGTGGTACATATTGGTTCTATTTACATTTCCTAAATGAATTTGTTTGAGTACATGAGAGACAGCAAAAAAAAATATAAAAAAAAAATACAATGGGGAAGAAAAAAGACAACCGAAGCGAAACAATAAAGGAAACGAAATAAGAACAAATTTGTACATTCCGTGCGGGAAGGACAATTGTAGGAAATTCGAAAATTGCCACCGCTTATGGCTGCTCAATTTCTATCCGGTTAAACGGCAGACAGTTTTACTGGGCAATTTAATTAATTCATGAACTTAATTTTCGGAAATCCTTTCGGGCGAAAGTAAACATTGCTAATAAATCGGGGGCAGAAGGTGAGCGAAATAGTCGGCGATGTGAAACTGTAAAGAGGCTTCGACTGGTAAATGTCGATTATGGGGATTCAACGAGTATTCAGGCAAATGGGGCGAAAGATAATTGCTTGCTCTCGTTTTGATTGCAGTGGAATTTGGACACGGATTAGGGGGACTTATTTGAACAGTGGAACTGGAGATGTTTCATATTTCTATTTTGTAAAATACTCCGCTCGCAAAAGGTGGTCCTATAGATCTGCAGAAGAGCCCCGGGATGATTGATGAGGTGGCAGTTTTGGACTCAGTATTGAAAGTCAGTTCTCAGCTACGTCAGATAATTTCTAAATTAGCTTGTCCTGTGACCAAATGAAGTTTGAAACAAGTGGTGTCCGTTCGTTTGTCAAAAAGCCTTGCATTTTCAGGGCAAGATCCTTCAACCTCTTTTGAACATCTGCCATTGAAGTAAATGTGAAGAATAGGCACACAGCGACTGGTCCGGCTTCTGTGTGACAGCGGTTGAAGATATCGCGGTATAGGGTCACCTATTAGTCAAGTTTTTCAAAGAGATGAGCACTTGTATGCTGTCGAGAAAATAAAATTCATAATTAGAGGTTGAGCTTCAAATGTCAGCTCCTCCGAGACCTATTCTCTTACTTACTGTGTTAGCATGTACTGCGGAAACGAAGAGGTCCATGAGGACACACCTCACTTCCTCTGTCATTGCCCGAGCCTCTGTCACTTGAGAAACAGAACTCTTGGAAGCTATTACTTCCATGACTTACGAGAACTTTCAGATGTCACACTTTGTAATCTTTACAGGTTTTTGAGGACATCAGGATGGCTGGACGGCGTCGGGTAGTAAAAGGAGAAGAAGAAGAGACATGAGAAACCATATACAACACCAAGGTTAACCCCCTAATGGCATCACAATGGGTGCACGAGGACCTAAGTGTGGTGTAGCAGGGTTTTCCCTGCTCTACCAACCCGTCAACCTAACCTGACCTAGCATCTAAATATTTAAATAAATATTCTAACATTCGCTACAGAGCGAATGATGGTAAACTTGCTCTGGGCTCTAGTATCTCTTTGGCTGAAATAGGTACCTCTCCTTTGAGGCCGTAATTGTCACTTCAGCCCCCATAAAACCTACACTTTGGACCTACAAAACTGCTTTCAAAATTTCCACGCAACTACCTTGAAAGCAAAGTGGGCATCTAGAAAGTAAGTAAATATTTAAAAATAAATTTTGGTCGTTCAATTTGAACTTTAAATTGTAAAGCAGCGGCTCCAAGACTATGGGACCATGAGCCTCACGAACTTTTACACAAACTTGCGTGCAGCAGGCGTGGTGGGTGCTTCATTGCGGCCAAAACTTCTTTTCAAAAAACCCTTGGAAATATGAGTTCTCAATATTTCCCAATGTTGTTCAAGCGTAAAGCGACTCATTTCGTTGCGGAAAGGAAGATGAAAGAAGCAGAACTGCTTTTAAACAAATATTAAACAAATATTATTCTTTTGCAAAAATAAAGAAGGTCTTACAAGTGTCTGCATTGTCTAACCTCTAAAGATGTTCTTAAAGCTCTCAGCTCTCTCCCAACAGCTCTTTGACGAGGTCCCAACAGCTCTGTATGTTTGCACATTGGCTCTCTGGAGGGGTACTGGAGTATTGTTTTTAGCTTTCTTTTTGCTAAAATAGCAATGAAGCTATAAGGTCCATTCCTCTAAAATAGACCTGCCGCCTAAGCTAAGCCGATAGTAGCTGAGAGTTTTTTGAGTGTTTTAGGACCTCTTTGTTCGTTGAAGACCAACTTTGTTCGGAAGTTATATTAAATACAATAGAACCAACTTAAGTATTGCATTGTCGGTATGTTTCAATTAAACTGCAATGATTAAGGTGCCGGTCAACCTTTATACCAAACATTATTAAAACCCTTGGTTTTTGGCCATATTCCTCACGAGGAAACTCCGGGTCCATGTTGTCATACCAAACTTCTTAAGCTTCGCAACAAGCTACGAGTTGGTATTTAAAATTTGATTGTGAATAGGTCCTAAGCCTTACAGGCTAAAGCCAAAGGTCTTATTTTATAGTGTTTCCAAAAGACCGACTTTGTTTGTTAGGACAGGAGCTTGTAAAAACTTGAATTTGGCGTCCGATTAATCCTCTTAGTTTGTTTTTCTTTGACGTAAGGAGCAGAGATATTACTTAACTCACGTAACTTAACAAGGGCAAAGACTTTCTTTGCAAATGATACGCAAATTCGTCAAAAGAGATTTTGAACCTGTGGTTAGGAACTAGATCGACTTAACACGCGACTTAATTGTAACGTACGATAAACAGTGACCTTAAATTTGGTTGTTTTGATAGAACACTGCGTAGGGTCCCTAATTCAGTTTAGTGACGTGCTAAAGTAGAGACGGCCCCTAAGCTTGCTGCGACCTTCTTCCACTGGGTGTTAATTCTGACAAACAAAAGCCGCAACTTTGGTTGAGTTTGGTTAGAGTGGCGCAAATTTGGTGCACATCCGCGTCAATTGGCCTTTGAACGGTGATGACGTCAGACTATCAGTTGTCACCAAAAATCAACTGGAGAAGCACCAAATAAGAACACACCGGCTGCATTGAAGACAAAATTGTCGTCGCGTGCATAGACTTATGATAGAGAATAAGGGTTGGCAACAGGGCAACAGTAATTGCCATGTTCGATATGCAGGACATCACATGTGCAGTTCCTCTTAATGAAGCTGCCCTTCTGCGACTCCACAACTCACATCTGTTTCGTTAGCCAATGTATGCCGATATACTTCCGAACTTCAAACAATAGTTTACCAACCCCCCGCCCTCATAAACTACCCCAAGTTCTCGAGCAGAAAAAAATAAACAAAATTGAACCACAAAATCAAATCAAACGAATAGGGTCACCATTTTTAGATCAAACAATCTAGCTTAGGTATCCTCGGCCTCTGAGTCTACATATTAATGTGGACACAAGAAGATTGCCTTAGCCACTCGGATGCCTGACTACCGACCGTCCAAATGAAATTGGAAAGGAAAATATGGACTAAGAGAAAACACACAGAAAGGACAAAAAAAAAAAACAAAAATGAGTCAACTCCTCCGTCGCAATAAAAATACAAAATGTAACAAAAAAGGACAACAAACAGACACTGGCCCGGCGAGGGACTCGTTTCTTTCGGCTGCACAAATGCTCGCAATAAAATACTCGACAATGATACTCATTTGTATGCCACCCCTTCAATCCTTCGATTCACAGGATAAACTGAGCTCTTCTCTTTTTTTTTTTTTTTTTTTTGTGATAGTTTTCGGGAATAGAATTTCTTTTTCAATGCTTTCAACCTACCATCTCTCTTTCTGGCTATGTGAGGAGTTTCGCATCAATCGTCGTTGTCGGCGGTGAATATATTTGCCCATACACACTCAGGATAACACAAAAGGATGAAAATCGAAAAGATAGCGAATCCTTTTGGTACACACTGCAGCACCTACACATCCGAAGTGCATTGCGGAACTAATAATGTGATATGTGTGGTGTTCGATAGCATGTCCGGGCAATTCGTGCGCCATCCTCGGACCGTTTATTTAACCCGCACACACAAGTGGAACCATGCGGACCATCGACCATGTGGGTGGAGCACGATGTGAAGTGCAGCACACTGCGACCCGAAAACCGGTCAATGGACGTGAATAAACTCGAAAAACTCATTCGAGTAGAATTCGATGATACGTGATGCTTTCCGCCGCCGCCTCTTTCTCTCTGTGTCTATAGCACATATGGAAGGGATGCAGCCAAACTCTATCAGCGCACTCATCCCTTAAGTTCATAAAACAAGATTATCCCTAATTTATCCGATTGGATAATGGCCAAGCAAACAGCATCAGAAAATTGCTCGCCTATATCCCAGCACACATATACACCACACAGAACGGAGCAAGAGCAAGCCTGAGATATCTACAGTAAGGACCTCTCGCTTAAAACTATTATTCCAGCGCGCGCTTTGTGTTTGCTTTATTTTTGGGTGCGATTAAATGGAATCTGCTGTCGGGATGTTTTTTTCTTCTCGGTGGCTAATATTGGAAAAAGGATTTTAAATGGCAAAAATATTTCGCTTTAATTAAATATGAATTTCTGTCTGTCTGTGTTTGGTTGCGGCCGACGCTAGAGCGGAAGCTATACCATGAGCAAGAGCATCACCATCATCGCGTCAGGGCCGATATGGCGATTAGTTGAAATGGGAATAAATGGTAATGGATCCATGCGGAGCCAGAGATAAATGGAATTAGTTGGGAGCTTCAATCAAAAGTGATGAATGCCTAAATGGAATTTATTAAGCCATGACATTCATAAGTCAACATTATATTATATATGTATGGGTGCTAAGCTGGAATATAGACTGTCCGATGGGAATCGGATAAAAATGTGGAATGTGAGCGCCAATTTACTATTGATGGTCTGAAAAGGTGGGATTTTGTGACCTTTTATTCGGTGAATAACTATACGGACGCAGCATATTTTGTCCTTTTATCCTTATACGGCTTTACTTCACCACATTTCGATGCTTTAAGGTTTTAGGGCTTTTTTTTTTTTTGAGCCTTCGCGAACAGAGGAAACCTACACTTGCTTTTATAAATTGTCGTACGTAGCCTTTCGTATCTATAATGGCGACAGGTTTTGTGACGTGATACGTAAGAGCCCGTTTTTGACACAGTTTACAACCTCACCTTTTCTGGGTGATACTTCTCTGTGGATAGACGAACCTATAAAGCTTGAACAGGGCCTTGAGATGCGACTTATACCCTTAAATTGTTCTAAGCAGAAGCATGGAAAATATGTTTGCAGGCGGCTTATGTAACGTCTTCTTGTCATTAGATGCTATTTTCGCGATTGTTATTATTCTAGTAGGTAGGGTAGCGACGTATACGGCGAGCCAGCCCTTAGAGGAACAGCCGAAGGCTGTCTAAGTTAATTTTTCTATAATCGAGGTTAAGTTGAACTTATTCGCTGATATAAATTCTGGCAATAAGAAGTCGGCAGAAATTAAAATAAAGATGGATCCACAACAAGGAGACCCTCCAGCTGCTCAAAAGTATCAGTCTCCTTAACATCACATACAAGATCCTATCTTTGATATCGTAGGGAATCCTAAAACCTGTCGTAAGCGATCCGATTGTCGGTGTTTTAGGCCATGAAACTCTACCGCTGATTCAACTTTGACACTCATTCGAAGCTTGGATAAGAGCCTAAGAAGTCCAAATCGATACGCACTATCTATTCGTCGATTTCAAAGCTGCCTATGAAAGCTTTACAGCTTTATACTGTCGATGGCAAAATAACAAAAATCGACACCCATCATCGTAGAATCGGACAGAACGTCACAATCAACAGCTAAAATTTTTAGGTAGTAAGGGGCTCTGTCGACCTCGCCTCAGTTGTTAATTCCGACTCGACTAGTTCTTTGTGCTCAGTGAGCGATTGAGTAGTAGACCTCTATCGCCCGATCTCAGACTTCTTTCTTTGGGGGCTGCTTGAAGTCGCGGGATTATGTCAACAAGCCTCAGACAATCGCAGCACTTAAGGAGAATATTTGACAGGAATGCGAACAGTTGTCACCGGGAATCTTGCGGAGTCATTTAAAATGCGATAAAATGGGCACAAATGTGTTTCAACACTGGCGGGAGCCACTTGATGGATAGGTATCAAGTATCATCTTTTCCGCTCAACAGAAAAAAAATTCTAAAGGTCCAAACAAAGATTTTCATCACTCAAAATAATTAATTTTACCTTGCTTGTGTTTTAAGTTTTACTTAAATCAAAAATGGGGTTTTGGAGGTATGGCAGTTTCTAAAATTTGCGTTTTCGGTGATTCGAATTGAAAATTAGGGACGCAATAATTTTGAAAACATAAATTTTACTCTAAGTATGAATTTTGGTCAAAATCGTTATTGCCGTTTTCGGTTAAACTAAAGAAAACCACATTTTTTAAAAAATTTCTTTTTTCAAAAATGTTTAATGGATTTTTGAAAAAAGACATTTTTAGCATATAATAGGAAAACTGAGCTATTAAGTAAGAAAGGACCGTATTACCTTAGACATGAATTTTTGTTACAATCGTATGGAACGTTTTCGAGATATATCCAAATTTCAAAAGTATTATTTTATTATGTGAAAGGGGTTGCTGTACTGCGACCTTTTGGTCTATTGTACTCCCTGCTTACGCCTCAGTGAGGTATATCACTCATACGAGTTCCCCTTCACATAATTCCTTTCGGAATCATTTTAGGGGTTATTGTACTCTCGTTTCTCCTTGGCTGAAGAAATCCGTCCTATAGCATTCTCTCTAGTTCAGTTTCCTTTAAGAATCTTAGGATGAGAGCTGGCTCCAGTGACTGTATTTTCTCATCGGATAATTGGTACTTGCCCAAGTCCCCACACGACCCCAGCACGTGTTCTAGGATTTCACTGGACTCATCGCAGAATCTGCGGAGACCTTCCACCCAGAGACCAGAGACCAGAGTCCCAGTTTCCTGAGGTGTTCCTTGAGTCTACAATGCCCAGTTAGGAAGCCCGTTAGGATACTGAGGTTATTTTTACTCATGCCGATGCAGGCTTGAAATCTTTTCCGGTTGTATTGTCCCAGAAGTTTCTTAGCCTGCCTCATGCCTTGAGTGTTATGCCAGGTTCTTGCCCTGTGTTCTTTCTGTAGCTTCCTATTTGATCCCCTATTCCGCAGAATGGTTCAGGACCTACGAAAGCTTCTGATGCTCCCTTTCTTGCTCGGGAGTTGGCCTCTATTCCCCGATGGTCAGGCACCCAGCAGAGGGTTATTTTGTTTCTCCTACCCCATTCCTTAAGTTTAAGTAGCCATTCCCGCACAAGTTGGGACTTAACGGTATAAGAGTTAAGTGACATAATAGCAGCCTGGCTATCTGTTAATATGGCTATATCACAGTTGGTTATGTTTCTGTCGAGGTTGATTTGACACATCTATCTATGGCATAGATTTCAGCTTGAAAGATGCTGCTACTTTTGCCCATTGGTTCCGAATATTTGGCTCTAGGCCCGAATACTCCCACTCCAGTTCCCTCATCAGTTCTTGACCCATTTGTGTACGACTTTGTTGTGTTATTGCTCAGTCTGTGAGTTGTGGATTCGTTGCTCCAGTTCTTCTTGTTACTGAGTTTTGTAACAAAGTTCTTTTTGGAAATCAAATCTTTTGATGATGTCGCCTCTAGGAAGGGCCAATAATGGTTGTTTTTTGAGTAGTGCATCACACTGTTTCAGTGTTTCGTCCTATAACTTCTTTGGCTATTCTAAGAATCATTTTACTTGCACATTCCTCAACCAGGAGGTGCAAAGGGGTTAGTTCCAGTAGCACTTCCATAGCTGCGGTTGGGCAAGTTCTCTTGGCCCCTGTAATACAAAGGCATGCCAGTCTTTGCACTTTACTGAGTGTCTTCCTTGTAGTGGTTAGACTGGTTCTTTTTGCTCATGCAATCGCTCCATACGTGATCATTGGTCTTACAAAAGCAATATACACCCATCTTAGGATGGTCGGGCTACGTCCCTAGAATTTACCCGCTAGACTGCGGCAAATCATTAAAGACCGAGTTGCCTTCCTGTTTATCTCATATGTATGTTTTTTCTGGAGGCGTTTGCTGTCTAGGGTTAGTCCCAGATATTTAACTTCGTTGACTGATGTCAGTGTAGTACCCGACAACCTTAGTCTTTCAAGTTTTCTTTTCCTCGTGAATTGTACTATTGTTGTTTTTGCCGGATTTAGGCTAATCCCAGCCGTCGCACAAAAGTATTGTTGTTCGATTTTCAGCGGAGAACTGTGTATGCAGTTATGTTAACCACACCCACTTAAGCTTAAGTATCAAGAAATATAATTTGATAATAAAGGATAACTTTGTTCTTTAGTAAATAATTTAATTGCATCACGAAAAGGTTGAGGAATTCCTATTAACCCAACTTTATTAGGTCCTTTACGAATTTGAATATATCCTAAAATTTTACGTTCTAATAAAGTTAAAAAAGCAACTCTTACTAAAACACAAATAATTAATATTAAACTTATAAAATTTTTGTTGAAATCGGTAGAGCCGTATTCAAACAAATCAAACTGGTGTTAATATTTTGCATAGGAAGTACCAGAGGTTACCATGCAAAAAAAACGGCCCCACTTACTTCAAATCCAAAGTTTGAACCTAATCAGGGCAGCCGTTTAGTCTGAAGGCCTTGGGAGCATACGGACAGACAGACAGACAGATAGACAGACGGACATTGAAACTAGAATTGATCAACAACTCGAACTCGAAATTTTGTACAAATAAAGGGCTTTCCAATAAGAGGTGTTATTTTGGTATTCAAAGAAAAATGTAATTTTTTGAGATAAATGATCGGATGTTTATTTCATAATAAAGAGGAAGGTATGCCGTTAATAATGAAAAACAACATCGTCCAAATTTGCCACCATGAGCACGCATACAGGACCATATCCTTTTCATGAAATTTTCCATAACCAAATCGCAAAGTGGCTGCCCTGTGTCCTCGATAGCCTCACGAATTTTATCTTTGAGGGGTTTAATCGACGCTGGGCTGTTGGCGTAGACCTTATTTTTCACGTGGCCCCAAAGGAAGAAGTCGCAAGGTGTTAAATCACAAGATCTCGGTGGCCAATTGTGATCACCTCTTCGAGAGATAATACGGTCCGGTAACTTTTCCCGTAAAAGATCAATGGTTGCGTTGCTTGATGATCGGCCTTGAGTTCTTGAGTTAACTGAACTTTATAAGCCTTAAGACCCAAGTCTTTATATAAAATACGGTGTAATGACGTTTGTGGAATGCCCAATTCCAAAGAACGACGAGGAATGGACAAACCTGGGTTTTCTTCAACACTTTGGGCTACAGCAGCAATATTCTCAGTTGTTCTTGAGCGACGTGCACGGGTTTTATTCTTCACGTCACTAACTTGTCCCAACAGCTCGAATTTTTCAACCAATTTCTGTATTGCGGTCCGACAGGGTGCTTCACGACGACCAAAAAACGCTTCAGTTTTGCGAACTGTGACTGCAAGACTTTCACCATTTTTGTAGTGAATTTTAATAATTTCAATGCGTTGTTGAAGCGTGTATCGTTCCATTTTTAGTAATGGCGTAGATTCTACTTGTCAAATGTCAAAGAATAAAAGCTTCAAAAGTGACGGCTACCGAAATAGCGGGTCATTCACAATAACACCTCTCATTGGAAGACCCTTCAGTTAGAAATGTATTTTGTAGCCTTTCGAAAAAATAATGATACGCCTTACACTGAACCCCACCATATGCAATTGAAAAAGCGTCGCCTTTCTCGCAGCGAAAATTGCTTTAGGACCCATTCACCCTTGAGTACATGAATCGGGGGGAAAAGGTACCTACGTCGGTCTTCAACAAAACTGCACCCAAATACCATCAGAAGTTGAATCATAGTGGCATCCAACTGCAGCATCTATTTTCGGTTCTGCTCGAAAAGTGTGTTCCACTTCTAGTCACCGAATTAACGAGGCAACCCAAATGCGATAATCATCATGGGAAGATGAAGCGAACGAACACGCTTTGAAATCGAATACACTCGGTGTATGACATCATCAGCATCACTGACGCTTGTGTTTGTTTACTCTCAAAATGACATTGGAAATGCCCATTAACCCCCCTCCCCCTATACAAAGTCCCTTATCGAACTGGAATTGTATTTCATTACATCCATCCCCAACTAGCTCTCGTTAGAGATAATGTGTTCTCTATGTTGTACACATCTTCTTCGCCGATGATTTGTTTACTATCTCCCCCATCACATTCTCCGGGATGCGTAACATGGTTTTCAGGTGTCGGCTTAACAGTCGAGTCAGTCCATCAGTCCATCGGTCTATCGGTCCATCAGTCAGTCAGATAGTGAGTACAGTGAAGGCGTGTGTTTGAAATCTCTGTGTATCTGTGTGCATTTGCTTACGTTCGTCGGGGTTTGAGACGGAGTGCGACTGACTTTCGATTTTCATTCCCTAAGGCCCCGCTCGTCATGCATCGTCACGGAGAGTAAATATTGGAAATTGAATTTTAATTCAATCTTATTTTTATTCGACGTGTTTTTTTTTTTTTGTATGGCCCGCTCTTGACTCTTGTTTGATATATGATCTTTATTACCCCGTAAAGGAGTCACGTTTTATTTTATATTTTTTACGCCGCCCGATGTCCGATGGTAGGCGTCATTAATTTCGTTTTGAAATTTATGTGCGGGATGTGTAAAAGGAGCTCAAATGAAATTGCTGACACTTTTTCACCTTGTCCCGGTACGGGCCGGAGGGGGTGTGTTTTCGGATTGTGAGCTCGATTAATAATGGGAAACTTGTTGAACCGTGGTGGCGGGGATGTGCTTTTCAAGTGAAATTTCTTTTGGCATTTGTATCGCGACGGGGCACGGATGAAACATTCAATTCCCATCATTGGGCTTGACAAATTCGCTTTCGTATAGGCACACAAGCGCCTCATTTATTCATTTATTGCGTATAGCTTGTCAGTTATCTGGAAGATCCTTATCAAGCAATTACCTATCCAACTTTGTGAGAGCATCCATCTTCGTTTGCATATAAAATCCACCCCCGCATGTATATGGAAATGTATTCCAACTCAGATGTAAGATAAACCCCCTATTCCGTTCTTATTATCTGTGAGCGTCCACACTTGACCTCCATCGAATAGCAGAACCTCCCCCCAGCGCTGTAGGCTGTTGTTCAGTGTAGCGAAACAACCCATTTACGGCACTTGTTTTCTTTGGACTTCCATCAATAACCTGATTACATTGCTCATTGCGTTTCGGACGGCCGACGCCTACCGCCGACGCCTCTGTAACGCAATTCAGCCCCAAGGATAGCGAGCTACCCCGTAATAATTTTTTGTTACAACGACGACACATCGTACCTCGGTATAGGTATATCTACATCTCCTTGGCGAAGAAGGTAGGTACTCAGAATGAGGCAGTTGTTATATAGGTGTGCTTCCTTCCTTTCGCTTAATTAATTGGAAAAGTTTAACAAGCACGGCTAAAGTACCTGCCTCCATCGATCCGCCTAAACACACGGGAGTTCCCCCAATGTAAGAAAAATACCCGCTCCTTACCCGTCGTGTACGAGTACATGTAGGATGTACCGAATATTTGCCGAATTGAATGTCGGGTGTCTCAGGGGAAAACTTTCGAGGCGCACTAAAGCTGCCACTGTTGCGGCTCCTTTCGGTACAGATTCGCCCCAAATTCACTTCGAAACAAGTTTCGTGCAATTAATACACAAATGCCTCGAATATGGTTCAGAGTCTGACGCATCGCTGTCATGGGATGAATATTGAAGCGTCAACGTGTTGACACGTGCCGCCAATGCAAATCGTTGCATTCGAAAGGTGTGATCATCGCTCGTTTGATGTGCATTTCACACTCGAAACATCAGCTGTCAGCTGTCAGCTGTCAAAGTGACAGCACGCACCACGTGATTCGTTTATTACACATGACTGCACTAAATACTCGTCTCGCGTAACGCCTTAAGTGGAAATTTGCTCTTTTCTAACAGTTCACTCGATTTTGTTCGTCTCTCTTTTGCTACACGGTTCTTGTTTTCTTCCCTAAAATGGTCCATAATAAAAACGAGCACGTAAAGTGTGCGGAAAGGCAAACCATGTCTAGTCGGCTATAGCAAAATTTAGACATTTGCTTAAACAAGAAGTTACGATGGAGGGGGTCCGCCTTTGGGTGGGGGATTTATGTTGATTTGCTTATCCTTCGGATTTATGTTCTTGTTGTTTTTTTCTGACACAACTTTTAGACAAAACTTTTAAAGCGCCGCCCCACTGTGAAGTGAATACAATTTCCCGGGCGATTTTGGGTAAAAGGGAGTTTTCTTGAGAAATATGAGTTTTTTTTTCCTGTCTCCTTTTTGTTAGGTATTGGACAGGATTAGTGATGTTGAAAGCAACTTTAAGCAAGAAATTTAATTGAATACTTACTACCTGAGTAAGGTCAGTTTGCGGAAGTTTTCGCTCGAGTGGAATTTGCGTGAAAAGAAGTTTTAAGAAATAAATTGGAGTTGCTGTTACTTTTTTGAGGGGTGTAAACTGCATCTTCTGTCAATAGTTCAGTTCCTGTGTCTGGGGGAGTAGGACGTTACAGTTGAGATCGACGAAAGCAGCGGAATGTGTGGGCCAGACTTATCCTTTGGTATAATGTGCAAAGCACTTCCAGCAGCTGCTAAATGGGCATCATGTAGAGAGAGTGATAGGGCAAGAAGAGAACCCACGTCCAGTCAATGAAGATCCAGTTCCACCACCCAGTATAGAAGAAGTTGGCTTAGCAATAAAAAAGCTAAAGAACAAGAAGGCCGCCGGCTCTGATGCAAGCACTATCGAGGCATATCCCTGCTTAATGTCGCATACAATATCCTATCCAACGTACTGTGTGAACGTCTCAAACCGTTCTGCAACACACTAATCGGCACGTACCAGTGTGGCTTCCGGGCAGATCGACTCTAGACCAAATTTTCACACTGAGGCAAATCCTGGAAAAGACCAATCGAAACTCACCACCTATTCATCGACTTTAAAGCCGCATATGATAGCATTCATCGCCAGGAGCTTTATGTGGCGATGGCCGAATTCGGGATCCCGGCAAAACTGATCCAGCTATGTAGCGTGACGCTGGAGAACACACGCTGCAATGTGCAATTTGGAAGTAGTTCCTCCGAGCTATTCCAAACATGCACCGGATTTCGGCAAGGAGACGCACTATCATGTGACTTCTTCAATCTCGTATTAGAGCAGACAGTGCGCAGGGCAGGTGTCAACACGGAAGACACTATCTTCAACAGATCCGTCCAGCTACTGGGGTATGCAGACGATATTGACATCATCGGTCGCTCCCAGCGTGCGTGATAGAGGCTTTTACGGCGATTGAAGAACAGGCGAAGTTCGTTGGTCTTGTAGTAAATGAGGACAAGACTAAGTACATGCTATCAACAAACAAACAAGCATCTGTCCACCGTCTAGGACAGAACGTCACTATTGATAGCAACAATTTCGAGGTAGTTAAGGAGTTTATCTACCTCGGAGTAAACATGAACTCCACAAATGGCATCCTAGTGGATATCCGGAGAAGAATTACCCTAGGAAACCGCTGCTACTTCGGTTTGGCAAAGCAATTGGGTTCAAAACTCCTAATTCGAAGGACAAAATGTATGCTTTACAGAACCCTTATCCTGCCAGTTCTGCTTTATGGCGCCGAGTGCTGGACGATAAGCAGGAAGGGAGAGCTGATGCTGGGCTTCTTCGGCGGATTTTTGGTCCTGTGTGCGAGGAGGGCGAATGGAGGGGAAGATACAACCGCGAACTATATGAGCTGTACCAAGATGTGGATGTAGTCCAAAAGCCCAAAATACGTCGACTACATTGGCTCGGCCACATCGAGCAAATGGACAATAATGCTCCAGCTAAGAGGATCTTCGAATCCCAGCCGCCAGGTTCGAGACGACAAGGAAGACCGAACCTCCGTTTCAAAGACCAAGCCATCGCGGATGCCAAAGCGCTTGGTCTGGATAACTGGAAGCAGCGTGCCCGGGATCGCAGAGGATGGAAGGCTACAGTGTCTCTTCACGGCAGAGACTCTTCACGGGTCGGGAGCCCGTTAAGTAAGTAAGTAAGTATAATGTGCAAAGGACTTTCGTTAATTTGTTGCTAAAGTAATGCAAAAAAATGGTGCCGATCCTAGTCTTTTCATTCACCGTACCGCTTAAAGGACTGTGCGGAGTAGTTGCGAGTGTTTTTCCTGAGTCTCTGAACATCTGAAAATCCTTTAGGTTTCCCGACACGGCCAGTTTGTTTCAAGCCTGCCGTCAAATCAAACTACTTACAAACATAATTCCGAGACAAACCGGTTCACATTCCGTTCGGAGCAACGATACCTCCTCAGAATTCCAACTGAAGGCCAACCTCAGATGGAGTAGGTTGACGAACTGTAGAAGGTAGTGGCCAAACTATACAGCATGGAAAAGCAACCCGCCTTCGAAGCAAAACATGAAAAGATATCGCCAGAATGACAGCAATATCCACACGCCACTGGCCTATAGAGGACCACTCCGTTAGGAATTCCACATAGTACTCCCCGCCGCAGTTGTAATAACGCAGCCGAAAAGAAAGCCTCACTCTCTATAAACGCGCCTGTTCGGCACTAGCAAGGACCAGATAGCGGTTTCTCAGAAAACCTTTCTCAACACCCTGCTGGAGGTCTCGGGGGGTAGGATTAGGGAACTGATGACCTTTTTGAGTTCCACAGGCTGCCTACAAACTCTCCCCGTCGCCCAATCTCAAACAAATGAGTTGTACTACTTGGCTTGCTTTTCAAACCGCCACAAGTACCCTACATTCGGGAACAGAAACCTGATGTTTTATGGGTGATAAACACACTCCAAGACAGTCCCGCTCTAACTCAAAACCTTATTTCACTTCCAACTAAGCCCAGCTGCGTCACATGCAAAAAGGAACAAGACTTCCAGCCAGTCTCAGCTGCATTATTTTTATAGATGTAATCCTTTCAGCCTTGGAGTGTCCCCCGTCAAGGAGGGGACAAAACAGCACAAAAACTCCCACACGAATGTTCCCAACCAACTGCTGCCCGTCTCCTTAAAATTGATACGAATTAAATTTTCCAGATTCCCCACTTCAGTTCGTGTAGTTTTTGCTCTTCGTTTTGGCGGGATGTCAAGCATTCACCTCCTTGCCCTTGTTTATGTGCCATTTTAGGGGGCCCGCCCAGCGAACAGTGTCCTTATGTGCGCATCACTACACTATACCTTATCGGAGGCTACTCCCAGAGAGGGAATACGAAAAAAGAAGCGGGTTCGCACCCTTGTATTGCAACAACAGCATCACCACCTAAGAAGAGTGTAAAGACAAAAGGACCTTCGCACTCCTTCCGCATAATGGAATACGGAGGGCCACTTCAATTCTACTACATTCTATGCTTAAGCTGAGGGAGGGGAGATCCGCCACTCGGGCCGCGAATGACAGCTGTTTGTCGGCTCCCATAGACAAAGGCATGTCACATGCTCAATGTGCACGTCCTTTCAGAATCACTTAACAAATTTAAGTAGCGGGAACAGAACGGCCCTACACTATGTCAGGGTCCTCGACTAGCACTCGCCGCATGTGTTTGTGTGCTTATTTTGTATCTGGATGAGTAGGTCGCGGTGTGCAAAATTGATGGTGTTTTGTTTTAAAGCAAACAAACGGACATTTTAAGTGGGCGGACTCCCCCCACTGATGCATTCATCTGAAGGTGCACGCTTGACAGTAAGGAAACGCAAAACTCAGGTCATTCAACTTCCATCATGCATGCCATCGAGAAAAGGACTGAGAGCGAGATGGCACGCTAATAGAGGGGAGTTTGTCACAGAGAAATCCCCAGATCTAGATGTACAATAGTAGATATGACATTTTTTCTTTGTCCTTTTGTCATCCAGGAATACTGCGAACGAGAAAATATCGTCGGAGGTAACTGAAGTGGTTTTTTGTTTTCTTATTTTTTTTACTTTGACGAAGTCATGCCGTATGTATTCTATGTCAGAGTGTAAGGACTCTTCCAGTGGGGGGAAACATTTGCCATCAATTTGGAGGGGAAGGTTTTTTGATCCTTTTTTACCGCTGTCGAGTCGAGAAGCAACAACGGGATGACTTGTGTCAATTTCGCAACTCAAAAGAGGAAATAGAATAGGGACGTGGTACTGTGCAGACGATGTCACATCGATGTAAGCGGAAAGTGAGTCCTGTCAAACGTTTTTCAAATTAAAAAAAATTCAGAGTCGGCAAAAAAATATTTAAAAGGGTATCAGGCTGGAAAATGATATTTTTCGATGTCCTGGGCGAATGTTCATGATGACCGTTACTGAAAAATAGGTAGACGTGCGTTATGGCCACTGCGCTTATAGCTTCCTATATATTTATATCTACGGCAAGTCTCCCGACTGTGATTCGATCCTAAACGACACGTAACGCAATTTGTCGCTCTTAAAGCCGTTCTGCGTCTAGATACGAGGACACAAAGAGACAAATTGTTTGCCAGTGTCTTGGTTGCAGCAGGTGCGTTGATATTGCAAAGCTACATCAGTTCGTAGCCGTTAAAGGAATAATCCAATTTTTATTTTTTGCTTCCGCTTGTCTCTTCGGTGATTTGATTTACTCATCAACGGCACTTTGGACCGTGGGACGTCACAGAAGAATTGCAGTTGAGTAGCTTTTCGCCCCTCAGAAATCACGTGTCTGGGCTACCGAACTACTAACACGGCCTCGCGAAACCGCACTTGTGGTTGGTGCGATGCACTGCAATATACTATACTACAGAACTTACACTCACTATACTTCACCTCACTATGGTGCGCTACGCAATGCTACGCTACATTATAAAACTAAGTTAAATACATTACTCTAAACTAAACTACACTGTACTTCACATCATTACAGTTCGATACGCAGCGCAACATTGAATATATAACTAAACTTCAGTATACTACATTACGCTGCATTACTCTTAACTACATTCAAAACATCATTTCACTACAGTACGCTACACTACACTTTACTGCACTGCATAACACCACACTTCACTTCACTTTACAGCAATACACTTCACTAGACTACCACACACTACATAACACCAAACTCATCTGCACTGCACTACACTGCACTGGACTACAACTACAATAAACTACAATCCACTGCACTACACTACACTACAATGAGCTACACAAGCCTAAACTGTACTACAGCACAAATCACTGTTCAACACTACGCAATGCTGGGCTACACTGCCCAAAAAGTGTAGTCAAAACTTAAGCGAGGGTTTATTGCGAACAAAAAAAATCTGACCGCTTGGAAAGTACCACACAACACAGAGTCCAGAAACTCATACACTACACACTCTCCTGTACAACTTGCCATTGTGCAATTTCTGGCAACATTGCCTGAGCCTTTCCGACATCAATAACATCTGTTTTGACCCATTTAAATACAAGCTACAATGGAAATGGATATCGAACTCCTCTCGTGCAAATGTTAGCATTTGAAAAAATAAATAAATAAAAACATCAAAAGGACATATGCATCCCCTTTCGGCAGCCCCCACCCGACAAGCCTACACGCAAATGCTTTCAAATATTGTGCAGTGCCCCGCATTTTTCTGTTTACCCAATTTCCTATTTATTCGAATTGAACCAATATCGGGGAAGGCTTATCATCTGCAACCACCCACCGGAATGAGGGCAAGGTCTCGCAACGACCGCCATTACTGTGCAAGAACCATTTAATAGGACTTTATTGCGTTGCGTGTGCTCTAGCTCTATACAGAGCGGGCGTTTGTTGCCATCTTTTGTTTTTTATTTTGATTTTTTGCCAACCCCCCCAAAACGGAGGCACACCTCCCTTGTTCAATTTGACAATTGACATGGCCGCACCGTGCATTGAGTATTAAATGTCCTGCTTCTTTATATTTTATCCTTCCACACGGTTGACTACAAATCGAAGCAATAAAAACGAAAACGTTTTCTGTTTTTTGCACTCGCACTTGTGAGCAGCGTCCCGCGAGCTCGTTGCTCGTTAGGATGAGAATATAGCTTTCAAAAAAGGTGAATAAACGAAGACGACCGGGACGCTGGGGAATAAAAGAACATAACGTGTAAAAGAAAATGCCTCCGAAAGGGAAACAATTGCAGCTCATTATGCGGAGAGGAAAACCCGTAAAATTGAGGGCGCTGCTTTCCACAAGAGTCGCATTTCGCATACCACATCACCATCTGGGGTAGGCTTCCCTAGGTCTGTTGTTGTTTTTGTTAGCGTTCTCATTTTTTTGTTTGGCATCTTTTCGGGGCTTTTTCCCATTCAACTGAGTATGTGAGAGGCAAGGAAGCCGCACAATTTGTTTTCATTTGATTTTCGTAATTGCTAATTGCGGCAACGGAGTACGACCGACGGTGCTGGGCTTACCAGAAACGCTGTGTATATGTGCTAACGAAGCGAAAGTTTGGTAGTATACGGCTTGATGGGTCTCGTTTTTCGTTTAAAAAAGAAAAATCCATATAGTTGCATAGAGGCGGGCGCTCACATTTAACGAGGATGAGGACAGCGAAGGATAAGGATGCCGTGAAAGGGAACTTTTGTTTTGAATATTTCGGTGAAAGTTGGATGAAGGGTTCTCATTTAAATGTGAAATGTTTTGTGGTAAGCACGTAAAATAGCCCAAGGACAAGATTATCATGGACAGTAATTATGCTTCTTTTTTTTTTATAAAAGAAGAAGGGTGTGCTGTTGTGGTCGCTTTTGTCAGTGAGCTAGTTCGTCAGCGGTTGTGGGGTTGGTCAGTGCATTTCCTATTCTCTTCCTATTCTCTTCCTATTCTCTTGATGGATTGTTCAATACCCTATGTAAATATGGCGGTGTCATATTTCTTCATTACTTTCAGTGAATATCAAACATTTCACCATGCTTCCAAAACCACTTAATCATTTTATGGGCAACATAATCAAGCTAGTGCCAACAATAGTCAATTTCGAACACACTTTTACTACGGAATGTTAGCGAGCGCAGCGCAGGGAACTATTGCGGAAGCATTTGCAAAAGAATTCCTGTACATTTCGTAGAATTTTACCGTTGAGCTTCATAGATTCAACTTCAGTGGATTTTTATATCATTCGTTAACAGTTTACGAAGCTTTGTATGTGCATTCGCATAAGCTTCCACCATATGTTCGCATTTCGTAACTCCGCGTACGTTTTGGGGAATGACAGCCGAACATTATCCATCGACATTTGTCGCTAGATGGATAATATCACCCGAAATATAAGATAACCAGGCAATTTGCATTTCGTTCGTTACGGTCCACGGAATGTAGTTTCGGACTGCGGTGAGTTCATTTAAGAATCCCAGGCGATACATGATTCGTGGGTAAAGGCTGACATCGCGAGAAAGAATATCCCAGGCGATTCGCATTTCATTCGCTTTTAAGTTCCTCGGAATATAATTCGTTCTTCTGTGAGTTCGTCTAAGAATCCCAGGCGATACGTTGGTAATACTTTTGCCAATGTTTTGCCAATTATATCAACCTAAATATCCCAGCGAATCAGGCGATTTGCATTTCGTTCGCTTTTAAGTTCCACGAAATATAAGTTCGTTCTCTGATGAGTTCATCTAAGAATCCCAGACGGTACATAATTCGTGGGTAATGGTTGACATTCCGTGGAAGAATCGCCTGCGATTTGCCAAAGCTCTAACGAAAGAATAAAATGCAAAAACCCAGAAGAAGACTATACGATTATAAATGGGAAGCTTCCTAGAGAACGATATGCAAATTTGCATCAGAGTTCCGAGTCGCTAAATGTGGGGAGTGGGAGTGTGAGACGAGAACCATATTCCTTAAACCTGTCTACGAGTAAATTTATTATTCGAAAGCCACTAATGAGTGCATTACTCATCATGATGACAAACAAAATAAACCTGTGGTCTCAAAATTTTTGGTCTATTGGGAACAGAGTGTTGAAGAAGAAAGACGTTTCTAATGAAGTCCAAGTCGGTCTGTGGGAATATTGAAAAAACCCTTTTTTTTTGGTTCAGAATTTAAGGATGATCAATGATCAACCTCGCCAAAACTTCTGACAATGCGACCAAAATTAAAAGGCGTTACTAATACTTACATAACGGTCTCCCGACCCGTGAAGATTCTCTGCCTGAGACACTGTAGCCTTCCATCCTCTGCGATCCCGGGCACGCTACCAATAATTAAACTCAAATCCAACAAAGCTTTTTAACCAGGCTTTCTAAAGCTTGAAGCTTAAAGGACAGCGGGAGGTGACTTGATCAAAAAACAGACAGCAACTCATCCCCAAAGGTCGGAAGAAATTATGTCTGATGAATGGAACTTTCTTATCACGCATGAACAGCCGCGAGCTATACAGAGGCGCGCCTATTGGGAAACCTTTTCAAACCTTTTAGGTTGCGCAGACTGACGATGGAGGATCCTAAATGATCGCCCTCCATATAGGTCAGAAGCAACCTTACCAAAGCATTTGTTGTCCAAAAAAGGGCGAAGGCAGGGTAAAGCCATGTCATGCGACTTCTACAAAACTGACAAATAAATCCGTGCCACCAATCGAAGGCACGATGCAGCGGGGACTACCTACCTATACCTACCTTAAAGGCAACCAGCTTGGAGTGTTTAACTTGAGGTAGCTATGCAGGAAACACAGCGACCCTGGTTGAGACTCAGAATCAGCAATTGGCTTCAAAAACCTCCACTGATATAAAAAAACTCTACGCAACTCAAGTGGAGTCTAGATCAGGACAAAATTAAAAAAAAAAATCGAATCACAGGCCTCATGCTTTGGAAGTTCTTCGCGACTTATAAATGTTGAGGCGATGATGAAAGGTGTCAATCACTGAGACAGTGCAGCCAATCAGGGCCAATCTTTTAATTTTTTTTTTGATTTTCTCCCGATTTTAGTCAAAACATTCTATTACCCAATCCCTCTGCTTAAATTATAAAACACACCGCCTTCGACTCGTTTAACATTTCACCAACTGCGGTGCACTACACTTCCTTCCTTGCTGCACTCAAAAAGGATAAATTCCACTCGAAACATGTACCTTGTACGATATTTATTAAAAAACTAACTTTTTATGTGCTGAAAGGATACGATTTCCTGTCGACCTCCCCCCCCCCACCATAGAGAGAGTAACAAAATTTATTTTCATTTCGAATTCTTTCTGTCTACTCAACAGGTGTGCGCACTAACAAAACGTGGAATGATGCTACAACCGGATATCCTGCCGTTCAATGATCCAGTCTCCCAATATCATCGTGGGGTTGCAGCTGCCGCCGCCAGTATTACCTCCGTTAGCAAATCAATGCAACAGAATATCATAGCAAATGCAGGACTCAGCTATGAGGATGTTCTAAACGACGACTTTCAATTCGATATGGATGGACATGATGTCATGGTGTTCCTGCACATACAGAAAACGGGTGGCACTTCCTTCGGCAGACATCTAGTACGTGATTTGGATTTGAAGGTGAGTTCGAGAAGAGTCTTTAAGTCTGAGTCGCGACGATGCTGTGGCTTTATATTTCCATTCATACAATCGACTCGTACATATCTACACTTGGCCATAAATTTTAACTATATAGACACTGTATCGATGTGTGTACATGTACTCGTAATATTGACGCTGGCATTGTGTGCGCAGAGTATAGTTTCGCGTTGTTAGGTTAGGCGAATGGTCATGTTTACATAATTAGGAGGACTGTCGGAATCCTTGGGATTGTTTGTTTGTTTGTTTTGCGCGCTGGGTGAATTAATTTCTGCTCCTGCCACTATACTTGAGTTGTGTGCAATATCCGCAGTAGTATATCTCTTGCGCTCTCCAATTAGAAGATTTATTCGCGCTGTAATAGTTTATTTATTAATTTGCATATGTGCATGTATGCGGCGAGCAGACAATATTTCATTTCGAATTCAGCGCAGCGAGGTCGCGTACGACTGCGAGTATCTACAGCAGTCACAGTCGTCTCGGCCACATAATTACGCTCGCGTATATAGATGAGTTGTGTTTGTGTTCTTGTTGTCGCCGAATTGTTTTACATGTCTTAATCAGGGGCTCAGTCCGGACAAACAGCAGGGAAGAAGGATTTAATACACGAATTCGCTGGAACATTTAAATGCAAATTAATTGGCTTGTTCTTTGCGATTCGCATATGCGTGGGACTGTTCTGACTATAATCAGAATCAGTTCGGCTTTCCTTGGAACGTGACCGTGAGTTGTATGGGAATAAGTTTGACGGGTTGATTATTTAATGAATTGGTCAATAAATGAGCTGTCTCACAATTTATTTGCAGTGAACTCGCTTCGCTTTGCATAAAACCTCACTCGACATGAGTGGTCATCGCGCAGTTGACAGAGGTTATATGAAACAAAATTGACATCCGAAGGTTGCCCTGCTTTAACTGACTGGGGGTAGGGATTTGCTTACAACTAGAAGAAGGCCTAAATACTTGTCTCAAAAGAAAAACACTCTCACGTTAACAATCTATATGATTTATTGCGACTTATTTAAATTACGGATCAAAGACAAGAACAACCTTTGCTCCACTCGGGCTTGTATCCAACTGCTGCGCTGCTTCTGTGATACTTCTAGTTATCGTGTTGGACATCTAGCGTCTGGTACATGTCAGATGTCACTGTTGTGGCTAATTTAGGGTTTTATTGCATTAGTCATATTGGGTTTACACTTGGATGCGTATTAGCAACGTTGACTTCTTTTTTGCCATATGTTCCAGCCTTTGCGGCTTAATAGCTCTCTCCACCTCTTAATCCATTTGCCACCAGACATTGGGTATTTCACATTAGCTATATAAGCCATGGTGACACCTATAAATTGGCATCTTCTTAGCTCCCACGAGTCTTTGTTGAAAGGGGAAAACATGTCCAGCATAAGCTTTGTCCATCCTCTAAGCTGTGGCAGAGGCTTCTGCGTAGTACAATTTTTTCTTTTCTTTTCCCTAGAGGTGATGCGATAATTTGTCAACAATATGACTGGTTTACGTTTTATTGGGCATTTGTCTACTTTCCTTATTTAGCGATATAGGTGTTCAATAAAACAAGCCTATGTATCCTTAAAGTCGCTGACATTAGGTCTGTTTTATTGAACAACAATTGACAGTTGACAACTTGACATCTTTTCGGTAGTGTGCATATGACATTTTCAGACAGTTTACTTTCACCTTCAGGAACACTTTTAAGTCGAGACACACCGCAAAGTATACCAGTTTATGACACTTTATTACGAATGTCACTGCTTAACATTTTATTGGGATTTTGACTACTTTCCTTTGCGTTGATATAGGTGTTCAATAAAACAGGCCTCTTGTGTCCTTAGAGTTGCTGATATTAGGTGTGTTTAATTGAACAGTAGTTGACAGTTGACAATTTGACATCTTTTCGCCAGCATGCTCATGACAAGTTTACGCAAATGACTTTCACTATCAGGAGAACTTTAGAGTTCAGAAACACCACAGAATATAACAGTTTATAAAACTTTATTACAAATGTTACTGACGTTTTATTGGGAATTTGTCTGCTTGATTTTGCTGTGGTAGCTATTGCTAGTCTTGCTAGTCAACCTTCTGGTTGCTAGTAAGACATACCTTGCCCTAAAATGTATTTCAACTTCTTGGAAAAAATTGTAGAGTGGTGGTGAGCCAGGATACACCATCAATGCAAAAGTCAAACCAACTTTTGACCTGAATTGGTGTATATGGTAGATCTCAACTCGGGGATATTTACTGCGCTAAATTGGTGCTACTCGACTTAATAGTAAGAAACAGAAATTTACAGAGAAGAGCAGGTCGCTGACCTTACAAATAATCGCCGCATCAACTTAGAACTGACTGCAAGAAGGCAGCCATTTTGGAATTTTGTGAAGCGAAACTTCTGTCAAATTGCCACATTACGAAACAGAAGCGTAACGAAAAGTGAAATGCTACAACAGCAACCCAAAAGGGGAGTAATGTGATTTTTTTGAAGCTGTCCTTAATCCAATTATTTGGGATTGCCACCCAAACACCCTGACAACGACTTCGCCAAAGCTTGCCTTTCATCAGTCCCATTCATCACTTAAAAAGAGCAGCTCATTCGACTCGAACTTTATTTTTGTATTTTTATTTATTTTGTAAACGTAAAGAGACTACAAGACGACTGTACTAAATCATGCTTCACAAGCTCAGCCACTGTCCTCCACTGGTTCTTTTCCGGACCGTACTCTACAACTGAATTCTCGACTTTACGCTGGTTATTGTATCCTCTGCAGGCTACAAGTTGATTATTCCAAGAGACGCATAGCAATCCACTAAGCGCTAGTCCCAAGCCTGAGCTTATCACCGTCCATGCATTTGCTGAAGGATCAAAGCGCTCAACAGTGCTACTTCTTTGCCCGCTATGCGTGCCGCCCACTGCGTATAAATATCCGCCAACTCCAGCGATACCGTACCGTGTTGACCTTTCATTTTTATGTGGCATTTGAGTCCATTTGTTGTCAGCAGGACTAAAGCATTCAATGGGAGAGCTGTCATCGCCCACCGCGTACAATAGTTGGCCGAGCACTGTTACCCTCGAATAGGCATTCTGTGTCGAGTGCATTGGCGCCAATTGTTGCCATTCGCGTGTACGGAAGTTATACTTCTCCACCGAACGCAACCATTTGCCATCTGATTTTCCGCCAAGGATGTACAAATCGCCATTCAATTCAGCCATTCCAGGAACTGCGCGTGCTTGTCGCATTGGAGGTAAGCTTGTCCATTCCGATTTTTGAAGGTCCAGACACGCAACGATGTTGGTGAAAGCCCCGCCGCCGAGCCTTCCGCCAGCGACGATTAACTTCCTTTGAATAACCATCGCCTTATAGTCCTCCCTCCTAGTGGGAGATGGTGGCAAGTCTTCACAGGTCCAGATGTTTGATTCTGGATCAATGAACTGTATCTTCAAATTGTCCGTGTATTTTCCACTCACAAAACCAAGTATTTCGCTTCCCTTTGCATTTGTCCTTCGCCGTTTGGAATGCGGTCTTGACGATTGCGACTCAAACCAACTGACCAGCAACTCCAGACACTCGTAAGTTTCGCTTGGTGATCCGTGGCTCTTGGTGATAACTTCGGAGAAACGCACATGTGACATCAGGCCCATCATCGCCTCCACTCGATGTCCTTTGTCGTATTTGACCCAAGACAACACTCTTTGGAAGACCGTTTCTTCCGAATCCACGCGCAGATCTTCACTCGAAATGAGTTCGCTCAATTGTTCCTCGGTGAGCTGCAGAAAGTCTTCCTTTTTGGACACCTCCTCGAAGTTCTTCAACGCAAAGTCAAAAGCCATCTTATGGAGCTCAGCGGACTGTTGTTCTGTGGCCACTGACGCAACGCTCAGCCAGTTATTGGCGTCGATTGTTTGTGCAATGAAATCGGAACAAGCAACCTTCAGTGTGCTCATTTTTAGGACTTCCGCTGCTGCTAGTATACTTGCGACGTTTTTCCAGCAAAGCTCAATTGTGCCACTGTACATGAAGTCGACGACGTGTCGGAGGGTTGGTCCATCAATTTCCAATTCAATCTCATACGCTGTAGCTTCCTTGAACGTACCGGTCAGCATTGCCAGAAAGTAGTCACTCGAGGCGGAGAGGACCGTGCTATGAGCGTACACAGTCAAGTTGTCCGCCTTGGTGGTCAGAGCTACGTCGAAGATCAGTTGGGCCCCAAAGAAGGTCTGCAAATTCCGTGAGATATTGCCGGCATGTTCGTTACGCACGAAAATCTTTGACCTTGGCGACATCGTACAGATGCTGAATATACTTTGCTATTTAATTTGTTTCACTTAAGTTTTAAACCTGCTTAGTTAAGGTCCTTTGGCTTTCTTTGTGGCAAACGTTTAGAGAGCGCAAAACTCTGATGTAAACTGACAAGGACCTGTGATATGCAGTTTTTATATATTCCTATCCAAGGTCTTGATTCTGCTTCGCAGTTTTCGGGATACACACGCACGCACACGAACATGGAAGGGTAATTATGGCACCAGATGTGCCTACGGCAGGTAGGTACGCCTTAAAGAGGATAATTACTTTCGTGGAACAATAAGTCATTAAGGAAGGGTGCCAACTATTTGGTCGAATAGTATTTATAAGCTGCACTTGCAGGTATAAAATCTGACCATGATTTTCACAAACTCCGTTGATGCGCTAAAAATATAAAAAGAATCAATAAATCCCTAAGTTTTTTTCAAACCTCATATTTTGGAAAATGCCAAGATACATCTTCCACGATTGTCTTTGTGCACATAGAACACTGCTACGAAGTTTTAAATAAGTTAATCTGAAATCTTCGCCTCCAAGCAGGAAGCGTTCCAGGAAGACCTCACCTTAGCAGAGCAGTTAACCAAAGTTTGAGACCCGGGTAGAACCCAAAAAAACATTCTGTACCGCACAAAAGTTTACTGTACAAGAAAGATTTTATCTCTGCCCGCACTATTGTTGTCGCATAAACCTTTCACTCTTCAAAGCTCCTTCAGGGCTACCATTTTATGAAAAATCCCCGCAAAACGGAGAGAAATTCCCTTAGGGTTACCACCTTCTGATTTAAAAACATAATTTTGTTGAGCAAAATAAAGATACATAATTGTTTACAAAATGGAAATTTTATCTTTTTCTAACCAAGCAGTTAAAAAGGCTTAGCCCAATTCTGTACCCAATTGAGGATATTGCAATCATTTTATTCTGCGATATCTACACAAAGGTACTCGTATATTGGGAGAAAAATATAGCGCAAGGGGCAAAATATCTTTCAATCTTTATTTTGTATTAAATTCTTGCGAAATTCTTGCCTGAGAAAAAAAATCAGAATCATAAAGAAAAAGGGTTTGTTGGCATGTATGGCAGGAAATCTTTTTCAAAATTTTACCTGCCGCCGGTTTTCCTAAAAAGTCATAAGTCAAGTTGCGGAATGGGAATTTTAAATCTTAAGAGCAATAAAAGGTAGAAAACTACTATCACATCGAATTCTTCTAAATCAAAATAAAAATTTTCCAGACTAACTTCCCTTTAATCCGGGTTAAAGGTTACACCCGGATTTAAGTGAGTTTAACCCAAAAAATAATTCCAAGTCCATAATATTCAGTCGTTAAACCGGAACATTTTTTAAACCTGACAGCGTTTAATCCGATTGGATTTAAGCTGCACTCCGAACTAGATAAAGTACTTTTACTCGGGCTAAAAATAAGGTCGCAGGGCGCAAGCTATAAGAAAACTAGGAAAGTGAAATAAAAAATAAAAAAATAGCAAGAAGCTAAAAAAAAGGATTTCATTCGTAAAATAAATAAAATGTTGATGTATTCGTCGTCAGAAGACGAATATTTCGGGGAACTGATGGGAGCTCGTAGTCGAATGTATTGAATGCACAAGCGGGCTTGCGTCGACGACTCGATGTGGTGTATTTTCAGATGCATTTTGGAGGCTACATTCTATGATTCGAAAGGAATTGGATGGTAATGAACGTCACAAACCAAATGAAATAAATTTCCATGTGCCAAACAACAATAAATGCATTTTTTTTTGTGAAATTTAACATTTACGTAGGTTTAAAATGGATTAAAAGCGGTGTAAAGTGTTTTTAATCCGCATTTAAATCCATCTTAAGTCCAGCGGATTTTCGGTGAATAATATGGACACGGGTTTAAATTGTCGGGTTTAAACAATTCAGATTAATGGTCGGGTATAAAATTAACCTGAGTGAATAATATGGCCATAAGACGTGGGTAAAGCTGGAACCGCCACATTCGAATTTCGAAAAACAAACTACATGGGATTTAATTGCTATTTAATTGCTCTATTCTTGATTTTTTTGCTCTTCGGGAAGTGGGAGATTTTGTGGCGGTCCTAGCTTACCGGTAAAGCTGGAACCGCCACATTGGCTTTTGAAGGATTTTTTTTGCGCATACCAATCACTGATTTAATTGCTCTGGGAAAATGTACTTTTTTTTTCGATCGGACTAGCCGTTCGCCCACAATTTCAAATTTGCGTTTTTTTGTAACGGTCAGTTCGCTATAAAACTCTTTTGTTTTTCAAGGAAAACCAAAAGAAATATTAAAAAATTAATAAAAAATTAGCCAATTCGAATTTTACTACGCCACATATCTTAAAAGAAGCGTATATTTGTAGGCTACTACCCGCTTAAATCAACTATTTTGTCGCTCTTCTCTAAATGGGACAAAAACAGTAAAATAAAACCACCAAAAACAAACACTTTGAAGAATTAAAAAAATAGATTCCGTTACAATTCTACTAATCCATATAGATCAAAAGAAGCGTTTGTTCATTACCTATCAACACATATAATAAAATGATTTTTTGCTCTTCTCTAAATGAGGCAAAAAGTAAAAAGTTTATTTTACCACCAAAAAAGTTAGCTAAAAATACAAAAACAAAAATGTTCAAAAAACTAAAAGTCATATACCCCGTTCGAATCCTTCTATGCCACATAGCTCATTAGAAGCGTGTATTCATTAGCTATTAACCCAATTCATCAAATAATTAGTTGCTCTTCGTTCATGTTGTAAATCCACATTTGGTAGTGTATTTTAGGGAAAATGTATAAAAAGAATTAAGAAATAGTACCTAAATGTAATGTACAAATTATTTAAACAAATAACTTATTAAAGCACAAATATATATACATATATAATTATATAAATACAAAGCAGTCGGTCTTTAAAATTTTCAGAACATCTTCTCCTACAGGTTTAAATATTGCAACAATCTATTGAAAAAATAATAAAAACAAATGAAATTTTGTCCACTCATATCGTTGCTCTCCAACTTTCACACTGACACACATTTTGTCTTTTTCTAGTACAAATCGCGATACACAAATCCATTGTTAATTACTCTAGAGTTGCTGGCAGCAACTGTTTGCAAAGCAATAAGAAATTTTCAAAAGAAACAGTCAAGTTTCGCACCTAGCGCCATCTACATCTCAGCTCTGCAACTGGACACTTACCTTCTCACGACTCACCCATATCGTTTGGGTTGTAGTCTATGGTATTTAGGATGAAAAATAAGTGTTACCATATTACAAGACAATTTGTGTTCGAAGTTGAGGGTGCTTAAAAGTTTTTGGAAACCATTTTGTGAAATAGAGTAGGAGCTACAAAGGCAGGTTATATTCACTTAAAAATACGTACACACAGGAATGGATGAATATCTTTTGCGAAATTTGTCTTTACATTCTCTAAAGTTAAAACAAAAAGTTTTCTGAGAATATAAATAATTGAGTTTTAGCTTCAGAGAATTTGTGAAAATAAAAGTAAAAAATTCGCGCGAATTTTAAAGTCAATTTTTTCTCAGAAACCTTATTTTAGCTTCAGATTTCAATTTATTAAATAATTACAACACTGAAATCTTATAAATCCATTCAGGTACAGCAAACCAGAGACAATACTGAGACCACCAACTTCGACCGATTTCCCGTTACTTAGCCTACAAGCTATATTTCTATGGGGTGGCACACGCTAAGTGCGCTTGTATTGTACATAGAAATTCGTATTGACAAATGTCACGAAACTTCAGAAACAAATACACTCGCACCTTGCATATGCCACTTCCGCTTTGGGAAAAGTGGCTTGCAGCGTTCATAGAATTTTATCCGTTAAATTTGAAATTGTTCGTTACGTGTGAATAATATTTTTTTTTAGGAAAAAGTGTACATTTGCTTAAAATATTTGCGAAAAATTAAGAATGTAGGTTGGTTGAGGGAAAATAAAAACATTTTGAGCAAATTTTCTTCATTATTTAAGAAAAATTTACACACGAAATCGAAGTTAATTATATCCAAAAGCGGGAAATACACAACCATATTTGTCCTAGTATATTTCTAGTATGTAAAACATCTAATTTAGATAGTTTTATTAACCAGACAAATCAAATTATTTACCTTCAAAAAATTTATAATTACTAACCAATGGCATTCAGTTATGCTAAAATGTGGTATTAGCGAACTCTTTCACATTTCCCCACGGTTGCCGAGGTTGGCAGCATTTATTTTTGTATTTTTTGTATGTTTTTGCATGTCACACGGATTCATATTTGACATAACACCGATAGGAATACAAAATGGCGAATTTGAAAAAAAAAACTGAGGGGGCCAGCGGCAAGAGGATTGTGAGTTGGGGGTCTCAGTATGGTTTGTCTATGCAGCAAACATAAGGCATTTCCCATTCTTATATCTTTTTAATGTAGTATTCGATTGGGATCTCTCAGAACACATTTTTTGCTCTCAGATCACTTTTTATATTCGTTTGGTACAAACAAAACAGCAATCTTTTCCTGATTTCAGATCACTTTTGCGAATCCGGATTTTTTCCCCCGAGTTGCTTCCGATTTACCAAAACATCTGATTTCACATTTCGTCTACAAAGAAAATATTCATAAAAAAAAAATTGTAAACACAATTTGACAGCTACTCCACTAACACCAACAAAAAAGATTAAGATTACTTTTTGTGTTCGATTTGCAACACGAAATCTGAAATCTGAGAGCGAATCTGAAGAACCCGAATACCACATTAATGTGGGAACAATGTGTGTTCGAAATTGTGGAGGCTAATTGTTTTTGGAAACAATTTTGTCAAATGAAATAGGTGCTAGAAAGCCAGGCTATATTTACTTATGAATACGGACACACATTGATGGATGAATATTTTTGCCAATTTGTGTCTTTTTTTCTCAAATTGTCTAAAGCTAAAAATTAACGCAAATTTTTTAATTCTATTTTCTCAAATAAATCAAGTCATTTTATTTTCTCAAAAAACTTTTTGTTTTAGCTTCAGACTTAAATTAATTATGTATTTAGTCTTGAAATCTTATAACTCCTTTCAGCAACAAACATAAAGCATTTCTTTCCTTATATCTTCTACATAGCATTACATAAAATTGGTACCTACCTCCTCCCTTCCCCCATAAATTATTCCAAATTCAACATATGTATAATTTTTTCGAAATTATTACATTATTAGACACAAACCTGGCTTAGTAAAGTTACCGCGGAAAATAATGTTTATAAATAACAATTTCAGGTAAGCCACATAGAGGCGTTAATCTTTACGCGATGTTTACCTAAACAACATCAGGGTTTTTTTTTTAGCTTCGATTTCATCAAAGCAGAGTAAAGTAAGATTTTCAGCACGCGATTCAACAACTACTGTGAGTCTCGAGTGTCAAGTAGAGCGTAGTTGTTGTAATTGCAGGCCTATCGTAGAGGCGTTGTAAGGGAATCTTTTAAATGGCTTTAGACTCTAGAAACTTAAAATTCGAAAGAATACTAGTTTCCTGGTAGCACTGTCATAACACTACAGCTGAGTGATGCGACTATTGGCTGTCAGTTGATGTAGATGGCGCAAGGTGAAGTTTGGTTGTACACGATCCAATTTTAATCAGCCGGTACATGTATGGATATTTCGAAGTAAAAAGCAATGCATACGTTCAGGGCTACCTAAATTTGACCGTATTTGTATAGCATACTTTCAGGATTTATACGAATTGCTGGAAAACGATTTACAACATTCCAAATCAGATGCATACTTTGTGGGTTATCAAGTTAATAACCGCTCTAAGTTTTTCTCGACAAACATTTTTTGGCAAATAGAACTTGTTAGCTAGTTAGTTAGTTAGTTAGACTATTTTTTATTTCATTAAATGTATAAACTCAAACAAAAAAACATAATATCTTAGTCTTTAGCGGTTTGGCCGAAGGCCGTCTACCAGACTGACATTTTAAACATTTGTAACAATATGTATACCTATTTTTTATACCTAATTTAACAAAATAATTTAAAAATTTTCAGCAATTATACAGTTTCGGTAACGCAGGGCAATAGTTGTTTATCTATATAATGCGTCCCAACCTCTGTCGCCGTTGAATATGCTTATCGTTTCATTCAACTCAAGTGAACGTACTCCAAAGATATTTAAACGAATTTCTGTTAGAATGGGGCATACTGCTACGAAGTGAAATACATCCTCACGTTCTTTCCGGTTACATATGGAACACAGTATAGGAAGTTCTGGGCGATGTGGAATGTAATTAAGAGGTAAAAGTTCCCCCCTTATTCTAAAGATAGTGTTTATCATATCGATGGATGCGCCATCCAAGAAATAAGTTTTGGCCCGTGGGTAGTAGCTCAGTCTGCTATAGTATGACCTGTGTTGAGATGCCACTGCTTCACTTTCAAATTGGTCATATAATCTTTGACCTGTTTTCTTCAGTAGGGTATTAAACCTAATCTTAAGAGATACTAACTGCTCATTGTGCGCAACAGATAGATTGTACTCGCAAGCAGAGGCCAGCCTTTCCCACTCTTGCACGCAAATTCCCTTGGTCGATATCATGTGCGATAAAACTATTTTTGATAATCTGTGATCACTCATTGCCATAACTCTTATCACATAATCCAGGTGGAGTTTGAGCGTGTCCAAGAACAGGGGGGCTATACCTGTCTCCAAATGGAGCATGTAGAAAGGCGAACTGCTCGGCAGTCTGAGTGTCCTTCTTATGAAATAACGAAGAAACTTTTCTACCTCTTCATATGGTCGGTATCCCCATACTTGCGCTCCATAAAGAACGATGGAAGATGCAGTTGCGCGGAATATTTTCTGCTTCGCGCTGTGCGATATGTTTTTATTGTTGATGCAACTTCCCCAAACTGCACCGACTGCACGCTTTGCTTCCGCTAATTTCGATGTTAAGTGCCTCTTCATGTTTAGGTTTGATGCAATCAAAACACCTAAGTATTTATATTCGCGCACAACTTCAATTGGCTCACCCTGATACGTCCATTTTTCCCTTTGACAGTACCTCCCACCGCCATCCCTGAAAATCATCATCTTCGACTTTGCTAGGTTAAGAGACAAGTTCCAGGTTTTACAATAGATTTCTAGTTTGTTTATCATCAGCTGCGCACCTTCTATAGTATCTGCTAGGAGAGCCATATCATCCGCAAATAACAGCGCAGGAATGCGTGTTCCGCTTATCTCTATTCCTCCTTTAATAGCGTCTATTATGTCGTTAATATATAAGATGAACAGCAACGTGCTAAGAATACATCCCTGTTTTACACCCATAGTCGTTCGGAACTCCTCAGATAAGTGATTCCCATCCCAGATGAACGCCGTATTACTGTCATACATAGCCCTCAAAACGTTAATGACTTTAGTTGAAAGTCCAATTTTGTACAGTTTGTAAAAGAGGGCTTCACGTGGTATGGTATCAAATGCTGCTCTGAAATCTACGAAAAATACATATAGTTTTTTGCGCCTCTTTTTGTAGGTCTCAGCTATATTGACAAGTGAAAATATTTGGTCAATAGTTGAATATTTAGATCTAAAACCTGCTTGAAATTCATGCAGTATTTTTTCGTTTTCAACCCAAGTTGTCAGCCTATTGAAAAGAACAGCTGCAAATAGCTTAGCTGACGCATTCAGGAAAGATATTCCCCTATAATTAGCCGGGTCCTCGTAGTCTCCCTTTTTGTATAACGGGTATATTATCGCTTTTCGAAAGCTCTCTGGAATGTCCGCCGTTTCGAAGATCCGATTGAATTCTGATTTAAGTGCTGTTAGAAATTCAGGGGTACAGTTCTTGTAGAATTCAAAGGGCACGCGATCTTCTCCCGGTGCTTTATTCATCTTTGCATTTGAAATAGCACTTTGCACTTCATCCAAAGTAATAGGTGCATCCAGGAATTCAACTATAATCAAAGGGGCTGCGTACTGAAACGATGCAGAGACTTGCGGTGTGTTGAGGAGCTGATTGAAATGGCATTGGAGCATATTTGCTTGCAGGCCTGGGGCGATAACATTTCTCTTTCCATTTATGACCTTCACGGCCTTCCAGAACTCTGCTGATGATTTCGCTTTATTAATAATGTCTACGTTTTGCTGATTGTATGCTTGTTTTTTCGAAAGACAGAGATGCTTAAAGTACTTATTAGCCAAGGCGTACAGAAGTTTGAATGAAGTGGAATTACTTGACCGCAGTAATCTCAGATATGCAAAAGAAGCGTCTCTGGCTCGCATGCATTCCCTATCAAACCATTTTTGTTTTCTATCTCTACGAATTTCTCCTATTAAATTTCTTTTTGGTGCGGCTCTTTTTATGATCTCCGTTAGTAGTTCAGTGCTGGGAGGGGTACTAGATTCGCTCAATAAACTGAGCTCCGCATTTAGATTTTGTTGGTACAATTCTCGAAATTCGTCTTTCCATATCAGCTTTGGTAACAGTCCTATTTGCGCAGGGTTCATCGGGCTAGGGGGAGATGAAATCTTAAAAGATATTTCAAGAGGCATGTGATCTGAGAATGTTTTCATTGCCACTCTAAACTCGCTGAGCATGGAAATACAAGATCCAGATAGAAAACAATAGTCGATGACTGAGCATGCTGCGCCGCGTAGGAAAGTATATTCGCCAAGTGGGTCACCATCGCAACTCCCATTCAGTATTCGGCAATCAAAAGCATCTGCTAGTTCGAGGATTCTGTCACCTTTATTATCTCTGGTCTCATCTTTTGAATTACGAAGTACTTTTAAATATGCTGAGTCGAACCCACTAGAAAAATTATTTTGCGTTAATCCGATTCTTCCATTAACATTAAGTCTGCTGATCCTAATGCGTTTAATAGATCTCTTGCTTTATCAAAGTCGCGCTGCCAATGACTACAATTAAGATATATTGGGACTATCTGGAAGCTTTTAGCGTCCATTTTAAGTTCCATCACAGTAGCTTCTTCCACTTGTTTGAATATTATGTTTACTCCTTTTAGCTGCTTCCTGTATCCAAATAATTCGCCTCCACTTGCTCTTCCATACAAATTGTTTTTTACCGCAGGTATACTTTTTAATTCATATTGCGAAAAAATGTTCATAAAATTAAATTTTGTATAATCTACTACATGTGTTTCAAAAAGTAAAAATATATCGAATTCATGTATATAATTGAAAAAATCTCCAAATAATAGCTTATTTTTTAGCCCTGCTACATTATAACTTAAAACTTTAATTGCTGGTTGTTTTTCGGTGTTCTGGTAGACGGGTACTAATCAATTAGATGTCGCATGAGAACGTGCCCTTGGGTTTCCACCCGACATGTGTACCGCGGTTGACTTTTTGACAGCTGCTTTTGGCGTTTGCTGTTTGACAGTTCTTGATGACATTGGCGTATCGGTGTTGTGTTTTTGCATTTCTTGTAATAAATTTACTAAAGATGTTGGTAATTCTCCAAATGTTTGTTTTATTACATCCAGGCCTTCCTTATTGCCACTTCTCAGTCCGTCGGATACATCCCAGTAAAACATTTTCCCATCCACGTAAAGTTTATCATCAATTAGAGTTATTTTTATTGACGGTCGAAACTCGCGAAGAACTTTCATGACCGCAACCAATTTAGCCCTCCTGTGACGAACATTTTGCGGCAAATCCTTGCGGATACTAACTTTTGTCCCTTTTAGCTTATTAGCATTACGGAGCACATTTATTGCACTGTAGCGAGATTTCATTTTCACAATAACCGTTGCGCTATTTGAATCTTGGCCACGCACTTTGTACGCGTCTTCGATTTCGGTGTTTACCTCGGACTTCTCTAACAGTCCATCGCAGACGGACTTTGCACTTTGCACCGGATCATTACTATTTTCTATTGGCAAGTGGACAATTAAGTTTTTTTCTGTGCTTTTTTGCATTAGCCTGTCCATTTGAGCCTCCAGCAGTTTGTTGCGATTCTCTAGATGGACTACTTTTGCCGAAATCTCTTCTTGCTTTGCTTTTAAATTCGTCATCTCCGTACATAGCAACTGGAAATCCTTTTTTGAAGCGAGACCCTTAGCAAGATCTGCATTTTTTTCGTCGAGAATTTGTTTCAGTTTCTCGATACTAATGCCTGTTATATATTCACTTTCCATGCTACACGGAGTTTCAATTGGGCGGCGTTTTTCACTATTAAAATGGTCAGGTGAAGTCTCCGTGACACCTCTTTTATTCATGAGCAATGATGAAATTGAGATAGTTCTATATATTTACTAGGGCTTACTCTGATTTTATTATACAGATGTAGGTAGCTCTTTTGGAATAAGTTTAAAATCAACTATTTGATATTTTTTACGTGTTTTAATTACATTTAATTGAAATTATTCACGGAGGTATTTAAAAAACTTAACAACTTTGACAGATCGCAAAATGTCAGTCCTTGTTAGCTTTTGACACATTTAGAGAAGAGCGACAAATTATTTTATGGATTGGGTGTATAGCTAATGAATACACGCTTCTAATGAGCTATGTGGCATAGAAGGATTCGAACGGGATATATGACTTTTAGGTTTTTGAACATTTTTGTTTCTGTATTTTTAGCTAACTTTTTTGGTGGTAAAATAAACTTTTTACTTTTTGCCTCATTTAGAGAAGAGCAAAAAATCATTTTATTATATGTGTTGATAGGTAATGAACAAACGCTTCTTTTGATCTATATGGATTAGTAGAATTGTAACGGAATCTATTTTTTTAATTCTTCAAAGTGTTTGTTTTTGGTGGTTTTATTTTACTGTTTTTGTCCCATTTAGAGAAGAGCGACAAAATAGTTGATTTAAGCGGGTAGTAGCCTACAAATATACGCTTCTTTTAAGATATGTGGCGTAGTAAAATTCGAATTGGCTAATTTTTTATTAATTTTTTAATATTTCTTTTGGTTTTCCTTGAAAAACAAAAGAGTTTTATAGCGAACTGACCGTTACAAAAAAACGCAAATTTGAAATTGTGGGCGAACGGCTAGTCCGATCGAAAAAAAAAGTACATTTTCCCAGAGCAATTAAATCAGTGATTGGTATGCGCTAAAAAAATCCTTCAAAAGCCAATGTGGCGGTTCCAGCTTTACCGGTAAGCTAGGACCGCCACAAAATCTCCCACTTCCCGAAGAGCAAAAAAATCAAGAATAGAGCAATTAAATAGCAATTAAATCCCATGTAGTTTGTTTTTCGAAATTCGAATGTGGCGGTTCCAGCTTTACCCATGTGGCCATAAGTGTTGAACAAAAAAAATTTATTTATTTATTTATTTAAAATTTATTTGTTCTTAAAACCACAAAACTCGAAAGTTCTCTGACAAAATCCAAAGAGAAAAGTAGGGTTTCTCATGCACAGACACAGAACAATACAAATGCAATCGGGGTTGATCTTGATGGTGAGCAGTGTTGCCAGAATTTTAAAACGCTGAATGATAAATCGAAAATAAAAAAAACTTTTCAAAACAGTCCGAAAATTAATGTGCGCGACTGGATAGCGCGGAAATTTCTCGTTTAGCGAAAGTTTGGTTGGTGTTTTTTTTTTGTTAGGAGGTAGGTAAAAAAATTTAAAATGACGGATGAAAAACTGTAAAACGTAGTATATTTTGACAGCTGCCACACTCTGGCAGACAATAAATCCCGTGAAACACATCGAGTTGAGATTAACAGAAATATACCGTATGTGAACACAGAGATGGTTTCGGGTCATCATTTTTGGAAACTATTTATATTAGTTGCTGAATTGGCTAAATTTTTAAGAAAGGGATTTAAGAAAACCCAAGTACGGGATTGTATTAAAAACACTTGTGCTCTCCTAAATATAAATTTTGGTTTTTGCCAAATTATTCAAACAAAATTGAAACAAATATTAAAAAGTTTGGTTCGAAAAGTACTTCTTTTGAAATGTTTATCTAAAACCTGAACTATATACTGTTCAGGATCCACTACCTACCGTTTTAATTTTTATCCGCACCAAATAGGTATAGGAATTTCGAGATATGAACATTTTTTTTAAGTGACGTTTTTGGGGATTCGAATTGTCACGTTTTGAAACATCCGTATAACTCCAGGTTTGGGTCAAAATCAGTATGCCCGTTTTCTAGGTAGGTAGACTCTAGAAAATTTAATTTTTCAAAAATTCATTCTACGATAAATTAGCGAAGAACTGATTTTTTTTTTTCAAGTAAGAAATTACCACATAACCTTAGGAATGCATTTTTGTTTCAATCGTATGGACCATTTTCGAGATATGTCAAATTTTCAAAAGTGTCGTTATTCGATTAGTTTTTTTTTAGTGGGAAACTGGGTATAGGTAGGTAGGTAAATGGGTGCTCTTGTGGCGACTATGCCACAGCTTCACTTAGACCATCAGTTGGGTCCATTGTGTCCAGTTACGGGAACCATCCAGTGTGACCTGTTGAAAGACAAGAAAGAAGACCGCTTTTCATATTGGAGCCACATAGATTAGTATGAATCTCATGGGTTCTTAAAACTCCGTTGTAACATGACCCTCTAGTACCTCCTACGAGTAGCCAATGATATGAAGTCTGTTTATCTACTGGAACCACCCGGATTTAAGTATGAATCTCAGGAGAACTTTGAGATCAGCATTCTTCAAATCATCTAGGTCGTCGAAGAAGTAACTGTTGAGAGTCCTATGTCTGCTGTTCTTGAGGGCTGGGCATTCGCAAAGTAGGTGGCGAACAGATTCTATTTCTTCAACTTCCCTACAGCTTCTGCAGAAGTCCTTATGCAGTATCCCAAGTCTTCCCGCATATGCGCCTATCGCACAGTGTCCAGTAATGACCCCCGTGAGTATGCGAATCTCTTTGCGGTTTAATCCGATCATACATTTAGATCTCTTTTTGCTCACCTCTGGCCATAGTTCTCTTGTATGCCTGCAGGTAGTGAGATTGGTCCAACGTAGGTTAGTTCTACTCCAGGATTCAATGTCAATCATCCTCGTGCTTAACGGAGTTCTTAGTGATTTTAGGGCCATACATGCAAGCATCTTAGACCCGTCTCTTGCAAGCTCGTCCGCATGTTCATTACCTGGAATATCCATATGCCCTGGTACCCAGCATACGGTCACCGCGTTGGCTTGTGATATTTCATCCAGATATTTCTTGCAGCGACTTACTGCCCTTGACTTCACCACGACAGACTCCATGGCTTTTATGGCCGCTTGGCTGTCCGAATAAATAGTGATTTGTTTGCCGACAATGTGCCGTCTCTTAAGGTCTTTCGCCGCTTGGGTGATAGCGGCTACCTCTGCTTGAAATACACTGCAATCATCGCTGATTCTGAATGATTTTCGCAGGTCAGTGTTTCGCTGAAGATGCCCGCGCCTGTACCGATATCCATCTTAGAACCGTCGGTATATACGGCTAACTCCTCTTCTACTGTTACTTCTTTGTTCACCCATTCGCTTCTGTTTGGAATTCTGGTATTGAATCTCCTCCCAAAAAAGAGGGTGGAGGGAATGTAGTCAGTAGTCACCCCTCCTTCGTCGCGTCCCACTGGCTTTCAATGGCGGCGTGGCCATAGGGTGTAGATGACCACAGTCCAGATTCTCTTAACCTGATTGCGGTCTTGACCGCCTTGCTGCTGCAGTAGATGTCAAGAGGGGTGAGGTTTAGCATCACCTCCATAGAGCTGCGGTGGGAGTGGTCCGTAGGGAACCCGCAATCCCGATGCATGCTGCCCTTATAACTTGTTATCCTCGCCAACATATGTTCAAATATCAATTTCAAATCGTTGCAGCCGTTTTCGAAAAAATTAAACCTGTCTAACACCGTTAGATGGAAAGTACCATTGATATTGACGTTAACATGCAGAGTAATTGAGTGTCCCAAAACTGTGTGCCCACAAATTTCAAATCCAAACAAAAAACTGTTCAGCCGTTTAGGTAGCGATCAACTTTTTTTAACTCCTCTATTTTGGAAATGTCAGCACTGATTACCATCTTCAGTTCGAAATTGTGTACGAAAACAATTTATTTCTCTTACTTCGTATACGAGAAAGTAAACGATCTTGTTCCTCACATATTTCAACTAACGCCGGTAAATAATTTAAAACAAATTTAAAAGAAAAACACTTTCGATAACGCAAATCAGTCAACAGTTCAAAACGATTATGTGCATCAGTATTTGTTCCCACCAGTATTTGTTCCCAGGTTATTATATTATGAGTAATTTTATGTGTAACCAAGACCAATAATAGATTAGAGGTAAATTTCAATAGAGAAACTTATACAACTAGAGATTTAAAGTATACATCAAAGAATAACAACTGCTGCGGTACCAAACCTTGCCAGCGACTGTTAGGAAGGTGAAGTCGATTTCCGCAATAAAACTGTTGATGAAACAACGACTTTTTGTTACGAGATCCTTGAAATCCTTGCCATTTCGAGCAACGCCAACAATATTGCAGTCAATTTTCAATACTTACTTCTCTTGGAAATACTTTTTCGTTTTTCGCTTGCCAGGAAGTGAATTAGAATGGAATTCCGAGAATTTAAAAAAAAAACCTGTGCACTTTTCTCTAAATCGTGTAAATTCTTCTTTACTCCAAGCTTGATATAAATCGCAACTAAAAAAACCGTTTTCCAAATGAAAAGCGCAAATCCAAAGACACATTTAACAAGAGCTCATTTTTATTGCCACTAAATATACAAGTCCAGTCATACATTTCAGCTCACAAGACATTTCCTGATTTGCCATAAATTTCCGGTGCCTTTTTGTCTTCGTGTTTCCATGGCTCCTTTCTCGCCATACAAATACTCGTTGTAAAACACGTTCTTCAGGTAACAGCTATCACCGGCCAGTTCTATGTTCCACGACATGTGTTGCTCAAAGGGAAATGATGGCCCAAGGTATATTTTATGGAAACTCTCATTGGCAGTACTTCCGGATACAAAAATAAAAAAATTCCCATTGCTTGTGCTTTGAAATACGAATGCATCCTTCTTCCTGTTTACTTTAAAATGCGTACAATGTGCACCGTTATCCACAACCACACAATTATGAGTCGGCACGAACCACAAACAAATTTCCGACTCGAAAAACAAATTTTTAGCACACGCAGGAAGGCTGTCCAGCATTTTGTTGAAGTTGTCCTTTATTGGGGTCGCTAAGCTGGCGAACTCGGTTCGATTTTGAAGTTTACTCAAAGCTGATGTCAGGTTCAGGACAATGCTGGTGTTGAGGTCATCGGAAGCTTTGATTTTTTGAAAAAGCGCATTGATACCCAAAACTGCCTGCGGAATGTTTTCGTTTCTGACAATGAGTGCAAGAATCTCCTCACGATCAACGGTGTTGTAGGTCCGCTCAATCACTTCTTCTACAACTTCAGCATAGACCTTGGGTTCTACATCATTGAGTTTCGCAATCAATGAGTTCAAATCCACGATCCCCTCGTCGCAGCCGCCCTCCAAGATACTGATAAGAAATTCCGTAACGAACGCCTTAAATACATCTGGGAATGAATTGAGGCATCGAACTAACTGATGAGTAAAACGGATTTCTTCCTCTTTCTGCGCCTCAGTTGGTGGTGGTTCACTGGAGACAGTTGCATTAGCCAGAGAATCCTCTAAAGGGATGCCAGCAGTGCCGTTTGCTAGATTCTCTTCCAGTTTGCTGATGCGCAGTTTGAGGTCTGCCAAGTTTTCCAAGTTAATGACCCCGGTGAGGACTCCCACAAGAGCGTTATTTCCGACATTCACAATAACAACACCAGGTCTGACGGCAGAGATATTCCAAAACAGCGATAAACAACCGAGAAGCAAATGTGAACGCATTCTGCAAAATGCACCCTGCGTACTACGAGATAACAACCGACCGACTGAGTATGATTTGCGAACGGTGCCAGCTTTAATATCAAAAATTTTTTTCTATGTGTGTTTGTGTAAGTTATCACCCAAAAGATTGGGTTTTTGGACAAATGACCCCGAACCCCAGTCATCCAACTCTCGCCGGAAACATGCGCGTGTGCATGCGATCCCATTGAACCAAACACCCGAATCAGCAGTTCCCACAAGCCGCAATCAGCAGTTCATAAAAATATATTTTTCGGCATTTAAACTTGCAAAACCATAATTTGTACATGACAGAAGTTGTGACAAAAGTGTGCATAAGAAGATAAATCTACGGAAATTCATCTTTCCCCAAGTTCATTCGGTTTTGAAATAAAGCCACAAACGGTGCGATCCAAAAACCGTGTAGCCTTTGGTCTGACAAATGAAATGTCACAAAAACTTTATTTAAATTGACGATTTATTATTCTACTTTATTTAAGCTTTTGAGTTGAATTTAATATAATTTACCACGCGCTGCGCCAACCACCAGTTGATAGGAGAAGAAACCAAAAGGAAAAAACGAACGCACCCGAGCGCGCTGTCATATTTATCGAAAAACAAAACCGGAAGGCAGTGACCGCGAAAGGCTAGTTTGTTTGTGATAACTTGCACCGGTCAGTGCGACTAAACAATTGATGGCACTTCGGATGATGATAGGAGCTTTAAGTCCAAGAGGCTGCCTGTATCAGTGTTGCCATTCTGACCGGATTCTGGTCATATCTGACCGAAATCTCTTCCCTCTGACCGGAGAAAATTTTAAAATCCGGTCTAACCGATTTCTAACCGGAACTTAAAAGTTCTTTAACCGGAAAAACCTTATTTGACCTGAAAAATAATTTTATTCTATGACTAGACATAAAGGACAGATTTCTAAAGGGTTTTTCAACAGGGACGCTACAAAAGTAGAGCGACAGGGACAGCAAACGACGCCGAATTTTTTGCCGCTCTTTTGACATTTCTCTTCAGTAAGGTTTGCCATTTCATGATGGAAAGAAGTAGTAGGGCTATGGGGATCCTAACTCACGAAATGACATCATCCTGCGTCATCAGAGGTCAAAGAACTCCAAGGCGTGTGTGTATGTGTGTGTGTGTGTGTACAGAGATAAGAAGAGTGAAAGAGAGAGAGATAATAACTCCAAACAGAGTGAGAGAGATAAAAACTTCAAGGTCATTTGAATGTTATTGTAGAGATAAGAACTTCAAGGTTGAATTTATTTTGAGTGTGCGTGTGTATTTGAAGGTTGATGAGGGTTATATTGGGTGCGCGCATGTGTATATGAGTTAAAAATAGACTCGAAATCATGTTCCTAAGAAAAAAAAAAAAAACAACTTCATGGTTATACAAAACATCATGGTCAACAAGGTTAAACAAGTTTTGTAGATAAGAGAATTGAAAAAACATCAAGGCCATGTAGAAATAAATCCCCTCAAGGCGGACCAAGTTTTGTAGATAAGAATGGTGAAATCAAGTTTGACGTGAATGACTGCTCCAAGGTTGATTTATCTTTAGAAAGTTGCATAGTGATTCATGTTTTATGAGAGTAGAATTAAAGAGATTGGTTTATGAATATAAGCGGAAAAAAGGAGCGATTCAACTCAGTGTAAGTGAAATTGTTGCTGTTTTAAGTGATCGTTTAAAGTAATACATTTATGTGTGCGCATATGAACATACCTATATCAAGCGTTTAATAGTGAAAGTGTTGTGAACGAATATGGAGACCTACATTGAAGAGATGCTTGAAAGGCATCAATCAATTTTATTTGATATGATCATGCATAAAAAAAGTGTGGGAAACTGTGAAAAAAACATTGAAAATTGTACAAATGATCTAGACTTGTTGCAGAAATGTTTGAGTGATACTAGAACTACCGTACCATCTACCATCTACCATCACAGCAATCGGTAAATTAAAATCTTTTAAACAAATGATGTTAAAAAATGTATCTGAAGAACAACAGCATATTGATGATTCTTTGATATGGGAAGATCTGTCACATAGTGCGTTTTCGCAAAGAATCAGATCAGGTGTGATAACAAATTTACATCATACAGATCCTTAATCATTTTTGGAGGCTTGCAGAACAGTGGTTATTGAAAAGTTAAAAGAAGTTTTGAGCGAATACATCAACATCAAAACAAATACAGTATTTTGTGCTGAGTTCCGGAAATATGAAGGTGAAGAGCAACAACAAGACATCAAATACCTCAACACCAAGAATATTATTGTAAATGCTGGTAGTGACTTAGAAGAAGTTATTATAGAAAATTTAGAAAAACCATTGCTGAGAAAGTTAGAAGAATTTCAAGAGAAAAATAGCGGATGGGCACTATCATCTATAATAAATGTTATTTTAAATATAAATAAATATTCGCCAGTTGTAGGAAGTTCATACATAAAAACACCACTAACTATATCTACCAAGAAAGCATGTGTTAATATAAAAAATACTGACAATGCATGCTTTGCATGGGCTGTAGTATCGGCTTTGTTTCCTGCAAACAAAAACGTGGCTAGACCAACAAGTTATCCACATTATAAAAATGTATTAAATTTAGGTAGTATAACTTTTCCAATGCCTTTAAATTTAGTACCATTATTTGAAAAGAATAACAATATTTCCATAAATATTTTTAAATTACATAGAGAAAAAAACATGATAAAAAAGCAGAAATATATCCACTTAAATTATCACAATTAACATGTAAAGAAAAAAAGCATATCAATTTATTGTTGTTAGAAGAAGAAGAAGTAACCAATGACTATACAGATTTAAAACAATATTTTATTTGGATTTAAAACCTTTCTGCACTAGTTCGAAGTACATTAACTAAAAATTAAAATAAGGTACACATCTGTAATAGATGCCTTCACTTTTTTTACTCTCAAGAAAAATTAGATATTCATATAAATGATTGCACCAATCAAAATAATTGTAAAATTAAGTTACCTACGCCAGAAAATAAAATATTGTTATTTAAGAACTTTAGAAATAAAATTATGACTCCATTTGTAATATATGCAGACTTGGAATGTATCTTAAAAGAAATTGATGATGGGAATAGGTATCAAGAACACATACCCTGCTCTATAGGGTTTCATGTTAAAAGTTCCTTCAAATCTAGTTATACAACCTACGCGGCATTTCGAGGAGAAAATTGTATAGATTGGTTTATGAATGAACTTAAAACGTTAGTTCTGCTTCTGGATTCTGATGTTTCAAACATAGTACCAATTGAGAATCTTTCCATTGAACAACAGGAGAGTTTTAATGCTGCAACCACATGTTATATATGCAATCAACAGTTTTCACCAAATGACATCAAGGTTCGTGATCATTGCCATTTTACAGGAGCTTATGGTGGTCCTGCTCACTGTATCTGCAATTTAAATTATAAAGATAATCTAACTATACCAATTATTTTTCATAACCTAAGCGGCTATGATGCTCATTTTATAATTAAAGAAATTCATAAAATTGGAGCTGGTGAAGTGAATGTGCTGCCATTAAATAAAGAAAAATATATTTCATTCACTAAATTGCTTTCTAATACAAAAATTAATTTCAGATTCATTGACTCTTTTGGGTTTTTGAGTAGTAGTTTAGATTCACTATCATCTTTATTAAATGAATTCCCAATACTTGAATCTGAATTTAGCTATTTAACGCAAGATCAGCGGAATCTATTGAAGCGTTAAGGTGTTTATACCTATGATTTTTTAAATAGTTTTGAAAAATTTGCTGAAGAGTATTTACCCGAAAAACATTTGTTTTACAATAAATTAAATAAGGAAGACATAAATAGTGAAGATTATTTACATGCTCAAAATGTATGGCATCATTTAAGCCTAAGAAATTTGGGGGAATATTCTGATTTATATTTAAAGACGGATGTTCTTTTATTAGCTGATGTTTTTGAACAATTTCGTTCTAATTCTGTTAAAACACATAAATTAGATCCAGCTCATTATTATTCTCTCCCAGGTTATACTTGGGATGCAATGCTTTTCTATACAGGAGTAAAACTAGAACTTCTTGATGATATAGACATGATAATGTTTATTGAAAGAGGTATCCGTGGAGGACTAAGCCAATGTTCAAAAAAGTATGCTGAAGCCAACAATGAGTACTTAGATAGTTTTGATGTTAGTAAACCAAACACACTTTTAATGTATTGGGATGGGATATCAATAACCAATATGGGTATGCAATGAGCCAGTTATTACCAACAGGGAATTTCAAGTGGGTTGATAATATTCATGAATTCACAGTAGATACAATTTGTTCTCTCTTGGATAGTTCGCCCAAGGGCTACATTTTTGAGGTTGACTTAAGTTATCCGATAGAATTGCATGATATGCATAGCGATATACCATTTTGCCCAGAACTTATACATCCTCCTAAGTCTAAACAAAAAACATTATTAGCGACTTTAACAGATAAAAACAGATATGTGATTCATTATAGAAATTTGCGTCAAGCTTTATTACACGGTCTCAAATTAAATAAAGTACATAGAGTTCTCGAATTTGATCAATCTGCATGGCTTAAGCCATACATTGATTTAAATACGCAATTAAGAACTGTAGCTACAAACAAACTTGACATTGAACGCTATAAATTATATAATAATGCAGTTTTCGGAAAATGTATGGAAAATGTTAGAAAATATAGCAATGTTAAATTAGTCTCAAAATGGGAGGGAAGGTATGGGGCCAAAGCATTGATAGCATCACCTTTTTTTAAAAACAGAACCATCTTTAATGAAAATTTGGTGGCGATTGAACTTCAAAAAGCTGAAGTTTACTTCAACAAGCCGATATATGTAGGATTATGTATTCTAGATATTGCTAAAACTTTAATATATGAGTATCACTATGATTACATGAAAATAAAATTTGGTAATAATTGCACAGCTTTATACACTGACACAGATAGCTTAATTTATGAAATTTCTTGCAACAATATATATGATATGATTAAAAGTGATTGCAATATACGTTTTGATACCAGTGATTATCCACAAAGTAACATTTGGGGAATACCTCAAGTAAATAAAAAAGTAATAGGTTTGATGAAAGATGAGATGAATGGACATATTATATCGCATTTTGTAGGTTTAAGATCAAAAATGTATTCAATTAAGGTAGAAAATAAGGAAAAAGTAAAAAAAATCAAAGGTGTAAAGAAAAATGTTGTCAAAAAAGAAATTTTTTTAATGACTTTTTAGATTGTTTAGTTAATAGCAATAATAAATCGGTTGAGGGAAATTTAATAAAATCACAAAAACATATAGTAAGTAGTATTGTTCAAAAAAAAAAATAGCGTTAAGTGTGACAGATGATAAGCGATATGCTATAGAAAATAGTTATTGTACATTACCATGGGGGCATTACAAAATAAGCTGTGAAAAATAAAAACTTAAAAAAGTACTTGAAAGATTTATTTAATGAACCAGTTTTCAGGTTAGTACAACGACAACAGCAACGAAGTAAAAAGTGCATTCCATCAAACAATATGTCATTAAAGATAAGGTATACGGTGTACAATCGTGGAAAAGATTCTTGCAACAAAAGGTGAAAAAGTATATGTCAAACGGTTGGGTTTCCCATCCACCAACAATTCATGGATTAATAAAAAACAATTAATTTAATGGTTTTATTTTTTTATTTTACTAAAAATTAATAACAATTTTATGAAATGGTCATTCTATAAGCTTGTTTCATCGATTTGAGATTCACTAGTTCCACGTTGGGCTCATGCCACAATTCCTGATTTGTAAAGAACTCGATTTCACCATAACTTAAAATCCTTTCCTTTTCATATTCTCGATACTCGAAGCATGAAATATGTTCACCTGTTAAAGAAATGGAAAGCTAAATAAAACGATACACGGTGTTATTTTTCTATAATAGTTATTTATTTATGGACTTATGTCGCTGTCCAGGAAAGCTCCTGCCCTGGCTCTCGCATTATATGCCGCCAGTAAATGTATTGCAGCTTTCAGCTGCAAACAGCTCCTCGTTCGTTGGGTCTCCTCCATAACGACCTCCAGCTCCTTTTTAAGTTCTGGAAACTCCCAGCAGGCATCAGCGATTTTATTTTTTTCTACGTTAATAATGTTAAATAAAGCCTCCATTTTTGCAAGCGTATAGTTCAATTTTATGAAATGAAGTAAGGCTATGCTTAGATTCCACGGAGTTTTTATACCGCAAATCTTTAAAGAAATTCCAGAAAACAATATGGTCAGAATGATATGAGTAACATGTTCCATCGTGCTACATTAGCGGTAGGTATTTTGCATGTTCTACTTTCGAAGCTTTTTTTTTTCCGCTATAGCGCAAAGCTACGACACCCGACTCCCAAACTCATCGTACCAAGTTCAAACCACAGCCCCACATATCGCTCTTTTTGAATCTTTCAAGTACTTTGTACACCGTATACCTTATCTTTAATGACATATTGTTGGATGGAATGCACTTTTTACTTTGTTGCTGTTGTCGTTGTATTTACTAACCTGAAAACTGGTTCATTAAATAAATCTTTCAAGTACTTTTTTAAGTTTTTATTTTTCACAGCTTATTTTGTAATGCCCCCATGGTAATGTACAATAACTATTTTCTATAGCATATCGCTTATCATCTGTCACACTTAACGCTATTTTTTTTTTTTTGAACAATACTACTTACTATATGTTTTTGTGATTTTATTAAATTTTCCTCAACCGATTTATTATTGCTATTAACTAAACAATCTAAAAAGTCATTAAAAAAAATTTCTTTTTTGACAACATTTTTCTTTACACCTTTGATTTTTTTTACTTTTTCCTTATTTTCTACCTTAATTGAATACATTTTTGATCTTAAACCTACAAAATGCGATATAATATGTCCATTCATCTCATCTTTCATCAAACCTATTACTTTTTTATTTACTTGAGGTATTCCCCAAATGTTACTTTGTGGATAATCACTGGTATCAAAACGTATATTGCAATCACTTTTAATCATATCATATATATTGTTGCAAGAAATTTCATAAATTAAGCTATCTGTGTCAGTGTATAAAGCTGTGCAATTATTACCAAATTTTATTTTCATGTAATCATAGTGATACTCATATATTAAAGTTTTAGCAATATCTAGAATACATAATCCTACATATATCGGCTTGTTGAAGTAAACTTCAGCTTTTTGAAGTTCAATCGCCACCAAATTTTCATTAAAGATGGTTCTGTTTTTAAAAAAAGGTGATGCTATCAATGCTTTGGCCCCATACCTTCCCTCCCATTTTGAGACTAATTTAACATTGCTATATTTTCTAACATTTTCCATACATTTTCCGAAAACTGCATTATTATATAATTTATAGCGTTCAATGTCAAGTTTGTTTGTAGCTACAGTTCTTAATTGCGTATTTAAATCAATGTATGGCTTAAGCCATGCAGATTGATCAAATTCGAGAACTCTATGTACTTTATTTAATTTGAGACCGTGTAATAAAGCTTGACGCAAATTTCTATAATGAATCACATATCTGTTTTTATCTGTTAAAGTCGCTAATAATGTTTTTTGTTTAGACTTAGGAGGATGTATAAGTTCTGGGCAAAATGGTATATCGCTATGCATATCATGCAATTCTATCGGATAACTTAAGTCAACCTCAAAAATGTAGCCCTTGGGCGAACTATCCAAGAGAGAACAAATTGTATCTACTGTGAATTCATGAATATTATCAACCCACTTGAAATTCCCTGTTGGTAATAACTGGCTCATTGCATACCCATATTGGTTATTGATATCCCATCCCAATACATTAAAAGTGTGTTTGGTTTACTAACATCAAAACTATCTAAGTACTCATTGTTGGCTTCAGCATACTTTTTTGAACATTGGCTTAGTCCTCCACGGATACCTCTTTCAATAAACATTATCATGTCTATATCATCAAGAAGTTCTAGTTTTACTCCTGTATAGAAAAGCATTGCATCCCAAGTATAACCTGGGAGAGAATAATAATGAGCTGGATCTAATTTATGTGTTTTAACAGAATTAGAACGAAATTGTTCAAAAACATCAGCTAATAAAAGAACATCCGTCTTTAAATATAAATCAGAATATTCCCCCAAATTTCTTAGGCTTAAATGATGCCATACATTTTGAGCATGTAAATAATCTTCACTATTTATGTCTTCCTTATTTAATTTATTGTAAAACAAATGTTTTTCGGGTAAATACTCTTCAGCAAATTTTTCAAAACTATTTAAAAAATCATAGGTATAAACACCTTAACGCTTCAATAGATTCCGCTGATCTTGCGTTAAATAGCTAAATTCAGATTCAAGTATTGGGAATTCATTTAATAAAGATGATAGTGAATCTAAACTACTACTCAAAAACCCAAAAGAGTCAATGAATCTGAAATTAATTTTTGTATTAGAAAGCAATTTAGTGAATGAAATATATTTTTCTTTATTTAATGGCAGCACATTCACTTCACCAGCTCCAATTTTATGAATTTCTTTAATTATAAAATGAGCATCATAGCCGCTTAGGTTATGAAAAATAATTGGTATAGTTAGATTATCTTTATAATTTAAATTGCAGATACAGTGAGCAGGACCACCATAAGCTCCTGTAAAATGGCAATGATCACGAACCTTGATGTCATTTGGTGAAAACTGTTGATTGCATATATAACATGTGGTTGCAGCATTAAAACTCTCCTGTTGTTCAATGGAAAGATTCTCAATTGGTACTATGTTTGAAACATCAGAATCCAGAAGCAGAACTAACGTTTTAAGTTCATTCATAAACCAATCTATACAATTTTCTCCTCGAAATGCCGCGTAGGTTGTATAACTAGATTTGAAGGAACTTTTAACATGAAACCCTATAGAGCAGGGTATGTGTTCTTGATACCTATTCCCATCATCAATTTCTTTTAAGATACATTCCAAGTCTGCATATATTACAAATGGAGTCATAATTTTATTTCTAAAGTTCTTAAATAACAATATTTTATTTTCTGGCGTAGGTAACTTAATTTTACAATTATTTTGATTGGTGCAATCATTTATATGAATATCTAATTTTTCTTGAGAGTAAAAAAAGTGAAGGCATCTATTACAGATGTGTACCTTATTTTAATTTTTAGTTAATGTACTTCGAACTAGTGCAGAAAGGTTTTAAATCCAAATAAAATATTGTTTTAAATCTGTATAGTCATTGGTTACTTCTTCTTCTTCTAACAACAATAAATTGATATGCTTTTTTTCTTTACATGTTAATTGTGATAATTTAAGTGGATATATTTCTGCTTTTTTATCATGTTTTTTTCTCTATGTAATTTAAAAATATTTATGGAAATATTGTTATTCTTTTCAAATAATGGTACTAAATTTAAAGGCATTGGAAAAGTTATACTACCTAAATTTAATACATTTTTATAATGTGGATAACTTGTTGGTCTAGCCACGTTTTTGTTTGCAGGAAACAAAGCCGATACTACAGCCCATGCAAAGCATGCATTGTCAGTATTTTTTTATATTAACACATGCTTTCTTGGTAGATATAGTTAGTGGTGTTTTTATGTATGAACTTCCTACAACTGGCGAATATTTATTTATATTTAAAATAACATTTATTATAGATGATAGTGCCCATCCGCTATTTTTCTCTTGAAATTCTTCTAACTTTCTCAGCAATGGTTTTTCTAAATTTTCTATAATAACTTCTTCTAAGTCACTACCAGCATTTACAATAATATTCTTGGTGTTGAGGTATTTGATGTCTTGTTGTTGCTCTTCACCTTCATATTTCCGGAACTCAGCACAAAATACTGCATTTGTTTTGATGTTGATGTATTCGCTCAAAACTTCTTTTAACTTTTCAATAACCACTGTTCTGCAAGCCTCCAAAAATGATTTAGGATCTGTATGATGTAAATTTGTTATCACACCTGATCTGATTCTTTGCGAAAACGCACTATGTGACAGATCGTCCCATATCAAAGAATCATCAATATGCTGTTGTTCTTCAGATACATTTTTTAACATCATTTGTTTAAAAGATTTTAATTTACCGATTGCTGTGATGGTAGATGGTAGATGGTAGATGGTACTTTTTACCGGTAGTTCTAGTATCACTCAAACATTTCTGCAACAAGTCTAGATCATTTGTACAATTTTCAATGTTTTTTTCACAGTTTCCCACACTTTTTTTATGCATGATCATATCAAATAAAATTGATTGATGCCTTTCAAGCATCTCTTCAATGTAGGTCTCCATATTCGTTCACAACACTTTCACTATTAAACGCTTGATATAGGTATGTTCATATGCGCACACATAAATGTATTACTTTAAACGATCACTTAAAACAGCAACAATTTCACTTACACTGAGTTGAATCGCTCCTTTTTTCCGCTTATATTCATAAACCAATCTCTTTAATTCTACTCTCATAAAACATGAATCACTATGCAACTTTCTAAAGATAAATCAACCTTGGAGCAGTCATTCACGTCAAACTTGATTTCACCATTCTTATCTACAAAACTTGGTCCGCCTTGAGGGGATTTATTTCTACATGGCCTTGATGTTTTTTCAATTCTCTTATCTACAAAACTTGTTTAACCTTGTTGACCATGATGTTTTGTATAACCATGAAGTTGTTTTTTTTTTTCTTCTTAGGAACATGATTTCGAGTCTATTTTTAACTCATATACACATGCGCGCACCCAATATAACCCTCATCAACCTTCAAATACACACGCACACTTAAAATAAATTCAACCTTGGAGTTCTTTGATCTCTGACGACGCATGATGATCTCATTTCCTGGTCCAGAACCTTCATCAGCCTTCAAATACACACGCACACTCAAAATAAATTCAACCTTGAAGTTCTTATCTCTACAATAACATTCAAATGACCTTGAAGTTTTTATCTCTCTCACTCTGTTTGGAGTTATTATCTCTCTCTCTTTCACTCTTCTTATCTCTGTACACACACACACACACATACACACACACCTTGGAGTTCTTTGACCTCTGATGACGCAGGATGATGTCATTTCGTGAGTTAGGATCCCCATAGCCCTACTACTGAAAGATATACGAGCCAACAACGAGTCGAAATTATTAAAATTTACTACCGAAATTCGGAGTCAGTGGCCTCAACGTTAAGAGCGCTACGTCCAACTTATGGTCGTCATAATCGTCCTAGCAGATCAACAATTGAGCGTCTAGTGGAAAAATTTGAATCCACAGGCACAGTACAAAATGTTCCCGTGCCTGTGAGATAAAGAAGTGCCCGTAGTGTCGAGAATATTGCTGCCTCAGAGGCTTCAGTTGAAGAAAGCCCAAATGTGTCTCTCACACGTCGTTCTCAAGCGCTGGGCATCTCTTTTGCGAAAAGATCTTGGCCTACATCCTAACAAGACTTAATTGACGCAAGAACTGATGCCGCTTGACCACCAGAAGCGTCGTATGTTCGTGAATTGGGCTGAGCAACAACTTGAAAATGATTCGGATTTTCATCGAAAAATCATCTTCAGCGATGAGGCTCATTTCTGGCTGAATGGCTTCGTCAATAAACAAAATATGCGGTATTGGTCAGGCAGCAATCCTCACGTACTCCATGAGTCGTCATTGCATCCAGAAAAAATACGGTTTGGTGTGGTTTATGGGCCGGCGGCGTCATTGGGCCGTACTTCTTCCGTGATGATCAAGACCGGCACGTTACTGTGAATGGGAATCGCTACCGTTCAATGATAACCGAATATTTTTGGCCCCAATTGGATGATATGGACTTGGAGGACGGCGCCACAAGCCACACAGCGAATGTCACAATCAATTTATTGGAAACCAAGTTTGGAGGACGTGTTATCTCACGAAATGGTCCAGTTGCTTGGCCGCCTCGGTCGTGCGATTTGACGCCGTTAGACTATTTCCTGTGGGGCTACGTCAAGTCCATGGTCTATGCCAACAAGCCAGCGACGATTAATGATCTTCGTACGAATATCGAACGTGAAATTGCAGCAGTATCAGCGTCTGGACTTCTGCAAGCGTGCCCGTGGTGGCCATGCAAAAGAAATCGAGTTCCATACATAATGGCATCGAACGTACTTTCACAGGAATAAAGAATTTCATTTATATCCAAAATCGTTTTTGTTTTATTTAAAAAAAAAAATTTGGAGCGCTCTTATTGAAAAACCCTTTATATACATGAAGGATATACGAGGTGGTCCTTTCGGTTCGTTGTCCTGGGTGTGTAATTTGATGACATGAATTAAATATTACTCCAAGTCTGCCGCTTTCAATGTACATATATTCAATCGGCATCAAACAAGCTAAATGCATCTTTTGGGTGGGATGTACAAACCCATCGTCTTGGCCCTGTGCCCCTTGGGCGGGGGATGGTTGTTATCGATGGACTTTATACATTCTGGATACCTATATATATATATATTTTTTTTTTGTAGCGGCCCTGTGAGTGCCAGCGTCAGAGAAAGCGCTGCTACTGCTTCCGTCCGCATCGCAACGAAAATTGGCTGTTTTCACGCTACTCGACCGGTTGGAAATGCGGCTTGCACGCAGACTGGACGGAACTAACCTCATGCGTGGATCAAGAGCTGGACAAAAACGAGGGCGAAACCGCCAAGCGGAGATACTTCTATATTGCACTTCTGCGAGAGCCTATATCGCGGTATATGTCCGAATACCGGCACGTGCGACGCGGTGCAACGTGGAAAGGTTCGAGACACTGGTGCCTGGGGCGTCAAGCGACCGCTGCCGAACTGCCACCATGCTACAAAGGTAATTCGATTATCGATCTTCATTGAATAGAGCTCACAAACTCCTCTTTATTTCCTAGGTAAAGATTGGCTCCATGTCACGCTGGACGACTTTGCCGCCTGTGAGAGTAACCTCGCCGCCAACCGGCAAACACGCATGTTGGCCGACTTGGCTTTGGTGAATTGCTACAACAAGTCATCGATGCCACATCACGAACGTGACCGTGTCATGTTGGCGAGTGCTAAGCGCAATTTAGCCGCCATGGCATACTTTGGACTGACCGAGTTTCAAAAGGTACGTCGCGTCGGTCGCAACCGAATTACACTCGACCATAACCTAAATTTGTTTTGATTTTTGTCAGATGTCGCAGTACATCTTCGAGGAGACATTCAATCTTCGCTTTGCAATACCCTTCGAGCAGCACAATACAACGATCTCAGTGGCAGCTGTCAGCAATCTACGTCCAGACCAAAGGAAACACATCGAGCAGCTAAACGGGCTGGACATGGAGCTGTATACCTTTGCGAAGAATCTACTGTTCCAGAGGTGAGTTGGATTTGTCCAAACGCCATGCCATATTTAAAATCCCATTTTCATTTCAGATTCGAGCGACTCAAAGCAAAAGATGCGGACTTTGAAAAGCGCTACGCTAACCTCGGCAACATCAACTACAAACAGGGTGTCACCGAATTCAACTGGGACAGCAATATCGATGAAACTGCCAGCACCGATCACTAGGACAGAGACCAATAGTATTTCACTTGGAATTATGGGCAGCTACATTTTATTTTTCTATTTTTTCAACACTCTCATTTTGTTCAAAATATGTTTTTAATTTATAAATCAAAAGTCCACAAGAACTTATATCGTATACACCGTGTGCAGCTGTATATAGTCATTAGGTTTAGTATTTTATGTGAATTTTACTAACACTTTTAGTATTTGATACCGATTAAGTGAAATAGTATATAAATGACGCACTTAAACAAAGACGTTAAATAAGAAAATTGTAATAAAAAAAAAAAACTAAGTCTGATTTGCATGATGTTGCTGAAAGTGGAATTAATTTTTAAGGCATAACACACATAGGCAACTAGAAACATAAATTAATATCTAAGGAAGGCATCTTGTTAACGGTTATATTATCCTCTAGTTCATGCATAGTGCCATAGGGAAAAGTTTTATTTTTCTCATTTCGTTTCAGCACTTGTCATGTTGCAGCTAATGCGAAATATCTTATTTTAGTAGTCATAAAAGAAGAGTGCGCATTTGTCACACAGTATTTTAGCATACCTATGTACATCCCTAATTCAGTTCTGTTCGATTATGGTTCTTCTAAACAGATTCAGTCCGTCGTGGTCTTCAACCATGCGATGATATGTGTACGTATGTGTCGTTTTCGAAGGAAGGACCTTTTTGCTGTGCAAAACGCCTTAAAATGCATGCAAAGAAAAAATTTAGCAAAGCAGTATCCTGTTCGCACGCTTAATTCTTAACTTCATGTAGATGGGCCGATGAAAAGTCTCCCATCATTCGGTACCATTAATCGAAGATAAATTTTCACGTAAAAAACGAAGGAAGAAGTTTGGATTGCGTTTACTATGCATATTTATTTGAGGAACATTTTAGATCGAGAAAGAAAAGAAATTGCAAAGCCGAACAAGTAAAAGTGTTATCATCGGCCTGGCCGATGCTTAGATACCCTCCACTGCATACAAGTCTTTTAAAATTGGTTTTGTATGGGAGGTACCAGAACTACTTGACCGAGATAGCCCATTTTTAATACCAACCTAACGACGGTAAAAGAAGTCCTTTCGCAAAACTTCATTCGAGTAGGTTGTTTCCTTTGGGCGCTATCGTGCTTTCAACAAAAACAGACAGACAGACGGACATGGCTACATCGATTCAGAATGTAATCCTGATTCAGAATATAAATACTTTATGAGGTCTCCGGTGACTCCTTCTTGGCGTTACAAATGTATTGGCAAAGTGAATATACCTTCCTGTGGAGGGTATAAAGACCTTTTATAATGTTAATGGAAAATTCGTTTTTTTAAGCTTCAAATAATCTTACGTCCTTTGCAAACCGACAGTTTGTTTGCCTTTTTCCAAACAGGAATTTATGGACACGAAGCAGCAATGATAATCAATCTTGTTCAATTTTTCTTATACGCTTTGTTTTGGAACGATTCAAATACTGCGATGTCTTTGAAGTTTGAAATTCGAAAATTGTACTGAAAAACCAAGTGGAGATTAGGGACGCTAAACTTTAGCGCGAGCAGCATACTAGGCTTAAATATCAAGCAGTTCCGTGGAGTATCGAGTATGTTCTATTTTAAATTCATCTACGTGTGGATTCACAGGCGATATTTTTACAGATTCAAAGTGAATTGCTGGAATACCAACTTTTTGCGCACACGGACGAATTGCCTAACAAATTTCGCAATCAACCACAAGATTGTACAAGATTTATGCATTTAAATGGAGTTTTCAGCATGTCAACACGACTGTGCGGTTAGAAATGTGTTTCGGCAGCGTTTGTTATCCATTGAATGTTAAAACTCTACCAAAACTTCAAATTAGCGTACTTACATGTGAAACGCACACGAACGTGCGAAGACTACTTGATCCATGGGCAAATGTGTCAATAATATATGTATTACAGTGCGCAGTGGATCTCTAGTTAATCATATAATCTCAACTCAGCGTTTGAATTGACATTCTTTTCACGCTGACAGAAACTTACAGCTAACCTCCACGTGGGGGTGGCTATGTTGAGCTGAGTGTTCGGCAGGACAGCACATCAGCATTGGTTGTAGAGAGTTTTCTCTTTGTAACTACATTTGAAGGAATTTTTGAAATCTACTAGCTTGGGCAGATTTCAGACTTAACTCAGCTATGTTGCAGCGTTTTTTATCACACAAAGATGTTATCTGTTGCACAAGGCGTGCGTCAAGTTAAAAATCGGTTATGCTGTGCAAATACGACAACGATGATGATGGGTCGTTTTATTCTTCATATTATTGAAGTTCTTACAGCTTATTCTGCAAGTTCCTAAAACCTAACTTCCAAAAAATGTTCACTTTCATAAATGATGCTCCTAAGGGACTAGGTGTACGCGTTATACTCAAGTTCAGGTTCAATTATTGGCAGTGCAATGGCCATCAGATCCACTAAAGAGTGTTTGGTTGGTATTGCACATGCAACTAACACGAGCATAAACATGAAATAAGTAGGTCCGGTAATCTGTAGTTCATCACAAAGGTAACTCGCATTGGCAACAAGAGCTCATTTTAAGTTCACGAGGTATTCGATGTCGAGCAGCTACTAGCATTACGTCTTATGATGTATTACTACGGTGACCATTCGTCCTCTTTTTCCCTTCTATGTCCTCTCTAATTTTTATTGAAAGTAAACAATTGTCCTCTTTTTTTCCAAAGTGCCGTCTTTTTTCCCTAAAGACCACTCTCTTTATAAAATCAAATATGCGAAATATTGATTTTCAAAGACCAAGTTAATTCCTTTTATTAGACCAAAAAATTGATAGTTCAAATGTGCTTTAACCACTTTTGACTATGCAGGTATTTTTACCTAAAAATGTCCACCGTATGTATTACCCAGCTTCAACGCGGTTTACAAAAGGTGCAATGGCACCTGTTGGATCAGGTCCGACGTTTCCGAGTGCTGCAGTTAACTCAATATATACTCATATTGGGGAGATCCCTTCTCTGAAATGAAGTCTTTCACTACGGCGTCGGGTTGAAGATTCTCCAGGCTCGTACATTGATTTCCAAACGATTCTGGTTCCATTAATTCGAATCTTCTTTGTACTTATTGTAGACTAGCTGACCCGGCGAACTTCGTTCCGCCCAAATTCGTTAATGAAATGAATATATGTAATCATGCTTATTTTCAGATTCGAACGAATAGTCAATTCTAACGAATGTCTGTATTCGTTCGAATGAACTTTGTGTATTTTGAGATTCGAACGAATAATATTCACTATCGAGAATGTCAGAAAATGAATTTAAATGAATTCAACTTTCGAAATCAGCGGTTGCACATTTTTATTTTATATAGCTGGTACCCGCGACTTCGTCTGCGTACAATTAGTACTTCGAGTAACTGAATTAATATATTTATATCAACAACAGCGCCACTTATCGGGTCCAAAACTATCCTATCTTTTAAGCCAACCTATCAGCCCTACAGCCTACACATTTAAATTCATTGGTATTATACCAAAAGTATTATCCCTAACTTGAGAAATAATTGGTTCGTCATTTAAACTTGCATCCAATTCTTCATCCCCTTCACGTTTTATTTTCACGACAATAAGTAGCGAATGTCATTCTCAGAGGTCCCATCTATCCCTATACCAAAATTGATAAAAATTGGTTTTGCGGTCGTTAAAAGGTAACATTTCAAAGGTAACAATCTTACTTTCGCAGTTAAGTGGATCCCAAATGTTTTATTTGTAAACTAAGTATTAAAAGCCCGTCAGCTTTAGCGTTCCTATCCAATTCCCCCGCTAATTTTGAAAATAAAATTCTCTCTTAGTTTTTCTATCTCTGCTGTGAATTGCAATTCAGCATGACCATTATGGGACTAAAGTTGCGATTTGAAACTTTTTTCGAGAGCCTGGCACAACTTTTTGCTATTTAAACCCTTTTTCAGTTGGAGAAGGCGCTTTAAAAATATTTCAAAAGCTCTTATAACCAAATAAAAACATTTCAAATGTAACGCAGTTGCCTATCACAACTTAATTATGTATAATGTTTAACGAACCAATACTTGTTAAATATATTGTTCACGAATTTGAAAAAAACTATTCTGCTTCAGAAATTACACCTTTTTTTCTCATTGGCCCTTTTTCATACGACTTTTCAGAATGCTGCAACGGTCATACAGTCTGTGTCGGAGTCGCTTGATGAATGAAAGAAAAGTACCTATAGTTTTAACACAACTGCGTAGTTGAAATTGAATGTACCTACTACCTACTAAATGTTCGACTTTTTCAATTGTTAATATTTGAAAAAAACTGAAAATGCAAAAATAAGAAGCAAGAAAATCTCTTTTTTTTTACACTTCATTTGTTAAATTTGGTTGAGCGTGTGAATCGCAAGAGGTAAATATACTACTATAGAAACTACAGAAATAATATAGAGTGCATTGTATTTACACCAACAATAATTCAAACAAATTTATTCACCTATATCGTCTTCAGTTCTTGAATTCTTCAATTCTTTACTGTAGATATCAATGTAGGTAGTATCACAACCCCCAAAAACAAAAACCTTAAACTCAATATACATATTTACGCACGTCATTGGCCATCTGCGCAGTTCCTCAGAAAAACATTGTCGCTGTTGATTACATCCACACTTACCTCGCCTACTTCTCTTTCGTTTCACTTAATCGGAGAAAACTTAACGCAGTTTTTCTTGACATGTACCTATGTGCTTGTGCGATGTGCGCCACCCACCCACCCCAAAGCAGAACAGCGATCAAGAACAACGGTTGCTGATAATTTTCGATTTGAGAAAATAAATTTAGGTTTTTCGTGTTAGATTTTGGGTTGTAGCTTAGCTTCTAGATAACACAGAAAGCTGATTGATGGCTTAAAATAATTACGGAAGTTTTGGCTCTTGTTGGTATTTTGTTTTGTTTCCATTGGTTAAGAATTGTTTGAGTAAAAGCGATAAAAAGGCAGTAAAGTCAGAAAAAAAACACATTTTGGTCAAAAACGCTCCAAAAAAATAGGCATAGCAATGAATGAATAGCCTATGTCCTTCTCCAGATCTTAAGGGACATTTCAAAAAAAATTTCATCGAAATCTGTGCTGTAGTTTTCACGCCAACCGCGTACACATGAAAACAGCTACAGTTTTATTATATGTATAGATTTCCTCCCAATTTCTTTCAAAACAATATGTACCGAAGTGAGCAGCTACCAGACGACCATTTGCGTCCTATGCTGGGTTAAGGAATCGGCCAGACATAGAGGAAAAACCAAGTTTCATTCTCTGTCGCTGAAAATTAAGACAATCTTAGGTCATCCTGTTCTTCTTTGAATGGCTATGGTTACATTCAAAGCAAAGATGAAATGCATAGCAAAGGTCAAGTTTTCGGGTGAAAAACGCATCCATAACCTTCGAATATGAATGCAAAAGCGTCCACTCTTTCAAGTGACTCAAAAAGGACTAAACGTACACAACTACAAATCGAAATCGACAATAAAACAAAAGAAAGAATGAAATCCATTACACATTGAATAATGGAGTTTGTTTCCTGTTCTCTTCCATTTTCGTCCCCCCTTAGTTTCTAATCATACCAACGAAATCAAAAATAATTTATTTTCATCTTATAAACGTGATTTTTGTCTAGCATTTATTTCATAAACTTCCTGTTGCATGTTGTTAAATATAAGTTAATATTATAGACTAGTAATTGTAAAATAATCTAATGTACAAACGAATTATGACTTCTTCAAGAGTGCAGCTCATATTATATTTAAGTTAAAATTTTACAAAAAATAAATAACAAACTTGATCACAAATCATAATCACCAAAGATTTATATAGGTTTATATGTAGTTGTAAACTAAATACATAAACTAAAAGCAACAGTGTTAAAAGAGAGACAAATTAGCAGCACAAAACAGTACTGGGTGGTTCGAAAATGCAATAGGAGATGTGGTGTTTTAAACGAAATTTGATCAAGGCCTGTATTTCTGAACACAACATACAATGATCTCAAAATATTGATGTCGTTCGACATTTGATTGTTTTTAAATTCAAAGTTAGCTAGCAAAAAAATGTGAACATTAAAACTGATTATTTTTCAGCCTTCTAACTAAAAGAGAATAAAAACCAAAGTTTTTCTTATTGTTTTCGTTCCACCCTCTTAAAGAAAAGCACTAGTTGCAGCCGACTGTCCATCGTTAGTATTTTATCTGAAGTACGTCGAAGCGGCAATTCATTTTCGTTCCACTTAAAGACTTGATGCTTTCTCACATTTTTAACTGAAGGTGATTTGAAAACTGTTGCGACTAAGAATGTCTTTAATAACTTCTAGAGAGAACTGCTGTTCCTCTTCAATTTGACTTCTGATTTCAATGATTTGCATAGAAGATTCACCGTAAGCTGAGCCGCGGAATCTATTTTACGTAAGTCCCCACTTGTGGTTCTTCGAAAATAAAAGGATTTCCAATAAGAGGTGTTATTGCGAATGACCCGCTATTTCGGTAGCTGCCACTTTTGATGCTTTTAGTCTTTGGCATTTGACAAGTAGAAACTACGCCATTACTAAAAATGGAACGATACGCGCTTCAACAACGCATTGAAATTATTTAAATTCACTACAAAAATGGTGAAAGTCTTGCAGTCACAGTTCGCAAATCTAAAGCATTTTTGGATCGTCGTGAAGCACTTTGTCGGACCGCAATACAGAAATTGGTGGAACAATTCGAGCTGTTGGGACAAGTTAGTGATGTGAGGAATAAAACCCGTGCACGTCGCTAAAGAACAACTGAGAATATTGCTGTTGTAGCCCAAAGTGTTGAAGAAAACCCAGGTTTGTCCATTCGTTCTTTGGAATTGGGCATTCCACAAACCGTTTTTATGGTCGGAGTTGGAAGGTATTGATCTGCACAACGTTTACTTTCAACAAGACGGCGCTACGTGCCTCACAAGCAACGAAACCATTGATCTTTTAAGGAAAAAGTTTCCGGGCCGTGTTATCTCTCAAGAGGTGATCACAATTGGCCACCGAGATCTTGTGATTTAACACCTTGCGACTTCTTCCTTTGGGGCCACGTGAAAGATAAGGTCTACGCCAACAGCCCAGCGTCGATTCAAGACCTCAAAGATAAAATTCGTGAGGCTATCGAGGACATAGGGCAGCCACTTTGCGATTTGGTTATGGAAAATTTGATGGAAAGGATATGGTCCTGTATGCGTGCTCGTGGTGGCCATTTGGCTGATGTTGTTTTTCATTATTAACGGCATACCTTCCTCCTTATTATGAAATAAACATCCGATCATTTATCTCAAAAAGCGACATTTTTCTTTGAATAGCAAAATAGCACCTCTTATTGGAAAACCCTTTACAAAGAGCGAAACATAAATAAATCACTGCCATTGATACCCAACTATTTGCGTGAGTAAAATAAAATAATTATAACAGTTGCTAGTAGGCAAGCTGCAATATTCCCTCATTTTGACACTTTTTGTCTGTCGAACAACTCAGTTTAGATTCAGCTTAACTTTTCAGACAGCCGCAACTAGTGTAATGTCTAACGCAAAACATACAAAATTTAAACAAAACATATAGAACAACCTACAGTCTTAGTTACCACGCAAACTTATTGACATTTTGATTGTAAATAACCTGTAAATATATAACTAATAATAGTCCTAGATATTAAAATATATTTTTAACACGTAAAACTAAATGAAATTCAGAGAAAAATAAAACAAATCAAACTTGTTACCCAAACAACACATAAAATATATAAAAATTATTACGAATTTACTTAGTTCTCGATTTGTTAGTATTTGTTAATAGATTTATCACTTATTTGTACGCGCTGCCAAAAAAAAAAACAAGAAACAAATAACAATACAGTTGTGTTAAATGGGGAAAAAAAATAAAACAAAATCAAATTATGTTCTTAAAACCAGATTTTAAGTAACTAGTATTAAATTTATTTGTTTTTATCAATAACTACAAAAATGTTACTAACCAAATCACGTGTATAAACAGTTATTTTGTATTTAGTTTTAATGATGACAAAAATAATTCTACCAAACACTGAAGTATTTTTCGTTTTCGATTAGAAATAAATATTTTATGTCGCTTTACAAACATGTTTTATTTGTTGTTCTTTTCTTAACTAGTGCATTCTGTTTTCCAGCAGCTTAAATGTAACCTCGAGGAGGTAAATAAATAGTTTTGTCGAATATTCTAAAGAAAGGGAGCAGATAAACATTGCATAACTTTCAATAAAAAATAAAAAAAAAAACAAACAAGTAAATATCCTACTTCTTAGAGCATATATTCTGAAAATAAAATTAACCAACAAACAAAGAATTGTATAAGCAAACAAATTTAGCACAGTCACTACTATATCAGTAAATAAAAATTAATTACGAAACGAAACGATATACTATTTGCTACAAGAAAAACAACAAACAAACATGGTAATTAACATCAACATTAAATTGTATAAATGAAAGTTATTTTATGTAAGCTTATTGAAAAGTAACGATAATAATAATATATTTTAACAAAAAAAAAGGACCAGACTATTTCTATTATTTCGAAATGAAAAGAATGAAAAGAACTATGCACTAGAGTTCGAAACAACGGCCTGCATACCGTTGTAAATACCTAGGAACCTCTGAGTTTGATCTAGATTTTGACGTGGGTAAAACTAGCTTACCGGTAAAGCTGGAACCGCCACATTGGCTTTTGAAGGATTTTTTTGCGCATACAAATCACTGATTTAATTGCTCTAGGAAAATGTACTTTTTTTTCGATCGGACTAGCCGTTCGCCCACAATTTCAAATTTGCGTTTTTTTGTAACGGTCAGTTCGCTATAAAACTCTTTTGTTTTTCAAGGAAAACCAAAAAAAATATTAAAAAATTAACCAATTCGAATTTTACTACGCCACATATCTTAAAAGAAGCGTATATTTGTAGGCTACTACCCGCTTCAATCAACTATTTTGTCGCTCTTCTCTAAATGGGCCAAAAACAGTAAAATAAAACCACCAAAAACAAACACTTTGAAAAATTAAAAAAAATAGATTCCGTTACAATTCTACTAATCCATATAGATCAAAAGAAGCGTTTGTTCATTGCCTATCAACACATATAATAAAATGATTTTTTGCTCTTCTCTAAATGAGGCAAAAAGTAAAAAGTTTATTTTACCACCAAAAAAGTTAGCTAAAAATACAAAAACAAAAATGTTCAAAAAACTAAAAGTCATATACCCCGTTCGAATCCTAATATGCCACATAGCTCATTAGAAGCGTGTATTCATTAGCTATTTACCCAATTCATCAAATAATTAGTTGCTCTTCCTTAAATGTGTCAAAAGCTAACAATTTCAATTTGGCAAAAAAAACCAAATGTACCCCTAGTACGAAAAAAAAATTAGGAAATTTGAAAAAAGTCATATACACCGTTTGAATCCTACTATGCCACATAGCTCATTAGAAGCGTGTATTCATTAGCTATTAACCCAATTCATCAAATAATTAGTTGCTCTTCGTTAAATGTGTCAAAACCTAACAATTTCAATTTGGCAAAAAAACCAAATGTACCCCTAGTACGAAAAAAAAATTAGGAAATTTGAAAAAAGTCATATACCCCGTTTGAATCCTACTATGCCACATAGCTCATTAGAAGCGTGTATTCATTAGCTATTAACCCAATTCATCAAATAATTAGTTGCTCTTCGTTAAATGTGTCAAAACCTAACAATTTCAATTTGGCAAAAAAACCAAATGTACCCCTAGTACGAAAAAAAAATTAGGAAATTTGAAAAAAGTCATATACCCCGTTTGAATCCTACTATGCCACATAGCTCATTAGAAGCGTGTATTCATTAGCTATTAACCCAACTCATCAAATAATTAGTTGCTCTTCGTTAAATGTGTCAAAACCTAACAATTTCAATTTGGCAAAAAAAAACAAATGTACCCCTAGTACGAAAAAAAAATTAGGAAATTTTAAAAAAGTCATATACCCCGTTTGAATCCTACTATGCCACATAGCTCATTAGAAGCGTGTATTCATTAGCTATTAACCCAACTCATCAAATAATTAGTTGCTCTTCGTTAAATGTGTCAAAACCTAACAATTTCAATTTGGCAAAAAAACCAAATGTACCCCTAGTACGAAAAAAAAATTAGGAAATTTTAAAAAAGTCATATACCCCGTTTGAATCCTACTATGCCACATAGCTCATTAGAAGCGTGTATTCATTAGCTATTAACCCAACTCATCAAATAATTAGTTGCTCTTCGTTAAATGTGTCAAAAGCTAACAATTTCAATTTGGCAAAAAAACCAAATGTACCCCTAGTACGAAAAAAAAATTAGGAAATTTGAAAAAAGTCATATACCCCGTTTGAATCCTACTATGCCACATAGCTCATTAGAAGCGTGTATTCATTAGCTATTAACCCAATTCATCAAATAATTAGTTGCTCTTCGTTAAATGTGTCAAAACCTAACAATTTCAATTTGGCAAAAAAACCAAATGTACCCCTAGTACGAAAAAAAAATTAGGAAATTTGAAAAAAGTCATATACCCCGTTTGAATCCTACTATGCCACATAGCTCATTAGAAGCGTGTATTCATTAGCTATTAACCCAATTCATCAAATAATTAGTTGCTCTTCGTTAAATGTGTCAAATGCTAACAATTTCAATTTGGCAAAAAAAAACCAAATGTACCCCTAGTACGAAAAAAAAATTAGGAAATTTGAAAAAAGTCATATACCCCGTTCGAATCCTACTATGCTACATAGCTCATTAGAAGCGTGTATTCATTAGCTATTAACCCAATTCATCAAATAATTAGTTGCTCTTCGTTAAATGTGTCAAAAGCTAACAATTTCAATTTGGCAAAAAAAATTTTTCGAGAAAAACTTTGAGTCCTGAATAACTTGGTAACCCACAAAGTATGCATCAGATTTGGACTGTTGTAAATCATTTCCAGCAATTCGTATAAATCCTGAAAGTGTGCAATACCCATACGGTCAAATTTAGCCGGCCCTGAACGTATGCATTGCATTTAACTTCGAAATATTCATTCATGTACCGGCTGATTAAAAATGGAGCCAAATTCCACCTAGCGCCATCTATATCTTTACTCCGCAGCTGAGAGCCAATAATCGCATCACTCAACTGTAGTGGATAGTGTTACCATCAAACTAGTATTCTTTCGAGTTTTATGTTTCTCAAGTCTACAGCCATTTATTAGATTCCCTTACAACGCCTCTACGATTGGCCTGCAATTACAACAATTACGCTCTTTTTTTTTTTAAACTTCTGTCTCGCCAAGGCGAAAAATAGGCACGTCGACCTAAGAAGGTCTATTGTGCCGGGAATGACAGAAAATAATATCTAGGTTAGCAGGGTCTCTACCTCCCTAATGTAGCTGGTAATGTTTTCAGCAGAGGACTTCTTCAATTCTTCTGGACTTGATATTTCCCGAAAGAAGAATTTCCTTCTGATTCTAGATAGAGCCGGACATTCACACATGATATGCTCAGCTGTTTCGTCTTCTTCAAGACATAGCCGGCACTCCGGGGAGTCGGCTATATGAAGTTTGTGTAGGTGGTATCGCAAACCGTGGTGACCCGTTAGGTATCCTACAAGGTTTTTGATATCGTGCCTTCGTAGATTTAGTATCTTTTTGGCATTTTTCTTGAATGGCAGGATTAATCTTTTGGCTTGCCTGAGGCCTGGGATTTCTTGCCACTGTCTGATACACGTGTTGTGTTCCCAACTATTGATAGTGGAAGTGATTGCTGATTTAGAGACGACGCAGAAAGGTTCTGGTCCTATGAAAGGGGTTCCTGACCCTTTCCTGGCCAGTTCATCAGCTTTTTCGTTTCCTTCAATACCCTCGTGCCCGGGAACCCACCACAATTTGGTTTTATTTCTGGAGCAAAGAGTTTGGAGAGCATTGAAGCAGTGCATGACTGATTTTGAGACAATTATTGGTGAGCTAAGGGCTTTTATAGCTCCTTGACTGTCTGTGAAAATATGGATGTCTGCGCCTTTGATCCCTGAAGAGTAGATAAGGTTCGCGCATTCCTTGATGGCATGGAGCTCTGCCTGAAATACACTGGGGCTTTTCCCCATAGGTATTGAGACGTTGCGATTTGGTCCATGTACGCCAGCTCCTACCCCCGAGTCCATTTTGGAACCATCCGTATACCACTTTAAGCCGTTTTGGCAGTTTGGTGGGTTATTGCTAACCCATGCTTCTCTCTCAGTGATCTCCGTGGAGAATTTCCTGTTGAAGCATAGTGTTTTTGGAAGTCGGTCTGTTACCGTGCAGATCATGTCAAGTTCCGGAAGTTCCGAGATAAGAATCATTAGTTCTGGATGGTCGCTAAAGCTTATCTCTTTCACTTGTGCCAGACTTGCTGTGCTGCGTATAGCCACTTTTTTGATGTGAATGTGGAGGGGTGTTAACCCTATAGCAGCTGTAGGACAGGTACGCATTGCGCCGGAAAGGCCCAAGCATGCGAGTCGCTGTAGCTTGTTCAGCTTTGCAATGGTGTTCTTTTGGATAGTTTTGTTCCACCATATTATAGAAGCATATGTTATAATAGGTCTGATCATGACTGTGTAGATCCAGTGTGTAATTTTGGGTGTTATCCCCCAGGTTCTACCGTACATACGTCTGCAGGCCCATAAAGCATTGGTAGCTTTGGTAATTTTGTTGTTTACGTGGGAGTTCCAGTTCAGTCGTTTATCTAAGATGACTCCAAGATATTTGACTTCATCGGAGTACTCAATGAGTATGTCATTAATTGAAATTTGGTTTAAATTTAAATTTCTTCTCCTAGTGAAGGGAACTATGATAGCCTTATTGGGGTTAATAGAAAGGTCCTCTTTGCGGCACCAGTCTAACACTATCTTAAGAGCACTTTGCATAAGTATTGTGACTTCATTTGCTTTTTTACTTTTAACGATGATGACTAGGTCATCGGCGTAGCCTACAATATTGAAACCTGAGTGACTCAGTTCTCGTAATAGGTTATCTATCACCAAAGACCACAGTAGAGGTGAGAGTACTCCTCCCTGCGGGCAGCCCTTTACGGCTGTAACAGATGCTGTGGTTGGTCCTGAAGAGGCCGTTATTTTTCGGCTTACAAGCATCGCTTTGACCCATTTGATGGTTGGTTCATCTATATTTCTTTGAAACAAAGCATTTGATATGGAGTCATATCCTGTGTTGTCAAAAGCACCCTCTATGTCGAGAAATGCGCATAGTGCAATCTCTTTACAACTGTACGCATCTTTTATGTGCTTAGTTAGCTTTAAGAGTGCACCTTCAGTTGATTTGCTTTTCTGATAGGCATACTGACAGGGGTGTAGAGGTATGCTTCGAGTTAAGCATTCTCTGATGTGTACGTCGATTATTCTTTCCATTGTTTTCAGGAAAAACGATGTCAAGCTTATGGGACGGTATGATTTAGGTAGCTCGCTAGGCTTGTTACCTGGTTTGGGGATGAATACCACATTTACCTCCCTCCAAGTTTGTGGTATATAGCCCCAGTTAAAGCTAAACCTAAATAAGGCGATCAAGGTTGGTAAAGTGAAGTCCAGGCTTTTCTGTATAAGGGCCGGAAATATACCATCTGTACCTGGTGCCTTGTATGGTTTAAATGAGTCAACTGCCCATTTAACCTTATCCGGGGTAAAGAGTTTACCGGATAAACTATTGATTCTATTTAGGTTAATCGGACGTGAGTCCTCGGTGACGTTTTCATATGATTCGTCTATGATAGTTGACCCAGGGAAGTGCACTTGAAGAAGAGTGTGCAGAGTTTCTTCCCGGTCGCGTGTGACTGTACCATCAGGTTTAATTAACAGTCCCATGCAGTTGGACCGATCTTTTGACAGAGCCTTTTGCAGTCGCGCCACTGCAGGGAGCTCTTCGAGACTCTCGCAGTGCTTTCGCCAAGTATCTCTTTTTGATCTTCTCAACTCCTTGTTATATTGGGTGAGAAGAGATCGGTATTGATCCCACTGGCCGTTGCGTTTGGCTTTGTTGAAGAGCTTTCTCACTTTTTTGCGAAAGTCTTCAAGGGTTTTATTCCACCAAGGTACGCACCTTTTCTCTTTGATGCGCTTAACCTTGCAGCTGTTTGTAAGAGCCGTGAGAATAAGTTCATTCACCTGACTTTGTCCGGCTTCCATTTCACCTATGCTACTTGGAGGTTCTGGAAGCAAGTCAGATGTTATCGCTAAATTTTCGTGATAGGTTCGCCAGTTCGTAAGTTTATTGACGAAACGGACTGGTGCCTGTTCAGTGTTACATCTCAACTTGAAGCTGATGTGCATGTGGTCTGATAAGGATGCCTCATCAGATACATGCCAGTCTTCTACTATGTTTTGGACATAGGGAGATGAGAGGGTAAGGTCTAAAACTTCCGCTCTAATTGCGTTTCTAAAAGTAGGCTTATTGCCCTTATTTATTATAACTAAATTTTTACAATAAAGATATTCTAACAAGGACTCACCTCTTTTGTTCGTATCTCGACTGCCCCAAATTGGATGGTGGGCGTTTGCATCGCAGCCGATGATAATTTGTAGTTGCTGGTTCTGACAGTACTGGACGAGTTCCTGTACTGGAGTTGGTGGCACATCATCTTCGTCTCCAGCAAAATACGCCGATGCACAAACGATTTTTTGTAGCTCTCGGCCGTTGTGGCGTTCTACTAAGATCGCCACCAGATCTCTTGTGTTGAAGTCTGGAATGAGAGAGAATTTTATATCTTTCGCAACAAGTAGAGCTGCCCTTGGTCTAAAATTTCCTCGGGCGTAAATAAGCTCTCTGGTTTTACAATTTAAACCAAAAATCTTACCTTCTGTTGCCCATGGCTCCTGGATTAAACCGAGAGCGATGTTCCTTTCGGCACATCGTTGGATATAGGTGTCCGAGGCACCCATAGCGCGGTGCAGGTTAGCCTGCAGCACACTCAGCAGAGATGTCATCTTTTGCGAGTGTACTCAGGGTTTCGTACTCTGTTCGGCTTGTTATCGCCTCTTCGTCTTACGAGACCCTGTTGAGAAAAAAGGCCGTCTTGCCTGTTTCTCGGATTTCCCCTTTGTCCGCTACCGCTCCGATCTTCATGCGCCAGTTTTGGTCTAAAGCGCTTCCTGCTCGTGTTAGCAGGAGTAGGAGCAGCTTTGCTCGCCGACGTTTTCGCGAGTGCGATCGCTTGGGCGCTGGTACTAGGTACAGGTGTCGAGTCACTCTGCACCGTTCCGCTCGCTACCTTGGACGACGTGGCGCTGGTACTTGGTACAGGTGTCGAGTCACTCTGCACCGTTCCGCTCGCTACCTTGGACGACGTGTCTGTCGTGGGGTTGCCTGGTTTTGTAATTCCCTGTGGTGTTGGTCTGTCCGAACTTTTAAGGATTAGTCTGATCTGCCCAAAACGATAGGAGACCATTCCTTTTTGTGTTGCCAACCTTTTCATTGTGCTATCGTTGATAGCAAAGACCATGTGGGCAAGATCTCTCTCGTCCGATCTTTGTAGGACTCTCCACGTTCTGGTGTTGAGGTCTTTGTTCTGGCCATCCAGTAAAGCAAGGATTCTTTCGTTAGCTACGCCGGTACTCTGTGGAAAGAACCCTCTGATGACATGTGGCTTTGGAAAATTTTCCTCACCCACAAGCATCACCTCAAATCCACATTTCCCCTTTAGCTTGTCGAAATTTACCTTCATCCACTCAACAGTGGACGCGTCTGCGCACATGATCATAAGCCATCCGGCTTTGAATATCGTGCCGCGGAAGGATGGTTTGGTGTCCTCGTCACGAAGTTCGACCGTGATATCCATAATCTTCTCTTGTAACAGAGCCATTTGCTCGTTACTGAGAGGATTATGGTCGAGATCAGACGGCACAATGCCAAGTCTGACGCAGCTTAGTACCTTGCTGTACGACACTTTGTTGGCAGTAACGTTATCAGCCCGAGCTCGCTTAGCTTCGGACTGAGTAGGGGTATTATCCTCGGATCGCGTACGCTTCACCTCGGGACCCTTGTAGCCTTCCTTTGACTTGGCAAACACTCTTGCTTGCTCCTTTGTACTGCCCTTTTTCATAGCCTGATTAAATCGGCGTTGTTCTGAGGGTGTAAATCTGACGAAACCCAGCTCCCTCTGACCTGTTTTGTCATCGGTCTTGGGCCCGTCTATGTCGCCTGGAATTTCATCAGACAGCATACTAATGTTGCACAAAGTGGTTGTCTCTGATAAGGAGTCACTTAGATGAGACGAGTTCTCGTCTAAGCTTCTCATTACCGAGTCGATGGTTGGTGGCTCTGCCCGAGTGGCAGATGTCACGTCATTGCTGACAGGGTGTTCGATGTTAACATCCCTATTTGATGATGCATTTATAGAGGCATCATTCTCTATGTTATTTAAATTTTTCAAATCAATTTTGACCCACGAGTAGGCGGGATATAAACGGTCGCCCGTGGTCTACGCGTTTAACCACAGGAAGGCTATCTTGAAATCGGAGGTCGCCTGGTATCCGAAGTTCGCAAACTTACGACTAAGCACCCTCTTAGCCATGCATCCCTCGGCGAATGCTGTTCAGCCTTGGATTAGGGATTTATTAAAGAGGTTTACTCCTCCCCCTGCTCCTTCACCCGGGCTTGGGACCGGCAAGTTACACTAATGTAACCAGGCGGAGTGTAGCGTCCTTTGGTTTCGGGACTCATCTAGAGAAATCTCGAGAATCATTGACCTTACTCAGCCCCTACAACTCGGCAAGTTCGACGCTCATTGGTAGGAGACAATTACGCTCTACTTGACACTCGAGACTCACAATAGTTGTTGTAATCGCGTGCTGAAAATCGTACCTTACTCTGCTTTGCTGAGATCAAAGCTAAAAAAAAAACCTGATGTTGTTCATTTAAACATCGCGTAAAGATTAACGCAGCCTCTATATGTGGCTTACCTGAAATTGTTATTTATAAACATTTTTCCGCGGTAACTTTACTAAACGAGGTTTGTGTCTAGTAATGTAATAATTTCTTTCTTCGTGTTCGACTTTGAACTTAAAAAATTCGTGTTATCTACCGGTTTTAATTTTAAGAAGAAATTCTGTTAATTTTGCGGAGATAAAGTACTGTCTTTTTAAAACGTTATAAATTGATTCATTTATTATTTAAAACTGCTCTGCGTTATATACAAATTTTTTTTGTTTACAAAGGTATAATAGTGTTGACAGCTGATTATAATTTGGAGGTGTGCTTGATGCATACGATCATATAATTGGTGACGTCATGCGGTTCGTTGATTGTGAACTCAACATTCTCCCCCACCGATGAGCGAAGATCATCTATTTAATAATTCAAGTGTATTAAAGTAGATATTGTGTATTATATATAATTCAGGTGAGTAAATTATTGATAAATTGTGTTTAATTCATTTGGTAATTTTGTTGTTTTTCTTCTTTGTTTTGCTCGTTTGCTGCGTCCATCGAATATGTGTACGTGTGTGTGCGTGTGTGACTATGCTCGGCTTGCAACGATAACGAGCGGTGTGTGTGATTTGATTCTGCTTTCGCTTTGTGTTGTGTGGGAGAGTAACTTAGCATCAGTTTAAATGCAATTCGTTGTGTGCGTACAATTATTTTGAGTTGAGTCTGTGTGTGATCGATGAATGGAAATATATTTTGAATTTGATGATTGGCGTAGGTATGGGTTTTTAATCTGATTTATTGTGTGAATGGGTGTTCTCTCTGTAGGTAGTTTCTTAGAGCGATAGTGCTGAATGCTGATATTGGTGATAGAGAGCGGACTGTATTTTAATAGTGTGTATGTGTTATGATTTGACTTGTGTGAACCTTAGAAATGTGTGTGCAATTGTGTAAATTGTTGCAAGTTGATGTTGAGTGTTTTAATTTATATTTGCTGTGTTGGGTATGATAACAGTGGTGTGCATGAGTTTTCGTACTGTGATTTGATGAATTTATTTATTATTATTATTTTACATATTGTTGATTCGAAAATATTTGTTAGGTATATACATTTTATTGAGATTATTTTTGTCTGAGTATTTATGTGTAATGAGTTGTTTGTTTTGGATTCGATTGTTGTTCTGTATCGTTAATTGGAAGAGGACAGAGTTTGGTGATTGGACGACGGAATTCTCCATGTTGAGTTTTTACTTTAACAACCCGTACGATGCTGTCTCCTCCGGGGTATGTTTCCACAATACGGCCTAAACTCCATTTTGCTGGGGGAAGTCGTTCATCCTTAATAAGCACCAAATCTCCTTTTTTCAGCAGAGGTTGTGGTTTTAGCCATTTCGGGCGCTGTTGAAGGCGGCTCAAGTATTCTGTTTGCCACTGTTTCCAAAATACTTGTAAATGCGCCTGAATCGTCTTCCACCGATCAACGTAGCCTTGTTTGCCTATGGTTAAGTCTGGTTCCGGAACTGTAAATAAAGGTTCCCCTATGAGGAAGTGTGCTGGGGTTAGTGCCTGAAAGTCTTCTGGGCTTTCTGTTAGGGGACAGAGAGGTCTCGAATTTAGACACGCTTCAATTTGGCTCAGAAGCGTGGCGAGCTCTTCGTATGTTAGTGTCCCATTTCCAACAATCCTTTTTAGGTGGAACTTAACACTCTTCACTCCTGCTTCCCACAATCCTCCGAAGTGGGGAGAAGCAGGTGGAATGAAGTTCCACGTAGTTCCTTGGGTTGCTAGAACATTGGCAATATCTTTCCAGTCCTGAATTCCAGTCTGCATAAGGCGTCTAAGTTCTGCATCAGCTCCCACGAAGTTCGTGCCACAATCGCTGTACATCTGAGCGCAAACCCCCCGTCTTGCGGCAAATCGTCGAAAGGCAGCGAGAAAGGCTTGGGTGGTCATGTCGCTAACCGCTTCTAGATGCATCGCTTTGGTTGCCAGGCAGATAAATATAGCTAAGTATCCTTTATGGCACTTAGCTCCGCGACCTTTCCACGCTCGAATATTGATCGGGCCTGCGTAATCGATGCCGGTGTGCGTGAAGGGTTTTGACGCCGTGACTCGAGGTGCTGGTAGCTCTCCCATTAATTGCTTTGCTGTCTGGCTCCGAAATCTATGACAGATAGTGCAGCTGTTGATGTACTTCTTCACCGTCCTCTTAAGATTGAAAATCCAATATTTTTGCCTTAATTGTGTCATCATTAGCTGAACTCCTCCGTGCAACGTGTTTATGTGTGAATCGCGTATTATAAGTTTTGACAGATTGTGTTTTGGGTCCAATATGATAGGATGTTGTTGATCATATGAGATGCTTGCATGTGTTAATCAAATCCCAATATGTGTGGAGAAAATCCGGTCCATTCCACCAAAGCCGATTGTTTATTAGCGCCGAGGGCAGTACTCCTCGGGATGCTAAGTCAGCAGGATTATGCTGGGTTGGGATGTGCTTCCAGATGTAGGAATCTGTCAGCCGCTGAATTTCTCCAACTCTGTTTCCAACAAATGTCTCCCATCTAGATGGTGGCGACTTGATCCAACAGAATGTGATGGTTGAATCTGTCCACGCATAAACTTTTGTGTCCGGGAGATTTAGCGATTTTACGACGTGGTTTAGGAGCCTCGCTAGAATTACTGCTCCGCACAGCTCTAGTCGTGGTATACTTACTGCTTTGACTGGGGCCACCCTGGTTTTTGATATTAGTAAATTCATGTGGATTCTGCCTCCTTCATCTAAAACTCGAATGTATACCGCAGCTCCGAATGCCTTTTCAGAAGCGTCGCAGAATCCATGGATCTCCACGTTGTTGAATCGTCCTCCAGTCTGCACATATCGAGGTAAGCGAATGTTGTTGACGGCTCCTAAATCTTGAAAAAATGTGTTCCATTCTCTTAGCAGCTCTTCGCCGATCGGTTGATCCCATTCTAAGTTTTTAGCCCACAGCAATTGTAGGAAACACTTTGCCTTGATGATACAGGGTGAAATCCAACCCAGGGGATCAAAAAGTCTCGCTATTGTTGACAAGATGGCTCTTTTCGTTACTTGTGGATGACTTGGTGGATTGTAGCTGTAGAGAAAACTATCCGCATCAGGAAGCCAGTGAATTCCCAGCGTCTTGAGTTGGTTCAGACCTTCGGAAGGGAAAGAGAACGTATCTTCGCAATCTTGACGAGGTATATCTCGTAATAGCTCGTCTGCGTTCGACGCCCACTTCCGTAAGTTTAACCCTGCTGCTTCGAATGTTGTTTTTACTTCCCTTATTTTCTTTTCAGCTTCTTCTTTTGTGTCAGCTCCGGATAACAAGTCGTCTACGTACATTTCCTCCTGAATCATCTTGGTAGCTCGGGGATATTGAGAGCGAACATTTTCTGCTAACCAATTCAGAGTACGGATAGCTAAATAGGGAGCGGATGCCGTACCAAAGGTGATTGTTTTGAGTCGATATGTCTTAAGCATGTCACTTGGGTCACTTCGCCAAAGAATTAGCTGATACATTGAATCTCTGTCACTTATCCAGATCTGACGGTACATTTTTTCTATATCGGCTGTAAATGTGTATTTGTATAGCCTCCATCTGAGAATGACATCGATAATATTATTTTGGAGAGTCGGACCTACCATCAGATGATCATTAAGAGAAGTTCCGTCAGATGTTTTGAAGGAAGCATCAAAAACTACCCTTAACTTGGTGGACGAACTGCTCTCTTTTATAACCGCATGGTGTGGCAGGAAGTAATGAGGAATACTCTCCAAAGAGTCTTCGTTTTTAACTTCACTCATGTGACCCAAACGTAAGTAATCCTGTATACAGGCAGTATAATCCATTTTAAGCTCTTTGTTTTTCAATAGACGTCCCTCCAACTGCTTAAAACGTTGTAGCGCGCCTTCTTTAGATCTTCCTAGCAGGGGTCGTACATTTCCTTTGAAGGGAAGGGCGACTTCACATCGACCGTCTGCTAAGCGTTTGACATTATGCAAGAAATGATCCTCACACACAATATTTTCAGGGGTTTCTGGAACTAGAAATGGAGCTTCTTCCAACTCCCAAAATTTTTGCATGCTTGCGTCCAATGTGCAGGTTTGATGAAAAGTTTTTATCGGTTGAGACAAAAATGGTACTCGTCCAAAGAGAATCCATCCCAGCTTGGTGTTTTGTGCAACTGGTAAATTGACATCATCTGACCTAACCAAGTCCGGCAAGAGAACATCGGCTAACACGTCACTTCCCAATAACAGATCAACTTTGGCTGGCTTAAAAAATGAAGGGTCGGCTAAGCTCAAGCCATCGAGGTGCTTCCAATCGACTACTGGAAGAGTGCGGGCCGGGATATGCCCAGACAGCGACTTATACACAAGGGCTTGTGTGGCGATTTTAAAGGCCGAATGGTGAGAGGCAATCGTTATGTCAACGACCTTTCTACATGTGCCGCTTCTGACCATACCTAGCCCGGACACCTCGACGAAAGTTGGTTTATGATTAATACGGAGCAATTGAACTGCTGACTCGGTGATGAAGGAGGCCTCAGATCCCGAATCAAGCAACGCCCGGAGCGAAACAACCTGTCCTGATGACCCACCTACTTTTACAATTGCTGTGGCCAACATTACTTGGGTACTCGTATGTGGCATAGAGTGGTATGTATTAAGAGACAAGCTGCAACAAGGCTGCTCTTCATTTGTCGGTTGCACAATCCGACGTTGAGTTGTGGATGAAGATGGACCAGACTGTTCTATATTGTGTGGCTTAAAACTTGGAGCTTCGGGATTGATTGCTGAGGTGAGAACATTTGTATTTTGTGAACCCTTTTGTATATTTTGTTGATGTGACGAGTTTTGATTATGGTTTGACGTATTACAAGAGTGAGACGGATGAGTGTTATGTGAAGAATTATGCAAAAGGGAGTGGTGTGGTTGTTGACAATAATAACATCTACGAGTACTTGGACAATTAGCGGACGAATGACTATATGCTAAGCAATTTTTACACAGACCTAGTCTACCTATACTTTGACAGCGGTCATTAATGCTCATTTTTAGAAAACGGTTGCAGCGACGGATGGCATGTTGACCTTTATTACAAAGCTTACAGGAATACTTTGGTGTATTTGCTTGCGCGTGGAGAGAATTACGTAGAAGTCCCTTTTTTGGTGGCTCAGAAGATATCTTTCCCTGTTGGTAAGAAACTGCCTCCAGAGTGCGGAACCTTGATTCGAGGAATTGTTTAAATTCCGCAAGCGTCGGTAGCTCCTTGGTATTCTCCTTTGACCCCAATTTCTCTTCCCACAGCTGCTGCGTTTTCGTCGGTAATTTTTGTAAAAGTACATAAATTAACACCACATCCCAGTGTTCTACTGGCACCTTTAAGTTACTCAAGCTATGAATGATTTCGGTAGACGTATCCAACAATTCCTTTATCGCTTCAGATCGCTCCTGGGTTATTGAAGGCTGATTGAAAAGACACTTCATTTGTGTGTTGACGAGGAAGCGTTGGTGGTCGTACCTATCTTCCAAAATATTCCACGCCTTTGTATAATTTCCATTGGAAATGGATAAATGTGACAAAATTTTGTCTGCTTCGCCTGACACACTGGTTTTTAGATAGTGCATTTTCTGAATTTCAGACAACGACGTATTCTGATGGACAAGCGAAAGAAAGAGGTCACGAAATCCACGCCAGGATTCATACTTCCCCGAGAAAACAGGCACTGGAATGTGCGTCAATTTAAAATCTGCATCCTGAGACGGCTTTAAGTCCCTTGACTCTGCCTTCGTGACATCACTCTGGGTTTCTTTTGCCTTGACTTTGTCCATGGCATCAAGAAGAGATGCTCTGTAATCTAAATACAACTCGCGCAATCTATCATACACTTCCTCTATTTTAGAACAATCACTATCCTCATCCTGACTATCTACCAAATGTTCGTACACTTTTTCAGCATTTTCCATTGTTTCTTTCAGCAAAAGCAAACGACCCGACAAGTAGTTTGCCGTTCGAGTACTGGATCCCCTTTTGCCGAAATTTTCAATATCTTTTTCCAAGCGGGTAAGTACGCGACTTAACTTATTTGGATTCATAATTTAAAATTATATCTTATATCCAGACACACAGAAGAAATAATACAAGAAGTGATGTACTTACTTGCAAATTCGGATCGGTTGCAAATTCCTGGGATTTCGAATCCGTTCCTTCAAATCGTTTGATGAGTTCTTCAGATGACGGCGGCACACAAAAAAAGGCAGCAAAATTCACCAAATCCTATATAGATTGTATAAAATCCAATGCGTAAACTCCAGCACACAAATTGCACACAAAAAGCAGTGATATTACAACAAAAAGGTTGTGTAGTGTCGAATTAAATTTCTTAAAAATCCGGCTCGAAGGACCAAAATGTTCGACTTTGAACTTAAAAAATTCGTGTTATCTACCGGTTTTAATTTTAAGAAGAAATTCTGTTAATTTTGCGGAGATAAAGTACTGTCTTTTTAAAACGTTATAAATTGATTCATTTATTATTTAAAACTGCTCTGCGTTATATACAAATTTTTTTTGTTTACAAAGGTATAATAGTGTTGACAGCTGATTATAATTTGGAGGTGTGCTTGATGCATACGATCATATAATTGGTGACGTCATGCGGTTCGTTGATTGTGAACTCAACACTTCGAAAGGACTGTTGAAATATTATATCAACTGCAATAGGGTAGAGCGCGACAACGTCATTGTCAAAAAAAAAGAAGAAAAGTCAAGTGACAGCTAAAAAACATATACATATGTTGAATTTGGAATAATTTATGGGGGAAGGGAGGAGGTAGGTACCAATTTTATGTAATGCTATTTAGAAGATATAAGGAATGAAATGCTTTATGATTGTTGTTGAATGGAGTTATAAGATTTCAAGACTAAATATTTAATTTATTTAAGTCTGAAGCTAAAACAAAAAGTTTTTTGAGAAAATAGAAGTACAAAATTTGGGTTTTTTTATTTTTTACTTTTGACAAATACTGTCTTAACTCAAAAGCAATTACCTAACAATGGATTTGTGTGTCGCGTTGCGATTTGTAGTAGAAAAAGACAATGTGTGTGTGAGTGTGAAAGTTTGAGAGCAGCGGTATGAGTAGACAAAATTTCATTTTATTGTTGAAAAGTCAGCAGCTTGTAAAAAATAACAAAAATTGTACTGCAACAACTGTTTGCAAAGCAATCAAATGTTTTCAAACGAATTTATTTTAAAAAAAAATTTTGAAATGTCACGAAAAGCTGAATGCAGCTGAAAAGTGTAATTTGATATTTCAATGAGTTTTCATCCCCAGCCCAGTTTGGTGCCTAGCGGCATCTATATCTCAAATCTACAACTGGACACTTACTTTCCCTCACCACTCACCTTTATCGTTCAGGTTGTAGTCTATTCTATAGTATTTATGTGGTATTCGATTGGGAGCTCTTAGAGCACTTTTTTTGCTCTCAGATCACTTTTTATATTCGTTTGGTAAAAAAATGCAATCTTTTTCAGATTTCAGAGCACTTTTGCGAGTCCGGATTTTTTCTCAGAGTTGCTTCAGATTTACCAATACACATCTACATCTGATTTGACATTTCGCCTACAAAGAAAATATTCACAAAAAAAAAATGTACCTAAACACAATTTGGCAGCTACTCTACTAACAGCAACAAAACACAGTCAGATTACTTCTTGTGTTCGATTTGCCACACGAAATCTGAAATCTGGGAAATAAGTGTTACCATATTAAAAGACAATGTGTGTTCGAAGTTGTGGAGGCTAATTGTTTTTGGAAACCATTTTGTCAAATGAAATAGGTGCTACAAAGCCAGACTATATTTACTTATCAGTACGGACATGGATGGATGAATATTTTTGCGAATTTGTGTCTTTTTTCGCTATTTGTCTAAAGTAAAAAATAAAAAAACCCAAATTTTGTACTTCTATTTTCTCAAAAAACTTTTTGTTTTAGCTTCAGACTTAAATAAATTAAATATTTAGTCTTGAAATCTTATAACTCCATTCAACAACAATCATAAAGCATTTCATTCCTTATATCTTCTAAATAGCATTACATAAAATTGGTACCTACCTCCTCCCTTCCCCCATAAATTATTCCAAATTCAACATAATGTATATGTTTTTTAGCTGTCACTTTACTTTTCTTCTTTTTTTTGACAATGACGTTGTTGCGCTCAACCCTATTGCAGTTGATATAATATTTCAACAGTCCTTTCGAAGAAATTTCGGAATTGTTCCAGATAGTTTGAAATTATTACATTACTAGACACAAACCTCGTTTAGTAAAGTTACCGCGGAAAAATGTTTATAAATAACAATTTCAGGTAAGCCACATATAGAGGCTGCGTTAATCTTTACGCGATGTTTAAATGAACAACATCAGGTTTTTTTTTTAGCTTTGATCTCAGCAAAGCAGAGTAAGGTACGATTTTCAGCACGCGATTACAACAACTATTGTGAGTCTCGAGTGTCAAGTAGAGCGTAATTGTTGTAATTGCAGGCCAATCGTAGAGGCGTTGTAAGGGAATCTAATAAATGGCTGTAGACTTGAGAAACATAAAACTCGAAAGAATACTAGTTTGATGGTAACACTATCCACTACAGTTGAGTGATGCGATTATTGGCTCTCAGCTGCGGAGTAAAGATATAGATGGCGCCAGGTGGAGTTTGGCTCCATTTTTAATCAGCCGGTACATGAATGAATATTTCGAAGTTAAATGCAATGCATACGTTCAGGGCTGGCTAAATTTGACCATATGGGTATTGCACACTTTCAGGATTTATACGAATTGCTGGAAATGATTTACAACAGTCCAAATCTGATGCATACTTTGTGGGTTACCAAGTTATTCAGGACTCAAAGTTTTTCTCGAAAAATTTTTTTTGCCAAATTGAAATTGTTAGCTTTTGACACATTTAACGAAGAGCAACTAATTATTTGATGAATTGGGTTAATAGCTAATGAATACACGCTTCTAATGAGCTATGTAGCATAGTAGGATTCGAACGGGGTATATGACTTTTTTCAAATTTCCTAATTTTTTTTTCGTACTAGGGGTACATTTGGTTTTTTTTTGCCAAATTGAAATTGTTAGCATTTGACACATTTAACGAAGAGCAACTAATTATTTGATGAATTGGGTTAATAGCTAATGAATACACGCTTCTAATGAGCTATGTGGCATAGTAGGATTCGAACGGGGTATATAACTTTTTTCAAATTTCCTAATTTTTTTTTCGTACTAGGGGTACATTTGGTTTTTTTTTGCCAAATTGAAATTGTTAGCTTTTGACACATTTAACGAAGAGCAACTAATTATTTGATGAATTGGGTCAATAGCTAATGAATACACGCTTCTAATGAGCTATGTGGCATAGAAGGATTCGAACGGGGTATATGACTTTTAGTTTTTTGAACATTTTTGTTTTTGTATTTTTAGCTAACTTTTTTGGTGGTAAAATAAACTTTTTACTTTTTGCCTCGTTTAGAGAAGAGCAAAAAATCATTTTATTATATGTGTTGATAGGCAATGAACAAACGCTTCTTTTGATCTATATGGATTAGTAGAATTGTAACGGAATCTATTTTTTTTAATTTTTCAAAGTGTTTGTTTTTGGTGGTTTTATTTTACTGTTTTTGGCCCATTTAGAGAAGAGCGACAAAATAGTTGATTGAAGCGGGTAGTAGCCTACAAATATACGCTTCTTTTAAGATATGTGGCGTAGTAAAATTCGAATTGTTTAATTTTTTAATATTTTTTTTGGTTTTCCTTGAAAAACAAAAGAGTTTTATAGCGAACTGACCGTTACAAAAAAACGCAAATTTGAAATTGTGGGCGAACGGCTAGTCCGATCGAAAAAAAAAGTACATTTTCCCAGAGCAATTAAATCAGTGATTGGTATGCGCTAAAAAAATCCTTCAAAAGCCAATGTGGCGGTTCCAGCTTTACCGGTAAGCTAAGACCGCCACAAAATCTCCCACTTCCCGAAGAGCAAAAAAATCAAGAATAGAGCAATTAAATAGCAATTTAATAGCAATTAAATCCCATGTAGTTTGTTTTTCGAAATTCGAATGTGGCGGTTCCAGCTTTACCCATGTGGCCATAAGTGTTGAACAAAAAAAATTTATTTATTTATTTATTTAAAATTTATTTGTTCTTAAAACCACAAAACTCGAAAGTTCTCTGACAAAATCCAAAGAGAAAAGTAGGGTTTCTCATGCACAGACACAGAACAATACAAATGCAATTGGGGTTGATCTTGATGGTGAGCAGTGTTGCCAGAATTTTAAAACGCTGAATGATAAATCGAAAATAAAAAAAACTTTTCAAAACAGTCCGAAAATGAATGTGCGCGAGTGGATAGCGCGGAAATTTCTCGTTTAGCGAAAGTTTGGTTGGTGTTTTTTTTTTTGTTAGGAGGTAGGTAAAAAAATTTAAAATGACGGATGAAAAACTGTAAAACGTAGTATATTTTGACAGCTGCCACACTCTGGCAGACAATAAATCCCGTGAAACACATCGAGTTGAGATTAACAGAAATATACCGTATGTGAACACAGAGATGGTTTCGGGTCATCATTTATGGAAACTATTTATATTAGTTGCTGAATTGGCTGAATTTTTAAGAAAGGGATTTAAGAAAACCCAAGTACGGGATTGTATTAAAAACACTTGTGCTCTCCTAAATATAAATTTTGGTTTTTGCAAAATTATTCAAACAAAATTGAAACAAATATTAAAAAGTTTGGTTCGAAAAGTACTTCTTTTAAAATAAACATTTTAAAAACTAAAAACTGAACTAAATACTGTTCAGGGTCCACTACCTACCGTTTTAATTTTTATCCGCACCAAATAGGTATAGGAATTTCGAGATATGAACATTTTTTTTAAGTGACGTTTTTGGGGATTCGAATTGTCACGTTTTGAAACATCCCTATAACTCCAGGTTTGGGTCAAAATCAGTATGCCCGTTTTCTAGGTAGGTAGACTCTAGAAAATTTAATTTTTCAAAAATTCATTCTACGATAAATTAGCGAAAAACTGAGTTTTTTTTTTCAATTAAGAAATTACCATAAAACCTTAGGAATGCATTTTTGTTTCAATCGTATGGACCATTTTCGAGATATGTCAAATTTTCAAAAATGTCGTTATTCGATTAGTTTTTTTTTAGTGGGAAACTGGGTATAGGTAGGTAGGTAAATGGGTGCTCTTGTGGCGACTATGCCACAGCTTCACTTAGACCATCAGTTGGGTCCATTGTGTCCAGTTACGGGAACCATCCAGTGTGACCTGTTGAAAGACAAGAAAGAAGACCGCTTTTCATATTGGAGCCACATAGATTAGTATGAATCTCATGGGTTCTTAAAACTCCGTTGTAACATGACCCTCTAGTACCTCCTACGAGTAGCCAATGATATGAAGTCTGTTTATCTACTGGAACCACCCGGATTTAAGTATGAATCTCAGGAGAACTTTGAGATCAGCATTCTTCAAATCATCTAGGTCGTCGAAGAAGTAACTGTTGAGAATCCTATGTCTGCTGTTCTTGAGGGCTGGGCATTCGCAAAGTAGGTGGCGAACAGATTCTATTTCTTCAACTTCCCTACAGCTTCTGCAGAAGTCCTTATGCAGTATCCCAAGCCTTCCCGCATATGCGCCTATCGCACAGTGTCCAGTAATGACCCCCGTGAGTATGCGAATCTCTTTGCGGTTTAATCCGATCATACATTTAGATCTCTTTTTGCTCACCTCTGGCCATAGTTCTCTTGTATGCCTGCAGGTAGTGAGATTGGTCCAACGTAGGTTAGTTCTACTCCAGGATTCAATGTCAATCATCCTCGTGCTTAACGGAGTTCTTAGTGATTTTAGGGCCATACATGCAAGCATCTTAGACCCGTCTCTTGCAAGCTCGTCCGCATGTTCATTACCTGGAATATCCATATGCCCTGGTACCCAGCATACGGTCACCGCGTTGGCTTGTGATATTTCATCCAGATATTTCTTGCAGCGACTTACTGCCCTTGACTTCACCACGACAGACTCCATGGCTTTTATGGCCGCTTGGCTGTCCGAATAAATAGTGATTTGTTTGCCGACAATGTGCCGTCTCTTAAGGTCTTTCGCCGCTTGGGTGATAGCGGCTACCTCTGCTTGAAATACACTGCAATCATCGCTGATTCTGAATGATTTTCGCAGGTCAGTGTTTCGCTGAAGATGCCCGCGCCTGTACCGATATCCATCTTAGAACCGTCGGTATATACGGCTAACTCCTCTTCTACTGTTACTTCTTTGTTCACCCATTCGCTTCTGTTTGGAATTCTGGTATTGAATCTCCTCCCAAAAAAGAGGGTGGAGGGAATGTAGTCAGTAGTCACCCCTCCTTCGTCGCGTCCCACTGGCTTTCAATGGCGGCGTGGCCATAGGGTGTAGATGACCACAGTCCAGATTCTCTTAACCTGATTGCGGTCTTGACCGCCTTGCTGCTGCAGTAGATGTCAAGAGGGGTGAGGTTTAGCATCACCTCCATAGAGCTGCGGTGGGAGTGGTCCGTAGGGAACCCGCAATCCCGATGCATGCTGCCCTTATAACTTGTTATCCTCGCCAACATATGTTCAAATATCAATTTCAAATCGTTGCAGCCGTTTTCGAAAAAAATAAACCTGTCTAACACCGTTAGATGGAAAGTACCATTGATATTGAGGTTAACATGCAGAGTAATTGAGTGTCCCAAAACTGTGTGCCCACAAATTTCAAATCCAAACAAAAAACTGTTCAGCCGTTTAGGTAGCGATCATCTTTTTTTAACTCCTCTATTTTGGAAATGTCAGCACTGATTACCATCTTCAGTTCGAAATTGTGTACGAAAACAATTTATTTCTCTTACTTCGTATACGAGAAAGTAAACGATCTTGTTCCTCACATATTTCAACTAACGCCGGTAAATAATTTAAAACAAATTTAAAAGAAAAACACTTTCGATAACGCAAATCAGTCAACAGTTCAAAACGATTATGTGCATCAGTATTGGTTCCCACCAGTATTTGTTCCCAGGTTATTATATTATGAGTAATTTTATGTGTAACCAAGACCAATAATAGATTAGAGGTAAATTTCAATAGAGAAACTTATACAACTAGAGATTTAAAGTATAAATCAAAGAATAACAACTGCTGCGGTACCAAACCTTGCCAGCGACTGTTAGGAAGGTGAAGTCGAATTCCGCAATAAAACTGTTGATGGAACAACGACTTTTTGTTACGAGATCCTTGAAATGCTTGCCATTTCGAGCAACGCCAATAATATTGCAGTCAATTTTCAATACTTACTTCTCTTGGAAATACTTTTTCGTTTTTCGCTTGCCAGGAAGTGAATTAGAATGGAATTCCGAGAATTTTAAAAAAAAACCTGTGCACTTTTCTCTAAATCGTGTAAATTCTTTTTTACTCCAAGCTTGATATAAATCGCAACTAAAAAAACCGTTTTCCAAATGAAAAGCGCAAATCCAAAGACACATTTAACAAGAGCTCATTTTTATTGCCACTAAATATACAAGTCCAGTCATACATTTCAGCTCACAAGACATTTCCTGATTTGCCATAAATTTTCGGTGCCTTTTTGACTTCGTGTTTCCATGGCTCCTTTCCCGCCATACAAATACTCGTTGTAAAACACGTTCTTCAGGTAACAGCTATCACCGGCCAATTCTATGTTCCACGACATGTGTTGCTCAAAGGGAAATAATGGCCCAAGGTATACTTTATGGAAACTCTCATTGGCAGTACTTCCGTATACAAAAATATAAAAATTCACCATGCTTGTACTTTGAAATGCGAATACATCCTTCTTCCTGCTTACTTTAAAATGCTCACAATGTGCACCGGTATCCATACGCACACAATTATGAGTCGCCACGAACCACAAACAAATTTCCGACTCGAAAAACAGATTTTTAGCGCACGCAGGAAGGCTGTCCAGCATTTTGTTGAAGTTGTCCTTTATAGGGGTCGCTAAGCTGGCGAACTCGGTTCGATTTTGAAGTTTACTCAAAGCTGATGTCATGTTCAGGACAATGCTGGTGTTGAGGTCATCGGAAGCTTTGATTTTTTGAAAAAGCGCATTGATACCCAAAACTGCCTGCGGAATGTTTTCGTTTCTAACAATGAGTGCAAGAATCTCCTCACGATCAACGGTGTTGTAGGTCCGCTCAATCACTTCTTCTACAACTTCGGCATAGACCTTGGGTTCTACATCATTGAGTTTCGCAATCAATGAGTTCAAATCCACTATCCCCTTGTCGTAGCCGCCCTCCAAGATACTGATAAGAAATTCCGTAACGAACGCCTTAAATACATCTGGGAATGATTTGGGGCGTCGAACTAACTGATGAGTAAAACGGTTTTTTTCCTCTTTTTGCGCCTCAGTTGGTGGTGGTTCACTGGAGGCAGTTGCATTAGCCAGAGCATCCGCTAAAGGGATGCCAGCAGTGCCGTTTGCTAGATTCTCTTCCACTTTGCCGATGCGCAGTTTGAGGTCTGCCAAGTTTTCCAAGTTGATGACCCCGGTGAGGACTCCCACAAGAGCGTTATTTCCGACAATAACAACACCAGGTCTGACGGCAGAGATATTCCAAAACAGCGATAAACAACCGAGAAGCAAATGTGAACGCATTCTGCAAAATACACCCTGCGTACTACGAGATAACAACCGACCGACTGAGTGTGATTTGCGAACGGTGCCAGCTTTAATATCAAAAATTTTTTTCTATGTGTGTTTGTGTAAGTTATCACCCAAAAGATTGGGTTTTTGGACAAATGACCCCGAACATGCATGCGATCCCATTGAACCAAACACCCGAATCAGCAGTTCCCACAAGCCGCAATCAGCAGTTCATAAAAATATATTTTTCGGCATTTAAACTTGCAAAACCATAATTTGTACATGACAGAAGTTGTGACAAAAGTGTGCATAAGAAGATAAATCTACGGAAATTCATCTTTCCCCAAGTTCATTCGGTTTTGAAATAAAGCCACAAACGGTGCGATCCAAAAACCGTGTAGCCTTTGGTCTGACAAATGAAATGTCACAAAAACTTTATTTAAATTGACGATTTATTATTCTACTTTATTTAAGCTTTTGAGTTGAATTTAATATAATTTACCACGCGCCGCGCCAACCACCAGTTGATAGGAGAAGAACCCAAAAGGAAAAAAAGAACGCACCCGAGCGCGAATTAAAACACTTGTTTCTTACTTTTAAAATTAAACAATATTTATTTGGAACTATGTCCTTTATTATTGAAATACTTTTTACTAATTCTAAAAGGAGCTTAAGGCTACTATGTAGTTACAATAAGACTGTTGATAAATTCATCATACAGTCGTATTTATATACTTTTCTTATCTATCTACAAGGAGACCCAAGCGTACAATCGTCTTGCTTGATAATGAAGAAGAGATAATATTCCAACATTGTATACAAACGATATTATCTCTTTTACATATGTTATCATTGTAGCGTTGTGTGCAAGACTGTACTAGAGACTAAAGATATCATTGAATACAAATAATGTTATCTTTTTTCTCAATATGTTTTGCTATGGATACTTAACTCCCCCCCTTGTTAAACGAAATCGTCCCGATTTTTCGACGCTATTTTTAACATTTCTCTTTCATAAGTTTTGTTATATGCGTCAATCTTTTTTTGTTTTTGACGATCTGTTATACATTGTATAGTTTTTATCATTACGTACGTAAATGCTAGAATAACAATCAGTGTTACAATTGTGTATATAGTTGATAATATCGGTTTTTCTTCAAAAGGAATAATTAGTTTTTTTAAAGTATCTATGTTATCGAATTTGTACATTGTATCTTCTTTAATTATTTGGTCGATGTAAGACTCTGAATTATGATTTCTTAATATAACTTCTTTAATTTGCTTATGCATGTTTTTGTATATTTTATCGTCTAGATTTATAGTATTTTCATAAGTAACTAAGTTTATACCATTAATTGTTTGATTATTTAACTTATGCTTACCGCTTAATAACATAACACCGGATTCAATTTCTAAGTCGTAATCGTATTCTTGTTTAATGTTGCATTTTGAAGTTATATTCTTTAAAAGTGGAATAAGACAATTTTCTTCTTCAAAGTTAATTTCACAAATGTTTTTACTTAGATGATTTTGACAATTTCTTGTTCTTAAATAAGTTTGGTTACATAAGGCAATTGTTTTATCTGTAATGATTTTTCCATTTTGAACTCGTGTCTGTTGTCGTCGAATTTGTGTGTTTTTTTTCTCCACATATACACTTTCACTGAATTGCTTTGCTGCTTCGTACGAAGAAGCTATATTTGTACCTGCTATGCTAGGTAATTCTTGTAACCGGTAACGCGAGTGTTCTGTTTATACTAGATTTCACTACTTGTTCCCGAGGTCCGCTCGATTGAAGTTAAAAAGTATATTTAACCTCCTGGCAGGATCGCCAATTAAAACACTTGTTTCTTACTTTTAAAATTAAACAATATTTATTTGGAACTATGTCCTTTATTATTGAAATACTTTTTACTAATTCTAAAAGGAGCTTAAGGCTACTATGTAGTTACAATAAGACTGTTGATAAATTCATCATACAGTCGTATTTATATACTTTTCTTATCTATCTACAAGGAGACCCAAGCGTACAATCGTCTTGCTTGATAATGAAGAAGAGATAATATTCCAACATTGTATACAAACGATATTATCTCTTTTACATATGTTATCATTGTAGCGTTGTGTGCAAGACTGTACTAGAGACTAAAGATATCATTGAATACAAATAATGTTATCTTTTTTCTCAATATGTTTTGCTATGGATACTTAACTCCCCCCCTTGTTAAACGAAATCGTCCCGATTTTTCGACGCTATTTTTAACATTTCTCTTTCATAAGTTTTGTTATATGCGTCAATCTTTTTTTGTTTTTGACGATCTGTTATACATTGTATAGTTTTTATCATTACGTACGTAAATGCTAGAATAACAATCAGTGTTACAATTGTGTATATAGTTGATAATATCGGTTTTTCTTCAAAAGGAATAATTAGTTTTTTTAAAGTATCTATGTTATCGAATTTGTACATTGTATCTTCTTTAATTATTTGGTCGATGTAAGACTCTGAATTATGATTTCTTAATATAACTTCTTTAATTTGCTTATGCATGTTTTTGTATATTTTATCGTCTAGATTTATAGTATTTTCATAAGTAACTAAGTTTATACCATTAATTGTTTGATTATTTAACTTATGCTTACCGCTTAATAACATAACACCGGATTCAATTTCTAAGTCGTAATCGTATTCTTGTTTAATGTTGCATTTTGAAGTTATATTCTTTAAAAGTGGAATAAGACAATTTTCTTCTTCAAAGTTAATTTCACAAATGTTTTTACTTAGATGATTTTGACAATTTCTTGTTCTTAAATAAGTTTGGTTACATAAGGCAATTGTTTTATCTGTAATGATTTTTCCATTTTGAACTCGTGTCTGTTGTCGTCGAATTTGTGTGTTTTTTTTCTCCACATATACACTTTCACTGAATTGCTTTGCTGCTTCGTACGAAGAAGCTATATTTGTACCTGCTATGCTAGGTAATTCTTGTAACCGGTAACGCGAGTGTTCTGTTTATACTAGATTTCACTACTTGTTCCCGAGGTCCGCTCGATTGAAGTTAAAAAGTATATTTAACCTCCTGGCAGGATCGCCAATTAAAACACTTGTTTCTTACTTTTAAAATTAAACAATATTTATTTGGAACTATGTCCTTTATTATTGAAATACTTTTTACTAATTCTAAAAGGAGCTTAAGGCTACTATGTAGTTACAATAAGACTGTTGATAAATTCATCATACAGTCGTATTTATATACTTTTCTTATCTATCTACAAGGAGACCCAAGCGTACAATCGTCTTGCTTGATAATGAAGAAGAGATAATATTCCAACATTGTATACAAACGATATTATCTCTTTTACATATGTTATCATTGTAGCGTTGTGTGCAAGACTGTACTAGAGACTAAAGATATCATTGAATACAAATAATGTTATCTTTTTTCTCAATATGTTTTGCTATGGATACTTAACTCGCGCTGTCATATTTATCGAAAAACAAAACCGGAAGGCAGTGACCGCGAAAGGCTAGTTTGTTTGTGATAACTTGCACCGGTCAGTGCGACTAAACAATTGATGGCACTTCGGATGATGATAGGAGCTTTAAGTCCAAGAGGCTGCCTGTATCAGTGTTGCCATTCTGACCGGATTCTGGTCATATCTGACCGAAATCTATTCCCTCTGACCGGAGAAAATTTTAAAATCCGGTCTAACCGATTTCTAACCGGAACTTAAAAGTTCTTTAACCGGAAACACCTTATTTGACCTGAAAAATCATTTTGTTCTATGACTAGACATAAAGGATAGATTTCTAAAGGGTTTTTCAACAGGGACGCTACAAAAGTAGAGCGACAGGGACAGCAAACGACGCCGAATTTCTTGCCGCTCTTTTATTAAAATTTACTACCGAAATTCGGAGTCAGTGGCCTCAACGTTAAGAGCGCTACGTCCAATTTATGGTCGTCATAATCGTCCTAGCAGATCAACAATTGAGCGTCTAGTGGAAAAATTTGCATCCACAGGCACAGTACAAAATGTTCCCGTGTCAGTGAGACAATGAAGTGCCCGTAGTGTCGAGAATATTGCTGCCGCTGAGGCTTCAGTTGAAGAAAGCACAAATGTGTCTCTCACACGTCGTTCTCAAGCGCTGGGCATCTCTGTAACGTCGCAAGAACTGAAGCCGCTTGACCACCAGAAGCGTCGTATGTTCGGGAATTGGGCTGAGCAACTACTTGAAAATGATTCGGATTTTCATCGAAAAATCATCTTCAGCGATGAGGCTCATTTCTGGCTGAATGGCTTCGTCAATAAACAAAATATGCGGTATTGGTCAGGCAGCGATCCACACGTACTCCATGAGTCATCATTGCATCCCGAAAAAACTACGGTTTGGTGTGGTTTATGGGCCGGCGGCGTCATTGGGCCGTACTTCTTCCGTGATGATCAAGACCGGCACGTTACTGTGAATGGGAATCGCTACCGTTCAATGATAACCGAATATTTTTGGCCCCAATCAATTTATTGGAAACCAAGTTTGGAGAACGTGTTATCTCACGAAATGGTCCAGTCGCTTGGCCGCCTCGGTCGTGCGATTTGACGCCGTTAGACTATTTCCTGAGGGGCTAAGTCCAACAAGCCAGCGACGATTGATGAACTTCGTACGAATATCGAACGTGAAATTGCAGCAGTATCGGCCGATTTATGCTTGAAAACCGTCGAAAATTGGGTTCAGCGTCTGGACTTCTGCAAGCGTGCCCGTGGTGGCCATGCAAAAGAAATCGAGTTCCATACATAATGCCATCGAACGTTCTTTCACAGGAATAAAGAATTTCATTGATATCCAAAACCGTTTTTGTTTTATTTTAAAAAAAAAATTTGGAGCGCTCTTATTGAAAAACCCTTTGTATACATGAATGATGTACGAGGTGGTCCTTTCAGTTCGTTGTCCTGGGTGTGTAATTTGATGACATGAATTAAATATTACCCCAAGTCTGCCGCTTTCAATGTATATTCAATCGGCATCAAACAAGCTAAATGAATCTTTTGGGTGGGATGTACAAACCCATCGTCTTGGCCCTGTGCCCCTTGGGCGGGGGATGGTTGTTATCGATGGACTTTATACATTCTGGATACCTATATATATATATATTTTTTTTTTGTAGCGGCCCTGTGAGTGCCAGCGTCAGAGAAAGCGCTGCTACTGCTTCCGTCCGCATCGCAACGAAAATTGGCTGTTTTCACGCTACTCGACCGGTTGGAAATGCGGCTTGCACGCAGACTGGACGGAACTAACCTCATGCGTGGATCAAGAGCTGGACAAAAACGAGGGCGAAACCGCCAAGCGGAGATACTTCTATATTGCACTTCTGCGAGAGCCTATATCGCGGTATATGTCCGAATACCGGCACGTGCGACGCGGTGCAACGTGGAAAGGTTCGAGACACTGGTGCCTGGGGCGTCAAGCGACCGCTGCCGAACTGCCACCATGCTACAAAGGTAATTCGATTATCGATCTTCATTGAATAGAGCTCACAAACTCCTCTTTATTTCCTAGGTAAAGATTGGCTCCATGTCACGCTGGACGACTTTGCCGCCTGTGAGAGTAACCTCGCCGCCAACCGGCAAACACGCATGTTGGCCGACTTGGCTTTGGTGAATTGCTACAACAAGTCATCGATGCCACATCACGAACGTGACCGTGTCATGTTGGCGAGTGCTAAGCGCAATTTAGCCGCCATGGCATACTTTGGACTGACCGAGTTTCAAAAGGTACGTCGCGTCGGTCGCAACCGAATTACACTCGACCATAACCTAAATTTGTTTTGATTTTTGTCAGATGTCGCAGTACATCTTCGAGGAGACATTCAATCTTCGCTTTGCAATACCCTTCGAGCAGCACAATACAACGATCTCAGTGGCAGCTGTCAGCAATCTACGTCCAGACCAAAGGAAACACATCGAGCAGCTAAACGGGCTGGACATGGAGCTGTATACCTTTGCGAAGAATCTACTGTTCCAGAGGTGAGTTGGATTTGTCCATACGCCATGCCATATTTACAATCCCTTTTTCATTTCAGATTCGAGCGACTCAAAGCAAAAGATGCGGACTTTGAAAAGCGCTACGCTAACCTCGGCAACATCAACTACAAACAGGGTGTCACCGAATTCAACTGGGACAGCAATATCGATGAAACTGCCAGCACCGATCACTAGGACAGAGACCAATAGTATTTCACTTGGAATTATGGGCAGCTACATTTTATTTTTCTATTTTTTCAACACTCTCATTTTGTTCAAAATATGTTTTTAATTTATAAATCAAAAGTCCACAAGAACTTATATCGTATACACCGTGTGCAGCTGTATATAGTCATTAGGTTTAGTATTTTATGTGAATTTTACTAACACTTTTAGTATTTGATACCGATTAAGTGAAATAGTATATAAATGACGCACTTAAACAAAGACGTTAAATAAGAAAATTGTAATAAAAAAAAAAAACTAAGTCTGATTTGCATGATGTTGCTGAAAGTAGAAGCGCAGAAGGTGGAATTAATTTTTAAGGCATAACACACATAGGCAACTAGAAACATAAATTAATATCTAAGGAAGGCATCTTGTTAACGGTTATAAATTATCCTCTAGTTCATGCATAGTGCCATAGGGAAAAGTTTTATTTTTCTCATTTCGTTTCAGCACTTGTCATGTTGCAGCTAATGCGAAATATCTTATTTTAGTAGTCATAAAAGAAGAGTGCGCATTTGTCACACAGTATTTTAGCATACCTATGTACATCCCTAATTCAGTTCTGTTCGATTATGGTTCTTCTAAACAGATTCAGTCCGTCGTGGTCTTCAACCATGCGATGATATGTGTACGTATGTGTCGTTTTCGAAGGAAGGACCTTTTTGCTGTGCAAAACGCCTTAAAATGCATGCAAAGAAAAAATTTAGCAAAGCAGTATCCTGTTCGCACGCTTAATTCTTAACTTCATGTAGATGGGCCGATGAAAAGTCTCCCATCATTCGGTACCATTAATCGAAGATAAATTTTCACGTAAAAAACGAAGGAAGAAGTTTGGATTGCGTTTACTATGCATATTTATTTGAGGAACATTTTAGATCGAGAAAGAAAAGAAATTGCAAAGCCGAACAAGTAAAAGTGTTATCATCGGCCTGGCCGATGCTTAGATACCCTCCACTGCATACAAGTCTTTTAAAATTGGTTTTGTATGGGAGGTACCAGAACTACTTGACCGAGATAGCCCATTTTTAATACCAACCTAACGACGGTAAAAGAAGTCCTTTCGCAAAACTTCATTCGAGTAGGTTGTTTCCTTTGGGCGCTATCGTGCTTTCAACAAAAACAGACAGACAGACGGACATGGCTACATCGATTCAGAATGTAATCCTGATTCAGAATATAAATACTTTATGAGGTCTCCGGTGACTCCTTCTTGGCGTTACAAATGTATTGGCAAAGTGAATATACCTTCCTGTGGAGGGTATAAAGACCTTTTATAATGTTAATGGAAAATTCGTTTTTTTAAGCTTCAAATAATCTTACGTCCTTTGCAAACCGACAGTTTGTTTGCCTTTTTCCAAACAGGAATTTATGGACACGAAGCAGCAATGATAATCAATCTTGTTCAATTTTTCTTATACGCTTTGTTTTGGAACGATTCAAATACTGCGACGTCTTTGAAGTTTGAAATTCGAAAATTGTACTGATTACTGTCATGAACAAAAGGTTTTTGTCCCATCTATATGATGTTTATCTGCATTTATCTTTGGTGTGGAAAAACCAAGTGGAGATTAGGGACGCTAAACTTTAGCGCGAGCAGCATACTAGGCTTAAATATCAAGCAGTTCCGTGGAGTATCGAGTATGTTCTATTTTAAATTCATCTACGTGTGGATTCACAGGCGATATTTTTACAGATTCAAAGTGAATTGCTGGAATACCAACTTTTTGCGCACACGGACGAATTGCCTAACAAATTTCGCAATCAACCACAAGATTGTACAAGATTTATGCATTTAAATGGAGTTTTCAGCATGTCAACACGACTGTGCGGTTAGAAATGTGTTTCGGCAGCGTTTGTTATCCATTGAATGTTAAAACTCTACCAAAACTTCAAATTAGCTTACTTACATGTGAAACGCACACGAAGGTGCGAACACTACTTGATCCATGGGCAAATGTGTCAATAAAATTTATATTACAGTGCGCAATGAATCTCTAGTTAATCATATAATCTCAACTCAGCGTTTGCCTTGACTTTCTTTTATTTATTTTTTTTCAAAATTCAGTATTTGTGCCACGCTGACAGAAACTTACTGCTAACCTCCGCGTGGGGGTGGCTATGTTGAGTTGAGTGTTCGGCAGGACAGCACATCAGCATTGGTTGTAGAGAGTTTTCTCTTTATAAGTTGCTTATATTTACAGTACAAAGAAATGGGGTGATCAGGAACCCTATATGTGTTAACGTTATTCATGAACCCTATTGCATTCTAGGGTTAACTACATTTGAAGGCATTTTTAAAATCTATGAGATTGGGCACATTTCGAACGTTAACTCAGCTACGTTGCAGCGTTTTTTATTTCCACAATGAACCATCTTTTGATACACACAAAGATGTTATCTGTTGCACAAGGCGTGCGTCAAGTTAAAAATCGGTTATGCTGTGCAAATACGACAACGATGATGATGGGTCGTTTTATTCTTCATATTTTTGAAGTTCTTGCAGCGTATTCTGAAGTTCCTAAAAGCTTTCTTCCAAAAACTGTTCACTTTCGTAAATGATGCTCCTAAGGGACTAGGTGTACGCGTTATACTCAAGTTCAGGTTCAATTATTGGCAGTGCAATGGCCATCAGATCCACTAAAGAGCGTTTGATTGGTATTGCACACGCAACTAACACGAGCATAAACATGAAAATAGTAGGTCGGGTTATCTGTAGTTCATCACAAAGGTAACTCGCATTGGCAACAAGTGCTCATTTTAAGTTCACGAGGTATTCGATGTCGAGCAGCTACTAGCATTACGTCTTATGATGTATTACTACGGTGACCATTCGTCCTCTTTTTCCCTTCTATGTCCTCTCTAATTTTTATTGAAAGTAAACAATTGTCCTCTTTTTTTCCAAAGTGCCGTCTTTTTTCCCTAAAGACCACTCTCTTTATAAAATCAAATATGCGAAATATTGATTTTCAAAGACCAAGTTAATTCCTTTTATTAGACCAAAAAATTGATAGTTCAAATGTGCTTTAACCACTTTTGACTATGCAGGTATTTTTACCTAAAAATGTCCACCGTATGTATTACCCAGCTTCAACGCGGTTTACAAAAGGTGCAATGGCACCTGTTGGATCAGGTCCGACGTTTCCGAGTGCTGCAGTTAACTCAATATATACTCATATTGGGGAGATCCCTTCTCTGAAATGAAGTCTTTCACTACGGCGTCGGGTTGAAGATTCTCCAGGCTCGTACATTGATTTCCAAACGATTCTGGTTCCATTAATTCGAATCTTCTTTGTACTTATTGTAGACTAGCTGACCCGGCGAACTTCGTTCCGCCCAAATTCGTTAATGAAATGAATATATGTAATCATGCTTATTTTCAGATTCGAACGAATAGTCAATTCTAACGAATGTCTGTATTCGTTCGAATGAACTTTGTGTATTTTGAGATTCGAACGAATAATATTCACTATCGAGAATGTCAGAAAATGAATTTAAATGAATTCAACTTTCGAAATCAGCGGTTGCACATTTTTATTTTATATAGCTGGTACCCGCGACTTCGTCTGCGTACAATTAGTACTTCGAGTAACTGAATTAATATATTTATATCAACAACAGCGCCACTTATCGGGTCCAAAACTATCCTATCTTTTAAGCCAACCTATCAGCCCTACAGCCTACACATTTAAATTCATTGGTATTATACCAAAAGTATTATCCCTAACTTGAGAAATAATTGGTTCGTCATTTAAACTTGCATCCAATTCTTCATCCCCTTCACGTTTTATTTTCACGACAATAAGTAGCGAATGTCATTCTCAGAGGTCCCATCTATCCCTATACCAAAATTGATAAAAATTGGTTTTGCGGTCGTTAAAAGGTAACATTTCAAAGGTAACAATCTTACTTTCGCAGTTAAGTGGATCCCAAATGTTTTATTTGTAAACTAAGTATTAAAAGCCCGTCAGCTTTAGCGTTCCTATCCAATTCCCCCGCTAATTTTGAAAATAAAATTCTCTCTTAGTTTTTCTATCTCTGCTGTGAATTGCAATTCAGCATGACCATTATGGGACTAAAGTTGCGATTTGAAACTTTTTTCGAGAGCCTGGCACAACTTTTTGCTATTTAAACCCTTTTTCAGTTGGAGAAGGCGCTTTAAAAATATTTCAAAAGCTCTTATAACCAAATAAAAACATTTCAAATGTAACGCAGTTGCCTATCACAACTTAATTATAATGTTTAACGAACCAATACTTGTTAAATATATTGTTCACGAATTTGAAAAAAACTATTCTGCTTCAGAAATTACACCTTTTTTTCTCATTGGCCCTTTTTCATACGACTTTTCAGAATGCTGCAACGGTCATACAGTCTGTGTCGGAGTCGCTTGATGAATGAAAGAAAAGTACCTATAGTTTTAACACAACTGCGTAGTTGAAATTGAATGTACCTACTACCTACTAAATGTTCGACTTTTTCAATTGTTAATATTTGAAAAAAACTGAAAATGCAAAAATAAGAAGCAAGAAAATCTCTTTTTTTTTACACTTCATTTGTTAAATTTGGTTGAGCGTGTGAATCGCAAGAGGTAAATATACTACTATAGAAACTACAGAAATAATATAGAGTGCATTGTATTTACACCAACAATAATTCAAACAAATTTATTCACCTATATCGTCTTCAGTTCTTGAATTCTTCAATTCTTTACTGTAGATATCAATGTAGGTAGTATCACAACCCCCAAAAACAAAAACCTTAAACTCAATATACATATTTACGCACGTCATTGGCCATCTGCGCAGTTCCTCAGAAAAACATTGTCGCTGTTGATTACATCCACACTTACCTCGCCTACTTCTCTTTCGTTTCACTTAATCGGAGAAAACTTAACGCAGTTTTTCTTGACATGTACCTATGTGCTTGTGCGATGTGCGCCACCCACCCACCCCAAAGCAGAACAGCGATCAAGAACAACGGTTGCTGATAATTTTCGATTTGAGAAAATAAATTTAGGTTTTTCGTGTTAGATTTTGGGTTGTAGCTTAGCTTCTAGATAACACAGAAAGCTGATTGATGGCTTAAAATAATTACGGAAGTTTTGGCTCTTGTTGGTATTTTGTTTTGTTTCCATTGGTTAAGAATTGTTTGAGTAAAAGCGATAAAAAGGCAGTAAAGTCAGAAAAAAAACACATTTTGGTCAAAAACGCTCCAAAAAAATAGGCATAGCAATGAATGAATAGCCTATGTCCTTCTCCAGATCTTAAGGGACATTTCAAAAAAAATTTCATCGAAATCTGTGCTGTAGTTTTCACGCCAACCGCGTACACATGAAAACAGCTACAGTTTTATTATATGTATAGATTTCCTCCCAATTTCTTTCAAAACAATATGTACCGAAGTGAGCAGCTACCAGACGACCATTTGCGTCCTATGCTGGGTTAAGGAATCGGCCAGACATAGAGGAAAAACCAAGTTTCATTCTCTGTCGCTGAAAATTAAGACAATCTTAGGTCATCCTGTTCTTCTTTGAATGGCTATGGTTACATTCAAAGCAAAGATGAAATGCATAGCAAAGGTCAAGTTTTCGGGTGAAAAACGCATCCATAACCTTCGAATATGAATGCAAAAGCGTCCACTCTTTCAAGTGACTCAAAAAGGACTAAACGTACACAACTACAAATCGAAATCGACAATAAAACAAAAGAAAGAATGAAATCCATTACACATTGAATAATGGAGTTTGTTTCCTGTTCTCTTCCATTTTCGTCCCCCCTTAGTTTCTAATCATACCAACGAAATCAAAAATAATTTATTTTCATCTTATAAACGTGATTTTTGTCTAGCATTTATTTCATAAACTTCCTGTTGCATGTTGTTAAATATAAGTTAATATTATAGACTAGTAATTGTAAAATAATCTAATGTACAAACGAATTATGACTTCTTCAAGAGTGCAGCTCATATTATATTTAAGTTAAAATTTTACAAAAAATAAATAACAAACTTGATCACAAATCATAATCACCAAAGATTTATATAGGTTTATATGTAGTTGTAAACTAAATACATAAACTAAAAGCAACCGTGTTAAAAGAGAGACAAATTAGCAGCACAAAACAGTACTGGGTGGTTCGAAAATGCAATGAAAGATGTGGTCCTTCAAATGAAATTTAATGTATTATATTATAAACGCAGCATACAATGATATCAAAATATTGATGTCGTTCGACTTTTGATTGTTTTTAAATTCAAAGTTAGCTTCAAAAGAGGTGAACATTAAAACTGATTACTTGTCAACCTTCTAACTGAAAAAGAATGAACTAAAAACCAAAGTTTGTCTTATTGTTTTCGTTCCACCCTCTAAAAGACAAGCACTAGTTGCAGCCGACTGAAAGAATTAGCACGAACTTGTTTTTCGTGGGAACAGTTACGTAGCCAATGTCCATCGTTAGTATTTTATTTGAAGTACGTGGAAGCGGCAATTCATTTTCGCTCCACTTAAAGACTTGACGCTTTCTCATATTTTTAACTGAAGGTGATTTGAAAACTGTTGCGACTAAGAATGTCTTTGATAACTTCTAGAGAGAACTGCTGTTCCTCTTCAATTTGACTTCTGATTTCAATGATTTGCATAGAAGATTCACCGTAGGCTGAGCCGCGGAATCTATTTCACGCAAGTCCCACTTGTGGTTCTTCGAAAATAAAAGGATTTCCAATAAGAGGTGTTATTGCGAATGACCCGCTATTTCGGTAGCTGCCACTTTTGATGCTTTTAGTCTTTGGCATTTGACAAGTAGAAACTACGCCATTACTAAAAATGGAACGATACGCGCTTCAACAACGCATTGAAATTATTAAAATTCACTACAAAAATGGTGAAAGTCTTGCAGTCACAGTTCGCAAATCTAAAGCATTTTTGGATCGTCGTGAAGCACTTTGTCGGACCGCAATACAGAAATTGGTGGCAAAATTCGAGCTGTTGGGACAAGTTAGTGATGTGAGGAATAAAACCCGTGCACGTCGCTCAAGAACAACTGAGAATATTGCTGTTGTAGCCCAAAGTGTTGAAGAAAACCCAGGTTTGTCCATTCGTTCTTTGGAATTGGGCATTCCACAAACCGTTTTTATGGTCGGAGTTGGAAGGTATTGATCTGCACAACGTTTACTTTCAACAAGACGGCGCTACGTGCCTCACAAGCAACGAAACCATTGATCTTTTAAGGAAAAAGTTTCCGGGCCGTGTTATCTCTCAAGAGGTGATCACAATTGGCCACCGAGATCTTGTGATTTAACACCTTGCGACTTCTTCCTTTGGGGCCACGTGAAAGATAAGGTCTACGCCAACAGCCCAGCGTCGATTCAAGACCTCAAAGATAAAATTCGTGAGGCTATCGAGGACATAGGGCAGCCACTTTGCGATTTGGTTATGGAAAATTTGATGGAAAGGATATGGTCCTGTATGCGTGCTCGTGGTGGCCATTTGGCTGATGTTGTTTTTCATTATTAACGGCATACCTTCCTCCTTATTATGAAATAAACATCCGATCATTTATCTCAAAAAGCGACATTTTTCTTTGAATAGCAAAATAGCACCTCTTATTGGAAAACCCTTTACAAAGAGCGAAACATAAATAAATCACTGCCATTGATACCCAACTATTTGCGTGAGTAAAATAAAATAATTATAACAGTTGCTAGTAGGCAAGCTGCAATATTCCCTCATTTTGACACTTTTTGTCTGTCGAACAACTCAGTTTAGATTCAGCTTAACTTTTCAGACAGCCGCAACTAGTGTAATGTCTAACGCAAAACATACAAAATTTAAACAAAACATATAGAACAACCTACAGTCTTAGTTACCACGCAAACTTATTGACATTTTGATTGTAAATAACCTGTAAATATATAACTAATAATAGTCCTAGATATTAAAATATATTTTTAACACGTAAAACTAAATGAAATTCAGAGAAAAATAAAACAAATCAAACTTGTTACCCAAACAACACATAAAATATATAAAAATTATTACGAATTTACTTAGTTCTCGATTTGTTAGTATTTGTTAATAGATTTATCACTTATTTGTACGCGCTGCCAAAAAAAAAAACAAGAAACAAATAACAATACAGTTGTGTTAAATGGGGAAAAAAAATAAAACAAAATCAAATTATGTTCTTAAAACCAGATTTTAAGTAACTAGTATTAAATTTATTTGTTTTTATCAATAACTACAAAAATGTTACTAACCAAATCACGTGTATAAACAGTTATTTTGTATTTAGTTTTAATGATGACAAAAATAATTCTACCAAACACTGAAGTATTTTTCGTTTTCGATTAGAAATAAATATTTTATGTCGCTTTACAAACATGTTTTATTTGTTGTTCTTTTCTTAACTAGTGCATTCTGTTTTCCAGCAGCTTAAATGTAACCTCGAGGAGGTAAATAAATAGTTTTGTCGAATATTCTAAAGAAAGGGAGCAGATAAACATTGCATAACTTTCAATAAAAAAAAACAGTAAATATCCTACTTCTTAGAGCATATATTCTGAAAATAAAATTAACCAACAAACAAAGAATTGTATAAGCAAACAAATTTAGCACAGTCACTACTATATCAGTAAATAAAAATTAATTACGAAACGAAACGATATACTATTTGCTACAAGAAAAACAACAAACAAACATGGTAATTAACATCAACATTAAATTGTATAAATGAAAGTTATTTTATGTAAGCTTATTGAAAAGTAACGATAATAATAATATATTTTAACAAAAAAAAAGGACCAGACTATTTCTATTATTTCGAAATGAAAAGAATGAAAAGAACTATGCACTAGAGTTCGAAACAACGGCCTGCATACCGTTGTAAATACCTAGGAACCTCTGAGTTTGATCTAGATTTTGAGTTTTGAAATAAATAACTGGCCACTCGACCGACTGACGGACGTGTTTTCCTGGCTGTTACATTGGCGACGAGGACAAAAAAATATTGAAACGGAAAAAGAAATAATGACGGAAGGGACTCGCAAACTATAAACAAAAGAAAAATGGAAATAAATATGATTCTCTGGGTAAAAATAAAATTAAAAATAAAAAGTTATTAGATTTATGCAGTATCCATAGCAAATTATGGGCTTTGTTTGGAAGGAATATTGATTTCGTGTGGACGAGTGACGCATGCATGTGCACATGTTCAATGCGCTGTTTGTGATTTCGATTGGATAAAGCAAATTGAAATAAGAATTTGGTTATGACTCAGTTTTGAGGAAAAGAAAAAGTTCTGAAATTAAATTTGGTTCAATTCGATCGCTTGAATGTGGATTTGTTATGAACGAATTGTGTTGCTTAAATGCAGAGAAATTTTGTCCAATTCGGTCGCATAGGTGGAGATTTGTAAAAAATAAATTACGAGCTTAAATTCAAATTAAATGAACGAAATGCCTGGTGCGAAGAAAATTGTTGAATGTGGAGTGGAATAGCGAAAATGGGTACGTTCATTTGAGAAGCAAGTCGCATGACAAATAGAAGATGGACTTATTGTTGCATTTTTCCAGACCAAAGGTCCAGCAACTGCATGGTACACACGCCTAACCAAAGCCAAAGTTGCATGGTCCATGTCCGAATGTCGCACACTATACCCCACCCAAAGCTGAACGTTGTGCATTTAATGAAAAATTCGAAGAAAATGTTAAGAACCATATAACTCAAAATTGCAAATGGACTGCATTACGCCGAGAGCTATTGAAAAAAGAGGATGCGAACCTTTGTACGATCTTGCGAACGACTAAGATGTTCGAAACAGCCAGGGAGCAGGAGAAAACGTTCTCTGGCGAATCCGCACCGAAGTCGCAACTGGTGGAAGTGAATCGATTTACGCAAAGCCATCGGGGAAGGCAAATCAGTTCAGCGATGTTTAACAGGTTAAAAGCAATCGGTGTGGTTGCAATGGTAATTCCGCAATTAATGTCAAATGTCCAGCTAATGGCAAAGCCTGCAAATAAGTGCAGATCAAATAAACGCTTCCGTCAAGATGACCAGAAGAACGATAGAATGGTAGAACCAATTGATATCAATATTGCGAAGCATGAAGAAAATAACAATGATTTGAATAGAAAAATGAAGAATACTATCAAACATGTTTCACTGAAGAGTATATTTTCAATAAGACCACTGCGGTGAGATATTGTGCGATATCAGCGGAGTCCAAGTAAGCGCAATTATTGATTCGGATTCAATATATAATTTGTTCAGCCAAACAATTTGGGAGAGAATAAAATCGAAAGGTGCCGAAGTAAGGAATCAAGGAAAGAAAACCGGAAAAGTTTTCAAAGCTTATGAAGGTCATGAATTGCCATGGCTCGGTGCATTTGCAGCTGAGAGCAAAGTAAATAACAAGCGTAATTTGTCCGATTTTTACGTCATTAAAGGAGGCGGCAAATTTTTAATTGGACTTGGACATGGCAAATAAGTTTCGGTTCAGTTTTCTGTACAGAAATTATTTTTGTTATGTTTTGTAAAAAAAAGAAGAAGTGATGTAGTATCTAGCAACCTCTGAGTTCGTTTTAGATGTTCGGCCTTACCAATAATCAACTTTAGCCTGGCAGTTTACTCAAAGATTCCATCGCACACTTTCCAAAATTCCTTTGTTTTTTCCTGTTACAGAAGGATGGAGTAATTGTTGAGATACCAAAGAAAGAAAACCGTAAGAACTGCGATAACTGGTGTGGCTTTACCATTTTGTCTGTTTTCCCAAAAAAATTGGCAACGATCATTCTCGAACGGACAAAGGACAGAATCGAAAATATACGCTCAAGAGGCATCAAGCGGGCTATCGTAGAGGTCGGTCTTGTGTCGATCACATAAACAGCCAACAGGTTGCGAAGAGTTCTCGAACAGTCAACCGAGCTTACTTATGCTACTACCCTATGTTCGTAGACTTTGAGAAGACCTTTGACCGAGTCAACCGCGAATGTATATGGAAATCTTTAGAAAGGAGAGGTCTTCCCGCGTTATTAAGGAGACCTGTCAGACAGAAAGATGCTTCGGTTTACATAATGGACAGCTTTCCGACTCTTTCGAAGTGCGACAGGGAGTGAAGCAAGGGGATATTCTGTCGCCGATCCTCCTTTTACTGGCGACAGGCGATGTATTGTCTGCCACTGTAGGTAAATACATCTGAGAGACATCTAATGGAAATGTGTCAATCATGAAATTATTACACACTGGTCACTCAGCACATCAGTGGATTACTCGTTTTATGAGACAGACGCCCATTGAGGTAGTCAAACAATTTAACTATTAACAGTTTTGTGTCCGATCTATGAACTGATCTGACGACTTATTCTGTAGCAGAAAAAGTAAAGCACGCAGCGCCTTTGGAATGTTGTCCTTGGTACAGAACCCTAGTCAAATTTTCCAACGCACCAGGTTAACGCTCTTCGAATCCAACGTGAAATCAATATTGCTGAATGCCCCTGAAACCTTAAAGGTTTCAACCTCTATCTCGAGAAGAATGCAGACATACGTAAACCGCTGCCTGCGATACATTCTGAAGATCCCATAGCCTCAAATTTTATCGAACCAAAAATTGGCGCATACCTACGGTTGTATCAAAATCGAAAAGTGTTGAATGCCAGAATTAGGCAGCGGGAGTAGCGCTGGATTGTCCACACGTTGAAGAGACTAAACGACATCATCCCGAGGCAGTTCTTCGAATCGAATCCTCAAGGTACACGGAGAGTTGGTAGACCAAAAACTGCATATGGAAACAGTCATGTCCGAAGAAGCTACACAGACACAGCTGAAGTGTCTGGCCTCAGATCGAGAAGGATGGAAGGAATTTGTCGCCGCCCTGTAACCCACCCGAGGTTAAATGATTGAAAAAAATTAAAAAGCGCCAGAGCTCGGTCAAAGAGAAAAGAGGGAGAGTGAAAGCTAAAATAAGCTAAGGGTCTGACTCTACTGCACCTCACACCGATTCCGAGAACGGTTGTATCGAGCTATATTCTCGAGGAACTATATCGAATTTACCATGAAATGAAAATATATTCCGTCACGTATTGCCCGTTCATGGATAAGCCGATTAGGCCAGAGGTAGATACTCAGACTATCTTTGACAAAATCGGACTGGATAGGAAGATCTATTTTAAATTTGAAATATTTAATGCGGAAAGAACCACCACCGTGGAGGGCTTTAGGGCTGAAGGCATTTTCTGTCAAAGCGCCAAAAGGAGGAGAGGCCTTTCAATTGTGTAAGTTCTGGTTCATATTCCCCCCGAATTTCATCGATGCAAGCTTGGACTTGGTTGGAAATATAAATGCCTCTGTATATTCGCCCAACAGTGCCCTATGCCCAACAGCATTGGCTCAAAAGCACCGCTGGAAAAACCTGAGGCCCGAATACTTTGGAAGTTAAATTGGATGTAGCGGAGTGAAGCTATTTTCGCACTCTTCGCCTACCTTTGAGTGTGGAAAATAGTAGTCGATCTTTTGACAGATGCATATTATTTAGGTCTTGTGTTGCGTTGGCCGCCTGAGGCTGCTCGCCAGAATCCCATGTGACAGCGGTGTTAATTTGGAACTCAAATGTCAGACGAGTATAGATTATAGTCCAGGGGCATCGAGAGGCCCTTCAACTGCTGTTCCAATCCAAATATCTGTGGATACTGGGAGCTTCTTAAGTCAGTAAAGAACTGACAACACTTCGGGAGAGAGAAGGATGGGACCAACAGCCCTCTAAATACGAGTGTTCACTTATCCTTTTAACTTACCGAGTCTCTGTGCCATTTTGAAGTAAAGGACCATTCAAGCTTACAAAATATTTATTAAGAACCGTATAGCTTACTGAGGTTTCATTAAAACTTAAGATTTATGGATTCGCGCATCAGCCCTTGATATTTTGCGGTCCCTTAGTTTGCTGTTGCTGGTACAGGAGAGGATAAGCTGATGTATAAGCTGAATACGAGCAGTCGGGGCATACTCCTGGTTGTCCCGGTGGTCCACGAGGACCTGATTCGCCTATAAGTAAAGAAAACGATGGAATAATACGTCATATGTAATACAGCAAAGCATTTGAGCTTTACCTGGTCTTCCAGGTTCACCGCGATCTCCGGGTCGTCCAGGCGAACCGTCAATACCCGCCCCATCTAGCCCTGGCGATCCTCGTGGGCCTGGTGGTCCTTCACGACCGACTCCGTCCTCACCCTGGTCACCCTTTTGACCCTCGACACCAGGTGGTCCGGCTGGACCTTGTGATCCTGGAATTCCAGGTATACCAGGGAAGCCTCTATCACCCGCTGAACCCCGAGTACCGGGATCGCCTATTGAAATAAGGAAAGGACGTTTTGACCAAATTACCGAATGAAACAAAACAAATGTACCTCTTGCGCCGGGAGGACCAGGCGGTCCGGGTCTTCCAATGCGGCCTCTACCTGCTGGCCCGGGAGGGCCAACCAAAGTGGACTGGATCTCAGCTATATATTCTGGAAGGACACGCATTAGGGTGACTCACTCATTTGGGAACTTGTACTTACCTCTTACTACGCCCATGCAAATGTCCCGAATTTCACTTTGTTCAAAACGGTAGTTGTCCGTGGAAATGCCTCCCGTCAAGCCGGAAGGGCCGGGAGGACCTGGGGGTCCAGGCGGTCCGGCTGGACCTGGGTAGCCCGGAGCTCCTTGGAAACCTTGCGGCCCTGGTGGACCTTCAGTGCCTCTATCACCGTCTCTACCTCGTTCACCTGGAACACTAGGGCTGGCGGGTGCGACATATCTATTAGGTCGTTCGTCACAAGTACAATAACCGGGAGGACCAGCTGGTCCGGCAATTCCAGGACGACCGTCTGATCCGGAAAAGCCTTGTGCTCCGGGATTGCCAGGTGTTCCCGGAAGACCAGGGCTTCCATCGAATCCTCTTTCGCCTTGGGGTCCAGTCGGGCCAGGTGGTCCGGGCTCTCCTCTTTTACCCTAGAGAACGGACCTTAGTGGCATTTCATAGAAACTCGTTTTACAGCGAAACTTACTGGTGTACCATCAACTCCAGGTGGGCCCTGTAATGCACCCACCGATGAATGTCCATCCGAACTGCCGCTTGGTGGTCCTGGTGGTCCCGGCGGACCAGGCGGACCTCTTTCGCCCTTATGGCCAGTGCTTGCATTGAAAATCCCTCGCTGTAGCTCTTCAATCAACCTGTAGTCGGAGATACTACCAGGCTCTCCTTTGGGCCCTGGTTGCCCTCTTTCTCCGGGATGCCCACTTAGACCGATCAGCCCTGGCCGTCCATCAACTCCGTCTAGACCCGGTCTTCCAGCTGGACCAGGTGGCCCATCAATTCCTGCAAAGCCTGGTGGACCGGGCTGTCCTTCTCTACCGGGTGTACCCGGTTCACCTTTGGAACCCTGGAATGCATAAATGTTAAAGGCTCTTTAATAAGGTCATGGTAAAATTTACTGGCTGTCCAGCTGGCCCCATTATTCCTTGTGGACCCGGAGGTCCAACTGTCGCTCCGTTAATGGAAGACGAACCCGAAATGCCTGGCGTTCCTGGTAGACCCGGTGAGCCGGAAATACCACGCTCGCCCTTTTCGCCCTTCTGGCCACGGCTTTCGTTGAAGAACTGTTGACCGATCTCCCGCATGAACCCAGACGTGGAAATGTCACCGGGCTCGCCCTTTTGTCCACGCTCCCCTTTGTATCCGACAAGTCCCATTGCACCCGGTGCACCCGGTGAGCCTTTTTCACCCTTTTCTACATTGACTCCGAATCGGTTTACATATGAAGAACGTCCTGGAGGTCCTGGCTGTCCCGCCGGACCTGGATAGCCCTATAAAACGCGTGTACCATTAGAAAAGACGTCAAAGCCCCTTACAAAACTTACATCCCGACCCGGTTTACCCGGTGGACCTGCGGGGCACTGTTCCGGGCAAACCCGACTATCTCCGCCCGAAGCCGGAAATATTGGCTTCCGTATGTCCCATCCCTTTTCTGCTGGATCGGGCCCCTTAAACTTTAGATCATACTGCGGCAGCTCCTCGCAAGTGGTGCGGTTCGGTTTCTCAGCATCGCAGCTAAGGACCATCCACTGAACGTCTATCTATTTGAGGAATCAAAAAAGCAATCATACACAGAAACGTTCAGATATCACCAAACTTACCGGAACCGTGTTACCCGTCCGAACATCCCGTGCCAAACTAAAGAAACCATCTGTCGCGTCAATTGGACCGCGACCATCAAGCGGCACACGCTCCTTGCCACTTACGTCCGGTGTCGGCTTGCAGTCAACCCACATGCGCACACTGTCCTGCGTCAGTCCCAGCATAACTTTGTGCCACAGGCCATCGAACAGCTAAAAGTTTAAAAAATGTACACACTCTTGCGGTCAGGTTGGGACGGCTTACCTTAGACTCCTTAAACGATATCGTCTTCAGGGATCCATCATACAGCGGCAGGGCAAAGTCAACGGTGTCGTAAATCGGATTGATGGTCACACTCAGTTGAGATTCATACTCGTAGTTGGTCAGCTGAAAGAGATACCACGGCTGAATGGGCGGTTGCTCCGTTCGGAAGGTACACTCAAATGAGAATTCATACGGTACGCCCAATGGAAAGGCCTGCACCGATTCGATGGTCATGTTGCTTTCCTCCTCGATGTGATAGGCTGTTTGGAAGTCATTCGATCCAACGATACGGTGGACATTCTCGAATTGATGTTGATACTGATCGAGTTTGTAGTTGCGTATCAAGTCGAAAGTGTTCAGATCGGGATCGCCGGGACGCCAAACGTTGCACGGACTGGGATTGTTGTAGTCCTCGTAGTCGAAGTCGTTGACTGTTGGTTATAAAAGAAATTATATCCACGGGTTAGTACAAATGGACTTAACGAGCCCAGGAGCCAAATGGGTAGAAATGGATGAAACTGACAGGAATTAGGTTAAGGCCCAGATATAATGTTGTAGCTAGCACTGGGTCTCTCCATCGCCATCTTTGACACGTCCTTGATCTAGCTCAACGCCTATCTCCTTGTCTTTTATATCGTACCGATTACGGGGTTTTTTTAAAACCATTAAAAGTCAGCCTGAAAGCCTGCAAGTATTTCTGATAAAGCGCTATAAACTGTCACACTTGCTGTGTGTCACAACATTTAATGAGAGCGAATCGACTTTTGGCTCCCTGTCCTTAAATTATGTTGTCATTTTAAAAATTAGGCAATCAGAGCTGACAGCTGTTGACATATAGTAGGCGCTTTTCTTTTATATTTCAGAGCAGAACCTGAACTGTTATACAAAAGGTTCGTGTTTCTTTTTTCGTTCAGTGCATGATCAGAGCGCGCTCCATGAGCTCAGATAAAATTGACTGAGCAGGCTGGGTATGCATATGCATACACACTTACAGTCACATTTGACAGAAAAAAGACAGGATAAACAAAATACATAGTTGAAAAACGATCTGAGCACACTCGGTTCAGAGCGCGCTCATTATTATCGAGCTCAGTTCAGTGCTCAGCTCTGAACAAAGAAAAACCCCTAATGACGTGATCTCATCCATTCGAACAACAGATTTGGAACAACAGTATCATTTTTGTGAGTGATGGCGAATTGAGAAAAGTGGGATTAAGTTAGAAAGCATTCAAAAACATTCAGAAATCCAGTTACCTAGATTGGTCTGGATAATATGTAACCTGAACGCAAAAACTAGATTGATCGGGAACGTCACTTTCCCTACGTCAGTCACATATTCGAACTGTCAACTTAGTACTAGGTATCTCGAATTTCTTGACTAGAATCGTCGGCTGCACATAAATGGCAACTGAAAAAGGTGTTCATTGGACCGATCTAGGCCAATTTAAACTAAGACACATCAAGTTAGACAGCTGTCAGATTTATTTAACTAAATACTTTAACGTTTCCACTGCCAACCATAGAATGACAGCAACTGTGGGGTTCTAAGCAGCAGAGCAACTCCAATCTAGTAGGCGCACTCATACCATAAACTACGCTCCCGCGCACATACCCGATTCCCCCAATTTTGAAAATTGAATTCACTCTTAAGCCTGTATGACACTACATTTTTTCACACTTTTTAAATGAAACTAGAGCAGTACGAAACATTAGAACGAGAAGTGGAGTGGAGGAGTGAGTGCGTACACAACAGCTTCACTAATATAGATACGTCAAAAAAAAATGCATTAAAAATGTATTCAAATCACATTTTCAGCTGCTGGCAGCTTTTCTTTTTTTGACATTTCAAGATTATTTGAAAATAAATTCGTTTGAAAATGAATACATGTGAAACAGCAAAAAAATGTAATAAAAGAAAAGGCTGAACGAACTGTCATGTTACAATGTGCAAGTGTATGCATGCAGCTAATTTACTAACATAGCACACATACTTTCGTACATAGTGACACGAAAACCAGCTTGTAGTCAAATTCCCTTAAGTTGGCAGAGCTGACTTAGTCTATGACTGAAGTCACATGCAACTGTCATGTGTGCTTGTTCTGCGACGAAAAATGTAACGAATTCATTTAAATTGTCTAGCCAAAAATGGCAAACTGATTTGAAGGATAAAAATACAAAAAATTGCACCATTAGTAAGGAAGCAGACAGAGAGTCCAAAAAGATCACCAACAAATTGACAATTTAATTATTTTCTCTCCCCAACTATTAATAGGTCACACTTTTGTTTGTTGCTTCCTCTTCCTATTTCCTAATATTTCGGATGTTCTAATTGCGGTTATCGCTTAAACTTTGATGACCTCAATGGTAAGTGTATCACTATGTCCAAAATTTGAGCGCTATATCAACGTAATTCTTAGTATATTGCCATTCAAACACAGATATTCTTACTTTCAGCTGAATGGTATCCACGAAAAAGTAGTCCACCAATAACTGCCACAAAAATCGCCCAAATTTTCGGATAAAATTCCATTTTCACCTTAAACTTGAATGGCTATTTTTTTTAATACATATTCCAGTTAATTTTCGTTTTTATATTTCAAAAAAATAAATAAGAAAGAAAGAAGAGCGCACTTGACTGTTTCAAACTCCTATATCGGACACTGTACACGACCCGAGTCGAGCTCTTTCTAAGACTGAAACCACGCCAAGCTTTAACGAACAGAATCGACCCCCTTAGATAGAGATTCCACTGTTCTATGTTCTAATTGATTCGGTAAGGAAGCATATATTTCTTTAGCAGATGTTTCAGATTGCTGATTGCATGTCACATCCCATAGAGAGATACCCTCTGTTATGTCAACTCTACGGCGATCTGGTGGCGGAACGCGACACGTCGTCGTCGCTTATCAGAGCTGACACAAGAAGAAAAAGCATAAATTCTCATGAGCGATACAATTCAATTCATCTGCCGGCACACTATTATTTGTGTAAAATATTCGCTTCTGGGGTGCCCATTGTTCGATTGAAGTCCGAGTGTCATATTCGACGTCATCAGCGCATTATGAATGTCCAATCGATTGAAATATGTAATTTTCTACCGAAGAGCACAGTCTGACTCAGAGATTTATGTGGTCGCATTGATTTTTATATTCTCACACGTATAGGGTATTGCAGATTCTGTTTTGCAGTTGGCAACATATAGAGTGTGGAAAATGTTGATGGTTAGTATTGTAAGGTTTGTTTGTATAATCTTAAGCACATAATTACTCTACTTGACACTTCCGTCATTCACACTCTGAATTGATAGAAGTAGCTCATGTTGACAACATTCTTATGTCGTGTCTATGAACGGCTTGTAAATTGCGTTCAGAGCCATACACATTCAGCGAAATTTAGTAAATCGATGAATCAAACTTAAAACAAAATATATATTTATAACAATTTTTCGCAAATGTGACACTAAAGTGATTGGAGAATTTTTATTGCGCTATTACTGAAATCGGTTTTCAATAAAACGCGCCTGTTGATGAAGACGGCAATCAAGTTAGTAGGTGAAAGACGTTAAAAGAAGATATAAATATGTCCGTCCGAAGGTGATTGGTAACTCTGTTATCCATTTTTCGGAATATTTTTGGTTGAACTCAGCGATAAACAGGAACATCAACAACATCAACAGAAACTTTGCCGGCAACTTCACAATTGACAGGGACAACTGTCATGTATTTTTTTAAAAGTTATTGGTAATATGTAGTTTTGATAAATTTTGTCTCCCAAATCGTTTGTTGATGCTTCGTTTTTCCTTAAGTTTAAGACAATTAGTTGGAGAAACGGTTGACTTATGAATACCAAGATCTTCTCCGATGTCATCTTTGACAATAGAACTTCATCAGGAGAAGTCGTTTTAAATATTTTGGAACATGTTTCAATCCATGATTTATAAATTATTCAAACTTATCGGAGTGCTACTTGTTTAAAGTAAATGCAGGTATCGCAGCAATATTTCACACCTCAAAATTTGAAGGTTGGTTGACAGAACTGAGAAAGAGTCACTGAAATGTTGGTAGCATTTTTGCACAGCAAAGTTGTTTTCGATTGTGCTGTGCCAATGTGTTACAAAAGTCGTAACAAAAACAGTTGTCGTAAAAAGTGCGCCGTGACTTTTAATATTGCTGTCTCTTTTTTGCTTAATGATTTGTGGCGAAGCAGAGCTCTTACCTCTAACTAATATAAAAGACAGGGGCATGTAAGATTTAATTTAATTTAATGGAATCGAGTGGACTGTGTTTCAAATTTTTCCAAAGCGTGTCCCTGTCCATTGTTTTCATCGAGTACTTCTTCTCCGAGTACTTTATTCATTATAGAAACTATTTCCTTGCCTGTCGGTTTTCGCTGCATGAAAGGTGCCACGCCCCACGCCTATTTTTAATTTCCGCACAAAGTTCCCCAAAAATGCTTTCACAGCCCATGTCATTACTTTTAACAAATTTCAAAGCCAAAGCTGTCATAAGTGTCAAGAAAGTGTTTTTCTGTTATAAAAGCAGGTGCCACGCCCACTTACCTGAATCCCTATTTTGTTAAATATTTGGTAAATGCAATTCGCGTCTATTCATCTTATTTTGCAACCGTATAGAGGTTAAAATTATGTGCTACTCTAACCTTCGGAGTTACCTGCGCGCCACCCAATGGATATCTTCGAAAGTAATCATTTCCGTCACTTAAATTTCAGTTTCCCAAAATTAGATCCATTCTCATGAGCTGTTTGTGCGCCTAACGGCAACAAGCAGTAACAGCCATTTATTTTTCAAAGATGTACACAACTGTGTCGCACGATACTCACCTATACAAGTACACTCTTTGCTGTGATTGATGTCAGACTTACTTTTTCCAGTTTTTAAGAATTCTTAATAGTTAAAAACTGTCGGCGCAGTGGCTTAGTGTGTTGGACTATTAAGTGAGGGGTTCCAGGTTCGAATCCCGAAAAAACCCAAATTCCAACTTAAAGTTTTTTTCCACTGCGCCACCTCTCGCGAACGTCTGACAAACATCCGAGAGTATAACTGTCATGAAAGAGCTTCTCAATTAGCCGTTTGGACTCGGCGTGAAACTGTAGATCCCTTCCATTCGTCCCAAAAATGAAAAACTCACACAAAACGAATGGTTGTTAGAAGCTAGGCCCAGGGTCCCTACGGACCTGTTGCTTTAACTATTTATTTACGTAATAATTAAAAACTTGCCTGAGAATGATGCCTTGAATACTTGTCAAGTTGCTGTCAAGCTGCTTTCAAACTTGCTGCCGTCATCATGAGTGTTCAAAGACAGTCAGCCCACTTTTAATATACCTACCATTTGTGCGTTTGGGACTCTTTTTTCAAGGCCCATCATAAACGGGTTCGAGTGACCAAAATGTATAAAAGCTGGAACGGATTCTTGAGCTAGCTATAATTAAATTGTAACCCTTGCAAGGCCCGTCTTTGTCGATATTGTTCTGTCAGACATGAGGTTTCGAATGGCACCATTTTTAAAATTTTCCGTTATTTTCAAGCATGCTTCAAATTAAACAACAACTTATTCATAAACGCTTTATTTACAAGCGAAATTCCCATGACTGCCGCAGAGACTTAAGCGCGACCGTGGTTGATTTTTTACCAGACTTGAGCCTCACTCGGAAGACCTACCTATTTAAGAAAACAAAAGAACAAAATTTACACAAAATCGATGCCGCAGGCACTTAAGGTCGTACCTGGCCTTCCAGGTATTCCACGAGGTCCTGTTTTACCAGAAAGTCCAGGGATCCCTTCAGCTCCCCGCATGCCCCGATCGCCTGTTGAAACGTGATACAAATATTCTGATAGATTAAAAGTCAGAACTAAACAGAAGTTGTTCTCACCTTTTTGGCCTTTCGGACCAGGTGGGCCGGGTGGTCCGGTCGTTCGACCTTCATCCAAGCTCATTATGATATCGTTTAGATTTTCTGTGGCAATAAGTCTCATATGATCAATTAGGGGCAAGTTCACCTGGCACCCACTTACCTCTTATAACGGCCACGCAAATTTTTCGAATTCTATTTACATCAATGGCATTGTCGTTTACTGGCTTTCCTGGAAAAAGGTCCAACTGGATTAGACATTATACGAGAATGAGCAAAAGTTGGTTAACCTTCAAAACCAGAGTCGGGTGTTAGCTTGTCGCAAGTGCAATCGCCTGGCGGACCTGGTCTGCCAGGCATACCGTATAGCCCAGGCATTCCACGAGGACCGGGTGGTCCAATGCGCCCGTCAAAACCAGGTTCACCTTGCATCCCAGTATCACCACGCTCACCTTTCTCGCCTTTAACGGGGCTTTCATTAGGGCAAGAATGAATTTCACACTCGTCATTGCCCAAGCCTGGTAGTCCTGGTATTCCTGGTGGACCTGGCAGTCCAGGTTCACCGGGCACTCCCGGTCTACCAGGCATTCCATAAACCGATATACCAGGTGGCCCGGGCAATCCGGGTGGACCGATTGGACCTCTATCACCTTTGCTAAGCACAACTGAAGGACTACCATTCGTTCCTTCGTCGGATGAATCTGATTCTTTTGCAATTGGATCTTGCCGCAGATCGTCACAAGTGGTTTCACTTGCTAACTTAGTATCACAACTGAATAAAATCGACTTAACGACGAACTTTTTGATTTTTGATTTCGTAAAAAAGGGAGAAAGTCAAAAAAAGAAACACAACAGAAGAAAACTTACTTCATGCTTAAGTTTGTATGGTGGTACTTTCAAATAGCCATTTCGGACATCAATTTTAGCCCGACCATACAGCGGAACATGTTCAATGGCTTCTGTGCTCAAAACCGGCTTACAGTCAACCCACATGCCGACCATGTCTTTAGTAAGTACCAGCATAACCTTATGCCATTCACCATCGCGTAGCTAGGAGTAGAAAATGTTTTGAAATATAGTTCTGGCCGAATGCAATACATTCACTTACCTGATATGGAGGGATCATAAATGATACCTGCACTGGGTCATCACTTCCCTGGAAATTTACTTGAATGGACTGTGATCTCTTATTGATTGCCACACTCAGTAGGTTTTCATTCCTGTAGTCGGTCAACTGGAAGAGGTACCATGATTCGAAAACAGTTTTCAAAGTTCGAAATGTACACTGGAAGGTAAACTCATATGGAAACCCATGTGGAAAGGCTTGATCCGTTGGGATCTGCACCAGTTGTTTGTTATGGTTCTTATCTTCATAAAGGGCTCTGTACAATTCCCAGCGGGAGAACGGACCCGGATGTAAAGAGTTGCAAACAGAAAAATCGCTGCCATCCACATTTTCGTCAGATGAACTGCGTTCCGTATCATCGAAGTCGTAATATTCGCCATCTCCGGATTGTGCTTTATGGAAAACAGAAAAGTGATTTGTTGAAATGTCACTATGCCCAGACATGATTGCAATAATGGAATGAATTTTCAGTTTCCGTCTATCTGGAGAACCGATCACACTGACCGATCAACTGACTCAGAAAAAAATAAGCAAATAAACCTTTCTTCTTTGGCCAACTCAAGTTGTACCTAGTAGATGGAGTTTCATAGGAACGTTACAAATGCAATTGCGCCCCTAAGGATGCATACTTTCTCCCACTCTTTTTCTATTAATGATCTACATACTTGCGGCGAGTTGACAGCATACAGAGACAAGCATCAGATTCCTCACTAACATCATATCCATCCGCCGGCGCACAGGTGGCTTCTCGCTGACCACTGCTGTAGCTAGGTATGCTATACCTATCGAAGTTTAAGTCCACAAGACCACAAGTTTAATATTTTGCATAGTTGATGCCACAGGTCCGTAAAGGTACCGTAGGCTTAGCATATCATAATCATTCGTTTTGTGTGAATTTTAATTATTTGTACGATTGGAAGGGACCTACTTGTAAATTGACTTTTCCCATTGACTAGGTATTGCCCTAGAAAAGAGCTTACCATTGGGGACGTTCAAGTATCTAGTTTAGTAAGTCTGACAGCACTCTCACTAAGTGAATCTCGGTTTTGATTGGTCGAAATCGGTAGTGAGAGCAGCTGTTTCAGTTGACTTTTATGGAGGGGTAGCCGACGAATCTGGTCAAGAAATTCGTGACTGAGTACTACGTTGACAGTTCTCATATGTGGCTGACGCAGAAAAAGTGACGTTCCCCACCAATCTAGTTTTTGCGTTCAGGTTGCATCTCATCCAGACCAATCTAGTCGACTTAAGATAACTAGATTCTTGAATGCGGCCATTAACTTACTAAAAACCAATTCTAGTTTCGACATTAAATTTGCGAAAGACCACAGTTGGGAAAAAAAAAATATTTTCACTTTCAATATTTTCACAAGGGAAATAATTTCACTTATTTTTGTGAAGCTATATCCCACTTTAACGGCCATATTATTTTTACTCCCAAAAATTAAACCCAAGTCCATAATACCGAACATAAACCCACTTTTTGAAACTTGACAGCGTTTAATCCGATTGAATTTAAATGCACCCCGGAGATCAGTTTAAAAACTTTAAGTCGGGTTAAAACTCAAAAAAGAAGCAAGAACCAACGATTTTAGATTTTTTTTTGATTCTAACTGAAACACCATTTCGAATTATTTATAAGTATTTTAAAATAATTTAATGAAAATTATGAATATATAGGAAGGTAAAGGTTAAATATGAAAATAGTTATAAGTAAGGCAGGTAGAGTTGGCTGTTATAAATTTCCCAGAACAGTAGACAAGCCGCGATTTTTTTTTTGTATAAAAACGGGCTATGAATTATTAGAAAAAAAAACAAAAACAATCCTTCCTACATTTTGTTTTTTTTTAATTCTGATCATTATAAACATTTTATTCAGCACCTTTGTCTCTACATATTTTTTCTTTTGCATTTTTGACGTATGTCAAGTCAAAGTGATTTATAAGGCGCATATAATGTCAAAACTATAACAAACTTTCAGCCGTATTTATTAGATTCTCTTACGACGCCTCTACGATGTTGTTTAGTTAAACATCGCGTAAGAATTGGCGCAGCCTCTACGTGGCTTTGAAATTGTGATTTATAAACATTTTTCCGCTGTAACTTTACTAAACGAGGTTTGTCTCTAAATAGGTAAGAATTTCGATAAACTATTACAGAAAACACTGAAATCTATTACTTTTAGCAACTAAAACTGAACTTAGCTGTTGTTGACAGATTAGCTTCGTAAGAAAATCATACATTATACAAAGAAAAAGCCAAATTATCTGGCACAGTTCCGAAATTTCTTTGGAGGGACTGCTGAAATATCTACCTGCAATCATATGTCGTTTTCCGGAATCGAAAAAATATCTTGTGAAACCGTTCTATTGCCACAAAAAATATTCTTCTGGTGATTCTGAGAAGAGAATTTCGCTTCTCGATTTGAAGTCAGAATCCACTTAAGCAGTCACACAAGTGAAATTCATGTTTTTTATACAAGTCAGTTGACAACAGCCGTAGATTATTTTTTGGCGCTTCACCAATACTTTTGTGGATTCTTTCAGAAGCAGTTTTGTTGTTCCATTGGATTTCAAAATGAGTCGATCCCCGAACGAAACCACTGGAAAACTACAATAATCTATCAACCACCACCAAATCTGAGATTATAAAGGGTTTTCCAATAAGGGGTTTTATTTTGCTATTCAAAGAAAAGTTCCATTTTTTGAGATAAATGATCGGATGTTTATTTCATAATAAAGAGGAAGGTATGCCGTTAATAATGAAAAACAACATCAGCCAAATGGCCACCACGAGCAGGACCATATCCTTTTCATGAAATTTTCCATAACCAAATAGCAAAGTGGCTGCCCTATGTCCTCGATAGCCTCAGGAATTTTATCTTTGACGTCTTCAATCCCCAAAGGAAGAAGTCGCAAGGTGTTAAATCACAAGATCTCGGTGGCCAACTGTGATCACCTCTTCGAGAGATAACACGGTCCGGAAACTTTTCCCGTAAAATAAAGGAAAATTTCATTTGGGGGAACAAAAGGGGAACTTTTTTCGAATTTAGCTGAAAACTATTGCCTTTGCTGATAAAAAAAGGGACCACTGGGTGGCACTGATCCCCACACGGTCACATCCTTCACACTATTTTCAATCTGACAGAACGTTGCATAAAGAGGAAATAATGAAAGAGAAGGATATATACAAATTATTATAGGGCATAGCAGCCATTTTCTTTTTTTGTTAACAGAAACGCATTTTTCCGCAATTCCATAATTCTACTTTCTTTCCGACTGTTTTTGTATGGGATAAAATCAAAAACTACTGGACTCGTTTTTGCAGTTGGATTGTAAAATGTCGCCACTAAAAGATAGGACACGTTTTCTTGTTAACCGCTGTACAAACCAGCGGAGATCAAACTCAACAACCAATAAAAATAAAATCAGTCGTTATCCTAAAGTTGAGCTAGATGCACTCAATTTAAGGTATTAGGTATATTTTATATTATTATAATAAGCCATTTCAGGAAAGTGTTTACTTATCCTTCTCTCACTTGGGTACTGTTTTTTTTTTTCTTCAATTTAGCTTATTAAAGTCGACAATTTTTTAGCATCAGCTTTTTACCAAATCCCTGAACGATTAATCCGCAAATGACTGCCATTGTCAAAGTTAAATTTTTCACATTATATCCCATTTTCGCCTTTGGCCACTTTTCTTTATTAAACTTTCAAAAAATATGCACACACAGTCCTAAGACTGAGCAAAAATTTAGTTCACTTGATTCGAATAGCTCACAATTTGTTCCGAGTTCCGAGTCGAATTCTTTCCAAGACTGACGCGATTTAACGAATAAACTAAGTCGTGTGAAAAATTCAATTTATATGTATTTCTTCCGATGACAGGTCATCGTGGCTTATCAAGATAAGAGTGTAAATAATAATGCAACTGCAATAATTTGCAATACATAGAAGCTCATATATGAAGCGTGCCCGACCTAACTGATCTAATGTTATCAGTGGAAATGCAATGCAATCAATGTTCTAATATCTGTTGTGAGTCTAAGTACTGTGACTTAATAGGCAATGGGCAAACACGTATCAGGTATCACAGAGAGATTTATGGTGCATTTTTGTTTTACCAGATAAAATCGTTACCTATTCAAAGATGTTCTTGTCAAAGGCATCTCCTTGATCAAACCCTTTTTTATTGTTGAAAAAAGAAACATTTGCTGAAATGCAAAACTTTTCCAAAAGACTAGGACTTGTAATACTTATAATAGGTCTGTTCCGTGCGTTAGAACGAACCCATTAGTCAAACTTAGCTTCTTTACGCAAAAGTTGGATAAAATCGAACGAAGTTTTATTAAATTTGGCCAATATGCTCGAATGCATTATCGTAAGGGAACAGAACAATTGCTATAAAAATACCTTGCGGAACATACTTAATATTGTGTTACAGCTGCCAATCAATGTTGGGTTGCTTTTCCTAAAAAAGCACACCAATATTGAAAATAAAGGGTTTTCCAATAAGAGGTGTTATTTTGGTATTCAAAGAAAAATGCCATATTTTGAGACAAATGATCGGATGTTTATTTCATAATAAAGAGGAAGGTATGCCGTTAATAATGAAAAACAACATCAGCCAAATGGCCACCACGAGCAGGACCATATCCTTTTCATGAAATTTTCCATAACCAAATCGCAAAGTGGCTGCCCTATGTCCTCGATAGCCTCACGAATTTTATCTTTGAGGTCTTGAATCGACGCTGTCCCGTTGGCGTAGACCTTATCTTTCAAGTGGCCCCAAAGGAAGAAGTCGCAAGGTGTTAAATCACAAGATCTCGGTGACCAATTGTGATCACCTCTTCGAGAGATAACACGGTCCGGAAACTTTTCCCGTAAATGATCAATGGTTTCGTTGCTTGTGTGGCACGTAGCGCCGTCTTATTGAAAGTAAACGTTGTCCAGATCAATACCATCCAACTCGGACCATAAAAACGGTTTGTGGAATGCCCAATTCCAAAGAATGACAAGGAATGGACAAACCTGGGATTTCTTCAACACTGCTACAGCAGCAATATTCTCAGTTGTTCTTGAGCGACGTGCACGGGTTTTATTCCTCACATCACTAACTTGTCCCAACAGCTCGAATTGTTCCACCAATTTCTGTATTGCGGTCCGACAAGGTGCTTCACGACGACCAAAAAATGCTTTAGATTTGCGAACTGTGACTGCAAGACTTTCACCATTTTTGTAGTGAATTTTAATAATTTCAATGCGTTGTTGATGCGTGTATCGTTCCATTTTTAGTAATGGCGTAGTTTCTACTTGTCAAATGTCAAAGCTTCATAAAGTGACAGCTACCGAAAGAGCGGGTCATTCACAATAACACCTCTCATTGGAAAACCCTTTATATTGTGGTGTGGATTTTAGCATGGAACCCAAGATGGTGTAGTGTAAACAACACATTAGTCACCAAACAAGTTCCACTTTCAATTGGAGACTCGAATCTGTCAAATGGGTGGAGTAACTCTCCAGTGAGCTAATTCCAAACCAGTGAAATTGTTTGGGAGGAACCGGAAAAAACTAGAAACCTCCCGGTAGATGGCGGAGCGGATATAAAAAGGCGGATTTGAGAACAGGAAGGAATAGTTGAGTTTTAAAATGGTGATTGGTAAAGTTCGAAATAGTAATCGGTTGTGAAGATAAAGAATTGTAAAGTTATACCTACAGTGAATTAAGCGATTTGTTTAAATCGGCTAAAAATTGTTTTAAGAAATATTTTAAAGTGAACTATTAGAATAATTCGTAAAAGTGTAATAAAAGTGATTTTATTAGAAAAGTTCAACAGAATAGTGTTTTGTCTTTTCGTGTTGGTTCCCAACAATCCGGGAAAATTCTTCAAATTTATTAAAGATAAATACGAATCCCAGCTCGAATGTTACAATATGTTAAACTGCATCACTTGTGATAAACCATACTAAGCGGAAATCTACGGAAATCCACCTTTCAGTGGGTCCAGATTTTTTAAAATCCTATTTTGAAATGAATTGAAATGAATGAAAAAAAAATAAACGCTTTAAATATGAATATTTATTTTACTGGTTACTTGGAAAACATGTTTTCATTACCTCGTTGGCAAGCAAGTTCAAATTCGGTCGTTTTCCTTGGAATTTTGTTCTCAGATAAGCGGCAAACAGTTTTCACGACTGTAGCGAATTTTGCACAGAAAACATGAAAGGGTCTTTCACTACTGACATAAGCTTCAAACTTTCAGTGTGAACGCACCATTAAACCGATTACCGAACTTTCAATATCAAAATATTCAGTAAAATCAACATTTTCATCATGGTGAGGGAAGGCACTACGTTTGAGCAATTGCATGAACTGGTCATCAGTGATATGTTGTTCTAACAAGACGATGTCACAAGCCACCCATCGGGTGAATTTTTCAGATATTTTTATTGATTTTTCAACAAAGTTTTTAGCAATGGCTATTGATGGACATATTTTGGTTAGTTCGTGATTGGAATAGTGGCCCGTAAAGTCATCAAGGTCAAGCAGCTTATGATGTGAGATAATGAGAAGGGAAATAAGAGAATTCTATGACTTGGAGTGTAGCTACCTGTAGATTAGAGTGAGTTTTCAGTAAAAAAAATATCAAATAGCCCCCAAAAGAACTCAGACCTGTAAAGCTTGAACATTCTTCAAGGAATTGTAGTAAAAAACTACTGTGATTCTTCTCCGAATTCTCTACCTAGAAGGAAGAAGGAAGGCTGTCCACTATTTTGCCGAAAATCAAAACCTAAACCTCAACTGGTTAAGTCTGTTTGTTTTTGAAATTCACTTCGTGCTAATGTTTGGTTGAATGCAACTCTGATGGAAAGCTTTGATTTTTGCAAATAATTTTAATAAGTGCAAGAATTCGCTCATCAAAAACGTCTCTCAGTAAATTGTAGAATTCCGTAATCAAGATTGACGTTGACGATCGATTCTGGGTAATCCCCGTCGAAAGTCTTGATAAGAAATTTAGTCACTATTGCCTTCAATTTGTCTGGGTATGATTTAAGCTATTCCACTGCCTGATACAGCTCTCCAATGTGTTCTCTTCAAGTTTGGTGATGCGCCGTTTGAGATCGGCAAATCTTTACCCAGGTGAATACTCCAAAGAAGGTGCTATTTCTGACAAGACAATATTTTGCACAAGAATAATCTTATTTTTAAAAGCGATAATAAAACGATAATAATTGCAAAGGCAGTTTTAAGTAGCTGCAGGTTAGGCTTGTATAGCGATATCTTGTGCACAAGCTGAAAAGAAGAATAAAGAAGCTTAACAGTGTTCGCCACGCTTTATCACGCTTTGCATATCACTTTATAAATTCAAAATACGAAAAATACTAAAACACACAAAATACTGAGAAAAATGTTCTGACAACAGCCGAAAAAAAAGAAAAGCCGCTGTAAACGTAGCCTCACTCTTTAGTTTTATAAGGTTTGTTTGACGTGGCTAGCACTAGTGCCTACTCGTGCGCGCTGAGAAGTGTCAAAAACCCTGCACAACCCTGAAAATTGGACTTTTATATCGAGCGCAAAATGTTGCCCTGAAGTCTGTCAGTTTCGGGAATATTGACATTGACAAATATTTATCTTTTGGTAACACTTCCCCGTTTGTTGTTACAAATGGGTGAAATCAATTCCGAATTTGAGTTTGCCATAATGCAAATCGTTGATAAAAGCGTTCGTAATATAGATGATGAGTTTGAAAATGAATGTCAGCAAGCAAAATGGCAGCACTGAATTCTAGAAGCAATACCAGGGCGAGTTCAGTGCTAGGTATATCGAACGCATAAAGGTTAACTTATGCGCACTAGTGCCCACTGGGGCCCACAGCAAACAAACCTATTATCGCACATCAGCGAAGCCCGACAACTGTGAAATAAGTTGCAATCATAAACTAAGTATGAAATAGACTGACAGCTTTACTACGTCTCACCGATTCCCCCCGCAAATTTTTTTTTATTTAAGCTCCTCCCTCCCGCTCGCAATTTTACTGTCTGTGAATACGTGTGAATTCAGCAGTGTTCCTACATCGTTGTATCTCAACCTTTTTGAGGGAATTTAATATTTTCGAAAAACCTTTTGTGCGTAAAAGGAAAAAAACCTCAAAATTGTGGGCCCCATTTGACCATGAATATAAACGCACTAAATGCACATAAAAATAAGATTTGCATATAGCAACAATTTCTAGTACCAAAAAATAATCATTAAAGTGTTAGCAAACTCCGATTTTTATACTGAAGATTAATTAAGTGTGATTTTTGTCCGAACAATACAAATTTTACTTTTATTTAATATAAGTTTAGTGAAAAAGGAAAATGAACACACTTCGTGGGAAAAATAAAAAGAGAGACGTCTAAGAACACTGACTGATAGTTTGTGTGTTTGGTGATTTGTGTCTGCTAATGGATGCGTTCTGAGAGTTCAAATTCGTTGTTTTATTCCACAACGAATAAATGCTCATATTCTACAAATTGTATAATAACGAATGTAATCAATACAAATAATAAAGGAAAAAATTCATTCGCTCAAATAAAATATTTTTGTTCCTATAATTATAATTGAGTCTGTTTTCGTTTGTTGTTTTTGGCGAAAAATTACTCCGCAGTAATGTCCGAAGAATTTAAAAAGAAGAATTGATTACGAATATTAAGATTTGAAATATTTTTTAGTAATAATATTTTCGTAAAAATTCCGTTTAATTGCGGAAAACAAAAAAAAAATCATACGAATTACCTACATCACATTCAAAATGTCTGATTACTAGATGTTTCATTATTAATAAAGCCAGTATGACACTAATTTTTTTTTTTTAATTTTTTCTGCTTTTAAAATGAAACTAGAGCAGTACGAAAAATTAAAACTAAAATTCCCAATGGGAGTGAGTGCGTACACACCAATTTTATTAATGTAGACACATCAAAAAATGCATTCAAATTATATTTTCCAGCTGCTGGCAGCTTATTTTTGACATTTTAAGATTATATGAAAATAAAGGTTTGAAAATTTTCGGCTTTCTTAATACACCTTTAGTCTCTTTTACACAAAGCTGACTTTTCAAAACATTTAAATAGGCAGAGGAATCACTAGCGAATATTCAAGAAAAAATGTGAGGGAAAAATTCATAGAAAAAGTGATGGCGAAATTCAAATATCAATAATGAGAACATTAAAAAGAAATCGGACGGTGATTAATTAATTGCAATAAGTATTTTGTTATAACATACGCCGGAAAAGGACTCAAGAACAAACAAAAATTGGCATTGAATTGAAATTTTATCTTTTGACTAATATAGTTTCGTTGTTTACAACAATTGTTTATATAATGGTGTTCTAAAATGATATAATAACTTGATACCAACGAACAAATAAGCAAGTCGAATATTTTTATATAATTATGCTTTAATGACGTTCAAAATATAACTAACGAATTCGAACAGGAACTAAGAACAACTTTAATTTGCCCAACACAGCCGCAACACACGATAATGAAATGACCCCCCACCACAGGTTATCGACATCCGGTCTAAACCGGAAGAGTGTAGGCTGGTTTTTTGTCAAGTATGAGTGAGTCCCTTTGATTAACATTGGCACTAATACATGAATTCAAACTGGGCTACATCAAGGTCAAATTCAGCTTGTAGGCAATTTCTCTTTTTTGGCTGAAGCTGTCAGTCTATTTAATAGTTAGTTTATGGTTGCAATTTGACTGCCTGTAACGTCAGTCGTGAGTGTTTACTAGAGCACGCTGAACATGCTCCGAACCAAGTGTGAATTTATTTGAAGCACATCAGAGCATTGTCCGTCGTTATGATTATAAAAAAAATATAGTCATATACCATTTTTTTTTTTTTTTTTTTTTTGTCGGATGTTGTTACTATCTGATGGAGCACTCAGACACAAACTACAGGTCCATTGTACTGCCAAACAGACACCTTACATTACTGTACTTAGTTTTCCCGTCTTTCGAAGAAAGATGAGAAGGAGCTTCAGTGATGAAGAGCTTAGATGTTCGGCACTCACCACATCAGCCCCAAAGATCCGCCACCTGATGCGAGCAAAGGCGGGACAGCTACAGAGGAAGTGCTCCGCTGTATCATCGTCCTCTCCACAATCAGGACAGATAGTGGTGTTGCTCAAGCCCAACACATTTAAGTGTTTGGCAAAAGCTTGGTGGCCCGAAAGGACGCCCACAAGCAGCCTGCAGTCCATTCTCCTAAGGGATAGAAGGAAAGACGCAGATGTCCGGACGCAGTCGTTTGGTCTGCCTACATCCAGCACAGTCTCGCCACCGACGCTCGTGTTCACGAGAAACCCAAGTATCAATGGATGACCTAATCACAGAAGCAGGCAGACCCAACGCAGGTTCAGGTCCTGAGAAAGCCTCTTCTGAACCCCGTCTGGCAAGCTCATCAGCGATCTCATTTCCCTGGATACCAGTGTGACCTGGGACCCAAACAAGATTCACGGTGTTGAGCCTTCCGACTAAGTTCAGAGAAAGCTTGAGTTCGAGCACTAACTTGGACGAGGTAAGAGGGTTAAGCAACGCTTTTAATGCAGCTTGGCTATCACTGCAAACGCGTATGCTTCTAGCCCTCCACCTGTTTGTCACAATGTAGCGCATAGCCATAAGGATAGCGAAAATCTCCGTTTGGAAGACAGACGCATGGTTACCTAAGGAGTAGTGTAGTCTAATGTTTTCGCTTTCCACAAAGACACCAGAACCAGACCCTTGTCCAGTTCTGGAGCCATCCGTGAATACACGATGACATTCTTTCGCAGGCTCAGAGTCTGACCGAAGCCATTCCTTTTCCTGAGGAAAGTTGACATGGTAGTTTTGTCGCAGTAGGATTTCTGGGGTCATTGCGTCAGACGGCATGTCCATAAGACAGGTGTCAAAGGACAATTCTCGCACAAGTTCCTCAAAATTCCAATGCGCGTAGTACCAAAAGCCACCTCTCTTTAACCGAGAAATGGTTTTCAGCGTACACCCCATGATAAAAATATCAAGAGGGGGGGAGGAGGTTCATCATAGCATCTTAGTCATATACCATATGAACAGGAATTGTTGTATCTCTTTAGTCTGCTTTCATTTTTAGTACCAGCATTCCGTTCTTGACTAACGCTGTAAGTATGGTTAGTTGACAAAATAAAATGTAAAGCCTCTTAGATTCTCGCTTCAGCGATGATGGAATTTCTGCAAAAACCGCTTGACCTACCTTCACGCCAGCCAACTGTCCTCCTCACCCATTTATCAAATCAAAAACCAAATTGCAAATCAATTTTTTAATATATTTTCACAGTTTATTGTCGATTCTCGACGTTCGATTAATGTCGAGATATTAAAATACGTAATATTAACACTATTCTTTTTCTTGTTGTTTTGTTTCTCATTTTGTTTTTTTTTTTTTTTCATTTGATATTTAAATTATTTCTTGTTCCATTTTTTATTTGTTATTTTGTAGTAATAATAATCATAATAATAATAATAATAATAATAATAATAATAAATATAATAATAATCTTTAGCAGTGTAAAGATTAATTTTGTTTTTGTTTTACTTTTAGTTTTTTATTTGTTTTAATATATAATAATAATTTATTATTTTTTTTACCATTTTTTGTTTTTGTTTATGAGATATTTATAATAATAATAATTTAGGTTTTATTTAAATTACATATTTTATTTGTTTGTATTTTGTTATAGTTATTTTTGTTGTAACTTTTCTATGAGGGAAACGATGTTTGTTTGTGAATTTAATTTTTATGAATTCCATATAAAAAAAATGTAATTATATATATTTTTCAACTGATGTCTGTTAGAAAAAGTAAAAATGTACTTAGTTAAGAGTAACAGTAGTTTAAATAAAATTTAATTGATTTGTTGCGCGATAGGTATACTAATAGAATTGTTGGCTGATCGCTTAGAATACAACAAGGTCCAGAATGGCGGGTTTGGAACTTACAATGCTGTAAGTCAGGGAAACAATTCTATAGCAACTGCGAGTAGAACACTGAATGAAGTTGTAATGCCAACATTTGCGTTGTTGCGAAGGTTTCTTCTGGTACTCAAGGACAAATTTAGCTCAGCTTGTGAAGACCTTATGCATCTCCTTCTAAGCAAATAGGATTCTAAATCCTTGTACAAAAAAAAGCTTTGGGGTCATTAAAGAAAAGACATAATAGTTGTGCACCTTTGACTTCGAACATTTATATTCCCAGCCATTTCAAAATTGTGGAAGCCGCTCTTGTAGCTAGCAACATTTTTGGTATGCCCTAAAAATCATAGCATTAGTTGAGGAAAAAAATTTTCATAAAGCCCGTTGGTCCGTTGTCCCTTACAATTTATATTTTTGCTTCAATTATAAAGCGTGCATATTGACCTTTCTACTATATCATCAGGTGTATTTTATTGAAGATAGCTTAGGTTCTGTTGGATGGGTGAATGCGGCAGAGCGAGCCCTGCTGCACCCCACATAGGTCCATGTGGATCCGTTGTGATGCCAATGTGACATCCGAAAGTTCATCTATGTCATGGAAGTACTATCTACCAAGTGTTCTATTCCTCAAGTGACAAAGACTTGGGCATTGACAGAGGAAGTGAGGTGTATCCTCGTTTGAAGCAAACAAATCTACGAGTTTATACCACTTGCTCACAAATGTGACACAAAAAACTGACTGGCGCAGTTTTAGTGCGCAATCGTCTTCTTACTTTTCGAAAATAGATTTTCAATTAAACGCGCCTGTTGATAAACTCTTGTCAGTTGCATTGTTATTACCAATACTGCAAGTTGTGTTTGCTTTTGGTGGCATCTCAATAAATCACCTTCAAGATGTGCTACAACATTGATGCCGTTGCTGAGATTTGGCTCAAAATAAAATGATTCTATATATTCAGTAGCTTAATGTTCAACAAAAAATCATGTGCATCAACTCCATGCACCACAAAGTAACAGATTTTTTTAACCATATCTCAAAGTATACACAGTCGTAGGTACAAACTCTTACAACTCTTTCCAAAGGGAAGGGTCATCCCATTTTTATGAACACGCACTTTTCTTAAGCACCGCTTAACAAATTGTAATCCTTGTTGAGAGGATATATATTTCAAAGGATTTCAATTATACACAAGCCAAACATGCAGTGATCGACAAAGTTTTGTGCGACACAGTCGTACATTTTATTTAAAAAAAACTTCAATTCATTTGCAATCCTTTTCTTTATCTTTTTTTAATTTGTTGTGGGTGATACCTGTAATCTAAATAAATTTCAGAACAAATAACTCGGATTCCAACTCCAAAAGCGTGCTTTGGGGCCCGTCCCTTCAGGAAGGCGAAATCTAGATAAGCCGAGGATGAGAAGGTTAGATCGAGTTCGAGATCTGTTGTCTGCGAATACTTGCGGACTCCTCATATTTAAAATATTCAGTTGCAGACTTGATGTCAATCACTTTAATAATTGCACGAGTCTGGTCACACTTGTTGCGTAGATCTTAAGCAATTTGTTATGGCTAACTATCTGGGCTGAGTTGTCAATCTTTTTATTTGAATTAAAAAAAATAGTTGGTACGATATTTCCCTATAGGACTCTACATTGAGCTTCTCCCTATGATTAGATTGTGTCAGTTCCTATTTTTTCAGATAGTAAGAACCACCATAAGACATTGCAAAGGTTAAGCTTAAAAATTCCTTTAAACTTGGCTGAGTTTAAGAGATAAATACAAATGATGATACATATATGTAGGTTTCCAAAAGGCGGGCTTCCAAAATGCCTCTCCAGCATTATAAAGGGTTCTTCAACAGGGACGCTACAAAAGTAGAGTGACAGGGACAGCAAACGACGCCGAATTTCTTGCCGCTCTTTTCACATTTCTCTTCAGTAAGGTTTGCCATTTCATGATGGAAAGATATACGAGCCAACAACGAGTCGAAATTATTAAAATCTACTACCGAAATTCGGAGTCAGTGGCCTCAAAGTTAATAATTTATGGTCGTCATAATCGTCCTAGCAGATCAACAATTGAGCGTCTAGTGGAAAAAATTGAATCCACAGGCACAGTACAAAATGTTTCCGTGCCAGTGAGACAAAGAAGTTCCCGTAGTGTCGAGAATATTGCTGCCGCTGAGGCTTCAGTTGAAGAAAGCCCAAATGTGTCTCTCACACGTCGTTCTCAAGCGTTGGGCATCTCTGTGACGTCGTTGTGGCGAATTTTGCGAAAAGATCTTGGCCTACATCCTTACAAGGTTAAATTGACGCAAGAACTGAAGCCGCTTGACAACCAGAAGCGTCGTACGTTCGTGAATTGGGCTGAGCAACAACTTGAAAATGATTCGGATTTTCATCGAAAAATCATCTTCAGCGATGAGGCTCATTTCTGGCTGAATAGCTTCGTCAATAAACAAAATATGCGGTAATGGTCAGGCAGCAATCCACACGTACTCCATGAGTTATCATTGCATCCCGACAAAAATTACGGTTTGGTGTGGTTTATGGGCCGGCGGCGTCATTGGGCCGTACTTCTTCCGTGATGATCAAGACCGGCACGTTACTGTGAATGGGAATCGCTACCGTTCAATGATAACCGAATATTTTTGGCCCCAATTGGATGAGATGGACTTGGAGGACACCACACGCCACACAACGAATGTCACAATCAATTTATTGGAAACCAAGTTTGGAGAACGTGTTATCTCACGAAATGGTCCAGTCGCTTGGCCGCCTCGGTCGTGCGATTTGACGCCGTTAGACTATTTCCTGAGGGGCTAAGTCCAACAAGCCAGCGACGATTGATGAACTTCGTAGGAATATCGAACGTGAAATTGCAGCAGTATCGGCCGATTTATGCTTGAAAACCGTCGAAAATTGGGTTCAGCGTCTGGACTTCTGCAAGCGTGCCCGTGGTGGCCATGCAAAAGAAATCGAGTTCCATACATAATGGCATCGAACGTACTTTCACAGGAATAAAGAATTTCATTGATATCCAAAACCGTTTTTGTCTTATTTAAAAAAACTTTTGTAGCGCTCTTATTGAAAAACACTTTATTTTGAACCCCAAAAATCTCGCATTCTTGAAAATATGCACTCAAGGCTAATCTCACTGAAATCAGCATACCTGGTCTCAACCAAATCGCTTATTTATTATTTAACGAACATGATCCGTATTTATACCTAAGCAAGTCCTAAAAAAAGGTATTTCAAAACCTACAACCAAAACACATCCCAGAAGAAACCAGTGACAGCATTGTTCTATGGCGCATTCATATCAGTTAAAAAACAAATTTCGAACTGTTTATTGTGGGTTAAGGGAATATTTAAAAAATTATTTCTGTTTATCTTTGTATAAGAAATTATTACTTTAAATTATTTTCCTTTTGTTTGAAAGTGATTTTAACTGTTTTTCATCTTTTGTATTGTTGATCGTTTAAAATTGTAAATTTTACCTTTGGAAAGCTGTAAAAAAGTTTTGTTAATTTGTTGTTTGGTATCGAATATATAATATATACTGTTTTTGTTTCGTTAGTAATACATATTGTTTTCATTTTCATTAAATGCTTGAATTAATTTCTCGTTTTGTTATCTTTTTTTATTTGATATTTTGTTTTATTTAAGAGTCGGCTGTTTCTGTTTCTTATGAACTTGCATTATATAATAAAAACTTTCTTTTTTCGAAAAAATCGCAATTTTATTTTCGGCAAAAATTAACAATCTCTCTATTGTTTTCTTAAGTAATTTCATTCCTATTCAATATTTAAAAAAAAAAGAAATATAAAAACTTGTATCTATATTTTGTACAAGCACAATTTAAATATATATTTTCTGTTGATAAGTTTAACAATTTATGTAAAAAATTAAAGTTAACAATAAAAATAACAACAGAAATTATATGAAATTAATTATCTTACAAATTACAAAGCTTTTCTGTCTTTTAGTTGTTAGTTTGGTTTTTGTTTTTTTTTTTCAAATTTAGTTTGATAAATTTTATTTATAATAGTAATAAATGTTCTAATTTTTTTTTTGTCTTTTAGTGTAGGCATGTGACGTATTTTTCTTTGTGTAATAAATTAACGTTTAATTTATTTTTATCGATTAATTGTAATAAACCTTTGTTTTTTGTTATCAAATTTACGCCGATTTAGTAAAAACTTGTTCGGTATCTTTATACAGAAGTTTAGATTTATATTTTTAAGTATAGCGCCTTTGCTTAAATTTTATATATACAGCATGTTTACTTTATAATATTAATTATACTTGTTTTTTTTTTTTTTAAGTAATCTTATGTTGTATTTGATTTGATTTTTTTTTGTTTTTTTGGTTTAGTTTTAAATTTACAAAATATTTGTTTTGTGAAGATATTTTGTTTGGTTTTTCTTTAGTTTTATAGAAATATATTTACAGAGAAGTGTACCGGTATTATAGTGGCAAACGTTTGTTTTTTTTTTCTTGTAGTAAAATATCTTGTTTTCTGTGTGTGCCAAATTAATTGGTTTTGATAAGGAAGAAAAATTAAACAAAGGAGATGGGACTATCGTTTGGAATAATATCTCGAACGTGAATTCTATTTGGTAGAAACTCTTAATGTTGGGGCAAAGAAATTGCAAGTGGAGGGTAAAATAATAATTAAATCAAATGAGGAAATAAATCAAAAAGGACTCTATGAGGTCCATTGTGTCCCCCTTATAAAAAATCTTCAACCGATGCGTAGAGGAAAGCTACCGCATATAAACCTTGCCTAAGTCGTACCTTCGTACAACCTTTTCAGAGTGAGTGTTACAATTTTGGCATAAATGTATGCGACCCATAACGAATCCGCAACAGTCGAGAAAGAAGATTAGTTACATTTTTTAATTTGACTAAAACAGTATCATGTGGTACTGTTTGTTTCCAATCCTTGGACTCGTTTAAAGTTGGCTGTCAAATGATTCGCACCGTTTGCTCTTCGACTAAGAACTTAAACATAACAGAGCTGAAAAATCTACAGTAGTTGTGGGACATGTACAGTCGACTGTGTCAACCTGTACCCTACATGTCATAACATCGTGTCCCAAAAATAAGCTCTGAGACAAACAAGCAGTTGTGAGAAGAGCTATGCTTAGACCAATATGGGGAAATGTTGCGCCGATTTATTTTAACAATAACTTACACCCCGTTAAACCTTGCAAGCTCAGTCTCCTGAATATTAGATTTTACTCTTATCTGGTCCAACAACACTCATGATATAATATTTTTAGAGGCTTTATGAAGATTGCAGGTTACTTGTGATAGACACGTGACATTTTGTTTCTGAACAGCAATTTCAGCAAGCGAAGTTAGGAGCCTGCTGCAGTCACATTTGTTAAAAAGTGGCATAAACTGATATATTTCGATGAGTTTCTCGACTTTTAGCTTGATTCATCGATCTACTAGGCTCCGATGATGGAGAATGCACGCTGCTCCATTAAGGTCGGTAAAGAACTTACCGAGACCTTCGATGTCAAAAAAGGGTTTAGACAAGGCGACGCGCTGTCATGCGATTTCTTCAATATCGTTCTTGAAAGAATAGTGCAAAACTCAAATGCCAACACCAGAGGCACGATCTTTCAAAGGTCCGTCCAATTACTCGCATGCGCAGACGACATTGACACAATTGGCAGAACGCAGCGTGATGTAAATGGTGCGTTTGTGAGTATTGAGACTGAGGCGTCAAAGATGGGTTTGGCGGCAAATGAGGGCAAGACAAAGTATATGCTGACAACTAAAAAGGACACCCAACGCCGACGTCTCGGACAGGACGTCTCCATAGACAGATATGACTTTGAGGTGGTTAGGGACTTTGTCTACCTCTACTCCGCTATAAGCTCAGACAATGACACCAGTGCTGAGATTAAACGAAGAATAACTCTTGCCAATCGCTGTTTCTTTGGGCTAAGAAGGCAATTGAGTAGCAAAGCTATCCCTCGAACAACTAAAGTGACCCTTTATAAGACCTTAATATTCCCAGCCCTGCTCTAAGGCGCAGAGGCATGGACCCTCTCAAAAGCTAATGAGGTTACTCTTGGTTGTTTCGAGAGGAAAATTCTTCGAGTGATTTTTGGTCCCGTCTTCATAGACGGTGAATGGAGGAGGAGATACAACGACGAATTGTACGGGCTGTACAGCGACATCGACATAGTCATAAGAATAAAGGTCCTACGACTGAGGTGGCTGGGTCATGTTGAAAGAATGGACACGAATGCTCCGGCCCGGAAAATCTTCCAATCCACACCCGAGGGACGGCGCAGTAGAGGAAGACCGCGACTCAGGTGGCGCACGCAAGTGGAAGGGGACCTTAACCAACTTAGCGTGCGAAACTGGAAACAGCTGGCTAAAGATCGTGCTGCCTGGAGACGCTTGTTGGTTGAGGCCCAGGTCCAACCCGGACTGTAGCGCCACCTTAAGTAAGTAAGTAAGAAAGTTTCATGAACTCATCACCAGTAAGCTGTCAGTGGGTTAAATACTTACTCACGAAATAATTAGGAAGTTGCACTGACGTCTGCTGTCGTCAGTTAACATTCAAAGACTTGTTGTCCCTGATATGTAACTAATTGGTACCTTTTACTTAGCTTTTACTAATTTAGGAATCAGCGTAAATATCGACAGTCTTCGGTAGATTATTTCAATTCCGTTGTGAACATTCTTAGTTTTGCTGAGATAGATGTTCAATAAAACACACCAATTATTTATAAGTAACTGACGATATTAATTTTCGATCTCAGTTGAGATTGGTGTACGAGTGATTGAAAACAACGAGAATGCCCTAAGATTGAACAAAAGGTTTCTACTCATATAAAGTAAACTGTTTCTTCGATTCAATGCCAATGCCACATGAGCTGTTTAATTCGCGCTTCTGAGTAAACAGACAACCAATCGACAGCGGCGCAATCAAACAGTCGTCGGTGTCGTAAGTTCTTTAAGTAAACTGGTATACTCGCGGCGGTACCAAAAAGCAGCTCGTGTGACGGTATATTATGCCACGAACTATAAATCATATTGGTTCGACCAAAAGTATCTATTTTCATTATAATAATAATAATAGTAGATAAATAATAAATTATAATAATAAAAATCAACATGATATGTAGGTAGGTCAAGTGTCATAATTTCAAATATATAGGTACAGCGTTCGAAATATTTTGCAAAACAATTTTCATCCCCTTATTTATGAAAATAAGTTTAATGCAAAAATGCTATCTAAATAAATTTTCATTATGTATGTAAAAAGTGCATTTTAAGCAAAATTAACTTTTTTCTTTCATGTATATATACTTTTTTTGTGTTCTCAAGCAGGTATCATTTTTACAGCTCATTCTATATTAGGTACTTAATTTTTTTTTTCTGTGTTTAATTTAGTTTTTTCGTCATCATTTCTTTGGTTTTTGTTTCGTCTTAAATATAAATGTAAAAAATTATATATGTTAGTTTAAATTTTTGTTCTTTTGCATTTTGAGGCAGAATTAAGTACGTGTCGTCAAAAAACAAAATCCATCTCTCCGCACGTACATATATATAACATTTAGTGCAACAAAGGATACCATAACATAATATTCATATTTACATTACTTTGGTTTAAGTTTTTGTTTATTTTTAAAAAAAAGCAGCATTGTTCTATGTTTTTGAATCACAAACGCGTCTTTGAAAATTTCTTCTTAATGCAACGTAAGTCTAAAAGAAATAACAAATGCCTTATATAAAAAACAAACATGACTGATATATTTGTGTAAAAACTGATCCTGCAGACTGGCAGTCGCATTTAATTCATTTATTTTTTGTTTGTATTTAAAAAAAAACTTTTATTTAGTTCGAAATAAATTTTACATTTGTCGGAAGGCTCGATGTTTTGTTTTTTCTTTTATCTCGGTTTGTAATTATTGTAATAATAATAATAATAATAGTTGTATTTAAATTTGGTTGCTTTTGAAATTTAATTTTATTTTAATTAAATTTTATGTATACCTACTTGGGGTTTTGTTCGGTTGTCTGCTGAATTTTGTTTTAAATATTTTTTAATAGTAGTTGTCTACTTATTCTAGGCATATTATGATTTGTGGGTGTGTGATTTTTTTTTTTAAATAACATCTTTCTGCTTTATTTCTTGTTAGTAGTTTTCTTTTTAATTCTTTATGTACAATTTTCTGATTTAGTGAAATAGAAAAAAGAATAGTAAAATAAATTACAAGTAGAATGCGTGGTCTTTTCATTTTGTCATTTTAATCTCTTTTTGGTTGCTGTAGAGCTTTGTTGAGAACTGTTTTTTTTTTTACTTAACTTGAAACAGAATTTCTGTATTTTTTTTTTGGTTAACCATTTTGTGTGGCTGCACTGTGTTGACTCCTGGATTGGAAACTTCCATTTGAGTAAATGCATTTCATTTTCGTTTCGTATTTACACAAAGTTTTGATATTAAATGCTGTTTAACTTCTTTTGTGTAGCCAAAGAAAAATGAAAGAAGTTTGTATTCATCTCTTGGTTGGAGTTTGACGTTTTGGTAGAGCACGTTAATTGTAAATGCAGTCTCTGAGGGTGTTACATTTACAATTGTTATCCTGTGTGATTTATCCATGCCTACTTTTTCTCTTTGGATTACTGGAAAGATGAGAAATTGTTAGCACATTTGGTTGGCAATAGAGAGGATTATATATAAATTTGTGGTTTGCTTAAGGGCATTATTTAAATTTATGCAAAATGACGACTTTGGAAATATCATTTTATTAACTTGTTTTTGCAAAAGCTTGGTTATATTTTAAGGCTTTTAAAGGCAAATAGTTTAAAAGAAATATAATTGAGGTAGGGATTTCCTGTCAGAACAAAAGTTACGCCAAATACCTCTAACAGAGTGGAATGGAGTACTACCAGAATGTTGAAAAAAGGCGAATGACCTTTAGTGGAGTACGTATATTTTGGAGACTCAAGCTCATGCGGAATTGAGTTGAACACCCTGAAGTGAAAGTAGAGAGTTGGCGCGTGAGCAAAGTTATCAAGCAACGTAAGCGATACCATGACAAGGAAACAAAATTACAGTCCAAAAAGGGGCAGAACCTTTGTGAGCCTAAATAGGTAGGTACTCAGCGTGACACATGTTTGTGTACCATAGGCCTAGCTCCGGACAACCATTCGTTAAGTATAATGCTTTTTTTTTATTTTTGGGACAAACGCTACCGTGCAGTTAAATTTTTTTCACATTTTGTCATCTTCAAAGTATGCAAGTTCATAAGCTTCCAGCTATACATGGTCTTACAGAAGGTTATGTCAAAGAATTTATTTTGTGTCACCGAGTGATGCGCAACACTGAGCTCGAAAATATGTACTTTCAATACAATATTATGAGTATGGTCCGAAGAATTTGGCTTCCGTCACCAATCGCTTAAAAACCACTCAGAGCTTGGTGGCTCCTTAAAAACAGATTTCAATGCAGTTTTAAACGCAGATTTTAAAAAAAGAACCAGTTTTCCATTACTTAATTTGGAAGCCAGGGAGTTAGAATGGAAATCCTACTTTTGCAAACAAATGGAAAACGTCTACAACTACAATACAAATTCAAGATGTGAGCCTTTAGTAGAAAGGCATTAACAAAAGACCAAACTGTCTCCTTTGACTTGACTTCCTTTAACTGGCCATTTACTGAAACATTTGTAAATCTGTATAAAAAAAAAATTATAACACTTTAGGATGCTAAAACTTTCAGAAATATTTTAAGCCATCAAACAGTTTTTCGCGTTATCCAGAAGTTTAGCTTTTTTCTAAAATTAAACACGATCAAATTGAATTGAAATTGAATTTATTACTTCCAATTGAATATGAATATGAGCATAGATCGTAGTTCCGCCCTGAAGATGATAGAAGAAGACGTCTTACAGCAGCATACTTTTCACAGTGAACACGATAGCTGATTTTCATACTTGAATTTTTCAATCAAATAAGTTAGCTGGGTAGCTTTATAATAAGTGCATAACCATAGTTTCCTTTAGGGCGCAAACAAATTTGAAAGTCTTAAAGAATTAAAATTTTTTTTTTTTGGACTGAAGGAAAAAAAATTTCCCTCTCTTAAAGACAAGAGATCATACCCAAAATGTAATTGTCAGCGCGGTCTTTGCAGCTATTATAATACACCCCATAACTCTTCAATTAGAGCGAAATCGCTAACAAAATCTTTTACAAAGCCTGTTTTATTAAACGCAAAGTGATCTTTTATAGTAGGCAAAGGAAAATTATATAAGAACCACTTTCGCTTAATTTTGTTTTTGTTGGGAAGATTGTGCAGAGATGCAATGCTGTGGGTATTTTTTTTTTTTTTCAAAATGTTGTGTATAAGCCAAGTCACTATACTGGTAGAATTTCTGCACTGGTAGAACTCTTGTATAATTAAATAAACAATTGTTCAATAAAACAGTACACAGTGACACTTGTGATAAACTGGTATAAACTGTTATATTTTGTTGTGTATCTCGGCACTTTGTTCGATTGAGCGTTTTCCTAGTTGCTGATTGTAAAAAGTGCTGAAAGCAATTTACTATAGTGCAATGAACATAAATACACAGAAATGTGTTTGAATGGATTGACTTTGACAGCAGTAAGTAAGTCACTTATACTTTCTGGGATATAAAACTTTATGGACCTACTAAAACAAAGTCAAACAAAGTAAAGTAAAGTAGAATCTTCAGAGCACAATAATTATAAAAACCACACTTCTGAAATTCACAGGAGGTAGCTATCCTTAGAGCTGGAAGTTCTGTGCAGGGGAAACAATAATTTCCAAGTGCACTTTGGCAGGGGAAAAATAATTTCCAAGTGCCCTTTGACTTCTTTTACATTGTCTAGCACAGTGTACGTTCGACAGGGTGTCTTAATTTAAATGCAATCACTTTGGCACATATTTTTGGCACATGTAATTAAATAGTTTTTAAAAGATTGCATTCACCAAATATCTTAAAACCAGTCAGACGGCAATCATTTTCAAACAATCGAGACATTTTGTAATTATAGGAATGTAATCATTTCCGCCTGTTGCTAATCACCCGTTGTATGAGACATGCAAAGTTAAATCGCGTCAAATAGGGGTATGTGGTTTCGCTCGCAATCTAAACTACAGTATTACATTTTCGGGTATGATCCTGTAGGTTTAAAGGCTCGACTTATTTCTCAAAAAAGGGTTTTAAATGAAAATACCATTACGTTGCGTCACTTCAGTCGTGTCACGAACCCAAACAAACGTCAGTCAGTACAAAAATCACGGGCGAATAGCCATCACTTCGATCCATTCCAATCATTCATAAAAGTGACAGTCGTTTGCCTTTAAATGAAATCAAAATTCCGTTTGACGGCAGACGGCAACCTGTGAAGTGAGCTGTAATAGTAGTAAGGGGAATGGCTTTCAGACGTTCAGTCTAGAGTGAAGTTGCAGCGGTTATTCTTAAGTCATAGTAACGAATACATAGGCAGGTATTTCCTTTATCTTTTGCAATAGTCCTATTTTTAGAGGATACCGTTTAAAGTAACCCCATTCGTGAAAGCTGGCCAAAATCGAGTTAAAAGCTTAAACCAATTTACAACAATCTTTATAGCGTCAGAGCTTTAGTCTACGCGAAGCTCGAAGCATTAGGCAAAATAGCAAGAGGAGGTACAAAGAAACAGTGGTAAAAGTAAAGCGATAGATTACAACTACATTTCGTCCTCACTTACAAAAAGGAGGCAAATGGAAACTAAGTTTACTGCCTGAGCGAATATAAGTAACAACAATAATTGAAAACAATTTATAAGCTAGCTAGGCAGCTGCAATAAAATAAGCAACGCAAACAAAAGCCAAGAGATATTCGGAAAAAGGAGAAAAAGTTTAGTGTAGTCTTATCCAAATTGTGCGCTAGAACACACTATACTTAGATCTTTATTCCGGGAGGGACTGTTCTACATCGAAGATGTAGTCATCACTCAATTCTACACTGGCCTTCGACATTCCCTAAAAATACAAAATTCGGCGTTACAACTCGGGCCACAGAAGTCTTAACAAGTCGTCACTTTGCAATGCATATTTATAGCTAGTTGATAAATTAAAACTAAAAACTATACATAGGTACAAGTATTAAAATGTCCGATTTACATACAAAAATGTGTATACAAAGTGAATGGAAATTAATTGAGTAAAAATTATGACAAAAACAAACAGTGTAAATGCAATGCAAAGTATGAAGGATAATCACATCACAGGGGATGACAGCTGATTTTTAGAAGGCATGCATTTATGTGACCAGGACATACCCATAAACTACGCTGAGAGTGTGTAAAGCCGGTCGATGAGTAAAATGATTGTTTACCGAAAGATAGTTTAGTTCAAGTTATGGTTGTAAAGTTTTCTGTTTGTCCTTAGTTTTAGTTGAAATATTTTTGATTTTTTTTTGTAGCGAATTTTAGAAAGTAAGCGTCTTAGAAAGAGTTTTGTATTTTTTTTTGATTTTGCTTTTGTTGTAAATATATTTATGTTTTATAAGAATATTTATTTTCTGTTTTGATAGGATCACGGTTTTTTTTTTAGAATAACTGTATTATTTTAGCGAACGGAAGCAAGATCACAAAAATATTTTTCATTTCTAGGTTCATGAAGTGCATACACTATGTTCTATAAAAAAAAATGCTACAGAGATGAAAGTAAAGAAGAAGAATACGACATTTCGAAGAGAAAAACAAACAAACTAAAATGTAAAAATCTGCTCATTAATATTCTACAGAAGAATGAATGTTGATTTTGTCTCCGGGAGAGGCGCGAACTATTTTGTGTGTGTCTTATGTCAACTATAGGTAGAGATTTTATAATTTAAGTGAGTCGAGTGATGCTAGTGATGAGCGCCTAGATAGATTTAAATTTGTAGGACAACTGACCAGTGATGTTGTTCCGAAGAGTTTGTACCAGCCGATGACGATGTTTGATAAATTCAAGTCGTCGAGCATGATCTGGGCCACACCCATGAAAACCTTTTTCTCAATGCGACCATAATCACCCCAAACGGTCACCTAGATGGGAGTAGATTGGATTAGGGATGACAGAAATAAATGGAAATTTAACTCACCTGTAGTATACATCCACTGAATGGCTCCTTAAATACAAGCTGCTGTTGATATAGCGGATCCAAGGTACGTCTGGCTGTCGATGTTTTCGATTTGTCTATACATTTTTTACCCGAAACCAAGTAGACTTTGACATACGGCGCAGGAAGCATTTTCGAACCAGGTTTTTGCTGAAAATCAGAAAGTAAATTTCATTCACTTTCTCGTGTATACTGAAGGGGAAATGTATAGTAGACGCTCGATATAGTGAGACCAAGCGTGTTCATTGGAAGGCGAATGTTCAGTTTGACGAATGTACCCTTCAAATGGATTTTTTTTGCAAACGGTATAATTATCAGAAGAGAATTTTAACCGCCGTTGCTGTTAAGAGAAAATGCCTGCATGTTCACTATACCGATGTTCATTATATCGAGCGTTCACTGTAGTTTTATGGGGAAAATTTACAATAAATAAGTTTGTGGGGTTTTTGAACAGTATTAATCTAAATTTTTGATATTCTTAGAAAACTTTGTCTGAAATTGTTGGTGCAGACTGCTTCTTAAGTAGCGTTCCGAATTTGTTCTAGAAAGTGGAAATTTTTTAATTCGCTTTCAGCAATGAATAGTTCGCTCGGCTCCTTGAGCTTGGAGCTTGCTAGGAAAAGTATGTCAGATAAATGTTTTTTTACTTTCACTGATTGACAAATTTTGATCCTGTAAACATTCCCCGACTATCAATAATTTTTCATTTTAACGAAAGACGTATTTTGAGTTCATCACTCGCACTCCTAATTCACACTTTCCTCGTGAAAAAAACGCACACGTGTCAGATGCGATGTAGGGGGTAGGGCCCATCGTAGCAGATGTTACGTGGAGCAACGTGGTTTTTGTCAAGTAATTCACACGATTTTCCAACCTTTTTCGGACTTATAGCTTCTTGGTCCCATTTTTTTTCGGTCCATCTGCAACTTGCGAATTAAAGTCACTATCAGCGACTGGTTTTAATTTCATTCGTGATTTCTGATTCACACTCGGTTGGTCGGAGAAATTTCTTAGGTATAAGCCACGAGGAGAGAGCGCTTTATGGAGATGGTGTTTAAAGTGTAATAAGAAGCTGGTACCGCATCCGTGAGCGAGCAATGCGTTACTGAATTTTGTGGATTTTACAAGAAAAACAAAAATAGATTGAGTCACGTAGTATTCGATCACGGATGCGGTAATTCAACCAATGAAGAATGAACTTTTTGTATAAGTTCTATCTAAGTTCTTTTCGCTGACCGTTTTTGAATCTGGAAACTGTGCCATCGAGGCAGGATTGAAACGGAGCGTCTCACATTTACTATCTCACCTCCAGTCAGAGGCAGAGTAGATAACAGCTAGGAATTCACCTTCATTGATCACTAATGGGCAGGGGTACTCGCGCAGCCAATCAGCAGGCCTAGTGTCATGGAACAACATTCACTGAAACGCCACTCTGCTGTGTATACGTCACAAAGTCCCCAGTGGTTGCAACTGCTTTTGCTGTTGTCTATTGCAGGTCCACAAGAAAATAATACCGTAGAGGTGACAATTTCAGTTGGACCATACAAGTCGCACTGCCTTGTACTACATATTCGCATGAAGAAGTATACCCGAAGAGCAGTCTCTAAGTTGGTTGCTGAAGGTATAAAGTATAGCAACAAGTCAGATTGACTAAGGTTTCTGTGGCCGAAGAGCTTACTGGGAATTGGGCGTTCATTTTAATTGTAAGGCTATGAATGATGAGAAGACTGTAACCGAGTGATCTTTCGTCTTTCTATTTGTGCGAAAAATATATCTGAGGCGCAGGACTAATACGAGAAACTAGGGTCCAGCTGCAGCATCCAGCATTATTTTCCTTAAAGCGCACGGTAAAACTGAGAAACTTCTTCTGACAGCTGTTCGAATAGAAGTTTGTCAGACGTTTAAATACTGCCTGCCGAGGCGCTGACTACTGTGGAACTACGATTTAAATGGCACCAGAACCAAATCAGAATGCTACTTAAAATACGTCGTTGACATAACAATTCGACGACTTGCCAATCTAGAAACTATGTTTGGGTAGATATACACTTACCAAGTAGCATAATATTTAAAATAAAGTTCCATATAAATTCCAACTTACTTGCAAGCCTCTCGCTCGTATAACCTCCACTTCGAGGAATCCCTTTTGATGGCACATCGATAGTTGAATATCGCCCAGCGAAGGTGCGCCAAGAACCTGTCGACCGACCAACTGGCCGGGCCCAAGTCCATCAATAAAATCAGACAGCTGACCATCGTTCATACGCAACGAGGGTGACCATCTACTAGGAGCGTTCGGGGAGGTATAGTTTCAAAAGTTCATATGGGATAAGTGTGGGGAAAGTAAGAGAAGAATTCAATATTAGTTTGGAAAGAAATTACATTTTTAAAATTTTTTTTTTTTAAGAAAACTAAATAAACAAAAATTAATTTTGATTCAAAATTAAATTTTTTTTTCGTTACACAGGGAGATATAGAGACAGACATTATGTATATGTTGCATATTATTTATGTTAATTTTTTTTTGATTTCAAAGTCGAAATTGAAATACTCATGCATGAAAAAAGTCCTTCAAAAGTTTGTGAAAAAAGTGTGCAATTTTCGAAATTTTATCAAGTGTAGTTTTAGAATAGTGTGACAGGAGTTATTAGAGTGAAGGTGTGTTGAGTGTTTTGTGGTAGGTAATTTTTTTTTTTTGTGTAAAAATATGAATTTTGTTGAAACTCATGCAGAAAACTCTAAGAAAAAAAAAATTGCTTCTTTATTTTGAACATGCTAAAAAATTATTCAAATACGTAAATAACGGGGAAATGTGAAGGGGTTGATTTTTATTTTTATTTTTGGAAGATGTCGGTTAATATTGTAGTCAATGTTGGATTTTTTTTCTTGAAAGAAGAGTTGGTCTAAACAGAGTTTGGTTTGGATTTGATTTTAATGAAAAATTAAAGAGGTCTCTCATGCGAATTTAAAATAATTATTTAACTAAGCCCATTGATTTTACAATATTATTATGTTCTTAAGTTCTTATGCAGTTTATAAATATTTCAGGATGGTTTGTTGTCGAAAGTCGAACCCTTCAATGTACAAATTGTTTGGATTGAAAAAGGTACCACAAGCTTCAATGTTTTAAGCGAAAAAACCGACATTTTGATAAAGAAAAATATGCGACCCATGGAAACCGGTTTTTGCTGTGATTAATATTGAAATACGGTACTGGAGAAGTTTAAGCTTGGCGGCGGTATGCTTTTGGAAGGTGATTCCATTAAGTTTTTAAAAAATTTCAAGGTTTTCCTATTTTTTTTGTTTTTAATATTTTTACTTTTTTCACTTGTCATAACAGTGACATATATTATGTATCCTTACGGGAATCTATTGCATGGTACCTTTCGAAGGATACAAGTTCCATTCCTCTCCTTTTGATATTAAATATAATTAAAAAAGGGTAGCCAATAGCCCGAAGACAACCACCAACCTAATTGAGATCGAAACGGATACCTCAATCATGAAAGTAGAATTTCAGCTATCAAAAATTAAAATAATTCCGATGATTGAATTGAAATTTTTCACACAACTGTGTAATTCAAAACAATTCCAGCCTTGAAGGACATCCGTCGAGCTAAATACCTGCTAATATAACTTTTGTTCGTAATAAAAACCCGAGAACCGTACAAATAAAAGCAGCAAAGCTTTCGGAATATAATTTTATTTCCTCAAAATCATTCACTAGAAAAGAAGTAAGTAAGCTTTTCATAGGCTTTATATGAAAAAATGCGTTCACGCTTCTAAAATTTAGCAAAGCTCTGTGAGAAAAAAAAATGTTTGCTGAGAAAAGAAAAATAAAACACTGCACACGCAGAAAATGAATAAGCGTTCAGATTTTTCTAACGATACCTATGAATCTTTTAAGAACAAGAAAGCAGCTGGCTTTAAGACCAAAATTCAGGTTTTCGGAAACAGCAAAGAAAATTTAGTCTACTAACCTGCAACTTCATTTACTCAATGGAGGAAACAGAGAACGACTATAGACATTTAAGAATCAGTATGGAAGATGTCGGCTTAGCTATTAAAGCTTCGGAAGAAGAAGGCCTAAAGATTTTATTCTTTAGAGGAAGAATCTTCTCAAATAAGCGAAATCATAAACCAAATATGAGCGAAGCAAAGCATACCTGATAATCGGCTCCGTATGTCCCGTAAAAAAAAGGGGAATTGAACATCCTTCAAGATCTACGACAATTTACTTCTGAATAATGGCGCAGATAAAATTTTTCTAGGCATAAAGTGCAAATGGTACGTTTACAAATGAGTGCTTCTGCCAGTCTGATCGACCAAATTTTTACAATGAAGCAACTCCTAAAAGATGCCAAGGTTTTTCAGGTCAAAACCCACCACCTTTGTTATGAACTAGAATCCATCGAAAAAAACCTCGAGATAACTATGGCTGGACTCCGGATCAAGGCGATAGAAAACACGCAGAAGAGTAGTCCTTCTGAACTATTTCATAAATTCACCAAACTTCTAAACTTACAAGGAGATGTGCTCTCATGTTATTCTTCAATCTCGTTTGAGAGTAAATGCTTTATCTGGGCATCAGTCGCCAATATGCAAGGCACTATCGTAGGTCAATTGTGGTATCAAATGGTGGTATGCGGACTTTGCCGAAATCATCGATTGCTGCTAGCTTTTCCTATAACAGAAGCTCTCAGGGCAGGGAACAGGCTAAATTGGTCAGTCTTTAAATAAACGTGGGCATGACCAAATATTTGTATGCTATCAGCTAGCAATATCCGTCCATTGTCCAGGACAAAATATCACTGTTGACAGAAGCAACTTCAAGGTAGTTCAGTAAACTTGGACTTCATGATTGACCCCTTGTCCATGTGGAGCCTTGGCGTAGAATAAATTGTTCTAATGTGGTGCTACTATCCACTTAGCTCCGGTTGTTCCATAATGTGCTGATGGTTGATCGCTTATGTGAATTTGAAGGCAAAATTGCTTGACAAGCGCGCACTTTAAGGCTCTGCCAGTATGTGAAGATAGTCAAACAAATTTTGAATTTCAGCCTTCAATTTTGAGAGAGAAGACAAAGATCAAGCCATCACGTTCACGTAAAGCACGCTTTTTGCGCTCTTGGTCTGGACAAAGAAAGATGACAGCTGTCTCCAGATTGAAGGTTTTAGTTCACTGATCAAACTCCTTAAGTAGTAGATATTTTAAGCCATTTAGATCAACACACCAAACATTGTATTGCTGGTGAGTTGTAACCCCAGAATTTTTGCAAATGTAAAAATATTCAAAAATTAAAATCCCCTTGAGGCTCTTCTTCTATTCCTTACAACTTTTTCTCTTATTGTCAAGCTGCTAAGTTGATTCCTCGATCAAAAATGTACGCCTTTCAGGCCCATGCTATATTAACCAGAATAGAGCTCAAGTTCAAAAATCGATTGACCGAAAATGTTAAAAAAAAGTTGCTTAGTATTTATTCTTAAGCTGTGCTTATATCGTTTTTTCTACGGCAGTAATTAAATTAAAATGAATAAGAACATAAATTGTAGATCTCGATAGAAATGTAATATTTTGCGTGTGTTTTTTTTCTGTAAAAATGGCCCAAAAAATGCTCCACCACAAATTTTGTCCAACATTTGGCCGAAATTTTTTTCCCAGAATAATACTCCATAGGATTTGTAAAAAATTTCTTGTGATACTTTTTAAAAAAAAACCCAACGTGTTTTCCCGAAGCCAATTTAACCTTAATCAAAAATTAAAAGTTTAACAACAAATTGAAATAAAATAAAAACTTAAGAGAAAATAACAAAACATGCATCCATTCAAAACAACGAGCAAAACAAAATTATAACTTGTAAATATCTCCAATATTTCAAAATCAAAAGTTCAAATAATCTAAACAAGTAAATATGGCAGCCAATTTATTTGCAAAACAAACAAATATTTACACTTGTGTAAATTGAAATAAAAAATAAAAAATAAAAAAATGTATGTGACATCAGTAATCTGTACACTCGGTTCAGAGGAAAGAGGCGATTCAACTACAACTGACACCTATGTCCTTCTCTTTTTACAATGGCAGCCTATTTTTATAAAGAAGACCTTCTAATTATTTTTGTATTTATAAAAATCAAATAAACCACATGGATATTAAAAACTAAAACAAAAACAAATCATAACAGCAGCATTAACCCACTCACAGTTAAGACACTTAGAATTCAATAAAAAAACAAAATCTCTTATTTATATTTACAGTTAAAAAAAATAAATAAAACTAAAAAGAAAGCCGTCAAGTTGTATACTTGACAATGGATACAACAATTTATTTATTTTTTTTTTCTTTTTCGAAACCACACACAAATAGATAGTAGACAAAGAGAACAGTGTAGTATGCAAATATATTTATTTATATTTAAGAAACATACAGTCAGAGAAAGAAACAGAGACAGAGTGTGAGAAAGAGAGAGACATTGTTTGTTTTTTTTTTTTTTTGTTAACGACTTACGATGAACCCTCTGAACTTGATATCGAGTGTACGCTCCCAGCTCGATAGGACGACGATGATGGGGTCACTTCGACTGACCGCTGTATGCTGCCAGAGGAACCGCGACTAGTCCGCTGATACTGGGTGGGAATACCCAAGTCTGTTGAAAATTAATAGGGATACTCATATAGATGGAGTATTCATCGACAGAGAGACAGTATTTTTTTTTTTTTTTAGTTAGAAATTATTTTTTTGTTGATTTGGTTTATAAGGACCGATCGTCGGGCTACACTGACATTAATGCCTCCTCTTCCTTTCAATATTTTTCTTTTGTTTTTAGCATTTACAACCAACGAAAGACAAAGTAAAATATACAAACAAAATATATATCCAACAGAAAAACGTTTGTCTACATATAAAAAAGCAATAAAATTTCCACAACGAAATTAGGGATAATAATTTACGAGTAAACAAATAAAAATATAATAAAGTATTATTATTTCTTGAGAAACGAAATTAAATTGCTTTGGTTTTTTTTTTTTTTTTTTTGTCAACAAATTAGAACTCACTCTGCTACGGAATATTCCATTAGAAAATAATGTCGATTGATATTTTCAAAGAAGCAACTATAATTCCAAAATAATTATTGTAAAAAATCGAAGCTAAAAGTTGCTAAATCATAAAATTTGTATTTTTATATTATTATTTATTTTTTGTTTATTTGAAATGATGTGTTGATGTGGTTGGTGTTAAACAAATTGTGTTGTACATGTCGTGGATGATTGTTTAATGTTTGATGGTGTGGTCGTGTTGATTTTGCTGAGTTTTTGGTTATGTCTATGTCTCCCTGACGTAGATAGTTATTATTCTGACGAATCAATTGCAAATGGGTATAGATAAAAATTAGAAGAAACTTTTATTTAAATCAAAAGAGTGATAAACATTGCTTATTTTATGAGGTGAATTTGTTTCTGAGTGACAAACTTTATCAGATGTTCTGATAGTGGTAACAGTGCTGCGAGTGGTTTTTTGTTTTATATTGTTAAACACATGCATGCGAGAGATTTTGAGGGAAAAAGTTATGGTTCTGAAAGGCTTTTGTCATGTAAGCAATTTTTATTGCGAACTGCAGTGAGTCGAAGGAAAAAATCTGCGTTCGTCTGTGATTTTCTAAAGCCATTGTTTGTTTTTTTCAAGACAATTCGAACATTCTACAATTACTGAGATGTGGTATAAATATGTGTATCTTACAAGTGAATAATTAATTAAAACGTATATTGAAATTTCCGTTTATTCAGAGTAACCATTTTGATTTGTAAATGGGTGAAATCTCAAATTCACAATTTTTTCTAAGGCCTTTCGAGTCGTAGGGAAAGCTCCTAAAGCAAACCTTCAAAAAAAGGTAAGGTACTAAGGAGTTGATAGGCGTCCACCGTCAAATTTTGTGGACATGGTTCCATAGAAGCACAATAAAGTTACAACATATAAAAACTGCTTCGTATTATAGGAGCTAAATTCATTTTCGAAAGTCCCGTCTATCCATTAAGGAAGTTGCGAATGCAGGGCGCTCACTTCTCACTAGGCGATGTATTTTCGGAACTTATTATGGAAGAGACAAAGAACACATCGGTCTATATCGAAGGTTAAATTTTGGGTACTGTACAGGCGAAAGCATCTTCTCTAAAACTCGGTTAAAGAGCGGAGTACAGTATTATCGACAGTCTTAGTTGTTGAAACAGAGATAGTGCACAACGAATATTGAGGAAGCTGTGGGGATGTTTAAGCATCTATTAACCTAGGTAAATGTTCGGCTTTGGAAAGCAGTCGATTAAAGGCCATTGGTAGCTACGTCTTAAATGATGATCTACACAACGTTATGCTTGAAAAACTGATTGGATTCATACATGTGATAAACGAGCCCGTATGGCAATCAATTGTGACGGCGCCCATTTGGCCGATATCATCTTCTCACCTTGACCAATAAAATTCTAATATAATGAAAAAACAGAATCGAAGTTTTTCATTTAGAAAAAAAAATTTAAGCCAAACAACATCGGATGACTTCTTTTGGCCAACCTTGTACATACTACAGAAAGCGAGAGAGAGAGAGAGAGCTAGGGAGCGAATTTTCTATAATTAAAAGCACGCTCTAAAATAGCCTTAATGGTAAACTGCGGATATTTCCTTATATAGCCAGTGAAATTAGGAACATTTGAAGGGGTCGGAATGCAGCTGGAGATTTTGTTTGAGCACCGATAGAACAGGAAAGAAAAAATCGACAAAAAACTCTAAATACCGCTAAGGTCTCAAGAAGCCGAAAAAGACTTGAATAAGTTGCACTTTGAGCGAGAGACTCATCAAAATTAATTTTATTTGTATAGGTTAGGTTAGGTTAGGTTAGGTTGGGAGGGCAGTTTTGCATCAGATGTAAATTTTCACCCGGAAGCCGTGCAGGCCCATTGTGAGTACCCTGTTTATACATGCAAGGACATGTGGCTAACAAAATCACTTGGTATGTTGAGGAATATTTTTATGTCTGATAGAGGTACCCCAGCCGAGTCATCCAAACTTTCGAAGAACCGTGCTCCCATACAGGATGAGCGGCGTTCTTGTAAAGCTGGGCAGTGGCATAGAAGATGTTCCACGGACTCTATTTCCTCTTCGTCTCTGCAGCTTCTGCAGAAGTCATTTGCAAGAACTCCCAGCCTTTAAGCCATGTTTTCTATGCTGTAGTGTCCGGTTCGAACCCCGACGAGCATCCGGATTTGACTTCTGTTAAAAGAGACCAGGAGCTTTGATCTTTTGGTGTCAACCACAGGCCACAGACTGTGGGTTATGACGCAACCGAAGATGTTGCTCCATTGCATTGTTCCTTAGCCAGTTGTGTGGTGAAGCTGTCAATAAAAGTCTTAGCAGTGTTGAAAGGCGGTACCACCTCTCCATCCGCAAGTTTAGGGTTCATATCAGAGCCGTATCTGGCCAATTCATCCGCTTTTTCGTTCCCTTCCACCCCAACGTGTCCAGGAACCCAGCAGAGTAGAACTGAGTGAGCACGTATAGCCCTAAGTGCCAAGAGGTAATCTGTAACACATTTCGCATTAACAATTTTATTTGTATACTTCTAGGTGATCTTGAGTGGCTATAAATATCTGGACACCACGAGGGGTTATTTTTACAACTAAGACTAAAGACTAAGTCTAGACTCAATCTTTTATAGACGATTTGGATAGGCGCTAAAGAAAGTAACGACTGTAGCAGAACAAATGAATCTGAATTGGGCGCAAGCTTGAGATTTTATGTGGATAATTTTTATGCGCGTTTATGACACAACTTGCCCTGAAGCTGATTTCTTTTTGCAGGAAACAAGAAAGTACTCCGCCAACTAATCTCAAGACAAGAAAAAGCTTTGTACCCGTGACTGGATTTCATTTACCAATGCACAAGGTCATAAGCAATACAACTACTGAATACGGATGGGTAAGCTTTATGCTTTTTTCGTGCGTGAACTTCTGTCAGTAGTAGAACTTTGCTTACCAAAGGCGTACTATGCATTTTTATTACGATCCAGCACATATCCGTTATGGTAACATCGACATAGCCGATTGCAAATTGGAGACAGCTCTACTGGGTTACTTTTTTTACCTCTGATCATGAAGGAGCCATCTAGTTGTGAGTTGTGAGCCACAGGGCAAGATTAATGGATTTGAGAGGAAAGCGGCAAGCTTGCGGTTGCTCGACTTAACCTCATCGTCTGGGAGCGGTTCTCATAACTGTAGATGGATTGCAGGAAGGCTTACGCGAAAAGCATGGTCGGCATTCTGTAAGGCGAAATATTCAAACGTTTTCGTGTGCACGAAGAAATTTTCTTGCGTAACATAGGGAAAATCTTTCATGTGACGAAAACATTTCATTGTTTCACCTTACAGAATCTGACCCCAGGTTTTGACTTTTTGGCGAAAGCTGTGCATAGCATCAGATCTCTGCTCTAGTGAGGGCCACTAATGTACGAAAGTCACAACTTAGTCGTAAGGCTCTGTTAGATAGCGTTATAAGTTCGTGGTTAATGGGGAGCCCCTACGAGATACTCAAATAGGTTCTGCTATCGTGGGAGCCGTGTCGTGAGATAAATTAAAACTGAATGGGCTTGACAAAGAGGTTTAAGCTCCAAAAAGGCAGAAGAAAATATGTTGGCTTCATAGGAATGGACTCTGTTAAGCAAATAGCAAGTGAATTTTGAATCAAGGTCAGGCCAACTAATCGGGGAACATAATTGAACAATTATAATAACAACTGACAATGGCAACTCTATGTCTGATGTGGCTTTTTATGCCCGATGTGCATCTGAGGTGATCCTATGGGCACATTCCAATGGTTTTCCATTTGACTAGGGATATGCATTATCTGTTAAACATTAGCGGACATTTTTTGATATTTCAGCTGCTGAAAGTCGCATTTTTTAAACAACTGCACATCGTTTTCCTGGGTTTGTAAAACAAACCGTTATTATCCTTTTGTCAAAAGCAAACATCAAAGCTCAAACCAGTCCGATATTAGGTTAGGTGTATGAGATCCAACTGTTGTTGTCAACCATTAAAATCAATGTCGGTAAAATAAAAAAAATCCCGTCCAATTGAAGACTGTCCTGACAGCCTGCTAAAAAATGTAATCACAATCATATAGTACATAATTGGCCTTACATTTTTAACCTTCACACTTAAAATTTTGTAGGTCACAATATGCAATTTTGTATGGAAAATTTCGCCATTGTGAGTTGAAAGAATATCGCGGAATGTTTTTTGAACTCCATGTGAAATTATTTGGTATTTGTCAATTTTTAGTATCACAACCAAATTGCTGATCAAATGCAATTCAAGCTTGTGCTTTCGAAAAATTATTTAGCGCGATGCCTTATCGAGTACAAAATGCGGATACAATCACCCACATCTCTCGATGTAAGTTCGTTCAAAAATCCGTCTTGGGTCTTAAAATGCACCCAGATTAAAAAAAATATTGACAGGTAGTACTTGTGTCAATAGTGACAATTTCGGAAAGGAAAATTCCGAGGAAATATAAATTTTTCAGACGTCTTCCCAGAAAGGTTCTTTTCTATTTTTAGTACTTAAATTTGAAATATTCGATGTAACAAGGTTAAGTTTAAGGTTAACTTATTGAAATCGTCAAGTTTTTCATTGATAATAAAGTTAAATTCAATTCAAAATTGAATGTGTCGTACTGGTAACAAATATCAGTTTCGCCTTTAAATTTATGGAAGTTCACAATTGCGACATTTTTACAAAAAATATAGCTGCTCGACCTTACTAATAATTATTTTTAACCTCCGCACTAAATATTTTGTAGGTCACAATATGCAATTTTGCATGGAAAATTTCGCCATTGTGAGTTCGAAAAATTTTGGCTGGACACTAAAAATGATTATTAGTATCGCGGACTGTGAACTACTACAATTAATAGTCGACACTGAAATTGTGTATTGGTAAGACTCAATGGGCTATACCAATAAACATTTTAGGTTTCGACTTTACGTTTGAGAAGTTCACAATGGCAATATTTTGCATACAAATTTCGCAATTGTGAGCTTCCGTAAATGTTAAGTCCAGACTAAAATTTATTATAAGTACGGCCCAATGTTCTTGCTTTGTTGCTCAAAAGAGAATTGAACACACAGTTCTGGTTTAAGGCCTCAATTTCAATTAAGTTATTGTACATTTTTGTACAAATATATTTTACATAATGACAATTGGAAACTCTTCTAGTACTTCAATGTTCAGGCTCTCTTTTAGCCAAATTTCAATTCGCCGATCAGAATAAATTTATCCATATAACCGTTTGAATATTTATTAAAACCCCCCTCAATTTTTAAGGAAAAATAAACAACACGCTTGTTTATATTTGCCAAAAAAAAATCAAATTCACATTTATTTTATTTTAATTAAATCACGCTTCCTACCTGCATTTCGTGTACCTATAGTTAAAAAAAAATTATATAAACAATATTTTGTTTTGATTCTCTGTATAAATAAATAAAATGCTCAAAACCCATGCAAATTAGTTGAGATTTTTTTAAAATCAAAAACAAAATAAAAATAATAAAATATTTTACAAACAACGTTTTCAAAAACAAGCCGAAACAAAACAAAAAACAAACGCATGATGATGTTAGATGCGTTTATGCCAAAAGTCAAAATTCTTATTCCACTAAACTAGGTTATGGTAGATAGAAGCTTTCGTTAGAAATAGCTTTCAAGCTTCTTTTTTTTTTGAGTACAAAAACAAAACATAATGTGTATCAGTAAACTTTGATTTGCGATCAACTACGAAAAATGCGCCAAAAACGTTTAATAATGCATGAAAAATATTTGAGTTATTAGAATTTTGTATTCCAGTTCTTGCGGCCGAAGCTCAGTGAAAAGCTTTAGAAATTTCATTTTTATGCGAGCGATTTAAGGCTCACCCAACATGACCAGCATAAAAATGTACAAACTCAAAGCTTCTAATGAACCCCGGCGATATAAATTTCAATTTTTTCTTCCAAATAAGCCTAAAACTACGTATCGACTTTGGATTGATTTTGAAATACTGTAGATTATTGGAGGTTGCAAAATTAATTTTATTTATTTTATTCTATATTGGTTTAGGTATTGTTAAAAAAAAAGAAAGAATTTTATCGTGAGAAGCTCGAATTTAGGTTTGGAAATCAAATTTTGGTAGGTAGGTAGGTTTTTCAAATTTTTGGCTGCAAGCTTAGGTGGCATAAGCGAGAGTTTTTGCTAATTTTAGAATTTTTACAAGATGCCTTATACATGCCCAACCATTTTAAGTTCTATCGTTTTTGTCTTGTAATGGGTAGCTTTGTCATGCACAATTTCATACAACATATACATTTTCTCTGTGGAGTGTCAAACGTTTAGGTGAGTCCCTATTTTTTACAGAAACAGTGTAAATTGATCAGGCGAACGATATTGAGATGAGTGAGGATTGGGGTTTGAGACCCTCTGTCTTATCAGGTTTCCAGCAAATAAATGCGCTCTTAGGTCGATTTGAGAAATGATTTTAAAAAGCAAACAGCTTCCTATGCTTAAGCTTTTACTGCACAGTAGTCCAATTTTAGCGATGTTGGGACTCGTAGTCACGGCTGTCATATCGCACTACTTTGGGTTCGAATCGCTTTATCCGAAGAAGGGTAGCTTTGTGAGCCAATTAAATTAAAATTGTGAGGCAATTATGGAACGCATTCCCTTTAGCTAGCAGAGGTAAAACCAGAGTTTGAATAAAACTCAAGATAGTCCTGCGAGGCCTTTTAAAAATGATATTCTCATATTCCCAGAAAAAATATCGAAAGGTAAGTTGGACCTTATCACAACCTTTTGGGACGATTAGAGACGAAGACCCTTCCTGCGATATGCAGCAACGTTGACCTGGTCGAAAAGCGTAGAAAAGAACGACTGTGGGAGATAGGTCACGTAGAACATTTGGGTAAGAACACACTAGATTGAGAGGAGAATAAAGCTGAGTATAATTGGAAAGCGAGTTCTGCCTACTTGCTGTGCGTAACTGGAGCTAGCTACCGTGCTGGCTGGAATGTCTTGTTGGTTGAAGTCATGGTTCATTCCTGAGAGTAGGAACCAAGTAGAGTAAAGTATGGTAACTCGCAATGTCCCGTTTGTATCAAAGTAGCTTGTAATAAAGGTGCAACATAATCACTTAAGCTGCCTGGATCATATCGAGTGAATGAATATCATCGCTCTGGCCCTGAGAACCGTTGAGCTCTAAAGGGATAAAGTGGTAAAGGCGGATGTTGTACCATGTTGTCAACGGGTAAAAATATTCGCAGTTGCCTTAAAAACGAGTGCTGCATTCATCATCTGTCGGATCTTTTATTCGGGCTTTTTGTACATTTATTACCACTCTCACAGAAGACCTGCAAGTCTAAGACCTTTTTGTAAATGTTGTATCAGAGCTAGGGGAATCAACTAGGTCAATCCATGGTACCTACGAATTGTAGTATGTAAGTAACTGTCGACAACATAAGTAGCTAATGAGAACACTTTGTGAACGGTAAGAATATGGTTTAAAATAGAAGAAGAATCGTTGATAGATTTTTAGAAAAACGAAATATTCAAGTGGCGGTCTGATAAATTGACTTGTTTGACCTGAACAAAAGATTCAACTTATGGAAAACATTGTCTGTGAAATTTATGAGAAGTAAAGCCGGATTTATCCTATCAATTTCCGACACAAACTTCTAAAAGAAGATAATGCCTGGATTACTTTCCGAACCGTTGAACAAAGCTTTTCAATAAAATGGCAGTGTAGGATAAATCGCACCAAAGAAACGCTTTTACCGATACCATATTTCTTGAGACAGAAAAGTTTTTACGCCAATGATGGCAGGTTTTAAATTTATTTGGACCAAAGACTGAGATAGCGAGGCTTCGAGTGATTTATTTTCAACGCTCCAGCTCTACACTTTAGATGCTGTAAGGGCTGTGACCGTGGTAGGTAGAAGGCAGACGGAAACTGCGCCGCACTGAGCCTTATATCCATGCCCCAGGTAAGGTTTAAGAACTCACTCTGACTCTTCATTTAAAACAATTGTTTGTGACCTTAAAAATAATTATGAGGGCTTGAATTCTTGTGGACCCCCATTATAATACTTCACAGACACTCGTGTTGGTTTCAGTCCCTAAACTGGGGCTTTCCTCTTCCACTTGCACTCACCTTCCCGGTCAACTTGGAAAACATGAATTTTTTAGATATTGACATCCATTACCGCGACCCTCTCTCAAAGGAGAGCGGCTGCAAAATTTATAGGCTGCAATGACAGCCTGCGTCTTCCAGTAAATTCAGTAGCACCGCACAAGCATTGACGAAGAGCTTGAGAAGAGACTAATCTAGCTTAAGCCAATGTACGTTCTTTGCAATTTTATATCGGTATCGGAGTAAATTTTTCATTTTGGATAGTTCATTTCAAGTGATTGACATTAATCCTCTTCCACATTTGACATTTCTTGCAAATTCTTTCTTTTGACATTAGCTTAGGCTCACAAAACTTCTCTGTGCTTGACACTATGCAGGGACCTCAGCAAACTCAAATTTGCTTCCAATTTGCAGTCCAAATTTCACCAAGACCGTTACAAAGAAATCTCGCCCACAGCCGACTTAATCTAGATCTGAGTTCATATGTAAGAATAATCTCTGCAAGAAATCGTTAAGTACGTTTAAAAACCTTACTGCTAAGAACTATAAATTGCTTTACAACTTTACAGCAATGTTTATCACCCTCCAACAAAAATAAATAAATTTATTTATGAAAAAGACATTAAAAAAAATATATTAAAACAAAAACAAAACAAAAGTAAAAGAGAAAATTAAAACAAATTGCGAACCTGTCCCCTTCAGTGAATCCTTCGCCACCATCATCGGATGCTGATGAACCCCGTGACAGTGGGCCCCGAATCTCACCGGGCAGAACCTCTTCACTTCTGTGCACCGTAAATGAGTTCTTACCCTTCTTTCCAAAGCCCATACGTCTTTTACGACCTTTGTTTTATTTTATTCATTATTATTTTATATTGAAATGTTATTTACTTTTAAATAAAAAAAAAATGCATATCCTAACTAAATCACTGAAATCAATGAAATCCACACACAAAATTAAGGAAAATAAAAACGGAAATAAAAAAAAAATGTAAGTGAGGGCTTCAAAAACCAAACAACCGCCCTCCGGAATGAAGAACTAAATCGAAATGATAATGAAAATGTCAAACTTCAACAACTGTCAAAACTGGCCAACAAAATGGAACACAAATAAAAAACGCAAGTTGAACTCACCCGTCGCTGAGAGCTGTGACGTGGAGTTGCTCTTCTTGCCCATGCCGGAGCCGAAGCGCTCGTCGCCGCGACCGCTACTCCTGCCGCCAGCGTCACTTTTTGGCGATCGTTGCTGCTCTGCGGTGGCCTTGCGCCGCTGCGAGTCTGTCTGCTGCAGGCCGACAGCTGTGTCCGATAGACTGCCATCTGGAAAGAGAAGACACATTCGCATTTGTAGTGGTCGATCGGAGAGCTGCCACCAACGATCATACCGATCTTGTCCTCCGGTGTACCGTCCGCATTCGACATACTCCGACTGAAGGAGTTGTTCAGGTCGTCACCACGATCACTGCCCGATTCGATGCGATCGATGCGATCCTCATGCAGTTGGCGCTCTTTACTACGACTACTACTACTACTCTCGCCGGGTCCACCACCGTCGGCATGGGCGCCTCTGCGCGATCCTTCGCCCCTGCTGCTGCCGCCGCCGCCACTACTACCTCCTCCTCGACCATTAGCACTATCATTCGATGGAACCTTGGCCATACGATCTCGTTCACGTACATCGTACTCACTGGCGGTGGCATCATCGGCAGATGGATCAGCACGATCACCATCCACAGACGATGGACCATTCGTGGTGGGTGGTGGTGGTGTAGTTGTGGTTGGTGAACAGGTCGTTTGTGGATTTGTATGTTTCAATGAGGCACGTTTAGGTGAGGTGGATAGCAGAGCAACACCATGATGGGAGGAGTTGGTTTTTGTTGTTGCAAAAGAGGAAGAAGAAGCATTGTTAGCATTACTACCACTACAATAAGAATCACGATTATAACTAGAACTACTTCTACTGTTATAGCTACGATCGGCGGCGCCACCACCGCCGCGGCGACTAATAGGACTCCCACTACCCCCCCGGTCGTATCTACCACTACCACTACGAGCATAGCTGCGATCGCAGTAATCCTCATCGTCGTAGTACTCAAAGTACTCCGGCTGATCGTTAATGCTGACGAGATTACTGCGATCAGTATTTCCGCCGATCTGCGGCGGTGGCGGACTGCTACGGTTACGATGGGGATCGGAGGCGGGTCTACTACTGCTACGTGAAGCCGAGAGCCTTTTACTCGACGATCGGTGGTACTCCGAGTCACGATCGGAGGGTCTCGACGAAGGTGGTCCTTCCGACATACCACCGTCCGGTCGAGATCGTTTCCGCTCGTCGTCATCTTGAGCGGTGATCTCAGCTTCGGTGACTGGCGCTGACGAATGCGGTTTTGCACTTCGGTGATCGCCGTCCGCCGTATTGCCCTGTGCGTTTTTCATTTCGGCGTCTTCGGCGTACTCCACCGGCGAGAAGTTATGCGCGTTCGGCGCATTTGGAGGATCCGGCAGGGTACGCCGTCGCTTGAGGTATGACGGTGTTGGTCCGTCCAGCTTCTGCTGACTGGTGCGCGTCAGATTGAGGGACATGTGGTTGCGGTTGCTGCGGTCATTCGCCCGCTTGCGTACGTAGTTCGAGGGAGCGACACCTTTCCGCGTCCATCCCACATCCGAGTCGTATACGATCGTGACGATCTTGTCGTCGGTGACCAGAAAGTGCGAGTGACTCAGCGGATTGGTAGCGTCAACCGATGCTCCCATGTACGACTGTCGGATGTTCGTCTCGGAGTTGAATTTTCGCGGCAGCTCCCTAAGTGGGCGGCTCGGCGGCGGATACACCTCATCCTCGTAGCGCACATAGCGACGTGACCAGTTCTTCGCGCGCAGATCGTCATAGTCCAGCGATCTGGAGTGGGACTCACTAAAGCATTTTCGACGGTCCAGGGGACGAGGTTTCTTGAGAATCGATGGGGGTTGTGCTTTCGCCGCCGACACTGGCACGCTGGTCACTAGGGCCTCGTCGCTGAGTTGGCGTCGCAGACGCATCAGCGACTGCTTAGGAATATGTACCTCGTTCAATGGCGGATGTTGGTGGTGGTGGAAAGTTGCTGGCTGCGTAAGGCCACCACCGAGGTGCTGATCAGCGCATTCGCCGCACATGGCCGGATCCAGAGTTGGCAGTGATGGCTCTGACGATGGATGGAACATGGACAAGGATGGACGACGCATATGATTCATGTATGAAACACCCAAATGATCGTCAGCAAATGGCAGATACATGGCGTCGCCACCATTTGCCGACGCTACAACGGCACAGCGAGGATCGAACATGGCCTGTGGACCACCGTCCATAGCCTGACACTGGCCGCACTGCATCAAGCCACTGTTGGCGGCGGTATCCGAACTGCTGGCGTATGTGGCGAACGGAAGAAACGCCACCGACGGTGACAGATGATTGGCATTGCGAAAAAAATTCACCACAGGCGTGGTGAATCTTTTGAAATTCTCAAATGAGGGGAACGTTATGGGCGGAATCTGGGGATAGCCTAAGGCACTACTACTGCGAAAGACCCGCTGCGGTATCTGGCGAAAGTCGGTGTTCGAAATGAATTCCGGCAAATGAACTGAACACTGGGGTATCTGAAGGAAGTAGTTCGGAATGTGATGGTATGACATGTGAGCGCCGCTATCGCCGCTGGCGTCGTCGAGACCGTTCATATTGAACTGCGCTCCATTCGACGGATTGGTGTTGATGGTATCGGGTGGTAGCAGACTTGTTCTTTGAGCTAGTACAGCAGACACATCTGTTGTGTCAAGCGACTGTTGGTGTTGTAGTGGTGGTGGAGGAGGTTGCTGTTGTTGTTGTTGTTGTTGTAGCTGTGGTAGTGGTGGTGGTGCTTGAAATGGTTGGGGTGAAGTTGGTGTCAGAAATTCAGAATCATCAACTGCAATCGTGTGCGCACGAAAGTGTTCAAAGTTACCCAGCGGCGAGCGCCAATTTCGCGGTAGACTTCTGCTTCGAGATTTAACAGATTGCAATTCGCATATTTCGTTTTTGGTTTTGTTTAAGGATAAGAGGGGTGCCATTTATAACAGTAACATAGTTCGAATTATTTATTTTTAGAAAACACAAAAAAAAGCAAAAATTCAGATCAAAAATATTTTTGGTCGCCCATCAGACTACTTACCTCAATCCACGCGAGCCTCGGGGTCGTTCCGATTGAGTGGAGAAAGCACTTGAGGTTACGCTAACTACAGACTCCATATCGGAGTCGCCGAATTCTCCCATGAAATCCTTATCAGGCGACAGTGAATGCCGTGGACGTATTCTCGATTCCATCGAATGTAGATCGCTGTCCGATAGGCCGGTGTAGTGACGTTCCCAGCCGCCCATGCCGGTGCTACGGTATGTCGCCTGATGGTGCGGCTGGCGTGATCGATGGCGACCAAAACGGCCACCGGGCAAACGCTCGTCGAACTCTTGGCCAAGGCGATCGCGCAGCATGGCGTTGCGCGATGTTTGTGGTACCTGTAAACGGAAAGGCGAAATCTTTTTTAGCATGATAAAGTAGTTGACTACCTACGACTGGTTGGAGACTGATTTGGGGTAAAAGTTCCCGTGGAAAGGAACTGGGAGCCTTGTCGAAACTATCCCAATCGAGGGTTTTTTTTTTTGTTTATTACTGAAAACGAGCGACGGAAATTTTCCCTCATTCTAGGCGAGACAAACAGAGGACTGTATTAGGAACTGCTACTTAATCAGATCCTTTTCTGAAATGTACACTTCGCCGTTTGGGTAAGGATCGCACTATGTTGACTAACAACTCATAAAAATAAATAAATAAATATTTAGCGCAACAGGTCCGTAGGGACCCTAAGCCTAGCTTATCGCAACCATTCGTTTTACAAGGTGGGCCAAAAGATGCTCCTATTTTTGCAAATGGCCGCCAATGTCAAATCTGTTTCGACATTTGTGGACTAGACAGGTGTAGAATACAAGTGAACAACCCATGGAGTGATACACTCCCCAAGAACGAGGAATAATCGTGTCTATTTTTTTGTGTAACAATTCGTCTGTAGTGTGGCGCAGCGCGAATTCCGTCGCCGATTCCACGGCCGTCCGACACCGACTGGGAAAACACTGTGCCGTTTGGCCACCAACCTTGAAGAGTATGGGACCACACGAGATGTTGCCAAGAGTAGCCGGCCCCGGAGCGCCCGTTGCGCCGAGAATATCGCCGATGTTGACGAGAATGTCGAGCTGCCGCCGGAAACAACGACCAGGCGCCGTGCCTCGCAATTAACCATCAGCCGGTCGTACCTAAGGCGAATTTTGGTCAAAGACTAGCGCATGTTTCCGTAAAAAGTCGAGGCCGTACATCAGCTGCTGCCTGTCGACCGCCAAACGCGTGCAACCTACGCCCAAGCCATCCTCAATCTCGAAGACGAAGTGGACGATTTTTCGACCAAAATCATAATGAGCGATGAGGCTCATTTCCACCTCAGCGGGTATGTGAGGAAGCAAAACTATAGCTTCTGGGGCACCGAAAATCCACGAGTAATGCACAAGGAGCCATTACACCCGCTCAAAGTTACTGCATGGTGCGCTGTTCATACTGGACGAGTCATCGGGCCATTTTTTTTCGAGGACGCCGCCGGTCAAACGACAACAGTGGACGGTGCGCGCTATAGGGCCATGTTAACAGAGTTTTTTCTGCCGCAATTGGACGAATGAGGACTGCAGGACATGTGGTTTCAACAGTACGGAGCTACGGCACACACTGCGCGAGCCCCAACCGCTATTCTGAAGGCGGCGTTCCCGGTTCGCTTCATCTCTCATTTTGGCGATTTGTACTGGCCCGCAAGATCGCCCGATTTAACCGTTCCAGAATTTTTTTGTGGAGTTTTCTTAAAATCCCGTGTGCACGTGAACAAGCCCGAGACCCTAGAAGCCCTCAAGGACAACATTTGACACGAGTGCGAGAATCTGTCGCCCGAAGTTCTCGCCGAAGTGATGAAAAATGCCATAAAACGAGCCCGTATGGCAATAAATTGTGACGGCGCCCATTTGGCCTATATCATCTTCTGGACTTGATCAATGAAATTGTAAAGGTTCAAGTAAACATAATCAAAAAACTGAATCGAAGTTCTTTATATAGAAAAAAAATGAGAACCAAACAATATCGGATGACTTCTTTTGGCCCACCTTGGAAAATGAGTTTTCCATTTTTCGGGACGAATGGAAGGGATCTACAATTTTTATCGGTATCGGTATCTTTAGGATAAAAATGGGTTTAATTCAAATATGGATGTCACTGTATACGAGTAACAAGGACTTACACTCACCTGTGGCAGTTGTCTCTTTTTGGGCGATCCTGTGGGTGTGGCAGTTGCTGAACGCGATTGAAAACGTTGTTGCGACGACGATGATGACGTAGTATTGTACGATGACGAATGAATTGGAAGAACTGGATAATCTATATACCGATCGTCTGGTGGCGATAATGATCCCCGCCTCGGACTACTGCTACGATAATAACTGTTATGGTAGTTATCACTTGGTGCCGCCGAATGACTACGCTGGCCTAGGCTCATGCCACCACTGCCATTGCGACGTGAATATGGTGCGGTCGATGCCGCTGGAGGCTGTTGTTGCTATATCAACAAAAGAATTTATGCAAAATGTCAATTATTTTAAATTCTCGTATAAAGTTGTTAGAAATAAAATATTATTCTAATTCAAGATACAATAATTTTTTTTTTAGTTTTTCTCTTGGAATTGTAATATTTATTTTTTATTTTTTAGAAAAATATTCGACTCATTTTTGCATACAAAATGGTTTTAAATAAAAAATAAAATAAAATAAAATATATAATACATGTGAGCAGTCAATTAATTCATCAGGCAATATTTAGAAAATAAAGTACACATGGAAAAACTTATATCAAATACACTGGAATTATTTAGGATGCTTTTGAAATGCTGAAGATATTTTGCTGAGTAAAGAGACAGTTTGAACAAAAAAAAAATTAAAGGTATGCAGTGCAGTTTTTTTTTTGTGGTCTGTTTTTTATATTAACGGCTTGCGTATTGAGGAAGAAAAGAGTGGCAGCATTGAAGCTGTATATACTTGGAATTGTGTTTTTGTACGTAACTAGGTATGCTTGCGTGTGGCTGATTAGCGGGAGGTGCGGTGATGAAACTAAGCTAAGTCTATGCGACTGTGTCTACTGTTGGGAGGTTTTTTTTTCGGTATGTTATTCTGTAATGCCTGCAGTGAAGACGTTTAGTGATTTTGGGTTAAGTTTCATTTGCACTCACCTTTAGTTAATAAATGAGATCTACATACTATACTTAAGTTAAGACGACGTAAAATCAGCCCAATAAGACTTTGAAGGCTCTTCCGCTATCGAATCTTTTGAATCATGTGTCATGTGTCCTTGGAGAACATTTTTTCTTACTTCCTGGGGTTAAAATATTCTGTATAATATACGACTTTTAATGCCTCCCGACGTTTTACAAATCATTAAAACTCATTCCGAAATTTTGGACAATGTTCGTTTACCCAGCAAAGCGGGTGATCAAAAATTGGTGCGATCGTGTTCGTCCGCGCAAACAAAACAGTGGTGCACATTGAAACGATTTAAGACAAAGCAAAAACTAAGCTGGTTCGTGGAACCTTTGAGCCTTTATTTCCCATGCAAAAATACATGGTTCCAAATTTCATAAAGTTGAAATCAATATTTCCGTTCGAAAACATAGAAAGCTTCGTTCGCTTTTTTAAATGCAGCGAATGCTTAAAAAATCTATGCTCTTGCTAATTAAGCTTTTAAAAGCTTTTTTTTCGCCCAATTATGACAACCAACCAAAGTTCGCATCGTAGATAGTGTTGCCAGAGAGTGCCGTGCATTAAACCCATTAAACAAATTTGGTTTAATTTCGCATTGAAAACCAAATAATTTCAGATTTTGGGAGTTTGCCCTTAATTCGTTTGGTTTAATTTCACGTGACCTTGCCAAAGTATCGAATGTATGGAAGGTGATCCGAATTTGTTTCAACGATCATTTTAGATCACATCATGGAAACTTTTGAACAAACAATTTTTTTACCTGATTATTTTATGATCCAAGAGCGAAAGCTATTTGGTGATCGGTTGCTAATCAGTAAAACCAAAAAACCACCATCTACAAAAATTGAGCGCCATCGGCGGCTTTGAATATTGTTTTTTTAAAGGAACAGAGGGAACCTCGTGATAGTGATAGTGCCAAACATTAGTGCCATCAGTTTAACTTAAAACAATTTTCCTTGATAGATTTATGGGACAGGCTTTTGCTTCCAACACAAATATCATGTCATGACAAGGTTATCTATCATAGAGGTCAGATATTTTGGCTCGAAATTTTGAGCGACTTAACGCAGTGCAACTTCTTTCCTTGGGGGTATCAAAGGTCGTTGGTTTACGCTACCAAAAATGTGTTTATTGAGATACTGCCACATGTCCATGATTAAGCATATTCATGTCCTTTTGACAAAAAAAAATAAAAATATATACTGCACTTCACGCAAAGAAATATGCCTAAAAGATCACCCTCTCCTACTAGCTTTACCTAGCTTTTTTGTAAAAAGGCAGTGAATTTAAAGGAATATTTTACCCTGATACAATATGTATAATAAGTGTTGTGCATTTTATTTGTACTAACGCAAACAAGAGAGATCTCTCGCAAATAGAAAATAAACCATTTGAAAGCTGCAGCCTTTTGAACCGTCCGTACTCCGACGCAAGCTATGGACATGTTTATGCTTACGCCTAAGGATAGGCTCTATATATTGCTTTTTCGTTCTTAGTCTTAATTACAGCTAGGCAAAAGGTGGATCTTGTGAAAAGCTCATCAATTTCAACTCAAATAACTGAATGAGAAAATTTGAAAACCCACAATTTGCAAGTCATCCTCGTTTTCTAATATGCAGTTGTTTGAAAGAATGCGTACCACTTGTCCATCTACGGTTAAATGCTTCAAGGGCATCTGGTTTTTAAATTAGGTTGTAACGATCTTAAGGGATCTTTGTCTGGTAGAATAGCTTTAGGAAGGTATTGTTTCATGGTAGGGAAATCGCCGAACTCTGCGACTCATGCTCCGACACAGAGCATGTTGATGTTGACCAAGTTGTTTTCAAAAACAATACCTCGGTCAAAGTTTTTAGTTTGAAACCTCGTATACAATTTCTTCTGTGGTGAAACAATACCCTGTACCAGTAGCTTGGCTAAAATTATCAGCTGTAAGGGGTCAATAGCCAACGTAAATATCTGCGCATGCATCTGCGTATGCTGCGTATGCTTCCAACTTTTACTAGTTGTTCGCAGAATTTTGAACATCTTTCCTAAAACTCACACAAAACGAATGGATGTGAGAGCCTACCTTCTCCTAGGTCGCTAAGGACTTCTTGCGTCGACTAATTATTTATTTATTTATTTTTATTCATAAGCTTATCATGCAAAATCACTGGGGCGTATGTGGAATTTTTTTTTTTCTATGGGTCAGTAACATTATTTCAAACGTAAGTGAGTCTTCTTAGAGAAATTTAGTTTTCTTAAAACTCAATCTGATTCCTATCACAACTCCACAGAATATCCCTTCATTAGCTCCTAGATTTTCTTGTTCGTTATACCACTTTTTTATGGATTTATATGTTCCTACTCCTTCAGCACTGTATATTTTACAAATGTGATTTTAATACTTTTTTTTTTGTTTAACTAAAATTTTGAATACAAAATTTCAAACCTGATTATGATAACTCTGTCCAATGCCAGACACCGTTCGATAGTCACGTGCTACCATACCGGCCACTCTTTTACGACCTTGTGGTGACATATCACGTCGCGAACGACGTTCGTGTAACTCAATCTGAAAATTCAAATTTCAAAGTGGGAAACAACGGATATTGTTGACGGATTTATAAAAAAGGCAGGTGGGTGAGGTTAGATATAGAAATAGGCAGTGTTTTCGAAAGTGGACGTGAAGGAATATATTATATTAAATAGCAAGAGAAAAAGAAAAGAGATCAAGAGAGAGAGAGAGAAAAAATAGTTTCGTTTAATTAAAAAAAATTACAGCCATTGAGAAGTTTTTTTTTTTTGTTGTAATAAATAAATACACATGTGTATTTTTTAATGCTTAAGGAAATGTCTGAGGAGTTGTCAGTGTTTGTCCTTATAGGATTTGTGTGAGTCGTTTTGGAAAAACTACTATTTAAGTACACAGTAAGCGAACAACAAAAAGCAACACTACTGCTAAAAGAAAACGAGATAAATAAAAATGTTAAATAGGCGTAAATATGGTGTAGTATACAATATTTGGTATGCCCTTGGACAATATTTAAGAACGCTTTACAATATTATTCGGTTTATATATAGGAAATTGTGATTAATTTTCGTGTATGTGTTCCCTTTTCATTCTGTTTACATTTGTCATACAAAATTTATACTTTTCTTCCATTGGAAATAGTTTTACAACACAATTTTATTTTATTTAAATATTCAGTAATATATACAAATTTATATTGATTTAAGAAAAATATTTAATTGAAGTCCGTGCTATAAAATCTGCAATAGAGTAATATTTATTAAGTTAAGTTGGGACAGTGAAATCTCGAAACGAATTGTGAACTGTTAATTTTAAAATATTCCTGGTCAACTAGGAATAGTTCTAAATAGTTCTTTATAAATTTGATTAAGTTGTTATTAAATTAATGATTAAAAAATAAATCAAACTATTTACTAAACTGAATATACAACTATAAACTTATAGTGGGGTGCCTCATTTAAATTATTTCCTTCCCGACAGCAAACCAAAACAAATCCCTGTCCCTGTTGAAATCGTCTGAAAATGTAAGTGCTAAAAACTATAAAAGCAATTGGGGAACTTCCAAAGCCTTGAGATGCTCATGCCGGGTGTTTGGCGAGTAAATAGCGAAACATATAGTTGTCAATGTTTGTTTTATAACAATGTGCTAAAAATTTCAATTCGTTTGGAAATAAAACAATATTTTGGCTTCGAACAAAAATATCATTTAAAAAAATAGAGTTTCGGTTTCTAGCAACATGGTGGTAACAACAAAATGCAAGGAATCACTGTTTAAAGCTTAATCCAAACCTTTATTATATAATTTTTGGTTCGAGCAAGTCGGAAACAGCATCCAGAACATTTGAGACAGACGAAGAGTTATTTTTTACAAACACAACTAAAAAGACAGAATTCTTTTCCAAAAAGAACAGAAATAAGTTTCCAACGATTGTTTTTGTTGCAAGAGAATAGAAATGTCGGTTTATGCTTGAAAGACCAAATTTATCTATTTTATTCGGGCCGAAAACAATAATTATATCCATGTTTTGAACAATAAATATTTCGTTATGACGAATGTTTAAAAATTATAAACGAAATACACTTAGACAAATTAATTAACGGCTTCTCAGTAGCCATGTTTTTCTAAATCAATTAAAGTTTTGTATAGCTGATCGAGCAATGCAACAAAACAGAAACAGAGTTTACTGCAGAACAGAAGATTTTTCTATTTTAATTCGTTTTTGTTTCTGTACCTGCTCCCGCTTCAGCTGTATTGTCATTATTTGGACGGACTAAAATATGAACTTCATCATTCTAATTGATTCTAATTGATGGGCAATTGCCCAATGAATTGGATAGGTACTAACGGTTTGGTGGAATCATAGATTTAGTCAATTTATCTGTGTATGTTGCATAACAAGTTTGAACTTATAGCTATTTTTTGATTTTTATTTTACACAAAAGTGCTCTCAAACATTTTAACCAAAAGGTAGAAAGTAGTACGAAAAAATTGGTTTTCCTTAATTTCGCTGGAATAACGAACAGCTGAGCTTCCAAAACTCTGCTTTTGGCTCAAATGTTGCATTTCAAATTCACCCGAACTTGATACGGTACCTAAGTAATATCATTATCAATGCAGTTGTGTTCTAAACACACAAAAAAAAAATGCCCACTTGAGATGATATGTACCCAAATTTGAAATAAAAACAGTGGTCCCAGAAAATGTTAAATAAATTGCTTTTAACTGAATAAGTCCGGGCAGCATTTGCATTTAAACCCACCAAATATATTCGCAATTTTGCAAACAGTTTTACGGGTCCAAGTTTTGCAAACTCGAAATGATCAACTATTAGCCACTCTGATCTAAAATAAATTTAAGGTAAATCAAAAAAAAAACCCATCTGACTGTAATAAAGAATGAAAAACACGGAAACAAGGCACATTGAAGTATAAATAATTGACAATCGGGGGCTACCTACAAAGACTAACAAAAATATGCATAGCCTCCGACTGACAATTAGTTATACCTACTTGAATGTGTCTTGTTTACCCCCTTTTAGTTTTTTTACGGTCGGTTTCTTTGGTTTTTTAAATGAACTTTTTTTCTTTTTAGCTTTTATGTCTGTGACGCTCCTAGGAAGAATAAGAAGCTTATGACACTTCAATATTTAAAATTTAGGCTATATAAAATGACACTGGAACGGACATGCATATGCTCAAAAACATTACCCTCCTTCCAGGTGCAGTTGGGTAAAAATGATTGTAGTTATTGCCTATTGGACCTTTATCATAATCATATTTAGCGTAGAAGCTAGATTTTACGAACGCCAAATGGCAATTTTCTTCATATGAAACCACCCATTGTGACCTAGAAAATATTTAGTGTCAAGGTTAAAAATGATTATTAGCAAGGGCCATTGTATACATTTAACTGCAGCCCTAACGACTTTAAGCAGAATTCCACAAATTTTCGTTTCTAATTGTGTTGGGTTCACACCCCAAATCGATATATTTTAGCTCTTAAACTGGCAACACTGCGACTATATTCCAAAAGAATAAGTAGCGTGCGATACAGTCGTGTAAATTTTAAATTAATTTTTAATTTATTTTTAAAATAAATAATACTTTATAATTATGTTAATAATAATCACTCCGAGTGGCCTGGCTAAGTTTTTCGAACTCGCAATGGCTAAATTTTCCATACGAAATTATATTTTGTGACCTACAAAATATATGAAAGGTGAAGGTTAAAAACGATTATTAGTAAAGCTTAGAGTTTCCCCAAAATATTTCACAAAGATTTTTTCGATTGATTAACTTATAGAGGTGCGAATAATACAAGGTGGGCCAAAAGAGATGACCCTATTGGAAGATGCTCCTGTTTTTGCAAATGGCCGCCATGTAAAATCTGTTTTGACATTTGTGGACAAGACAGAAGTAGAATATAAGTGAACAAGCCATGGAGCGATACACTCCCCAAGAACGCGGAATAATCGTGTCTATTTTTTTGCGTAACAATTCGTCTGTAGTGTGGCGCAGCGCGAATTCCGTCGCCGATTCCACGGCCGTCCGACACCGACTGCGCAAACACTGCGCCGTTTGGCCGCCAACCTTGAAAAGTATGGGATCAGACGAGACGTTGCCAAGAATGGTTGGGCCCGGAGCGCCCGTTGTGCCGAGAATATCGCCGCTGTTAACGAAGATGTCGAGCTGTCTCCGGAAACATCGACCAGACGCCGTGCCTCGCAATTAGCCATCAACCGGTCGTCCCTAAGGCGAATTTTGGTCAAAGACTTGCGCATGTTCCCGTACAAAGTCTAGTCCGTGCATCAGCTGCTGCCTGTCGACCGCCAAACGCGTGTAACCTACGCCCAAGCCATCCTCAATCTCGAAGACAAAGTGGACGATTTTTCGGGTACGTGAGGAAGCAAAACTATAGCTTCTGGGGCACCGAAAATCCACGAGTAATGCACAAGGAGCCATTACACCCGCTCAAAGTTACTGCATGGTACGCTGTTCACCCTGGACGAGTCATCGGGCCATTTTTTTTCGAGAACGCCGCTGGTTAAACGACAACAGTGGGCGGTGCGCGCTATAGGGCCATGTTAACCGGGTTTTTTCTGTCGCAATTAGACGAATTAGGACTGGAGGACATGTGGTTTCAACAGGACGGAGCTACGGCACACACTGCGCGAGCCGCAACCGCTATTCTGAGGGCGGCGTTCCCGGTTTGCTTCATCTCTAATTTTGGCGATTTGTACTGGCCCGCAAGATCGCCCGATTTAACCGTTCCAGACTTTTTTTTGTGGGGTTTTTTAAGATCCCGTGTTTACGTGAACAAACCCTAGAAGCCCTCGAGGACAACATTCGACACGAGTGCGAGAATCTGTCGCCCGAAGTTCTCGCCGAAGTGATGAAAAATGCCATAAAACGAGCCCGTATGGCAATAAATTGTGACGGCGCCCATTTGGCCGATATCATCTTCTCAACTCGACCTATAAAATTCTAAAGGTTAAAATAAGCATAATCAAAAAACTGAATAGAAGTTTTTCATTTAGAAAAAAAAAATGAGAGCCAAACAACTTCGGATTCTTTTGGCCCACCTTGTATTTATAAACAATCGCTACTTTTTCATATCAAAGGTAACTCACAGTTTAAGAGACAATTTCGTGCGACCCAGTTGTGTACTTTTTTTTAAATGAAATAATTTTTAATCATTTTCAATTTGAAATAATTATTTTTAGGAAGCCTACGTTTTCGGCAGCTTCTGTTAACGAGTCCGTAAAGTGTACTAAACTCTCTAGTAGGTTCTTGTCTTCTAGTTGTCTTCTATTAGTTTTGTTTTCAAAATTATAAACTCCGGGTCTTATATAAAGTATTTTTTTTTTAAATTCAAGCAAGGTTTCACGTTGCACTGTTAATTAATTAACATGAGTTCTATCTTATAGGATTTCGCTTCTCAGCTTTAATGAACCTACCTCAAAAAATTGACAAAAACGGACGCATCCCAATTTTAGACTATTATTTTAGATTATTCGTGCTACCATTTTTTAAATCTGTTAAACTTGTTCTTCATTATGCTCAAACAAAATTCCTTATTTATAACAATTTATGAAGTAAAAACCAAAAACATATAAAAGGGCCATGAACACATCGAATCAAATGCAGAAAAAACACAACACTTTGACTAAAAGAAATATGCAGTGATAAAAAAAATGAAATCAAAAGAATTACACACATAGATCCAAAAATTTGATACGCATAATGAATGACTGAGTGTAGTACAGAGAGACAGAGAGCGAGAGAGAGAGAAATAGAGACGGCTTGGAGAGAGAACACCAATAATATGTTTATATTCTTAAACTTAACAATTAAAATTTAAAATACACGTTGTCACAGTGAGAGTCAATACAAAAAGAAATAAAAAAATATACATATAAAACTCCACTCATTGTGGAACGATTTTTAAACGGTCAATAAAAATCGTCACTTATTATGCACACAAAGAACAATTTTAGTAAAAATTGAGTGGAAAAAAAAAACATATTCACAGGACAAAACGAAAATCAAGTAAAACTGTCTGCTTCCATTAAACACTACAACATCGATTCGTTTTTTTTTTTGTCGAAAACAAGGATTTGTGACAGAAAAACAGAAGAAGAAGAAAGGACATCATCACTTTTTCACTCAAAGATGTGGCTATAGCAGAGGAAAATATGTTTCACTTCTTTGCTATAGAAAAATGTCCCCGAGGGGACATCTTTTACTACAGATTTATGTATTTTTGTTGTTGTTTTCATTTCTCTTGTACACTTATTACTGATAATTGTCTGTGAGTTGCTGTTCTTGTTGGTTTTTGTTTATTTTTTTTTTCTTTTTGGTGGTGTTTAGATTTTAGTTCATATTTTTTTTTTTTTTTGGTTTACCTCAGGAGGTGGACTGGATGAGCTGCCTAAGGAGGACAGACTGGCGCCATCACGGCCAGTTGTTATTCCATCGATGTCACATTCAGATGTTGTATCTGAGTCACTTAGACGGGACGTGGTACTGGGCGGTGATAAATGGTCAGTCGGTGTCAGGATCATGTCCATTTGTTCATTTGTTGGGTCATCTCTACGTAACTATAAAATTTGGATTGCATTTGGTTTTTTGTTTCTTCTTGTAGGGATAATTGATAGGGAAATTTTTTAAATCAAATAAAACAAACCATTGGTATATAGCAAAATGTGCATTTTGTTATGTAAAATATATTTAGTGCCAGAATTGGTAAATAAAAAGTAATAGATTTTTTTTTTTCGTTTTTTGAAAGTCACCATTACCCCCTCCATTTCTCCCCGATAAAGTGAAATCATTAGGATGGACGGTAATTAATCAAATGAAGGCTTGAGTAGGTAGGTGTGTGTGATGTGATTTGATGGTGAACCTGATTCCAGGGCAGATGCAGGGGTAAAAGGTTCGTTGCCAAAGTGGTGTTCGTAGCAGAAGGCTGGTCTTTTGTTTCGTAGAGCTGTAAGTTTCTGTTTGAATTTTTTTTCAGTTTTGATATGGTTTTTCATTGAGAGACGCCTTGGTATTTGTTTGAAGGGAGTTGCACGGTCCTTCGTTTTCAGGGGGAAATGACTGTCGCTTCAATTCTCATGCCCATTGCGATTGTTCTCAGTACATACACCGCAGTGCAACTTTTCCGATACTAGAACTCAAAATCAAACTACAGTCGAATCCCTCTAAGTCGAACCTCCTTTAACTCGAATTTCCCTGTAACACGAATTTTTCGACCCAATTTTTGCATTCAATTCAGTTTTGCATTGAAAAGTCATCCTTTAAGTCGAAATCTCTCTAAGTCGAAAATCCCTCTAACTCGAACATATTTTTTTGATTCTTGACCTATTACAATATTCCTCTAACTCGAATTTTTCCAGAAATCCCTATAACTCCAACTAATTTGTATCTCCCGTGAAAATTCGAGGACTTCGTCTGTAGTAAGATCGCCATTTCTAAGAAGAACGGGTGTGCAAACTTTAAAAAAGTTTATGTGGTGATGATTATCCAAGTGATTTATAAAATGTCCTTATATACAAAAATGCACTCCTTGATCCACTGCAATTTAAAAGAACGAGCTGGAGATTCTCACTGAAGCCTTTTGCTGAACGATGATCGGCAAAAATTTGTTTTATACAAATTTACGTAACATTGAGCTGGAAGACGGTGTACACTCTTCTTAAATAATTTTCTGGGGAAAGGAGGTCTTATAAGGTTTGCTTGCAGATTGTTGTTGGTTCGGAAAAGCCTTAGAGTTTTACCTTTCAAATAGAACAATTGGTTGACCATAAGCAAACTTCTTAGTACCACTAAACTATTTATTGTAATGTCCCAAAAAAACGTGCCTATGGCGACAAAACAAATGACGTATGGTGGTTAAATTTTGATGTCCCGAATGTACTTTGCAAGGGTTAACCGCAGGGCACGTAATTCAGGAAATGTTTTTAGATAATAACTGCCATGGTCTGTGGCTGCAAGCTTTCCTAAAAGCCTCAACAGCTAAATTTATTCACAAGCTAAAAGTACGGCTGGGAAACTAAGCACCTTGGGACCTCCTATAATATAAGCGCTTAATGATTTGAGAACTTGCAGACACTAGCAACATCAACAACGTTCTCCTCTTTACGAGTTCCTTAAAGTTTTAGACGAGCCTTTAGACAGACGTTATTTGACAAATGTACTCAAAATAGCCCTTCCATTGTCCTTTGGAGATAAGGACAGTAGAGTCAGGACCTATAGGCTCAAGTTTTCTTACTTATTCAATTCAATTTAATTGAAATAGGGTGGTTTTTGTATAAAGAACCAAGTTTTCTTAAAATTTGGAAGTTATTTAAAAAAATAGGTACCGGTAGTAAAAGTGAAGTGTTCCCAATATCTTGAACCCACTGTGTCGACCTTTGGTGATGTCAAGCAGGATGCTGTCTACCAAGCAATTCGTACTTGTGGTTGGTAACAGTCCCTTTTGCGGCATTGGGGAAAATCGGAAGATGACACATGCAAAGTTGCACAGCCCACAGAATGTGAAAAGCAGGTAAAGCTTTGAAGCGAGGAAATGGTAGAAGGCTGAACGGGCCAGGTGAACTTTCATGAAATCCCTTTCCTAACTGGTGGTGTGTGCATACCGATGATGAGCGCCGAAAGTCCATCGTATATCTGGCGGGGTTACAAAGGGTTTTGTGCTAGGTCCGCTGGTTTGGAATCTTTGTACGATGACGCACTAAAATTGAGAAGATGTGGTAAAATATTAAACCCTTCGCACAACTTTTGTGTTGCATATTTAAATAGTGAGCTGATCAGAATCATAGAAGAATAGCTAAGATTCTTGAGACTTTAACTGCGGAAGTAGTACTTATTAGCAGGAAAAGAGCTGCGGAGATAACAAAAGCTCTTCTCCCAATTAAAAATTCAAGAATTGCAGCTTTATCATAGATTCAAGGTTGGCACGAATGATGTCCGCCATTGCAGGGCCAATATATAGAAGAAGAAACCTTTAAAGGGTTTCAGCGGGGACTGTCCGAAGCAACACAAACCAAATCATTCAGAGGGACAACTGACTTAATCTACTATATAAAACGTCTAGGTCTGAGGCTAACTAGACTATTTTAAACAAAGTCATGTGATTCTGTATCTTTGCAGTAGGTGGGATGGTCCAACGGACCTTATTGCCAGAGGAGCATCGACAGAAGCGCTAGCCTGAAGAGCAAAAATCATCGACCACTGAAGATAGCATAGCAGATGTGTAAAATATGGCAATAGAAACAAGACCACTCTGGCGGCAAAAAGAGGTGGACCATGATACCCAACATCAGGCAATGGAAACAGGAACAGAAATTTTAACAGTTTAGAGCGATTTTTTTATAAATTCAAATAAAATTTTGTAAAAATCCAAGTTAGTAAACCCAACAATCGGTGTCACCCAAGCAACCTGGCATACAAATCAAAACAGTCATTCCCGCAATGGAGTGTTCAGTCAGATAGAATCAGACAAGACAGTTTGATTCAGCCGTTTTTTTTATTGCAAAATTTCCTGTCCTGCTAAGTTAAGGCCCTGAAAGCTCTTCATCTTAACTACTTCCAGGAGAGCTTTGCTTACTATACCTTGCTAATTTTAGGTGCAACAGAAAGAAAACGATGGGACTTGAAAATGGGAAAATTTACGCCGTAGACGTGATAAGCTTAAGTAATACCTAGGGCAGAAACCTTTTTTATGAATGAAACTCAGCTCCAAAAAGGTTAAGAAGAAGGTCTTAGGACCGTTTGCTGATACGACTCATAGCAAATTAAGTTCCACTTAAACTCTTATGTGACAGTTTATGACCTGAAAAAAGTAGCCCATAAATATTTAAGTAGAAATTAAATCGTTAAGAGTCGTATGAGCAAACGGCCCTTAGACTTACTCAGGCCAAGACGAGAAAAACAAAAAATGAAACAGGTCCCTTGGAAAGTGTCGAAGAGGCTAAAGACTGCATTAACTTTATGTCAGTAGGCTTGCCTCCATAAAACGCACTGTCGGAGTTCCACTTAAATTCTTCGCCCTTCCTAGGAAAAATAGTACACCTTGGTAAACTGTGTCCTCGCTGGGCTTCATGTGTGTCCACGTCTTACAGGTCAAAAGCCACTACCTACTAAATATATGGTATTAGAAGGCAGACTATCTATGATTTGAAATTGCTACAGCAACCCTGCCTGAATCTGGATGCAGAGGTTTGAAGAGTGAAAACAAACTTCCAGGGCAAAAAATCGGCGCGACCTATCAATCATCCTTGCGATGTCAAGAACCACCCACTTACATTTAAAAGTCTAATTAAACGTTTATGAAGACGCAAAGAACTCCATTGAATTACCTAAACAGAATCCAGTGTCTTGGGCAGAGTCTTTTTAGGTCTGTCTCAGTCAGCTCTGTCTTGTTAACACTCTCCCTTCATTTTTCCCACGAAGCGTGGTCATTTTTCCCTTTTGTTAGGTTTTTAAAATTCCCAAGATTTTGCAGCTTTTTCCCCTTTGCCCACAGAAGGCTTTTCGGACACTGAAATTCCAGAAATAACGATAAATCCCACGATATAACAACACTGACTCTGTTTTCCTTAAAAGTCACATATTTGTTCTACCAAAAAAAAGAACATAAAACAGCTCTTAAGTATGCCCCTAACCTGCCACCTGGAATTAGGCTCAATATCGTGGTTAAATTTTCATATGACCTCAAAGTAAAGCGTTGTTTCAAAAATTCAAAACATGTAAATATGTATGCATGTATACATGGAGGGGGAGGAAACAAAGCCTGATGATGTTTCTAAGTTGATGAGCCTCAAGATTGATGTATTTTCATTCAAAGCCAAACTCAAAAGACAGACGAAAGATATTCCAGGCGCCCCCTGCGCTGTTTTTCTGTTGTAGTTATCAACTTTGTGTTGTTTTCTTAAAAAAATAATTCATAATAAAAATCAGGATTCCCCAAAACTCAAACGATATCCTAGTCCGTAATGTGAAAGAGTTTGCAAAAATATCTTACTGTAGTTTTGTAAAACAAAAAAAAATAATAATGAAGAAGAATAAGAAGAAGAAGAGTTTTCCAACTTGCTAAAGAGTGTCAGTGGGAAATTTTTTTTTTCAAGTTTTTCTGTTGAAACATACGATATGAATTGGATCCTGGTGCGGTTGTAGTGGATACCACTCTGCCTCATCGTCGAGTATGTGATGGGTCAAATCGATGAGAACTTCGCCGAGGAACTCGTTGGCACCATACCGGAGGTAGTCCCACAGTGTAACCTATAAGAGAGAAAGTGGAATATTATAAATAAAAAATGAGTAGATTTTACACAAGTCACGAGGATGCTAAGGGTTGGTTCATAGGCATTTGTCACTGAAATTGGGGTCCTGTCTAGTATAACTTACATTTTAGCTTCGTTTCGGTCAAACTGATTGAGAGGTCTGGACTTTCAAATATTATTGGTAGGGCTTTCATACAGTTTTGAAGATCAGAACTCTATACCTATTTTGCGCGATAGAAAATATAAGCAGGGTACCTTACAGAGCTCTAGTTGTTCTGAGAACTTCGTTCGCTGAGTGGAATTCAGGGCACTTAACTAAGTGAAACGTAAATGAAGGACATTTTGAGCAAGATTCCACTGTCGTCTTCATTGTGGAAAAGGCATTCGCCGTATGACTTGGACTTCCCCTTACGTATGCAATTCACTATTAAAATACTTCATTTGTAAAATCTGAAACATGACTTGATATAAATTTTCATTCACAAAACCACTTGTGGTGGTCCATTATTCATCTTGGAAGAACCTTTCCCTTTCGTTCCGCTCCAACAAAGAAAACGATACACAGTGCTTTCGCCCACCACCCCAAGGCGAATCCACGATCAGGAACTCTAGGTGCTAATTTGTTTTATTTTATGAAATAAATTTTATATGCTCATGTTAGAATTTGTTTTGCAGCTCAGCTTCTGGGTGAAACAGAAGGCTTTCTTTAGAAGGCTAGCTGTATACACCCAGTTCGTTAAGGCAGATCTTCAACTAAAAGCGCGGCCATCATTTATTTTTAGAACAAACAATAAGCGACCTGCATAGCTACCTTATGATACTCCAGATGGATTCAAAAAGCTTACCTGCTCACTGTGAATATGCCCTCCAAACAGCTGGGTCCCTATATCAAGCTGCCTCTAGTTGCACACCCAGTTCCTCGAGGTACCTCTTCAATTACAAGCTGAGGCTTTATTCGTATTTTTTTAGAAGTGTTGCCTACCTTTAGTATCTCTTTTTTGATGTTTGGAGTAAGAACTATTTGAATCAGGATACGGCCCGCGGGCCATGAGCTGCCCACGAGATAATTACCTACGGCTCGCGACATCAGTTCAATTTCAGTTCTAATTTCGTGTGCATTTCAATTGCTGTCGAAATGCACCTAGGGTATGTTTCGATGTTAAGGTTTTGAAAATAATATTACGTCTCAACTTAAAAATATGTATAGGGCCTTAGCAAGAAAACATTTTTAGTCCCGACTCTAAATTTTCGTAGTTCACTGTACCTATATTTGCCATACAAATTTTGAAATTGTGAGCTTTTGCAAATTTAAAGTCGAGACTGAAAATGTTTATTGCTATGGCCCATAACATATAACTTTTTTCTTAAATAAAATAACGTATTTTATATATTTCTTACTTATACATAGGTTTTTGCATTTTATTTTTAATATTGTGTTTGAGACCAAAAATGGCACTTAAGGAGTTCGGCATCCCTGATTCAAGTTAAATGCCATAAAGGCAGAAAAAAAATACATATTGGTCCAAAAACCCTCTCAAAAACCTAAAGTCTTCTTACAGTTTTAAGGTGCATTACAAAAAAAATTCTTTATAATAATATAAAGTATTTTTCCAGCCAACTAGTAACAGAAATAAAGCCCCCTACAGTACAGAAAGTTGGGCTTGTTTCAGCTTCTTTAAAGGCTAAGAAAAGAAGCTTTAACTTGCCTTATAATATAAAGCAAAGCTTTGGAGACCCGTCTGTGATAGATTATCAACTACGTAATATTTAAAAGCGCTGAAAATCGTACTGATGCTGGTGATAGGAAATTAATGCTTCAAACACAATTATTTAAATAAGCGACCTTAATCTCCACCGCAATAAAAAAAGCAGTAGGTGTCTAAAAAGTGTATACGGTCACAGACTACACTCAGAAATAAAAAAAGGTTGGGCCATCTAGTGGTTGAGTTTTAAGTCATAGGTCATTTTGACACTGACAGCTGTTTCCCGCTCGAAATCTTGACAGAAAGTCAGTATCATACCTCTGCGGAACGAAATGAGTCGCTTTACGCTTGAACAACGTTGGGAAATATTGAAAACTTATTTCTAAAGTGAGTGCTGTGTAGCCCAAATAGTGAGTTTTTTGCAAAGAAGTTTTGGTCGAAATAAAACACCCACCGCGCCTACTGTACGCAAGTTTGTGAACGAGTTCGTGAGACTGGTATGCCAGTGTACAATAATCATAGTGTAAGACTCAATTCACGAACATCAAAATGAGGCTGGGAATAACGTTTCGGTCAATTGTGGGCGTTACAGAGCCATGTTAACCGACGTTTTTTTTTTTTGAAGTTGAAGACATGCTGAATGGCGCACCATGCCACACAGCCCATGCAACAATCTTTTGCGCACCAAATTCCCAAATCGTGTTATCAGCCATCTTGGCGATGTCAATTGGCCGCCTCGGAGCTGTGATTTGACCCCTTTGGACCTTTTCTTTTGTGCGGAACCGTGAAGGACCGATGTTATGCCAACAATCCGGAAATGATTCAAGCACTTAAGGCCAATATGATTCAAGCAATCCGTGAGCTACAGCCCGAAACCATCAACAAGGTCTTGGAAATTTGGAGTGACAAAATGCGGCAGCCGAGGCAGCCACTTGAACTACTTCGTGTTCCATAATTAATAGATGATTTTTTAAATTGACATGAAATTTATTTTAATCGAAAGATAATCTTCTGGCATAATGACCGGCGCGGCTGGCTCGGACGTAGTCTAATCTGGAGGTCCAATTTTCGATAAATTTTTACAACATTTGTGGCCGTATATCGGCAATAACGCAGCGAATGTTGTCCTCCATGTGGTCAATCGTTTCGGGCTTATCGGCGTAGACTAGCGACTTCACATATCCCCACAGAAAATAGTTAAGCGGCGTTAAATCGCAAGATCTTGGAGGCCAATTCACTATGCTGTTACCAAACGTTGCAATCTTGTTTTGGGCCCATTCACCGAATCTACGTATTTCTTGGTGACCCTATGCCTTCAATTCTTGCACGAGTTGGATTTTGTAAGCACGAAAACCAAGATCTTTCCGCAAAATCTTCTATAAAGTGGATCCACCTTCTGTGCACTATCGCGGATAGACTGATTCGGGTCTACCTCTACGCAACGCTCTGCAGCAATGAATTCTTCTGTACGACGTCTCTGTGGATGCGTATTATCATTTAGAGTAAACGCGGTACGAAAACGTTCCATGTTGATCGAATTAATTGCTCTGATGGACGATTATGTTGACCCTAAAATGGACGTAGTACACGATACGTATTTCGAACAGAACCATGATTTTCAAAATAAGTTTGCGCAATTTGGAAGCGTTGTTCAGGCGACAGTCTATTCATTCTGAAATGCCAAACCAAACCAAAAATAAATCACTTAACAGCTCACAAAATGGCCGCCAGCTAAAGTAGTGTTGCCAACTTAAAGTTCTATACCTCTAAAAAAACACCCTTTGGAAAAAAATAAATTTTTTTTATTTTACTGCATTTTTAAAAAGAAACTTGTATTTGGCCCACAGGATTAACAGGATCAAATCTACTGGCTATGTAGAAAATCCGAAATATCCATTAATGGTGTCTTTCAAAAATACACAAGCATACGTCTTGAAATCGCTCTAAGTCTTTCCCAACTCTCAAAAAAAAGCATGACACAGCTTTGTGTCGTCAAGACCGATTGTCATGTTCATCTTTAAATGAGTTTTTTATGGAGAGTCAGCTGTTTTTATAAAAACACGAACCATTGTATAGATCAGTATTTTTGTTCAGAAGGACCCACGGAATCAAAGCTTCTTGTCCACCATTATAGTACAAGGGAAATATATTTAACCATTTTCATTTTAATGACAATCCCCTTTGACCAACCCATATCCAACTACTCAAAAACACTCACCTCCAGTATCCGCCCAGACAGATCGCATCGCCTTAATCCGGTGTATATGAAAGTTTGACCCCACCGAGGCTCGCATGTGCTCGCTAGGGTTTTCGTTCGCCGCTTCGCTTTAGCACCCCGTTCGGGTAAAAGGAACACCTGCAATAAAAAAAAAAAACCCCAAGAACATTATTTCCTCATCTTGAACGTGTCCATTCATAGTTAGTAACTCACTTTAGCATAAGGATTTCTGGCTTCGCCATTGGATCTAAGCGTTAGTCCGCTGGCGCACACCAACGTCACAATAAACTGCAACGTGTTCTGGTCATAGCCCAGCTTCAGCTGCAGGCGTCCGTCGATTGTCGAATCATGATGACAGTGACCCGTCGCCGTAGGACCCAGCCGCTGATTGTATCGCAAGCTAACCGGTGGGATTGGCACGTGCCCGGCCTCCGTTCTTCTCGGCGGGTGCGGTGGGACGGCGTTCGTTTGTTGGTGGCGACCTGCGGCATGCAGGTCAGGCGAACCAGGCGATGTTATCAGCACACTCGGCTTATCACGATGAATTTGGATTGTGTCAACAGCTGTGAGCAAAGGACATGTGGTTTTGAATATTATAAATCAACACAAATTGTTACTAAACTCAAGATACACACACACATACACATAGAGAGGTATAGTATACTTATTTTTGGTATAAAAATGAAATAAATCAAAAGGTTAACTCAAAACTGAATGTGAGAGAGACACAGAGAGAGAGAGAGAGAGATAAAAATAATTTCAACGGAAAACGGAACTGAAAAGAATGAAATAATTGATTGACTGCTGTACCCGGCATAAAGGACTTAATTGAATTTCCCTTGTGGCCCGCGCCTACCCACTGCCGGAGTACGACGTCATTCTAAAAGAGGACACTGGACATACACTGAATTCGATTCCCATGAATGTAATGCTATCAATATACCGGTATGTGTGTGTTTGTATAAAAATAAAAATAATCTATAAGATAAATCTCTATATGGGAAATGTATCTGAATCTGAATGTAAGAGCTTGGTGTGTATCTAGATGTTGGTGTTTTTGTGTACACCGCAAATTGCGTTATGCACTGTTGTTGCTCCTTTTTGTTGCCTATTTACTTGGATTTTTTTCTATATTTACCCCATCTAACTGAGAGTAAACCACCCCCCGTAAAACACCCCCTGAAGCTTTATCATTGAATTTGTTGTTATCAATATACTGCACTTTCTCTCAATTAGTGCATTTTAGAGAGAAATTGTTTTTATTTTTATTTTTTGTGTTTATACCTTTTCGAACATATCTGGCTGGTGGTGAATGTGATTGTCGCCAGGATGCTTGCGCTGCTTTACGGCTACTGTTGGACGCTATTGATCGTGATACGATTAATTCCACTTGTGTGTCGTGTCGGCTTTCAGCAATTATGTCGTAAACTTCTTCGGCAGTTTTATTGTGAAGACTTTGTCCGTTCCATTCGATGATTTCGTCGCCTGTTGTTTTTGTTTTAATTAATTTTGAGATTTATTTTCTATAATTTTGTTTTGTTTTAGGATTTTCTTATTTTAAATATTTAATAAAATAATGGATTACTGCTGTATGTGATTTGTTAGTGAAGTCGACTCGCACAATTGCCACAGAGTGGTAATTTTTTTCGATACTAGCCTGTTATTAGGTATGTTTGGAAAGAAAGTTTATTTGGGTAAGAATAATTAAATAAAAATATTAAAACATATTATTGCAGTTTATTTCTTTGACAGCAAGTTTGCTGAATGGTTTCAGCAATTGAATAAATATTTAAATATTTTTTTACCGAAGACCAGATTTATTGGAACTGCATTTTTTCCGTCTGTAAGGTGATTGTTGTTTGTCCGGAATGGATTCGAGATCGACTGCAACTTAGAATATATTTTATATACGCTGTAGAGAAGCAGAGGTCTAAGTTGATTGCGTTTCACACTTTGGGCTTCGCATGTTGAAAAATAAGTAAGGTTTAATTATGAAATAAACACCCTGATTGGTCCATATCAGTGCGGCTTCAGGCCAGGAAAGTCCTCTATAGATCAAATATTCACTCTGCGACAGATCTTGGAGAAAACTCAGGAACTTCAAATCGATACCCACCACCTTTTCACCACAGCATTAATAGGGACGAACTATACATGTCTAGTTTTGGCATCCCTGATTCCGAACTCGTCCGTTTGTGCAGGATGACGATGGAGAATGCACGCTACTCCATCAAGGTGGGTAAAGAACTCACCTTAGACAAGGCGATGCGCTGTCATGTGACTTCTTTAACATCGTTCTTGAAAGAATTGTGCAAAACTCAAATGCCAACACCAGAGGCACGATCTTTCAAAAGTCCGTCCAATTACTCGCATACGCAGACGACATTGACACAATTGGCAGAATGCAGCGTGATGTAAATGGTGCGTTTGTGAGTATTGAGACTGAGGCGGCGAAGATGGGTTTGGCGGTTAATGAGGGCAAGACAAAGTATATGCCGTCACCTAAAAAGGACACCCAACACCGACGTCTCGGACAGGACGTCTCCATAGACAGATATAACTTTGAGGTGGATAGGGACTTTGTCTGCCTAGGCTCCGCTATGAGCTCAGACAATGACACCAGTGCTGAGATTAAACGAAGAATAACTCTTGCCAATCGCTGTTTCTTTGGGCTAAGAAGGCAATTGAGTAGCAAAGCTATCCCTCGAACAACTAAAGTGACCCTTTATAAGACCTTAATAATCCCAGTCCTGCTCTATGGCGCAGAGGCATGGACCCTCTCAAAAGCGGATGAGGCTAATCTTGGTTGTTTCGAGAGGAAAATTCTTCGAGTGAATTTTGGTCCCGTCTGCATAAACGGTGAATGGAGGAGGAGATACAACGACGAATTGTACGGGCTGTACAGTGACATCGACCTAGTCAGCAGAATAAAGGTCCAACAACGGAGGTGACTGGGTCATGTTGAAAAAATGGACACCAATGCTCCGGCCCGGAAAATCTTGGAATCCACACCGGAGGGACGGCGCAGTAGAGGAAGACCGCGACTCAGGTGGCGCACGCAAGTGGAAGGGGCCCTTAACCAACTTAGCGTGCGAAACTGGAGACAGCTGGCTAAAGATCGTGCTGCCTGGAGACGCTTGGTGGTTGAGGCCCAGGTCCACCCCGGACTGTAGCGCCGCCTTAAGTAAGTAAGTAAGTAAGTATTAATTATGAAATTCAATTGGGTTTTGAATTTGAAATGAGAGTGTTAACAGTATTTGAATTAGCGGCAAGGTTAACAAAAGAAAACGTATTACATGTCAAGAGGAATGATACAAATTAATTTAAATGTTATAAGAGGTTTCTTGCATTCAAAGAATGAGAACAAATGTTGGCGTGTAATTGCAGCGTTAAAAAAATACTCGACTTTGTCGGCTCTAAAATTAAATTTGGGGCACTAAAAACTCTGAAAGCATGTCTTCTGTAAAGCTGGACGCGGCTCTGTAATTTAAAACAGAAGTCTAAGGGCCGGTCTGTTAACAGCTGGTCAAATCCTTGGTTTCACCGATGACTACAAATCTGGGATAACCAATGATAGATTTGCGAGAAATCGTTACATTTTTCCAGTTCATTTGTCAATTCAGTGATTATCCGAATCTATGATAGCACTTTTTTTATTTTTGGCTCCTTATGTTTTGTCTAGGTAATTATTATTAATCAATACATTTTTACTGTTGAGTATATAAATATCAAAATCAAATGAAACATGAATTTTTTTAAAAACAGAGGAATGCAATTTTTTTGTGTGAGCTTTTGACAATAAGCTAGTAGATAATTGAGAAAAAAACTGAATAAGTACAACAACTAATAAAAATTGTTAATCCATTATTGGGATATATCTCAATTTCTTCTACGAACGTCGCAATAGTTTTCTCATTCTCTCAATATTTCCCCACTTTTAAGAACTGTCAAACGACAAAAAGTTGAAAGAAATCCTAATTCATCCGGCTGAAGTTGGGAACTTCTTTGTACCCTCACCTTCCATAGAATGGCGTGCAGTGTATTTTATACATCTGTCAGTTGAAAACGTTTACTTAACCGAACAGATTTTATTGGTCAGGGCATTCGTTCAATATTGCCTTGTATATAAGTTTATTTATTTTATTATTTGTATTTTTTTTTCGCACAAGATTGCTCGCAAAAAGATTCTACAAAAAGTTCTTGTATAGTAGATACGTCAAAACTAATACCTACGAAGTCCTTACGAAATCTTGAATAAACGAAATTCTATAAAATCATTGGTTAAATCTCGTTAACCACGCAGAAATTTGCTGGTTATCGATTCCTTGGTTTAACAAACCAAACCGTAGATTCCCTGATTAATACTTTGATAAACAAACACATTGAATGGTTATCAGCTGGAATAACCGATGATTAAAGATAACCAAGATTGAACAAACTGGGCCTATTATAAGGGTGATTTTTTAGCTGGTTTGGTTTTGGCAACACTGGTTTTCAAACAGCTTCAGTTTGGTTTGCAATTTAACCATGGATCGTCTTACAAATGAACAACGCTTGCAAATTATTGAATTTTACTATCAAAATTCGTGCTCGGTTCGAAATGTTCATCGCGCGCTTTTCTATCGAAAAATTGTGTTCAGCGATGAGGCTCATTTTTGGTTGAATGGGTACGTAAATAAGCAAAATTGCCGCATTTGGAGTGAAGATCAGCCAGAAGCATTGCAACAGCTACCAATGCATCCCGAAAAAGCCACTGTTTGGTGCGGTTTATGGGCCGGCGGCATTATTGGGCCATATTTCTTCAAAGATGATGCGAATCGCAGCGTTACTGTCAATGGTGAACGCTACCGAGCGATGATAACAAACTTTTTTTTGCCCGAAATGGAAGTTCTTGACTTGCATGATATGTGGTTTCAACAAGACGGTGCCACATGCCACACAGCACGCGAAACAATGGCGCAATTGCGAGGCGAGTTTGGTGAACAGTTAATTTCACGTTTCGGGCCGGTCAATTGGCCGCCTAGATCGTGCGATTTGACACCATTAGATTATTTTTTGTGGGGGTATGCCAAGGCTAATGTGTATAGGGACAAGCCCGCTTCGATTGACGCACTGGAAGCCAACATCCATGCATTCATTCGTGAGATACCGGCCGATATGTGTGAAAGAGTATGCCAAAATTGGACTCAGCGGATGGGCTACCTGAGACACAGCCGCGGTCAACATTTGCATGAAATTATCTTTAAACATTAAATTGCAAGGTTCAAACTATCGATTCAAATAAATATTTCATTCATTTTTTCGAACTTTTTGTGTTTTTTTTTTTTTTAAAGTTCTAAGCCTCTTAAAAAATCACCCTTTATAAACGAAAAGTAGTACAACGAAAGATTTCAAATGGTCGATGATTTTTTTTTTGAAGTCGAATTTTAGAATTTTTTTCAGAATTTTCTTAACGTTTTTTTTTAATTTTTCTTAATTTTCTGATTTTTTTCCGAATTTCCTTAATTTTTTTAGAAATTTCTTATTTTTTCAGAGTTTTCTTGATTCTTTGAACTTTCTAATTTTTCCAAAGTTTTTCAGAATTTTCCTTTTTTTTAGATTTTTTTTTTAGTTTTCGGATTTTTGTTACTTTTTCAAAATTTTCCTTTTTCTTTTAAAATTATTTTTTTTTAATTTTCTGAATTTTTCAGAATTTTCTAAATTTAAATTTTATTTTTTTGTTTCTTTTTCACAGTTCTCTGAATTTTTCAGAATTTGAAATTCTGATATCTAACTACTTCTAAGCACAATTCCAAGGAAGAACAACTTTTGCTTATCACTGCTTCTTTACACTGAGAATGCAATTGAGTACTTGACCTCGTTTTTTATCGAGTAAGAAGATTCTGTTTTGGACCTTGATTGCCCTCCTCCTGCTAAAGCATGCAAAAGATGTAAAATGTTCGGTCCCATTTGCGTTGGAGGAGGAGATTCAATGGGGAACTGTACAACGACGTCGTTGGAGAAAGTGAAAACAAAACGGTTCATCAGTCGTCTAAGACGGGTAGGACATGCAGAGCGGATGGTGACAAATCATCCTGCCCAAAGAGTTTTTCAATCCACCCTGGAGTAACAACGCAATAGAGGAAGGTTTCAACTGGATACCTCCAGCTCCAGCTCTAAAATTTCAAAAGCAGGTCACAAATTTCATCCATGTGTGCTCTAAAAAGTGTTTTATACCTAAGAATTTTAGGTCAAACATAAAATCCCAAGTATTTTACCAAAATATTTAACCGTTTCGAAAAATGTTATAAAACGTCGTATAATTTATAAAAAAATACAACTAAACCCGTTTTTATCCAATTTAAGGGTTGAAGTTAAATGTTCCTTCCATTTGCAAAAACAGTTTCCTTTTTCAATACAAACAAGACCGATGTAAGAAATCCGTCTTAAATTTCACTGAAACATTCAGCCAAACATTTTTTGTAACACAAGTCTGTTGAGTAACCAAAAACAAAAAAGAAACTCATCTGTTGAAAAGCAATAATAACACAAGTGCTTCCATTAAAACACATACAGCAGCTAAAACATTTAGAACAATGAAACAAAGTAAAACAAAACTTCAACAAAACACTCTATAGACAAAATATATATAACTGTAAATCAAATATCCGCTTTACACCCTTAGTAAGCACCGCTCTAACATCGAGTCACCAATATGGCTCGTTCGCAAGACCGACTTTTTATTTCAACAAATTTAAAATAAGAATGAGCAATGAAATGTAAATCTGTCGAAATGAGATATTTACCTGGCCTTATGTGTCCTTCCATATCGGCGACCGAGCCCCGCTTGACCTTATCAACAAACGCTCCATAGCCATTGCCATTGTTGTTGCTGCCGACGTTGTTAGCAGCTCCCGCATGACCCGCAACACATGCCAATGGCTGACCGCCGAGAACCTTTAATCCTAGAATATCCTCGCCGTCATAGTATTTTCTTAATATCATATGACCGATCATTCGAGTATTGTCAGCCGATATTTGCCAATTAACTGGGTTCTAAATTTTGATATACATATAGTGGTTGTTTATGCTATTTTCATTTTACTCGTTAGAAAAATATATTTCTTATGGATAAGAGTTTACAAAGAAGGTTTCCGTTTGGTTTTTTTTTTTTGGTTTTATTTTACAATAAATAGTTTAGCTGTTCTGTTTGCTTTTGTATATTTCTTTGAACATAAATCACACATAAAACAAGACGGTTGGAAAGAAAAAACAGGTAAACAGTTTTTGTTTACATTTTGACAGTCATTTGAGTTACATTATACAAACTTTGACATACAGAAACTTGAGAAACATATACAAAGAGACAATTCATAGAAATGGAAATGGAAAAGAAAATGAAAAAAAGGACACAGTTTTCACAGCTACGTTCTTAATGCTAGAGACAGAGTTTTCAAAAATAGTGTTTTTGGCAAACCTTTTGTTTTTATTTTGATTTGTTTGTTTTTTGTTGTTTTTTTTATTGAAGAACACATACACAAAAATGTTGTTTATAGATTTGTTTCAGTTGGGAAACTTTTCACAGGCAAATGGTTGAGATGGAATGTTTGTGGTGATTAAGTGTGAGGTTTTGTTAAATGGGATGAGACGGAAGGAAATTATAGGCAAGCATGTTAATGGTGTAAGCGAGGGTTGGTTGTCTGAGTGGAAGTTGTCCATTTGGAAAGTATGTTTTTGAGCAGAATACAGAATTGGCATTGAAAGGCACTTTTTAGCGTGCTGTGGCTTTGGAAAAGTACATCCCAAAAGGTGAAATTTGTATAACAAACTCAGCTTTAAGGAATCAGAGGAGAATCTAAGAAATCCAGTAGGACATTAATGAGTTTGGGCTTACTGTCAAATAGTATTCAGCATTTAAAGGCAGTAGAATTTTAGGTTTTTTTGAAAACATTGTCGAAGGAATGCACATCTCTATACAGTGAAAATCCATTTAGTGATCCTCGCGACACTGCTGCCACTAAAAAAGTAGCGGACAGCACCATCCATCAGGTTTAATACGAAGTATATTCTAAATAATGTAGGGAAACAAGATGTTAAATTTCCGGTAAAAGAGTGTAGCTTTTAACAAACTTGTGAACATCACCGTTTAGTAGATAGCTAGGTACTAGCTGAATAGCTGAACACCTCTCATAGCTCCGGAGAAAAATTTACGAACCATCCTAACTTATAATAAGAACCAATATTTCTTATTGTCATACAGTCCTGAGAAGAAAATGTATGGGCTTGGTTTCCTTTTAGTCATCGCTGGGCTTTTTAAAGTTGTATATGGTGATCGTTGACTTGTGTGGTTACCTACAAGGTTTACTTCCCGACAGCCTCTAGGACTATAATGTCTCAACAAAAGAGATGAATGTAAGGAAATTGGACTGTCAGAGTTCGACAGTCCTAGCAATCGCGTTGAAGTTATCTTCACTTTGCCGCCGTAGTCATCTGCGGGGCATTTTGATATCGGGGTTTCACCAACAATTATTCTGTTCGATTGCTGTTAGAATAGCTTTAGAAAAATTTAAGCGAATCGACTTGTCATATCAGAAAATATGAAGTTTTGCCTCAACCCTCGTGAGGTGCGCCCAAAAATTTTTTAAAAATTCAAAAGACATCAAAACCTATACGTGTACCTGCTCTTAACCTGAATAAAGTCGCAGTAAAATTGACTGAAACTCCCCTATCAGGCAGAAAGACCTTTAAGCCGAACTTTCGCCCGGTCGTTCAAAATTAAGTGAAGATAACAATATCCAAGCTCAAGGTTTCTGCATGGAATCCCCTAAGGGCCGAGCTATGAGGCTACAATATCACCTGCAGCTGCAAACGAAAAATTCGCAAAAATAAACGAAAAAAAAAATGTGGAACGCTTCACGATTTTGCGTGTCATCCTTGCGCAGGGGCCATGCTAATCTTCTCTGTATCGTTCCAATTTTAGTATATGTTCTGCCGAAGCAAGAACAAGGGTACATTGCATCAGGCCAATGTGGTTCTAGGCAAAGACGAGAAAACTTCTGTGAAATCTATACGAAGACAAATTTTCAGCGCCATCTAGTTGAACAATAGAATATCTTCAAACGTCACATGTCACATTTGATTCGAGAAACTATTCTTATAAGAACTGTGTAAAATCTTATTCAAAATTTCTGTTTGAAAAATCCACAAGCAGACGTATAACAGCCTGCGGAAAGGACACGGACGTTAACTCAAATAGTAAAAAAGTCTTTGATGTCACTCTTTTCAATTATCGCAGGGTCTACATTAGTAAATCTTGATTCAGGCTGAATTTCTATGCCTATTATATTGCTTCCCGCGAATACACCATTTTCAATTATCCTGTACGGGATACGTCCACTGCTCAATCTGTTTGCAGACCTCATTCACTCAATGAGAGATAATACTATTATCAGTCAATAAATCCAACGCTCATTGCTTACTTAGTAACTTACTAAAAATTGCAGAATAAACTTTCGGTGTAAGATGGTTTTGTGGGGGCAGTGGCTCGATAGTAAGCTGGACTAATAAGCGAGGGATCTTAGGTTCGGTTCCCGGAAAAAATATACAACTTTCATCTTCAGGTTTTTTTTTCCACTCCACAAAGTCATGCAAAGGTCTGACAAATATTCAAAAATATAGCCGTCCTGGTAAAGCTTCTCAATTAAGCTGTTCGAAGCTGCCCTAAAAATAAAAAGTCACATTAGGCCTAGCTTTGCACTACTAATCGTGTCGCGAAACTAGGCCTAGGGCGCCGATATGGATTGCCTGCACGAAATTTTATTTAAGGGACGTTAAGTGATTTGGCTACGGCGGTCCTTGTAGTCTTTTAAAATATTTCCACCTGTTTTGAAAAAGGAGCCATCGAATCGAGTATGCTAGAACTGCAATCGAATTACTGTCCTAAATGACTGAAATAACAAGATCATTCATTGCAACTGCTAGTACTTCGATTCACAGTAATTGGTTCCACCGAAATATGCTCGCGAAACGCTCTTCTATGCGGTGCCTTAGCGCCATTTTTATTTAAGCCAGTCCAGTGAGTTTAACTGGGGTTTAAACGTGAAACTCTCATCATTATAGAACCACTTCGCCAAGCTAAAAAAAAGCCCACGAACAGCAAGACTCACCCTTTGACTTCCATATACACTATACAGTGCTGCCAATTTTCGCAATAAATTCAATACCTCCGACTGTTAAAAAAGTACTTTTCAAGTGGACAACACTTACGTGACAAACTGTGTTGGTGTACAAAACAAAAAAAAAACGGCAGTAAAACAAATTGTTAAACAAACACGTTCATTTCACCTGAAAAGCATGCTAAAAACTTTGTTATATGGAAAACATTTATTTTATTGCTAAACACACACACATACATCTGAAAGGTACACATCAAAAGAACATTATTGAACAAAATTTTGCAAAAAGTCACATAAAGTCAGCGATAGTCAGCCACATGCGCTTCAAATATTTATTACCAATGGCAACAGCATTTTTATTTTCAATTCGCTTGCTTGGTGCACTTTAACGATAAATTCAAACAACAGTGCAGTTACTGTGAATAGAGCTTAAAATAAATTACCGCTAATTATTTACAATAATAATGAAATAAAATTCAAACCCAAAATCAATGTTCTGTGGAAATCATTAAAAAAGAAACGAGTAACGAAACACAACAGAAAAAAAAGGACAAACTGAAAAAAAAAATTAGTAAAATGTCCTTGATGGCCCATCCTTTACGAATCATTTTCATTATTTCTATTTTTTTTTTGTTTATTGTATTCCTGACAATTCTCCCACTTCTTTGATTAGTACAGCCAACAAAAAAAAATGTCTGTGCATCCGCAGCTCGTCTGCTGGGCAGAATATTTCTCTGTACTCCTCACATTAATTATTTTTGGACTCTGGCCAAAAATACACTACGATGTGCATGTTCAGAAATATTATAAGAAAATCATAGAAAAAAAACTGCAAACACAAAAGGGCAAACAAAATAGCACTAAAGCACTACACCGATACCAATACCAATCAGCAATCGTTCGGGACAATAACAACAGTAACGCATCCAAATTCTGAGCAAAATTTCTGAACCAACCAACCACCTAGTGTGGCCGAACGACACTTTGTCGGACAAAGTAAAAAAAAAAATAAAAACAGGAATCAACGTAACGTAACAAAACGGAATAAAAACAACAAAAACTTTGTACAAAATTTGTGTCAAATGGTTATGTAGATTTTCGGATCAATTTTGCGATCGCGAAATCTTGAGGGCGATCTGCTTGAGGGTTAACGTCAAAAGAAAATATTCTGTTTCTGTGCAGTATTATGGGCGGCAGGGGTGAGGGGAAAGAATGTGTTTTGTTTTGTTATAAGGTACCTTTGGACCATCGCCACGATTGGAATCTTCACTACTCGTGAACGTACTGCTCGTATCGATGCCAGAGTCTTTTGTAGCTGAATCCTGACTACCTTGCCGTTCTGTATCCCAGCGCGACCAATCATCAACTCCGACTAGCCCACCGCCACCGATGTTGCTACTGCCAATGCTGCTGCTGCCCAAGACAGTTGTTATAGCAGCACCAGTAGTCGGTCCAACAGCAGCGCTGGCAACGGTTATCAGATTCGGTGGCGCAACCACCTCCAGGTCGGCATCATCGTCATGCCCATCGAAACGGACCGTTTTCTTTCTGCGCTCCGTGAAACGGCGATTATCCTGAGCAGAGGCGGACGTCGTGGTATGCTCATCCCAATAGGGATGATTCGTAGTTGCAGTAGTCTCGTTAATAATAGTTTGCTGGGGATTATTGTGATGATGGTGTGCGCTATGCAGGGAGGACGTTGTGTAACGATCATATGAGGTACTAATGGTCGGTTCGCCTATCACTATTTGCGGATAATGGTAACTACTGTTGGTACTGGGACCCCCGACGCCACCGCCACCTACACCACCAGCAACAAGAACACCGTCTAAGCTGCTCCTCGGATGATGGTAGGATGATTGGTAGAGCGCCGAGTTTGTCGTGGTCGAGTGATGGTGAAATAACTGACCAGCAACACGATCGGCTATCGATGAACGTTGAGGCTGTAGTGGCGGAGGATGTGCGCTGGCCGGACCTCCGCTACTATATCGATCGTGATTGGTGCGATTGAATGTGTTGCGCTGTTGTACATCTAATCTAGTTGCCGAGCGGGAGTTTGGTGCTAGTGATGTTGGCTGTGGTGCGGGGTAGTGATCCGACTGATGCAGGCGATTTTTTCCGTTCAGTCGATAGTCGCGTTCGTTGGAGTTTGGCCAGTGATCGCGGTTTGCTGGAAAGCGCAAGTAAATTTTTTTTTTGCGGTTGTTTTTTTTTTTTTTTTAAGTTTTAACTTTGTGTTGCCCGGAGAGAATATTTTTTGTAAAGTTTAAGTTTAAAAATCAAATAAATACTTTTCATAAATAAATTTTGTAATTTAAGGAAATTTTGTTGTTGCACCTAGCCCTGGGAGGAGATGTTGACGGAAAATAGTTGTAACGAATTTTTTGGGTTTATTTTTGTTTCATTTGCTTTTGAATATTGCGAGTGATTCTGGTTTTTTGGTTAATTTTTTAGAGTGCTAATAAAAGTCTTTCATCTTTTAATTAAATTGTGTTTATTTTTGAAAATTTTGTGTACCTCTGAGCTACTTAAAAGAATAATTTTAAATTTTTTTTTAATTATTTAAGGCAATACAAAAAATGCGCGACTTGTGTTAAATCTGTCGTAGTGGTTCTGCTAGGCAGGCACTACGCTATTTAGAAACCCAGGATGAACCAACGTTCCTAGAGCCACTAAGTGCTAATATCCGTAACCTTTACTATTATTTTGACCTACACAAGCTCGACAGTGGGGAAAAAATTGGGCTCATACTTTTGTATTAAATACGTCGAAAATAGAGGCACAGAATGAGCTTTAGAGGTCTACCTTGAAACCCTCAGGCGGGCCTTAGACGGATATTTTAACGTGATTGAATAAATAGATCCACCAACCATTTTTTTAAACTCCTTTGAAAAATCACATACGATTTCTATGTATGACGATAGATGTCCGATAGAACCAACGAAAGGTTAAAAGCTTCGTCGGGTCACTGTAGTCACAATACGGTTTCCAACTCTAGACATTGATAAAGTAGCATAGTGGTCCCCAGGTTATCAAAACGTCGACCTTATAATAGATAACCATCATTCCGGACCCGACTATACACTAAGAACTCAAAATCTACGAGTGTTTTAGACAATAAAAAAATAAGATAAATCACTTCAAACCGCCGGAACCTCTCGAGGAGATCTATATAAATAGCGTCACCTTTTAACGACGAGGTGAATCGTTTTTAAAAAGAAGCTATTAGGAACTACGAAGCCGATATGCTGGGATTTCCCGAACTACCACCATGGAATGCCAGGTTTTGCCGAAATGTGCTGCCATTTCCATACATCAAGAACCACACTTCTGTGAAGCGGCGATAGACATCAGGACTGTCTCGTGAGCTCTGCGGTCTTAGGAAAATTAAATAGCATCTTGCTTTTGGATGGAAAATAATGGACTAACGATAAAAGAGGCAGCTCCTTCTACAAAGAAAAAGTTGGGGCAGGTTACACCAAACGCTAAAACAAACTTGACAGACCAAAAATATCCGAAAAGACAGATGTAGATCTAAACAAAGTCTTGGTAATAGAGGCCCATATGGAGAACACTCTTAAGTAGACCATTGAACTGCTTCATCAGACACAACGAACCAATCAATCTGGATGACGATGCCTAAATATTTTCGTTAACCTAACCAAAACTAAGTGAAGAAAATATTTAAATTCAAGTCAATGTTTTAGGCCAAGATATATCACTCTGTGCCTTTGTGGAAAGCATTCGTTCACTGATAAATTTCCGATAAATGGTTGGAGCACAGCGTGCCTAATAATTGGAACCTAATCATCGTTTACCAGAGTTTTAAAAATGTAGACTTATGTATCGTGGCTTTATTCCTGTTAAAAGGGCAAAGAGAGTATAAAATCAGCTGTCTGGTGGCAAACCGATTGCTTCTGGAAAAAGTGTTGCCGACTTAAAAGAACAAACTCTTACACGACTACGTTTGTTGAAACTTAATAAATGACACCTTCTGTCAATAACAGAAATTAATTCTTTAAGTCGATCTTTTGCTTTGAAAATTCGGTCTACCAAATATTTATTTACACTGCGGTAGTTTTCACAAAAATTCGCTACTGACCATCGTTTTATTGATTTTGAGGTCGCATATGAAAGCACTCTCAGGGGAATATGCTGTTCTGGAATCAGTGAGAAGCTTACAACAGTTGGAGCATTTTTACAGCTTTATAAAAGTGGGGAAAGGTTAGATTAGGTTAGGTTGAAAGACCGGGCACCAAGACGGGCCCATCGCCATCCCCAGGGAACCAACAAACCAAATCACCCAAGCAGTCAATTTCCCTACAGAATTTAACTATTGCCCCAATGTTGTTTGAGGAACCAACCTCCTCTAAGTTGTTGAAGAAGTACCTGCCTCGGTTCTTCCTTCTACTCCGAGAAATTGCTTTACACTCGCATAGAAGGTGGGAGATATCTTCCGTGACTTGTACCTGCATGTATCCGTATTAGCTAAGCCTAGTCTCATGGCATGCTTTCTTAGAAGGCAGTGTCCAGAGAGTAGTCCTACCGTTAATCTTAACTTTATAAAGGTCGGGAAAACAAAGTCTCACTGAAAACTTTGATGACAAGAAGGATGAAGACAAAGATCGTCTTAAGCTTAATCTTCATCATCACATTCAAAGTTCTATTTATGTCTAGTTGGGTGTGGAATTTTCAATGAGGCAACATTTTTCAATCTAAAAAAAGCGCTGTCATAACTCACGGAAATCTAAGAGCTGTCACTGTCGCTTTTGAAATTTTAGTCTCGACTTTAAATTGACGGAAATTCACCATTGCAAAGTTCGTATGGAAAAAAAAGCCACTGTGAACTACTAAAATTTAAAGTCGAACTATAAAACTGTCACAAAAAGGTGCTTATAGCTTCGACGCATGTTATGGAACATCAGCTATAGCCAGCTTTAGAGTTGAGATAGTGGGGGACTTTATGACTTATGGGGAAAAAAACGCTTGCCGATTGCTACGTTCGCTAAAGGCGGCAATTTAGCAGTAAGATCTTTCCAAGAACTATACCTTCTAAAGGAAAGGAATTCCCCATCTTATTCCTGCTCTATAGCGCAGAGGCATGGCCCATGCAAAGAATAAGGAATTTTCAAATTAAAATTGGTTAAAATTTTGTGTGTGATTTTTGATCCCGCATGAAAATTTTAAGGGCTCAACTAATAAAAAACTAAATGAGCTATACAGCGGCTTACACCTTAATTTCTTTTAGGCCGAATCGAGAAGCTTTATCAGTGGAGCACCTTTGATGTCTTGTCGAACCATCTAATTGCAGCTTCAGATTTTTATTTTAGCTTAAAAAGCTTAGAGACCAGCCAGCTTAGTACATATATTTATTTCACTCTGAACTGAAGTAGTTAAAAACATTCCCCAATAAATGTGAAGCTTGACTCAAGCGGTGTCTATTTATGGTGCACTGTATGCAGTTTGAATTTTTCGCCATTTTGTTCACAAAATTTTTGGTTGAAGGGTGAAGAGTACAGATATTGATGCCTGCGGCTTTACACTGGTAGCGTTCTTAAAAATCTATCAATCGTATTTCTAACATGACAGTTGGAAAATTTAGGGCTTTTTATTTTTAACCATTGGAACTCGTGTTACTTTCAGTCGTAAATAACTTGGTAAGTCTTGAACATTATTTCATAAAATTGAGCAATTTTGGGCACAATGCCTTCAAATCCTCGATCCGAATTTTCTCATCGTTGTTATAAAATACAATTTATTGCATATACCTACCCACGTAACATTGTTACCATATCTATCGTATTTTTATTTTTTTTTTGTATAACAAAAATTAAACATAAGAACAGAAAAATTAATTTCAGGGATAATTCTATAAGAAAACAAAATAAAAAAATTAAATTTAAACCATAAAACAGCTTTACGAGTCCATGCAAAAATTCTCCACATTTGTTCAAGAAAAATGATAACCAGAAAAGTGTGACAAGAAAAAAATGATTAAATGTTTTAAAAAGGAATTAATGAAAAAAAATAAACAAAATTTATGTTTATTGAGAGGACTAAAAACCACTTGTATAGAGTTTTACACACATTTATTAAAGTTCCAACAAAAGAATAGAATAATAAAGAGGACGACAAAAAAAGCGTATACTGACTTTCTTAAGCGATACTGGTATAATTCAAGTTTTAATTATTGTACTGGAAGTAGTTCAAGAGTGGTGTACGAGTAGTGTGTTTTTTTTTTATTCTGTTGATTCGATTTGAATATACGTAAAAACATTCATTAGGTTTAAAGAAAAAGAAAACAATTATGCGCAATGGAGAAATTAAAAGAAAAATTGTGTGCAATATCACATTCCAAGACGATTGTAGGATTTTTTTTTATTTGACTGATAGAAAATGTATCTTAGGAAGAAAAAAAAAATTTTGCTTTGTATCTTACATTATGGATTTGTATGTCTCCGGATACAACTGAGTGAACACCAACACCACCACCACTACCTGCTGAGAAATTTGATTTGGTTTTTTTTTTTTTTGTTTGAATTTATTTTTAGGAAAGTATCTTGTAGGAGTATTGTGAGTATTATTTGACGGAAGTTTGTTGTTCAAGCAATGTGACGTGTTACTTGGAATTAAAATTAAACGAAAAAAAGTGTTCTTCTCGAGAAATGTGGATAATTTTAGTGGAAAGGTTTTTATTCTTTAAAATATATATCTTTTTTTAAATAAAAGTAAATTATAGAATAAAGTTTAACAAATATAAAGAATTGTTAAATGAAAAGCTAACAAAAAAATAGACTCTGAATTTTTTGTTATACAATAATTAACAAGCAGGAATATTTTATTAGTCAAATTTGTGTTTTGAATAACCGGTGATCAGCTTTTTAAAAAAGTTGTTTGAGGTGGTGATCGACCACGGTAAGAGCCACCAAAAAATAAAAGCAAGCCTAATCGTATGTAGACCATATTTCTGTCTTTCGGGGTGGATGTTATTTAATTTTTTTTTTGTGGTGCATCGACTCATAAGTTCGTTTTAAAAGCGCCCTGTCATTCATGTAGGGTCAGCCATCACCATGTCCTTTTTTTCAATACTAGATCGGCCCGGAACCTACTGACTTATTTTAGGTTAAAAATAGCTGATATTAGGTAAGTCAAGTGAAAATCCGCTTCCCTTTCGTTCCGGTCCAACAGAAGAAACGACGTACAGTACCTCCGGTGTACGCCCATGGTGGGCAGATCTATGATCAAGAAGTAACTGAATGCTAAGTGCACTGATTTGATGACAATACAAATTCGAAGCTCAACTTCTGAATAAGCTTAATATTTTCAATGAAGCCTTGTCCCTCCTTCGTAATTTTTGTTTTTTTTTTAGGAATTGATTAAGAGTTGGTAAACTTTACATCAGTTAGAGACAGTGAATCTCAAACAAGAATGAACACCATGCAGGTCAGAAACGCCCTCAAAAAGTGGGCGTGGCTGCGAACGACATATCCTATGGTTTTCTCAAAGTCTTAAGAAGCATTTCAGAAGAAACTTCATTGAAATCTGTCCAGTAGTTTCCACGTCAACCTGTAACAGACATAGCCCCTTCTACACTTTTGTGTTAAGCAGGTTTAAAGGTTGTCTGGCAAACCATCAGGAGGCCGTTATTTGAGCCGTGAAGTCAGAATTGTTGCTGCCTTGTTTTACCGTCACATTTTGCTCAGTGATGCAGCTCACGTCTGTCTCAGCGGCTTTGGTAAAAATTGGAGCAACATTTTGGAGGGGTGATAGTCCACCAGCTATCGTAAAAAAATTAGTGCGGTTTATTGACTCTTGGAGCGGTAACAGTTCACCAGCTATCATAAAAATATTGGCGCGGTTTATAGAGTTCTTTAAAAGATATAAAAACCGAAATGTCACCATCAATGTCAAGGCCAGAATAAACATAGCATTTAGTTGCAACAGGAGCGTCTCCTACACAGCCAAAGCTATTGAACAAGTTTTTCAATGACAACACTGTCTTCAGACTTGGTCCTATGGCCCGCTGTCCAAGATTCAACGCCACTGGACTCTAGTCTGTATTGACTAGATTACCTAGTTTTTCAGTAGAGTCGACGACTCCAGGCTTAAATATTACCATCGAGCACGCTCTAAACGGCCTTAATTGTTCGAAAAGTTTATCGAAAATAAGAGCTTCTGGAGGCACTCTTGTGGTATTTACAAATACATGGAGCAATGTACCTAACGTACTTAAATGTTCAGAAGACTGATATTTATTGAACGAAAACTGAGCTGCCTCCTTGTTCGCGTAGGCTATATTTCTGTACCAAATACGAGTGATATGGAGAAGAATTTACATGTCAGTTCTGCTTCGGATAGTTTGTCATATTTTAGCGAAAGCTTTTAGCAACGATTTGGAAAATGCCGCATAGACGCTGTATTCTTAATGCACTCAAGCCTATTTATTTCTGTCTTGTTTAAGGACATTTCCAAAATTTTGTCACTTCAAATGTAGGTAAGTAGGGATAGCTGATACTGGGGTCCTTCGAAAGAAAAATTCTTCGGCGGATTTTTGAGCCTGTGTGCGAGGAGGGCGAATGGAGGAGAAGATACAACCGCGAACTCTATGAGCTGTACCAAGATGTGGATGTAGTCCAAAAGGCCAAAATACGTCGACTACATTGGCTCGGCCACGTCGAGCGAATGGACAATAATGCTCCAGCTAAGAGGATCTTCGAATTCCAGCCGCCATGTTCGAGACGACAAGGAAGACCGAACCTCCGTTTCAAAGACCAAGCCATCGCGGATGCCAGACCGCTTGGTCTGGATAACTGGAAGCAGAGTGCCCGGGATCGCAGAGGATGGAAGGCTACAGAGTCTCAGGCAGAGACTCTCCACGGGTCGGGAGCCCGTTAAGTAAGTAAGTATGTAGGTACAGCATGTGCGGCAGTTATTCCTTTAAGCGCCCTGCTAATAGCTAATTTTAGTCTCGACTTTAAATTTACGGCGGCTCACAATTGGAGAATTTGTATTGAAAATATAGCTATTTTGAATATCTAAAATTTTAAATCGAAACTAAAATCTTTTATTGGTAAGGCTGAAAGTGTTCCACAAATCTTTATAATGAAAAGGTGCCCCCAACCAGCCAACTCAACCAACTCAACCAAGAGGACACATAAGCAATAAATTTTAAAGCTATCTCAATTTGTTCCCCGAATCTGTTGTCCTTCATAAAATCGTAAGCTACCTCTCTGTCTAATTATACCCCACCGTGCTTGAACCTCGAAATTTATTTGTGGATATCCACCGTCCGCCAAAAGAAGGTATTCCCAATTTAATCACCAACCACTGGTAAGACACGTCTAAAGGATGCGTGAGTTAAACCTACCTCATTATATACAAAAAAAAAACACACCCAGAGAACATAATTCAATTTCACTCGGTTGGTTATTAATTAACTCCATCGCCTATCATATCCGGCAACAGTTCCCTGACCTGCCTTAAAATAGATTCCAAGCGGACAGGATATCCACACTGGAGCGCATTCTACCGCAAGTGTACGCGCAACGCCATCCTTTGGTGTGCATTCATAATCGATGGAGCTTCAAAAACGTTGATAAGTGAAACGAAATTGTCGGACGGACTCGTGGACTATGGACACTGTGAAAGCGTATTTCTCTGGTTTCTTTTTTTGTGTTGTACGAGGACTGTCACTTATTTATTGTGCCATTCGGTTGTTAATAAAATTTACCCACGTAACGTACCGAAGGAGGAAATTACATTCAGGGCGCTTGCTGAACTTAATGTCACATTCAGAGAGTCTAATTTTGGAGAATTTATTTCAAGCGAGGGTCTGCTCCATTTGTTTGTGCGCGCTTGGATCTCGGGGGTTGAGCGTGTTTTAATTTACGTATAAATATCCTTTTGGGTAATATGGCTGGCGGGCGTTGTTCGCGGCCTGGATTATAATACGAGTATGAGTAACTCCCTCTGACAATGATTATATCGAGGGGAGTGGTAAATTTGCAATTCATTTGCGGTGCACATATATATAGCTTTTTAAACTGCAACCAGCAGTAGTTTATTATACGGAGTACAAGTTGAGTGCAAACACCGAGCGATTTATGTAGTGGGTGTGGAATTTATGTAGGGCATGAAAGTAGTGAGCTCGCTCACCAGTAGCTTAAAGGATCGTACAGCGGAGTTATTGGTCATAAATGTGTGTGTTTGTAAATTAAAGATTGAGTGAAGTATCTCGTTTTTTGAATTTCATCTCGCCTTCCTTTGACGAATGTACGAAAAGATTGCACCGAACAGTGGGGGCTGCAGTTTGGAGACCGCAAGGGATATTTACTGAGGTTTACTTATTAATGTTCGCGGCTGTTGGGGGCTTATGCGCCGTCTTCCCTCTTTGACCAATGGACACAAAGTCAAACAATCAGGGCCAAGTTTACAAAAGGATTAATGGCAATAAAAAGAGGGAACCGTCTTGGTATGGTTGGCGTAGTTACTCACGTTTGTTGTTGTAACAAAAGGTCTCTTTTATGGCTTGCCACTGAACTGACTTAGGCGAGGTTGGGTCAGTTGGTTGAAAAGACGGCAGAAATTTGTAGCTGCCAATGAGAATGACCAATGTTGATCCATCGCGCTGCCCTAAGGATTTATGACCTCCACACTATGAAAACTGAGGCATTTACAAAACTTAACATTTGTGGACCAGTCGTTAGGGTATTCTAACTTCTAGGTCCTCGAAAAGGCAGCTTCCAATGAAGACCACAGGCTTTAAGTTGAAACCGATTTTTTCACGAGTACGCAAGACTCTAGTAAAAATCTATTTAAACCTAAAGACTGTGATCGATGCAAGAACGAACTATGATATTCAAAGGCGTTCTTCGTCTGAAGTGAACTAAGGGAACTTTGTTTAGTTCAATTAGGTCAGCTGTTCATTTTACATTGATGGGAGTTCCATTTTTTTCGTCGAAGATCTAAGCATCGCAACATCCGATCAGTGAACTTCATGAAATTACTTATTTAAAGGGTATTTGTAGGAAGCTTTGGAGGTGGTATGTACCTCAAGGTCTAGAACTTTGACATCGAATAAACAAAGATGATTTTTTTTAAATTGACATGAAATTTACTTCATTCGAGAAATAATCTTCTGGCATTATAATTTAAAAATGATTTCTGGTATATGACCGCCAGGGCTGGTTCGGACGAAGTCTAATCTGGAGGTCCAATTTTCGATGACTTTTTACAACATTTGTGGCCGTATATCGGCAAAAACGAGGTTAATGTTGTCCTCCAAGTAGTCAATCGTTTCGGGCTTATCGGCGTAGACTAGCGACTTCACATATCCCAAGAGAAAATAGTCAAGCGGCGTTAAATCGCAAGATCTTGGAGGCCAATTCACTATGCTGTTACCAAACGTAGCAATCTTGTTTTGGGCCCATTCACCGAATCTACGCCTTGCTTGGTGACCCTGTGGCTTCAATTCTTGCACGAGTTGGATTTTGTAAGCACACAAACCAAGATCTTTCCGCAAAATCTTCCATAAAGGGGATGGAAACATATCTACCTTCTGTGAACGATGGCGGACAGACTGATTCGGGTCTTCCTCTACAGCAGCAATGGCTTCTTCTGTACGCACTGTACGAGGTCTCAGTGGATGCGAATTATCATTTAGAGTAAACGTGGTGCGAAAACGTTTCATAGTTGATCGAATTAATTGCTCTGATGGACGATTATGTTGACCGTAAAATGGACGGAGTGCGCGATACGTATTTCGAACAGAACCATGATTTTCAAAATAAATTTGCACAATTTGGAAGCGTTGTTCAGACGACAGTCTATTAATGCTGAAATGCCAAACCAAACTTAAAATAAATCACTTGACAGCTGACAAAATGGCCGCCAGTTAAAATAGTGTTGACAACTTAAAGTTCTATACCTCTAAAAAGAACACCCTCTACTATGGTGTAAGTTCAATTAAGTTGAAAGATATATATCGTTTTTAAACACATGTCGAGGTTCGCATTTACAGCGACTTACATGTAAGAGCCTGTGTCGGTACACAAGGACTCCTGTTTGAATGTTTTTTGAAGCTTATCGAGACTAGTACTGAACTAATTGATCTATATGCACTAACTAGTTCAATAGACAGATTTGTTCTAAAATAAGCAATCGGCAAATTAAAATAAACAAATACGAGCCCATACCAAACTTGAGTATAAGACCTCCAGATCTGTCAGTTGGACTTATTATGGTAACCTCAAGAATTTGGTTAATAATAGTAAAATAAATAACTAGTTGGAGCAACAGGCCCGTAGGGACCCTGGACTTGGCTTCTCACCATTTGTCTTCTGTGACTTTTTGATTTTTAGGATTTTTTTTTTTCGGGATTTGAACCTGGGGCCCTCGCTTAGTAGTCCAACACACTAACCACTAAGCCACTGGGCCGATTTGAGTATGTAGGCACCAAAGCCAGAACACACAGTGTGGAAAAGGCGTTCTCATTAGTTCGCATAAAAATTCTGATGAATCGGCAGTTCTTTTCAGCTAAGGAAGCAGTCCCTTGGAGCAAGGTCTAAAGAGGATATAAAACATATTTTCCGAAAAATATCGCCGCCATAGAAGCCTTTCTATTCACGACGCTTGCCGCTGTTTTAGATGCTTTGGTTAACCTTCTCTGTTGAAATCTTTTAGTTGGGTATTATGTTCTATAGGGAATTACTTTTCAAGTTCTGAGGACTTCACACTACTTGTTGACAAACTCTGCTAACGATTTTTAAAGCTACTGGTACTAAATCCGAAAATTTGTTTTCTATACCAACAAGCTTACTCGTACCTTGGATGTCGTCAACTAATCAGAGCTATTGTAGGTAACAGAGCGTTAGGTTAGGTTAGGTTAGGTTGGGAGGGCAGTTTTGCATCAGATGCAAATTTTCACCCGGAAGCCGTGCAGGCCTATTGTGAGTACCCTGTTCATGTAAGGACATGTGGCTAACAAAACCACTTCGATCTGTTGATAGGATAGTGGCCCAAACTTTCGAAGAACCTTGCTCCCATACAGGATGAGCGGCGTTCTTGTAAATCTGGGCAGTGGCATAGAAGATGTTCCACGGACTCTATTTGCAAAGAGTCCTAGCCTTTTAGCCATGTTTCCTATGGTGCAGTGTCCGGTTCGAACCCCGACGAGCATCCGGATTTGACTTCTAGTATTCTTTGAGTATTTATTTATTTATTTTTAATCAAATGAGTACATCTATTGCTCTCGCTAGATTAGATACTTAATACAAAAAATTTATACTTAAAAATGACCACCAAAGCCTAACAAAAGGATTAGTTTATTCTTAAATGATTCTCTACTAATACTAAAATCAATAACATCACAATATTTATTGGATTCCCTAAGGCATCTAGAAACTGGTTCATTGTAACCATAGTTAACCCTATGATAGGGTATATGAAATAAAAAGCGGTTTCTAAGAACTTTCGAAGGAGCATAAAATCCAACTAATGATAGTAGAAAAGGGCAATCGATATGACCATCTATCAAATCGCGAATAAACATAACGGAAAAATATTGCCTTCGTCTGAAAAGTGGTAAGATACCAAATAATTTGCACCTCGTCTCGTAAGATGGCATTTCAATATTCCATCGCAGTCTACGAACAGCTACTCTAGTAAAACGCTTTTGGATCTTCTCAATTCTAAAAGAATGTAATTCGTAAAATGGATTCCATACTATACTGCAGTATTCAAGATGTGATCTGACAAATGCAAAAAATAGACATTTAAGAGTATGAGGATCTTGAAAGTCTTTCGAATTCCGCAATAAAAAACCAAGCATCTGATTACCTTTGGCAACCAAAAACTCAATGTGCTTGCAAAAGCAAAGTTTTATGTCAAAAATAACTCCAAGATCTTTTTTGGAGCAAATAATGGACAAAGGGGTATTATCGATTACGTACGTAAAGGGAAGGAGAGATGTGACGATAAAAAGAAAGGCTTTGACATTTAGAGACATTGAGATGAAGGTCATTGTCATTACACCAAATAGAAAGACATTTATGGTCTTCTTGTAGAAGAATACAACCTTGAACTGAACGTATTGGTCGGAAGATCTTCAAATCGTCGGCAAACATAAGACACTGGGAACTCAAAAATAAGTCCGGAATGTCATTAATAAACAAAAGGAAGAGCAGAGGGCCCAGATGACTACCTTGAGGTACTCCAGAGGTGACATAAATTGGTGACGGGAGCATTTGGTGTATGCGAACATACTGGATGCGATCTGTTAAGTAGGAATGAATCCACTTTAGGATATTGGAGTGAAATCCTAACGTAGTCAGTTTGGAAATTAATGTTCTATGGTTAACGCGATCAAATGCCTTAGCAAAGTCTGTATAAATTACATCACATTGCGAGCCATTCTCAAGGTAATTCAAGACAGTATTACAAAAAATTGAGAGACTTCTATTAAAAGAGACCAGGAGCTTTGATCTTTTGGTTTCAACCACGGGCCACAGACTACGGGTTATGACGCAACCGATGGTGTTGCTCCTTTGTCCCTTAGCCGGTTGTATGGTGACGCCGTTAATAAAAGTCTTAGCAGTGTTGAAAGGCGGTAGCACCTCTCCATCCGCAAGTTGAGGGTTCATATCAAAGTCGTATCTGGCCAATTCATCCGCTTTTTCGTTCCCTTCCACCCCAACGTGTCCAGGAACCCAGCAGAGTAGAACTGAGTGATGACGTATAGCCCTAAGTGCCAAGAGGCAACCTGTAACGCATTTTGCATTTACAAGGTTGGAGCCGAGCGTTACAATGGCCTTTAAAGATACGGTTGTTAACGAAGGGAATTTGACTCGGGTTTCAATAGGTTACCTTACAGCTTACCTAGCCTAGGCTTAGCTCCGCTTGGCTTCAAATATCTATTATCAACTGCCTGAAGACTGTGGTAAGTCTTCCTAACTCATTAGGAATGGTTACTCTTGTTCATACAACATGAAGGTTCTGTATTGTGTACTGAGAACGTCAGGTATTACCTTTCTAACTTTTGTTAAAATCTTTCCAAACCTTTCTACGCACTTTTTTAAAAAGAATGGAGATACAGACACAAGTTTTTGTACAATGTGGGCTCCCCCAGATAGATGCAAGAGCTATGATAGCTAAGGAGTATATTTGGGTATTTATCGGCTTTCAAGAGAGCTTCCTAGATCTCCAAAGTAATTTTACAAGCTAAGTATAGGGGTCTCATAAAGCTTTTAATAGGCTTTCTAAATGGGTAGATACAATATTACAATAATTTTTCTAGGCTTTACTTCTCACTTAAGTTCACAACCTATTTGATGAGGTTCTAAAGGCTGTTTGTATGGGTACTAGAAACCTTTTCAGCGGCTTTAACAACTTATGATCTATTTATTTCGGTCGGTAAATCCTCATGTCTGAACCAGAAGTAGGAGTTCGGTCAAAGTTTCGACTTCAGTTAGACCAGGATGTCCTAAAATTGACCAACTCCTCAGTAAAACTCAGCATTTTTTCTTTTATCGTGTTAAACGACAAGATCGGTCATATGAGAGAGAGCAGGGAAATCCCTCCTGCTCTATTAGGTAGCATAGAGTAGGCTGCGAAACGCAGCTCGGTGGATGTGGCAGGCAAATTGGGTTCATATCACTTTTTGCATCTGACCAGGAAGGGCGTCTTCCCGAGTTCGCGTCCGCGCAGATAGTTTTTGTACTAGGGCTATTTAGTGAGTTTTACAATCGGAACTCAAAATAAGATGTCTGAGATCTCCACATTTTTTTTTACCTGAATCCACAACCATTTAGGTTGCATTGAATGGGAATTTACACCTAAGGCTTCTTTAAGTTAACCTCTATATTAACAGGACAGGCAGACAAGTGCTTTCATATTTCAATATCATATAGGGATATTATTTGACGCAAATTTTATATCATCAAAAATGGGGCGATTGAAGAACTTGTTCAAGCTATTCTTGAAGCTTACTCACTTCGAGCGCTTTAAGTCGTTTATACACACAGTCTACAGCTGTCGGTCGGTATGGATATCATGGCTTCTACGTCCCTGAAAGCTGTTGACAACTCATGTACCTGTGGAGCTTCTTAAAACGACAAAGCTCCAGCAGTCAGTGGGGACTACGTCCTTAGCTTTTAGAATCCTTACATTGCCAGTGATCACAGTGTCCTAGGATCAAAAACCAAAATTTGTCTTGAGTTGAAATGTATGCCCTCCATTGTAGCATTCCACTTATAACATAGTCCTTCAAAATACAGTTGCATGCAATTTGCAGACCCCACTACAGGAAGTAGGCCTAGAAGCCGGCTCTTTCAATAGTGCTCTCACACTAATCAGACTTCTTGTTAGCCCGCAATCATCACAACACCATCTATCAGCTATTTTCCGCACCAGTCCAACCCCAACAGAGTATAGAATCCTTTCCGAAGACGATGTAGCACGTCGCAATAGCAAGCGAAGTTGCTTAAAAGAAGAATTTCATTAACCCCTAATTGAGTGCCCCATCAGCTATACGTCTCGCAAGGAAAACACAGCCCAGCCAGTATCCCTCGTCCCATTTGTACATATATCGATTTTCTGTCTTATTAAAAAAATGTGTGTCTCTCTATCGGAAAAAAAAAATCCATATAAATAATACTCCTCTCAGTTTTCCAATTTATTTATAAATTCCCTCGTCCCACTTACTTTTGCATTATAATTCTCCAACATCGAACAACCTAAATCCGTCTGCCAAACAGTAGACAGTCAGTGGGTGAGTGCGAAGGATATTTCAACGAAAAAGCGCACACAATGAAATGAGTGCGCCATACAGGAGTGCATTCCCAAAGATGCTAATTTGCGTAGAAAACGTAAAAGGACCTTAAGCTGCAAACACCCACTCGTCGCTCTATCCCTTGCGGTTAAATTTTCTGAAGGAGGAACAAGGAAATGAGTAAATAACGTGATATGCGATATTGCATCGCCCTTCCATACGTAGGTAGAGGTACACGGGTACACCCCCATCGAAATAATCGCACCTAAGTACGGTGTGGGTGTGGGAGAGCCCAACGCCAGTCTCATACGACGAGACAAGGTACTTTTTGCACAAAATCGAAAGAAAAAAAAACCTCACACTAAAAGGAAGAGCACCACAAATCGGAAAAACATGTGTGCAACGTCTGTGTGGGTACACTTGCGGTTAGAGGCAATATTCAGCACGATACGTTCAAAGAGAAATTTAAGTGGGAGTGTGTGTTGTTTGAGAAACATTGAAGCGCGTCAAAGTGAAGAACATACGAAAACATCGCTCAAAAGGATAAGACAAAAATGCAGAAGAAAAACAAAAAGCCAACGGAAGTGATTTAGTGTAGAATACGAAAGCCTTGGCTTAGTGTAAGAAAGACTTTGCCACCGCACCACCCGTCGTCGTCGTCGTCGTCGGGCGCCGCACCACCTCACGCCCAACATGTCGTATCGACCTTCATTGATTTGCATGCCAAGTAAAGTGTGCGTGCACAATATATGTGTGCCGAAAGTATGCCAGGGATATTTGTGCAAGTGTTCGCCGCTCTTATTCACTTGTTCTTTGTCTAGCTATAGTTTGTTCTTGTTGTGAATAGGCGTGATTGTATTTTATTTTATTTTGTTTTTATTTTTTTTTAGCCCTGGCTATCCAGTAAGAGGGTTGAGAGATAAACGTATATCATGTATGATTGTATGTGCAAAACAAAGTAAATACGACGGCGCACTTTAATTCATTGTGTGTGAAAGTGGAACTCCACAAACCACAGGGTCTGTAACAAATCAAGACACGATATCGGCAGGAGAGTGAACACCTAATTTTTGCAGTACAAGACTGCGATGATTCGGAAGTAACGGGTGGGCCGAATACAAGTTTCTTTTTAAAAATGCAATGAAATGAACAAAATTAAGCGTTGTTCCCAGGATCAGTGGGTGCTTCATTTGGCAAAAGCTTCTTTTCAACAAACGCACACAGCACTCACTTTTCTAGATAAGTTTTCAATATTTCCCATCCTTGTCCAAGCGTAAAGCGACCCATTTCGTTCTGCGGAGGTATAAGGCTGACTTTCTGTCAAAATTTCGAGCGGGAAACAGCTGTCAGTGTCAAAACATCCTATCATTTAAAAAGAAACCACTAGATGGCACACCCTTTAGCTAGTGGCATTGTGTCGTCCCCTGTCCCAAACCTTGTTCCCATTGGGTTTGAGTATTTGTAGCATACATGTCAAGTTTAGAATCGAGGCCTACTTCATCTAAGGAAGTGGTTGGTAATTGAGGTGAATTTCCAATAGGATGGTGACAAGAACCTCCCATGCTTGTGCAGGTTCTTTTTGAGAGTCCTTACACGATTTTTGAATCGCAAACCAACCCTATAACAAGACTTTAGGAAAAATTGTCAAAATCAAAGGGACCTCCAAAAATTGTGCATCGCATTTAAACCCCAAGCACCGCTCGGCCTCCTGTTCGTCGACTTTGAAAAGGTATTCGATCATGTTAGTCAAGATTGCATTTGGAGACCGCTAGCTATGAGAGGCATCACCGAAAAAATGTTCGTACAAAAACGCAAGGTGTACCTGTTGTGTTTGCTGTTCCATTTGACAATAGACGGTTTTCCGATGCATAAAGAAAAGCAAGAAGTGAGACAAGGAAATGTACTCTCACCGATTCTGTGCTGATACTTGATATCGAATATGTAATGACTGCCACCAGTGTTGCCAGACAAAAAATCTAAAAATCTTGTTTTTCGGAAATAAAAAATCTTTTTTTCAAGATTTTTCAAAATAGAAAAAGAACGAAATATAAAATACAATTTTGAAGTACTTAGCATAAACTGTTATACATATTTTTTTTGACAAAATTGCAGTAGGTACCTAGCTATGTACATGTAGGTATATGGTATATATGTAGGTATACCCAATAATGTCATTGTTTTTTTTTTTAATTTTGGAAAATATTTGAATTAAAATGTCTCAGAGCTTCATTGCTTATATTATAATCATAGCAACTTACTCCATTAAAGAGCAACAAATCCTTTGTAAAGATTAAACTTTCAACTGGTCAGTACTCAAACGATTACGAAGTTTTGTTTTATTTAAATTTACAGCAGAAAAAATATTCTTTAAGCAGTTGCAGAGCGAAGGAATGTGGAAGCGACAATATATCAAAAATAAAATCTTTAAAAATTGGATATGCGAAGTTTCCATGGCTGTTTTTACTAAGAATTTTTTTCCAAAAACATATTACATCGGTTATTTTATCAAATTCGTTGAAAATAATGTTTCTTTAGAATAGATGGAAACGTTAGTAAAACAGAAATTGTACATGGGCTCTGTTCGACTCACCTAACTCATAATTATGGAGTTTATAGAAAACGGGTTTCTCCAATAGAAAAGGTTGTTTTAATGTAAAAAAAAATCGAAAAATCTTGATATCAAATATCTTGAAATTTGATGAATTTGAGGTGAAAAGTCTTGCACCTATTTTGGAGCTCAAAAATCTTGAAAAAAAAGATATATCTTGTAATCTGGCATCACTGACTGCCACTGTGAGTACAAACGAGAGTCTTGGTATCCCACCAAACGCGTTTGAGTCTTTTGGACTACCCTGATATTTGTTTCCAAACAACAAATATCCAAATGTGCCTTTCCCTGCAAAAGAATAAAGTGGGCGCTAGCTTAGCGATAAACTCCAACAAGACAAAAATTATGAACGCTATCTAAAAGTTATTTTGAGACGGGAGACAGTAGAGAAGGCACGCAGTTCGACTATCTGGGTAGTAACGTGTCACTCGATGGTGGAACAGACCTGGATCTCAGAAATAGACTTAATAAACCTCGTAGTGCATTCGGAATCCTTTCCAATGAAGACTGTTTGATTCCAATGTAGAATCTTCTGTACGCATATGAAACATGGAAATGCTCTGCTAATATCTCGAGCAGGTTACAAGCATTTGTCAATCGCTGTCTGCCTTAAATTTTATAAATCCGGTGGACATAAACAATTTCCCACAATAACTTGTGTCTAAAGACCGGACAAACAAAAGTGGCTGTTGACATCAAACTGAGAATATACCGCTGCATTGGCCATACACTATGACGAAACCAGATGACAACATAGCGAAGCAGTGCTTCCAGTGGAACCCTCAAGGTGTAAGATGAGTTATAAGGCCAAGAGAAATATGGATATCAACTGTTCTGACGGAAGCTCAGTCTCAACATTTTAAATCGTAGATAAGCTGAGGTATCGAGCTGCAAACAGAGAGAGTTGGAAGGACCTGGTGGTCGCCCTATGATCCAGGAGGAGTTAAAGTTTGCTGCGAACACCAGCTTCCGGAACATAAGAAGAAGATTGGAACTGCTGAATAGAAAAGCTTTCTTAAGACAATTATACTCGCGGGACAGATGATTCTATCTGTCAGAATCTCTATGGAATTGTTAACAAAAAAAACAAGAAAGGACAGAAAGAGCTCAACAAGAATTTTTCAAAGGATAAACCATATGAGCTTCCGCCTCTAAATTTTTAGATTGGGGTAACCTTAACGCTGCTCGCTTGAAGAGGTTTCTGAAATGTAATCTTAGAAAGAGTAGGTATCTGTATATCAACACAAATGAGAGAACATTTTCTTTCCCATGGCTTTAAACTGGCAGAAAAAAAAAATAGAATGCCAAACTGCTTGAAATTCTTCAGATGATGATGCTTAAATTAGTCAATGTTCAGCTGTACCATCAAATTAAAAAAAAGGCTGAGTGATATGCAGACAGATTTTGGCGGAGCCCACATAAGACTGACTGAATCTCAATCTTTGAGCAACATGGTCCCCCCCGTTGGCCCACAATTGAGGCTATAAGTGTATGCAAATCAAAAAGTACTCGGGTATGACTATCGGACTTGACTCGAGCATCTCCGTTGGCCGTTGGGTCATGGTAAGTCTAGGTAGGTGGGCGTGGAGTGGTTAAAAATCAAAGTAACGGCCGTTTGACTTTGACGAGGAGGGTCTAGATCGAACTTGTAAAATTCAAGAAGGTTATTGGTTCTAGTTGAGGAAGTCAACACTATCGCCAACAACATCGGCTAACCCTCAACAAGGGCATCACAATGGGTCCACATGGACCTAAGTGGATTGCTGCAGGGCTTGCTCTGTCGCATCCACCCATAAACCTTCCCTAACCTAGTTCTAGAATATATATTTTTTTTTTCTAAACTTCATAAACTCAAAGGAGTACAGCTGGGTTTTCCGATAGACCTTGTCTAGATCTTGTATGGGGTTCTAAAATACTTTTTTTTTTATACTTCTTCAGAGGAGTAGAAGTAGGGGTTTCCCAGAGATCATTTTATGGACCTAGTTAGTCCCGCATTTTTTGGTTACTATTAACTGCGGCTCTGTGTATTGTACGGGATGCCCAGTCTAACTAAATGAAACGTTGTGTAGTGCCAGGTGGGTTGAGAGATGACAATTTATGACTTTTGAGTCATAATACGGGCCATCCGAATTACGAATATCTTTGTAGTATCCAATACACTTACTCGGCGGATGTGAACTCGGGATACTGATTACTGCCTGCTGCAGTCTTGGGCTGTGTTGTGAGTGTCTTAGTCTTAGTTAATGCAAACTAGCACCGTCTCATTGAGAGGAAGTAAAAGGTATGCATTCCCAATTCAAGGTATGTACTCATCAGTTTATGAAGCTACTTACTTCCAGAGATCGCGAAGTTTACTATTTCTATGAACCATGTATTCAGTAGCCCAACTGATCGAGCAACCCTTAAATAACAGCTCCGATAAAAACAACTTACAGTCTTATATCCCGAAACCTACTTACTTACACTGCAAAAAACCTCCCACCAGGCACCCATGCAAGTTTAACTGAAACTCAAACAAACCCAATTCGAATTGGTATAGGCTAAGGTATCAATTTGGCTAATTCCCCAAGAAGCCATGTATAAATTCCAGCAGATTTGCAATTTTCTCAGTCGAAATCCTCCCCCAACCACAACCAGAAAATATCTATAAAATGCGAAAAGCCATTATTTCCAGTTTTCTATACCCTCGTCTGAGAAATGGGAAAACGGTCAACTGCATTAGAAGGCGCAAGCAAACAATATCCATACCCATACCTACAATGTACGTCTACCATCAATTGTCAATTTGCAAAGAAACCCCATTGAGTTATTGTTTAATGGAGAGTCTTCTGCTCGTTCTAGTGCGTTTGAGCGAAGGGAAGCAAGAAAGACTCACGCTGCTGCATGCGGGGGGGCTAAATCGTACTAAGATACGAACGAGTATATATTCTTCTAAGGAAAGAAATTCAACATAAAAAAAGCGATGATCCCTGTGTTATTTTAAGTGTGTATTGTATTGCAGTGACATTGACCCTTAAATGAGGCAATAGAGTGGTATTAACATTATGTACCTCGGCCTCCCTTCGAACAACCCTTATCCAGTTCACCCTTTGCTGTCAGCGTAGCTACCATCCTCCGCAGCCACAGTGTTGAGCACAAAAGGGTGCCAATAAGGTAAACCGACCGGAGAGAGCAGAGAGAGCGTGAAAAAATATCATTGTTGACCAATTTAAGCTTCATGTATCCAATTATTGAGTTCTGCTTGTCGATTAGCAAGGGCAGTCTGTGTTTACCTTTGGTAAATAAACGCACTTGTAAAAATCATTATTGTCACTCGGGGTGGAGGGATAGGTTTTGGTTTAAGGTTATGGTTTTCGTCGGGTGCAATAAGTCAATTTTTGATTCGGACACTGTATAAAACTGAATGTCAAAATTGTATCTCCGGGAAAGTCTTACAAACTAGAGCACCGATTTGGAAGTTTAATTTTCCAAAATGTACATGTAATAAAGGGTGATTTTTTAAGAGGTTTAGAACTTTTTTTAAAAAAAAAACACAAAAAATTCGAAAAAATTAATGAAATATTTATTTGAATCGATAGTTTGAACCTTGCAATTTAATGTTTAAAGATAATTTCATGCAAATTTTGACCGCGGCTGCGTCTCAGGTAGCCCATCCGCTGAGTCCAATTTTGGCATACTCTTTCACACATATCGGCCGGTATCTCACGAATGAATGCATGGATGTTGGCTTCCAGTGCGTCAATCGAAGCGGGCTTGTCCCTATACACATTAGCCTTGGCATACCCCCACAAAAAATAATCTAATGGTGTCAAATCGCACGATCTAGGCGGCCAATTGACCGGCCCGAATATTCTTCCGAACAGACTGCTCAGAAGGTCGAGAATGCCGATCATAAAATGGAAGCAGCGCGCGATGAACATTTCGAACCGAGCACGAATTTTGATAGTAAAATTCAATAATTTGCAAGCGTTGTTCATTTGTAAGACGATCCATGGTTAAATTGCAAACCAAACTGAAGCTGTTTGACAGTGACACAAGGTACTAAACACACGTCAGCTGTCAAAAACAGTGTTGCCAAAACCCAACCAGCTAAAAAATCACCCTTTAGATATGTGCAGGCTACTTTTAGTTTCGGCGTTTTTCATTCAACAAAATTGAGTTTTCGCACCAAGTAAAACCGGCGGGGGTCCGTTCATTCAAAATGAGTAGGAGTGGATTAATAGAAAGCTACTGCATCCGATTTTGAGGACTTTCGTTAGAAGGAGTGTACACATCTGACTACATTTCCGTATATATAACAATTTCCCAACTTTGGTCTCTCCAACTCAGACTCTCTCCACTAGTCATTAGTTAAATCCAAGGGCTTGGCTTCTTTGTAGGTTATTTGATTCCAATTGGTCGAGGCACTTTAAAGGTAGGGTAGGTAGGCTAGTATGCGTGGAATACCCTGTCGCGGGGATATGGACATATTTAAGCTCGAAACGTTCTACAAGGAAATCCCATTATTGGAAAAATAAAACCGAAATATTGATTCTTAACCAAGTTTGAATTGTCCTTGTAGAAAGAGCATTAACAGTTTTGCATAGATCCTCAAGAAACTCCTAGGCGGAATCTACTTAAGTGGCTCATGAAAAAGGTTAGATTTCTGAAAGAAAGGCGTTTTTTATTTTACCCTCACGATCTATATAGATCATTGATTTTCATGGTTTACAAGAACAGTTGGATCTCGTACTATTGTTAAGAACCTTTGAAATCAATGATTTATATAGATCGTGTGGATAAAATAAAAAAACGCTCATTGTTGTCTCTTCAATATAGTTTGCAAAAGAATACACTTTTAAAAAGGCGTAAAATGAGAGATTTTTTCCAGGCCTCTATATAAAAAGCGACATTTTCAACAAAGCTCTGAACCTATTCTATTATACCTAGTCCTGCCATAAGTTCTGTTACAAATACAAAGCGCTGTAGAAAAAAAACGAGTTAACATATCGTATTGAAAATAGTTTTGTTTATTAGCTTACATTATTGGCAATAGAATAAAAATAATTTCACTCAAAATGGACGCCTTTGGCTTTCACACAAGCTCTTAAACGTAGTGGCCATTGGGCTATAGCGGCACGTACGGTTTCTATAGAGATCGTGGACGCTGCTCTGGTCAATGCTGCTCTAAGACTTTCCAAATTTCTGTGGGGAGTCTTACAGGCCATGTTTTCAAGTTCTGATCACAAACCATAATCCAGTGGATTCAGATCTGGACTCCCCGAAGGCCAATCTTTTGCTGCTATAAAGCCAGAAATATTGAGCCTGAGCCACTCCTGCGTGGTTTTGGCCTTATGCGCTGGAGCAGTCTTGTTGGAAGATCCACCTGTTTTCGCCAAAAAGAGTATTGGTCAAACCTTTCACAACGCCCTCTAGCACGTCTTCTTGGTAAACCTTTGCCCCAGTTTTTACGCCTTTTTCGCAGAAATGGAGGGATGTGGTGACACCTTGATGGGATACCCCCCACCAAACCATTACGGAAGCTGGATGATGGCCTCGTTGAATTCTGGGAACGATTTTTTTCGCTTCCTTAGATGACGTGGCATAGACCTTGTCATTTCGTTTATTAAAAACTTCTTCCACTGTAAAAATTTTTTCATCCGTAAACAGAATGTTTTCATGCCCATTGGCCGCGTGCCACTGCAGAAGTCGTTTGCATCTTTCCAGCCTAATTTTTTTCAATTGAGGAGTTAGGAGATGTCCCGTGGACCGACGATAGGCTTTCATGTGAAGATCATCCCGAATCAACCTTGCCATGGATCTGGTTGATATATCCAATTCCTTGGACATGATCTTTTGTTTCCTAAGTGGATTTCTCCGAATTCGTTCACGCACTGCCTTTACTACCGCACTTGTACGAACGACGCGAGGGCGACCACTTCTTGACCTGTCCTCCACTCCAGACAATTCGCAGAAACGACCAATAGCCCGATAAACAAAAATTCTCGATATGCCGAGTGGTTTTAGCAACTCAAAAATTTGGCCAGCATTCTTCCCGCACTTATGCAACGCAATTACCGCGACTCGATTTTCTTTAACGCCCCACTCCATGTTACCAATCAATGCATGTGTTCCGAAAAAAAAGTTAACGGTGCAATTCCCACAAGAAGTTTTTAACGATAAGCGCTGGAAAATGTGTAACAGAACTTATGGCAGGACTAGGTACATATCGCAGTAAAAATTTCGAACAGGAACTTGTTCTGAACTCAACAAATTGCTTAGTTTTCCTCTAAAAAAAATGATTAACGCTTTTTTTAACAGCGTATTTGTTGCCTATAACTTTGACCAAAATGGCCAAAAATAAGTTCACTAAAATGCGTGTCTTTTGAGTTGAAATACGGACTACCATCCGAATTTTGATCTACCAAGTTCAGTCCAAGACAGAGAGGCATTTCTGCCTATCATATCCTACAAGTTCAGCATCAGGTTTAACCGATAGCCAGCTCGTAGTCCCCCCAATTACAATATTAAAAATTATATGTCCAGTGAGCAGTGTTATTATATCGTGGGATTTATCCCTTTTTGTGAGTATTTAGATGACGGAAAAAATATGGGAAAATGCAGCAAACTTGTGAGAACTTAAGGAATCTGACTGAAAAAACCAAAAATTTTTTTCTGAAATTTCAACAAAACATTTACATTTGATTATCAATGCATACTGAATGTTCATAAAAAAAGAGCCAATGTAAATTGGCTTTTAGAAAAACCTGCAACCTGCGATTTTTATACTCAAAGTTATTTAATGTGATTTTCCTTCCGTTTTATATAAACTTTACTTTTAAAAAGGCTACCTACATTTTTTGACAAAAAAGTATTAATGGAAATTAAAAGGGAAAAATTAAAAAAGAGTGCTAACAACACTTTAAGATACCGGAAAGACTCGAATGATGGTTTGAAATCCCCCTTTCTTCCAAATACAATAAAGATATCAATAAAGTAAGAGTCATTTCTAGTTAAAAAATCAGACGGAATTTGAATTTCACTAAATGTTAAAGTTTGGAGCGACTTAGTCGTGTGTATTCTATTTCTCAGTATGTTATATATTGCTTTAGGTCGTCAGACTACGTATAATTATCTGAACATTGATTTCATATTCTTTCTCCTTAATTTTCTTAGTTCTTAAAGTAAGAACGTTCTGCTTAATTTTGGCTACGTGTCTAACTTCCAGTCCGCGTTCGAAGTCCTGTCTTCAGCCCTTTTCAGCTTTCAATTGGAATAATTTCAAAGCAGTGGGCCTTACTTATAATCATTTTTAACCTCCACACAAAATTTCGCCATTGTGAGTTCGAAAAATTTAGCATGGATACTAAAAATAATTATTACTATCGCGGAGTGTGTCTATTATTTATATATGGAATTTTTAAGTCCTGCTAGCTGTCTTCAATTCAGCACATACAGTAAATGCAATAAGGTTGTGCTAATATTTGCGTACATCAATTTTTTATTGCAATAACTTTGCATTACATAATTCTGCTGCAGCCAGATGAACTTAAGAAAATTCGGTACACAGATGTTAATGATTCAAATTTAAATAACATTGAAAAAATGTAAGACTTTATTAAGACTTCAAATGTTCATCATGGCTAACTCTTTCTCTACCTCGAGTCAACTGATTCTCCTTAACAAATGCATGAATCTTATTTAAAAATATGATAGAGTAATTTTGTCTTATTTTAAGAAGAAGCCTCATTCTAAGGTCACCAGAATCCTCCGCAATGTTTTTTTTTTAACTAAACAACAAAACCATCTTAAAAACAATAACCACAAATAATTGTAAAAATTCCCAAATTTTGTTTTTAAACAGAGTTTAGTCCTTAAATATCTACATTTAATTTAAAATTTTTAATTTCCACAATATCGACAAAATAAATAGGAAAACTTAAAAATCCTTTTGGCTACCTAAAATAACAAAAGGAGCAACAACTTTAATGCAAAGTTATGTTGTGCGCTTAAACAATGATGTGTTATGAATTGAGTTGCTTAGAAAGAAGCTGCAACATTTTTAAAAGTTTTTTTTTAAAGTACAACCACTGACGGATTTTCCCACTCAAATTGTTTAGAGCGCAAAGAATTTCCCCGAAAGGTCTTCTGAATTTCAGACTACGAAACTGACTGGTGGGTTTCTGCAAATCAAATATACGGAAAACAAAATTCCCTCACCAGTGAGTTATAAAAAAAGGATTCTTTTCATCGATCTGCAACGGTTTCTTAAATAAATAAATTAAGACAAACCTATCAAATTGTTGTCAGTGTTTTATTGTTTCCACCTTACTTGGATGAATGAATAGAAAGTGTTCCTATTGTGCATTATGTGTTGCATATTTATCTTGTTCTGTTGTCTTGCGAATATATTTCAATTCTTTTGTTTCTCTTCTGTATAGTGTAGCAATACAGCGAAGCTTATTGAAATTGATTCATTCATTATTATCAAGCTCATTAATGTAGCTCTTAAGAAAAAAATTGAATTTAAATAAACACGTGATGGCTCAAACTCAAAAGCATTTGTGATTTTGTGACATACATAAATATATTTCTAGTATAATAAAAAAATTAAAAAATTAATCTCTATACGAGTATAAATTTAAACATGCTATAGCTACAGTTGTCCTACCTCCTCGTTTTTGTGAGAATACTTTCTCCTAGTTTGCTGAAGAGATTGGGAGTTCTGTTGGGTAGTTAATCCAGCTAAACATTAATAGGTGTGATGAATTTCCTTTTAGATATTCACAGAGATTTTTTCTTTATTTTAATTCTATTCCACACACATATGGATGCACTATTTTGGGATTTATTTCGAACCTTCCTCAAAGCACTGTAGGTTTTTTTTCACTATAACTATTTATTTTCAGATAAGCGAGATAAGGATCGTGGGTCGCAATTTGTTGCGATTTTTCTTCAAAACACTTTGTAACCACTACTTAAAGTGTGCTAGGAAATTTTTAAGAACGCACTCAAAGTCCAAAATGGACAAACAAGACGTATCACGTTTCACATTATTTCCCGACTTCGGTTTTCGTCTAGAAACTCTTGCACCTTATCCTTTTATTGGCGAACGATAAAAAGCCCAATACACCGTAACCACGCGAATAACTTTTCTTTTCTTTCGAAGTGAAAACGGAACGGAAGTCTACAAGAAGAAATTTTTTCTTACAACACCCGATGGCACAACAATTCCTATTTTTTTCAACAAAACACAAAACTTTTCATAATCTCGTTTCTTTACAAAAAAAAAAACTATCCCAGCATTAGGTCAAGGGATTTCATTCATTTTCCTCGCGAGGGAAAGTGTGTATGGGTGTACGCACATTGAAAAATCGAAATGCACTTTTTTCCTCGGCTCAAGTGGAAAATCCGCATTTAGCTGAACGCACACACTTTGGAGAAGTCCTTCCTGTGAGGATTCGCGAGGAAAACAATCTGCGACACACTTTTCGTCTTGAAGAACCTATTAAAGGAAAAACTTTTTTTTCTAAGATTTTTTTCCTTGCCCGGCAGATGTTAAATGTTTACACGGCCTAGAAGTTCGATGGTAACTAATTTCCCTTCGATTTCTATTTATATTGAGGTGCGGAAATATGAAAAGTCTACCCCGTGTAGATGTGTGCATGTAAATGGCATTTTCCAATACAATTTTCCCTTCTTCAGCGAGCACACATACGAGCGAGTAACAACTGCTAGATGGTGGGGCAAATCACTTTTCGACTCACAGTGAAAACTATAACCAGCGCACGACTTTAATTATATTCGGTGTTTCGATTGAAATAATGTCAGCGTCGACATTTTAGCGGGACAATCCAGAGAACTGCCATATGTTGTCGGGAAGACTCCAACCAAAGTGAAGGTTTTCTAACAGAAAGAAAAAACTGCATCTCCCTACCTCAAACCTTTTGCCACCCCCTTGACATTGATATTTTGTGTGTGCCGATTCCGAGGGAATTTCCCCTAACAGAAACAACAACTTTGCAATTGCAATCGATTCAACGTAGATGTGGAACTTGTGTTCCATATCGCATTCCACGATTGTGAATGGTCAGCATTTATCCGTTGGAATGTGTGTCGTGTAAGCGGGTATTTTTTTTACGAATTTCCCAGTATTTTCCTTCCAAAGGTGCATGCGCCGTTTAAAAGGTGGATATCCCATTGGAATGTGGTGAGAATGCGCTCCATGGACATGGTTACCTTGTAAACTATATAGACAAAGGAAAATCCCGTAAATGGAAAATGTGTAACAAGGGCAGGTAATGTTGTGACTGTTGTGAGCAAAAATTGGGAAATTTTCTTTCGTCTGAATGAAAGTCTTGTTATCGGAGTGATATCAGCGCACAATCGGGTATATCTGTTTCACGATAGAGCGAGAGATTTGCCAGTTGATAAAAAGCTTTGGGTGCATGTGTCCTTAGAGTGTTACCTTGTAGGGAAGGTTCTTCTTATTTGGTGTGCTCGAGCTGTGGTGTATAGAAATGAACTTGTGTGTAGACTTGAATAATAATGCCTTGATGAAGTATCAGGTAATTTTTTGAGGACACGGGAATTCAAGGATCTCGGTTTTTTTTAGAGTCTTCTTGTCAAATTTTGAATTATTGTTGGGGAGAGGTATTCGCTTTTTGTGAGGGAAGACCTAGATTTAGCATAAAAGGGGATGGGAGGCACGAAACACAAATTTCGTTGCATACTTTCGAGGCAACATGCAGCTACCATTCGACTCAATTTTCATTTGCTTTAATGTTGACCTGCTCTAGACACTGGGTGGCTATTTAAGTTCTTTATAATTTGCAGTACTGACAGTCTCCTAAGTTTGGCTTAGGAGTTGCAAACTTTCTTTCGAAAAACGGGACATAACCCAATGGTTCGGTATCCTTTATAACGATTTCGGTACTAGCCGCATAGACTAGGAAGGGGAAGAGACAGTTTTGTTCCCCACTCTGCTTTTTCAGATATATTACACTTGGTCCCTACCTCAATGATCTGATGAATGAAGGTTGAATAGTTACAGCTTAATATGAAAAGAGCAATCGGTCTCAAGAGCATACAATCTGACCCACACGTTCTTTAAAGTCCTCCACACCTCTTTCCAGAGCTCCACAGCTCTAGTTTGATATTTTGGTCTAAGTGCGCCTCGTCGAAGATCACTTCAAACTAAGAAGATTAAACTTGTTAAAGAGATTGTAGACCTTTTTTTTACAGCTAATATAGAAATCGTTTATGCTCAATCGGCAAAAATATTTGCAGAGCCTGGAAAAGATATTGACGATCTTGAAGTTTTTTAGCTTTTAAGTTGTAGAAATCCTTAAGCTGTTCATCTGTAATTAGTTTAACATTGGATATAGTACGAGGCATATAACAGAAGCTTTCGTTTGTCAGCAAAGGATCCTGTGTCGAAATTGCAAGGTTTCTGATATGTTTTCACCGTGTCATAATATTGAGTATATAACAGTGCAGCGCTTTGGAACTTCCACCAAAGGTTAAATCTCGATTATTAGTGCTCCAAATTCGTTTTCAAGAGAATTGTTCGATCTAACATTTACGTGATATTAAATGCCATGCACACTTCATCGACATCTTGTTTCGAGCACAACATATATACAGATTGTTCAAGCTCCAAAAAAAAATTAGGCCAGTTATGTTTTATTTAAAATGAAAATCCTAGCTCTCACAGACCAAAGCTAATGTGACAATATTCTCCTGTGATGCTGCATAAGTTAGCAGCCAGGTATGCGATCTTCGTAGGGTTAGCATATGTCAAAACCAGAAATAGGGGACTTGATACATTTACAGGGGGCCAATTTTAAAGTTTCGGGAACAATAATTTGTGAAGTGCACAAAGAAACACCAAACTCTGGTTAAGAGGTACTCTTTATTGGCAGTACTTTACTTATTACTACTACAATGTGTTCATTGCAATGTTTTCATACAATATTCTCAACCTATATAAAGTAACAATGTTTCAATATATCTAATATATATATCTGAACTACGTGGCCCAACGCAACGACGGCGTCGTTCCTTAGCGGCCCAACGACAGCGTGGTTCCTAGTGGAAGGGAAAGGGAAAGCAATGTCAGCGAAGACTGCCGACGCTGCTAATTTAAGGCCGATTCCCAGAAGGGATTCAGCATTCAGCCACCAAAAATTTAGAACAGGGACTTTCTATACGGGAGCCTTATCTGGTACGCAAGATTGGTACAAATCACTAGTAGACAAGTCTCCCCGAATGACACTTTTATTCGGGTATTCATGGTTTTCCATTCGATAAGAGAGTGTGACTTATATATGACGAATGAAAATTGGGACGAACGGTGACGTTTCCTGTATTTCTGTTTAGTGAAAAGGTGTGTGAAGAACGGGGACTTTCCTGTCCCCTTTTTGTATATTTTGTGGAAGTCTTATTTAAAATGAAAAAGGGGTACTGTCTCCAGTAAAGGGGTACGTCTGGCAACCCTAGACCTTACGCATTTTGTGGATATTTGGTTTGAACAATTTTCGATTTCTTCGTAAGAAATAAAGATAGGTCAAGGTTGAAGCCTTTGGTAAAAAACACAGCGGTTACTACTTCTGACCATTTTGCGAATATTCTAGCCGTCTGTTGTAAAGGGTAATAGTGATGTGCCATGAATGGCATTTCATTCCTTTCTTTGATTCCTGTCAAGTTGATCATATTTATACCTTATTGCTGAATTGATAGCTATAATTTGTACTGACAGTGTATTAAGGTAGAAAGTGCTAATTTTATATTTATTGCTAAAATCGGTACTCAGGCACTCAAAATTAAGTCCTTTCAAGTCTCTTAGGACATAGGTTCTGTGTTGCATTCTATATAAATATGTTCTTTATGTTTATTTTATTTCATTTCATTCATTTTCATTTCATGGGTAAAGGAATATGAAATAAATAATCTTTTAACATAATAAAATCGTTAACAATATAATGTAAGACTCAACAAAATCCACAAAAGGGCGTGGCAAATTTAAAATTAGTTACCTAATTTGTAAAGAATACAATAAAGAATAATTTTATTCTTAAAATGGATATTTTTGTTTGTGAAAAACGTGTTAAAAAAGAGTCCAAAAGTTCAACCGAAAACTTCAAAAAAGGCGTCAAAAATACCTTTAGAAAAGCTTCGCGAAAGGCATCCAAGAACGCTGAATGCTAAAAATTAATCTTTTTCAGTGACTTGTTTTTTAACCAACTTGTGCCTTGTATCATAGATTTAACTCAGTTATCAAATTATTGGTTGACGCTTGGAAAATGGGTGCAATCTCTTACAAACCACCGCAATCTGCCATATTATCAGACTTGGAATTTTTCCGAAGACCGATATTTTTTAAACGGAAGCCTTGATCGTGCTCGTGCCTTAATACCGGACCATTTCACAATTAAGAATTGGTAATCTTTTCAAGTTAGAAAAAATCTGTCTGCTTTTCATCATAGATCGGAATTTTACAACTTTGGTAATGGGTGAAGGCACTGCCAACTACAGCAAGGCCCCTTCCAAAGAGCAAGGATCATTTTCTATCATGCGTCGAAGGGGTTAAAGCTTACCTTTTCGTTTCAAAACGTTCAATACTATTGACTCAAATGAGCCTATCATTTGTGAGTCATAAAATTTTGACAGCAAGTCTTGGTAAACATCGAGCAAAAGATGTGCCGGTCGTCTATTGAGAAGTCCGCCAACGGAGCCACCAAACCGGGACACAAGGTATTTTGCAGTAAAGGTCAGTATAATTTTTTAAACCTTCATATATGTGAGAATACAGAATCTTGTCAAATCAAGTAACACGTGTAACGTTTAAATAACTAAAGCCCATGTAAGTAGTAAGTGCTGCTTTCTTGCGTTAGTATCTAAAATAAAAACTAAAGAAAACGAATGATTATGAGAAGGTAGACCTAGGACTAGGACCTAAAGCCAAAGCTGGCTATGGAAGTTTTTCTTGCCTATAACTTTATTTATTGCTCAGTCGTTTTAAGAAGGTTTAAGCACATTACATGCTTGAAGGCGATATGCAGTCAAGAATTTGGAAGGATTTTTCGAACCCTTTTGAGGTCCAAAAACCGTCATCATCGTAACTCTGTCCTGTATATGACAGTGAAAATAATTACAGTGAAAGGTCAGCTTTCCTCAGTGTATTACATACCTTCGTTCTTGGACTTAAAATGCTAAACTAGCCAAATTTTTCAAACTTGACATTGTCTAGGTCGGAAAGGTTTCCCTGGAAATGCGGGAATGATTCAACCTTTAGCCGCTTGGAGGACATGACGAGGCGATATGATACGATTTACTATTCGCATCGCTCAAAAAATAAAGCATAATAGTCGAGCAAGCCGTATCCAATGGGACTTGAAGGGGTGGTGCATACCCATAGTGCAAAGTGCAATTTAAGTCACTTGGAGAAATGACATCATACAGTCGAAGGCTATGTTGCTATTTCGCACCGTAGTCAAAATCGGGAATAAAGTTGTCACAGTGCGAAAACAATGCGACCGCTGAAAATTTTCAAAAAGGGGTTAAAAAGGGGCCCGAGCCAAAAAAGGGTCACCCAGATAAAATTGCACTTAAACTGAAAAATGGGTCGTTTCGATCACTTAAGAAAAATGGGGCCACGGGTCTTGAATCTTAAAAAGGTCCCTAAAGGGTCCAAACAGCAACGCCGGGAGGACATTGCTTTCATTTGGCAATGTACTAACTAACATAGCAATGACATGATCTGATCATCGCTAAATCAAGTGAGGTAAACAGATGGAAGATTGGTTGTAAAAAAGCATCTTCGGCTTAATTTTCTATTTTTAAATGTCTTAGCAACGTCTTGGAACGCATGAAAGTACATAGTTGATAATATTTCTGAATGATTAAGGGACTCTTTAAAAAGCGTTAAATTGTAGCCTTTGGAACTGCGTTTCGAATTCAAAGCTTTGTAAAAAATTCCCCAATCATTTCGAAAATTATCAAATTCCCTTCGTAGATATTCAATTATTCTGTTACAATTCCGAAAGACTGGGTTTGAAGATGTGATTTTTATTTTACGAAGCTTAAAATGTTTTCATGGACTCAAAATTGTAAAGCACCGAAAACCTTTGCCTAGACCTGCTACCATTTAATTTAATTTTTTGGTCGGAGGTGAGGCTACCATTACATAACAGCTCTTGATTTTGTACTGTCGTAAATTGAATTGAGAGCCTCCGGCTTTTCCTCTAACCAAGGAGGTATGAGATTGTCAAAGTTGCTATTCTATTTACCCCAAACATTTGGGCAATAATCAAGTTCCACCAAGCTGCACAATTAAAAATATGATTCTTTTCACATTCTCGACCGTCCAGAATGCCTGCCCAAATAGAAAGGATTTCCAAGGATTTCGTTTTAAGTATGCAGCAAAACCGATAAGTATCATATAACAACGACGACTCCATCTCCAGCACCTCTCGAGATGGGTGTCATTGTCTCGATAAGTGTATATCCAATGCCTATCCTTACTGCATTGGAGAACAAAGCCATACCCGATATCTATGCCAACAAAACTCCCATAAAAATCTGTTCTCTTATTTTTATTATCCTTTATTCATAAATTATTTATTTTGAGTTGACGACACATTGTTTGGCAGCACAACACTATAGCCCCCCCTGTAGTGCGGCACCAACAACAACTCTGGCAGTCCTTTAGAATGCAGATTTTCTTTTGTTTCGCCTCGAAAACAACACCCAAATCCTTGCGTCTAATGCAGGAACTGCTAATATGTCACTTTCAGGATTATAACGCGCCAAAAGCGCACTTACTGCATTTTGCGTCTTTTTTTGCAGCACTGCGTTCCAAAAAATACATGATCAACTGCTGTGCCGAGCAGGATTTATGTCCTTACACAAAAAATAAAATCCATTCTGATGCACATCATAATGTGCAATTGTATTCAAGACTGATTTACTACCAAGAGTCCCTCGCGCGCCGAACAATGACTAAGACCGAACCGAAAAGGATAATGATAAATATTGCAGGATAAGCGTTGTGCAGTTGACCTCATTTGTAATTTAAGCCCCTTTTCACACTTTCTTGTGATTGCATCAATATTTCGCTCCTCATTAAAGTTGACTAACAAAAAATGCATAAAAAAAATGTTTAAAAGGATCTTCAGCAATTAGGTTACAACTACATGGCCCAAAGGACGCGCAAAAAACGAAAAGGAGCAACAAAAAATACTAAAGGCGTTGAAACAGCAATACCATAACGCAAGGACCTAGTTTCTCGTTTTTTTTTTCTTGCTGGCGCTTGTCCCGAATAATGTTCTCAATTATAGAAAAGGATAGTCGCAGTCGAGAGATGGCCTCCGGCGTATGTAGGGGTGGCTGAAATTTATGCTGATTACCAGTGATTGCTTTTGCAGCAGCTATCACAGTCATCGGCTGAAATGTGCAACACATTATGTTGGCCCCGTTCTTGAAGATGCCAAGAGGACAAACAAAAATGCACAATGTCCAGCTCGCCTTTGCTCTGTAATGGAATTTTCGGGGCCGAAGTCCTTGTTTTCTATACCGCAAGTATAGTCCTGTCCTGTTCCTTCTTGCTCTATATAGTTTTTATATAGTTTTTAGTTTTAGCGGGAAGAAGGACGAAAACTTTCAGAGAGAAAAAGACAAAAAAAAAAACGTCTTCCCATTGTCTTAAGGAGGACAAAACATATTCTCTGGAGGTTTTTTCTTTCTTCACCCCCATCACCCCCGCCCCTTGATAATTGCTTAAGAAAATTTGTTGTTCTGGTAGCGGCATTTAGTGGGGCCCAGCTAGTTTTGCTATTAGTATCTTTTTGCCCATTGACTGGTGAATGTGCGGCGGCATAGGGGGGTGTGCACAGGAAACGGAAAAATGGTTGGCTCTCAGCCAAGGAAATTAGTGCTCTGAGCGTGGGTCGACACGGCCACTGTTGTGTGTCGGCTTTCGTTGGGTGGTAGTGTGCAGCAGCAGTCATCGCATGAGCTTGAGAACTCTGATTTTGGGGAGCGAGAGAGAAAGAGAGATTGGGGGTAAAATCTTAGTCGTTTTTTTGGCAAAAACCAACTGACTATGGGGTCGTAGGAAATCATTTAAAATTCGATAGAGATCATGTAATGTGTGCGGAGGTGGAGTCAAATCAAAAACTTGAGGATATCGTTCGGAGAAAGTCACTGCACAGATTGTGTACTGCGGATGCGAACGGGAATTAGATAGCTTCTGGCGTATCGATGTGGAAAATAATTAATGAGACATTTACTGAGAATCAATTATTAATTTTAATTTGATAATAATTCGCCGTGAAGGGAGTTTGCACGTGTGGGTTTTGTCCGAAATGGGGTGATGCGGCTCGAAGGACTTTTGAATTATTTTACTGAAAGCAGTGGCCAAAGGGATGATGAATAATCTTTCGAGCAGAATGTGTAATATGTAGTGATAGTGATGTCCTTGAGGTATCCAGAGAGTGCCAGAGTCACAAAATCGCTACGTTGCAATCATATACCTCAAGTGCCAAAAACCAGTAGTCCGCAAAATCTGCGACATCTTCAAAGAGTTTGTGGAAAATACTTTTGATTACCAGTCTTTCCCAAACGAAGGTTAGGACTTTGCATAAAAGAAGAAGAAGCTACGGTGCGAAAGCGCAAAACAAAGGCCAGCGAAGGAAGAATATCAAGCGAGGAAATGGGGTGAGAAAAGGATTTTGCGTAGAAAGAAGTCTTCCGACTCAAGATCGAAAAAAGCATCGAAAGTAGCTGCTTAAGACCCGAATGCAGGACATAGAAAAGTCAAGAAAAACCTAGTCACAGAAGGACAGGGATTAACTGATATGTTGAAGCAGCACTTCTAGCAGTTGCTAGGTTAGTGGGCAAAAAGCAAAAAGGGAACCCCTGCTCGGTCAGCGAATTAGCAGTTCCACGACTCAGTATAGAAGAGGCTCAGTTAAAACCCTCTAACAAAAACGAAACACCGTCTCCAATGGCTTACAAGACGAGTTCTTAAAATCAGGGATTGACGGAAAGATAGCTGGAGACTGTACCAACCTAGCGTACTGTATAAACGTCTGAAAGAGAGAACAACCAACAAGTTTCAAGCCCAGACTCACAATTTTTTCTAAATTTTCTTGAAAGAAGTGCAATGTTCATCATGAGCTTTAGTTAAAAGCGGTGCTAGTTTATTTGGAGCAGGTTGTATGAAGGGCTTTATTTGACAATACTTAAGACGCTATTTTCATAGAGATTATGTCACGCTTAACTTAAAAAGTCACGTCATAAGGAAGAAGGTGAACTACAACTTTAAGGAAAGGGCTCTCTCCAAGTTTTAACTGCCTCAGAACCTCTATTAATAGAACTGAAAAGACATTGGAGTAATAAAGTCCTATTCCGAATAACTAAGGAGATTCTGTATGGCGCCGAGGCTTAGACCCGATAGACCCTATATACTCGTAAAATGGATGAAGATATAATAGGTAGTTTTGAAGGAAATAATCTTCGCAAAATTTTCGGTCCCGCTTTGAAGAGGAAGATTTTGTATCGTAGCTCAGGGAAATTAAAGACAAAAGAAATCCAAACCATCACACGCTCATTTAAAAATATAACCCGCCAGAACAAATAATAAAAAAAACAACGCAATTAGTGGGAAAATGTTATCAAAAAAAAACTTTTATTATTTGGGCTGCTCCTTCCCAACCTGCTTGGTTGGTTCCTGCTGAAAGACTGACTTTCGTCATACAATACTCAGAAGTCAGAACCTTCTCGGTCTTTCGTTAAGTTTATATATGTACTTGCTTATAACATCGACAGCAGAGTTGCAATACTCATGCAGTTCGATACAGATTTATTGACAACCTGTACGAGCTGCATAGAATCATAGATCGTATTAAAAAATAGGGATCATTCGTCTAAGATGAGTAGGACATTTTGACACACATACTCTGGCGCGTAGCAGTGGCGATTCCTGGTCTTAAGCATTGGGTTAGCTACGTGCTCACTTCTCACAAAAAAAAAAAAAAAAAAAGAAACAATAGCGCACTCTCATATTCCAAAAGCACGACAAAAATAATTATTATGTATTTACTCACATTTATAATCCACGCAAATATAAAATTATAAATCGCACTTTACTTTTGGTATGGAATTCAATAAGACTATTATTTCAGTCAAATAAGAACACAACGACACATTCTTACTGCAATTTGACTAGAAAGAGAAACACACAGAAGTACAAAAAAAGATAACGCGCAAAATATTCCTGCTTGCTTACACTTACACTCTACTTTCAAGTTTTATCGCATTTTTTTGCGCTTGCCCTTCCGTATATTTTCCTGTGCTTTGCTTGCGACTGGTAGAGGTAGTCAAATTCCACACTTATACAGATTGCAGGAAATTCGGTAGCGCAATTTTTTACGCTAAAATGCTACAAGCAGGAGGCTTTTCTATGGGAGTTTTAGATTGTGTGTGTGCGTGCAGGCAGGGAATTTGCGGTATCGCAAGTTGTAACGCTAAAGAGTATTTCAAGTGAAACTTATTGCATGGGAGTATTGTGTTGTGTGTTTGTGTAGGCAATTATTATTTGTAAATGATAGTTTTGTTATTTAGTATGTCATTGATTATTGCAATTATTTTGCGTATATGTATTTCAATTTATTTTCTTGGTTTAGCGCCGCTAAACTAGCTTACTGAGAGGAATCGCCCCTGGCGCGTAGAATCTTCGGCATTAGAGTAGAGAAAGACCTGGCTTTAGGTTATATGCACAAGTGGAAAGTGACCTCAACCAACTTGGAGTGCGCAACTAAACTATAAATTGCAGAGGCGGCCACATAGATTCCATATTACAGCGCTCCCAGAAGCTAAAACTTTTCTAAAAAATTCCGTCTAGAGGAGATAAGGAGAGTTCGTAAACCTGACACGGTTCGAAGTCACCTGTCGAATGTTATTTCGATAACGAATGTAGCTTCTGCATGGAAGATGAAGAGACCACGGGATATCTACTCTCTTCAAGACTCTACATGCTGTAAGAACACGTCAATTCTTCAAACAAATGCGTTAAAAAAAAAATATCGAGAAAGGCTACGATATCAGCAATGCACGATCTGGTCAATAACTGAAAAATGAAAACGTGCAATCGTTTTCGCACTCACCAAAGTATCGCTTAATAAAACTTTGAAAACGAAAGGAATTTCTTTTTAGCGAAGGAAAAAAAATAAAGCTACCTCATTTTTATATTCGTCTATTTTTGCTTCGACTTATTTAAAAAACGAAAAACATTTTCGTTTCGTGCGCAAACAATGAGGGCTTTCGGTTTGACGTTTATAATTTTTTTTTGATTTTTCGTTTACTTATATAATTCACAAATAGGTACGGGTGGCAAACAAAGTGAAATTCAGTTAAGCACAAAGTAGGTACCGTCTTCAATTAAGCGGTGTGGATTTCTTTCGTTTTTCGAAAAACGCTTTCGCTTCGGTTTTTTTTTTACTGAATCGTACCACAGGCAAAAGAGATTAGAATGAATCGATAAAAGTTGTATTTTGCCTTTAAAATTTTAGTTCTTCCTTGATATGCATGTGTTTATAGAACAACACTTTGTGGATTGACCTTTAACAACACTGACGATTTGATTAAAGCTTTAAAAAGGTTCTTTACGATGTGGCCTCAAAGTGGCTTGTACAAATTAAGAAAAGACTTTCCGAACTAAATACAGGAAATTAAAAACAAAAATTTGACAAAAATGGAGAAAATTAACAATGACAGTCGTTACAGCTGTCACAATATTCGAACATAGAAGTGCGCTCTCATTTGAGTTTTGAGTAGGTAGGTGGCCGATCTTTGCTGTATGAACTCGTGAAGTCTTCTCATTCATTTTAACATCAACTTCACCAGTCTTTTTCTTCGAAACTTATAGGGAATTAATTTTTTTTTATATATTTAACGTACGATTTATTTATTTAGATTTTTTTGTAAAAATAAATAGTTCGTCCTTTAGTTTTTAAGCGATCATTTTTAGCCCTACCTCAACGGTGTTCAACATCTCACTCCCGGAGAAATCCTCAATTTTGTATGTTTATAAAATATTTTTCATTTTATAAAAATTAAAATAAAATAATTCAAGTGTGCTTAGAGTAGAATTAGTAAATTTAAATAAAAAAATAAATAAGTCACATAAATATAGAGAAAAAAAATAATTATAAAACACAAAAAGGGAAAATAATAAAAATAAAAATAAAAAAAGCAACGTTCCATTTAGAGTTGGCAAATTTGTGGACTTACCGTCATAGTCCAGCTGTTGCTGGGCCGAATGAACACCATGGATCTCCTCTTCGGAACTGCTAAACGATTGTTGCTGCGGTGATCCATAGTCTTGTCCACCGAGTGGACGTTTGTGCTTTTTCTGCATATCACCAGACTGAAGGTGGTCATATGGTCCGCCATTGCCGGGCGTTGGAGCAGATACGGGACCACCAACTGGTCGGGGATATGGTCCCAGCTGTTGTTGGTGTTGTTGTGGCTGATGGTGTTGATTGATGGGTGGTTGAGGCAACTGATGATGTTGTGTTGGAGGTGTTGGCAACTGCACAGACAACTGATGTTGTGGATGGTATGGTTGTTGTTGTTGATGCCGTGGCGGACGTTGTTGCATCATCTGTTGGGGATGATGCGGTTGTTGCATGGGATGAGATTGGCCATGGGGATGTTGCGGTCGCATCATTTGTTGCTGATGTTGCGGATGCTGTTGTTGTTGCTGTTGTTGCTGCATCATTTGTTGTTGACGGGGGTGAACTAGGTGCGGATGTTGTCGCATTAGGCCGTCAATTTCGCCCTAAACGTGATGGGGAAGAGATATTCCAAATGGGGGAGTTAGAATGCGGTTTGCAGGGGGTACTAGGATGAGTGCCTGAAATTTTAACGTCAAAGTGTTAAGACCTTGCCGTGATAGCGGACTGCTGTTGAACTCGGTGACACTACAGACTTTAACCCGGTAAATGGGACGATATGTTACTGTCGTCGAGACTATCAATCGGAGCCTGAGATAGCAAAATGAAGGCGTATAGGCCGGTTTTATATTCTACAATAAGAAGAAGCAATCCTCGTGTGTCAGTGGTGACATACTGCCCATTCTGACGTGGTGTTGTAAAAACGCACACATATGTGCGCAAAAAAAAAGCAAGTTATCACAGCAGATATAATAGAAATTTATTATTGCTGGAAGTAACTAAAAGAACTTACTCGAGGTATGATTTTTTTAGCCGCACAGATAATGTGCGAAAGCAAAATTTAAATATTGTTCATTTAACACGCGAAATCTCTTTTTCCCTGAGCTAAATACACATCACCTAACGTCTGTTTCATCTAATTGCGTTGCGCACAATAATGTGCATTCGGCAATCTGCGGAATCTCATGTTTTCTGAAATATATACGCACCACTTTTGTCAAATTCATCTAAATTGCATAGCGCACATTAGTGTGCGTTTGCCACCCGCACGACTTATAAGTGTGCGCTTGCGTATGACTGTCATATTTATGCGATTAAAATGAGTAACTCACCTGATAAAACTTCGGGTCATCCTCCGGGTACATACTATTCCCTCGCTGAGGTTGCCCACCACCTGGATGCTGCTGCTGTTGCTGCTGCATTTGTTGCTGGTACATTTGCTGTTGGTTCTGGGCCTGCATCCGCCTATGACCTGGACTGACAACATCCACGCCGCTATCCGATTGTGACATTCTGCGATTATTCGGCTGCTCCTGCTGCGAATACTGTCGCCGGAGCACACTACCCGTCCGTTGGATAGGTAGATTTTCCTTCTCCGCCGCGCTACGTGTCCTCTCCAATTTTGGGCGCTTATCCGTCGAATCGTGAGCCTCGACAATGGCCTAAAAATGAATTAAATATAACATTCAAGTCCCCACCGGTTGCTACCCCCATTCCTACAAATCATATACTCACACTACTGCCATCGGGTTCGATTCTCCGTATGAAACCATCTTGATTCGGTGTCTTATTAATCCACTGACCTGTCTTCGACAGCAGCTCCTGTTTCTTGCGGCACAATATACACACCCATATGACCTGCAATGCATTTCGGTTTGGCCACAAAAAAAAAAAAAAAACACCGAAAAAATGTTATTCCGATGAAAAGCGATTTCAATGAGAAAATGGAACATTTTCAATTAAATGGAAATAAAAGGGGAAAACGGTGAAAAACGACGAAAGAATATGTTCACTTGGATTTTAGCTGCCAAAAAACTCTGTTTGCTGCTGCTGGTATCCACTGAGAGTGCGGTGACAACCGGGCGGCAGCAGAAGTGACACTTGCATGAGTTATTGGAGGAACACCAAACCATAGTAAGGCCAGTAGTTGATTTGGTCGCCAGAAAGCCTGGAGTCGTTAGCTAAAGTGAACTGCGATTGTCCTTTGAGAATTCAAAATTTTCAATTTCCTTGTCTCCGAGGAAACGAGTTCGAGGCAGATACCACTAGCAATACTGGGTGGGCAAGTGGCCAGATAAAACACATTTTCTGCGGTTTAAGCATACACTTTGGCCTTTTGTTGCTGGGAGAGGGATTGTATTTTTTTTGTAACTGTAAGTGAATTTTGCATTACTGGAGATGGCTGCGTAACAACTAAATATATACCTAAATACAAAGTTGCAGTGTTGTTGTGGTTGGTATTTTTTTTTTGTTGGGAGACGCTCTCAAAGTAAGATACTCGTTTGGGCGGATTGGTAATTTATTGTCAAAAAGACGCATATTCTGTGGAAATCGAGGTCATGCTTGGATTCGAAATGGAACTGCGTGAAAGTTGTGTGGAGGATGTGTGTTTGTTTTTTGTTTACAAATTTGGCACCAATTTTGTTTGAGGAAGTTCCTAATCCATTATGTAGCTGTTTATGGGAGGCAACCGACTTGATGTTGTCACAAGCATTTATAAGTAAAGGAGGACCTATTTTTTTTTCTTGACGTGGGTGACCACTGCATCGTTGGATGTGACTATATTATCCCGCCTGGGGATCTGTAGGGGCTTTGATGGCAACTGATGAGAGGAGGCGGCAGACCTTTCTCTCGGTGGACTAATTTATTTGCTGAGATGGCCTGTGTAAATTGTGTCTTATTTTTAGCCAATTTCAGACCGAGAGTTATCAGGCTTTGGAAGAGTATCAAGTGGTAGAAATGAGATGCTGTTGAAGGACTTGCCGTCCACAGCTTGGTGGGATTAAACTATTCCTTCTCAAAGTTAAAAGTTGTATCGAGCCCTACCCAGTCAAATGGAGGTTCATGTAAGGTGGCTACAATTGTCTAAAAAAATCATATGAACTGGGTATGATAAGCTTGTAACATAAATAGATCTCCAACGACCGTAGATCTTAGTTTTAAATGATGTCAAGTGTACCAAATAAAACTGTTCCTACATAAGCTGGTTACGATAGATTTTTGGAATATTTCTGAGGCTATTTTTTCTAGAAAATTGATTTTTCCACGTTTTGTTGTCTTGCTTCCTGTTCGGCCTTATCTGCACTTCTACATTTCTTTCCGTTTGACTCGCTCTCATTAGTCATATGAGCCAAGAGCGGGAGGTGTAAAGGGCTACCTCTATACACCCGTCAGGACCAATATCTGCGCTTTGTCCCTGGCCCGCTTTCTGACATCCTAATTTATTTTACGACATGATAGCTGGTTTTATAATCCACAACGCACACAAGGCATTTTCAAGGCGTCAGAAGCTATAATTTCCCAAAGGAAAAAATGTTTACTCCTGCTTTGTAAACGCACACCAGTGGGCGCAAAAAAAATTAAGCCCCTAATGCAAATACTATCTCCATTATTAGCATTAAATCCAATATTAATGCAGGTTAGTCTAAAAACTCACATGAAGTACGATGTTTTAGGCGCACACATAATGTGCGATAACAAAAAAGTATATCTGTTCAACTGGTTAAAAGAATTAAATGTGTTTTAACGTGTTTACACATAATCTTGTGTCTTCTTAATTCAAAATGCTTTGCGCACACTAATGTGCGTTTGCCAATTTAAAAAAAAACATATGTTTTCTGAGCTATATACACATCGTCTTTGGTCTATATTATCGAAATCTCGTAGCGCACATCATCGAGTGTCCATATTATCGAAATCTCGTAACGCACACTAATGCGTCCTGACCCAAAACGAGTTTAATCGTTGGACTCCTACCTGTACTTCCTACATTCTTTGGGGTATGAAGTAGAAACCCATTGGTTCCATGTTCATTGATTAGGTTTTTTTTTTAAGGCACCCAGTAATTGTGGAGGTAGTTGTAAGTCGAGGAGGACTGCATATATGCAGAAGCTGCGTTATGACCACATGACAAGGTACACCTCATTTTCCCCGCCTGTTTTAAACGGATCTCTTTATATAATCTTTTAATATTTTTGTTTCATCAGGGTGGCAGGACAGCGTCCGATAACTACAACGAAGACAAAAATAAGGTCAATTAATTGCATGACAGTAGGTTCATATCGTGGGGTCTCCTTTATTTACATCCAAGCAAACCTAAGGTAACGCATAGAACTTAAATATACCTTTCTACAAAGCCTCAAAAGCAATACTCGTAAAGGAGAAGAGAAGGCTGCTCCTCAACGACAAACACCTAAGACTGTAAGAGACTTTGCTGATGGCCTTCTAAAGAGTCACCCCAGCGAGCATTGGGAAATAGCACTGCAACCCATTCTTCATCATTTTTGTAGAGCTCGATATTGAAAACTAGGACTAAAAAGGTCCAACACCGTCTAACCCATCCTGCATCCTATCGTCAACTTCAATCTTGACGACATGTACCCTTCTAAAGAGGTCCAAAGCTTGCTTTAAGCTTGCTTATATCTGACTGGTTTAGTGAACTATTCTACCCCGACCGGCCTTCCAACAAACCTCACGTCTGCAGAATCCTTAGCAGCGTTGCCCCTTGCTGAGCATCAAGGCCCGAGGCCCCTTCTTTTTGTTAAAATGATCGAAATGGCCCGTTTTTCAGTTTAAGTAAAATTTTTTGTTGATTTTGCTGCTTTTGTATTTGCTATATAAGTACTTTATGTGGGTCCCCTTTTTGCCTCTGACATCTTATTTTTAGCCTTTTTAAAAATTTGCATCAGCAGCGCTGAGCTTTGGAATGGTGAACAGTACAATATACTTTCAACTTGCCAAGCCCTTTAAAACAAGACAAGGTGATGCAGAACACTCACTGTCAGAGTGGACTGCCTCTCAAATAATAATCCTCCCACCACTATTAGGGTAACCGGCATGCAGCAAATCAAAGCCGACGACAGCGCCAAGAAGATACATCAATTAAAAAAAAAAATCCAAAAGATTAAAAATCAAAAGCCCATTTCAAATTTTCCGTTTACCCCATGTCAATGTCATACATATACCGTTGCACGCAAAACTTACCTTGTTACTCCGTAATGTGACCTTTCCGCCACACCTGGCACAACATCGTATGTTACAGTAATGGCAAATGTGTCCAACACCATCGGCGAATTTCGTCTTAAGGCATATGTGACAAGTGGCATCTAGCTCAACGCCAGCCTTCTTCTGCTGCTCCGACCTCTGACGGATGGCATTCTCGAGTGTCACAACTTCATCTTGTTTACGTCTAGATGAATGCAAAAAATGCCATGAAATGAGTGAAGAAACGGTAGCGGACAAAACGATGATGACGGTTTAAGAGTGTCACTTTGAAAGTGTCAAATTAACGAAAGGCGAAGGGTTTTTCCTTCGTCGTCCTATATAAATGTGTATACGTTACCTCATAATCTCGTTCTGCTGCTCCTCTTCCTGCTTCTGTCGCATGAGGACATTTTCGATTTGCATGCGTTCATTTGGTGTGAGATGTGACAAATCTGGCATGTCCTCCATTTTTGATGTTGTAGTTGTTGGTTGCGTTTATGTGTCGTTTCCTCCAGTGTGTGTGTTTATTTTTTTTTTCTTTGTGTGTGTGTGTTCTACTGGCGACAGTTTGTCCTTTTTTTTTTGTTCGATGGTCTGTATTTATTTTTTTTTCTTGTGTTTTGTTTGATTGGTTCTTTCGTTAAGTTTTTTGTTTTTCTTGTTTAATATTTACAATTTATAATGTTTGTGTTTATTTTCTTGTTGTATTGGCCTAATTTTTAGTATCGTGCTGATTGTAGCGTTTCACTACCTTTCAGGAATTTCTCCTGGCAAACATAGCTGACCAAGTCGATATCAGGACGAACACGATTTTCAGCTTGTTCGTTGGATATTTGACGACAATTGACGAGAGTGCCATGGCAAACGAATTCATCGTCATTTTTAGTCGTATTGCGGTTTTAGATACGTTTTTTTCACAACTTATACACCGAACCGTGGAGTAGTTCCACTTGTATTTATATGGCACTTGGAATTGTAGTTCTGTTTCGATCATCAAAGTGAGTGCTGAGAAGTTGTTGCCATTTTGTTTTTTATGTTGATGACATATCTGAAAAGAAAGAGTGAGAAGGGATGTGTTAAGAACGGGAAAGCTGTATACATTTTGGCTGGGAAAGGTCTGTTAATTTCTTAAATAGAGTCGCGTACTTAATTAGGAAGGCGCTAGATTTACTCAAACCTGTCTAACAAGACACACTAAATATGAAGAATAGACTTTTGTCAAGTCTGGGAAATTGCTGAGACCTTTGGAGTCAAACTTCAAGAGCGGTAACTTCGAATTGTCTGGTGTTGGTCGGCTCTAACCCGCTTTAATGGCTACGATCTTTAATCATGTAACTTTACTAAAGGTGGTCCCGCAATCCGTTACAGCTAGATCAAGGCATACGCTATGCAGCAATGAGTGGACTCATGGTTTCTTGAGGATATGTGCCTAGAGCTTTAACTTTCTCGATCGCAGAAACAAACAAGAAGCTTGTTGACGAAGGAGGCTGTTAAATATTATATATGTTGTTGGTAATTTCTCAACAAAGGAAATGATGTTTCAAAAATCTGCGTTTAAATTCTTCATAGGTGCAGCACCTTAAATGTCCACCCAGGCGGATGTGGAAACACTCATAAGTCCTCATAACTCATAAGTATTTGCTTAGAAGACAGAGTAACGCAATGGACACCAAAAAAGGAGGAGAGTTCCGATCGGCTTAAGAGCTTTAATGCTAATGCAACTTTCTTAGATGAAGTCAATGCAGCCCTTGAAAAGGTTGCAGATATGATGATATATGGTACAGCGAAAGTCTTCAGCACAAGTCTACGGTCTTCTACTAAAAAGATTGTCACAATATGTTGAATTGGGCTGAACTGTTATTTTAAAGATTTAAATTTCCAGTCCTGATAAAGGTTACATGAGTAAGGTGGGACGGTTTAAAGAACGATGAGGTTTGTACAAATCTTAAACTTTCCATTAAATGAGGAGTAAGAACGGCGGTCCTCAAATCAGCGGTAGCAAATAGCTGAACCCGATGTCAAAAACGATGTATAGCGGCTGCAGGTGAGTTAAGAGTTAAGCCCGGTATTCAAGAAGGAATCAGAGAGAAGAAGGACGTTCGGATTCACCTGACTTCACTTGGCTTGAAACCAGTACCGGAAGGCGCAAAGAACTTGTAACTTAGGTATTATAGCAGTCACAGGACCCTTAAAGGTGTTCGACAAAAAGTTAGACCGTGATGGTGTGATTACAAATTGTAAGAAGGTGTTTAGGCAGACCATCCGGCATCTTAGAGGATGGAATTGGAGGGGAATCCAAAGCTTGTGATCTTCTTTCCGATGAGAAGGATGTCTTGCGACGAGACAACAGAGACAATGTGAGAAATTGTGCCCTTGGTAAAAAAGGAGCTCAGTGGCTTTCTTGTGACATTAAAGTTGACTGAGACTCAGCCAAGGCATCGGTTGTCCATCACATCAAAGACTGAAATGATACTGAAAAAGACTTGACAAACAAGAGACCGTCATAGATATTGATCTAACGTGCTTCCCCTACCTTCTCAATAAGCTAATTGGTAGCGCATCATGGACCTACCTTTCTTGGCACTACGACCAATGGCACAACTAACAAAATAGGTACGTCAACAGAAATGCGGCAACCGAAACGCAGAGTCTGAAACGTTCTAACCAATGATACAAGGCAGGAACAGAAGACTGGAGACTGGACAAATATGATAGTCCAAGCAAATGCTAAGGATTTCTGAAGGAATGCTTTTTGGCAGAGGCTTGGTGTTTAGTTTGTTGGACTTTTAAACAGTGGGTCCAATGTTTGAAACACACAGACTCCATCCTAAGACTCGGCATAAAATTGTACATACCTTCAACTTGTCCCCAAAAAATTAAAAATCCACACACAATATGAATGGTTGCGAAAAGCTAGACCAATGGTATCAACGGACCTGTTGCGCCAACTAATTATTTATTTATTTTATCTTTCGGCGGAGGCTGTCAAACTTAAGCCCTCCAAGCGGATGGAATGACAACGGATAGCTTCCTATTAACATCAACACGTAGGTATCTATAAAAACTAAGTCGGATCGAAAGTGACCGAAAAGGTCCTGAACCTTGTGTCGCCCACTACAAGAAGGGATGTACAGAAAGAAATTGAATGACAAATACTTCGTCAGACGAACGACCGATTCGCTTTCAAGACCCTATGGACAACTATGAACTACCCCGACGAGTCCTTGAAATGATGACAGTGCAGCATAGGAAAGCTGCCAACTGAAGATGCACAGTTGAAGAGGAAGCTCAATCAAATCGGTGTATTCGCATGGCGACAGCTGGATAGAAATAGAGCTGCATAGAGAGCTTCTTTGTTGATGATTTATCCTGCTCTGTATGAGCCTGGCCTAAGTACAGCCTGAAACGAAATTTGTCGGAATTTTGCTTTTGATTGGTTGGGGGCTCCCCCGGAAATTTAATTTAAATTTTCACTCGCTTTAAGGACAAAGTACATATCGCCAGTGATGGCTGCCGTAAAAAAAATTCAGACACAATTTCTTTCACAACCGCCCTAACTCACTCAACTTGAGACCAGTGTAAATCATCTCTCACTCGACAAAGTCTGCGTTCAATTTCTTTGAAAAAACATTAACCATTCTGTCAGTTTCAGCTTCTTTAACAAAGTGCTGCAGTATATCCCTAAAGAAATTACTCACGTGCACTTTCATTCACACAGTCTCCGTCAGAAGGGGACATCAACGTCATTTCAACTTATCACAAGAATAGGAACCACCGCTGCGCCGCGACGACGACGACAATGCCTCTGTCACTTTAGCCCATCATCATCAATAAAATCTCCATAAAGCATAATCCGCAGGTACTTGGGCAGCACATCTGTGATGGAATTTTTTTTTTTAAAACCCCCGTCCAGGAAGGATATACTCGTACTTCACAAGAACAGAAACGTCACACAGAGCCAGGGAACTTTTGAATGTACAACCCTCCGCCCTATAAGTAAACTTCAAGTAGCACTATATCTCTTCGCGCGGATGTGACGTGGAATCTAAAATCCGTTCGTTCTTTCTGTCATCTCCCCACGCACACTTGACTGAATGATTATCGGAAGGATGAAAGCTTGTATGGATGGGAACTTTTCCAGCGACGAAAAGATGTGCTGCTTCAAGTCAAGTGTCCGGTTTTAATTTTCGCTTTTGAACGTTCAGTTGGATGAATGGAACCACGCACAACTTGTCTATACTCGTGTGGAGATAATAATTGCCAATGAACGATTCCGCCGCGTTAGGCGAGAGCACTTTTCCGGAAGGATGTTTATATAATTACTTCTGGTTGCTGCCGCATGTACATAGGACTAGGAACAACTATCCCGCTATCTCACTGCGTCAAAATTCGACGACGGGGATATCGACCCCATTAACACGAGAGGAGCACTGCACGACAAGACACAAGTCCGGAGTGTCGTAGCTGGGCCTATGCCTATGTGCATACGAGTGTATGTGGCACACTGCTCCCTATTATCCTGGAAAATTCCCTCGTCCCTCAGCAAAGAGTGCTTCAACATTAAACTGTGCGATGGCTGCACGAATGAATGTTAAATGAGTATACTTGAGAGCTGTGTAGTACGATGTGTCTCTATGGGCATTGTTATGTCGAGTAGATGTACAGTGTGGTGCGCAGGTTGCGATTCAATTGGGAGGGGCAAAGTTTTGGTTGCTACGTGTGGGGATATTTAAAGTTGCGGTTGTTGAAAATTAACCTAAATCCAATTTAGCAAATAGTTTGGACAGAAACAGTCGCTTTCGGTGACGATATCAAAATCTAGAGGCAATGGGAGCCTTGACATGTAGTAAGGTACATAAAGCTGTCAAACACTTTGTTTTTAGTTTAACCACTTTACGACCGCAATTGTCTAAAAACTATGTAAAGGGTGGGCCATCTAGTGGTTTCTTTTTAAATCATAGGTTATTTTGACACTTCCAGACGTTTCGCGGTCGAAATCTTGACAGCAAGTCAGTATTATACGTCCGCGGAACGAAATGGCAAATATTGAAAGCTTATTTAGAAAAGTGAGTGCTGTGTGTAGCCCAAACAGTGCAGTTTGCAAGGAAGTTTTGGTCGAAATAAAGCACCCACCGCGCCTGCTGAACGCAAGTTTGTGCAAAAATTTCGTGGGACTGGTATGCTAGTGGACAACATTCATGGTCCCGTGTTATCAGCCGTCTTGGCGATGTTAATTGGCCGCCTCGGAGCTGCGATTTGACCCATTTGGACTTTGGAAAAAATTTAATTTGTTTATTTTATTCCATTAGAAAGAAACTTGTAATTCGGCCACCTTGTATTTGCCCGCGAATAAGAAGTGGGACAGCTCTTGACACCAATAGCATGCAATTTTCTTGTACTTTGGACAATTTCTGACAGTTAAATTTCTCACAAGAGTATCCGCAAAACTTTTTGTGTTAACCAAACGTCCCAACAGATTTCTCGCTACAATGACAGGAAGGACAGCCACAAAGAGCGTCTCAGACGTTTTGTTGAATTTCGCAGTTTCTGTCGCTTTCTCAGAGCCAAACAGCCGTTTCAAAAGAAGCTACTTGCAACTTTTATTAAGGTCAAATATGACGGGTCTAAACCTTGTTCAATGTTGTATTTCGCCCATCAGAAAAATTGCAATTCAAAAGTGGGGTCCAGCAGGGCTGCCTTTGTCGGCCAATATTGTTTCTATTGGTTTGAAGCGACTCCCATTTTGCGCTGGTTTATCAACACGGGAGGGTAAGAGTTTGATGGTGGATATTTTAAATGACTTCGTCAAATGTCTATATTCCTACTTTTGAAAGGTTTTTCATCACCTACTGACACAAAATGTCAAGAAGCAAGCAAGTCTATAGTCTGACTGAAAATGATAAGCCTTGGGGTTCCGTTTCAATACTGAATCCGTGTTGGTTCTTGAGTGTAGCACTTAAAATGTCACTGAAACTAAAACCCAACGTTTTAAGAGGAAGTTGTAAAATTTGTTATCTGCAAAATTTTGTAAAACTTTTCCGAACATCTTCATCAGAGAACGCGACTTCGACCATTAGAGTCACAGTTTTCCAATAGTGGCAGTGGATTGGGTAGATTTTTCATGAGACTAAGTTTTCATAGCCAATCGTGTGCGATGGTCGATGAAAGCTCGGATTTCGGAAGTCACGGCAAATGAATCAAGGTCTATGTGAAAAAATGAAGGTTAGTAGGTTGAAGGTTAGTAGCTTCCGCTAGCATGTATTCTTGACACCTTGAATCTACCACCTAGACCTAACAGTTGGAAATGTTGAGTAGCTGACTCTTACCCCTCTAATGGCTGATACCCAAAGACCATGCGGCTTGACAGTAGCGGTCATTGCTTAGTACAAACTCAGTCTCGACCTTAAATCTACGGAAGCTTAAAATTGCAAACAATGCGACTTCACAGTAGCGGTCATTGCGCCGTACAAATTTAGTCTCGACCTTAAATTTACGGAAGCTTACAATTGCAAAATTCGTATTGAACCTGTGAACTACTAAAATTAAAAGTCGAAACTAAGGCCGCTTGATTTTTCTTTAGTCCTCATCATACAACAGGTAGCAGGGTCCTTTGGTTTTAAGAACGGCGTTTTCACTGCATTTTCTTGACGAAAGACCGCTTAGAATATTTGCAAACCTATACCTTATCAACTGCTGTGCAGTTTTTATCTTTTATTCTGAAAGGCTATGGATCAATTGAAATGACAAAAGTAACTCTACCCCCATACCAAACACTGACGAAGTCAAATAACCACGACTGACCAAAATTAGACCAAATTAAAATGCGACTCTGCCTGCGATAACAGTCGGCGGTAGCCCCTTTCAGGGCCTTATTTCCACGATCGGCATTAATAAATTAAGGCCACCACTGTATTATTTGTTTGAAACAATTATCTGGACTTTTTATAAGAGTTGCCAAAGCGAATCTCTATTTTAATACGTGTCAAATCATTTGCGAGGAAGCTTTTGGGCGGAAAGAACTACTGTCAATCAATCAATTAATCTTTTGAAGTGTCTCTGCTTGGGACGCGTGTAAATTCCATTTTGACAGTTAAGAAAGTTCAAGCCTTCATTAACAGAAATGCGTACACCTATACGAAGATGACAAATCCACGACTGACGTTCCTTTTGACTGTGATCCATTTGGACGGTTGATTTTTTGACAAATTGCTGGTGCATGTTTCGAATAGTTGATACTCCAGTTATAGGGGAAAGTACTTAGCAAAGTTCAATGACGTAGAGTCCTTCAGGTTCCTACGAACTATTGAAAAATGAACATCTCATTGTATGATTGTCAAATAGTTTATGTTTTAACGGTAATTTTGACGAATTATGCCCAAAGGTAGCCACCTACCCCATAAATGCAAAATAAAAATCAAAGTAACCTCCCTTGCAGCACACACTGTAACACGTGCTTGAACACCATCCTTCAAGTACCTCCACCATAAAGGTCTAACAAGCTACACACAGGCGGAATTTCACAATGGTAAGACCACATAAATGTCCTTTTGTCTTGCCTTTCAATATTTGCCAGCTTTTGCTGTACACTGGGCTACCTATAGGCTGCTGCTCTTCTTCTTCATCTAACCGCTTCTATTCACAAGCTGCTGTTGCATTTATGGTGGGTATTTGTGTTGCTTTCATCGTTGCGTTCCACATAGCCAAAGCCATGTGAGCTGTGGGCCTGCTGAATATAAAGAGCAAAATAAAGATTTGTGGCTTTACTCCAATCCATCTGTATATCCATCTCTGTTGTTCATGAAGAGAAAATGGCGCATCTTGCCAAAGAGTCAACAGAAAAAAAAAGTTACCAGCAGAACCAGAGCAGAACCTGATGGTGGAAACACTTGAATGGAGTTCAAATAAACGCAACTATATATCCAAACACAACACTACCCTCTATACAACAACGCACAATAGCCCCCAACACACATACGTACGCACACACTAAAGAAGACGAGGAGGTGGCGAACAGCGCGCAGTATCCCTGAGGTTGGATACGGCTGCTCTGTTATATGGGTGAATTGTATTTGTCCCCATTTTTGGTAGAGCGCGCACAAATGGTCAACACAAGGGTAGCACAGTAGCAACAGCAGCGCACATGAAAAGGGAGCTTAAAATTGCACACATTGAGGTCACAATGAGGTTGTTGATTAAATTTTATTTAACGTCTGGGGATTTCTATTTGTGTATATATATGTGCTGCGGGAAGGGCTCCGAAAGGACTCGCTTCATGAGTACCTGGGCGCGTTTAGTGTGCACTTTTTGTGACACACGATCATCGTTTGACACAGCGCTGTGGATGATGTTGAATAATTAAAAGTGGTCAACGGTCCGTTTTTGGGACAGTGCGCTGGTGGATGCAATTTTAATGAAATGGAATGCAGGACTATTATTTTGGACAAGTCCCTTAGAGGTAAGAGCCGCATAAAAGGGGAATCTAATGTAATGGAAAAGTGACTAATGAGAGAGGTAAAACGGTGCCGCAAGGCTTTAGGGTCTTTCTGGCAGAGGATGTGGTTCTTCTAAAATGCATGAGAGGCTTTTGAATTTTTGACGGTGGTTTAAAGTTGCGGATTCAGTTAGAAAAGGTTGTTTCCTTCCATCGGGCATGGTGACTTATGGTAGTGATTTGAAAGCATGTTATAATCAAGTGTACGCTTTGTAGTATAAGGGGTCAAGCTTGACTAAGGCTTAAGGCTTTCTTTTGGTCAATATAGAGCGACGTGCCCTATACGCTTTACCAGTCAGTTGGAAGCTGTTGCCTATAAGGTTCTGTGCCTTTGGAAGAAAAATGGCTCATAGACTCAACAGAGTGATGCTTCAGATGAATTGAAACGTCATATCAGTCTAAGGCTCATCGGATCTAGAGCATTACCAAAAATTTAGATTTTTGTTCAATGAGCAACTTTAGACTAATGACTTGAGCGATCAAACGATCACTAAACTTATAGGTTAGGTTGCCAGAGAGCGTCGTTATAACAAGTACGGTTTCGCAAGGTCTCAAGACTTGCGACAGAACCTGGTTCTTGTCGAGCAACCAAATGATAGAACTGGCAAAGAGAGTGGAGTAAAGTCCTTCGGCAAAGCATGGTTCCTGGGTATACCTATAAGTCTCATGAAAAGAAGCACCACAAGGAAGTTTTGTGAGGTCGGCAATAGAGACTTACATCTGAAAGAGCGAATAGGACTTCGACGATGACACCCAAAACTGGCTTGATTGTAAATTTTACGAGAATTGCACTTCTTTCAAACTTAACTAGAGGATGCCATGTTCAAAAACATTCTCTTCTAGAGATTGGTCTTATGAAATCAGGTACATATATGAAACCTGCCACATCCGTAAATGGAAATTGGACACTCGCACAGGTAATAGTTATCTACGTTCCGATGCATCTTCTAACCTTTATCTATATGGGATAGAGGCGACCACGAGTTCACAACTGTAGGGAGTTATGTAAGGACTGGTTCAACAGGAGATGGAGATGGAAAGTCTTGTTAAGGCCAAGATTACCCTAAACTATGCTAACTGCCCATTTCCATATTTTGCACCCGGTTGAGTTAGGGCTTCTGCTAAATGTGCAAGCCATGTGTCAATAAGCTCCAGCAACAGGTCTCCCCGACCTTTATCAAATTGACGTGACTATAGTCTTTTACTCGAGTTGCTTTTCTTCCTCCTTTGGATAAAGGGAACACCATGAAGCATTGCTAGGACTGGAATTTTCGCCATTCGAAATATCAGACCTATATACGGAAAGTCTTAAATCTTTTGGGATGACAATAGTTAGTCTATTATTCTCTAAGCCTTCTTCCATTCTATTTCAAAAACAACCTTTGTAGGTCGTTTAAAAAAAATCTTTCAAATACATTCCCTTTCAAGCTTTTCTGTCCTCATCTTCGAGTTGCTTATCATTTCAGAGTTCCAACTGGCTGAAGATGTAAGATGCTCAAGTTGAGCATTCATAAAACTGGATCTTCCATTCCAAGCCATCGAAGCATTCCCATTACAATAAGACTAGCCATCTTGTATGTATCAGCGATATAATTCTTTCCGTGGTCAGTACTCCTACTCATACCTCGTAATCATAATCACAGGTAAGAGTTGGAATGTACTAACGCAGCATGTTCCGCTTTGCAAACAAGGTCGGCCCTCCCGATAAAACACAGACTTAGCTATTTCCCAGTTGAACTTTACCAGAGGAAGGACTCAACATTGCCCTTCCTCATTCAAAAAATGTATGGGTCATTATGACGAAAGCTCTCCGTCCAACGCAATCAAAAATTTGTTGCTTTCATATAATTTCAAAATTTTAAGTTTTTTTACTGAGTATAAAGTTGTATTAATAAAGCTTTTTGGGCGACCTCTTGCATCAGTCTCATTTGTTGTAGGGAATTGCCTTTCTCAGCTTATTGATTGAATGGAAAAAGCTTTCAGCATAACGACCCATAAAAGCTTTTTCATTTCGACCTCTTGCATCCATCTGAGTTTGTGGAATTTAAAGACTTCTTACAAGCTCGGTTTTGAATAAGTTCCGCCGTTGTGTAATATTTTCCAAATATGCTGCTATAAATCCCTGCTCCAGAGATTGCTTCAATTGAATATTGACACCTATAAGACCCATACATTTAGCACCATCACTTCCACGGCCTGTTTACACCCACACACAGCTCAGGCCAAGTTAGGAAATCTCTGAAATTTGCATCGGCCTACCTAAACGTCTGTTTAACCAAATTAAAATCGCCCTCGGACGTCAGCTTTATATACAGCTTCATATGAAATCCGCCCACTAAATAATCCAAACCATTGATTCGTCCAAATGGCTTTCTGAATAATTTCGCCAATCAACTTAATCGGAAAACATTGAAACGCCGCCGTCCTAGGCCCCCTGAGGCTAAACACCTACTCCATCCGAAAGCCTATAGTCCTGCGGGACTGATCTTCACTTAATTTCAGTTGTTGCGCTGCTTGCTAACCAGTTTTTTGTGTGCAATTCACAACAACAACTTTCCAATTCGTCCCGACTGACGCATCGCCCTCAAAAAAGAAACATCAACGAAATCTGTTCAAATATACCACGCATTCTATTGGTGTCCTCCCGCCCGATGGGATGGCAACAAATAAAAAAAAAACAAAAAACAACCAACAAACAAACAAAATGAGCTATAAAATATGTATAAGGATGCTGCAGTAAAATTCTCATCATCAATTCCTCTATGGTGTATCCTGTGTGGACATATATACACCCCCACTCAACATAATGTATATACCGTTCGATGGGAAACGACGCGGCGGCCTTTCTCTTCTCCAGTTCGAGTGTCCTAGTTCTGCTTCTTTTGGGCAATTTTCGAGTTTCGTTCTCTTCCTTTTTTTTTTCGTCTTATTTTTGATTAAAAATAAATAAAATATGTGTACACAGACACAGTCACAGAGTCGTAGATATACCGTCTGTGTGGTGGATGGATGGCAAAGCTTCGGCTGCGAGAAGAAAGCTTTATATTGTGCGAGCCGATGCCGTCTTCGCCAAGAAAGTGGGGGCCACTTCGAACAAAGAAGATACCATTGCCAACAGTGCTATAGATACGAAGATATACGGTGGGAGTGTGAAGTGGGTGGTGCAAATGGAAATGGAAAGTCAAAAGAAAACAAGTGACACGCACCACCGCGAGAGACAGAGAGAAGGAGAGGCAATCGAGTGACACATGGAGGTGGTGAGAAACATACATCTTGGTCGTTGCCTTTAGAGGGTTTCTTCTGTCTAAGGGAAAGCGGTGCGGGCCTCGACCGAGAGTGTACATTATTCTATTTTTAACTTTGTTTTGTTATTGTACGCCCCGAATCGGTGGGTTTTTATCGCGCTGTGAAAGAGTATTTGTATAGCAGCAGGCGAAGGGATGGTCGGATGCGTATAAATTGCATATATGTAGGCAAATGCGTAGTTCAATATTTTTGTTTTCGGCATTTTTTTGTTTTTCTTATTTCGGCGGTGCGATTAGCTAATATAAGTTGAGAAGTTTTCAAAAAAATCATACTCCGGTGAAGCATGCACAGTATGGCAGATGAATAAAACTATTTGAAATAGAGGGAAATAGAAGGCGTTTGTATGTCGGTGTATGGAGGGAAATTCGTTACGAGTTTTGAATATAAAGTTGCCCTCATAAGAATTCACTTGAAGGCGCACTGCGGGAGCATGTGACGCCAACTGCTCGTCACGAGGCAAATCGTACAGGCCCGTAACTGATGGCATGTGACCGGAATCAGTTGCGTCCCCCGTTTGATAGTTCGCGGTTTCCCTTGAGACCGATCCCAATCATCTTTATGTAGGTATCTATCTGCCAGAAAAATATATATTTTAAGCGCTTCATGCGGTAGCTCAATGGACCTTATAATGCTCTAAGTCTGTCGGATAGCCTTTAGCTACTTCAACCTAACCTGCAAGGTTTTCTGGGTTGGTGTCTCTATGCCTTGTGATTTGTAGGACAGACCGCAAACGCACCGATGTAAAAACTTCTTCTCAATGCTGTCATGGTTTTAAATTCTCCCAAGGCAAATTGAAGCCGCCTTATTCCTACATCTGTCAAAAACCTAGGCCTTTGTTTGACGGTGAAGATTGCGTCTTACAGAAGATTAATGACTCAGTGGTACACAATTTACTTTAAGACCTTTGGCGAGTCTTATCTCAAGACCTTGGTCCATTCCAGTCCAGTCAACTTGGACGGGTAGGACACTGCGAAGTTAACTCACTCTTTCGCAAGAGACATCCATTTTTTCGGTTGTTTGAAAATTTTAAACGCATCAAGTATCATTAGAAGACGTTCCATAGGCAGGCATATTTGACAAAATTTCCGGTGCATCGTGTCCATATTAAGATCTTGCTCCTGCAGCTCTCTTGAAAGTTAAGTCTGGTAAGACACTTCCCTAATAACATGGGTCTTCCTTGAAACTCCAAGAAAGGCTGGCTTAGATATCTTTTCATTAAGGTCGAAGTTCTTTGCTTTTTTGTAGCGCAGTTTTGTTTCTGATTCTACAACCAGTTGGAAGGAGTGATCTTTGCCTATATTTATCATAGCACCTTTAAAATTTGTCCCTTAGTCTTGTTCAAACTGCAGCTGGTCTCGGTTGGTATTGGGCCTTACTTACAAACAATTTTATCCGTCACACTTAATATTTTGCAAGTTGCAATATGCAATTTTGTATGGAACTTTTTGCTATTGTGAGGTCGAAAACCTGGGGGAAGATTCCGTCTAAATCCGAAATAAGTAATATTCTGGTCGAACTTTTTTGACGAACATCAGCTTTCGTTATATTTGTTTAAAATGAACTGGATTAGCTCTTGAACTTTTTATTTTAACACTTAGTTGGTAGTTTTGAAGGTCTATCGTTTCGACCACAACCGTCTGAAAAGTTACGGAATGAGTGCCCTCTGGACACTAAAAATGATTTTTAGTATCGCGTATGGTGTTTACCGACTTGATCTGCTTCTAATGCGTCGCGTGCGACTCTTGAATCCAGCGTCAGTGTCTCTTCTGAGTCCTGAGGTTGTTGCCTCTGAGGGTTCCAAGACTAACCTTTTGTAGGTTGCCAACTTTATATTCAAACTTTGCATCGAGAAATGGAAAGTCGGAACTTTATATGAGCGTCGTCGTATCAAAGTATGTGATCGTAGGAAATCACCGGATGTTTTCTCATTCATTTGTGGGGTTTAGTAGCTAGTTCAAGTATTCCAGATATCAAGTCGAAGCTTTGCTATTTGTCAGAGACCCCTGGTCCCTGGATTTCTTAAAGGGCCCCATCGTAGTTCAAGTCTTTCCCTCTAGACGTATAGAAGAAACTGAATGTGTTTTGCATATACACCCCGCCGAACGGGCTTTAACCTTTCCCAACGTCTAGTTCTAAGCACCTGTTCTTACCTGGTTGTTATTGCAGGGTGTCTTCTTCAAAAACCCGTCGCTGATAAACAAACTGGTATTTGAAGGGCAGCAGAGATTAGCTTTCAATCGACTTTCTCGGAGATTTCAGACTATGTCTGACCTCTGCGGGGTTTTAAACGCTGCTAGATTATGAGACTATCCACTTCCGCTGATAATACGAAGCAATATCAGACGTGGCTTAGTCTAGTCCTTATTGAAAATACCTTAAACAATTTTTGTATAAATATGAATCAGCAATCGAGGAGTTATTTTGGCAGTCAGTCTTTACCATCGGAGGGCTTTCTTTCATAGTTAAGCTGACCATTCGCCCTCTTTTTGAGAGGAGAGTCCTCTTTTTTCCTACTACTGATTTGTTACTAAAAGAAAACAATACATTGTCCTCTTTTTCCAAAATGTTGTTTTTTTTCCCTAAAGACCATCTTCCTACTTAGGTACCTTCTCAATTCTTAAAAAGCTCGTATGGATTTTTAAAGACCAAGTCAATTTCTCTTATTAAACCTAAAAAAACCTAAAAATTTTGATAGTTCAAATATGCCGGAAACGGTGCCTCAAAAATTACTTCACTTTGAAAATTTTGTGCATCTTGTACGTCATTTCTAATTCGTATTTTAAGCATAGAGGAACTACATAAACTAGAGGGCCAACTGAGAGCAGAAACGGGAAATCTGCCTACAAGTTGCCTGTGTCACAGCAGATTGCATAAGTGTTCGTGCCTGTACATGTACAAATCAAAGGAGCGCCATTAATGCCGCACGCATACTTATACAATTTCCTGTTACAACATTTCTGGTGGAATTTCAAGTGACGGCGACTGTATTCGGCATATTTTGCGCCCATTAGTTACACGGCGTTCACATCACAGTTGAGGTTAAGAGCTTTTAGAGTATATGAAATTGTTGGAATCCAATGGAATTCCTTTTATAATTTCGTTACAATAAAATAATAATTTGTCAATATCTTGCAGAAATCTATCTCATAATAACAATCAGAGAAAAATTAACTATCACGTTTTCTTCACTTTTGTTAAAAGAGATTTTGTAAATTAAATTTTTTTTTGTATATTTTAAGGAAAGAACATTTTTTTCGTTAATTTAATGGTTTTAATTTCGAAATCATATCGAAACAAAATATTTAAACACCGTTTAAGAAAATCGTTTATTTTTTTTCGTGAAAAAGATTTTTTAGTTTTACCAAATGCATACTTGTACAGTAATTATATCCAAGTATGCATAATGCCAAATTGAAAAATAAGTTCGATATTTTTTTATTTTTTTATACTACATATATTGCTCTCAAATTTAACTATGTATGCGCTCGGCCTTTTCCGGTAAAAGCCATTATATAAAAATCCTCGTACATCGCCCTTTATTTATACCTAAGAAATACTCGGAACAATAAAAAAATGTTTTGATCACTTTTTGTATTCCAAAAACACAAAGAACGCACTTGTTTTTCTCAATTAATAATGTAAAGAGGTTTGTAAGAAAAAAACAGTGCACATTTCAAAATACGTTGTTATAAAATTTGTTAAAGAATATATGCACAGAAAACGAAATATAGCATGCTTACCAACAATTAACAAAACAATATGTATTTTTACGTTCTATTGAATAGGCGAAATACCAAAGTAACATTATTCAACACTGTAAGTGTTATTAAACTACAGAATTTCCAATCATATTTTGAATTTGTACAAATATGGTGTTAAATAAACGAATTTGAAAACATTCATCAAACCTTATAGAAATTTATTGAATGTTTATGAACATTTTAGAAAATTCACTTGTGCCCTAGTGAAAGCTTGGGTTTACTTGTGTGTTTTTACCTCATTTTTGGAACAACCCCTTTTATGCAGCAGCATGAATTTTGCTGTCAAAAATAGAATTCATACAAATAAAATTAAAAAAAAACTGAAATGTGAATGGATGAACAGTTTTTGGTGACGAAAATGGGTAGAGAAGAAATTATGCTATTTAAAAAAACCATAATCAACATTTGCTTTTTTACATTTATTGTTATAAATCTATTAACAAATTGTTTGTTTTTGGAAATAGTTCCACCCGGCGGCCATTAATACACGTATTCACAGACAGGAAAAAGAGAGCGCGCGAGAGAGGGCTGTCATTCAAAATTTGCGGGGAAAATCGGGTAGGTGTGCTGAAAGTCGGCCCTCTAGTTTAGTTCCTCTATGATTTTAAGTACAGCATAATCAGTCAACTTGTTTACACAAGTTATAACATGCAATTAGATTGTGAAGGACACTTTCTGACACTTGATGATGACAGGTCATCAGGTTTACAATAAGGAGTACAGACACATAGGTGTAGTAATTTGCAGAAAATAGCTTTCAGCTCGCAGCGGAAGTAATCTTCGAAGATGGCGATCTTGAGCAAGTTTGCGACCACATTATGTCAAACTACATATGTCTTTATACTCGAAAATTATTTACGTATAAAGCTTATGTGGTTGTCTGTTACTTGAAAGCTTGTAATGGGTGATTTTTTAAAAATCGAATGAAACACTCAAATTTGCATCAAATAGTCAAAATTTTTAATGTAATCGATAAATAGGCCTGTGCCATTTACGTTTTAAAGACAACTTCATGTAAATGTTGTCCGCGGCTCCGCTTCAAATGGTCCATTGGGAAGGTCCAATTTGCATCACTTTTTCGAGCATTTCGGCCTGTATTCCACGAATTACGCGTGTTATTTTATCCTATAAGGCTTCAATCGTGTTCGGTTAACAACTTTACACAACCCCACAATAAATAATCAAGAGGCGTTAAATCGCATGATCTTGGCGGCCAACTCACAGGGCCATTTCGAGAGATAAGCTGCTCACCAAAATTATCCTTCAACATTACCATTGTTTCACGAGCTGTGTGGCATGTGGCACCGTCTTTGATGAGACCACATGCCAACCAAGTTCAACTCAGCCAACTGGGGCAAAAAAATGTCGCGTATCATGGCTCGATATCGTTCGCCGTTGACGGTAACGTTTCTTCCACGGTCGTCTTTGAAGAAAAATGGACCGATGATGCCACCAGCCCATAAATCAAACCAAACTGTCGTTTTTCCGGGATGCATCGGTAATTCTTGTATGCGAGTCGATGGTTTAATGTCCAACAAAGTAAATTTGGTGAGAAATTTGGTGATAGCAGCACGAATAGTTGATTCACCAGGTCGATTATGACGACCATAATATGGTCGTGACAAACGGTGCACATTTTTCACAGAGCACGAATTTTTATAATAAATTTCAATAATTTGCAATCGTTGCTCGTTTGTAAGTCTTTCCATGATTAAATGGCAGAGCATACTGAAAACTTTTCACTTTGACAGATTACGCTTGGACGCCATTACTAACCAGTGCTGCCAACCTGAAAAACTTAACTCTTAAAAAATCACCCTTTAACCTTTAACCTTCTTGACCAGAATGTAAATTTTTGTTGGGTCATGTATAAATACCATCCATGCCTGCTGTCATTGACGATTGTTGGGGGTCTCATTATATTTTCTTGATAGGTTCTAGAGAGCAACCCACTCCCCTGTTGTTCAATGAGATACAACCCTAGACTCGGTAAGTAGTGTTGACTACATTTTAGAGTTGGGCCCAGCTCTTGTAGAAATACGAGGAGTTATTTGGGCAATCGGCCATTGCGCCATCAGAAGACGCAACCCGAGGTCTTTTCGATAAACGTCTCGAGAAAAGGACCCGTCTATTGGCCCCAAGATCGTGCCTCTAGACTTTTTTAATGGGGCTACATTAAATCATTGGTCTATGCCAATAAGTCGGCGACTTTAGAGGATCTCAGATCCAATATTGAACGAAAAAAAGCGGCCGTATATAGTTGCATTTTATTTAAAAAACAAGTTATCAAGTCCATAATGAAAGACCCTTTAGTAAGGATTCTTCACGAGCTGTATGCGATGCTGGAAAGCTTGAAACATGACCTCTGACAGAAAAGTTATATCCTATTATAAGACTTCTACAGATATTATTATGCCCATTCAGATCTCCAAGGATTCAACGCATATTTGAAGACAACTTGAACCTAAATAGAGTCATGCTAGTCAGATGACCCTTAAAAATGTAAATCATATTTAAAAAAGCTCACGCACGCACGTCTCTACCAAATTAGACGTTTGCAAACACCATAACCATCTGTTCTTTTGAAACATTAATGAAGTGCAGTCCTAATGCACCGCAGAGTGCGCCCTACATCGCTGAACCGCAAACACTTGCCTCCCATAATTAATCTCATTAGGGATCACCTAAAAACTTTTCACCTCCATCAAGCATCACCATGTCCTCTAATTGCTATGTATAGTGTTGTTTAACCGCCTATACACCGGACGTCTAAGCTAATGCCATCCAATAAACTACACCCGATTGTCGGCCACTAAAATAGTCACCCACCACCCCCATATCGCGTTTAATCTATATATACCCACCCTCGCCTGTGCTCATTAATTCAATTCCATATTGAGAAAGTTCAAAGTGCTTCGCTAATGCTACATAGCCTGCTCCTATAGCTGACCCATGGAAAAAAAAAAACAAGTACAACGAATTCCTCATGAGAGACACCAAGTAAGAGTGTGTCCTTTGCCGCTGCACAATGACGTTCTCCGGCTTAATGCATGTTTGTTAGGGCTGTTAACGTATTTAATTAAATTAGGTAGATTTATCTGTCATCCCTCGTTTTTTTTTTTCAAACAAACATACGGGTCTATAATATAGCCATCCGCACCCCCGCAGTGATAGCAATTAATTCTGCAGAACCGTGGCGCACTTGTTTTTGCTCGGTTTCGCATTTTAATTCACCCCGGCAGCCGCCGACACCCTTCTGTCATCGATTTAAAGGTCAAAGTACGTGCCGAAGGACGGCCCTCCTTGTGGGCTGCATCCACACCGCGTGGGCTGCACAGATTTATCGTGTCTTCGAGGATTTATTTCGAGCGAAAAGCCCACCTACAGGACCAGCGCCAGCTGTGCGTTAGCCTTTAGGCGGTTTTCTCAACAAAACGCTTTTCAATTTGTCTTAAAGGCGAACATCGGCAAACCTTTGAGATCTACAATACCGTTTGACATTTACCGGCAGAGATGGCAGCGCGTTCTAATGAATTCGTCGGCAGCTGTCGATATACGCAAAAACAACAGAGAATTTGTAAAACCAAGCGACTAGCGTAGGACTATACGACCCTTATTGGGGGGGAGGTGGGCATTGGACGGTTCAAATGCAGTGGGCGTCTGGCGAAAGTTTCATAACGAAAGGAAAACCCCCAACGTCATCTTATTTGTCATAGGCGAGGAGGGTGTGCGTACGAGTATTTATATTTTTGCACACAGCCCTAGTGCGATGGGGACACTGTAAGGCTCGCACGGCCCAGGGGTGACAACGACTATACGTATATACGACGTCGCCACTGCGGCCGTCGAGTGGTTTCGTATTTACTTTGTAATTAGGAATTTACACTTGACTCTGTTGGAAAATCCACACCATTGTTAACAAGGGGTGTGGGCTAATCTCTTGAAACTAGGTGACGCACATAGCGGTTAATCTGGTCTCGAAGTGGAACCAGAAAGACTTAAGACGAAAATGACTCAGACGGCAGGTAGAAACTGAAATATTGTATAAGTCAAATGCTGTAGGGCAGTGTATTTAGCTAATTTAAGACGATGAAGGGCTTATGATATCGCCTGCACCGGAGACTAGGGCAACTTATAGGGAAAATGTAGGTTAGGCTGGAGTATGGAAGGTAAGGGAAGTGGTCGCAGCTGAAAGGCATAAGCCGTACAAGTAAATTAAGTCTGAACTGTGGGGACGTGAAATTGCAATTAATTAATTCGTGTGGACCAAGGTCTTGGAAAAGCTATTGTAGGGCCGCTCTTAGATTTTTGGGTGCGGTATATCTGCATTTGGTATTTAAAGATTAACCGAGAGGACACCGATGCTGCCGTCATCGGCTTTGTCGGTACTATTTTAGGAGAAGAGTGCTGCAGAACTATTTTTGCAGTAGAAAAAATGTCACAGAAGTTGGGTTGTTCGTGCAGTACCTAAACTTAGACTTTCGTCGCTTTCTGGTCCCGGTTCCATAGATTTCAAATTTTTTTTTGAGATTTTTTCAAAATATACCTAGTACTGCCATAAATTGTGTTACACAATTGTCAGCGCCCATTTCTTAAAACTTCCACTTGTTATTGACCCGTTAACATTTTTTTTCTTAACATGTGCATTGTTAACTAGAGCATAGAAGCCAGTTTGGTTTCAGCTTGTAGGCAATAACATGGAGCTAAAGAAAACGAATTGCAGTTATAGCGTTGCAAAAGTGCGGGAAGAGTGCTGACCAAATCTTTAATTTGCTAAAACTTCTCGGAATATCGATAATTTTCGTTTATCGGACTATTGCTCGATTCTGTGAACTTTCGGAAGTGGAGGACAGGCCAATAAGTGGTCGCCCGCGCGTTGCACGTACGAGTGCGGTAGTTAAAGCTGTGCGTGGACGTACTCGAAGAAATCCCCTTCGGAAGCAGAAGATCATGTCCAGCGAATTGAACATATCCGCCAGATCGATGTCTAGGCTAGTTCGGGATGATCTTTACATGAAAGCCTATCGTCGATCAACAGGCCATTTTTGTAACCCCTCAACTAAAAAAAAAATGTGGCGGAGAGATGCAAGAGAGTCTTGCTGTGGCACGCGAACAATGTGCATGGAAACATTATTTTTACGTATGAAAACAATTTTACGGCGGAAGAAGTTTATAGCAAACAAAATAATAGAGTTTATGAAGGAAGCAAAAAAAAAGGAATTCCAAGGGTTCAGCGTGGCCATCATCCCGCTTCCGTAATGGTTTGGTGGGAGTCTCTCACTAAGGTGTCAAATCTCTCCATTTCTGTGAAAAAGGTGCCAAAAAGGTGCAAAAGTTTATCAGGAAGATGTGCTAGAGGGTGCTTTAAAGACGCTAACAAATGCTCTATTTAATGGAGAAAGATGGGAAAGTCTCTGCTTTTTCGCATAAAGCAAAAACCATCGAGGACTGGCTCAGGGTCAATATTCCTGCTTTTATAGCCGCATAGATTTGGCCGTCGGGAAGACCAGATCTGAACCCATTGGATTATAGTTTGCGGTCAGAATTGGAGAACAAGGCTTGCAAAACGCCCCACAGAAATTTGGAGAACCTAAAAAAAGCCTTGACCGTGGCAGCGTCATCTATGTCCATGGATACAGTACGTGCCACAATAGCTCAATGGCCAACACGTTTGTGAGCTTGTGTTAAGCTTGTGTTAAAAGGTGGTCATTTCGAGTGATGTATTTATATTTAATAATATAGCTATTTGGCTGGGTAGTCTATACATACGCGCCAGGCTAGAACTATATTTGATTTTGTTCTGTAAAAGATAACAAGGAATCAAAGCCATAGCCGTTTTTGCTTGAGGGGTTACTACCTTACTTCGGATTAAAGGCACTACAAAGAACAATTGTAAAAAGACTTTAGTCAAATTATAAGCAGTTGTCTGAGCATACAGCTTATTGGATTCATCCAACCCAGATTTAGGGCAACTTAAGGATAGAACGAGAAAGTCTTCTAAGCCAATATGAATATTTCTTCTACTTGCCAGTTTTTTGTAAGTCTTTCTACTCTTTCTTTGCCAAAAAATGTAAGAGGTCTTCTTTTTAACCAGCCCACCCCATGCAGTTCACCTGTGCAAGGGCAGTCAAAAGATCTGCTGCTAGAAAATAATTTGAGTGGACTGGTCAAGCTAGCCTTTCAGATATCGCTATACATCTACCTATATTAAATTGGCCAAAAGTTTCATGCTCAACTGCCCTCCGTTGTTTGGAGATATCTGATAGCATTCCTTTCATTACACGAAGGAACAGATTTATTGCTCCGACTTACAAAGTCAGTAGGCGCAGTGGCTTAGTGGTGAGTTTGTCGGACGAGTCCCCGATTTTTCCACTGCGGCAAATCTCACGAGCCTCTGACAATCATCCGAGCTTCTCAACAAGCCGTTTGGACTCGGCATAAAACTGTAGATCCCTTTCATCTGTCCCAGAAATTAAAAACTGTGAGAAGCTAGTTGAAGAAACCTTACAAACCTGTTGAACCAACCATTTATTTATTTATTTTACAAAGCCTTCGAATATAGGAAAGTAAAAGAAGACCTCACCTTAGGTATCGTGAACTTAAATGAAGAGCCCTCTGCCGTTACCAAAGGGCTAACTGGAAGAAATGTTCTTTTCTTGGGATGCAAGTTCACTTCGAACCGTAAGAAGATTTAAAAAGCAATCTCAGTGACAGCTTGTTGACAACTAGGGACTTATTTTTAAGTCAAGAAATGTCGTCGACCTCTAAAATGATTTTTGATCGATCTAAGCTAAAAATTCATTGATATCACTATACGGGTCAGGACCTTCTACCTAGGTTTTCTTTCAAAAACATTTCTACACTCGAATAGAAGTTGCTTCAACTCTCTGCGGCATAGTAAGATATCGCACTTTCCAATATTCCTTACAATCGGTCCGTCACAACAGTCGCAAAGACTATCTGTAAGAGAGTAGAAATTTTCAACGGAAGCGCTGGTTCGATATAAAACAAGGCCGTTCACCATAGGACCCCTTTTTTTTCTAAATATGAAGGCTGAAGCTGCGACCTGAAAGATCTGTTGTGTCAATCGGGAAAAGTGAAATTTAATTTTCCTGATGAAGGCCAATAAGTCGTCAGGAGCAGAGCTCAGTAGATCTGCTGGTGTACGAGTCTCCCTATTAAAGACACTTTTTCTTACTCAATGAAAAGCCGGGCAGTCACAGAAGATCACGTTGTGTTCAGAGGATTCGACATTTTCCAGACAGAATCTACATTCTACATCCGGACAAAGGTTAATTTTCTTAAGGTGGTATCTTAAGCCACAGTGGCCTATGAAGAAGCCCTCTAACTTTCTTATGTTATCCTAACTGAGTCTAAGGATTTTCTTGAAGGAGTAGGGCTTAAGTAATCGCTTGGATTGCTCTAGACCAGGGACATTTTCCCTGTGGTTAAGACGAAGTTGTCGTTCCCATTCACTAATGTCTTAGCACAGTAGCCCATTTAACTCTGCAGTAAGGTTCTGGTACATCGAGGATGCTTTCGGAACTAGCCCTAGCTAACTTGTCCGCAAGTTCGTGGCCAGCAATACCCTGATTACCAGGTACCCAGCCAAGTTTGACCTTGTTGTATTGGAGTCCATTGAATTGGACGCTAAAGCTTGTAAAGCTCTCTGAATGTCGGAGAATATTTGTATGAATGCGCCTTTTACACCTTTCCTGGAAATTTTGTTAGCGCAAATTTCGATAGCACGGATGTCCGCTTAAAAGACCATGGGACACATTCCCATGGATATCGAGATTTTGGTGTTGGGTCCAAAGACACCAGCTGCAACTCCGGAATCCATCTCTGATCCGACGGTGTACCAGACAAAATTTTTAGGGTCCAGAGTTGGAACACCATTGGGCTAACTAGAACGAAATGGCTTCGAAGTGTCTGTCCGGTCTTCTTAGACCCTTGCTGAGCTGCTTCCAGACTATCATCCTTTTGTGTGAATTTTAAGATTTTCTAGGGACCTACAATATCTAGATATAGGGACCTACTTTTTCATGCCGTAAGGTCTGTAGTTTCTTCCAAAAATTCTGTGCGAGAACTCCATAATTTCGCCGGATGGCTGAACTCACTGGCTAAGTTCATGATAGCAGTCGAATCGAGAACTACAAAAAGTTTGGGCATCAGGTCATAACCACCGGCTTGTATAAGTTGAAGCTTCTAGGACCTACAATGAAATGCTGAATGTGAACAGCTGACTTGAAGAGTTTTCAGTTTAAGTTTCGGTTTATTGTCCAACTTTCGGGAGAGGTAGTAAGTAAAGGCCCCTCGTTGGGCGCCACTTGACCGGTTTCGATAGGCTTGGTGAAAAAGCTACCTGAACGATAAAGGAAAGGATTCAGTGACCTGATTTAACTTCTTTTCATGCAAAGGTGTATGGGTACATGCGTAGCTCTTTCCTGATCAATTCCATACAAGTCTTAGGCAATCAAGAACTGAAAATTTAAGCCCACATTTCACACAATATTTACATAGAGTTTATTCAAAAAAGCCTGACAATGACTCCACAAGGCAGACTTAGAAATCCTGAGGGTCCGCGAAATGCTCACACTTTCTATTCGTCGAGGAAACATCTGATAGAGGTGAACTACTTGAACCGGAAACTCACCACACCGTCTACGTAGCCAGTAGGAGCTTGATGGTGTTCATTTATATGTACCGCGAACTACTACTACATGCCATGCATGCGTATCTGCAGATAAGCTACTAATGTTGTCGCGCATTTATTTATTTATTTATTTTTTTTTTTGTGAGGAAGGGGCCTCGGGCTACCATGTTAAACCAAAGCGGGACAGTGGTATGGTAAGTGCTCCATGGTTATTCAGTTTCAGTATCAAAAAAGCTTTGCTCAAGTTAATTTCTCAGTCTATATGCATGTGTTTGTGAGTGGTATATCAAAAATTTATCTGTCCTCTCTCTCTCTCTTGGTATATAGTGTGGAAGAACTGAGAGTGGTGATGTTAGATTCCAGGATCCTATTATCCATTAAATTATTTATTTATTTAATTTCTTAAAGGGTACAAAATAAAATTCGAAAAATTGCTATGATTACCTTGTGAAATCCTTGACGATTCCTTGCTCCTCCTAGTGGACGACATTGATATCCGAATGGTGTGATTTTTCCATCTACCAGATGCCATCTGGTAAGGAGTCTCTATTTTTTTTTCTTTTCGTCTACCGGATGGGGGGTATCTTTTTCAAGGATTTTTTAAGGACTTAAGACTAGTTTTCAGTTTAGCACTGTGGATTTATACAATTTACAATTTCCCTTGATTTTCCTGCGAGGAGAAGCTTTTCACTAAAAATTCACATTTTCACTGGATTTCTTTGTTTGAATACTGGAGCTCGTGTATCCTGCGATAGAAGGAGGAGACGGGACTGGGGTTAAGAAGGAAAGCAAATGCAAAAGGTCAAAAATATACAAAATCTCCATTTGAAATGTACACAGGAAAATTATTAATAACCTCTTCGCATTCCCGATTAGAAGAGACACGGAGATGGAACAAACTGAACGGAACTTCACAAAGCACACACCACAAAACATGCACATAAATGGGAATTTATAAATTCTGTTCGGGCTGGTGGTGGTGGTGGGCGGGGTATGGTATGTTTTCGAAAATTATCCTGGGTGGGCGGGAAGGGGGAGAGTGTGCGTTTTCTTTTCTTTTTTTTCGTAAATCAAAAGATATTCACCACACTTGAGAGGAATTGACGTTTTTGGTTGTTTTTTTCTGCGGTAGCCTTTTGAAAATATTTCGAAGGGAAAATTGTTGTCACAGATTTTGGGGAAAATTCGACAAAAAAATAAATTAATCAAAATTGGGAGCAAAAAACCGAGTTACATACACAGCGGAGTTTTACACAAAACATATAGGGGAGAGATCAACAAAAAGAGAGTGGGAGAGGCGAACACTGGAACAAAATGTCCCCCATCCCGGGAGAGAGACCAGAGACACCCAAAATGAAAGATGTACGGGGGAAAAAAAAGGAAAAAATTCAAATTTTTCGCAAAACTTATTTTTCAACTTAGATTCGCGACACACACTTTTCTGACACAATTTTTGCTACACAAACACACACTTCACCTTGCTAGCATCCGTTTTGGACGTTTTTATCCTTCGTTCACGTCAAAATAGAAAAATTAAAATAAAGAAACCCGTTCTGCTTGAATGTCCTTCGGAGTGCTTTTAGAGTCGTTCTGTTCTTTTAATTGGTTTCAACCAGAACTAAAACTTATAAAACTGTGTGTAAAGGCAAATGAAATAAAGAAGCGACCTGGAGCAGTCAATTTACCGAGCTCTACACACTCGACGACCACGACGACGACGACGGCGACGACGATGATGATGATGAAAATTTTCCTCTTCAGGACGGAAAATGAGTTTCTCTGCCACGCTTTTGTGTGTATATATCTGCGCACGCGATAGTGTGTGTGGTGGATAACGACAAAATAAAGAGGATACCAACTTTCTCCCACCAACAAGCAGGCACAAAAAAAAAGAATCTCTACGCGTGTTTCAATTTCAGCCAAAAAACTGTTCGTTCCTTCGCTATCCGTCCACTGGGTTTCAGGTCGACTGCTATCTCGTTCCCGAATTCGGGGTGGTGAGGAGAGGTAGGTATGTTCGATAACTAAAAATGATTAACTTTTGGTTTCTGGTTCTGGTGATGTTGAAGTACTTCTTGCAGTCACACACACACACTGTTTTCACTTGAGAGGTCAACTGTGGTGCTCACGCATGGGAATTGCCATTCCCACCACGACAGCTTTTCACCACCGAGAAATATCTTCAAACATACTCACCACACCCGACAGTTTCCCACCACGCAAACGGCGACAAAATTTCCCAGTATTTCTCTTTTTCCCAGCTCGTCGGTACCACCACCACCACTTCTTGTGGACAACATGCGTGGTAAGCAGGAACCATTGCGATATTGAAACCATTTTGCATCGCTCCTCCGTCGGAGCGGCCCTTTTCAGTTCTGCGCGCCTTCAAGTGAGTTGCCTTTTTACGTAGCTGTGTAAATACTGTGTGTGTGTGTGTGTGTATGCGTGTCCGGCGCGTGCATATACACATAGATAATGTGTTGATGATAAATTGTAAATAAATGTTTGAGGCTGCTTGACGTCAGAGAGCTTTTCATTGATTTGCCAGCCAAGATAGTGTATGAGATGTGGGCGGCCATTATTTTGCCGTATATGTTGTATTTGGCGTGTGACGTAGGCGCGACTGCTGCAAGAGGGATGTTGTTTTTGCTAGATTTGGTTTATTTGCGAAATTTGTGTTGCTTTTTGTGTCTTTTTTTTGTTGGGGGGGTTCGTGGATACGATAAGGGTAGCGGGTGTTTGCTTTGTGAATGGGTATGGTGATTCACGTGTGCGATGAGTGAGGGTAGTTACAAGAGCTTTTCGGGTCGTCATTTCTGCGTGGGAACAGAAGGTGCATTGCGTGCTGCGGAAGGGCTATTGGTGACACTGTATCGGTATGTAATGTGATATTAAGTAGCTGGCCCGGCTAAAACTAGTGGGAAGGGTATTGCGATGCCTTGAGCGTTGAGAGCTTTAAAACATTATTATCGTCGAGTACATCGGACGATTGGATGTGTACGACCAAGCGAGATGGCTGTGTTTCCCGGGGAAGATATATTATAGAGAAGCAATGCGTAGATTGTTGGCCGGCAGGAAACTGATAACCGAGTGGCGGTGTGTTACGTCTTGAATATCGGAATAGAAGTCGGGGTGGGAGATGTGATGTTCTCCTTTTTTTTTACTTTTTTGTTCCATATGACATATGTGACTAACTTTGTCAGAAACAGCGTACCTACCTAGACGTTCCTGTAGTGTAAGTACCACTAAACGGTAAAAATCGTTACGAAACCAATAAGCGCCACTAAATTGCTCATAAAAGACATATTCTTCATCCCACGGATAATGATTTTTGGTCCAACCTTTGCGTGGAATATTTTAAATTCAAATGTAACTACCTATATGAACCTGGCATGCACTTTGTTGTAGGTAAATAAGGGCTTAATACAGTTCTTATCAAGGAACCAATTACAACTTGAGAGGGACGTTCCTGCCTATAATGCTACTAACGGAACCCCGACTGGTTTGCTAGGCGTTTAATTGCATAAAAATGAAAGATGGTGTATTTTTAAAACAAAAGTATCCTAAAGCAGGCGCAAAATATTTTCATATACATATTTGAAAAAGAAATTTGTAAAGTGCTGCAGAAGAATTTTGCGGACTTACAGTTTTGCCACTCAATTTTACATAAAGAATGGTCCAACGAAAACGCACGATGTTAATTGTAAATAAAACAAAAAGTTTTCAGAGAATTATCTTAATATTTCTATTATGATAGAAAGGATCTATGACAATTATATAAAAATATTAGCTGACCCTGCGAACTTCGTACAGCCTAAAATTGATTAAATTATTAACATCCCTTTTCATAGTTGAACCTTTCTATTGAACGAATGAAACTCCCTTGGAATTAAATTGAGTTCAATGCATAGAAACTTCATAGATTTCCGGGCCAGCTTCTTGATCGTTTTTTTACGCTCCAATGATTGAATCGAGTTGGTCTGGTCAGATTTTCTCATTCAACCAAAGCAGAATGTGGGCAATCGGCAATTCTCGCTTCTGCTATTAGACCGAACACATCTAGAAACGCGACTGTCCAAAAACATTGAGCTTAAAAATAAAGTCCATGACCGTTTTGAGCTTTTGTTTGAAAAATCGGGCGGGGATGTTATGGCGATCGCTCGAAGTTTGCCCAGGAAATAAGAATCGCCGTTCGGATAATTTTTTTTCCACTTCACATTCGATAATGGTGCTAAAGGACATTAAATATCAGTAGTTGCCGACTTGTGAACACGGTGGTTCAGTGGTTACTTGGGCGAGTGGTCAATTTGTAAAAATGATAGTATACGAATAACGAACAGAATTTACCTCCCTTCTTTCTACCAAGCGATATGCGCCGTACGGCCATTACACACATAGGCCCATGTCACTTCACGTATTCTTTAATGCTTGCGATTTGCGCCTAACACCACAAAATTTCATTGAAATCTGTTGAGTAGTTTTAGAGATCTACAGCAGCGCCACCTATCGGGTCTAAGACTATTCTATCTTCCTGGCTGGAATCAAATATGTCCAATTGTCCATCCCCAAAAATTCCATTGAAATTAGTTGAGTGGTTTCGGAGATTGACAGCGCCACCTTTTGGGTGGCCACTAAGACTATCATGAAATTTTCAGGAACAAAATCGACTCTGTGGAAATACCCCAAAATGTACTGAAATTCATGTGTTTATCACGCACCTACAACACACGCATACGTTTTCCGATTTCAACCAAACTTCACAAAAATCATATATATAGACCAATACCAAAGATGTGTGAAAGTTTGGTTAAAATCGGTAAAGGCGTTAAGGCGTGAATCGGCGACAAATGAACACAATTTTAAGGCTCAATTTTTATATATATATAGATATAAAGGAGGTAGATGTCTTTGTAATTGTGAATGGATAGTCCGTCGACCAATATTTCCTTCTCGTCCACGAAGACGTGGCGTTGTTTCAGTTACGTATGTGAATGTAATACACTTAATATTCACGGAAAATGCGACACCAAAAATATCCAAAGATACAAAAAAATTAAATATGAAAATAACGAAACGCAATTAATGCAATACACTTAAATTAGAATACCTACGTGTGGCCGTAGTTAAATAAAACAAACCACTATTGCGTAAATTAAAATTTACTTTTGTGTGAACGATTGAGAACGAATTTGTGAGATGTCAAAATATAAAAGCAAACAAATAAGCTCGATGGCCAAAAAAAATGTATTCAGTGACATACACACGTACGGTAGAATTATATACATAAAGAAGATTTGTATGGGAGGTTCCACGCGTATTTATCAAATCCCGCCCATATTTGCAGCAGCACTTAAAAAATGCACAACAAACCGACGTAACAAATTTTGTGCAAATACCGTTATCAGGAGCAGAAATAATAGATTTTTAATTTGTGGTTTGTATGGGAGGTACCACGCCGCATTGTCCAATTGGACCGAATTGTAAATCTAAACCACCCGGGGCGCAACCCAAACTTTACGGGTTGCGTGATCACGAATACCGTGATTCCCCCCTTTGTACCACAACTGTTCAAAACGATTAAGATAAGGAATTACATACTTTAAAGGTACTATTTTCAAAATTAGGTTCTTTTCCTTTTTCAGATCCAGAGACGTTTTTCTCTTGCAGTCCGCCAAATTATTTACTTTTGTTTTTCACCGCTTTATTTTCTGTCTTTAACACCCTGAAAAATGACACAAAAATAGACCTTAAAGACGATTATAAAACGCCTCGAAAGACGCTCGAAAAAAACGCCCAAAAAAAGAATCCAAAGCTTCGAAAAGTCATCACAAGAAATCCCCCGAAAACTCTTCAAAAAAATAAACTGATCAAATACTTACTGAGAGGGCGTTCCAATTAATGCAGTTCTATAATTTTTTTTTTTAAAACGCCCAAAAAATACAAGCCCGTTAGGGCGATAACAAATCAATACCTATGAGATAAAAAGACGGTGTGCCCTTTGTGGGTTTCATTCAAGTGATGTTTTCCGCTTCTATAGAATTCGTAAACATTGATCTGGCAATGAGCAAGGCCATTGTACATATAAAAAGTAAATGGTACCATCTTTCGCAGTCAGAGAGATTTGGCAACATCAGGGAGCAATCTACACGTACAACATCGCTACCAGATTGACACACTAAATAGAAGGGGACATATCATTCGCCAGTCAGTTGGCGACCTCCTTCTATAAATTTACAACCATTTTTTAAGCTAACGGTAGTCGCCCTTGTGCATAATGTTGGAATCAGTCTTCGAAAGGATCGGCAGCGGCTCTAAGAAACAAATTTGAAGCCAACGAACAAATGTGCAAACACTTTTCACTAAAAATTAAATATGTACCCTTTATTTCGAATTTGACACCATTTCTGATACTGTAACTGTAATCGCTGAAGTGCATTCCCAGCTTTATAAGAAAGTCAAAGAAATTGCAGTAAAATGAGTGATACTGAATATGACTCATAGTAGTACAATCGACCTGTTGGCAGTTGCGTCTGAGTGCTCCAACACCAATGGAGTGTTTTCGAACCCGACAAACAAAATAATGATAGTTACCCATCAAAAAATTTGTTTGACGTTCAAGTTACATTTTAGCATGACCATCATCACTTCAACCACTTTGCAAAGAAGTTCAGTTTGCATTCCTGACGCTGTCTATCTCTGCATTCAGTCTTTCAGCGACACTCATAATCATTTTTAGTGCCCAGGCTAAATTTTTCAAACTCACAATGGCAACATTTTGTGACCTATAGGTAAAAGATATATACATATAATAATTGAAGGCTAAAAATTATTATTTGAAATGCCCTTTAACTTCAGCTTCCTGAGCCTTACACGCTGCGGGTAAATTTTTATCTGATTGCTGTTGTAATCGAGTCATAGCCGGAATACCTACCCCAACCCATTCCCTACCATGTACATCAACCAGATTTGTTGGTATGAAGTCATGGGTGCAGCACAGGTATTTGATTCTAGACACACACCGCTAACAAACCAATGACACTCTGAGTTGTCGTTTTTATTTCATAGCGCTGCAGTCATTTCAGAAAATTGTGTTAGTTAGGCTTTGTTTTGCTTTGGCCCGATTCACCAGGAAAATCATGGTGAATGTTAGTTGGACGTTTTTTAGTTCGTGCAAAATGGGTGCGGGTCGAAACTCTGCTTTGCAAAATTCTGTCCTCTGAGAAATTATACTTTTTTTTAGTTCTGATTTTCAAATTTTAATGCAAAAAGAGTCCGCATATCTTTCTTTTGCGAAAGCTCACAATTGCGAAATTTGTATTGAAAATATAGCCACTGTGAACTAGTTTTCCAATAAGAGGTGTTATTTTGGTATTCAAAGAAAAATGCCATATTTTGAGACAAATGATCGGATGTTTATTTCATAGTAAAGAGGAAGGTATGCCGTTAATAATGAAAGACAACATCAGCCAAATGGCCACCACGAGCACGCATACAGGACCATATCCTTTTCATGAAATTTTTCATAACCAAATCGCAAAGTGGCTGGCCTATGTCCTCGATAGCCTCACGAATTTTATCTTTGAGGTCTTGAATCGACCCTGGGCTGTTGGCGTAGACCTTATCTTTCACGTGGCCCCAAAGGAAGAAGTCGCAAGGTGTTACATAACAAGATCTCGGTGGCCAATTGTGATCACCTCTTCGAGAGATAACACGGTCTGGAAACTTTTCCCGTAAAAGATCAATGGTTTCGTTGCTTCTGTGGCACGTAGCGCCGTCTTTTTGAAAGTTAACGTTGTCCAGATCAATACCATCCAACTCCGACCATAAAAATGGTTTGTGGAATGCCCAATTCCAAAGAACGACGAGGAATGGACAAACCTGGGTTTTTTTCAACACTTTGGGCCACAGCAGCGATATTATCAGCTGTTCTTGAGCGACGTACACGGGTTTTATTCTTCACGTCACTAATTTGTCCCAACAGAATTTTTCCACCAATTTCTGTATTGCGGTCCGACAAGGTGCTTCACGACGACCAATAAATGCTTTAGTTTTGCGAACTGTGACTGCAAGATTTTCACTTTTTGTAGTGAATTTTAATAATTTCAATGCGTTGTTGAAGCATGTATCGTTCCATTTTTAGTAATGGCGTAGTTTCTACTTGTCAAATGTCAAAGAATAAAAGCTTCAAAAGCGACAGGCGATTCATTCACAATAACACCTCTCATTGGAAACCGCTTTATAAGCCCACACAAAAAAAAACATTAGAAATCAATTTCAGATCTAGAAAAAATTAAAATTTAAATGTTAAAAAACAGAAATAAAACTTAAATTAAAAAAAAATTTCATTAAATATGAAAAAAAGAAAAATAAATATATATCGAAAAAACATAAAAACTTAAAAAAAACCCGAAGTTTAATTAAAAAAATAATTATATTAGGTACATTAAGAAAAGGTTAGTTCAAATTAAAAAAAAAACAATTGAAAAAGAAAAATGTTCTCTCCATCTTTGCTTTATAAAAGGTTTGGAAACCTTTTTTATTGTTTGCAGAATTTTGAAATCTGAATTTTGGAATAAAAAAAATGTTGACTCATCCAGAATTTGGACACCAACTCTTGCAAAAATGAGAGACACCCGACAATAAAATTGTTTTTTTTTTTTCGCAATTCGCTCATTCATGTGAATAGTCCTTTTTCCTTTAGAAGTACTGACATGAGGTCTTGCTTTTTTAACTCAATTAGGGATAATATCACCCGTGAATCGTATCCTTAGGGCCTAAGGGTGAATTATTTTCTAGGGTTGAAGTATTACCTGAAGTCCCTTATTTATGTCCTAATTCATAAGTGATCAATAATACCCACCAAACTGACTGAGTAGAGCCCGTTTCCGGTTGAAAATCAGGTGGTTTCCTTGTGAATTTTCTAACACTAACGAATCGGGAATATATCTGTTGCTATACCTTTTATTGTATTTCTATAACTAGCTATAACTGTATGGGGAATTTATAAGCTTTCCATGGTTGATAGGTAGAAAAATGCACAAGCTATATAATTTAGCTATTTAAAATGTTTACGGTCGAATTTAGAAATCATTTTAAATGGCAGCATAGATTAAGACGGTACCTACCCAGTGAATTGAAATTTAATTAACGTCCTATATGTACTTACTTATTACAATGGTATGACTTACTTTAGACTCTAAGCTAGAATTTTAAATATAAAACTGAAATATTGGCAGTTAAAAGAGAATTTGCCTTACCAACAACAAAACAGTAAAGTAGAGTTTAACTATTTTCGAAATTAACAATAGTTTCGACTTTTAATTTGTAGGTACCTACCATCAAAGTAATCGGAACTTTAACTACATCTGACTTTATAACAAAATTGTTACAGTATAACTCAAATGTGTTATAATTCAAAACGGCCAGTTGACTTTTCTTTAGACTGAAGTTTAAACTTAAATAATGGGTTAGACTCGACTTTCTTGGGATCGAAAGTTAGAGTCTCTATTATCTTACAGTCAAAGAGACCCAGTTTATTTCAGTTTTGACTAATGACCTAAATACGAGTCTAAATTTGGTTGTTAGTAAGGCCGAATAAGTTTATAAATCTGTCTTTGTTAGTTAGTTTAGTTGAAACAAGTCGTTGAGTGGTGCAGGCACAAAATGTAGTAGAAAGTAAACATTTTATAACATTGTGGAATAGATGCGTTTTGATTTAAGGAACTCATCATTGTAAACGACATGTGATGTACTCACTACTCTACTCAGTCCTCGGCGAAAATAAACTCTCAAGAATAGAATCGAACTTCCTAAAAACCCATACACAAATTATTATTTTCTGCGAAGCAGACAAAAACTGCAATGACCGACTTGCATGTTTATAGCCCTCTTCGTTTTTGTGGTTTGAAATGACCCACAAAAACCGACACCTGCCTTCTGGAATGGCCTGGCCTGATGGAATCTATCGGCAGGTAGGTGCCCCATGATCTGGCTCATCATCTTTGGCTTGTACCTAAAACAATGAAGAAGACGACCTTCTTAGCGAGCCGTCGAGCATCTAGCACCCAAAAAAGCGGTCTTACTATTACAACGAACGCTTGTTGTCCAAGCATGATAGTTCCCTCTATGAAAATAAATGAGAAGAGATTAAACAAAGGAATGGGATTTGGGAAGGAGGATAGGGCATTTTACGAGCTGTAGACGCCAACTTGGAGGTGCCTACTTCAAAGAGTTGTCGTCAAAGAAGGTACAGGAGTGTGCTTGCATTCGTTTTATCTTCGATAGACAAGTTCAGCTTACCTAATTCTTTTGTCTTTAATTTTGTTCCTTCTCATCGCCCCGATGACGTTTAACATTTTAGCAAAAATCCAAACCGCTTTTTGGACATCATTACAACGCAGATAATTGAATGTCAAGAAGTTGAGAAGTTGTTTTATTTCTCCTTCGTCTCTCAGGTGTATCTTCGACTATCAGCGAGCAATTTTCTTTGTCCAACATTATTCAGGTAGGTAAAGAAATGTGTGCCCAGATGCTTTCAACTCCTGTGCAAAAGTCCCTTTTGACACAATATCTTCCGGATTATTTTGCAGATCTACAGTCGGTGGTGCACAGAAGACCTAATTGTTATGGAAGACAATTTCTGCACTTGACAACAGCGAAGACGTCTCTTTTTCAAACCACAAGTCAAATTTGATCTCGTTTCTTAGGAAATACTTTCAGTTGCCTACAACAAGAACAAGCAGTCCTAGCACGCACTTTTGGGCCCCGTTGAAGCGTTGTAAATTCGGCTTTACCGAGAGAAATATTAAAAAGAAAATGCTTCTAGGTCTGTTTCCTTTCACAGCAATATTCCAAGAATTCGCACTGAGTCACCACCAAATAGTCAAAGAACTCACCCCGGAAAATGTACCAGAACGAGCACCTGTCAATGTCAGCCACTTTGTACTCCCCTACGCGCATGTCTCTCTCAATCCAAATCGAAATTGTAATTTTCCAAAAAAACAGAAAATAATCACCCATCCACCCTGCACCACCCACTCGAAGCGATTTCGCCAACCATCCCCATATTCTGATAACACGAAGACTGACATCCCTTTTCCTCCACCACGCCTATACCCATCTCGCATTCTTTTCCACTCTCTGACGCTCTCAGGTCTTCTCGATTTCTGTGCAGGGTGGTGGTTCCAAGGTGTACCCATCTTTGGGGCGAAATCCTACTCAATGATGCTTCCACTCCATCATCCATCCGCCCAACCGCATTCCGCTCATCCAGAGAAAAAACCCATCTTAAAATATTCATGAACGGTTTTTCATCTCTCTCGAGCTGTAGCAGCGCCGAGTAAACGATAACACTTCGACTTTTCAACACTTCGTGAGATCCGCCTTGTGAAATAAATTTTTCATTAAATCCAAAAAAAAAACACACGCAGCAAATAAATACAACAAACGTCCTTTTAGGACAACTTATCGGAAACATATCATTATCCTTAAGAATTTATTGTTAATTGTGATAGCGAAGAGCGAGTTTGGGGGAAAATACCAACAAACGGAATTCAATTTTCGAGTGCAAAGAAAAACCGACTTTGAATCGGTGTGCAATATAACAAAATCGTCGTCCTTTACGGTGTAGAGTGCAGTAGCCAAGAGGAATGTAGTTAAAGGACACTTGAAACTTAAACATATCAAAATACATATCATTAGTGTTAAGCATTTTAATTATAAGCAAATCTGTAGTTGTATACATATCAAGATAGTGTCCTTTAATTGTTGCAATTCATCGGAGATATACCTACGAGTGCATTAATCCTTGCGGCATTGTTACATAAACAAAAACGCAAAAGCTTCAATCCGATAAATTGTTGTTTTTGTGACATTTACTGTGGAAAAAAACGGATATTTTCCAATAAAACCGAGTGTGTGAGCGCCTATAAGCGCGAGCGAGACAGTGATACAGCGAAAGCGAGAAGCGCAATTGTTAATCCTTGACGTCTAGCAGTGTTTGACATTTAAGTGGGCGCCTTTAAGAGAGCGCGCGACTCTCTTTTTAATCAATCCTCAATCGCAGTGTAAATACGAAGAGTGCAAAATAAATAAACCCTTCGTCCTTTTCGTCGGTTTTTTTTCTCGTTTCTTTTTTGTGCGATAACTTTGAGGGTATAGTCGGTGTAATAACACTTCTTCCTTGTATGACATCATATAGCGGGACAATTAAGTGAACTACCCTGCAAAGCACGCGTTACTGCGGAGAAGCAGAAGCACACACTCATCATCATCACAGGTGTGGCGATTTTCTTTTCCTTCGCACACAACAGCTCTACACCGTATAATCACAGTGTCCCTTGACCAGCTATCCTCATCTACAATCTCTCACCATCGCCACCCCAAAGGGGGCCCAGTAGTTCGCCCCTGCAGCGAGCGTCGGCGTGTATATGAGTAATAGCGTTTCTTGTCCGGTGCGCGAACAGTGAGAGAAACTGAGACTATGCGTGCGTGTATATTAAACAGGAACCAGCAATAAATTCACAAAAAGCAACTCGGAGATTTTTCATTTTGATTAAGAAAGAAAAAAAAAAAACTAAGGAACCATCAGAAGGATAATTACACACACATACTCCAACTTCCATGTGCATGCGATGAAACACTGAACGAGAACAATTCGAACGACCGAGCAAGGAAGAAAGAGACAACAGTGAAGGGCTCGTAATTAAATGCTTTTGCCGCACATTTCACATTCGTTTTATTTATCATCCTTGGACCCATCGTCCTTGGGCCCTACCCGTACGATTGTGTTTTGTGAATTGGCGATGGTGAGAAGGTAAACAGGGAAAAGAAAAACTTTCTGCACTGCATAGGTGTACAAAGGGCGACCAAAGGAATAGTGGTTTTTTGTGTTGTTTTTTTTTTCGTCGCACCACCATTCCCATTCTCGAGGCGGATTCAAGCCAATCGAAAGGATAAAGTTGAAGGGTAAGTGCGTACAAGTGTGGTAACTTTCCCATGACAATATTTCCTTTTTGCCCTTTTTTCTTGGTACTTTCCACTGAAGTGGGGTAGATAACTTTTTATTTCAGGATAAGGATAAAGGGGATAATCACTTTTTTTTTATAAATTATATTCCACTCTATTCTTTGGAGATTATTGAGGAGAAGTTTTGTTGAAATTGTTGTTGAAGTGGATAATCTGATTTGTGGCTATGTAGTCAGCTCAGAAAAGTTGCTGGATTGTAGGAGGTATCTAGCTTCAATTCAGATGGAAAGTGAGCATGGTGGTTGGGAAATAGTAACGCAGTACGATGTGTGGCTATGGGAGGTTTGGGCTTCGGGCACAGCAAGTAAGGCATTGGGTAGTCAATTGACTTGCATTCAGATCTTTTAGTCTTTAAAATTGGAGGAACTACAACTACACAGTTACTTAGTGGAAGTCGTACAGGTGTTTCCAAGATATCGTCAATTTCGAGGAGCTTGTAAACGTAGGAGTTCATCTCCGATTAGGTGTATATTCGCGGGCCTTTTAAGCGAAAGCCTTTGCTCCATTGACTATGTAGGTAGGGAAATAGAGGTGAAGATAGAAAGGTGCCGGTTTTTGAAATTTTTCTTAACTTAGGCTTGTCTTCAAGCAGGCTAACTAAAAATGCAGAACCTGGGTGGTGGATAAAGGCATTAGAAAACAAGGAATAGGTACCGGAAGTTCGATAACAGAGCAGAACTGAACTGAAACTAAGGAGGACAATACTTCTGGAACGAGTAGAAACAACGAATGCAAAAAGCATTTAAAAAACATAATTAGGCAGTTAAAAAGAAAATCTTGGAAGCCATTCTTTAACAGGAAGCTGAAACGACTGAGGCCTTACGATTGAGAAAGATACTCTCAAAAAGAGGCCAGCGCTCCTAGTTACTTATTTAAGGCAGCTCGTTGGCTCCTGGGCTGAAAATAGTCATAAAGCGTTGGAGGCGCTTGGGTGTCCATTTTACGGGTAACACTAGAGTCAAGTAAACTCATCATTAAACGATGAAACAAAAGACAGCAGGGTGACAAACTGGAGGAAAGTAAGTTGGGCCACTTGGTCATTCAAACCATACAAATACTCGGGCCAAGATGGCAGATGGCAATTCAAAGAATTGGGGAACTTTTTAAGCATTGTCTTAAAACAGGGTAGGGGGAAACGAGGCTAAAAGTAAACGGGGTAAGTTGTTAAAAATGTTAGGGTTCATGTTAAAATTAAGAAGCGAGTGCGAGAGAAAAATGTCGTCCCTCTCCAAAGCGGAAAACGTGCCTAATTAAGTTTTGGATACATCGTCAGTTGGACCCGTAATGTGTGAGTTTCGGAAAATTTGCTGGTTGGTACCTTTTTTTTTTGTATACCTAATTGGTATTGATTTTCACAAACAGAGGCGTTTGTTTTGTAGCTATGCGTTTATTTTTTGGTGAATGCGCCTTGTGCGAATTACGGTCTTAATTTTTGTGTAAAATTTCATGGCGGGCCTAGTTGTAACAAGGAGTGCAGAATTCATCATTTGTCACAGAGGATGCTAGGTTTTACTGGAGTAAGTTGCAAAAAGCAGAAGAGTAAGAAAATCAGCTGTTTTTATCGATACTCCAGTGCAACGCCCCTTTCTGGAGGAAGAAATTAAAAGGATAGCCAGATAGGTCGCCATGACCCTAAAGCAGAGAAAAAGATGTTAGAATTTTTGGTGAGCTTTTTCAGCAAGTGGATCGCGACTTTGTTCTTTTTATGAGGTTTTTACATCTGAGCTGACTTTATTGGACTTTTTTTTGTGAATTTTGTAGCTTACATATTGCTGTTTGTTTCTAAAGTAGGTTTGGCTCAATCTTATGAAAAATTGAAGTAGCAGCATCGAAAATGTTGTTATACGAGTATACCTAACCTAGCCCCACTCCCCCTTTATACCATTAGTTTTAGTTTTAGTTTTAGTTTTATTATTTTATTCATCAAATGAGAACATTCACTGCTCTCGCTAGATTACTTAATACAAAATTATAATACTTATAAACTACCACCAAAGCCTAACGTTAAAATTAATTTATTCTTAAATGAGTCCCTGCTAAGATCAAACTCAAACAAGCTACTATAATTATTAGATTCTCTTAGGCATCTGGTAATTGGTTCATTACAACCATAGTTAACTCTATGATAAGGAACATAAAATAAAAATCGATTTCTAAGCATTCTAGAAGGAGCATAAAAACCAATTAATGATAACAGAAAAGGGCAGTCGATATGGTTGTTTATCAAGTCCCGAATGAACATAATTGAAAAATATTGCCTACGCTTGAAAAGAGGTAAGATACCAAATAATTTGCATCTAGTCTCATATGATGGCATTTCGATATTCCACCTTAATCTACGAACAGCAACTCTAGTAAAACGTTTTTGGATCTTCTCAATTCTACTGGAATGTACTTCATAAAATGGATTCCATACTATACTACAGTATTCAAGATTAGACCTGACAAAAGCAAAGAATAGACATTTAAGAGTAAGCGGATCATGAAAATCTTTAGAGTTCCGTAATATAAAACCCAGCATAGAATTACTCTTCGAAACCAGGAAGTCAATATGCTTACAGAAATCGAGTTTTTTGTCAAATATAACTCCTAGGTCTTTTTTAGAAGAGATAATAGACAGTGGGATATTATCGATCATGTACGTATATGATACTGGAGAGAGGTTACGACAAAATGACATGCTTTGGCATTTAGAGACATTAAGGCGAAGGCCATTATTATGACACCACAAAAAAAGTCTTTTAAGATCTTCCTGTAAAAGGATGCAGTCCTCTTCAGACTGAATATGTCGGAATACTTTAAGATCATCAGCAAACATCAGACACTGAGAATTCAAAAACAGATCGGGTATGTCGTTAATAAATAGAAGAAAAAATAAAGGGCCCAAGTGACTACCCTGAGGCACTCCGGAGGTGACATAAACTGGTGATGAAAGCACATCTTTTATACGAACATACTGAATACGATCTGTGAGATAGGAGCGAATCCACTCTAGAAAGTTGGAATGAAATCCAAATCTTTTAAGTTTGGAAATTAAAGCACGGTGATTAACGCTGTCAAAAGCTTTGGCAAAGTCAGTATAAACTACATCACATTGTAATCCTTTTTCAAGGTTATTCATTACCGTGTTACAAAAGATTGCGAGATTTGTAGAAGTAGATCTACCAGCCACAAATCCATGCTGAAAATGCGAGATTACTCCCTTTACGAGGGGTGTAAGTTTCTCATAAATAATTTTTTCAAATAGTTTGGGTATAGGTGCTATTTTACAAATTGGACGATAATTGGTAATATCGTGTTTGGATCCAGATTTAAAAATTGGAGTTATGAACGAGTTCTTCCAAACTTCCAGAAAATTTCCTGTCTGCAGGGACAAGTTAAACATTAAACAAAGAGGCACGGAAAACGCATAAGAACACTTTTGAAGTAAAATTGGCGGGATGCCATCGAAACCAGGATTTGCATCTAATTTTAACAAGGAAAGAGCATTTTGAACTTCTGAAATTGAACACTCTAAGCTACCAACATTTAAAGAATTACAAAACATTGAGGTTTCACATGAGACACTAGGCGGGGAAGTACTACTTGAATATACGGATTGAAAGTTGTTTGCGAACATATTACAAATAGTCATAAGGTCGGACGAGGATATATTATTATGGCGCATACAGTTAGGGATACCATTAGATTGTTTTTTACTGTTGATGAAGCTCCAAAAACGGTTACTATTAGTCTTTAAATTAGATTCAACAGAAAGAATGTACTGACCATAAAGGAATTTATTAAGAACATCAAATTCCTTTTGAAGCCTTCGATAAACTAACAAAAGTTCTGGATCATTATTTCTTTTCCTGAATAGCTTATAGGTCTTATTTTTTCTATTATTTAAGTTCACGATCCTTTTATTGAACCAAATAGGATTAGTGCCCGATACAATCCTTACTCTAGGTGTAAACATATCGATTGCCACTTTAACTATTTCTACAAATAAATTAAAAGAATTGTTAAGATCTCTATAATTAATAACATTAACCCAATTTATTCCTTCCAGATAGTTGGAAATATTGTTGAAGTTTGCTTTAGCATAGTTATACTTATAATTGGTGACACAAGGACTGGGTCGAAAATATTCGTAAAACTCAAATTGTAGTGATAAGGCTACATGGAAAATAGAATTAGGAAAAAGTGGAAGCATAGCATTATTGAAATTAAAATAAAGATCAGAATCTACAAAGACTAAATCCAAAACATTATTGAACTCATTGGCATAATGATTAATCTGACGAAGATCGAATTGAGCGAGCGTATCAACAACTTCGCGTTCATAGTCAAAGTTAACGTTAAAAGGAAAAAGTCTACATTCATCATTATCAAACGACCACGACAAATTGGGTAAATTAAAGTCACCTAGTAGGATGACATGCTGTTGGTCATCCAAATTATTTAAAATTAAGGAACAATTATGTACATGAGCTTTATACAATAAATAAGAACTCCTTGGTGGTATATAACTAGCAATTACAATAACTTCAGTTCCAGGATTACATTTAATTTTAACTGCAACTTGGTCCACATCGAGAGTTGTTGGAGGAATGGGAACTTCTTCACTGTGTAATGATTTCCGTACAGAAATCAAAACTCCTCCCCCCCGTTCACAGTCGGTAAGAACGGAACAACGGTTTTTCCGGTACACTTCGTACTGCTCTTTGTTAAATAACTCCTCGTTATGATGGTCTGTAGTGAGCCAAGTCTCGGTAAAAACAATTACATCATATTGCTCAGATGATGAGAACAGCAAGACATCACGCATTTTTGTTCTAAGGCCACCAGTATTTTGGTAGTAAAGGTTGAAGTTAAATGGAGAAACGTTGTTGGGCCTTAGTTTTTTGACTGAGGCTTCTTAATACTAGGCCTGCTCACAAATTCTTTAACAAGCATATCTTTTGGCCAAAAGTTTGGATTAACTAGTAATTTCCCAGTTGGTTTAGGCGATAAAAGTTTAAAAGACGATGACAAACGACCTGGCAAGTTATCCGCTGTCAGGCTGTGGCACTTTATGTTCTTGGTATCGATGCCTTTGCTAGCAATATAGTTTAGAATATCACTACTCTTAGTACCATACTCCAGTCGAGACAAAAATACTGCAAAAGGTGGTGCTACCGTTTTAAGAGAGCAGTTTTTAATATGATCATCACTTAATCGTTGTTCATCACTCGTTCGATTGTTATTATAGGATGAAGTAGATGGTCCGGACGGTAATAAAGTAGGAGATTCAGCTACTGAAATTTCAACAGAAGGAACAACAACTGGTGAGGTTGCGTTCGACCGTAGTAACCTTTTTGGCTGAAGTGGCTGAATCTCTGTAATGGGTACCACTGAAAGATCACTGCTCAGTTGCTGAAGATTGATATTCCTATCAATAACGTTGGTTTCATTACTCTTTTCCTTCGGCAAAAGTTGTTGATGTTGACATAGTGGGCTCAGTAGGTTTATCATGAGGTCGTTGGAATTAGGAAGTTGCTGCTGCAACTCATTATTGATAGTTATGAAGCTCTGCTGCATACTCTGTGCATTTGCAGAATCAAAATCAAAAATTTGCTGAATGTCGGAGAACAATGTTTCAATAATTTTCATATGCTTTTGCAATTTTACAATTTTCCAGTGAAGGACATCAGGCTGTATGCTACGATGTTTCACACAATAAAAACATAGACCGGGAGTACTTATGATTTTATCCACGTCCTTCCCTTTTAATCCTATGCATTTAGCATGAGCTGTGTCCAAACAGATTCCGCACGACACGCTTATATCGTTCGTGTTTTTCATACACACATAACATGAAGAGTTAGTCATGATGCAGACAGAAAAAGAAAATAATTAAAATGAATTTTAACTAAAGCTGGCAACTCCACAAAATACTGGGACAGCAACAAAAAATGCTCGTTAGATAAAGTTGGTTGGTGAAAACGATGAGACGTGGTTCGTGTAGAGGATAATGAAGATAAAAGTATGGTGAGTATCAATCTTGCAATAGCGGCAGAGCATACACCAAAGTTGAACTTACACAAAGGAAAGAGAGATATCCAGGTATCCAAGTGTTAGAAAAAGATGCAATCAATATGATCACTCAAGTGCAATCGTGTCGCTGTAGCAGTTTCCCACATGAAACGAGAACCGTAAGAAATAATCAGTGTAGGCCTCCAAAATTGCTACATAGGCAGAACATCCACTAATAATTGAACTCACCGGGATAAACGAGTCCGATAGCTTTAAAACGAATGTGATAAAGCGGGATGGATTTAATAAATATCACTCACTTAAGCACTCAGTAAGAAATTAAAAGAAAGAACAGAGAGAAAAAAAAATAGTTCTTTTATATTTTTTTATTTTATCTTTTTTACAAAAAAGAAACTTAAGAGCAACTCGCGAATAATTTCAAACCATGAAATGAATTGACTAGGTTAAAACGCAACACAAGTTGTAGTATATTACGATGGTTTTTAAAGATAAATACTTTAATAAACTTTAGCTAATAACTCTTCAATGCAACGATTCAAGTGCTCACGATTGCAATGGGGTATAAAGTATAATTAAATGGTTGTAGGTCAAAGTGGTTTTATTATGCCCAAAACAAGGTCATATGATGGCGAAAGACTATAGACTTATAACCCACTATTCATTTACCTTAAAGACCCTTGAAAAAATCACAGATGCTAATGCTAGAAGCTGCTCTATATGAAGTCGTAGGACTAATAGAAAAAAGCTTATACTACAAAGACTGCATTTCTAGATGTATAGGGAGCATTCAACAATGTAAGTCGGAGGTCCATTAAGAACGCTATGCAAAGAGCTAGAAAACAAGGAGCTGGGAATTACCAACTGCCAGTGTGACCAATTCCAATCCCAAATCGTGCTATCAGCCGTCTTGGCGATGCCAATTAGCCGCCTCGGAGTTGCGATTTGACCCCTTTGGACTTTTTTTGTTGTGAGGAACCGTGAAGGACCGATATTATGCCATCAATCCGGAAACGATTCAAGCACTTAAGGCCAATATCATCCAAGCAATCCGTGAGCTACAGCCCGTAACCATCAACAAGGTTTTGGAAAATTCGAGTGACAGAATGCGCTTCTGCGAAGCCAGCTGAGGCAGTCACTTGAACGACGTTGTATTCCATAATTAAAGGAAATGTTTGCTTTTACTCATAAAGCCATTATACATATAAAAATGTATACTTTTGTTAATTTTATTGCATTTTCAAAAAGAAACTTGTATTTGACCCACCCTGTATATGAGAGCTGTGCCGTAGTAGACGTTAAAGCGACCACAAAAACTTGTATCTTACATTCTTATTTCTAATAGCGATTACAAGTGTAACCCTGTATATGGTTTATCAGGAAGGGAAATCTTCATTGATCAGAAAAAAAATTGCAATGCCAACAACTTTCGTTGGTTAAAATGAACGCAAATATCAAAATATTTGATTTAAAAATGAAAATCCTGCTCAAAGGTCCGAGTATTATTGTAAAACTGCACTCCAACTTAAAGGGCGCTCAGTGCAAATTAAAATTGGTTCACTCAAGCATTCTATCCTTTTGCAAACTCAAACTGCGAAAACCAGCAGCGACGACAATACACACCCTTGCGGAACCCCACAGTGGACATTTTTATCTTTAAGTTCTTTTAATATTGAAAAACCTTTTCAATCATTCAAAATGCCAAAAATCCACCTGTAATAATTAACAACAAAAACTCAAATCATTTATCTCCCTGTTCAATAAATATTCAACCGGAATCCAATCTAGAAAAGACAAACAATTGGAAATGTATTAAACAGTCAGCAGGTCAGCCTAATCTGGGCCATTCGGCACTCGAAAATTTATGAAAACCTACATTTCACTCTCTCCCAGTGAAGCGCTGAACTTTGTATATGAATAAATTGCTAAAAAAATAAACTTGTATAAAACTTCAACATTTTTGCGAGTGCACTTAAATATTTAATTTCAATTGTTGGCAATCAAAGGACTCACCCCGCCAACAGTAAAAAAAACTAATAAAAGAAGGACAACGTGTAGACTCTGTTTGGATATCATTTTAATAAAATTAAAACAAACACTAAAGCACCACACAACTACTAACAAAAAAAATTTAAAAAAAAAAACCAGTCCTTTGAATTGGGCGGCTAAAATTAATGCATTCGCATTGTCTGCCTGTGTTAATTTGACAGGACGTTGGCTGAGGCTGATGGATGACATAATTCCTGCCGCAGATGCAAAATTCCGCCACCACCACCGCCATTATAAGAACAAGGCTCCGACCCGATGGGGATGGTAGTGGCACGAAACTCACTGAAGCGGCACGCATATTGCGGTGTTTTCCATTATGAAAATTGGCCAATTTAAGTGATAATTTTAATGGTCGACTGGATATTAATGCAGAAGATTAATATATTTTTAATCGGCCGAAATATCCATTAAGCGCACACGTTCGGGGGGGCGGCGGTGACAATGGGAGATGCCACTACTCGCATATGCGATGCCGAGGATATCGCCTGTGTGCATGCAAATTTGCACGCAGACAGTAAATCTCTATGGATGACTTTTTATTGATTGATTGGAATCCAGCATCGCAGTTCGCAGTCAAGGTGGACTTTTGATTAAAATTGGCAGCTCACAGTGGAGCATTCGCAATGTGTGGACTCTGATGAAGATGATGCATGACATGCGACTAAGTGCGAAGTGATGTATGGCGCGGCGTATGAGAGGGCATATTATGTCATGGCTGATGCTAGAAGTGAGTAGATTTATAGTTACCAATTAAGTTATTAAAAATAAAATAGAACTGAATTCACAGTGCGTACGAAAGGGCAATAAGAACTGTGTGTAGTTAGTAAAATGAATGAAAGCTCAGAGATGGAGTGCTCGGATATGGAAATTAAAAAGTTGCCAGAATGAGGGCGAATAACGCTTATAAAGCGATAAGCGGGAGGTGATGGTGAGGCGAATGAATGAGGGCACGAGCCATGTGTATAGTCTGAGCTAAATGTTGGGAATGGTGACTATGACTCTGACTATGCTGGATGTCTAGTACAGCGACCGTAGTTTGGGCAGATCGTCAGTGTCAACGAAGGGGCTTTCTTCTATTACGAGCCAGTTTGATAAACTAAATCAATGGTGTCGTCATCGGATCCTAATACCGAAACTATTATCCCTGCGAGATATTTGTAATCCCATTTAGTATCCGGAAATTTCCCATATAAAATTACGCATTGTGAACTACAACAAAGTATTAAGTAACAATGCTTCAAATGATTATTAGTAAGGCCCCTGGGTATAAGAGGCGCGACGATATTGTTTCCGCACGACCGACAGTTGTGACTTCGAGCAAAAAAAACTCGAGCAAATAACACCCAAAGATTGATGTGGTCCATTGATAGAATTGATAGAAAATGTCAGAAAAGTGACGTAAAACTCATCATAGGTGATGCTTTTGAAAAAATAGGAAAAAATGGAAGGGTTGGGGCTAAAATTCTTCAAGGGTCACAATTCTTTAAAAAAAACTCTGTTGTCAAAAGCGCATATTTTTTAAGATTTTCCAAACCCTTTTTTTATTGGTTACTGAATTTTGTAGGCAGATTTGTATTAAAGTGAAACCTTTTTTCCATCGCCTCGAATTTTGCTGTCCATCAATCGCATGTCGCATTACAGCCGGCAGCGGAGTGGGAATAAAGTGAAAGGCGCTCATAGCTCGCATCAGCTGACCGTCATTTGCATTCTCACTTATTCGTACAAGTACACCGTGGTATTTGTGTGTTTTGATCAGTGTATTAATATAAATGGTCTTATGACATTTACAACGATGAATTAATTTTGTGCCGTAAGAGACAGAATGCTGAGAGAGTTCGTTGTTATAGGGAAAGGAAAAGGTTCTTGGTGAGTTAGTTTAATTTTTATAGTGAGTTTAGCACAATTATTAGAACTTTCTGCCGGTTTATTTTATTGTTTATGCACTAACTAGCAGTTCGTCCGCGTGGGACTCTATTAAAATGTACATTTTTAGAAAAATTGTTACTTAAATAGTGTTTATTCTTAAAGGATTTCTTTATAGACAATGTTTCTTGTTTTTTTATTGGGCGGCAGTAACATTACCAGACTTGAAGGTGAACTTACACGAGAGCAAGCTACGTAAAACTGACAGTGCGTAAAGCAATCTTCCCTTAAGTCTATACCAGCGTATTTCAAAGATTGGCCCTGAGACTTATTGATCGCCATGGCGAGGCACACTTTAAGGGGAAATTGTAATATCTTAAAGTTAGAGGGGAGAGGTCATTAGTTATCAGGGGAATGCGCGGCACGAATACTTTTTCCCCTTCAGCCCCGGTCAATATAATAGCTTCGATTAAATTTGTATGCAAAGCTTTGATTTGCAGTCTAGTGCCATTACATAGTTTTGGTGGTTTTAGGTTCCGAAGGAGCATTACGGTTGTGCCCTTCCGAAGAGTTAGCCTATGTCTATGGTATGAAATACCCGATGGTTTCAGGGAATTTAAATACTCTACCGGATAGTTAACGGCTTTATCAACACATTCTCACTCAGACTTCACCAATACAGCCAACACCAAACGCACAGCTCACAACAAATAGTCATGTACGCACACATGGGTTGCTATGGACGTAGAGTAGACTGCACTGCCATTATTATTAATTTCAGTCATACACACTCGCATGCCCGTCGCATACAACCCAATGTCAAAAACCGATACGGAATGGAATATGGAACGGCAAGTCGTAACAATATTAAGAACGATTGTAAAGAATAACTGAACGCTCTGTGGCTGTGGGTATGTATATGTGTATCCATCTGTTATGCTTTCCATGGGTACGATATACTCAACCCACTCACCCCCAAGCAGAGCTGGCAATCGAGAAATCAATTTAAGTTTCTTGCTGATCAAATAGATCTGTCTTCAATTTCTTCTAGCTCTGCCTCTGGAAGGAGCAGAAAGATAAAAATGATGGCTTAGAATACTCGGGGAAGTATTGACTAAAGAGCATTTTAAGGATTTTTGGATTGGCCAAGCCTTATATATGTAATAGCAGGTTGAGTGAAGTAATTCAATTCAATTCAATTCAATTTGATTTTATTTGGCAAGGTACAAATAAGAACAAAAGTCTTTTATAGTACTAGAAAGCTCACTAGAATATGCACATATTAAATTAATTTTGGAAAATAAGGAGCACAATTAAGTGAATGTTTAAATTAAATTTATAGTTTAAATTAAATCTAAAATTAAATTAAAAGATATTGTTGACACAGAGGAAGGAATCAAATAGATGGAAAAGTGGGAAATGAAGGGGAAAAGAGAAAAACCGAAAAGAAGGATGAAATAAAAAGAAAACTATAACAATAGATTACAATGACGAGAAGTGTGCAAATAAAGCACTTTTAAATTGCTTGGCACCTATTTCTTGTTTGATGGTTATGGGTAGTGAATTCCACAGTCTGGACACATGAACAAAAAAGAGGCGAGACGAATTCAAATATTTAGAGCTAGGCGTAATAAGATTAAAAGTTCTTGGCGACTGAACAAATTTAAATTTTTCAAATAAATACGGGGGTGATCGATCATGAATTAATTTATGTAAAAGTACGCAGCATCTAATTTTCCAAAAATTTACAAATGAACATCCAAGGACATGTATATGGTAATGAGATATATGGTCGTACCTTGTAACTCCAAAGGCATAACGAACCATATCGTTAAAAGCTACAAGTAATTTGTGTTGTGAAACGGAATCTAGTTTACAATAGATAACTGTAGCGTAATCAAAGATCGGCAAAAGAAGGGATTTTATCAACCTAAGTTTGGTGTTAAAAGGTGTAAAACTAGATAACAGCCACAGCTTTCGTAATCCACCATAAACACGCGCTATAATATAGTTGACATGATCAGTGGCGGAAAGGGACCGATTTAATTTATATCCAAGACTTACAACGGTGTCAGATAAGGTAAGCCTCGTGCTATTGAGGAAAATGGCCGGCAATTCTTCAACATTATATAGTTTTTTTGAGATCAGGATTAACTGACTCTTCTTTGGATTTAAAATCAATCCATTATCTACAGACCATTTCGCAATGGATGACAAGTCTGAATTAAATCTGGCCACAAGGTCTTCCACCAACCCAGACGGTCGAGAGAGGTATATCTGCGCATCATCAGCATACAAATGTACAGATGTATTTCGGCACACTTGTGGTAAATCATTAATAAAAAGGCAGAAAAGGATTGGACCGAAAACTGAACCTTGGGGAACTCCACAGAGTAATTTTTTTGGTTGGGAATATTTTAGATTAGCAATTACCCTTTGAACACGATTAGTAAGATAGTTCCTAATCAGACACACCGAGGAAGCACTCAAACCAAAGTAAAGTTTTAATTTTGTGCAAAGAACCTCATGACTGACCATATCGAAGGCCTTCGAGAAGTCCAATAAGCAAAGCAAAGAAAGATTTTCCTTATCATATTGTATTCTAATATCGTCAAGCACTTTGATCATAGCTGTAGAACAGCTATGGCTGGGACGGAAACCAGATTGTACTGGCGATAATAAGTTAAAACGGTCGAGATGGTTGGAAATCTGTTTCGCAAGAAGTTTTAAGGTTAAATAAAAAAGTTTGCATCCTCTTTTTCAACCTTTATAACTCGAATTTTTAAAAAAAGGCGAAATAGGTGTTCGTTGATTTTTTATTTTCTATAAACTTACAAATTTTCAAGTTTATACGATTAACGTATCGTGAGTAACAGAAAAACCTCTCTAAAAAGGGCAGGAAGGGTCGTATCGGAAAATCCCTTCTTAGTGATCGTCTACACAGCTAGTGGAACATATCCTGAAATTTTTATGGCCTGTACGATGTCTGTCAACTCAATTACTACTACTACTCTTTTATGTACAAGGTGGCGCAAAAATAACCTTCCGATGTTTTTTGGCTGTAATTTAAAAAAAATTAAAAACTTTGATTCTTCTTGTGGATTATTTTTATTTGGTCTTTTAATTTTTTTTACATCAAGTCGAGAATATGATGTCATGTAAATGGCCGCCGCCACAGTTGATTGTCATTTGAGCCCTTTTTATGGCATTTTCCATCACTTTGGCCAAAACTTCCGGCGATAGGTCCTCACATTCTTGACGGATATTGTCTTTAAGAGCTGCAAGAGTCTGAGGCTTGTTGACATAAACCCGCGACTTCAAAAAGACCCACAAAAAGAAGTCTGGAGCGGTCAAATCAGGCGATCTTGCTGGCCAGTGCAAATCGCCAAAACGGGAGATTAGGCGCCCGGGAAATGCACCCTTCAGCATATCGGTTGTGGCACGTGCAGTGTGTGCCGTTGCACCGTCCTGTTGGAACCACATGTTTGCCAATCCCAATTCATCAAGTTGCGGCAAAAATAACTCGTTGATCATTGCTCTGTAGCGCTCACCATTCACAGTAACCGTTTGGCCCGCGACGTCTTCGAAGAAAAAAGGTCCGATGACTCCTCCAGCGAAAACAGCACACCATACAGTGACTTTGAGCGGGTGTAATGGCTCTTCGTGGGTTACACGCGGATTTTCAGTGCCCCAGAAGCGTAAATTTTGCTTATTTACGTACCCGCTAAGATGGAAATGGGCCTCATCACTCATGATTATTTTTGATGAAAAATCATCTTCCTCTTGGTGGTGATTAAGGATGGCTTGAGCGTATGTTAGACGCGATTGGTGGTCAAAGTTCGCTGTAAAGACCGTCGACTGATAACCATTTGCGTGGCACCTCGCCTGGTCGATGTCGACGGCGCTTCCATGACATCTTCGGCTACAGCAGCAATATTCTCTGCAGAACGGCTACTCCGGGGTCTGCCACACCTGGCAGCATCTCGTGTTGTGCCAGTTTCTTCTAGGCGAGCGGCTAAACGTCGCAGTGTTTCACCAGTAGGCGTTGGACGGCTAGGAAATCTGCGACGAAATTCACGTTGTGCCAATGTCACCGACCGATTATTGCTCAAATAAATAGTCACCAATATTCCGCGTTCTGGAGCAGTGTAGCGTAACATTGTTTATTAACGTGTATTTCGCATGTGTTTACTACACAAATGTCAAAACAGAACTGACATTAGGGGCCAATCGCAAAATTTATAGCATTTTCTGATAGGATGATTACTTTTGCGCCACCTTGTAGAATACTGTAGGGGTGTCTTGCGTCGATCGCAACACGGTTAATTATTTTGACAATTTGATGACCTGGTGACCGCCTTGTTCCCTTGTGAATATTGAGGCGAGAAAATCGTGTGCTAACTATAGTAACATTACGACCTGCAGCAAAGTCAACAACCCTATATATCCTCCTTTTCTATTTTGGCGTCAAAATCACCTAAGACAAGTTTTACGACGTTACACTTTGCATCTTTTGAATAATCGTATTTTATTTTCTGTAGGGGTGTAAGCGCATATTAGGCTGATATGCGGATAGTTGTAATAGGCGTTCACTAAAGTGTTGAAAGCTCCAGACTTCTTGGCAAAGTCGGCTGCTTAAAACAAATTCACATTCAAATAGAGACGGCTTCTGTTCCCAGTAGCAGTCACCTGCCACCAGATTTTCATCCTTCCTGGATGCCGGTGATATCTGCATTTTAACAGTCTAGAGCTTCGGCTAATTGTACACTCTATGGGCAGATCCGAAAGTATTTGTATTTTTAGCGTTTTGCAGGATTGTCAAAAGTAAATCCGTCGTTTTCCGAAATAAATAAAAAAACTCTCGGTTGTTTCGTAACAATCTGAGCCTAAGTTTTGTTAAATTGTTGTTCAAAGGTGGTATAGTCTTTTTCGCTGCTTCCTTGGAGCTCATTTCTATACCCTTTAGGTGAAGACATAAAGGGTGTCCCATAATTCATGCAAAATTTTAATTTTGCGCCATTTAATAGTACAGTGATGCCAACGGAAAAAAATAACAATGTGACAGCTGACAGTTAGTAAAATGAAGCGCTATACCAAAGAACAACGCCTTTTCAATGTTGAGCAATATTTTAAAAATAATGACGGTTTTACAGCTATACTGTCCGCAATTTTCGTACAAAATAATTTCATCTTGATGGCTTCGTTAATCGTCACTATTGTCACATTTGGAGTTCAGAAAACCCACGAGTAATTGTTGAGAAACAAATGCATCCACAACGGTTGACTGTTGGGTGCGGATTTTGAGCTGGAGGCGTTATCGGACCATTCTTATTCGAAAATGCTGCTGGTCAAGAATTAACAATTAATCGTGATGATAATCCAGTTTTTAGTGCCCAAATTACAATTACAATGGATACCCGCGACATTGAGTATGATGATGATGAATTTGAAAAGACATTGGGTTACAAAAGCTACGTGCCAACCACAAACCACAACCTAGGTAGACAAGTTCACAAATTGGGTAAAGGTATCTTTTCCCTGCTAATGAGCAGATGTAGTCACCTTCTTTGAACAGGCTTTGAAGCAGCTTAAAGTCACCACTCGCAGAACGGATAATATAACCTTGCACCCCCTCCCCCACGATCATTAGCAGTGGTGCATTGACAAATTCCATAATTCGTAGGTGGAAACATTTCCACTTAATTCAGTTTTACCGCTTTTTTTTTTTTTGTTTAACACTTACATGAACAATCTCAAAATGCAGCATGGAACATTAATTGCTGTAGAAAAACACTCCCATTAGAGGCATTTTGCCAGTCCGATTGCGATCCCAAGATGTGAAAGAAAAAAATTTCCCCACCGCCACTTCAGTTTTAATTGCTTTTGACACTTGCGCTGGTGAATGCAAATGCGTCAAAAGCGTCTCGAACTAATCGAGTTAAAACCCAAAAACCGGACGCGATTGCAGTCTCAATGAATTATTTAGCCAGCGGAATCCTTAGCCCCGCGACAAAAGCAAACAACACCCAGCCACCAGTAAAATAAAACTTTTCCCATTTCCCATTGTTGTCGTTCCTTCCTCTCGTCCTTCTGCACATTTATGCAGCAAACTTGCATTGCGGAGTGCTATAAACTTTGCATTTAGTTTCGAGTCCTTAGTCCTATACTCCGTCTTTGCCTGTTCAAAATTTGAAGATATCCAGTGCATAGTGCATAATTTAGTCAGGCCTCGATTTTGCTTGTCTGTTTGGTTTTTAAATAAATGCACAGAGGGGTGAGTTGGCGCCCCAAATAATAACACACATGTACGAACATATGCCCAGCCTTCAAATGCCGTTTCCACAATGTAAGCGCCTGCGAACACACCCCAAACTAATTCACATAAACCTTGCACGTAACGCCGCCGTGCGCTGTGTGCATTCAGGGTGCATTCAAAGTGTGTGCCACAGAGAGAGCGACTACCAACCGTGCATATTGATTTTTCTATTTTTCCCATTTACCTAAGGATATATATATTTTTTTTTTATTTTGTTTTTACAAACCCAGTACTTTGCCTCAGCTCCTTCTTTAAGGGCTCGGGAGTGTGTTCTCGGTTCAGAGTTCTGTGTTCTGCGTGTGTCCCATCAACAGCCGAAGGATATACGAGTATATACAAAACTCCATGAGAAGTTGTGAGTATATACCGCCATTTAGCGGCATAAGGACGAAGGTAGACGTGTCATTAATATGTAATGAACTTTTCAGGGAAAAGTTAGAAAACTTCATGGCACACACGGAAGAGGTATGGGTGGTTTTGGTATAGTGACAAGGACAATGGATATACAGGATATTTTAGTATAATATAAAATTTGAATATAGAGAAGGTGGGAGCTGGTTTGCCCTCCTTCGCATGTCACATGCTGCAAAAATGGGCTTTTGTCATCACGTACAGTGGGCCTGGACCTGAACCTGGACCATTTGTGCCATTGCCGGGAGCTGTATAAACTGTGAGACCTAATTTTCCTACATTTCCAGGAGCAGTGCGATAGATTGATATATATTCAAATTAGATTTCAATTCTTCATAAGCAAGTGCGATACTGGAGACCGTCATTATCCTAGGAATTTAGGCCAATTAATAGGTCGGAGCTGGTTAATAATTAAACAAGCCCTCGAGCTAAGAAACGAGAAGGAGCTGTGAGCTGTCCTTCAGGTAATGAAGGATGTATTGAACAGAAATTAAATTTAATTAAATCCACTCAAAACGTGCGCAGTGGGGGGCAGATGGTTAAAGTATTGAGTCAGCGAACTTGCTAGTTTGTTTCGGGAGCCGACGGCGGAATGTAATTGTGGGTGGCGGTTTAGGGTAGGAGGTGCATGACTTGTTAATTACCTAAACTTACATAAGTTTTGATGGCATAATGAAAAAGGAACCCTAGAGTCAGAAGGTGGGTAAAGGCGGACGTAGGGTGGTAACGTATAAAGTTTGGTGTCTCTATCTTGAGTACCGACAAACTGGCACCGGCCTTGCTTCGAAAATGAAAATGAATCAGTGATCGGGCTGGGAATACTGGGTTTTCCCGCAAAAGTCGTCCCAGTATTCCCTTCTGTTTAATTTAAACTCAATCGTTTTGAATTACAGTCGAATGTCACTGAAAACAAAAGCGTTTCCAACTTGTCATAACCGACAAAGGATCAGATAATAAATACTTAACGTTTGCGACAAAACAAAACATGCGGGATTTCACCAACGGACGTTAACCGCGCTTTGTAAAAATTGGTTTTCTCAAGTTGCATTTGAATATTCGATTTCCTTGCAGAAGTCTTGTTGCGGCGCCAGCATTATCTCAGAATTGACAGCTTATAGCATCAAATCGGATTCCTATTCAGTCTGACTGGCACTCGTCGCAATCACCATCCAAAGGGTGCAGTTCTAGACATCATCGCCTTTCACTTGTTTAGTTACTTCGTACCAGAACTAAAGTAGACCCAACAATGGTGGTCTGATTCGAATATCTCTCGAAACTTGCTTCGTACCAGGGGCCCTTATCTGCTGCAGACTGCTCGCTATTATCAAGGGTTTTCCAATAAGAGGTGTTACTTTGGTATTCAAAGAAAAATGTCATATTTTGAGACAAATGATCGGATGTTTATTTCATAATAAAGAGGAAGGTATGCCGTTAATAATGAAACACAACATCCGCCAAATGGCCACCACGAGCACGCATACAGGACCATATCCTTTTCATCAAATTTTCCATAACCAAATCGCAAAGTGGCTGCCCTATGTCCTCGATAGCCTCACGAATTTTATCTTTGAGGTCTTGAATCGACGCTGGGCTGTTGGCGTAGACCTTATCTTTCACGTGGCCCTAAAGAAAGAAGTCGCAAGGTGTTAAATCACAAGATCTCGGTGGCCAATTGTGATCACCTCTTCGAGAGATAACACGGTCCGGAAACTTTTCCCGTAAAAGATCAATGGTTTCATTGCTTGTGTGGCACGTAGCGTCTTGTTGAAAGTAAACGTTGTCCAGATCAATACCATCTAACTCCGACCATAAAAATGGTTTGTGGAATGCCCAATTCCAAAGAACGAATGGACAAACCTGGGTTTTCTTCAACACTTTGGGCTACAGCAGCAATATTCTCAGTTGTTCTTGAGCGACGTACACGGGTTTTATTCTTCACATCACTAACTTGTCCCAACAGCTCAAATTTTTCCACCAATTTCTGTATTGCGGTCCGACAAGGTGCTTCACGACGACCAAAAAAAATGCTTTAGTTTTGCGAACTGTGACTGCAAGATTTTCACCATTTTTGTAGTGAATTTAAATAATTTCAATGCGTTGTTGAAGCGTGTATCGTTCCATTTTTAGTATTTGCGTAGTTTCTACTTGTCAAATGTCAAAGAATAAAAGCTTCAAAAGTGACAGCTACCGAAATAGCGGGTCATTCACAATAACACCTCTCATTGGAAAACCCTTTAGTTTCCTCGTTCTCGTCGGCAAAAGAAGCTGAATCCATCCAGCAATTTAGCCGCATCGTCATTTTGGGTGTAGTCCACTTTCGGGTATAGGAAGTTGAATTTATCGGGGCTGCCCCATGAGAGAACTGCCGATTTTAACGATGGAACAAGCAACCTCTTATCCAGAACGCGTGCAGATGTCGCCAGACTATCGGCAATTAGTACGGGCCATATTGGCCTTTAGGAACTCACGCAGCCAAGCTTGGCATCCCTCATAACAGCCACTGCCGTATCTGCGCCGACACCAACAAGAGTGAAACAGCAAAAACCAAACGCAGTTCGTAGAGGGCTAGGTCATCCCTTCTATTATGACCTTTCGGCCATCCAAAATATCCATTTCAAAAGGATCATCAAATTTCTCAACTCCAAAAGCTGGTTTTGAGCTCCCTTAACTTCCTTCTCCCATTTTTATCTTCTGGTTCCGTTAGTTGTGGTCTCAAAATGGCGCTCAACGCGTTATTTGTGTTTTCCCCTCGTCAGAATACAGCAACCTTAACCAACCAACTACTGCTGCAACATCAAAACAGAATTTTCAATCTCAAAAAAGGACTTGTCGCTTGCCATGCTGCCACTTTGACAACTTAAGCTGCGATAGATTGGACAACATTGATAGCGCATACCACACCCAACAATGCTGATCAAATCAGTGACATGACAAATGTTGTGCACTTCATTTAAGTACAGATCCTTATTTATTCCATCTTTCTCCTTTCGCCAGCTATATGAATTGAACTTTCCTCGTATGTGTCGTAAATATATTTAAATTGTCAACTTGTCCGCTCGGCTGCCCTTAATTAAGGCAAAGTCCCCTGATTGCGCCTTCCTAATGCATACAAAGCAATCCTGCCGTAATTATGGTCAACTGAATTATAGGCCTTGTCCACTAATATTCTCCGTCATTAGTTTGATGACAAAAACATTTCTCATACGAATCCCTTTGTGGGAGTTGAGCCGCCCCCACGCCTACCACAAAGTTCGGTTTTTCGTGTTGACATGATTAATACTCCTCCATTAAGCTGAATGCTATTTAATTCGACCATCATTCATCCAAGTACAAGTTTGGCTTAATTTGTATACAAAGAGGGAGAAGGCAAGGAGTTCACAGTTCAAGGAGGTTTATTTGGCAGGGCTGCACCGGAAAATGTTTCCATGTTTGACAAATGACAATTTTATAAGAAAAATTTTAAATGCCTTGCATTATGCACACACTCACATGTACCACCCATCGCAGATACTTGTGTCAACTATTTAATTCATTTATTCAGTTGAGTTCACCTCTTCAGCTGGGAACGGAATATAAAACAGCAAAGAGCGAGAGAGCTCAAGCCTTCAATGCCTAATTGCCGAGGATAATTCAAGAGGCACTTATCATAATCCTTGCGGAAGGAAAAACAACCACAACTACAACACTGTACCGCATTTTGCATTCAAAGCAGATGCAGTGGAAAACCTGTTTCTAATTTCAGCAAAAGTTTTCCATTTTTACCGCACCCCCTCTTGCACTCGTTGGTATACTATTATATGCAGTGCGGCTTCCGCAACTTTTTAGTCCTTCTTTTGATGTTTCACGTTTTTTTTTCTAACCGCTATAAGAGGAGTCCCTTGTCCCTATAGTTCGAGCCTGTCTCGCACGGAATAATGCATTTTCAATTATGTCTCTGTTCATCCAGAGGGCTTAGGTTTCGGGTTGCCTTTCGAGGATGGGATAAAATAAAATGCTGCTGTGGACCCACTTCCCACTTTAATCATAATAACTGTGCCTACTTTTACAGGCAATACGCACACTCTGAGACATTTATCTTGGCAATCTATCAAATCCTGCTGAACCAACCGATATGTAGCCCGAAAATATAAAAATGAAGGCATCAGTGTAATGACAAACGTGTCTGTGGTGGTTCATAAAAAAATCATGAATTCTTAGAGAGTTATCCCACAGGAAGAGGACGGCCGCCCCTTGTTGCGCGTTTCATATTCATCCTGATCCTGACGGGGCGAAGATAAATGGAGCGAGGCAAATGTGTATTGCAGAATACAACTGTCACAATTCGCCAGTTCAACCTTCAACGTCGTGTGGCAGTGGGAGAGTTCCAATTTCTGAGTGGCGGGCAGGTACACCGTACGCATAGGTGTATGTGGGTTGAAAGCGAAAGGACTCGGGCAAATGTTTTCTAAGGAAGAGGTGGCGTCCGGCCGTCGCTTGGCATGTTTTGTTTGGAGAACATTTCTTTTTTCTTTTACTTGAAAGTGACAGGATAATAAATTATGAGCGCGTATAGGTATCGAGCTTTTGGACAGGTTTCGTGGGGGTTTTAGGTCTAAGACTGATTTTTTTTGGACGCGCTTATATTTTTGGATAGCAGTCTTAGCACTGGTTCAATGAAATTGATATACGACTTTTTATAAAATGGAATGGAGGTGGTAGAAGGACGAATTATGAGTCCCTGAACGACAGAAAGTTTTGAATAAGTCGGAAAACCAGAAATTATGGATTAAGTTCAAATACTTTTGGAAGTTCCGTGGACAGTTTCACCTCAGATTTGGAAAGGTTGTTGATACAAATCTGCAAAATGTATTTTGACCGAAGAATGGCGTTTCGCTTTGACGGACCATAATGAAGAAATCGCTCACGTTCTCAACATCGCGCACATCTTTCTAAGCCATTCTTCGACTTGCCAGTTTGCCGTTGCCCTTAGGCACTCTCAAAACCTTCAAAAGTTATATATAAAGGGTGATTTTTTAGCTGGTTTGGTTTTGGCAACACTGGTTTTGACAGCTGACGTATGTTTAGTACCTTGTGTCACTGTCAAACAGCTTCAGTTTGGTTTGCAATTTAACCATGGATCGTCTTACAAATGAACAACGCTTGCAAATTATTGAATTTTACTATCAAAATTCGTGCTCGGTTCGAAATGTTCATCGCGCGCTTTTTTATCGAAAAATTGTGTTCAGCGATGAGGCTCATTTTTGGTTGAATGGGTACGTAAATAAGCAAAATTGCCGCATTTGGAGTGAAGATCAGCCAGAAGCATTTCAACAGCTACCAATGCATCCCGAAAAAGCCACTGTTTGGTGCGGTTTATGGGCCGGCGGCATTATTGGACCATATTTCTTCAAAGATGATGCGAATCGCAGCGTTACTGTCAATGGTGAACGCTACCGAGCGATGATAACAAACTTTTTTTTGCCCGAAATGGAAGTTCTTGACTTGCATGATATGTGGTTTCAACAAGACGGTGCCACATGCCACACAGCACGCGAAACAATGGCGCAATTGCGAGGCGATTTTGGTGAACAGTTAATTTCACGTTTCGGGCCGGTCAATTGGCCGCCTAGATCGTGCGATTTGACACCATTAGATAATTTTTTGTGGGGGTATGCCAAGGCTAATGTGTATAGGGACAAGCCCGCTTCGATTGACGCACTGGAAGCCAACATCCATGCATTCATTCGTGAGATACCGGCCGATATGTGTGAAAGAGTATGCCAAAAATTGGACTCAGCGGATGGGCTACCTGAGACGCAGCCGCGGTCAACATTTGCATGAAATTATCTTTAAACATTAAATTGCAGGGTTCAAACTATCGATTCAAATAAATATTTCATTCATTTTTTCGAATTTTTTGTGTTTTTTTTTCTAAACCTCTTAAAAAATCACCCTTTACAATTAAAAAAATTTAATTTACCATTTATTGTTCAACGTTCTAACATCTTTGTGCAAATTTGATCTTCATATAGTCAAAAAAATTAGCAACCCATTGTCCAAGGCGTTACAAAGCTGTGAGCCAGAGGATATTCTGCGAGATAGTCTTGTGATTTGGTTTTTCTTAAAAGTCAGCATAAATCTCCTCTAGACAGCGAATGACGATATCCTTTATTCAAATGGCAAAATTTCGAAGTGCACCTGCGAAAACCGGAATCAGTTTCGTGCAATAGCTTTTAAATCTATTCCCGGACAAACAGCTTTACAGTCAAACGGACATTCAATTCTTTTACATTGAAACTCTAAGTTGTAGCCAGCTCGATCTCTAGGCAGCTGTCTCCATACCACTTGCGTGCGCCACGTGATTCGCGGTCTTCCTCTTCTTTGCCGTCCCTTGGATTCAAAGATTTTCCGGGCCGGGCCACCTCAGTTTTTGGTCCTTAATTTTTTTCACTAGGTCGATGTCGCTTAAAAATGTTCATCTCGAAACAATTGAGTGTAATCTCATCTGCTTTTGGTATAGAGCCCATACCTCTGCGCAATAGACCCAGACTGGGACGATTAGTCTCTTTAGGGTTACTTTCGTTGTTGGAGGGCTCTGCTGTACTCAAAGCCCAAAGACACAGCGATTCGCAAGAGCTATTCAAGGTTTCCCCTCTGCGCTGGTGTCATTGTCTGAGTTCATTGCGGAGCCTAGGTCCCTAACAGCTATCTACATCTACCAATAGTTGAGTTGACAATATCGTACTTGGTTCTGCAGTCCACCGACTTTGTCAAGTCAAATTTCAGCTCCATGTGTTGCTTTGTTCACATTTTTCATCCACAAACCTGTAAAGTAGCTCATCGTCTCGTTAGCATAGTAAATATTTAAGAGCCTGCTATCTATAGAAGAAATGCGATTTTCGTTGAAAATATACAAACAATATGGGGCAAAAAATGGAGCCTTTCCGGAGTCCATTTAAAATTTTCCAAATAGTTTTAACAGCCTTCTCCTATAGCAGAGCTTGATTGGGTAAAAACTATTCAACATACCTCTCCAGTGCAAGTCTATCAATAACCATGATTGACTTTAATAATAATAGTATTTCTTTATTTCAATTAAAAAATATACAAGCTTAATGCTAACAATATTTTAAAGGTAAAATAATAGCAAATTTAAGCAATATATTTTTCATGAAATAGTAAAAAACATTCTGTTATTCAATGAATAAGTGGCGAATGTTCCATTAACTAAAAAAGATATTAAAAAGATATGTGGGGGTAAGTCAATTTAAAGATAAACTAATCTGTGTATGAACTTCAAATACTTATAATTACTCAAATACCTGCAGTAGCACTCAGATAATTGGGCTTATAATATTGTCGATCTCAGAATGATTTATAGAAAACAGACACTTTTTAACTTTACTTAAAAATTTTAATTCATTTCTTAATTCTGTGGCAACAAGGAATAACATCATAAGTCGACTTATGTCGAAATTGAGATTTTTACACAATCTGATGCGCAATAAGCCATTCTATCTGTCATATTTTTTTCGTATTTTTATCTCCTACAGTTTATGAACTACACACGAAAGAAAAATGATATAAGTCTATTTTTACTTGATTTGTAATCGGAAGGCAAACATTTAAATCGCTTTCCTGAAAAGTTGCAAAAACTGACTTATGTCGTTATTCCTTGTTGCCACAGAATTCATCGGGAAGTAAATTAAATAAGCGCGCCGAAATAACTGTATAAAAATGAAAAAAGTTGGATTTAAAAACTCTAGGAACACTAACAAGATTACAGTTATTGACTCTTAAATTGTAGTCTTCATGAACTCTTGCAGAGCTAAAACCTGCACTTTTAAAAAATTATTTTAATACATTAAAAAAAATACAAATGCCTTATAGGAAAAATGCCGAGGTTACCGAATAAGACAAAACTAGGTGTTACACGGTTTACCCTAGAAATGATGCGAATAGCGTGTTTCTGACAAATGAGTACCTAGCTGATTTATTTTATAGGAGTGAGTACCACCCCAACAACAAATTCCATATTGAATCTTAGATTGCAAAAGGCCACTATAAGCAAGTTTTAAAATTGAGTGTTAAGATACAATTTTAAATTTGAGGTATGTGCAACCCAACTAAGCTTTTTATCTAGGGTTATACCCAAGTATTTAAAATTATCAACACATTCAATTTCAAAACATCCATTAACACAAGGTAAATCAGACCTAAATGATGGCGAAAATAATTGAAACCTGGAGCAGCAAGGAGAATGATAAGTTAAGGAGAGACCTTCAGGAACTACACCCAGTAAGTTAAAGAACATAAACTTTGTTTTGCTACTTATAACTAGCTTATAAAAACATAAACCAATGACGGAGAATTTCTAAATCATAATTCATTGAAGCAATCGTTTCAAAATGATTTATACAGGAGTAAGAAAGAGCAGTATCATCGGCAAACGCAGTTAAAATACCTTTAAATGGTTGAGCAAACAGGGAATTAACGAATATCAAAAACAAGATAGGACCCAAAACAGAGCCTTGAGGAATTCCCAAACTTAAAAACCTTTCGAGCTCAGATTATTTTTGATTCGGGTTTTTTGATTCCGATTCGTTAAGTACGAGCAAAACCAATCATAAACAAATCCCCTAAATCCCGCTTTAAAAAGTTTTCTCAACAATAAGTCATGGTCAACCATATCAAAAGCTTTTGTTATATCAATGAACAAAGCTGCCGGAATATTGGAGTCATTTATAAATTTCACTACAGAATTTCAATAAGCCATCTTCTGCCGATTTTCCATTTCTGAAACCGAACTGACAATTACTAAAGAACTCAGTTCTATTTAGAAATGTCATTATTCTGATTTTCATACCCCTTTCGAAAACTTTAGAAAAAACTGTGCTGGAGCACAATATACGGCTGATACGTTCACAGGGGTGGGCGCAGTAGAGGCGGAAAGTGTGGAAACAAAAACAGAAGCGGTTTTGCTGACCAACAATTCAGATGCAGGGCTATTAGAGCTGGTGGTAGGGGCGAAAGTACTGGCCGTGCTTGTTGTTAGACTCATATGCGTTGAAGCAATTGGGAGAGGACTTTGATCTTCACGAAACGATTTTCTTCTAACACAGGTACATCTTCCACATATATATACCCCTTCATGCTCTTTTCTAAGAATTCGATGTCATCTTTCATCAGGTTGGCGCACTTCGCCAAAAATCATTAAAATCATTGAGAAGCTCTGTCCGGCTGTTGCTGAAATGGTGCTCGGCCTTGAGTGTCTTTTTTTTGTCATTCAAATACACATTTTTTTTTACGTTTATGAGGGGCCATATATAAAGAATTCCAAAGCTTACTTCCACAAGTTTTTGAAACCTTTAGACGATATTATTTAAGCTGCTCCCGAAATATGCAAAGAATCAGCCTTTCATCGAAACAAAGATCATATGTCAGCCTTTTAACAGCGAACAATTTTGTCAGATAGATGCAAAGGACTAACTCGCACGGAAGAAGAAGAAAACGAATCGAATATAGGTTTATTTTGATTCCAAATACAATTTTTACAATTTTTAAGAAATAGAAAAATTTGGCCTTCGTTTGAAACCGTATCCCATTGTTTATCCTCACTTATCGTATGAAGCTCTTTCCCTGTTATTCTACACATTGCTTTCTTTGTCTTCAGACGATATTATGGATTCAATCTCCCTTATAGCTTCAGATCATCTGCTATGCAACTATATTAAAGGTATTTTTTGAAAACTCTGTTAAGATAACGAAAATTTTGAACCTTAACGGGCAGTAAAACTGCTTAATATTTCCAACCCTTTGTCTAGGATGATCCTATGAAAGGTTGGTGCACCGATAGTTTCTAAGTCTGTTGATGTCTAATGTAGGCACTCTGGTGTTTCTATGGGATCTTTCAGCAACAGGAGAAAGGTGGTAAGCTTGCATCATCTCGCAAGACCGATAGCCTTCAACCACTCTGTCAGCGGCCGCGAATGTTACTTATAGAAGTTTGTTAGGAATTTATCATGAAGCTCAATTTACTAAAAAATTGACCTAAGTGTTCTTGCCAGTGCCGGCTCCAGCCAAACTAGCGCCCTGCGCAAGATTTAATTTTGAGATTTTTGAACTAAAGCAATACGCCCCCAGAACCCTGCTTCATCTAAAGGTGAGGCCTACCTTAAGATTTATATAGTTCTCTTCAAGTAACGAATATCTTGAGCCATTTTTTCGGCTTCATTGACGATTCGACATACATTTTTGGTCACAAACTAAAACTAAAACCTAGCTTGTAAACCTTAATGCGTACCTACACCAAAATTTGGAGGCAGATAACTAAAGATCAAGCTAACTGGAGTGGTATACTTGTTGAGGCCTGGAAAGTAAGTAATAACTCAACTTCGAACTGAGAAGTGAGCTATTACGTTTTTATTGCTCAATGCTACAACTGGCATAGAAAGTCACTTGTCCGCATCAACTGAAAGTTTCATAGAACAAAACGAGCTCGACAAACATTCCGGAGTAGGTATAACTGTCAAGGCTTCCCAATTAGCCGTTTGGAATCGGCATAAAATTGTAGAGCACTTCCTTTCATCTCAAAAATTAAAACCTCTCACAGAATGAATGGTTGTAAGAAGCTAAGTTTAGGGCCCTTACGGCTGTGTTGCTTCAGCTATTTTTTTTTGAGGCAGCTCGAATAGTGAACGCATCTCAACGCCTTAGTTCAATTAGTTCATCCCTCAGGTTGCAATTTTATCCTAGCTCCTTCGTCAACTGTACAGAACCTCCGGGAATTTTCGTCTAATTTAGAAGTTCACGATTGATTTGGAATTTTACAAATAATACGCAAAATGAGGCTTAGAAGATAACAAGACTTTTGCTTTTCTTGTCGTGGCTTGATGCCTTAGATACAAATATAAAATATGGCTCTTTTGCATAAAATATAAAAAGCAAAGCAAACGAAATATTTTAAACTTAGCTTTGTACCTCTTCATATCTAACACAAAAACGACTTTAAACCTACTGAATGAATTGGTGTTCAGTTAACTTTTAGAAATGAAGCCTTTTGAAATAAATAAATAGTAGGCGCAACAAGTCCGTGGAGACCCTAGGCCTAGCTTCTCACAACCATTCGTTTTGTGTGAGTTTTTATTTTTTCGGACGAATGGAAGGGATCTAAATTTTAATGACAAGTTCAAACGGCCAATTGAGAAGCTCTTTCGTGACAGTTATACTCTCGGAGAGGTGGCGCTGTTGCAATAAACCTTAAGATGTAATTTGTATTTTTCCTAACCACTACCCTACACTATATAGTATACCGATATACTGTGAAATGTGCATATTGATTGCAAAGTAACTAGTGGAGCCTCTATCCTATCGAAAACTAGAAACTTTTCCATTGTAGATTTAGAGAAGACCAACCGGTACAATAGAACCAAGCCTATTCCTAAACATTTTTGATACCTATGCATGGATGCGGATGCAATGCTTCCACAAGTCGTTCAAAATTGGCATTTGTCAAAAAGAGCTTGTTGTGGATGTTTGAGGGCTTGTTATAGGCTCCTAATTGTTTTATTGCTTGACAATGATTTCAGATCATTCTCTTATTTATAGTGCAGGCCTGGAGAAGAACAGATGCGCAGATGAAAAGAACAAAAATTTAAGTCTCAGTCTGAGAGCCACTAAATAGAATAACAAGATCCCATAACGAGCAGTGAAAAGTTATCATTCAGTTGCATGACCCAACCCTCAATGGTTCAGTCTACCTAAGCCTGCCCTAAAATACCGGCCACATTAACTTGCTATATACAGAAACAAATACGTGCGTCGCTCGTGCCACTACATCTCCAAATCATTTGCATTTACCTCAATTTTATGTTCAGTCGATACTCGTACTATCTGCACTACAGCACCACCGACCACAGAAATAATCGCCAATGTCTCCCTCTATAAGCATGTTATATCCCAATGATTAAAAATAAGGTGAACTATAAATAAAGATACCGGTTAGTCCATCTGACCAACACAATTCGCACTAATTGCAGGATTCCACTAGATCTATAGGTTCGAGTATTCGTGTATCGATATCGACATCGTCACCCCTTCCAATCGATATTTGTATATATAAAATTAACCCTCACGCTCTGGGTTATCTGTATAATCAGGAACACCAACCCTCCATCGCACTGAGTAGAAGGCCTACGCCTATACCAATACCAGACCAAGCGGTTAGTTCATTCATCCGTTCGATATAGGGAACTTTTTTGAAATTATCTGAAATTAATTATAGATGAGTACTTTTCTTCGTTCGCTTGCTTCCTCTATCAGTAATTAATGTTATCGATGCGTCAATTAAGGTCGTCAGTCCTTGTAAGTATATAAATAAAAACGCTCGACGACTTTTTATGGTGGAGGGCGGCAGTTTCATAGAAATTTCACATAAGAAGGGGAGACTTTTACTTTTGAGAGCTCGTTTGAATTGATGCAGCCACGGGGGCTCCATCTCCATCCATGCAATTGACCGTTTTCAAGGTGAGACGGCTAAATATTGTAATAGTTGCGCTGCATATTGTTCAATGTTCATCGGCTGTCCACGGGTGGAAATAAATTCCTCCATGCTCGGGTGCATTACGCTAGAGCACGTAATTAGTGCAAGAGCAGTAAAGTAACCACGGTCTGGAGATTTTCATGGTACGTTGGGTATTTTTTTGTTATATTAGGTTCTTTTTATTTCGAGGCTATTATGAAGAAGTGCAGCTGAATTCGCGAAATAGACTCGCAAGAGATATAAACAGGCTTGTGTGTGAGAGGCGAGAGTCCTCCTTTTTGGTAAATACGTAGTTCTCACAAGAATTTAAACGAGTAAAGGACTTTTCTTTTTATTTAATGCAAACTGTATATCTGACTGCGAGCTAAGGGAACATGGTTTGGACTTTTGGAAAGGACGATCTCGCACTTTTTCGTAACCCATTTCATTCGGGAGAGTGACCTCACATTGAGAAAGTTGGACATGTCTTTACTGCTCTGGTTTAAAAATATGGGGTGACAATTCTTTTGGCTTTCTTCTTATTTTAGACGCCTATAAACTATTAAAATTTTAGACTTTGTTGAAGTATGCACTTCTTGTACTCATTAGTTGTAGTACTGTGTAAAAATAATATAATTTGTTCATTTTGATTGGCATTTCTCAAAGCTTGGTTTATAATTTGGAGCCGGTATTTTTGCGCTGGTTTCATAAGTTCAAACAGTACAGTCCAATTTTCTACATTAAAAACGCGAGGAACTTCTTTCGAAGAAAGAGTATTTTTTTTACAAAAGGATCTTATGGTTGAGCTGAGCTTTGAACAGGTTCCACTTCCAATGAAGTGAAGGCTTCTGTTGTCCAATGGATGCGCGGTGTCGGTGACTCGTTGCCACTTCCGCAGTAGATTTTTCCTCCTTTGATTACATCAAGAGCTTGCAGGTCAAAATTGCCGAATGCAATTGTCCACACTAATAACCTCCGACTTCGAGATATATTAGGCCAAAGTATACGATCATAAATTTAAATGCGTCTTTGTTAATTTCAAACAATACCCAGACTAAAGTCAAGTCCCTAAAAAGGCTATAGAGCGACACGACCAAATTTGGGCAAATATGTTGCTCAACATTCATCCTCGTTGGCAAATGACACATTTAACCCTGGGACGCTTTTCAGCACCTTATAAAAAGTTTTCCAATGAGAGGCGTTATTGTGAATGACCCGCTATTTCGGTAGCTGTCACCTTTGAAGCTTTTATTCTTTGACATTTGACAAGTAGAAACTACGCCATTACTAAAAATGAAACGACACACGCTTCAACAACGCATTGAAATTATTAAAATTCACTACAAAAATGGTGAAAATCTTGCAGTCACAGTTCGCAAAACTAAAGCATTTTTTGGTCGTCGTGAAGCACCTTGTCGGACCGCAATACAGAAATTGGTGGAAAAATTGGAGCTGTTGGGACAAGTTAGTGATGTGAAGAATAAAACCCGTGCACGTCGCTCAAGAACAACTGAGAATATTGCTGCTTCAGCCCAAAGTGTTGAAGAAAACCCAGGTTTGTCCATTCCTTGTCGTTCTTTGGAATTGGGCATTCCACAAACGTCATTAAACCGTATTTTTCATAAAGACTTGGGTCTTAAGGCTCATAAAGTTCAGTTAACACAAGTACTCAAGCAGGCCGAACATCAACAACGTCGTGTCTTTGCTGATTGGGTCCTTGCAATGCATGAAAGTGATCCGGAATTCCATCGAAAAATCATCTTGACTGATGAGGCCCATTTCCACCTCGGTGGCTACGTAAACAAGCAGAATTTTCGTATCTGGGGCTCGGAAAACCCAAGAGTTATTATTGAGAAGCCTCTCCATCCTCAATGTGTGACTGTTTGGTGCGGTTTATGGTCCGGCGGGGTCATTGGACCTTACTTTTTCAAAATCGAGGACATAGGGCAGCCACTTTGCGATTTGGTTATGGAAAATTTCATGAAAAGGATATGGTCCTGTATGCGTGCTCGTGGTGGCCATTTGGCTGATGTTGTTTTTTATTATTAACGGCATACCTTCCTCTTTATTATGAAATAAACATTCGATCATTTGTCTCAAAAAATGGCATTTTCCTTTAAATACCATAATAACACCTCTTATTGGAAAACCCTTTATGTTGCTTAACATTCATCCTCGTTGGCAAATGACACATTTAACCCTGGGACGTTTTTCAGCACCTTGTATCATGAAGAGAGGTTTTTCAGTAGTTTAACTTTTCTGAAGACTCTAAAATCTAAAAGTTTTGTCGAGCATATTCACCTACATTTAAATGAGGTTGGGTTAGGTTAGTTTGCAATTATCCGATAAATTCAGAGAAATTTTTTCGCCCCACCCAATAAAAGCGTTAGTCCTAGCCTCATTTAAGGTAGAGCCAAAACTATTTGGATCTTTCAATTTGTAAGTCAACTGCTCTTACAGCTGCCCTAATGTTAAACGAGGTGATGTTCTTTTTGTCATAATATATTTAGAGTTGCCCCCAAGGACACAAATATCTTGAGGGTTTTACAATCCTACTTAGCAAGGCTTGAACAGTAATTCCAGATTCCGGAAGCAGAAAGGCCGACCTTCCATTCACTAATTTCGTACTGGATAACATGAAAGTAACTGAGTGTTTTACCCGGTAGGTACTGAGAAAACTTTGTGGTTGGTGATTCGCATTTCATTCGCTTCGGCGAACACTAACGAGTTTATTTGGGAATCCCAGGCGATAGTCATAATATAATGTTTTGTAGTCATCGCAGGAAATTCCGCGTTAAAGATTCTTGAGGGATTCGCCAAAACGCACGCGGCAGAATAAAATGCGATCATTTAGCTAGAAGAAGCCTTTTCGATGGTATATTGCTCGCAGGAAGATAATCCGATCTTTGTAGGCACATGTACATTCGGTCAGAAATTTTGTACGGTTATCAAAATTTCAAAAACTACATCATCCAGATCGTCATTGGTTATCGTCCCCTGAATAACTACAACTAAGTTTGTCATTGATGCCCCCTGGATAACTAAGTTTTTAAGTCGGTTTCTAAAAACCAATTCTCAAAAATTGTACGCCCCAAGCACTGGCTGTCACTGGCAACCATTTATAGTCTCACTTTTTTGATTATAAAATGTTTTACCAGGAACGGGCTCTTCCCCATACACTCATATATTTTTCAAGGCTTCAATAGATGAGTTAATTCGTCGAAATAAAATACTAAAACCAAGTTTCTGATAGGATTTACATCTAAAATGGCGGTTTATATACCTCCAGCTATTCGATTGCAAATTCGATTTTTGACTACCTTCCTACCTGCTTCCCATTCCTTATTTCCGACAGTACCCAACATGAACCCGTTCTTCAAACAACACGCAAACATGTCTTTAATTTCCCAAGAATTTTCGACGGCCCTTACCCTAAACCTCTATCTATATCGACGAAAAACTGAAATTTGATAGATTTCGACTGTAATCCGTAAAACAACCCGGTACGAGTCTGCACCCACGCTCTGCCAACTGCCACCAATAACCAATCAGTAACTGCTTCAAAATTAGAGCTCGCATTACACGGACCGGCGGGGTGGAAGCCTTAAATAGCATAACCTGTCCGCATCCCATGTTTTTTTTTTTTGTTTCTGAAAATCCAAACACAGTTTTACCCACGTAAACTATTCGCCCTCCTCCCTCCCCAAAAAAGAAGAAGGAAGAAGACTCGGGAAATATACAAAAATAAAGAAGGAAAAACCTTGTCGAAACGAACATTCCTTTTATTTTTCATTGCAACGTTTCACTTGGTGGAGCTTGGTACGACGACGATGCAGAGGAAGAGAAACGTATCCTTGTTATCTGCTGGCTGGCTGGCTGGCACACGAATTATATCCAGTCTGGCGGATCGACGGCGGCGTGCATACGGAAGAGGGGGACCGAGTACCGACCAACTGTCAGGTACTACCCGATATGAAGTTTGTAAATCGATTAGAGTTTTGGCGTGTTGGTGTTTCCTTGTTGCCTCGGTATTGGTGAGAACAACTCGAAAATGCCGTAATCTCCTTTACGTGAGAGATTTACATTTTTTTTTGTTTTTGACACACAAAAACACTGAACGTTAGCCAGGAATACACGAGCTTGGTCCATTTGTATAAACATCCCTGATGCGTTGCGTTTCTGTTGGGAATGTTGCGGAGTCGCTGAGTGTGACAGGATTGGATTGTGGAGAGTTTTGTGTGTTTTTTTGATCGGTTTTCGGGTTTATTTGGGTCATGGTTGTTTTCGAACGGTTCGAATGGGCTAAAGTTTGAATGGATTTCAAATTGATTCCGATCTGTGTTGTTTTGTCAACATTATGGCTGAGCGTAGACGGACTTAAAGTTGGCTGAGGGTAGGTTTTGTGTTTGATTGCGTCGGATTTTGGCTGAATCTGATTTTCATTGCACTTGTGACAGTTTTGTACTGTGTTTGGCTTTGGAGAACATTGGCACTCAATAGTGTCACGTTTGAGATTGTTCGCTTTGGCAATTATATATTTTTGCATTCACACTGCGACTACAGTACCTATCCCGTACACGGATAAGTCTTTTAAGAATAGATTAGAGTCCGACCGGAAAGAAGAGAAACTTTAGAGTACGCCACCTACTTCAGGAATTATAATTTTGAATGTTAATTTGTTAGCTACCGTCCGACTTCATTGAAATTCATTGAAACTGTAGTTGTTTTGTAACGTCACCTGCGGAACACACTCCATTGCACTGCAATACACCACTTTTGGTCTGACTACATTTCAGCACTACACCAATTGTCGGCGTCGCCTGGCACCTTTCAGCACTACGCTAGTTGTGGTGCTTTCCTGTACTACAACCGTGATTTCTGAACTTTGAAGTCTTTCCAGCCTTACACTATTTGTGGTCAAATAAATTTGTAGCACTACACGTACATCAGTAGGTTCTAATATTTTTGTAGCGCCACAGCAATGTGATTAATTTGGTATTTTTCCAACATTACACCTGTTGTTGTTTGGCTTTTTGTAGTATGACCTGTTTGCAGTACTACAGCACACTCAGAGAAAAATACTATAATTTCAATACGAATTCCTTTTGTTTTAATATGTTTTTACTATTAAAATTAGTCAATGTGATTTTTCCTATTATTAGTATAGTTCAAAAACTATTGAAGCTATAGTTCCTTTAGATAATTATTTTAATTATTTTATAACATTAAACCAATGGTGCATACAATTAAAAAGTAATAATATGTCCTCTTATTTTAATTGGTACACTATTAAAACTATTATTTTCCACATTAATTTTAAAGGAGAAGTACTATTAACTCAATACGATAGTGCTATTAAATCAATTCTGCACATACTGTAGTTTTAATTAGCTCTCAATATTAAATCAATGGTGCTATCAATTTGAAAGTAATGAGATGCCCCATTATTTTAATAGGTTCCCCTTTAATGTGAATACACTATTAAAACTATAATAATTATTATTGAATCAAACTCCCAAATCTATACTTACATTTGAAAAATATTGATACTTATCAATACCTCGCTGAAAATAAATTTAAGATCTTTTAAAAATGAATAAGTATAAACCTTTTTTTCCTTTTTAGCCTTAAGCTTTTATTGTAAACACATATTCTCAAAGTAAATGATAAAGACTTAGTTTTTGTATACTTAATGCTTTTGCTGGAATAAAAATGTTTAGTAAAGTTGTTATAATTTTTTACCTTTAGTGCAATTTAGTACATTAATGTTGTATCTTAACACTTTAATAACACAATGAAGGAGTGTTGAAGGAGTGTCCACAATACTAGGATTCCACTTTTTTGTAGAGGACGTGGGTAATATTGATGACTTTAAAGTAACAGCAAGAAAATTATACAGTCGCGAGAGTCTGAAAATAAATAGTTCAACAAATTGTTGGATAAATTAGATTTATGTACTTTAATTGTACAATGCATTATGTAATGGTAACATATTCCAAATAACCTTATTAACTTACTGGTATCAATTACTTATGTAGTAGTAATATGTAGATTCTAAAAGTTCCAGAAAGAATCCGATGGTGCAATTGGTGTAGAGGTCTAAGTAAAATATATATATAGATCATATGTATATCATAGTTAAGTAAACTTTCTATTAACACGTGCAAATAGTAATAAATAAGGGATTTAATATGTATGTATTTAGTAATGCATGCTATCAAATCTATATTAATCGTAGATTAAAGCATATATTTATGGATCGTATAATTTTCTTCATTCCAAAGAATACCTTAACTCAAACTAAGAACAAAAAGTGCAGGTAACACAAAACACAGTGGTAATAAACAAAAACTTGCCGTTTACACTTACTATTACGCAACTTAACTAAAACTGTAAATAACCACAGTCAACACACTATTGATCAAGGATTCAATAGTATACCACATGAAGAAACAATAGTATGTGTACTATAAAATATGAATTCAACAGTATATCATATGAAACAGAAAAGTATGCGTAACTATTGCTGATAATAGGGTAACACCTTCAATATTAATGTGAATTTACAATTACAATAAAAGTATATCTGATTAATTTAATAGTACCACTTTTGACTCTCAGCAATAGTACAAAATCATATGAAAACTATTACGTTAATGTGAAAAACCTATTATTTTACGTACTATAAAATCAATAGTCGTAGTTTTGATTTTTTATAGGATTTTTTTCTCTGAGTGCAGTTGTGGTCTGATGTCGTTCCAGACCTACCCTATAGTAGGTCTGAAGTCTGAAGTCTTTTCAGCACCACCACTGACTATTTTGCAGTACTACATGACTACACTTTTGTGTTGTCTTACATTTTAAGAGAACTACAACATCAGTAATGTGTGATGTTTATGTAGCACTACAGTATTGTAGTCCTGGTTTTTTTTTTAAGCACTGCACTACAGTTTTTGTAGTCTGACTTGTTTGTAGTACTACACCAGTTCTGGTCCGATAAAATTGCAGCACTAGTGGATTGTTGTCTGAAGCTCATGCAGCACTACATCAGAGTTTTTGTAGTCTAAAGTGTTTTTAGTACTACACCAGTTATTGTCCGAATTGCAGTACTACATGGCTACACTGTTTCTTGTTGTCTGAACTCTAAAGTCTCTTCAGGAATACACCAGTTGTTGGCAAATAAATTTGTAGCACTACACGGCTAAGCAATAACATTTTCTGAGAACTACAGGAACATCAGTAATGTGAATGCCTGATGTTGCCTGTACCAGATTTTGCTTAATGTTTTTGTGGCACTACATCTGAGTTTTTGTAGTTTGAAGTGTTTGTATAGTACACTATACTAGTTTTGGTCCGATGACTTTGCAGTGATACACCTCTAGCGGATTGTGATCTTAGGCCTTTCTAGCACTACAACAGTTGTCGATATCGCCTAATAAATTTTGAACAATACATAAGTTGTGCTCAGAGACGACATGTAGTAGCGGTTGGACTTCTTTGTAAATAAAAGGCGTCTTTGATAGTAAATACTATGCATTTCGTTGGTAGTAAGAGGTTTGTTCCGGTAAATCACAGAAAGAAAGACAGATATGGATTGAAATAAATTCAAAAAAATTTTCAACCATTATAAGCAGCTCCAACCCCAGCGCCCTTTAGCTGCAAGGGTTAGAACAACTCGCAGATTTGTAGTGGGTGGCATATCTGTAATCTGCATGCTGTGCCTTAGCAGACCAGTCCTCACTATCACCTCTTTTTGACTTTAAACGTTCATTAGAATACCAAATAAATTTGGCCACAATTTAATTGCAACACATTTTACGACAAAAACGAAATTCGAATGCTGCAAGCAATTCCTAAAAATGTGCTCTGCCCTGGTGCACATGTGTTATCGAATTAACGGCCACCCACAGGCAAACCAACGGCCAAAGCTGTATCAAACACGAACTAATAAAACGGCAACTATTATGGGCAGAATAGAAATACAGGAAATAGTACTGCATGACCAGAAACTCGCATACCTTAAGGACCTCCATTCAATCGAACCGCACACTACTTTTACAAGTATAACATCGATTTACTACTATGAAATCAACCCACTTTCGTCTTAGTATGCCTAGCCTATACCCGACCAAAGACACCCGCAGTCGCATTCAAAAGACACATAAAGGACATTCAGTTTTTTCTACTACAAAAAAAAAAACAATAACAGCCATCCTCACCACCCCATGGAAATCCTTGTCCACATCCTGTCGTGTGAGTGGATGACTATTGATTTTTCTGTCCATGTGAATAATTTGATATACCTATTTGGGGAGCGGAAAATAAACTTTCTCAGATAGGACAACAGAAATGGTGAAAAGGAACAGCAAAAAAAAAATCAATAGAAACAGAAGACAAAAAGAGACCTACCTATGCGGGAATACCAGGGGGTACTCGTATATATGAAGGAAACAATCAGCTTTCTTGCTTTACGTACCTTTGACAGACAGACACTTGAGAGTTTACCGTTGTGTAAGTGTCTGCGTGTGCGAGTTGTTAAATTTTTAACGAGTTCCACTTTTTCCTGTAACAATTATCCTTTCTTTTTGTGTTTTCTATATTTTTTTGTATGCTGTTCTTAGACCGGGGCGGGGCGGCTGCTCGTTGTAAATAATTGCTTTGCAAGAGGTAAGTGCGTGTACTTTCTAGCCGCGTTTAGGTACGAGTAGGCAGGTACATGTTCGCTTTTCAAGTCGGACTAAGTATTTTTGTGATAAAATTCCAAATGAAAATGGGAGGCAAATTTAAATAAGCAATGAGCAAGGGAACATTGATTGGCCAAGTACGATAGTATACTTGATGCCATTTCCGTTTTGGTATTTGGACAATTTTATCAGTGCATATAGAAGATAATTGCAGTGAAATGTATAGGTATAAGTAGTTGTTAACCTTTGAATGTCAGGAATGCAAACAAATGTCTATTTTTGTTTGTCTACCTGACAAATGCCTAAATGCGACGGCGGAATTTCGACAGTCCATTGTGGTTACATTTGAATTGACGGCTCTATCGTTGAGTGACGCTTTTGTGGATCGCCATGGCGACACTACAATAAATAAGTGGAAATTTGTTATAAGAACATCGAACAGAAGCTATTTGGAGTTTATGGATCGTCCTCCTAATGGTTGTGTGTTGAATGAATAAAAAAAGAATTTGAATGGCTCCAGCGTAACGATACCCGTGACGTAACAGTCTCGTTATACATCAGTTGTGCTTATTTTACCTACCAGGGGTAGTAACTTATATTGTCTATCTGAAATTGACTTGCTAAACTTATACACCGAGAGAAAAATAGAGTAATAGTAAGCAAAAACACGCTTAAATTAATCAATTTTCGAGTCATATTCATCGCTATCCGATCTGTGCTTAAATCAAGTACGGCGGTTTAAAACTGGTAACAAGGCATTCTTACTTGTGGAATTCGCATGTTTAATTTAAGAACTTCTCAAGTAATTATACGTCCTTAAATTGATACCGATATTTTCTTATTCGTAAAGCGCAGGATTATTGAATTAAGAACGATAAGTACTTAATATAAGTATAATCATTATTGTTTTAATATACTAGTCATTTTTAATGTGATAATGATTTTGATTATTATTAGACCGCCTGCTGTTGATTTTGGAACGTCCTTTCTTAATTTAAGTGAAAACAATCCATGTAAGATTGATTTGACGTTCTCAAGGTAGTAATTATGTTTCTTGTTTCTATTACAAAGCATTATTGATTTAAGAAGAACGTTCTTAATACAAACCTTTCATAAACGGACCTAGGTAGGTAAATTTAAAAAAAAATACATTCATTTTATAAACAAATTTATTTTTTATTAACAAATTTTTAAAAACAAAACATTTCGTAATTGCAGCTTACTGCAAAATACCGTCTCCAAATTAATTGAAATTATATCATCTCTTTGGTTGTTGTTGAGCCTTTTTTGTGTTTTGTAAAACTCTAGCAGAGTACCTTTCACGTTGTTTTGAAGCAAATTGTTTAGATCCTTAGAAAGGGGAATTTTTTTTTAAGTAATCGAAATACGTATGTACAATTAGGTATATAAGATTTGCAAAAAAAATAGGTAGGTATATCGAATAAATGTTTTTTCTTACCAAACAACAACAAGAAGCGGTGCTTGATGCATATTGGCTGGTAGAACTCTCCTTCCCATTGGCTTCCGTATTAAGCCAGGCACTCACCTTTGAGCTCGCTGATAAATATATTGTCGTCGTCAATATTGTGCTAAAAAGGAAAAACATGGAAAAATTATTTTTTTATTCAAGAAAAAAAAAAATATATATCTAGATACTTACCACTTTTTTCTTCCATATAAACAGCTTTTGCCGAAATTCAGCCCTCAATCCTACATGTGGAATCACCAACAGGTCGTCTTTAGAAAGATATGGAAGACTTCTAAATGTAATATTGCCAGCTAATTTTAAAAAACAAATATTTTTGATTTGCAAATTAGAGCTGCAGGTCAATGCTAAAGGTACTTACCCAATAAATATTTGTAGATATCTTCAATATCAACTCCTTTAACAGATTTAAAAGTCTTTCATTATCTACTTCGTAATTATTATAATTTTCACAATTCTCAAGTACATATATGAAATCACTAGACTGACCAAAATTATTGTTATCCATTGGACTGGTACGAACACAACACGACGCGACACGAAAACAAAGACAGAATGAGCTGAAAAGATCGAAGATCGAATGCAATTAAAATTGAACTATCAACACGTTCCACCCTTAAATGCTAAAATTGCATTCTTGATTTAATTCAACACATTCTTAGTTTACTCTTAAACGGAGTAAATTTGATAGCACAAAATATTACTTTTACTCTTAACATTTATAACATAATAACGTAGTTGTAATAGTGAGAAGAAATAGAGTAAAAAAATCATATTCACTCTGCATCTGCTCATAAGAGAATACGTATAAGAATAGATTATAACTGTAATTAAGGAACAAGAAATAATTGACTCATACTGAATCCAACTTTCTTAATGTGAGTATGTACGTACTTCAGAATATTTTTTTTACTCTGTGCATTCTTAGATTGAGAATGTACGAACTGTAATAGCTTACAAAACAGAGTAAAAACCAAAGAGAGTAAGAGTAATATTTACTCTGAAAACCCTTAATTCAAGTATGCAGTATATGACGAAAAGTTGATCCACTTTTAACACTTTATTTCTTACTTTGAACCTAAATGTTTTTAGAGTTAGAATCACTGCGTTAATTTAACTTCGCATGTTTTTAGATTAAAATGTTTTTGATTGAATAAAGAAAAATCAGTTTGAATTGTAAGATTTTTGATTAAAATGTGTGCTTTCTAAATATAATCTTAAAAGTACTTAAATTCGGGTCGTGGATTTTCCCTCAGTGTAGCATAATGCTCGTTCGAAATTAACGAAAGTGTATGAACCTTTAAAGTCAAAAATGAGCCTCTAAGAGGCTCTAAGAGGGAGCAATCAAGACGGATGAACACACAAGGTATAGTGACAACTGTGTCGTCATTTGCTAATACTAAAGGGTAGCAGGTGCCATACTTCAGCTACACCCTCATGTATTTGGGACAAGGATGATGTTGTGGATTTTTTAAAATGACTCCTTGACGGATGGTCCTTTAATAGGTTAACGGCGGCTCCTATTATTTTAAAATGGGTTACTTATTTGGCGAATTTAAAAATATTTTCATGCTTGTTTGTTTTTCTGTGAAATTTGACAGATTTTCGATACCGGTTTGTGGAAGCTTACTTTGTGGTGTAGTTATTTTTTTTTATTTTGTGACGTATTTACTCGGAGTTGGGGAAGAGGCAAGGCACCAGTGGCGGAATCGTTAATACAAGAAAACGTTACGTAGACCTTTCCCCATTCGCTTGGTATGTTCATGCAGAGGGAACGTGAATCGAATGCTGGAAACTTATATCTTATCATTTGTAGCTAACTTGGGTGTATCTAGCCGAAGAAGTTGGATGTAATTAGCAACTTTGCCTACACAATACAGAAATATCCGCTCTTGCCCACTGCTGTTTCTTTGGAGTAAGGCGATATTGGAGAAGTTTGTTGTACTTCTCTCTGTGGGGTCAGTGGTTTTGGTTATTGACTTTTCTACTGAGTAAAGGGTTTCAGGTCAGATCCCCGGAACGTAAAGAATACCTATAACTTTCAAGTTATTAAGCCGTTCGGACTCGTCATAAGAATGTGAGTCTTTTCCAATCTCACATACATTTTTTAAAGCCTGTAGGAGTCTGTGTAGAAGCAAAAGATTCTTGAAACGAGAGTTTTGCGAGGTTTTTTAAATGATTTTCAGTATTTTTTATTTTTTTAAGGTTCCGGAGTGCGGGAGCGAGGAACTTTATCAACTCAGTGTTCGTGGATGGACAACGGACCAGCCCAACGCCTCTATAAATCAACCCGTGAGACACACCTTTAAATAGCTTGCGTGACAAACTTCCGACCGCCACAACTTATTCCCCAGCACCTGTGGCATGTCTCACATAAATTTACAAAGTCCAATGAAAAGTTAATAAGACAAGATACCACTATAAGCCAGCCGATTAATATGCAATTACATCGTCAATTTTCTACCCACAAGCACTAAGTCTCCACAAAAACAGAAAAAAAAAATTAAACACCTTATCAGCTTTAAGGGTACGGGTAGAAATTTTAAAACTGTTCCCACACACAAGTTGATTTTCCCATCGCAGTTTTATCCTTTGCACACATTATGGCTTTACGCCACCATTACCCAACAGCACAGCTTTCTGCTGGGTAAGCAAACACCAACGCAAAGCTTCACTTTGTTGGGTCCTTTTGCCGGGATCAGGTTACATTCTGAGAAAACATAATACTGCGAGGTTGCTCTGGGTGAAAAGGGATCCACACATTGGCACGCATTCTGTCTGTTCGCAAACAAAACGTATATTTTTTTCAATCTCCTCTTCACCTACACCTACGTATCTGCTAGATATCGCTATCGCCCTATACACAGATGACTGTGTGCATCCGATTGTAATAACATTTAGTTTACTCGGGTTGCGCGCTTTTTTCCAAACACATTCTGCATCGTCATCTTATTTCGCTCAGGGTCCTGTTTTTTTATTTTATTTTTGTATCTATATACATATGTATGAGTAAGTTGGTTGTTTTTTTAGTCGCGCAGAGTTAGGCAGGTACAACAGAAAAAAAAAAACGAAATGAGATTTTTTTTTGCACACCAACGTGCAAAAAAAAAACAGGATATGTCGAGAAATTATGAAAATATAATATAAAAACCTCGGCAAAGCGTGTTGCACCTTTGAACATGATTACGTTCCGCTCTTTCACATTGAACCATCGAAGGAGGCAGCGATGCACCAAGTGCCAGATCTACTAAGGAAAAGCATCCCTCTACCATCAGTATGGATGTACCTACTATAAAGCTGATTTAAAAAAAGGAAAAAATTCTAACGAGATAACACATACTCTTTCGTCATCTCCTTGTGGGGTAGCCACCTTCTTTTGGGGTGGCAATGTCGAAAAGTAATTTTGCCGGGGCAACATTTTTGAATGTTGACTCCGCTGCAGGTGGAGCCTAGGCACCGAAGTCCTTACGGTGGAAAATACAAAATAAAAACGTTTGTTATGTCTGAAAATCTCTTAGGGGGATTAGCGGGCCGGAATTGTGAAAATACCATTTAAATGGATTTGACTTTTGGGGGGCAAATGCAGTGGAGGGCAACCGCAAGTTTGGCTCGTGATTGCAATTTAGTGCGGCTCGGCGGGTAGACTTGGAAAAATTGTCCAGAGGGAATGAGGTTCATTGCCAAGTTCTCAATACGGAACTGTGAGTTTTGTGATTTAGTTCATGGCGATGGTGCCAAGGTTTTTCGTTTACCGGTGTTTCCTGCAGAAAAAACTACATCCCATCGAATGTAGGGGACTGATACGAATGGGGAGTTTGGTGTAAAATATAAAATTGGATTCTAGACGAAGGCCACATCCACTTACTAAAAAAAATAGATAGTTGTGGCGTAAGGTCCATATAGAACCCTGAATCCAAGGTCTAGGTGCTCATATCCATTACTTGGGAGGAATAAGTTCTTACTATTTGGGACAAATGGAAGATCCTACAGATGTAAGCCTCATCTGAATGAAGAGGCTTCAACCTCAGCTCTCTGGTGTTTGCCAGAGCTGGTGCAATGGGTAAAATCTTAAGGTTAAATTCCCATAAACATAGCCCAGTAGGTCGGCAAACGGCAACTCTTATCATACTCAACCACTGCCATCTATGAGTAACAAATCAATTACATACCTACTTTGAAGAAGCAACTTCTCCCTAATCAACATTATATGTAATTAGGGGACCTAAAAATACACATTTCTGTGGAAAAGACTTATATTCTGTGCTTTTAGATAACGTCAACTGTCATTTGGACCTGTCTATTACTTATAACTTTGGCTAAACCGAGAGAACAATAGGCAAGTCAGACTGCTAACTTTGACAAAAGTCGTTAACGACTTGAGGCTTTAAACTTGCGTGGATGCAATACCTATTTATAAAGATTTGTTGAGATTTCAACTACGACTAATTTGTGTGGATACTCACTAAAAAAGAGGTATAAACCTTTTCAATACTAGATATCAAGTGGACAAAATACTTCATTGAATATTGAGAGGATATAGGTAAGGACTGCGCAAACAGGGCTCCTTATAAATGCGAAAAGTCTGTTGAAAAGTGCCTTTAAATGTACACGAGTAAGCATAATATTAGCAGCTTCCGAGGCTATAAACTAGCTGAAGTGATTAAGCAGGGTCTCTCATTTAGATTTATGGGTCAAAGAATGCTTATTCGGATATTTAAGAGTACGAATACTAAGCTCGGCCTATTATTATTATAGCTTTATTGACAGAATAATAAATTAAACTATTAATAGGGAATAGCCCTAGCTACCAGGGCTTTCGGCTGACTAAAGGCTGCCCTATAATTCACGATGGAAGGAACAAATAAGCACCTTTCAGTTTGTCCCTCACTGTCTTCAGTTGCGCGTTTCAAGCCGGTTGGGGTCACCTTCCACTTGTATTTGCCAATTAAAGCGACGTCTTTCTATATCGCGTTCTTAAAATGAAAGGCCTTAAAATAGATTTATTTTTAAACTTATCGGTGTAATTTGAATTTTTAAAAATTCTACTTCTTGGAAGATTCATCGGAACCTTTACGTGGAATAGAACAAATTTTTTGAAGCTTTGAATTTAGAAAAAAAGACTCACAACAAATAGGTTCACTTGGTATAATTCTCTTTTATCTACTGTACAGGCTATCCAATATTACGCTGCATAAGTTAAGGGGTTTTGTTTTGTTTTTGTAAAAAAAAAATCATAACTGCCCGTTTGCAACTGAAGTTTGAGTACCTATAGCCTCCATATCGAAAATTGTTAAAAATGAATACATTGCTCCAAAGACTTTTAAAATAAATATAATAATCCCTTTCCTGCTAAGAAAAATACCGATAGAGTTATAAGATCGGAAGCTTTTTGTTAGTGTTTGTGCGAGATTTCTCCTTTAATGTTTAAGCCAATCTTTGTATATGTACTCGCCAATGGTTTGTAAAAAAGTACTGTCCAAAGCACGTCCAGTAAATAGGTCCTTTATGGCTTTCCTTTAAAAGCTCTAGCAAACCTTTTATCCCTTGATCCCTCTATTATAATCTACCAGTTTCTCCTCCGTAAGCAAGTCCTCTCGTAGACGAAAAATAACTTGGATCATACTAGGCTTAGGAAGCTAAAGTTTGAAATATAAGTGTATAACTCTTGAGAAAATCAGGTACATTAATATTTACTGAGCTCCTACTTTTATAACCAAAATTACCTAACGAAGGCTTAAAGTTTTCAACCATAAATTGTTTCAGCTTGTATTCAGCAAATTGTTATCTTTATTCAAAGGAAGTTGCCTTAAAAGCTATTTTCCGATTGAAAGGAAATGGCTTTTGGTGGGTACTGGAGCTTCGATGTCAGCGTTTTACAGAAGCCTTCTACGGGTTAACTTTGAAGTTGATTTTTCCTAACTTCGAGTCGGTTTTGTAGACCAGCCTTTTGAGTGTGTTCGAATCTCGTTATACGCAGTTTAAATTTTTTTTTCTTCATAGCATAGGTCTTTGACCTGGTGTCAGTTCATTTGAAAATCGATAAGACCGCCGGGTGCTTACCCAATTCCAGTGAAGTGACATATTTGACATTTGTATTAAAAAGTCCGTAACAACAAGTTGCAGCAATTCAGTCTACACTGTGATCCTAACTTCATCTTCTTTGAACTTTCTTAATTATTCGCCGAAACAACCACAAAAAAGGAAAGGAACTCGCCATCTGTTCAATTGACTAATTTTCCAGGCTTTTTGCTCCAGCGGATGTACAAAGCTCCAGAAAAAGTGGACAAAAGCATGCCAGCGATGATTTGGGTTCTCTCACTCATTCCCTCCGATCCATCACATCGCCAACACTGCCAACAAAAGTGCCTACACACCGCAGCAACATTTTATTAACCTTTCCCTAAGTCTCATTTGACGAAGGTTATATGCTCACTCAACCATACATCCCTTGCCACCTGTCACCGCCTGAGATACACAGGTACACCCATTCATCGAAAGCAAACCATTCTCATTTATTCCGCACGTGGGAAAATAATTTTCCAATCGAATTTCGTCACCTTTTCAAATTTAATCGACTAGCAAAAGGCTTTGTTCTGCCCAATTTCCCACTAGAAAGACCCACCGAATCCCGTTGAATTAACACGTTGTTTACAAGCTCGATGGCAAGATTGCCACTCGAATCCCTTTTAAGACTCGAGTACTTGTAATATATATTAACTCCGCAATTGCATATATTTTAATTAATTACCATCTGCGTGCACAATGCTTTATAATGAACTCACCATTTATAATGAACCGTTCTCTCCACTTGGAATTATTCTCTCGAGTGGACAACAAGCCACAACTGCTAGATCTCCGGCCGAAAGGTAATAATAATAATTTTCCCAACCCACACCACGGTGAATATAAATCCTTGCCAAATGGCATAAAATTACATAGGTAACTCGCATCCTTAATACAAAAAAAAAATATAAATATTTATTCAACCAACGAGAGAAATACAGGATTTTATGTGCTGCATTAAAAATGCAAACATCCCGGTGTGGTGTCCGAAAAATTTCATCCTCCAGCTGAATTGGTGTAGTTCCGTGATTTTCAAACATTCACTGTATATACTGCCCCAGCGCCGGCCGCCGCGTGCAAAGCAGTCCTATAGTTGTCCGACCAAAGTGCACTTGTTAATTCTTAATGAGCCTCAAATTGTCCAAGTGCACGTAGGTATGGACTGCAGCATACCTGGACATGAATAAAACCGCCAGTAGGTCCACATAACTTAAAAGATCCCTACTCACAAATTGCTGAGAGAATTATACGAGCAGAAGCCACATCCTGCTGGCTGCTGTTGGAGGACTATGAAATTAATGTTGCCAGTCTAAGACAAAGGACAGCAGCACAAAAATAAAAAAAAATAATCAATTACACTAGGGGCACGAGATGGAATGCCCGCCGCCATCTGTTGGCCGACAGGTACATGAGGAAGTGGTTGGTCTTCATGTGGTATACATATTGAGATTGGGTAGGGTAATAATTATGAATCTGAAACGGATAGGCGCAGGAGTCGAGAGGTTCTATGACCATGATACCAAGAGCATAGTGAGTGGATGAATGTATGCGACAAAGAGTGGGTTTCATGCGACCGACGCACCTTCAGTAGTGAATCTCCTCTCGACTTTTTTTAAGATGGTTTCAAGATTTTAATGAACCTAACGTATGTTGACAAAGGTTTAAAGGGTCTGACGTATACACTAGTCTCATTAGCTAAAAGTGTCCGGCCTCTCCCTTACAGACAGCAAGGGGTTTATTCGGTGAGTTTCATTTCCAAAAGGTAGTAAATATCTGTCTAAAAATTCGGACTCCTCCAAAAAGGTAAAATGTCCTCAAGATGCCTACAATTTACCTATGAGGGCTACACGCTCACTTTGATTAGCACTTTAACCATACTAGAAGCAACTGATGGCAACATGAGTCAATTTGAAACCACTGCTTCAAGTTGATTCAAGGCTTACCCTGTATAGCATACACATATGGTATCTGATTTTAACACGGAATCAAAACCGATATCTAAGCTTTGGGACCAAGCTCAGGCTTCCTGACAACAGATTGGTTTAACATTGACCCAGTCTGACCCAAGGTACTTCTCCAATAATTGTACTTGACTTACTTTAGAAAGGCGTTCTGCAGGCGACCATCCCTTCAATTTTTTTCAGGTGTACCTTTAGACCAGATTCATAGAGGAAAGCAACTTTGCCTACAGGTGCGCTGTGAACTTGAGCCATGGTCTATAAGAATCCAATGAGAGGTCTCCAATCCAATCCAATCAGAGGTCTGGAGGCCCTACGGCAAGAAATTTGCAAATAAGAGGCACAAATTTAAAACAAATAACAACAAAACTGCAAACGAAAAATTTAAGGGAAAGTTGTTTACTGGCGTTTACTTGTTGGAGTTTGGAAGATTTATTTTTTTCAATAGGGGCCTCCACAAAAGGGGCCCCTCTCTAGACCCGTATGCCCTCCCCTGAATCCAGCTCTGCAATGGCAACTTAATTATACCTACGGAAAGAAAAAAAAGACTTGATCGGCTTTAACCAATTTGTTTCGGCGTTTATCGAACCTTTACAGATCTGACCACGATAACTCGCCTTTCTGTCCCGAATGCCTAGACGAAGAACAAGATAAGGAACACGTAAAGTTCCACTGTTGCCGCTTTGCAGGGGAGAGAGCGTACTTACCAAGCACTCAGCGTGTAATAAGCCATATATGTTGAGGTCAGAAGACAACCGGATGGAGATGTGTCCTTTATAACGAGCATAGAAAAGGGAAAAGACTAAGAAGAAGTTACCGACCCAGATCCAGGGTTTAAGTCAAAAAAAGTCACAAAAGCGTTAAAATTTAGGAATACCCTAGGGCATGAGTTGAGAAATGACCCATGCGAAGACTTCTGAAAAAACTGCAGTAAAAGCCATCCTCAGCTCGAGCCAAAATACCATCATATTAAAGGCTACGCGAGTGCTTTGTCGTACCGCTTACGGCGTTATTTCGAACCAAAATTTTATGAAATACATACCAAATCAAAGGTAAACCTTCTTAGAAGGGAAGAGTATACTCGATTGTGTTCTCTCTCACCAAACGACTTGCCGAGGTGTGAAACAATATTTAACCTTTCATCCGAATTCAGTCAAATTTTGACAGTAAACTGCAAGATAAAAGCTAGATCCGCCGGTAGAAACCATTTGATGTTTCTTGATGTCCATTGCAATAGAGAACACCCCTTCGAATGCAGTGCACTCGAACATGTGCTTCAATTTCTTACAAAGCAATTCACCAACTCAAACACCACACAGTATCGGCTATTCGAACTGCGCCAGTGAAAAAACTGAATTTCTTTCGCTCAACTCTATTTCACTTAATAAAATCCCATTACCCTCTATCTCCGTTTGCTTTATAAATGAAAAATCAATGGCGGGAGTGTCCTCGTTTTCCCATTCAAAACCGTTGACTACTCTGTAGGTGTAGGTACCTGCTCTTTATATTTTGTCCGAGTGGTTTGCTCGGTTACATCATGGAAAAAAGGAGTAGGACTAACCCAGTCTCTACACACATTATCCTTCTGTGTGGCCGAAAGCGAAAATCATTTTCTCGAGCCAGTAAAAGCATTTTTTTCTACTATTTTTCCTGTCTTGCTCACAATTGACTATAGCCACGCCATTCACACACTCAGCACCCTTTGCTCTACACATACATTATGTCTAATGTCTGCCAGCCACCCCGATTGTCCTGCTCGCAATTTGCGCCGTTTGCCTTTGTTTTTTTGTTCTCTATTTTTTGTCTCTTTAGAAATTTATTGCACAAGAAATGACATAATTATCCGGGAACCGAGTACGAGCGTGGCAAAGGTAACCCTCTTCGCGTTACCATGGAACGACCTCAAACTAATTTTCAAATTGAATTTTCGGTTAACATACAGTAGGTAGGGGTGTGGGGCGGACTACCAGGCAGGTTGACAATTCTTTTTCGCTGTGGAGACGGTACCGCTGAGCTCGAATGCTGCTGGAAAAAATAGGCTAACAACATTATTCAGTTTGGAGTTTGGAAACTTTGGGCTAATTTCACTGCCTCACGCGGTTTCTGTTTTGGTAGCCGGTCTCTGTGGTTACGATCGCTACCATCAAGAGAATAACAAAAATGAAATGGAAATATATTTCCTGGGAAATTTATTTGCCGGCCGGCTGCCAGGAGGAGTAGAGCAGTAGGGGTGTGCGGTGTAGTTTTGTATCCTTCGGTACAATTGCTGAGTGACACCGGTCGACTTGGTTTCTGTCAGAAGGTCATAGTGTCAGAGGTTTGCTGAATTTCTTATTTCTGTGGAACGTACAGCTCAGTTGTGGGACGTGGGGGTAATGTTTTCGGTCAAACTTTATTTTGACATTGCTGTTAATCGGTCTGTTTGTGCGACAGGCAGGTGCCAGGAAAATAAATATTAAAATGGCCCGCAGAATGGACTCCAAGCTTGGTTAATAAGAATTATTTTATGGGCAATTAAGTGTATTTCTTTTGGGTAGTAAAAAGTTTCTGGATTCGTTTACAATTGTCCGATGTTGGGCTATTGGATATCGCGTGCGGCAATAATTAAGAGATGTGGGTTTATCGAAATAAGTTTTAAATTTTTATCCAGAAAAAGATTGTGCTCACAGAAGGAAAGTTAGGAAGCATTTTTGTTTGATTTTAACGCATTTTAGGGACTAATTTGATCTTCTGCGGGGATATTCATCGAATGACATAACTGAAATCTATAAGTAGTAATGATTCCACTAGCATATAAGGACTCAATGAACCTCTACACTTTTGAACTCTTGAACTTTTGAACCTTTGAATCCTTGAACCCTTGAACCATTGAACCCTTGCAAATTTAAACCTTTGAACCTTTGAAAATTTGAACCTTTGAACATTTGAACCTTTGAACCTTTGAAAACTTGAACCTTTGAACCCTTGAAACCTTTGAACTCTTGAACTCTTCAACCCTTGAACATTTGAACCTTTGAACCTTTAAACCTTTGAACCTTTGAACATTTGAAAGTTTGAACCTTTGCTCCTTTGAACCTTTGAACTATTGAACCCTTGAAAACTTGAACATTTGAACATTTGAACCTTTGAACCTTTGAAAACTTGAACCCTTGAACTTTTGAACCTTTGAACCTTTGAAACTTTGAACCCTTGAACCATTGAACCCTTGCAAATTTTAAACTTTGAACCTTTGAATTTTTTAAAATTTAAACCTTTGAAAATTTGAACCTTTTAACATTTCAACCTTTGAAAACTTGAACCCTTGAACCTTTGAAAATTTGAAAACTTGAACCCTTGAACCCTTGAACCTTTGAACCTTTGAAAATTTGAACCTTTGAACCTTTGAACCTTTGAACCTTTGAACCTTTGAACCTTTGAACCTTTGAACCTTTGAACCTTTGAACCCTTGAACCCTTGAACAATTGAACCCTTTGAACTCTTGAACCCTTGAACCTTTGAACCCTTGAACTCTTGAAAACTTGAACCTTTGAACTTTTGAACCTTTGAACCCTTGAACCCGTAAACCTTTGAACCTTTGAACCTTTGAACCTTTTAACCTTTGAACCTTTGAACCCTTGAACCCTTGAACCTTTGAACCCTTGAATATTTGAACCCTTGAACCTTTGAACATTTGAACCCTTGAACCTTTGATCCTTTGAACCTTTGAACCTTTGAACCTTTGAACCTTTGAAAATTTAAACCCTTGAACCTTTGAACCTTTGAACCCTTGAACCTTTGAACATTTGAACCTTTGAACCTTTGAAACTTTGAACCCTTGAACCTTTGAACCTTTGAACCTTTGAACCTTTGAACCTTTGAACCTTTGAACCTTTGAACCCTTGAACCCTTGAACCTTTGAACCCCTGAATATTTGAACCCTTGAACCTTTTAACATTTGAACCTTTTAACATTTGAACCCTTGAACCTTTGAACCTTTGAACCCTTCAACCTTTGAACCTTTGAACCCTTGAACCTTTGAACCTTTGAACCTTTGAACCTTTGAACCCTTGAACCTTTGAAACTTTGAACCTTTGAAAATTTGAAAACTTGAACCCTTGAACCTTTGAACCCTTGAATATTTGAACCCTTGAACCTTTGAACCCTTGAACCTTTGAACCCTTGAATATTTGAACCCTTAAACCTTTGAACATTTGAACCCTTGAACCTTTGAACCTTTGAACCCTTCAACCTTTGAACCTTTGAACCCTTGAATCTTTGAACCTTTGAACCTTTGAACCTTTGAGCCTTTGAACCCTTGAACCCTTGAACAATTGAACCCTTTGAACTCTTGAACCCTTGAACCTTTGAACCCTTGAACACTTGAAAACTTGAAAAACTGAAATTTTGAACCTTTGAACCCTTGAATATTTGAGCATTTGAACCTTTGAAAACTTGAACCTTTGAACCTAAGAAACCTTGAACCCTTGAAAATGTAAACCTTTGAACCTTTGAACCTTTGAACCTTTGAACCTTTGAACCCTTGAACCCTTGAACCTTTGAACCCTTGAACCTTTGAACTTTTGAACCTTTGAACCCTTGAATATTTGAACCTTTGAACCTTTGAACCTTTGAACCCTTGAACCCTTGAACAATTGAACCCTTTGAACTCTTGAACCCTTGAACCTTTGAACCCTTGAACCCTTGAAAACTTGAACCTTTGAACCTTTGAACCCTTGAAACTTTGAACCTTTGAACCTTTGAACCCTTGAACCTTTGAACCCTTGAACTTTTGAACCTTTTAACCCTTGAACCTTTGAACCCTTGAACCTTTGAACCTTTGAACCCTCGAAACTTTGAACATTTGAACCTTTGAACCCTAGAACCCTTGAACCTTTGAACCTTTGAACCTTTGAACCTTTGAGCCCTTGAACCCGTGAAACTTTGAACCCTTGAACCTTTGAACCCTTGAACCTTTGAACCTTTTAACCCTTGAACCTTTGAACCCTTGAACCTTTGAACCTTTGAACCCTTGAACCTTTGAACTTTTGAACCTTTGAACCCTTGAATATTTGAACCTTTGAACCCTAGAACCCTTGAACCTTTGAACCTTTGAACCTTTGAACCTTTGAGCCCTTGAACCCGTGAAACTTTGAACCCTTGAACCTTTGAACCCTTGAACCTTTGAACCTTTGAACCTTTGAACCTTTGAACCCTTGAACCCTTGAACCTTTGAACCCTTGAACCTTTGAACTTTTGAACCTTTGAACCCTTGAATATTTGAACCTTTGAACCTTTGAACCTTTGAACCTTTGAACCCTTGAACCCTTGAACAATTGAACCCTTTGAACTCTTGAACCCTTGAACCTTTGAACCCTTGAACACTTGAAAACTTGAAAAACTGAATATTTGAACCCTTGAACCTTTGAACCCTTGAACCTTTGAACCCTTGAACCTTTGATCCCTTGAACCTTTGAACCTTTGAACCTTTGAGCCCTTGAACCCGTGAAACTTTGAACCCTTGAACCTTTGAACCCTTGAACCCTTTAACCTTTTAACCATCGAACCTTTGAACCCTCGTACCTTTGAACATTTGAACCTTTGAACCCTTGAACAATTGAACCTTTGAACCTTTGAACCCTTGAACCTTTGAACATTTGAACCTTTGAACCTTTGAACCTTTGAACTTTTGAACCTTTGAACCTTTGAACCTTTGAACCTTTGAACCTTTGAACCTTTGAACCTTTGAACCTTTGAACCTTTGAACCTTTGAACATTTGAACCTTTGAACCATAGAACCGTTGAACCTTTGAACCTGTGAACCCTTGAACCTTTGAACTTTCGAAACTTTGAACATTTGAACCTTTGAACCCTTGAACATTTGAACCTTTGAACCTTTGAACCTTTGAACCTTTGAACATTTGAACCTTTGAACCATAGAACCGTTGAACCTTTGAACCTGTGAACCCTTGAACCTTTGAACTTTCGAAACTTTGAACATTTGAACCTTTGAACCCTTGAACATTTGAACCTTTGAACCATAGAACCGTTGAACCTTTGAACCTGTGAACCCTTGAACCTTTGAACCTTTGAACCCTTGAACATTTGAACCTTTGAACCCTTGAACATTTGAACCCTTGAACCTTTGAACCTTTGAACCTTTGAACCTTTGAACCTTTGAACCTTTGAGCCCTTGAACCCGTGAAACTTTGAACCCTTGAACCTTTGAACCCTTGAACCTTTGAACCTTTTAACCCTTGAACCTTTGAACCCTTGAACCTTTGAACCTTTGAACCCTTGAACCTTTGAACTTTTGAACCTTTGAACATTTGAACCTTTGAACCCTTGAACATTTGAACCTTTGAACCTTTGAACCTTTGAACCTTTGAACCTTTGAACCTTTGAACCTTTGAACCTTTGAACCCTTGAACCCTTGAACCTTTGAACCTTTGAACCTTTGAACCTTTGAACCTTTGAACCTTTGAGCCCTTGAACCCGTGAAACTTTGAACCCTTGAACCTTTGAACCCTTGAACCTTTGAACCTTTTAACCCTTGAACCTTTGAACCCTTGAACCTTTGAACCTTTGAACCCTTGAACCTTTGAACTTTTGAACCTTTGAACCTTTGAACTCTCGAACCTTTGAACCTTTGAACCTTCGAACCTTTGAACCTTTGAACCTTTGAACCTTTGAACCTTTGAACCTTTGAACCTTTGAACCTTTGAACCCTTGCACATTTGAACCCTTGAACCTTTGAACCTTTGAACCTTTGAACCTTTGAACCTTTGAACCTTTGAACCTTTGAACCTTTGAACCTTTGAACCTTTGAACCTTTGAACCTTTGAACCTTTGAACCTTTGAACCTTTGAACCTTTGAACCTTTGAACCTTTGAACCTTTGAACCTTTGAACCTTTGAACATTTGAACCTTTGAACCATAGAACCGTTGAACCTTTGAACCTGTGAACCCTTGAACCTTTGAACTTTCGAAACTTTGAACCCTCGAACCTTTGAACCCTTGAACCTTTGAACCTTTGAACCTTTGAACCTTTGAACCTTTGAACCTTTGAACCTTTGAACCTTTGAACCTTTGAACCTTTGAACCTTTGAACCTTTGAACCTTTGAACCTTTGAACCTTTGAACCTTTGAACCTTTGAACCTTTGATCCCTTGAACCTTTGAACCTTTGAACCTTTGAACCTTTGAACCTTTGAACCTTTAACCTTTGAACCTTTGAACCCTTGAACATTTGAACCCTTGAACCTTTGAACCTTTGAACCTTTGAACTTTTGAACCCTTGAACCTTTGAAAATTTGAACCTTTGAACCCTTGAACCTTTGAACCTTTGAACCTTTGAACTTTTGAACCCTTGAACCTTTGAACCTTTGAACCCTTGAACATTTGAACCTTTGAACCTTTGAACCTTTGAACCTTTGAACCTTTGAACCCTTGAACCTTTCAACCTTTGATCCTTTGAACCCTTGAACCTTTAAGCCTTTGAATCTTTGAACCTTTGAACCTCTGAACCCTTAAACCTTTGAACCCTTGAAAATTTGAACCTCTAAACCTTTGAACCTTTGAAGTTTCAACCCTTGAACCCTTGAAACCTTGAACCTTTGAACCCTTAAACCCTTGAACCTTTGAACTCTTAAACCATTGAACCCTTGAACGCTTGAACCTTTGAACCTTTGAACCTTCCTTTGAACCGTTGAACTTTTGAACTTTTGCGCTTTTAAACCTTTAAACTTTTGAACTTTTGAGCCTTCTGAACTTTTCAACCTTTTGAACTTTTAACTCTTGAATTTTTGAACCTTTACCTTTCACAAGCAAAGTAGCAGAACAGGATGGATTAGAATTGTAATCCTTCAATCCGCAAACAATGTCAGGTCGCAGAATTGTGTTGAATGCACTCATCAACCCGAGTGTAGGGCTTTCTCGCATCAGCTCTCTTACAAAGCAAAGTTCGTGACCGTTGCGTTACTGCAATCTGCTTTCCAGCCACAACACAATTAGGCTCTAGTTAAATTTTTACTTGTATCCATCCAAAGACATTATTTTACTATTTTCAGTGGATTTTTTAATTTATACCTTAATTGACTGACTAATCTCCACTGTCACATTCTCTAAGTCTCAAATTTATTACACTTAACTAACACCATTCATTTTTCTTCTCATTTTAGGTGCGCACAAGTCTCACCGTTTCATTGTAAGTATACCTACTACATACAACACAAAACCGAAACAAACAAATCTATTGTTTTATTTATAACCTAATTAAAAAATCAAATAAACAATAACAATCTCTTCCTTATGCAAAGCTTTGACGTCACTCCGCCACTGAACACTCATATCCAAATCAGGTTACCTAATTCCGCCAGTCCAATTGGCCAAGTTACAACTCTGACATTTAGAGCCGACACTGTCGTGTAAAAACAGTCCGCTATAATGTTTTGCTGCCCCATCAACTTCGATGATAAATTTCCTTCGTCAGGTTATAGAAAACTTGTTAGCTGTCTGCGCATTGATATCGCTTAGATACTGGTTTTTATTACCAACCGCATACAATTTCTGGTATAAAGTTCATAAAACTACACCTGACTGTAGGCACATAAAAGCATGCATATCTAACACCACCCTCACGTTGGCACATGAAGTGAAAATACCTTTTACTGGAGCGCGAGCGAATATGTGCAGCTACTGACGCCTGTATAGCAAAACAACAAACACATCAAATCAATCCGGTTCCGTGTGAACCAAAACCTGTCTTTGGGTATGGACCAAGCTGATTATATAGGAATACGGAATACGGAATTCCGTGCTACCTACTCGTTCTTATGATTTGCGATACCGCAAATCGTTGGGAATGAACTGAGGTACAGCCCGACTCGGTATTGTTTTGAGAAAAAGGTACAAAGAAACTAAACGCTTCTACTCCCAGTGGCATAGATTCCTGCGGAATACTTAAGTTTTAATGAGTGCACGGTGTACTTACAGTGGGGGTGGAAGGTTTGTACCCCTTGAAAGTGAAAATCTAAGGAAGCACATGTAGGTTATTTCCTCAAATGCCGGCCGGCTTGGATTAACCATTAACGGGCTCTCGTGGAGAATAAACGACGAACAATTCGAGCTGTGCAGGGACGCAGATCTATTCAAAATATATTGGTTTAAGTCTTCTTCTATGGAGAAAAATATTTCACCCCGCAAAATCCAACACAACCTCGCCTTAGGTGGTACGCCCACTTTCGTGCATATATACCTAAACCTTTTCATCAACAGTTGTCTTGAAAAGTCTCCGAGATCTGTAATATTTGACTGCTACTACAAGAAGAACGTGCAGATTCTTAGGTCACAACAAACCCAATTTAGAAATAAGCATAAGGTTATGAACTTCAAAGAATTTTTTGTCGACGTTACTACCTTATAGAAGTCAGTTTAAGCGACCCATGGGCCAATTCTCTGTATAGATCGCCAAAAAGGTAACCTTCCTCTAAAGAAAAGACTCATAAGAGCGTGAAACTTAATGCCGAATAAACAAGTCGGCCTCTTTACCAATACCTGTCTTGAGTGGGAGATACCGAAGCGAATAAAGAGTTCTTACTTTTTCCATTTCTGAAGAGATGTCGTTTTTCGAAGCAAGTCTTCCAATCTAGTTGGGGGTTACCTTTTAATTCAGTTTCTTATCGAGAAAAGCCCCTAGACATTGGACCTCAGCGCTTATCAAACAAAACCATCTCGTCAAGACATAGATTGCTCTATAGTCTATACTGGGGATATTTGCAGGACTTCCTTTAAGCCGCAAGTTGGACTCCTACCTACAGCGCATTCTTTGTTATTTTACATACATAGTTGTAAAAACAGTCATCCAAATCACAGTTAGGGGTCACAATCTATCTTTGCCGACCTTTGTGTACCTGTATATATAAAAAAATTCGTCATCCCTTTGATCTTAAAACACACTACATTATTTTCCATTGCAATATCAAGCTTATGGACCTAGAGGGCTTGTAGGTCTCTAGCTTTGTTTCGTTTCTTTAGGTTTGTATCCTCGACGGTAAAAAAATCTATCCAGAAGCTGAAGTTAGAGATAAGTATGGCACTTTTCGTGGGCCGAATATAGTCTACTACGATTTTTAAAGGGGCTTGAAAGATTAAGGCCGTTGCAGCTGCCTAGATCTAAATATAGCCTTTTAAACCTGGTCTTCACCTTCTTTTGACTTCTCTTTACCAAGCAGGCAGTTACTTCTGCGATTTTGTAACAGTTTTTGGCTTCGCAACTTACACTCGGTTTGTTGTCAAAAAGATTCAAGACTGAGCGCTGAACCTCAAGCTGGGACCTTAAGGTCTCTTCTTGCATAGTCTAATATGTTAGTAGGTAAAAGACTATATAGAGGACAAATTTACAATCGATTTTGAAGAAATGCTATATCTGGAAGTCCTTCAGGTCTCTAGTTTTCTTTTGGGCTTTCCTTACTAGGTATATGATAAACTTGGTTATCGTGGATCAGTAGTCACACGTACTTATGTGTTTTGCTGTATTAAAAGATATTCTCGACCTTCAATAAAGCTGTCATAATTAACTGCTCCAACATCGTCCCGTTGTTCCATATATCTGCACTTAAAAGTTGTCAACTTATCATCTTTTAGCTGAAAAGTTACCTTACCTCCTTCATGCCATGTAAGTATCAAGTAAGTATCAAGTCCGATCAAGTCTCCTATAAGACCGATAAAAAATGTCAGTCGCATACATTTCAGCCACACTGTACTTAAGCAGCTCCACTGCAAGTAACCTTCCAATATTGAGCGCGAGCACTTAACTTCGATTTTCCTCATCGTGTGCGATACTACATTGGCCCCGAAGGCAACACAACACAACCGTGTGATCGATCGAAAAATGTTGAGCGCAAACCGCGCTCCCGTTCACTGAACACTTGCGGCAGGTGGACGTCGACGACACACACTGCTGATGCTAATTGCAAAGTGCATCGCGGAAAATTCGGATTTATTTACGGATTCGCCCAACCAAAGACGATCGGCAAATATTTGCCCCTTGATTTATGTGCGATAATGACGTATGATGGGGGGGGGACGCGGTAATTTATTTCAAGCAAATTGATTTGTTGGCCATATTGATGGCTCTCTTTGATATCGGGGAGCATCAAACGATGTTTATGTCGCATCGTTGTCGTTGGTCGTTGGTTGCTTGGTCGTCCTGTGTGTTGCCGTTATGAAGATGTCGCTTATTGGAGAAGGGCTTGGTGGTAAATTACAATTTGGCAAGTGTTGACAGGGAATTTACATTTTATTTTTTCGATGGCGACGATTGATTTCTTCCTGTAAACACCTGTAAGACATAAATTTGGGAGGATTAACAATTTAATTAACAGCTCACATATAGTCGAAGGATGACACACGAGAATGAGGTTACCAGTTGTGCAGCGAAGTCCGCACGGATAATTACACAACATGTGTATCGATAAGGCGATGAGCCACAAATGCTGGTAATCCCTGCTCTGTGCAATTAGATTGCAAACATCTATTAGAGATTCCAGCGGCAATCCATCTTGATTAACCCAATTGCTGTCAAACTCCAGTGTCTGGTGCCGCTACCCACAGTGAGTAGCCGTGTAGCCGTAAAGAAGCTACAGACAAATGACACACACACCGCGCTACACTCAACGCGGATAGAGGCAAGACTACAAGTACGAGCATATATAGTCAATCAAGTGGCGACAACCACTTGGAATCTAATTAATTCCATGTTTGACATTTCTTTCCTTCCGCCGGTCGGCCGGGCACACCACAACACAGAAGACAGTATCGAAGCGACCATCGCGCAATCAAACCCGCGCTCCAGCGCACCACACCATCACCAGCCTCGAGTCGCATTCGAACTTTATTCAAGAGATCTTCAGCATTACCACCGCGATGACAGTCGCTGTCTCTCCCTGTATGGGTACATTGTATAGGACAGGCGGATGCTTCAGTCATCCCACTCGATGCGGTTGTCCTTTTGCCATCGGCTGTTGTTGTTTTAATTTTTGTTCTTGTTTCGGGGTTTGTAGTAGATACCTACTCTTCTCAAGTAGAAGTTCAATTGCTGAATGAGCTGGTTAATGCACTCGGTTTCGGTTTGGTTCGGTTCTTCCCTGCGGTATGGGTGCTCTCCATTCCATGTGTCTGTCTGGGTCTGACTTGGCTTATCTCCGGGCTGGACATTGTTGCTTTTAATTATTATTCGCTCTGTGGGTGGGTGCAGGCAACATCGGAATAACGGAATGGAGCACTTTCAACAAGACGATACAATCATCTCTGTCATTTAAGTCATTTGTACATTTTTATCTCAATTAGAGAAATACTTGCCGTGGCCATCATTATTATCTCTCTCTCTCGGTGAGGGTTGTAATTTGCTTTATGCAGTTGGCAAGCCAATTGTTCTAAAGTGGAGCAAACTAATCTGAAGACAGTAGTCGCTCATGCTGGGGAGAGAGCATGTTGTTTCCGCATTATGTATGGTGGTTTTTTTTATGAAACGATTGATTGGATATGGCGCAGACATTGACGTTCAATTAGGGTTTAAGAAAAAATTGTAAATGTTCTATAATTGATGCGATGGGTGACAAGCTGGAGACTGGTGGGACGAAGTGGACTAGGAGGTTCAATGGGGGCACATGATGTAGAAAGTAGTCTCGTTTTTAAATGATTTTAAGCCAGAAAATGATTTAGAAAAAAACACATAAAAGTGGCGCCCAGCGCTGGACTTTTGTTCTTGCAAAGATTGCAGGTCTAACGAGAACGAGAACAATATTTGAACAACTGACAGTGGAAATGATATTTGTAAATAGCGCAACTGCGCATAAGAAATAAGCTAACGAAAATTCCGTTAAAGGCCTTGCACTGGGCTTGGTTTCAAAAGAGTCCTCTAAATGGGTGAGAGTTGAAAAAGGTACTATAATTCATACGATGCGTGATAATTTGGAGACTGGTTGGACTAAGTGGACTCAATGGGTCAATGAATGCACATGTGATGCAAAGGAGGTGGCTTTTTAAATGATTTTGAGGAAGGAAATGCTGTAGACAAAAAAAAAACATTAAAATGGCGCCCAACGCCTGACTTTTGTTCTTTTCGACGGTTGCAGTTCCCACGAGAACAATGTTGGAACCACTGGTCGAGCAATTAATCTTTGTAAGTACCGCCACTTCGCAGTAGAAATAATCAAAGAAAAAATATGTAACAGGCCCTGCACTGGGCGCCATTTTAGAAGAGTATTTTTTTGAACCATTTAAATGGATTTTTATGAGATCATTGCATTTACTGCTGTGAGTGTCTCCAAATTCATGTATAAGTACAGAAAAAATAAGAATCTATCGGTTGGTTACATTGGACGCCTTCCTGCATTCATGTAGGGTACTTTTTTACTCTGAAATTAGGTCAGATCTATGATGCCATTTAGGTTTCCAATGCTTTGTTGGCATATCTCCAACTACCTTGACTGCGTTGTTGCTTTGTCGCTTTCGATGGACCGCAGTGTCGAGAACAATCTAAAGACTATGCTCAGTAAACTCTCCCCAGCTAAAACAAAGAGGTAATAAGGCTCCAGTCCTTAAGTAGGCATTGTTGGCTTGTAGTTAGTTACGGAAGTGATGGTAGTTTTAATTTAATGTAAAACCAACTGAGAGTCAAGGGTTATTTGAAAAGAGTTTTGCACAAAAGTGCGGGCGTTGTCATCGTGGTGGGATCGCTAATTCAGATAGGTGGTAAAGTTGTCTTCCAAAAGGCCATCTTCTTGAATAATTTTAACCTTTAAACATTACTTTGATCTATATGCTTTATGTCGATTATTGTAAACTACGCCGGCTTTTGTCTCCTGCGTTGATTCGATTCGAGAAATGAAAATAACTCCCGATTTGAATTTTGAATGCCCACTAGTTTTCTGCACAATGCATTTGAAACCCTTGCAGCGTCAAAATCGGCCTACCTTGAAATCATCTAGTTCGCAGCAAACATTGTCCACCTTATGAACATTTGGTCAATGACTTCCAATTGTCACGTGTGTAAAACTCCAACTGCATATTTGAAACCCAAAACGGACAAAGCCAACCATTCTTTGAATAGGTACAAACATTTTTAATTAAATGCTTTCGGATATGTGCATACGGAACTGTGCTCCACCACGCACATCAGGCTGGCCGCCGCCGCATCGCTTCCACCAATAAATCCATAAATTATGTTCCAGCTGATGTTGAATCGCACTCCCCACCACATGCGCTGGTGCTCGTTTGCCCTACCTCAACGGATCTACATCACGCATATAACGCACCATCGATATGCATCTCTCTTTGAAGTCAGTATACAGTACTGTAACAGAATAGTGACCGCTGCTATTTTATTCCCTTTTTTCTCGGCCTTTTTTTTATTTAATTGTCGGTGCGTACCCACAACTTCCTTTTTCCGCTTCATACGAACTAAAAAGTCAGTTTGGTTGTTCCCCCATTTTCATTGCATTTATCCACTGGATTGTTGTTCTTATTACTGCTGGTCGACTGGCATCTAATTAGTTTACCTTTTGTCTGCTCGGTTCGTCTCTTTGAATGTTTCGTGTTGTGTGTTTTCCTTTCTCCACCAGCACCAGCCATTCCGGGTATTCTATTGGGCCGGTTTTGTTTCGGTACATGAACATCGGCTACCATTACCAACTGAAGCTCAGGAAGAACTCTATATCGCTGTTGGAATAAAGACAAAAAAAAAGAATTTAATACTGACAAACAAAGAGAAATAAAACAAAATTCAACTGACAAAAAAAGAAGAAGCGAAGTTGATGGCTAGCCAGGTGAAACGGCAACTCAGCCGTGACACAATATCACACATAGCACTCCAACGCCAGTATAGGTCAGTCTGTGCTATATGTGTTGCGTTAGCACTAATAGCGTATTTTTAAAGCTATTTTTCGGTGGATATTCGTTTGTGGAACATAAGTCTGTTGAGATTTTTGTTGATTTGTGGCTCTTTGGTTCGTCAAGTTTGGGGTAATTTTTATGGAAAATGATTCCCTTTGACTCATAACTAGATGACTTAAAAGGTAAGAAAAAAAAGTTCAGAAATTCAAAGGCAAATCAGATAAATATCAATTACGTTCCACATACATTCCAATTCACCTAGTTTTGCTCCTATCGACAGTAAACGTGTTTTCTTTTCTCCTGTCTATTGTCGACAGCTCTGGCAAAGTACACCTGCTACTGCTACAGTTGATGCCACAAAACACCTAAATTGAGTGGAAATTTCGAGCAAATACATGCCGACTCACTTTTGCAGGACTTGCGCGGTTTTCGCCTTTCTCTCTGAGAACAAACAAATGAATTTCACTCATAGGATTATCTTCGAATAAACTCAGTTCAGCCTCTTCTACCACATTTTGCAGTCCACCATAAGGATAGGGATAGGGAGTTCATCCTACATACCTTTTCCACCCCTTGTCATATATATATCGCTGTGGCAGCAATCCAACCTTCTTTTTTGTTGTGGTGCTTAAAGCCGTTCCGTTGCCGTAGAAATGTTTGTTTGTTATTAATAAATAATAAACTATTCCCTTGCCACTGCTATACACATCTATAACTAAGCTGATACCACAGCAGCTACTCGTAGATACACATGCAATGAATAAAAACGAAAATTGTTAGAATCTCCCCCAAAAAAAAAACATAAAAGTGATTTAAGCCCATAGGTACGGGTATACTTCACTCCGATAGTGAATATAAATTCTGGCCCCACAAAAAGAAACTTCTCTGCATGATGGCCAATCCATTGTTTGATCGATTCGTTTGTATAAGCAAATTGAACTATTTTTGATAATGTCAGGCATACGTACAGATACAAACAGCACAAACTCACTTTGAAAAGATAAATTAATTAATGATCTCGAGGAGGGTTTCCTCGACATGAATGATACTTAATTGCGGCGGGGCTGTCTATTACAATCTCACGCAATCTACGAAACCGGCTGCCCTGCTATATGGTGGTCATTAACGATTTACTTGAGAGTTGAGACTTGAGAGTGCGATCATCTCTTAAACTTAATGATGTTGTTTTGGTGCTATTTAGACGGCCCACTGAATTAATCAGAATTTTTGTGGGCTTCCTTTTGGGTGGGAAATTTATATCGCCACAGAAGTTACATAGATGTAAGCGAAAGATGGAGGCAGACCGCTTTTTTAATTTTATTTGCTGGCGCTATAATCTAGTTTGGATCTCTGACTTAACCCACAATGAGTTTGGCCTGTCACGCGAGCTGGCTTAGATGTCTATGGAATTTGAGGCACCTTCGTGAGGCTAATCCACGTTTTAATGGCGATGATGAGAAGTCGCATTACATTATTTTTTATACGTAAATATTTTACTAGCCAACTTTGTATGGGGGGAAGAGAAATACTTTTATACATATTAAACTTTGGATGGAAACGAAATTATTATGGAAATATGAATGACATCAGTGTGGTGGAGTGTCCTTTTGTAACCAATTGCTGGGCGTCTATCTATGCCGCATTATTTTTACGAACAGGCACTGTTTTAGGGTGGCCTGATAGTTTTAGCAATTGTAAAAAAAATAATAAACTTACCTTCGGCATTTCGGAAGGTGTTTTTCATTTGTTTTAGCAGCAGATACTTGACATTTATGACTCGAGAGGTGGATTTACTATCCCATGCATCAAAAATTGACAATGCACTTATAGAATGCGCTCATAAATCGGTCAATTGTCGCTTCAAACACTCCGTGCTTCTTGTTTTGGGTGAGTAGTCCAAATACATCACAAAATCCTTGACAACTTTTTCGTCTTGCCACTGTTTGAGACATTTCCAGTCACATCTGCACCCATTTATAAGACAGAGTGCCGTCCTAGTGACTTTGGCATTAGCCTACATGAGTACATATGATTCGTGTTCCAGAAATGGCTTCAACCTTTTAGCAAATTTCATAGGAAGACTGGACTTACATTCTCTAAAACCTTGATAATTTCGTACATGCGCCTGCAGAAACAAGTCTCTTCTTCAGGTAAGTTGATCAAAAAGAACTTATTGTTCTGCGAGCGTAAAAGTTGACAGCTGCCTTCAAAAATGAATATCACTGTACAGCTCATTAGATTTTTGAAGTCCTTCGATGACTTTGTATAGCGGCTCTAAAAGTTTTAGTAAACTAAATTTCTCAAATTTTAAGTTATCACTTAAAAGGTAGGAAGGTTTTTAAATCGGACTGTTGCTTTAGAACTATTCGCATTACCGCCCTCATTGACAGGGCTATTGAGCTCGAAATGGGCTTAGTCTTGCATTGCGAACTTTATTTTATTTTGCAAGCAGTCAACATGCATAATGTTTACTGAGTCGACTCTTCCTGCTGTTCATGAAGAAATAGGTTCTTTTCCAGCCGAAAACAAGTTGAAAACGGATACCTATCGCCGTTTAAATTCGGGCGACATTAGCGTTTACATAACCCGGGCATTTTAACAGAAGATCCTTACTGTTTCGCTCTAAGCCAGTCTTATTTTTTTGTAAAATTTCGAAAACAAAAAGAAAGAATTCTTACTATCCCTGACAAGATTCCAGGATTGTGGTCACATTGGGATAGAACAGCTATCGGTTGCATTTAAATTTTTTTATTTAATTACAAATTCAAAGCTTCTGTGGGTTACCTATCGTACCGGTCGAACCCCCAAGTTAATTAGAAATCATAGAATTGCAGTCACATTGGGATAGAACAAAAATCGCTTGTGTTCTTGATTTTTTTCGGTTGATCGGTTGAACCCCCAAATTAATTGGTTGTGGTTATAATAACGACTTTCTGGTCACATAGAAGCATTCGGATCGAATATGGCCAATTGTCAATATCCTCTCGTAGTAATATGCGTTCAAAGGAATGCAGGTTATAGTTGTCCCTCGGATGAGCCCCCAAAAATAATATGATGTGGTTTCCATCTCAATTTGGTATGGTAACACTGGGATAGAAATGGATAATACAAATCGCTAATATTGCTTACGTATACGCTAAGAGCTATGTGGAGTACCTTATGGGTTGAGCCCCCAAAATTCATGTAAGTGAACTTTAAAACTCCAGCTTTTTCATGCGTTTGGAAATATGAAGAAAAAGTATCTGCCATTCAGAAAGGGTCACTACAGTTAGTGACCTGAATGTCATTTTACTTCCAATCATTAATCCCCTCTCCCTTTATGGCCCAATGCTGGCGAATGTCTCCTTTCGTGAAAAAGGAACCTTGTAAACACCATCCATAACCAGTATAGGTATCTCTATCGAGAAAAAGAAAACCCAACTCTCACCAAAAGTACTTCACGCGAGATAATGACCATGAAATAGGCCACCGTGATGGCGTGCTCATGGCGACGTCATCATTATTGCTGCCGCCGCCGCCGCGCCGTTTTACTCACTTAGTTTTTGGGCGAATAAATCAACAAACTTTTCATTCTCCTCTCGACAACATTAAATTTTCCTCCTCTCCATCTCTGTGTGTATAACGAGGACAATTTTCCACTCTCTCCCTGCCTAAAATGTGTACCAACAGTGGGAATTTTTCCATCTTCCCACAATTTCCACCGTCACCACCTCCAGTCGTATACAGCTACCCATCAACAGCTGCATCATCAAACACCACCAAAAGTGTACCAGGCAAGATGAAATCTCTTAAGCACTCGAGCAGCGCCAGCATCCTCCATATTTTCCTCCTCCACCTCAGCGTTGTCGTTGTCGTCGTGATAATACACATTAGTGGAGCAGAGCAACCCAGAGGCTTGCCGCAGAACAGCGATTTGTTTTCATCCCGAACGTTGTCCGTCTTAACTTTCGTGCAACGACCGAAACTGGGGTGGTTCTACACACACTCTAGGTATAGGTATCCATGGAGACCTAAAGCCGGCGTTCCATCATAGCGTAATAAACTGTGTAACAAACAAAAAAATGGAAGAAAAAAAATATATATAACAGGCAAAGAATAATCACAACACCCATTTGGAGTCGCTATTCACGGAAATCTCTGCGTCCATGTATACAACCGCCGCCGCCGCCAGTTTGGATCACATCTTCACAACCATTACATATAGCTAGAGCTACGTGCAGCAGCGGCGACGATGCTTACCTAGTTCTAGTTAGGTACTCTAAACCGTACATACCGAGTTACGGCAACCCACAAACGATGGTTAGGCAGTAGAAGATGAATAGCTATTCTAGCCGGGCAGTGCGGTGGTATACTGCACACAAAGAAAATAGCTGCACACGCTTCGTATGCGCCACATGGTAGCGGCTGTGATTTTTGCTCTTCCGATTGGAGAGTTTTCGGTATGGAGGAGCCATTAGCAGTGTGGGTGGTTGGTGTAGTCGGGGTAAAGTCCTAAAGTGGACTTGAAAATTGGAATTACACAGGGACAGAGGCAACAAACACATACCTACAGAAGAGTCAGTTGTTTTGTGTGCTTGCGATAGGTGCCTGTACCCTTTTGAGAAATTTCGGCGCTTCGCAAAATTTCGACTTTGGTTCTGTGATTTAATATTTGACCGAATTTAATTTTTCGGATAGCAATGCGAGTTTTGATACTTTAGTGGTCACTAGTCGATATATTGATCGATCGTATGTGGCGCTAGTTGTATACCTATTTTCCTGTAGCCATCTGGGACGTACCCATATGAATCAAAATCAAACAGGGTCACCACATTTGCACACGATTCCTTGCTTTTGTTATCGAATTTTTTGACAGCTCTCTGAACCAAAATGTTTTTCAGCATTTTAAAAAAGATTACATTTTGTGACGTATCTACGCGGAGTAGGAGAAAAGACAAAGCACTTGTGACGGATCGTTAGGACAAGAAAACGTCACAAACATATTTTCGGACAAAAATTGAAACCAAGCGACGTAATGTTTCATTCCCTTCGAACCAGTCCGACTGGGTTTTGATGAATTTTTTTTTTGAAAAAATTAAAGCTCTTCACTTCGGTTTTCGGTATCTATGAATATTTCATCAGTAATCCATTATAGCCAGGATTCCACGGAGAAATGACTACGGTATGTAAATTTCTGTCTGACGTAAAGTAAGTTGGGTAAGTGGCACAAAAAGATCCAATAGGTTGAATTTAAAGCCACACCAGAGACTCTAAATTTTTATTCTAAAGTAACTGATAATTTTTTCTTAAAACTGTGTTTATTACGATTAACCCCTAAATATTAGCACGAACACATTTTTGTGTTTAAATAAAAGAAAAATAGACTACCACCTTGGTGTCATTTCAACCCTGATAGATATTGGGCTAGTGGATGCCTCAAGACCAAAATTTATTGGATGCTGGAAAATATGCTTTACAAAGCAAATATTATCTGCTGCAAACAGTTCTTACTTTAAAATTGATACACTTTTAAGCCCTACGACAAGACTGGTTGCTTAACAGGCCCAACGAGAAGCCTGAATCCGTAAGAGGCTCTAAGACAAGGGTGGTTCCGTAACAAACCCGACGACAAGCGTGGTTCCTGGGAATATGGCACAAAAGTAACAAAACACAGAGTTGTGATGTCCGCACCTTTCTTAACAAAATGAAACAAAATAAGGAATGCAAAAGAGGTATGGGTCCGACTTGTCGAGAGAAATGTCTTATATATAGATTTCGAGAGATATTCGAATCAAACCACCATTGTCGGGTCTCTTTTCGTCTCTCTACCACTGTAAATCTTACTCAGGTAGACTCTCTGGATTTCTCCACAGTTCTTCTCTGAGCTCGATTCCTAGTGTTAACGCTAGCATCTGTTTATGGGAGATCTGTTTTATCGACTGGGCCTCGACCCAATGATGTCCCAAGATCCTCATTCTTCTGCTAGCCAACGCCGGACATTGACACAGTATGTGTGCCGCTGTCTCAGATTCCTCCAGGCATAGTTTACAAGTATCATCCTCTCTAAGGCCCATTTTCCTTAACCATGTCCTGTAGACAAAGCCACCACCCATTTCAATGTTCCTCGACTCACGCTTAGAACCCTTCTTTGAGTGGAGCAGGTCGGCCACTTTATTGCCATTTTAGCTTGTCTACATTGTTCCACGGTTGACCACCTTCTCATGTGTTCTGCCGTGAACCAATTGTGAATCAGCTGTTCTACCATTCCTCTGCCAATTGAAGAGAATGGTTCTGGTCCCAGCAAATTTTCAGTTGACCCCTGTTTTGCAAGGGAGTCCGCCTTTTCGTTGCCTTCGATCCCTATGTGTCCTCGTACCCAAGTCAGTGTTACTTCATTTTTAGATGAACACTTATTGAGCTTAAGTACACATTCCAGTGCCAATGATGCTGTGATGCTTGTTTGTTCCATGCATCTGATCACCGCCTGATTGTCCAGTGCTATTTAGATATTTCTTCCTTCCATCTGACTCTCAAGGAAGAAGTCCAACGCATGAAGCAAAGCAATCACCTCAGCCTGGTATACTGAAGTGTATTTCCCGAGGCTAATGTGACGGGCAAGTTCCAGCTCTTCTGAATAGATACCGGCCCCCGCTCCGCCATCCATCACGGATCCATCCGTGAAAATCACTATTTCACCATTTCTTTTTTCTGGAAGTAATCCGTTCTCAATACGGGTTTTGTGATTTCTTTCCATAATCCGCACCCTTGTTATTCGATCCATAGGCATGTTTAGCTCCCTAATCTCGTTTTTGACAAGTTCCAAGATCTTCCTATGTCCATAGATCGTACCACGATTGTGCCATTTCGCATCTCGATGCAAGCGAAGTGCCGTTTGGGCCGCTGCTTTCTTAATAAATAAGTCTAGCGGTAAGATCCCCATGATGACTTCGAGAGAAATGTCTTAAAAAAAGGATTCGCTGAAGCGTATATTCATATATTTTTGGATAATATGGTGCCAAAGGATTTGTAGTCTTCTAAAGATACAAGCTATAACCCACTTCTTTTCTTGTGGTATTATGGTTCCATGTCTTTCTTCGAGCAAGGTATCTTTGGATTCAGTTTGGGGATCGCAAATCTTAGCGTCTTATGTTTCCTATAGCTTAGTAGACTCGTTTTTCGTGCTAAAAAATACTATCTTCGCCTGACAACGTTGGAAATGCAAGGCAGGCTCTATAAAAGTTTTTATATGCCATTGGTAGAGTCTCCACAATTATTGCTGTACGATGGGCTAAGCCCTTATAATGTTTGCCTCTTTTGGGTTGGGATATCATGTTTTAGAACAGTCGAACTGCAGTCCAAGATTTTCACATCGAAATTCGAAACAAAACGTATAACGTACTAGTAAGGTAATGATAACGAGTAGCGAGTAGCGAGTAGCGAGTACCTCTATCACTCCACACAAATTCCGCTCTTGTACTGTATTTGCATTTTGTACCGCCAACTTGCCTTCCACATAGCTGCACATAAAATATCAAAAACATCTCACTCAACAGTCTGCATCTTTGTCGCTTTGCAGTCGTCCACAACCTTTACCACTTGTCGCGCCGGAATAATTTCGCATTTCCCACTCAACAGCAGCACAACCGCAATTATTTTGTTATCGAGATTCTTCCAATCCACTTGGAAGTTACTCACAACAGTCAGCACATTTCCACTCAACGCCGAGTTTGTTGTGGTTTTCTCCATCTTCCACTTACCCCCGTTCAGGCGAGCACACCATGAGCAGAGCACATGAACGCGACGTGTCTGTGCTCTGTGGTTACAAATTCACTGCACCACCAAACTGCCCGTCGTCGGCACGCCATACGAATACGATTACAATCCGAACCAACACCAAGCAAGCAGTCGTTTTTCGTTGGGCGCAAATCATGAGTGTGAGTGGAAAATATTCGCCAGAATCAGAAACAACACCGACCGACCAGAGCCCGTCTGTTGTGTGTCAGTCTAATGCCAGATACGAACTCGTTTAGCTCGTGCGGTGAATAGTAAAACCAGACACACGATAGTTTTTCCTTCTTTTATTTTACCACGGACAAAGTATCTAATTAGAAAAAAATAAAAAAATAACAGTACCTTTGCAGAACATAAAATCATCCGTTTCCCGTTGAGTGGTCTCGTCGTTGTTTCCGTTGTTTCCAAACGTAAATAAATTTTTCTTATCAATTTTTCAAAAGTCTACCAAAAATATAATAACCGACTTACTTTCGAGATCGCGTGCGAAATATTATTCATTCGGCGCCTATTTTCCGCGCTCCGCACCTCGCACTCGCAGAAGGATTGCTTACAGCAAAAAATAAACGACTGCAAACCAAAATGCGGGCCAGCACAATTTGGAAAAAAGGAAAAATTAAAACTGAACCGCCTTCAACGTTCACCTATCCCGTACCTTTAGTCCGAAATACCAAACCCAAAAACTCAACCCAAAGTCCGCAACTAGAGACCAGCCGACCTACCTGCCGACCCACCTCCTTCCTCCTCCTCCTGCCCCCGGTGGAAAATCGTTTTTCTTTCTCATGCAAACTGTTTTAGTTTTTCCTTTGGTTCAGTGTTTAGTGTGGCTCTCAATTTTGTTTGTACTCCGCGTCATCGTGTATTTTTTGTATTTTTTGCTGTTTCAGTTGGTTTTGGCCTTTTGGTTCTCTAAGGCGCAACCGAACCGAACAGTCGTACCTAGGCGGTGAACGCGTTTTACCTGGACTTGCCCGCAGTTTTGTGCTAGTTTCACCTACACTGTTTTCGATTTGAGCCTGGTTAACTTTATTCAGTTAACCTCAGCCAAAAGACACGGCTTTGGGATTTTTTTTTCCCACCACCCAATCTAGGCCGCACGAAGTAAGCTGAGGAAATTCCGTTCGTGGAAATTTTTTTTTTAAAGCTATTGTCGGTTGCATATTTGGTTTTTGGTCTTCCATTTCCCTGTATCTCGCACCCGATTTTTTTTTTTTTTTCTAATTTTGTATGTCTTTTCAGAATTTTTCCTAAATATAAAAAAAATAAAAATTGTGTTAAATTAAATTCAATTCCAAAAGTGATAAAATATTTAATTTCATAAAAAAATAAATTGTGATAAATATTTAAAATTAAAAAAAAATAAATCATCAAAACAAAAATTTAATTCAGAAGTGAAAAGTGAAGATTAAAAAAATATTTTTGTAAAAAAGTGATATAATCATAAAAAAAATTTAGAAATGTTTTAAAACTAAACCGAAATGAAAATATAGAAAATCGTTCATCATTTGGATACTAACTACTGTATAGTTACTGCCTTTCAAAGATTACGGATTTGTTGCCGTCTTAAAACAGAAAAAATAAATACCCATAAATCATAAAAATAAATGGTAGGTACCTAATGTGGATTTTATTTAACTAATATTACTTTTAAGAAGAAAAGTCCTGTGGAATTTTATAGCAGTTTAGAGCATTCTACTACGCGGTTTATTTTGGAGACTCTGATTGATTCAAGTCCCGGAATAATTTTGAAACCACTTTGTGGAGATATTCTTATTAGATTTTAGATTCTACTCAAATTGGTGTAAATTATATGATTCATCTGAGAAAGTCTTTCCTTAGTTGTTGGGTAAAGTTTTGTGATGTAAAATATAAAATGTAAAATTTTTAAATCAATTTTTCGAATACACCAGTCTTCCATTCTCAGTGTTGACACATTTTTAAGATCAATTTGACCTTTAGGAACAAGCGCTTATGTTGAAATGGTAAAAACAAAGTTAAGCAGCAATTTTTCTTTTTAAATTTTTGACAGGTCAGTTACTGCCATCTTTGAACGTATGATTGATCTGTTTACCTACACGTATTTCTGTCATTAATGCTAATTTTAAGAATTGATAGGACCGTTTGTTGTAGTAATAGAATTTTCTTACAACAATAAAATAACAAACAATAAAACCTCCGCCAGGATCTAAATAGAAAGTTCTACTCGAACAGGCAATTAGCTTCAATTATTTTCCATTTGTACATCGTAATGCAAATAACAAGTTCCAAGCTGCGACCATAAGGTGTAAAAAGCTCTGCTTAACACTGTTAAATAATTTTGTGTGCCTTTCTGCATTGATAGACATTTCTAAATATAGCAGATTTTTGATCTTAAACAATTTCGATTAAAACAATATTCGTTAGGAACAACAAATTTAAGTCTTACATTTTAGAATAAAATATATGCACAGCTGGGTCTCTTGGAACTCGCTCCTTAATTATATCTCTAAAACTCAGGGCTGTACACTTGTACAGGTTTAAGTGAAGAGGAAGAATTTACCAACATCTAAGTTGTGTTGATATACTGTGCTCAAATTTCCCCTTGAAGTGTGAACCTTTTCGCTTAGAAAGGTTGATACAAATCTATTAGGCTCGTTTGCTAATTCGACTTGTAATGATCTAGGTTCTACATAAATACCATATGAGCTACTCAAATTGTTTCGAGTCGTAAATCACCAAATGCCCTCTCAGTCGTTTAGTCCGCAGGTGAGTGCAAACACAGGCTTTAGGTCCAAAGGCACTTTTGTCCATTAATTGAAAAATCAGTTGTCGCCTATTTACAAAGTTCGATTAAAAAAATCCTTAGGCTGCTGATGAGGCATAGCAAATAGTGCAATTTATTGTCCTTCATTAAAATAGGGCTATTTGACTTAAAAAAAGAAGTCGTTTCGTTAAACTTGTTCTTATTTTATATATAACATTTTTCAACTTTGCAGTTATTTGATTCTAAAGCAAACAATTTGAGTATGCAAACTTGTCTCCGATTTCGGATTTGGCTTATATGCAAATTCTCGACAAAAGTTTTTGCAGGCATTTTAGCGAAAATATCGATATCCATCTGCTTTTTTTTTAAAGTTCTATTCTGCCCATTGCAAGGGGTGCTGATGAGACCTACAGGCAGAGTTAGATGAAGGTGGGTTTTTTAATCTTCGTAATGTCATTTTTGAGACTAAATTTTTAGTTGCTAAAGCTTATTTTTGTTAGTTAAATTTGAACCATTCTAAAATTTGTACAATTTAAAATAGTACCGATGCCAATTGTTGGTTGCTTACAATCATCATGATTCATGACACCAAAAGCCATCTTAATCTTATTTTTAGAGACAAATGAAAAGGAACGCGCCTTTGAAAGTGTTTTAAAATTATGCGGATTTTTTATTTCACCTAAAAAACTTTTGACAGCGACTTTGGCAGAAGTGTGTTCAGTTTTTGAGAAAATTTTAAGTACCTAAATACTTTGTCTGTTTTTAAGAGAAATGTCCACATTGAAGACAGTAAGTTACTCGGTCTGATATAGGACAAACTTCGCTTTGAGAAATATAAGTCTTTCTATTCAGGTCAATTGTCATGCACATCCGTTTATTGTCCACGTTTGTCCGCTTTTTATTCCCGAACTTATAGCTTTTTTTAAGTGTCAATGTCCAGTACGTCTCCATTATTGTTTCACTGCATTCCATGGCAATTGTCATTTCATTTATAACTAAAACATTTTTTTTTTTGTAAAACCAAATATAGTATCCCGCTTATTTTATCTCCCATACAAAAATCACTACAGAGATAAAATTTAGGCCGGCAGTTTAGAAAAGCAGTATATCCGGGGCCACACAAATCTTTACTCGTCCGATGACCATGATGTCCCTTTCATTAAATCGGACATAAATTTTGTCTTAAAAAATAATAATGACAATAATTATTTAACGACCATTTATCTTTGGTGTTGAGATAAAGTTAAGCGCGAGCAGGATACTAAGCTTAACACTTAAGAAATAATGCATTGAAATTGTTCGAGAAATAAAAATCCTGGAAAACACTGTCCCTTCTGTATTACAAATCTTAAGTTTATCCAATAGTTGCGTACCAGAAAGAGACTGATGTGAGAAGATAGTCCTAGCTTAATTGAAACAATATTATAAATTGTTTTTACCTCTTAAAATTGCTATTAACTGAAATTTAACTCCTCTTAAAGTTCACATAAATGCTTGATTAATTCCATCTTCAGAAGCAATTACACTTATCAGAATTTTTTCAGCAAGAGGCAATTAAAAATTTTGAGACTAAAGTGGATCACTGGTTATAAGCGAAGGGTCTGAGGTTTCATCCCCGCAAAAACTAAAACTACAGCTTATGGTTATTTCCACATTGGAACCTCTCGCAAAATTCTGACAACTGTCCTGAAAATGCTTCCGAATTCTTCAGGTCCCTCTCAGTTGACAAAAAAAGAAGCACGCAAATAAATGGTTGTCAAAACCTAGGGTTAGGGTAGTAGGTACCAGAAATAAAGTCCAATGCAACAGATTAAAGACGGAATCTTTGACCTTAATTCACTTTTAAGAGAACAATTACGACTAGAAAGTTTTTGAACTAAATTTCATTCCTAAGAGTGCAATAAAGTAAAAAATTCGGGCTCAGTTGCATTGGATTTCATTTTGTGACACTTGGATATTGTCTTAAAATACCCCCATGTTGTTGCTAAGTAGAAAGATTTAGTCGGAAATTTTTCCCTGTACCTACCTACTTCTACACTCAGAGAAAAATGTCCCATTAAATTGTCAATGGTACGCCCATTGGTTTTATAAGACGTGTTTTAATAAGATTTTCCTATTAAATCAATAGTTTTCTAATGAAATTAAAGGTTTTTGGGTTATTAATACAATGGTATTGAAAACATTATTATTAATAGGGTATACGTTATTAATAGAATGGGAAACACTATTGAAATAATAGTCTTTCACCATAAATATTTTCAAACGCATACTATTGTCCCATTAAAAAATACTATTATTTGTAAATAGATGGGATACCATTGCAAAATCTTTGTATTAATTGTGCCGTCTTATTATTTCAATAGGCGGACCATTAATTTAATAGTTTTTGTTTTTATTTTAATAACATTGACACCATTGTTCAAAATAAGGCACCCAGCAATAGTTAAGTCCGATAAAACTATTGATTTAATAGGATATGACTTTTCGAATATCAATCCCATGGACTTTTGTTTTAATAGTTCCATGTGGTTAAATATTTTTAATGCCACAAAAAAATATGTAATTAATAGCGTATCCCATTCATTTAATGTGATGAGTCTTAAATACTCGGTTCCATTTGTAAAATATAAAACACACCATTAATTTTATTAAAAATACTACTAATTTTGCATGGTACCTTTAATATTAATAACACAGGCTTTTATTTATATAATATATATATTATTATATTCATACAATTATATCAGCAAACCCCGCCTATAGCGGGAATCCCAACTAAAGTTAGAAGTTCAGTTTGACTTTTGGAGGATTTAAATTTGTATTAAGAGTTCTGAAAAATGTGTGGTTCATAAAATCGCAACATATTTTTTAGTCCTTAAAAATGTGACATTCGATGGGACCAATTCGGTAGCATTCTGTGATTGTGAAAAAAGTAAAACTAAGTGATAAAAGAAACAAACATAGGTAAGTATTTTTGAACTTGTGTTGTTGAGTTCACAAAATATGTTGTAGCATTTTCATGCATGATTTTTTTCAGCAAGGAAAAGCAGTTCTGGAATTGAAATTTCGAAATCTTATTTCTGTTATTATAAGAAAAGAATGGAGTTAAGAAATAAAAGGTTTATTTCAAGGAAATACTTTTCAATATTCCCCATTTCTATCATTAAATAAGATTTCATTAAATGAAAACAAAAATATAAATAATTTTTTATTTAGTTTAAGAGATATTGTTTAAAAGCACTTTTGATATATCTATAATATAAACAAGAAACTATTTATTTTTTGCCGCTTAAAAATAGTTGGTTTATTGTAATGGGATATATTCTTCAGGTTAATAGTATTCCACATTAATATACGCGTCATTCAGTAAAAGTTCCGTTAGAGTAACTGTACACAATCCTGTAAAACTGATTTTAATAGTATAAAACCCATTACTTTAAAGGGATTCATATTAAAAGTAATGGTATATCCCATTATAAAGCATGTTTTTCTTTAAATTCTTATAGTAGATCTCATAACTTCAACTATATTAAAAGTATATCCCATTGCTAAAGAACAGTAAGCGTAGTATATAACAAAAATTTGCTGGTGCAATTTTGCCATTGCTATCGTTGTCGTGATTAGGTGCAGTTCGTAGTGAAAAATCAACATTTTATAATTAAAAAAGGAGTGCAACTCAGGTATGGTTTAATGAATTATCTTTGACAATAATAGTGATTTAAGACTAGACAAAACTTTTTTTAATAATTTTTTCAAGTGCATTAATCCGAGAGCAAAATAAGATTTTTTGATATTGTTTTGCATGTAATATCCACAAAATTCAGTGACGTGTTGCTTGCTCACGAATGCGGTAATTCGGTAATTCCTGTTTGTATATTTGTTAATATATTATCGATTAAAATTAAAGAATTCATGGAATTAGAATTGTAATTGAAACGTAACGCACAATTTAAAATATAGCGTTCGGTTTGATGCCGAAGGAAATAGCTGATTCTACTCCGTTTTATAATATTTTTAGAGAGGATGTGGCCTCAACCCATCTGGAATGCTGCACGATAAGGCTGTGTAATGCCAGAAACAAAAATGAAGAGGTTTGAAAAGACAACTGATTAGTGGAAATAAGGTAATAAATTAAATCTGTTTAAACTTTTTGTTGAGTAATTGTTTATGATTCTAGAAACTACCAACTCTGATCATCCGACGTATGAAGCAAGCCCTATAAATAGTTCCGAAGCTGAGCAAACCATTATATGGCTAGCACATTACTTTGAGCCATGGATAGAAGTTCAGGCGAAATGGACTAAAGTCGCAAATAACAGCACAATAATATCAACACTGAAGGCTTAAATATCCTCACAAGATGGCTACATTCTCTTGGACAAACATTGGTAGGTCGACATATAATTCTTCTCATTATATCTATGCATTGTACACGGTAGAGCATAAGTAATGTAATATGTGATTAATTTATTTAATTGATGAATATCTTTTTTCTTTCTGATTTTATTTAACTTTGACATTTACTATAATTTAAACTATTGTTATTTTTTACAAGCAACTTAACTTTGTTCAATTTGCATGCAATTTAAACCTGCTCTTAAGGAATCTGCAATCGTTATACAATTAACAACAATACTCATAAAATAGAATAAAATATTGTTTTTTTTTTTGTTTATAAGATTTAATTTTTAAATAAAATAAGATCTAAATAATTTGTTGATAAGAAAAAATAATAATAATAAAATGTAATACCTAAAAATATTTTGTTGTTTCAATCATTATTTTCATCATATTTCAGCCCCATTGCAACAACGGTATTGGGTTATTGTTGCAGCAATACGGTCCTATTATTACAATAGTAAATACTATTAATTACGATAGGGTACACCATTTATAATTAATGGGAGCCTAATGAAAGCAATGGTATTAGGTTATTGTATTAAGAGTACAGTCCTATTACTGTTATAGTAAATACCATTAGTTCCAAAAGGATACGCAACTATACATCTATGGGGGCCCCATTGAAATAGTAGGATTAGGGTGTTGTTTTAATAGTACAGTTCTTTTATGGTTAATAGTAAATACTATTAATTAAAGAAGTAAAATACTATAGATATAATAGTATGATGTAATTGTTTTTATCATACTTTCTATTAGTTTTAATGGTATTTACTTTTGATAGCTAATTGTCTTATCATATTAAAAACTTTCAAAAACAAAAGTGCGTACTATTGTTAAATAATAAGACGAAATATTGAATCAAAAGGGTGACAACATTAATATATTAGAAACATCGTACCATTACTATTATAGTTTTGAAATTATTAAATCAATCGGATGAGCACCATTGACCAATTTTAATGGTAAAAAAGCATTGAATGAATGGCTTTTCCTATTGATATTATAGTATTTTTTTCTGAGTGTAGAGAGCTTCGAAGAATGTTCTGAAATGGGTATATAAAGTCGACCAAGTTGTATAATAGTGCCTCACCTCGTTTAAGCCCCTGTTTTTTGTACCAAAGGTCTCTGTTTTATGAAATATCTTCCATTCTTTGTGCAGCTACCAATTTGTCTCATCTCAAAAACTTACGCAGGTAGGCCGTAAAATCGGCCGGTTTTGCTAAGTTTGAGTATATCAAAGCTGTTTAAGCTATCATTGCATCCAGAATAAATGGTGTCATTGGGCGAGTGTCGGTCTTCTTCGACGTCTTAAAATATATACCTAGAAGTGGTTGTTTCATACATCACTATCCCCGAATACTTACCTACTGTGATTCCGCTTGCTATATATACTTTTGTGACGAAATTCCATTTGATGTTTAGGAATGTGTCAAAATTGAAGCCAAATACACATCGATCATCTTTTTACAAAAGAAAGATATCAGGCGATAGTTCGAACTTACTTGTATTTTGGTCTAATTTTGACACATTCCTAAACCTATTTTAAACAATCCCGTCACAAAAATATTAAAAGCAAGGGGGCTTTATAGTGAACTCGATATCGGTTTGGATTTGAAAAGTTTTACTAGCTTATGATGAACTCTATAATTTTAAAAATATTCCATTCGACATAAGACAAACTCTAAACGACGTCTTTTGGTAAAAGTTTTGGCGATGATTATTTTCATAATAATGCGAGGGCGCGATGTAGCTGCTAGAAAAATAACTGAACCAGTTCAGAAACAGCAATAGAATACCTTCCTGTAATTGACCAAAGATTATATCGCCTGACTAAGACAATCTCCATGTATCTCAGCAACATTTATAGAGGTGGAAACGAATTACTACATCACTTAGCGGCCCATATACGGGACTGAAAAATTAGAAATATGTATTGCCATCACTGCGTGAGAGTGATATCCTTGTTTGGGTATTCCATTTCTATCATCGCAATTTTGTACATTGGTTCTGATGTACGGTTTCATTTGAATCACTTTAAACCTGATGCGGTTCCTGGTAGTATTCAACTGTTATAATTATTTGAAAGGGATTGTTGTGCTGCGAGCTTTTGGTCTATTGAACTCCCTGCTTACGCCTCAGAGAGGGAGTTTATTCCCTCATAAGAGGTCCCCTCACGTTATAATTCCTTGCGGAATCATTTTAGGGGGTTTTGTACTCTTTTTCAGCCGTCTCTAGTCCAGTTTCCTTTTAGAAGGATTAGAGCAGGCTTCAATGACAGTACTTCAATATTTTGAGGGTCAATGCCGCACATCTTCCCAGATCATGTTCCACATTGAACTGTTACGAACAGCGTATATATTTGTGTCTCTAAAAGGAACTCCTTCATTCAGATCTTAGTCACCAGAAGACTCCAAGCTCAAAACCCAAGTTTGGGATTTTTTCATTCGTTATTAAGTGGAAACTATTACCCATCAAAATAAACTGTCTTTTCAGTTAACTCACACGGAATCAGTGCGACGCCTTTGTTTGTACGAGTATTTTAAGAATGATCTCATTACAATAGATTACGGTTTTATCAACCCGTCCAAACAGTTCTAGAAGTCGATAACTTCGACTGAAATAGGTGTGGTGAACTTCTCATCAACAGCAGCTTTTATCTCTCAACTTTTTATGAGTATATTAGCTTTAAACAATTAGAAATAATAATACCAAGTACCTAATTTGTGGATCCTAACAACAATTGACATAATAATATTTACAATTCGATTGGTTTGATTTATAATCATAATAAAGATATTTATCGGATGATTTTGAACCTGGGAGTTTCGGCCTTCTTTTCAATTTAAGCTTGGAAAAGGTTTTGGTCTTTGCAGGCATATGTTTTAAAAGATTTCTTGCCATTCCAAACTGAGATAAAATTTGCTCCTTTTGAGCAAGGTCCAAATGGAATGATGGACTTCAGTTTAAGTTGAGGAGGTGCTGGACCGTTTTTTATAGAAATAAACTCATGAAAAAACTCCATCATTTAATAAAATGATATTTATATTCGTTAAAAAAACTCTCAAACAAAGGCAATACCAACACATATTCGTGCGTTTAGTCAAGTCGACGCAGCAGCCCTCCCCAGAGTAGGGAAAACTACATCACTTGCCTCAATGAGTAAACCGCACGCTTTTTGTAAATGCAAAAAAGTTATCACCCAACAATGGGCATTGAATTTAATTATACCTTCTTATTTTATGAGCGTTTTAGGTGTTCTTGTGAGTCACATAGAACCAAAGGTGACACTGCCGGCGAAAGGTTCCAAACGTATATACCCAAGTCAAATGTCAAACTCATCAGCACAATAAAAACAACAACAGCTCTCAAGTCGGCAGGAAAAGTGTTAGTATCTACATTCGACTGACACCTTTTTCACATTTGTAATTGACAATGAGCCCCGGAAAACATACCCAAACAGATAGATAACCGCACTTACTCTATGTGGACTATTTTTGTTCGTTCTTACTGTAGATATACGTTCCGCTCCCGACACAATTTGCTTTGTTATCTAAAACGATACACCAGGTCGCTGTGTCGGCGCGTTGTCGTCTTACAAGCTTTGACTGATTGATTTCGTTTTGAGGGACATGAAAAAATATTGTATCCCTCCCCCCTCCCGTATCTGTATGAAATGATGAATGATTTATTTATTTGCTCATGTGTGTGTGTGTCGATTTATTTAATTGCATTTTGTTTACACATTAATTTTAATTAAATCCATGGGCTGAATCGCACTCACCATCTCGCGCATTTGTATTATCATGGGGGTAATTAGATTCATGAAACATATTTTTATGGATAAAAAAAAAATGTCCGAAGAGAAGAAACGGACTCTCCTGCTGCACTCCGTTTGTTCCCTGTAATCGATAAATTCGATATTACACAGCGACTTAGGGGGAAGCAACTACTAAGTATGTAACATCATAAGCATAACACAAACAATAATTGAGCGCACTTGTGTGGGTGACAGTAAATATTCAATAGATCTAGATGTCAATTAAATTGAACTGTCGATTACAGTCGCTGGCTGTGTATTGTTTTGATGTGGTAGTGGTTGCATTTGGTACAAGATTTTCCAATTAAACAATTAGCAATTGGAAATGCACAGTTTCCACTAATACATACCATACATTCGGAGGATAGGTTGGGAGGCGAGGAAGCGAAGGACTCGATTTCGAAGATATGCATAAAACATTGGAAATGGAAAATGCGGGCTAAAACCCCCGGGCGAGTGGCTTGCTTTCAGTTTGCGTTCATTTAATTATACAAGTAGCTATATCATTGTGGGAAAATAGCTGAGTGCTCCCTCTAGCTTTCAATATGAATGCGAATCGAGAATAATTAGTGGATAATAGAAATTGAAAAGGGTATGGGATAGGATGGTATGTGTGCTATAATGGAAATTAAATTTTAATGGCGGTTAAGGGTAACAAATGAATTTATTTAGAAATCAGTTACAGTTAACGAATACTGATTTATAATTAGATACTGAGTGTGGTCGCACAAAAATCTATTTATTTTCATTTTATTTAATAATATATTTGCAGCAGCAATATAATTAAATGGAGCGCACGCACATTGTGGTGATAACAATATGATGGAGTTGGCTTATCATCGTTATTGATATAGTTGCAAAGGGTTGCATTCCAAAGCAGGCAGTTTTGTGGGTATTTTGCGCAAATTAGATGAAAGGAACTTTTGACTAAAAGGTGTATAGGGGGTGGGCTTCTTAAGAGGTTGTGGTGAATTGCTAGTTTTTTATTAGTGTGACTTTTTAATATAATTAAATTTAAAGTAAGTCAATTTAAAAAGATAAAAACTTCGACTTTGGGTAATTTTTTAGTACCAGCCCCCTCATTTCAAGTGGACCACCTCCGATTTAAGGGGGTATCTTCTCAAAATACCAACAGCAGAGCATTCCAGTTGGAAAATGCCATTACACCGATAGGTAAAAAGAAGCCACATTGATTTGTAAAAAGAGTTATACTGATTTCATCTTTAAAGAGGCATAACTTTTTTTTAATGCATCAAAAACTAATCAAGTTGGGTGCGCTATTAAATTGAAAATACAACTTCCTATGAAAAAGTTGTGACAAAATAATATATAATAAAATTAGTTAACTCACCTATCTTTCATTTGGTCCATTTTTCATCAAAATTGGATTTAAAATGGCGCCGCAATCGGTACGACAAAAGTCTTGCAGCATTATAAAACAACGACTCGTATATGATCTCTTTGTAGGTTAAGTGAGGCGTTTAAAGAGAACAGGTTTATTGAGTTAGAATGCAAGCTGGAACTTCCCCTGCTATCCATTTATACATTTTTCGGATGTTTTTCGGGAATTATCAGATCAATACTCTATTAAATTAACCATCAGAAGTCTGAGCTTCGGTAAAATGTGTGCTTCTTCTGATTTTTTTTTTTTCTTCTGGGGATTACGGAAACCTTATGAAAGACCAAACCTCTCAATCAAGCCCTTGAACAATCATAAAGGAGCATCACTGTTATAGTTGCGAAGTCTTGCTGTGTCACCCCATAGAGAATGCTGCACGATTTGGACAGCTAAATTATCATTGCCCATATTTAACATGTAGTTTTTCCTGCCAGTTGAGAAGACTCTCTTTCAAGCTTGGCTTAGAGCTTCATAAAGTGAGACAAGGTGAGTTTTCAAAGCGAAACAAAACAATAAATCTTCAAGTTCCAAACTACAAATTGTGTATTTGGACAGCTCTGCCTCTGACAGACCCATCGAAAATAAACATTTTTGAATGTCTGCTATGAGCATTTCAGCGAAAATCTTCGTACACTAGGAATGGTCTCTTACGGCACCAGCCACCAAAATGGCCCATCGCGATATCTGGGCAATCAAAAAAAAGCAAGATTCCTACCCTAAGGCAGTGTGTCAATTGCGCTAAATTATTGTTTTTGGTTAATTTCTTGATACATGTGTGCTTTAAAGAAAGGTTCACAAAATTCGAATCATGAAGCAAAGATTTGTCTGATTTCAAGCTTTTATTAACCTAAATTTCATGGTCTTGCTTCCATCTAAGGACTCTGTGCTGTACTCATAATCATATCTAGTGTCCTGGTTAGATTTTACGAACTTACAAAGACAAAATTTCCATAACCATTTACTCATTGTGACCAACAAACTATTTATCTGTTATAAGTAAGGCCCTCTAGCAGTTCCGGAGCAGACGAAAACGAAAAAGCTATTGGGCAGTTGACAGATTATGAAATTCTATTACCCGAATTAAGACATTTTTTTGTCATAAAATATCTAATTGGGCAATTGACAGATGACGAAATATTTTTGGCAGTAAACACTTTGTGCTGAGTACAAATTTTTAAATATGAGAGACATTGCGCTGATCCAATAAAAATTTAGGTACCGACATAAAATTTACGAAAGCTCACAATTGCGAAAATGTTATTGAAAATATAGCCATTGTGAACTACTTGAATTTAAAGTTCAGATTACAAATTTGTATTGCTAAGGCCCATTAGGTATTACTAATAAATAATCAAATTGCATTCTCACCTTATTTTTTTAGTTCACAATAGATAATTTTATATAGAGAATTTCGCTATTGTGAATTAGTAAAATTTTGACTAGAATGTCCGACAAATATTTGAGAGTACATTTGTCCTAGAAAGCTTCACAATTCTGCATTTCGGAGTTTGCATGAGTTGCAGGTCTCTTTCTTAAATCCCAAAATATGAAAAACCTCGCACAAACGGGCGGTCCCAGAATGTACTCCTAAGGTGTTTTTAAGGACTTGTTGCGACAAATATTTGCTTAGGTATGTTATGCTCTAAAAAATTAATATTGTTAAGGCACATTCTATCTAAACCTTTTTTGAGTCATCTTGTAGTAGGCAGTGTATGTAACAACGACCGTGTCTATTTTTATAGATCACAATAGTAAACTACGGACTTTTTCTAAGGCAAAGTTTTGCATTGTGAACTCGTAAAATTGAAGGTGGCAACTGGAAACCTTTTAACCTCTAAATAGGGGTTTTAAGTACTCGTTTCACGAGCTTAAATAATTCATAGGTCAAAATGCGAAATTTTGAAAGTCTGCTTTAAATTAACCAGAAAAGTTATCATTTATTTTATGATCTGATTTTTTTTAAATGAGATTCATTGATTCTATCCTATCCTAACTGATGTTGCTAAAAGTTGTTTCAAAGCAGATGTGAAAAATATCTAAGAAGACGAAGAATGGAACGACTCTTGCAATACAGTCAGGACTGGGTAAAAACAATTCCATCGCCTTATATCATAAATGGCTTGGTGTCAAACATAATTCCCTAAAGTCAGTGGTTTTTGTTTCACTTTTTCCGCTGAGATTATTTTATTTAAAAGCACTCATATTTTCACATTTCAATGCCCGGTTGATGTTGCATTATTACGGCTTCGACTGTAGTTGTCGAAATACTACAAATTAAATTGATATATTCCTCACCAGCGCCTTCATGAATATTAATTTGTCTAATTTTGACTGCTATACTCCCAGATTTTTATCTTTAACAACATTGTTGGTATAAGCAATATGCAAAAGAAGGGCTACCGATACCGATGAGCTGTGAACTTTCTATTTTATTGGCAGACGACTAGGGTACGCCGACAGTCAGACAGTCATGCTCATGGTATTTTTGGAGTAATAAAATCTCTTCATCTGACACAAATTACAATAAAACCAAAGACACAACGATCATAACATTGAAAGCCTGGAAAAATACGCGGACCGCTTGCAATCATACGGCCAGTTTTTGTTTAATCTATTTTTACGAATCACGACATGGGAACTGTAAACAAAACCCTAGACCGGATGCGGCGATCATTGACAAAAAATAGTCCACAGTCGTGATTGATAGTATTTGTTTGAACTTTATTAAATGCGGTATAAGTATATCTAACGAGTTGTAGCTACTAATTAAAAGCGTATCTGTCTTTTCCAAACCTTAGCTGAGCTTTGGTCGGATACTCTAAATGTTGGTCAATAAATTCAGATAAATTTTCAAAGCCGGCTGTCACATCAAAAACACGTTTCTTATGTAACTGGGTATAATTTTAACTTCCATAAAACTAGTTGTAGATTTTTAATGCAGTTGTCACAATCAGCGGGACAGTTTGCTGATAAAAAAATAAACTAATGACGCAGTTTGCTTATGTGGGTAATCATACTGGAGCTCAGATAATTTGCGTGATTTCTTGCTTCCGATTTGGCAGTATAGATCAATGTAATTTCGATCATTTACGATATTACAGGCAACTTCTCATCAGGCTGTTGATCTAGATCTAGATTGTCTCATTTATTGCTTGGAGACTTGTAATCGTCATTGCATTCAAAAGAGCCAAAGAAATTTGACTCCCCTGCCAATAGTTCTAGCAGGTAGTTCCTTAGACCTGCAACGCAGCTGCCATCTCATGTTCATTTATCGGATGGGTCCCATGAGCATACCTTCTGAACAGCATCTAGTGGTAGAGGCCAATCACTTCACATTTCCTCAGTCTCCTCCAACAATTTTTTTTTAGATGATACTCTTCCTATGCCAAGCTATTGACCTTGCGTCAAAAAACGCCAGCAGTACCAGTGCGTTGTTTTAATCAAACATCGTCATCATCGCCGCTTCTCGCTGACACCATTAAACCATTTACGAGTCGACTGGTGGCGGTAAAATTATTCATCATAAATGATATAAAATTTAATTAATGATAGAATGTCATTGAAAGTGTTTTATTTATGCACACACTCTAAGCGAGCAAAGAACATAAGAAAAAAGAAAGAAACAAAACACTAAATTGGCACTGTCCATGACTTTTAAGTCCATCTATGGCTTAGGACACACAACAACACAACGCCAGAGATACCTACAGCCTACACCCATCTCCGTCGGGCAAATCGCAAAAGTCTTAATTAACTCGCTCGGCATTTTAGTACAGAATATCATTATAGTGACATTTTACCATTTGGTCAATCTTCTGTGACTCAAACTATAGCCAACCGGGTTGGTAATAATAATAAACAAACAAGTTCACTTAATTTGGTCTTTTATTTTGTGTGTGCGCAAATATTGAACGACACCGTAAAACATATAATACACACCGACTGTCCGACACCGCATCCATTGGCCAATTTTGGGGTGAAGATTATTCCACTTCCACTGTACCGTAAGTATAAATTTTGTCTGTGTGTGTGTGTGCCTCTAAAACCATTCACTGACCAGTTGCCTGATTATTATTCAATTTCTTAGCCGACTTCCTGTGCTATTGACTTTTGATGCTATGAATCGTATCTAATGGTCTGTTGATAATTTAAGCCGCGTTTATAATCGATACGTGATGTCGGTGGGTTTTCATAGTGTATGTCCACGTGTCTTCTGGGTGGAGAATTGCCGCAGTTAAACAATGAAGCGCAAGGTAAACTGTTTTTAATTGCTTCAGTGTGGCAGACGGCGGAGTGTGTTGATGTTTGGGATCTTGGGGTCAGCTGGAGGGGTCTTGTTGACAGTTCGCGCACTTCAAAGCCGCAATAAAATATCGGTACTGCTTCGAAATTGTGTATACAGTGGTCAGCACTTCACTGCGACTACCTTTAGCTGAATAAAATATCTCCACTCGAACACAGCCCGTAATTTTGTAATCATAAATTTAAGTGAGCAATATGCACACGGGATGTATCTAGGTATATACTCGGCTAATGTGTGCACTCGAGCACACAAAGTGCATCTGCTGCTAAGCTCTCGGACCCCTAAAACACTGCATACACAAAGAGCCAGAGGATGTAACAACAGCAAAATGTCCTTAGCCAAACACTAACTACTTTAACCAAGTTTTGCAACCGGCCGAACTCCAAGATAATAGACATTCTAGTTACTGGGACTTGTGTAGTTTGCATTATAGGGATGTGGCGATGCCTCATCCCTCCAGAGCACTTAAACGTGATACGCCGGAGTCCTGCAGAGCCAGTGTTTTCCATTACCTACCTATATAAACCGTATCGCATGCAACATTATATCCTTTGTACATTTTCCCTTATTAGCCGCACACAGGAGGCAAAGAGGATTCTGCTTCTTTTTTGCCATATACGGGTGTATATCCTGCCGGAGACAACAACATGTGGCACGTGATACAATCTAATGATCAATTTATCCGAAAGGACAAAAAATGCTACTACCAGTTGGTGGAGTTCTTTTTCCTCTTGTTTAGAGCACCTGTCCACATCTATAGGAAGATATTTGCGGCATTCTCTTGCAATTGAGAAAAGTTCTAAACCGAAAACAATTAGAGAATGGAATAGAGCAAGATCCTGAGGTGGATGCTCTATCGCTTAAAAAAATGTCCTCCCACATGTCAGCTGGTGCTAATCGAATTGAAATTTGCACTCGGTAAAAAAACAGCTCTAAAACTGTAAACGCGCATTGGGATCTTTCCCAACTCAAACAGAAGCTCGAGGCATTAATATCATCCATGAAACTCAATCCGATCAGGTAGACCCACGTCGTCGTCGTGATAATGATGATGCAACAAACCAACATACGAATTCAAATGAGTTTCAATCGTATCTGATATCTCATGTACGTACGGTCGATGCAGCGGATGCCACGTGAGACTTTTTCCCTCTGCATTGTTGTCTGATGCGCGATGTATAAGTTTAAAACTTAAGTTTTAGTTTCAGTGTTGAGAAATACACGCGGAGTCAAGTGTTGGCTGCAGATTTGTCTATTCAGATGCACCCTCCAGTTGGTAAGGGAAGTTACAGGTATCTACGTAGGAGTGTGAATAGGCTGCATGAACATGATACCTAAACTGTTACAGTTAGTTGAATGTAACTGAGATAGCAAAATGCCTCAGCACTTGAGTGCAGTTACATGTGAGCGAAGGCATAGAATTATACGGTGACAGGTGTTATTGATTCAAAGTTGACTCGTATAAATGTGGGCGGCTTAAAGGGAGATGCAATGCATGTGACTAGGGGACACTTGTGCTGGCAGTGATGCATCGGGTGAATGCATGTGTTAAGTTTTGCATTTCAGTTGTACGGGAGTTGTGAGCTGGAATTTTTTTTTTTTTAATTTTATAGCTAAATTCCAAAGGAGTAGTGATTTTGCATTCAGCCTGAGAAGCACTTTCCAGCGATATGTCACTCGATATGGTTTTTTTGAACACAGAAGTCGACTGCCACGCCTATTTTTTTAGGGTGTTAAAATTGAAATGTTGTAATTTTGAGCGCATTTCCTGCGGGCTGTCACAAGCATACTTTCAGTAGATACGGACTCCCATTTCCCATTTCTTGACATTTCAAAGTTAAAGCTGAAAGGAATAGCATTTTGGGAGTCACCGTTCAAAGTTCTTTCTAACGATAGCTACTCGATTGAGTTCTTTTTTTCAATGAAATCAGCTGCCACGCCCACTTTGTTCATTTGAGGCTGTTTTGTGTGCACTTTTGCAGGCACATTTATAAAAAGCCTGATTACCTTTGCAATATATGCTGGAAGCCTTAACAAATCGATCTTTTAGATGTATGGGAATAAGGGGAATGAACAAACCCACTGCTCCGCTGAGAGTTATTACATATGCCATCCTAACATTTTGGAATTTCGGTGAGCAAACTCTGCTGCCGAACACCGTTCGACAAAAAAAAAACATTGCTTGTCCAAAAGGAATAGGCTTACAAACCCTGGTCCTTACAACCACAGAACCTTCTTCGTAGTCTATAGATGGTAACTATTATTATTTAAATGTCCCAAGGTTGAATACTAAAGAGGCCTTCTCGGTAACAAGGTCCTCAATTTTACAGTATGGACATCCTTGAGCAGTGTTTTGTGGATGGTTTCAGTTGCTTTTACCAGTTGCCAACATCATTTGTCATGTTTTTCATAAAAATTGGGTTGAGCTGTATTCCAAATGAAGTTTGTCATGACAAAGGTACTCGTACATCAAAACTTTACTAGTCCCGCACTAGAATTAATTCTCAGTAAAATTCGGTTCTTCATGTGACATGTGTTCCATAACCTACATGACAAAGCGAACGTCCGACGGTAGTTGTGAGCCTATAAAAATCCCTAAAAGCCGTTGATAACTCCCCCATTTCTGGTTACTCCCTACACACACTCCCTCTCTCTTATGATTGTCAAAGGCTGCAAACCTTAGGAACTGCTCAAGATAAAAAAAAACCGCTTGACTTATAATTTGGCCCCACAGTGCCTGAAACCATTTTTTTCACCTCCAGTAACCCATTGAGTGTGCAAGAAAATATGCAAACCAAAATTGAGGGTGAAAGTCGTAAGATGACAAGTGGCACAGAGAGCTAAATTCAAACCCCAACACAAGAAGGACCTCACCATTAGCCCCAATTTCGCATACTGAATAAGCGGCACACTAACTCACTCTCGCTCTTGCTCTCTGTTCGTAGTGGTAATGTAGTCCAACAATTGTCATGTTAAATTGGAACACACCTGCCTTAGTTAGACCTGCAGCACTGCACACTTTAATAGTAGGTAGTGGAAAAAAAGCCATAAAAAAAATATGCATATATCAAATTCAAACGACACGTATGTGTGTATCTGTAGGTACTCCAGCAGAAGAAGACGATGATGCAGGTGAAGATGCATCCTTAAGTGGAATTTTTTATGAAATTCTCGTTTCTCTTGCCTTAAAGTTTCTCCCTTATGTCCTTAGCGGTAACCCTAATTTGGTGGGACAGACAAAACTGTATATGTACCTCCAACATCCTGAATGCACTCCAATGGGATAAAAATAAAGTCAAATGGTTCTGCTGCTACCATAAACATCCTCGAGCGCTTTTTATTCCACGAATTTGTTTCCCTGAATGCGATGGAACTGTATTTTCTATACTGGATACCTGTCAAACCTGATGGTATGTACGAGCACATGAAATGGTAGGGTACCTCTGCTAAGGATGTGGAAACTCACTGCGGTTATTCTTCTGCGAGTTGTGGCTGTCTTTTGGTTGGGACGAAATTGAGTGACTTGTCTTCTGCCTGGCATGTGCATTCGAGATTCGAGTAAATTTTCGGTTCTCTGTTGCATTTTGTTTTGGAAAAGGATATTTTTTTCAAGCATTTTACCTGATGTTCTGTTGAGGTATTTTTCGGTGCAGTCATGCACCTGTTTCGAGTTTTGCTAGTAAATTGAATGGGTATTTGGTTTCAAGGGGGATTTAGCGTTAGTTTGGTTTCCTTGTGTGTCCCAAAAAATGTTTCGTTAAGGAAATGTAATAAATCTGGTAATGGTTTCATGGGTTGCCTTACAGCGCCAGCAGATGCATGACAAGCAATTCGAATTTGAGCAGTTGCTGCGGTTTATACACGTATCTGTATACAGTATACATAAAATGGAAAGAATATTGAATGATGTATAATTCGATAAGTTTAAGTGAGGGTTGTATGCAGTTCCTACCCTTAAAAGTGTTTAAAGTCAGTTGGGGTATTTGTTTCCTGTCCTGAATTACAAGTTGACGCGTGTAGTTGGACAAATTAAATTGTAGTCCCGTCGAATACCTGGAAGGGATTTACAGCAATTATATGAGCAAATGATCCGATCTCACATCCATGGAACGATGTACATCTGTTGAAGTTTGGGGGATGTTATAAATGATATTCGAAGGGGGCGTGGCAACTCCAAAACAACAAGAAAGTCACTTAAAATAGTTTACCTTAAGGCGGAAATGTTTTTGCACATATTTCAGTTACAGCGTAGATATTGTCCGCAGCAATAATTTTGAAAAATAGGGATAGCATTGGAAAATGAGGCGCTCGACTTCCGATACCATATAGAAACCTTAAAAACTCTATATCGCCTCTTATGCCACGTAATGCTATATATCTTCCGATGAAGGATCGGCCTAGAACTGATTTGGCTATATATACTAGTATTCTAGCCTTGTTTTGTTATATTCGGAGTCCTTTTGTTGTATGCCCTTCGATGGTTTTGGGCTTTTCTTTAGAAATTGACAAGTCGGCTCCTGAAATATACCTCAGGTATACTTTTACCTGCCATGAGCTGTAAGGGTTTCTAAATCCCTCCTTTGGAAGACAATACCGCCTATCACCTCATTTTTGAAATGAATACCTATACCTATTTTTTATGGCGATTGAACAGATCTTACCACAACTTGGAGAAGACTTTCTTAAACAACCATTTTACAAGCAATTAAAGCCGTGAGAAAAACGTAGCTTCAGGACTTCCGTTCAGTCTTTTCAGAAGGCTCTAGTTATAGCGAGCCACAGTAAAGCAAGTCGAATGTTTGTCAATATTCTTACATCGCCGGTGTTCAATTATTGAATTAGATTATGAATTGGAAAACAAAAACCACTCTCAGCATCGCGATGCAAATTAATATCAACACCTTTCCGGTTAAACGCAAATTACAATAGAACCACTTCAAAGGACCTGCGAGCTCCAATCCACTTATCATAACAAGCAAAAACCTACACCCAATTGAAATTCCCTATTGTGCCACCGACACCGTATTCTTATTGAATATTGTTCGACGAACAATCAATGCCAACAAAAGGAGTTCCAATTATCCTGAATAATTGCCAAACTAAAGGCGACACAGCGCCCTTCTGACTTCCTATTTCCGTTGCTGCCGTTGTGGTTCCCAATAATAAAATTCTTATTTGCATTCTTCCCTCAATTTTCAGTTTCATCCTTTCAATATGTTCATTAATTCGCCCGCCATTGCGGTTCTCTTCTATTCGGTTCATTCTTACACGACAAGGAGTATCGCCGTCTATTTTCCACCCACACACCGCCAACGTGTGCCAAAGTGGTGGCTCTCGAAATGAACTGATTTTTATTTGCCTCGTCCACAATATCACGCGCGATTTTTTTTTTTTTTCGTTGCACTTGTGTGCTGTAGCTGTGTCTGTGTGTCACCGTTAATTGTAAAGCGGTTCTTCTTTTGTTGGGAAAACAAAGCAAAAAGAAATTACCGTGTACCGAGAACTTGCTGGGCTGCCGCTGCTGCACTGCAATGGCGGTGGTCTGATGGCGGGGATCCGTTCCTTTTTTGGAAATACAAGGAGCCCAGCTTATACACCGAGAGAGAGAGTTACTTGTGACAAGGATACAAACGTGCAACGGTGGTTAACTCGCATTGTTCTTCTAAGAAAAAGAAGAAAAGCAGTCAACAACAAAAAGAAGCAAACTGAAAAAAAGAAGAGTTAAAGCGGGCGTTGTAGACTTGCACATGTGGGACCGGCAAACAATGACAGAAAAAGAAAAAGAAAACGAAAACGAAACCGGGACCGGGAGTAGTGTAATCTAAAACCAGCGGGATGTGGTTCAACTCGACGTCATTCTCAACAACTCAAACCAGGGCCAAAGGCAACAAAAAACACAACAGAGGAAGGGTTCACCTACTAGGACATGGCAAGGGGTGGGCGCGCAAGAGAAGTAGACCGACCACCGTTACACAATGAATCTTGATGACGCAAGGAAGAGCACATTTCGCGTGGGTATAGTAGAATCGCTAAAATGCTCATGCAAGTGCATTCTCATCTGTTTGTGTGTGTGTGTGCGATTGCACACGTGCTGCTGTTGGTAAAGAATGAAAGGACATCATTTCAAGCGGAATTGTTTTGTTTTTCCTATGTGGCGAACTATTGTGTTCCATTCTTTGAAGCTCGAAAAGGGGTTAAGTTGTGACTAGCTAGTTCTCACACTTTTTTCACTTGTGTCGCAAAGCTTTGATGCTAATCGGTGCGCTTGGTAGGGCGATGGTGTGGCACCGATCAGCGGCAACGTGGGTAGGGCAATACTTTTCTATTGCAAAAAAAGGGCGTTCAAAATTGTCATGTCCTTGAAAAAGAAGAGTTGTAATTTGTTTTATGGCTCTGTGCCCAGAAAGCTGTTGGTAATTTTTGAGTCTATCTGATTTGTTGGCAAGGCCAGGTCTGAGAACTAAAAATTTCTGCCCAAGCATGGGCTTACATAGGCATAAAGCCTCATGGCGCCCGAATTTGTTTTAAGGTCCAAAGACTAGTCCTTCACGGTCTTGTTGGATGCGTAGAGACATCTCTCATGTTCACTTTGAGTATAGGTACCTATTTCCTTTGAGATGAAAATCGCCTGTAGCCTAGAAAGTCATTTCACTTCAGTTGATGTAAAGGGTGTCCCATAATTCACTGAAAATGATTTTGTTCGAAAAATCAGCATTCACTTGTTTTTTTGATCCAAAATCATTTCAACGAACTCTCTTCGCGGTGTTAGTCTTCAGCTCTTGAGTCAATTGAAGTTTCAAGTCTTTCGTGAGAACTCGCTGTAGATAGCTTCTCGAAATGCCCAATTCTTGACTACGGCGCTAAACAGATGTTCCTGGACTGTCAGCAATACTCACGCGAACTGCTTCGATGTTTTCTGTTGAACGACTTGGCCACCTACTCTAGACCACTAATTGATCCGGTCTCCCTGAATTCTTCATTATTCTCTTCACAGTTGATAGTTTTAAATCACTATCACGGCCATATTTTGTACGAAAATTGCGGACTGTAGTTGACAATCCTTCATTATTTTTAAAATATAGCTCAACAATGAAAATGCGTTGTTCTTTCGTATAGCGCTTAATTTTTTCTAGCCCCGAACTTTCAGCTGTCACATTGTTATCTTTTTTTTCCGTTGGCATCACTGTACTATTAAATGGCGCAATATTCAAATTTGAGTGAGTTATGGGACACCCTATAGTTATGCCTCAGACCTGGGAGGGCAACTGTGCGTTAAACTCAATTTAGCCCAACTTTGTAGCCAACGATGCACTAAAAACTGAAATAAAGAATTTCATATATTTTTCATATAAGAAATATGACAGCGTATAGGGTTGCCAAGTTTTTTTTTTGACTGGGACACACCAAATGTCTTTAAAATCCCTCGCAAAGCTCAGATTGTGATGGTACTATAATGATTTCAGCTTTTTTTTCATCGTTCTGACAAACAGTCTGGATTGTGGAAACTTTTGAAAAGTTGAAGACCAACACAACTTCAAGTTCACTTAGAGTTTGAATTAACTCTGTAGACTTATGCCCTATAGGGTTTTCGCGAAAACACTCGAAAACTTCATCGAAAACAGAAGTTTTCCCATACATGCGAGTACTTCAGTTTTCAAAACGAGTCGTTTAAACGATCTCCAATCGTTGGGTTGTTGAAATAAACAAACTTTTTGCAATATTCGCCAAACAGCTGTCACAACTCACAACTTTAAATCATTTTCCCACACTCAATTCATGGGCTAATATTATTTTTAAATGTTTCGAATTCATTTTATTTGTTAATCAATATAAAATGAATGATCGAAGTAAGTGACCAAAATAAACGCTGATTGAAACGTCCAACGAAAACTAGTTGGTGTTCGGTGTGAATGCATCGACGAGTTCTCGACCAAAACTCGGTAAAGTGGCTGCCCTATGTCCTCGATAGCCTCACGAATTTTATCTTGGTCTTGAATCGACGTTGGGCTGTTGGCGTAGACCTTATCTTTCACGTGGCCCCAAAGGAAGAAGTCGCAAGGTGTTAAATCACAAGATCTCGGTGGCCAATTGTGACCACCTCTTCGAGAGATAACACGGTCCGGAAACTTTTCCCGTGAAAGATCGATGGTTTCGTTGCTTGTGTGGCACGTAGCGCCGTCTTGTTGAAAGTAAACGTTGTCCAGATCAATACCATCCAACTCCGACCATAAAAATGGTTTGTGGAATGCCCAATTCCAAAGAACGAATGGACAAACCTGGGTTTTCTTCAACACTTTGGGCTACAACAGCAATATTCTCAGTTGTTCTTGAGCGGCGTGCTCGGGTTTTATTCCTCACATCACTAACTTGTCCCAACAGCTCGAATTCTTCCACCAATTTCTGTATTGCGGTCCGACAGGGTGCTTCACGACGACCAAAAAATGCTTTAGTTTTGCGAACTGTGACTGCAAGACTTTCGCCATTTTTGTAGTGAATTTTAATATATTCAATGCGTTGTTGAAGCGTGTATCGTTCCATTTTTAGTAATGGCGGAGTTTCTACTTATCAAATGTCAAAAGTGACAGCTACCGAAATAGCGGTTCATTCACAATAACACCTCTCATTGGAATACCGTTTATTTCACTAAATGCCTAAAGGTACATAATGACCTTAGCTTCAACCTAATTTAAATAATACTCAATTTTAAAGGATTTTGGTCAGATTTTTTGAATAAACTTTAATGGCCCATAGTTTAAGTTTAAGCTTACTGGCGTCTAAAATTTGTTAATCTTGTTGCCCTCAGAAATGTGGATATATAGGTCTTGATCCGATTAAAAGGCATCTTGCACATCCATTATTAGCCTGATATATTGACAGTTCCTGTCTTACTATACTCATTCTCGATGGTTAAATGGGTACCTTGCTGTCCCGTACTGACTATGACCCACAACCTACAACTTTACAATTGCTTAATTCATAAATTCAGGCCTGTCATTGATAGCCACTCAGATCATCTTAAAACGCCTTGGCCTATTTAACTGGAGATTGTTATTGGGACAGAAGAGGGGTTAAACCTCACTTCAGGTGACCGACTTTGGGCATAAAATTCCTATAAAGCTGTATAATTCCCACAAAAGTAATACAACTTGCATCGCTTCCATTTAAAGGGCTCACTTAGTCCTGAAATCAAAATCAGTGCCAGATTTCGCAATCCATTCCAACTTGCTAAACTACCTACCCAACGACTGTTTTGGCAACTCAATGCATCACAACGAACACGCAAGGCTACCTACATAATAAATCGGAAAACTTTCAATCCTCCGAAGTGCACTGTTTGATGGAACGACTCCTCGCACTATAACATTCATCACATCAGACCATTCTTCATCAGTTCCCTCCGTGTCCTTCTAGTCCTGAATATATAATGCCCATGCCCAACCTATTCAATTCACATTTTTCGGGCTACCGGTCCCATTCACTATTATAACAAACACCATATCCTCCCCACGCCCCCATTCGCCTATCGAATTAATATCGAATGCATGATGAAATGAAATTCCTGCCCATCCACTCCATGGGGATGGATGTAGGCCTTTCACAGTACTTCTGCGTCTGAATGCAGTTATCTAAACATCTTTAAACCTCACTCAAGTACATCCTTCAAGCACAGCGGCAGGTAGGTATACTATGGGTGCATCCTCTCATATTCATTTACCGGATGAAATTGCAAAATCAAAATTCTGGAAACAGACTGCATAAAGGCCTTTATGAACAAGAAATCATCCACCAGGACCTGGCGGTAGGTATGGTGATGGTGAGTCTCACTTTGCTCAACGATGCCTACACAATAAATGCAGTTGGGTGTGTATATGTGTGAATCCTTTATATGTGGCCATCGCTGGGTGGGGTATTACAAGCAGGAACATCCTTCCGAATGCATAACTTCTTACACACAGCCACACACCAGGAACACGTACAGCTCTCACATTGTTGGGATGTTTTTCTTTGCATTAACTTTAAATCCGCATGCTTATGTCCTTTGAATATTTACATTGAAATGTGTATTTATCTGGGCTGTTGTTAGTTTTGGGGTTTTGCTTGTACTTTAGCTCCTTTTTGTTGAGCATCTACCTCGGGACACTGGTTACAGTCCGAAACCGAATGTAAATTGAATTAACTTTCGGGGGCAGGAGGTAATCTTAAAGGAGCACCAGTTGCTCACTTAATTGAGATGTTACTGGCCGACGCCTTAAAAACACTGTTGGTCCTGAGAGTAAGCCAGCAGGTGGATGCAAATTAGGAGGTATATAGTCGCATTTAAACTGGTGTAAGAAAATCGTATAAATCGCCTCGCATTGCCATAAGCTTCTGACCAAGTTGGGTGTTCCGATTGGAGAGAGAGATTTTGCTTTTATTTGTCGAGGTCATGGGAGGTATCTTATCCTGTTTTATAATAAAAATATAATCTCCTCTATTTGTACGACTAATTTTTGTAAATCTTTCTTCTCATTGCAGGTACGTGTCCCCAGCGATAAGTGACGAAATCAGTTCAAACGTAAGATTTGTTTAAATTTTTAAGGTATCTAATCGAAGCTGAGTACACAGCATTTGAAACATTTTCTAAAGCGCTTTCTCCAACTAAAAAAAAGGTCCAAAATAGTAACAAATATTGTGGCAGGCTCTTGAAAAAGTGCCAAATTTTTTTTTTTTTTTTTTTTTTTTTATAATTGACACGCGCTAAAGAGGTTATGACTACTCTTATAGTGCAATGTGATTTACACAGCGCGGGCATTAAGGAAATTGGGATAGAGAAGATAGGAGATACCGATGCACATTGGTTTTAAATGTCTGTAAACTGTACTGAGGAGGAAAGACAGAGCCGGGCAAGGCATTCCACATTCGTGTTGTACGGCTTATGAACGAGTCTCTATATTTCATGGTACGTCCGAAGATAGGCTGAATGGTAAACTGATGGGCATTCCTAGCAAGGCGAGTATTGCGGTTGAATTGCTGAAGGGGCGGAATGCAGCTGGCAATTTCATTTGAGCACTGTTTGTTGAAAAAGCGATAAAACAGTGTGAGACACGTAACGTTTCTTCGATGTTCAAGCGAATGAATAGAATTCGCGATATTCGTATCTCCGATTAGTTTCAACGCACGGTTTTGGATCCTATCCAGTAGGTGCAATATGGTTTTCGGCGCACCAGACCAGATATGGGAATTGTACTCTAATTTGGGGCGAATGAACGCCTTATAAATTGTAGCCAGATCAGAAGGGGTAAAATATTTCTTGCACCGTTTGAGAAAACCTAGACATTTCGCAGCATTCTTAGCGACTTCGTGTATGTGGTCATTCCAACGAAGGTTGTCATGAACGCACATACCGAGAATGGAAAGTCTTTCGGTTTCGGTGATGCAAGTGCCATTCATGGATAATGGCTGTAGGATCTGGTTTCGCTTTAGAGACAGCAGACAGCATTGTGTTTTTGAAGCATTAAATTTTACTCTATTGGCTGAACCCCATTTTAAAATGCTGTCAAGGTCGGAATTTAATGAGCTTAACATACGTTGCCGTTCCATTTCTACGGCCGAAGAGCAGGGACGTGAGTCCTGGAAAGAATATGAGAAGCTAAGAGTGCTGTCATCAGCGAAGGAATGGATTGGATTAGAAGTTGCAGACAAGAGATCATTTATAAAAATGAGAAAGAGAGTCGGAGACAAAACGGAGCCTTGGGGACACCAGCATTTATATGGTGAGTATCAGACTTGAAACCATCCAAAACAACTTGAATTGAACGGCCAGAAAGGTAGTTTCTAATCCATTGAACAAGAGACGCATCGATCCCATAAGCACGCATTTTCGACAAAAGAGCTTGGTGCCAAACTCTGTCAAATGCTTTTGAAATATCAAGCGCAACAATCTTCGATTCACCGAAGTGATGGAGAGATTGGTTCCACTTCTCGGTGAGATAAGTCATCAAATCACCAGTGGACCTGTTGCCACGAAAACCGTACTGCCGGTCATTGAGGAGTTTCCGAGATTCAAGATATTTCATAAGATGACGATTTATCAGCGTTTCCATGACCTTAGAAAGAATGGACGTAAGTGCTATGGGTCGGTAATTGGTGGGAGAAGAAGATTCGCCTTTTTTAGGGACGGGCTGGACAAATGCTGTTTTCCACCTTCTCGGGAAGAGTCCAGAAGAATAGGAGAGATGAAAAAGCTTACGCAGTGGTTTTGCCAGTGTGGAAGAACACCTCTTCAGAACGATGGGGGAGATACAGTCTGGACCAGCGGATTTATTTATGTTGAGATCATATAGTACCCTTGCAACTGTGCGAGTGCGAAAATGGATTTGTCCCATGGTAAATTCGACGCTCTCGAGCACAGGTGGAGGCAAAGCGCAATCTGGGAGCACCGAGCTGGCTGCAAAATGTGCAGCAAACAGATTAGCTTTGTCTAAAGAGCTGACAGCTGGAGTGTCATTGTAAATGAGAGTGGGGATCGATGGAGAGGCCGAATTCTTAACATTTTTTACAAATGACCAAAAGTTTTTACTACCCTTGGGACATTGTAGTATTTTTTGCCTCAGCTTTTGGTCGTAGGAGAATTTGACACGCTTTATGAGGGCATTGCAGTCATTCCTGGCTCGTTTGAACTTTTTTCGGTTTTCCTCAGATGGGTTGGCCTTGTAAGACCGAAAACTCAACTCCCTTAGTCTAATAGCCTCTTTACAGCTCGAGTCGTACCACGCGTTTTCTTTTGGTTTGATACTCTTTATCCTGTGAGGGATAAAGGATTTCATACCTAAGGTGATTATATTTGTTACCATATCAGCGGCGGCATCCACGTCGTTATCGAGGAAGCATAACGACCAGTTAAAACTCCTAAAGAAGCTGTTAAGTCCGCTCCAGTTGGCTTTCTCGTATTGCCATACGGTTCTTTTCGGAGTTTTTTCTTTAACTTTGTGGTCGGAGTACGAGAAATTAGCTGATATGGTACAGTGGTCTGACGAGCCTAGAGGCGATAATACTTCAATGGAGTATTTATTAGGGTGGGAGGTGAGAAACAAGTCCAGTGTGTTGGCATTTTGACCGTCAATGTCTGGTACACGTGTTGGCGCACTTACAAGCTGGGTTAATTGGTTTACCTCATCAAAGATCTGAACATAAATTCCTTCGGGTGTTGACTGTCCAGAATGTCGAAGCCAGTCAGAATTGTGAATATTGAAATCGCCCGCAATGACGATTTCAGTATGAGGGTACAAGGAAACAATTCTAGTTATGGAATCAGACAACACATCGAACTCGTTAAAAGTCGAGTTGCTGTCAAAATTAGGGCTTCTATAAAGAAAACAGTAATGAATTACTTGCCTACGGACATGGAATTTGAGCCATTTGAAATTAAATTCCGGGTTGGAACACTGGCCATAATCTTGAGGAACTTGGTAGGCTACATCATTACGCACATAAATGGCGAGACCTCGATGTAAGAATAATAATCCGAGAGTAGTATACCTTTCCCGGAAGAGCTTCTCAAATCAGTCGTTTATATACTCACCGTAGAATTGTAGGTCCCTTTCATTTGTCCTAAAAATATAAACTTACGAAAACGAATAGTTGTTCGAAGATAGGTTTAGGGTACCAACAAGAAAAAGGTTCAAAATAGTAAAAAAAATTCCGACCAGTCCTCAAAAAAGTGTCAAATTGAAACTTTAGTCGCACAACGCACACGACTTTAGTTAAGATCTAGATATTCGGTTCAATCTGCCTTATAAATGGTTCAAAAAGACCTCGCAGGGATATTATACAGGAAAATCTATACCTCTATTAAAACTCTAGAGGGTTTTATGTTTGCTACCAGTTGTTATCTCGATAACTATCGAACAGATTTCCATGAAACTTGTTTTGAAATGTCTCCTAGGACTGCGGAAAAGCTATAGGCGATGTGGGAACGGAACGAAATAGAGGCATGGGATGTACATCTGCATGCAATCAACTGCAGCAATGCTTTTCTGAGACACCTGAATGCATGGAGATTTGGCCTAGCTTGTTAATCCGTATAACCTTCGATGAAATAAAAAACCGGCCAGTTTAAAACAGACAACAGCTTATTTTGAAAATTTTCAAAACTCCCAAGGTACAGCGAGCGTTTGTCAAAACTAAAATTATTCTCAACGGTTGGACTTAGCCTTGCCTTTTGTAAAAGCATGCAGGTTGCTGGACAAAGCTGCGTCAATTACGAAGTTGTAGATTAATCAAAACTTTACTGCTTTAGTGGTAAATTTAAAAAATTAAGGTAGCTTTGGAAAAGTCCCTATAGACTGACTAGACTAGTGCGACTTAGTTCGATTGATATACCATATGTGATGGCGGCCTTCTTATATGGTGCTCGTCAGGTTGGACTCTAGAAGTGGGTTATTTCCTTTTTTCCCATTTTGAAACTATTAACTCATCCTTAGAATAAATCCTCGGGTAAATAAAAAGTCTACAGTCATGTCTCTTGAGAATTATTTCCAAAGCTTAGATGCTCTAAAGAAACAAGTTAAAGAAGCGTACTGTACTGACTGGTTGTCAAGTGTGCTGGCGATGGCGTACATAAGAAGCTATCCCAAATATTGACCAACGAGAGTATAAAAACTTCATAGTACAGCACAAGTCGTTTGTCTAAAAATTACGGTGCTAAGGTGGTTGCCATTTTATTACTAACTGGCGGCTCAAATGGAAAAAGCTGCATTTGTAAAAGTCCGGCACACATTTATTTCATACATTTTATAAAAAAGAAATTTGGAAATCGGTGCAATATTTCGAAAGTTTTTTGCGGATATGCCTTCCAGTTGTATATTCATTACATAACCAAATTCCATGAAACATGAACCAAAGGTGAAGTTTCGTAGAATGGAGCGATGCGATTTTTTGGTTGTAAAGGGTCATTAATTTTTCGGTTTCAAAAGTATACTTACTTACTTAAAGGGCTCCCGACCCGTGGAGAGTCTCTGCCTGAGACACTGTAGCCTTCCATCCTCTGCGATCCCGGGCACGCTGCTTCCAGTTATCCAGACCAAGCGCTCTGGCATCCGCAATGGCTTGGTCTTTGAAACGGAGGTTCGGTCTTCCTTGTCGTCTCGAACCTGGCGGCTGGGATTCGAAGATCCTCTTAGCTGGAGCGTTATTGTCCATTTGCTCGATGTGGCCGAGCCAATGTAGTCGACGTATTTTGGCCTTTTGGACTACATCCACATCTTGGTACAGCTCATAGAGTTCGCGGTTGTATCTTCTCCTCCATTGGCCATCCTCGCCCACAGGACCAAAAATCCGCCGAAGAATTTTTCTTTCGAAGGAGCCCAGTATCAGCTCTCCCTTCCTGCTTATCGTCCAGCACTCGGCGCCATAAAGCAGAACTGGCAGGATAAGGGTTCTGTAAATCATACACTTTGTCCTTCGAGTTAGGAGTTTTGAACCCAATTGCTTTGCCAAACCGAAGTAGCAGCGGTTTCCTAGGGTAATTCTTCGCCGGATCTCCACTAGGATGTCATTTGTGGAGTTCATGTTTACTCCGAGGTAGATAAACTCCTTAACTACCTCGAAATTGTTGCTATCAATAGTGACGTTCTGTCCTAGGCGGTGGACAGATGCTTGTTTGTTTGTTGATAGCATGTACTTAGTCTCGTCCTCATTTACTACAAGACCAACGAATTTCGCCTGTTCTTCAATCGCCATAAAAGCCTCTAACACGGCACGCTGTGAGCGACCGATGATGTCAATATCATCTGCATACCCCAGTAGCTGGACGTATTTGTTGAAGATAGTGCCTTCCGTGTTGACACCTGCCTGCGCACTATCTGCTCTAACACGAGATTGAAGAAGTCACATGATAGTGCTTCTCCTTGCCGAAATCCGGTGCATGTTTGGAATAGCTCGGAGGAACTACTTCCAAATTGCACATTGCAGCGTGTGTTCTCCAGCGTCACGCTACATAGCTGGATTTTGGTTGTTCACATACCCACCGAGTGAGAAATGTGCCTCAGCACTGAAGAAAATGTTGTTCGAAAAATCGGTGTTTATTGTCTGTTGTTCCAACTTCCAACACCCGTGAAGCGTATCTGTGGCGTTGTGAATGGTCAACAGGCTTTAATTGTTGCGTTATTTGAACTTCATAAAAATGGAGATGCAAATCCAAATGCAAAATACGCCATAGTGAGGTGTACTACAAATTCAATTACTACCAACGCCGGGAAATCGATGAATTCTGACTATCAGCAACACTTGCACTATTTTCGATTGAGCGTGCATAACGATGATGCACAGACCTTCCCACATCAATAACACTTCCACCCATAATCATCGCGTAATGCGCGAAAAGTGGCTGCGTTTGAATCACTAATTAAGTATTAAGCGGCCCATTATCGTCAATGGCAAACATTCAACTCATTTTATGACACTTCAAATGACAGCTGAGTTTGACAGGTGTCAAATGCCAGCGCTACCAACTTGAATCTTGAAGAAAAAACCCTGGAAGGTGTAAAAGTATATTCAACTTTTCCCTTTAACGCTGTCAGACTTTGACTTATGTCAAAGTATTTCTCTTACCAGGCAGCAGGTTGTATCCTTAAACAGTAGCCATTGCCGTCAAACTCTTTCGTGGGTATTCCCTGGAATTTAGTTGACTAAACGTGACACAGTGACACCGCGTACAACCACAGCAATTATCCACCCCTAAGCCTTTAAATGATCACCATCACAATTTGTGACTGCTCTAAAGCCCTATCTGCAACACCAAAATGCAATTTATCCGCCGCCACAGATACAACAATAAAAACAGCACCACCCCACCATTCACCGGCACACATTTAAAAAACAAATAAGATTTGGAAAAAAATTAAAATTTAATTAAACCACAAAATTGGATGAAATTAAATACTTTGCTCGTGTATCTGCGCTGTTCATATGCAGATATGTCGAGTGTTTAACCGGCTGCCGCATATACAAATACATACATATGCTGTGGGATATTAATGCTTATTTGGCATACTGCTTGTGCTGCACTATAATTAACAACAGAAGCAAAGACTTTAACGCTGTGCACAGCACAATTTTCTATTGCCGTCCAATCGTGGCGTGTCGTCGTACGAAACTTTAACAAATTATTATGGAAATGTTGTTGCAGGTAAATACAATTTTTTTGTTAATAGTGCACATGTAATCCGGAAGTTTTAATTGAAATTTAAAGTCAACACGATTACCACTTGATGAGAAGTTCCTCGCCATGAAATTTACATGCGACGCAAAATTTTCCTCACGCTCTGCTCCTTTTGATGTGCTAATTTGATTTTCGGGAATTCAGTTGGCGATTATAATAATCCACCATCAACTTGATTTACATTTCTAGCCGCACATTTAGTTAATTTGCAACTGCACACAGATCCGAGTACAGTTGTCCTGACCAAGTTTTGTATTTGTATGGTGCCTAACTACCAGCAGACATAAATGTTCATTCGCAGGAGCGACCATAGAAACACCGAAACAGACTCTGCCAGCTGATACTAAAATGAGATTATTTAATTTTTGTTTTATTTTTTTTGTCTTACAGGCAGCGTGCTGCTGTCAGGTAAGGTTTATTGCACCACCTGCTCCAACTGCGCAAACAAATTAATATAGAAAACAATTTTTTTTTTTTTTTGGTTTCATGTTGGAGGAAAAAAAACACATGGGTATGCTCAGCAGGGCAAGTGAGAGTCGGTACATTTCGTTAAAAAAAAAAATTGTTTTCTGGAACTGACGGAACAGACAAACAAAACAACCTCGAAGATACAAATAGATATAATAGGTATATTTGTATTGAAGTGCTTTGAAGTTACGCAATTGGTTGATATGGTATGTGACGCAGTGAATGATCTTGATTAGCGAGAAGTTGGTCTAGAAAAACAAAAAGGTGACCTCCCTAGATCATGGGGCAGCTTGTAGTTCATTCGTGAGGAGGATTTACTTTAAATCACTGCTTGAATTCTAAGGAAGGCAATAATTCCACAGCCATGGACTGCTACTTTAAGAGATGGATGCGGATTTTAAGAAATATTACTATTATTGTATTTTATTAATTAGTAAATAAATTACAAAGCTAATAACAAAGAGCACCAGCTGCTAGGGCTCACGGCTAAATTTACATAGGTCAAACTTTCATACGCTAACTGAGCTCTGCTCTAGCTTGTTCGTTAGCATTTTTGTTACGGAAGTAAATGTTCGGGCGGATGTGCACAACTTCGGACAACACGACGGAAATGGAAATGATAGAGGAAAATCATGAAGCTTGATAAGTTGATTTAAAAAGGGCCTTGATAAATATTTAAACAGGGGGTGGCTAGAGGTCTGAGATTTGGGAAACACCTGCGTCTTCTACAGCTGTTTCCCGCTCGATTTTTTTTTACAGAAAGTCAGTATCATCCTCCCGCAGAACGAAAAGAGTCGCTATACGGTTGAACAACTTTAGGCAGTATTGCAAAACTTGTTTCCAAAGTGAGTGCTGTGTAGCCCAAACAGTGCGTTTTTTGAAAAGAAAAGATTTTGGGTGAAAAATCATCTTAAATTGTCGCATTATGGGACTGGGAAAACCCGTACGTTGTTGTTGAGAAGCCAATGCATCCACAGAGAGTAACAGTTTGGAGCCATGATAACCCACATTTTTTTCACTGAAATTGAAGAATTGGTTCATGCAGGATGGCGCGCCATGCCACACAACAAATGCCACAATCGATCTTTTGCGCACTAAACTATCTAGTTATCAGCCGTCTTGGCGATGTCATTTGGACGTTTTAGAATTCGAAACCAGATTTGAAAACTAAAAAGGGGAACTTTATACATTCTTATTGGAAGAGTTCTTAAATTCGGAGGACAACTACAGTAGTGTCCGCTTATAATGAACTCGAAGGGACTGACCAAATTGGTTCGTTATAACCGAAGTTCGTTATGAGTGATACGCTAAAAAAATCATCAAGTTTTGTTATTTGTCTTTCAATGTGAAACATTTTCTTTTACTTGTTTCTAAATCTCACATTTTACTTAAATGATTTTTAAGCGCGTCACTTCACTCAACCTTTCGTTTGTAAACATAAGGTTACCCGGGGAAGTACCGAACAAATTATATTGAAGGACAAAATTTTGACGTTTGAGAATGTTGGTTCGTACGCAGCTCTACAGTTCTCGGGGAAGTCCCGAAAAGTTGGTTAAATCTGGGTGACAATGTAAAGCGACAGATTTTTGGTTCGTTATAACCGGACATTTTCTTTATTTCACGCGCAGAATGGGTTCGTTATATGCGAAAGTTCGCTTTATGCGAAATTAAAATTCATAATGCTTATGGGGCATTGATTGGGACTTCATGAAATGGTTCGTTATAACCGAAAGTTCGTTTTAACCGGGTTCGCTTTAAACGGTTACTACTGTATTTAGCGAACATCAGAATTTGAAAATATTTTCAAATATTTTATTTAATAAAGTTGTTAAATGGATGCATTCTGTTGTAAATTTGTATAAGACTTCGTAAGCATGTCTTCAAAATGACTCCGCAAATGCAGATATTAAAAGGCAACGAAATAGGCAAAGTAAGAATTTGTTTTATTGTGTTTAATGAAAATATGTACGGAAAAGTTGGACCTTTTTTGGTTTATATTTTGTGGGACAAAGTCATATTGAAGACGAAAAATTGGTTCAGTTCCACCTTAAGTTTTACGTATGGTAACCCTACTAATAAAAATAATAATTGAAGTAGTAGTCCAATTTTTAAAAGTCTTTGATTTCGCTCATGCAATTATTTGTTTTTTTTTTGTGCTTCTTGATCCGACGTAGTGATTGTAGATACTGAGGAAAAGTTCCACCAGCCCGATCCAAAGGTAGCTGCTTTCAGAGGGGCGTCACAAAAAAAAAATCATATAATTATACTAGAGTTCGCCCAGTGGTAGACTTTCTGTTTCTATCACCATTATGACCTGGCTCATGCACAATATATTGAAAAACAAATTACGCACATCACTGCATCTTTGCAAAATCTTTTGCAACAAAAATCAAGCGAATGTGTTGTGTTTAAGGCAGTAAAAGAGGTTCTTAACTATTTATATTTATATAAGATATTAGGAAATGACGTATAAAACTTTGGACACAATCATGTGTTCCTCTGACTCTTGGATATCTTCTTTTTGGTGTCAACCGAGTTTTGTTGAGCTCACTGTCAATAAGTGTCAAGTTCAAGAGATGAAATATACCTACACTAGTTTGAGCTTTCCAACTGAAGCTCGTCGTCCCTTGATCTTGCATCAGCAATTTTCCATGCTTGTTTTTAAAATTGGCAACACTTTTTACATCCACAAGAAATATGACAGCTGATTTGTGCTTATTTTTACTTAAGATATCGCTTTATTCGGCCCACAGTCCTTGTAAGCTCTTAGTCAAATAGAGACAGTAATGGCTTAAATTTATCTCTTCAAAAAATTCGACGCCATGATGGTCATCTTATAACCATGGTCTGTATGTAATTGATTTCATTTTAAGGTTTATTTCTTCGTTTTCTTTGACAACAAGCTTACACTAACTTCTTGACATATTCGTCAAAATAGCAAGCTTTGCTGTTGGCTGAATGAATCTCTGATCTTAAGAACTCTGTAGTCCTTTCGTCAATCAATGACTTTTTACGATTTTATATCCTTGGTTTCGACTTTTTGTTATCGCGCCTGGTAAATTTGGTCACCTTACAACAACCCATATTTTCCAAGCATATGACTTCCGTATCAAAGGCTTATCCGAAGCTAGTGTCTGAGACTTCTCAGGGTCGAATCCTAAAGTTAAAAGGTTTAGAACTCACTCAGCTACAGCTTATACAATCTTTGTATTTTTATAGCTCTCTAGTAAGACAGATTTGGATTCTTTGACCGGACCACGTCATCTCCAACCAGCTCAGTTACTAAATAACTAGCTCTAGTTATGCACATCAAGTTGGATGGGATCTTTCAGCTAAATCCCCTTGCTGGTTTGGCTCTTAAGTTTGTCTATCGCATTTGTTCGAGTCATCGATATTGAAAATATTTTCTCTACACAACACATCGTTGTCCCCTCGTTAGAAGTCAATTGTGGAGATCTTGTCGACCCAAATAGGACACTGACATAGCCTACTCGAAGTGTTGTAGCGCCCATATAAAAAGAGCCTATACATTTCTGGATATCATAGCTTCCTAAAATTTTTAGAAGACCTTTATACAGCTTGTTCAAGGCCTTAGAGGTATGGTTGGTTATAGCTCGAGTAAGCATCTCAGAATAAAACTTAAAATAATATCTAAATGATCATCTTTGAACAATTTTTGACTTACTTAAGAGGCACGATCATCACTAAACGACGGCGATCACCCGACCGATCTCCATTCCAATGCTACCACTTTCATATTAAACGAATTTCCCTTCTAGCGGAAATACGGGCGTAACTTATGATCCAGATAATAAGATACGGTACGGTGCAAGATTGATTTCTGATCCACTGAGATATAATTAACACTTTTACTGATCTTTCACCACATAACAGTCCGGCCGCCATATACCTTCTTTATAATTGTTACCCAATCTCCATTAGGGGAAGGCATTCAAATATAATCAGTGCCCAATGATCAATGATCAATGATCACCTATCAGCCGATTATCAGATAAAGAGTGAGATCGGTAATACGCATGTTCAGGTAGTAAGCAGAACTCCACCTAAGGCAGTGTTTCCCACATCAGAAGTGGTCCAATCTGCTAAACACTTCTTATGATCGTCTGGGATGATTGATCGTTTTTTCATCGACCTAATGGCCACAGCGGCCTTCAATCGAAATTGAAAAGTAAAAACAAAATTAATTTATGTATTTTAACTCGTGAGTTAAATGTGAGTCTAGGAAGTTTCTTTAAGATTCAAATGGAGGTATCAAGACAAAACTAATAATGGGCTTACTCAGGCTTAGTTTACAGTTTACACCGTGCTTGACTCAAACATCCATTTAAGGGACTGAAGTCAAAGTTTGATACATTTTCGACTGGAACCGAGTCAGTTTTATTGTCATCACGAAAGATGTAAGCCCTGTCCCATTTATAGACTGCCAGTGTAATCTCTGCTTCATTCTGTGTACTGTACAACCCACTTCCATTGTACAATGCGTTTGATTGATTCCTCCGATCGGTATACTTTCTGGTTGCTCCATAGGGAATAAAATTCCAAATACTATACCTACCGCCCTAATAAACAAACCATGTTGTGGGGCACTCTATTTATTTTTCCAAACTGACCTACTCTTCCGTCGCGTTTAATAATCCCTCTCAGTGCTACGCAATTTCTATGCAATTAGTTTCATTGTTTACAATCTCCTTCGGATAGAGTAAACTTTGCTATTCCAATCCTCGACTGTTGTGAAGTTTTCTCAACTCTCCAAGAATACAGTGCTGGTGGTGGTCAAGTGGTTGCATGTAGTATCCTGTGTATCTGGCGCATCATTGGGCTGAGTTGCCCTCTCCCCGTCTTCCTTTCTTGAGTAGTTGTGTTTTTAATAAGCAATTAGCTTTGTTTTGTTTAAAGTTGTTCCTGTTCCTTCAATCCAAAGTGTAATTACATTGAAAGCGAACACGAGAAAAAAAAACATAATTTTGTATCTCTCACTCTTAATTTGATCATCACTTTAAGGCGTACACACACAGCACCCTCTTGTGCAACTGTAAAAAAATTCAACATTTCTGTGAATTCGTTGGCTCTCCGTATTTGCGGTTGAATAAAAGAAAATCCTTGATGAGGTAGCTTCTGGGTTGTTGTTGTAGCAAATATAGAAGTACAGTATGCATGTCCATGCGGTGCTGTAAATCACTGCTTCTGTCTGACAGAGGTTTTTATCTCATTCTTAAGGCTGTGGCCCATCTTGCGCATTGTGTTTCCGATTCCGTGCTCTCGTGTGGATTTCAGTTATTAAGTGTAAACCTATATGCTGGTGTGTGGGCAGAGGGAAAATTCCTTGCATACGAACTTTAATCTGCAGTAGCCGCACGAGACGACAGCATTATGATTTAATTAATGACATCACTACTTCGTCTGCGATTGCGATTGTGTTACAAAATCTCTATTCAATCGGTCGGTTTGGCTTTGTTGTTTTGGTCCAATAGTCATCATCCCCCTCTGTAACAGGGATGTTATAGATCGGAGACCATAGACCATGTGGAGAGGGTATTTTGCGCAACTATTGCTTAGTTTTGTTGATGACATAAATGGATTTGTGCCTAAGTGGGTTGACGAGTATAATTGGATTGACATGTGTGTTTGGTTAAGGATCTGCCATGATGTGGACTGCAAATTGTAAACAATTCGGAAGGCATATTCTCGAATCGTGATGAGTGGACCACAAAAGTGGGTGTAGTGGAATGCGAGGCCTTGAAAATTGCACATATGAATAGGAGTTGTTGATGTGTACAATTGATTCAAATACGGCCTATCAAACCAACACTTTTTCCATTAACAGTAACAAGTATGTGGGCACATCGGATTTGAAATTCAGATTTTGGGTTCCCCGAATGCTTTTGTGATTTACTTGTGCGCTACCTACATTACAGCTTGGTGAGTTGGGTCTCGGCTACGCCCTTTGACATAAAACAAAAATTCCAAGTGAAGAAATGAAATAAAAAAAAATAATCAGATCAATAAGGCTGAGTTACATGAAAATTTCTAAAGAAGTCAAGATCTGCAAAAACTGATCTTGATCAAAAAAAAAAATAAAAATTACGGGGGGCAGATTCGTCGTCTGTTTTTAAAATTCTGATGACCAAATCTAGTAAATGTTATATTTGGGTGAAAAGTTTTGGATGTATATATATAGTATCGACGATAATCGTTTTGATTTATTTTGTTGGATCCGATTGTTTTTTATGTTTCACTGTACAAAGAAGTGGCACTTGACAAGTGATCTAGATCAAAAAACCTGGTTTTGTCCCAATAAAAACCACATGGGACCAGGTACCTTTTTTCTTCATGGAATCTTGCTGTTAAATTTATCGAAAATTTTACAGCCTTGAATGCAAATTTTCCGCATATTTGCAATGACTCTGCATAACATCCGTACACTCCAATAAGTCAGCCGATCGCCAAAGATCTTGATTAAGACCGTGCAACTCATAGATCGATTTTATAGACATTTTTTGGGATCTCTCAAAAAAAGGATCTCGGAAGTCTCCAGCAAGTTGCAAGACTTCGATAGAGGATCTATTCCACTTAAATAATATTTATTGTGGAACCATGACAACTGGCCCTGCCCTCTAGACCAGTCAGCCAATCATTCATTCATAAGCAAAGCACTTTCCACATAGGTTGTTAAAGCTTCTTGTTGGTTGTTTTGTTGACAGTTGGGGAATATATGAGCGAGATGTTGGTTGATCAATTTCGCAAAAGTAAGCAAGAATTAGTTTGGCTGCAAAAAAAAGAACAGACGGAACCCTCGATCTGTCATGAGATCTTCTAAAATATTTTTTAACTTTAAACAGGTGGAAATTATTGATTCTACACTCGCCACAGTGAATCAGATAGCACACAGAAGCCAATAACACAGGCCAGTATGGTCCACTTTAATAATCAGTTGGAAAAGATTTTCAAAAATCGTTAAAATGCGATGCATACGTGGTTCATGCCGAACCGCCACTTCTAGCTACCTAGCGGGATATACAGTACGATCACACGATCAACGATCTTCAGGTTCTATGATAGATACACACCAAACTGTGGCTCAACTTTCAACGATCAGCGATTATAATTCGATATTAAATATCTTTTCCAACTGTGGTCCGAGCTTCATTAGGGGTGATCATTCAACTTACCATCCGATCGTCATTTAAAGAATGATCTCATAATTCCACATGAGCGCGATCAGATGATCTGCAGAGCTATACCTAGGACAATTGCTCGCACATCAGAAGTATTCCGATCTACACGAGAAAAAAACTGATCATGATCTTGATCATACAATATACAACTTAAGAATCTTACATGGGAATTTCCTAAGGCAGGTAGTTCTGCTGATTATGGGCGGCAAAACCTCAGACCTCATCCATGGCATAATCATGTGATCACCATCAGAACTTTACGATAGTCATTGGGGAGAGATCACGTAAGACGACGATTGTCTAGATATAGTCAGTCAAATAAGTTAGTGTCAGGTCGATAATTTTTTTGATTATCGTAAGTCTCCAGTAGGTACCCACTTACATTTGTGGAAAATTAACTGAATGAAGTTCTTAAACTCGAATACTTATTGCACTTGTAGTTGCTAGTTTTGGAGGTCTACCTTTTCGACGATGGTCGTTTTAGAAGTTGACCAATCTTCACAATTATAACGTCCGGCTTTATGTCAGCTACGCTGTCCAACATATAAAGGTTTTTCTAAATGAATCAAGTGATCCGTAGGTATGAAGATTCGCAAACAACTTACTAATAAAATGAAAAAATTGTGTGCATGGCGCTATTTTCTATTGACATTTGCGCCACTTGAATGAATTACATCACAACCTCTTAAAATATCAACTTAGTCTAAAAATGAGACCACCATTAGCATAATAAACCACCTATTAGCAACGTAGACTTAAAAGAAACTCAAAACAAAAAGCAAAATGTACAGAAATGTGCTGAATTGTCGCCTGGAAAGCTGTCTCCCAGCTTAGACTTTGAAAAAAAATTCAAATTGCATATGAAAATTTACAAGAATGTGATGGCAAGCTGTCCTACATATGTCATGAGGTTAGCAATTGCCAAACAAACTTTTATGCCAATAGTTCCGCTGAATACCTTTTTAGTCTTAGATGGCTTTTTTCTGCTACAAGTATCTTTATATTCACCGCAGAGCCTTTGGCAGGTCATATTCCGAGCAAAAGCCAGTCTCTTAAGCCTTCTTTTAGTTACATACGTCCCAAATTTTCACCCATGCTTAGCCTCAACTTTATAGACCTCAGTTCTTATCCAATACAGTCAGGAATTTGTTAAGCCTTTGATTTTATTTGAATGGTGCATACTTGTCAGTGGATACTTACAATTTAAACCCCACCTTAACTAAAGTGTCGGCTTACAAATTTGCCAGAATTCACCTGATCCACAAAGAGATATCCACCCACATTCCCCTGCGGTCAATGTTATAACCTCACGCCTATAGCGCACTCATTGCTTCAGTCATAAAATTGATCAAGTTTCTCCCATCGCACATGTCGCCCATTATTACCTAATCATCTTCGTGCAATAAAACATCAAATCAATCCACACATGCCACATTCTCCAGCCGCCAATGTTGCCAAGTCGAGTCATCACCAAATGAAAATGCGCAATAAAAATTGTCATTCTACTTAATCTAAAAAATTACCTTCTAAGGTGAACGCATACACATCCGAATGTATCTTTGTGTGCATCTCTACACTTCATGGATGGATTTCTTAATAAAAATAAAAAAAGAACAAAATTGAGTTCCCAGCTTTCTGTCGGATTTTCGATTCAAGTACGTGGGGGTTCCACTTTTACAAAAAAGGTAGTATCCGTAGGTTGATGCTAATTTCGTCGCTTCTTCGCCACGCAAAAAATGTTCGGAGTATGATATTCAAGCGATGACGCCTTGTTGCGTTCGCGACACTTTTGTGGGCGGAAGCGAAGATCAGCTTTGGACTTCTGGTTTATGTGAACAGGTATATATGCGCGCCTACCTTGAAGTTGGAGCTGCCTGCTCATCAATGTGGCGAATGTACATCTCATAACATAACTTTGAAACAATAAACTAACTGGATAGTCGTGCAGTAGATTGTTTTGCTCTCTCATTTTCTTTGTATCTTTGTAGGTGCTACCGCAAGTGTTCTGCCGCCGCAAATCGGTTTTCGTGATCGGAATGGAAAATTCGTAATTTTTTGCCCAACCTGAATGCGTTTGGTGTACAATTAGTCATTAGATGGGTGAACACGTGCACTTTTATCGAACGCATTCAATCTGTCAATTTGACCTTAGATGTTGATAATTTTTTTTTTATTTTTATGGGTGGAGATTGTTTTGGTATTATTCGCTTTGAATTTTAAATTGCATGTAATTATAGGGTGAGTTTAGCAATTTCTGTTCCCACATCACGCGAGGGTTTTTTTTTCTGTTATGAATTTATAGAGACCGATACGGAATGCAATTAATTGGATTGTTTATGAAGTTTTTAGATCGGCTGATTACAGATGTTGACTTCTAACCCAGTAAAATACAAATCAATTTGTTTTTAACCTACATACCTACTTGGGTTGGACTCAGTTGATGGAGGCGCTCTTACGTTGCCCTCACGACAATATAACTTAAATATGTACATTGGCAAAGTAAGTTTTGATTTGATTTGTCTAGTATACCTCTCAATATAAACCTCTCAATATAAACCGATCTGCAGATATGAACTGTATTTCTTGTATTTCCGATTACATTTTCTTATTGATGTAAATTAGTAATTTTACCCAAACAAGTCGTTAAACCCATGACCCTTTCCTTGACTTCTGTTGGTAGTTAATGCTGGTGCTTTGTAACAAAACAGTTTCAGAAAGGGGAAACTCACCTTTCATTTGGTTCGTTCAGGTTCTATATAAAACTTAAGGGCAAAATTATATGTCCGCAAAGATCCTAAGAACAAGTGCACCGATTTGGAAATTTCGTTTATAACTTTCTCGATTAGGTACGTAGTAAGGAAAAGATTTTGTATATTCGTACAAAATTTTGAACTCGAGATGTTAATCAATTCTGATATGACGACGATAGAGGAACTCAAAAAAGTGCGTCGCGAAATTCTGTCCGTCTGTCTGTCTGTCGGTATGTCCCAAAGCCTACAGCCTAAACAGCTGCCGGATTTGGTTCAAATTTTGGAGTTGAAGTTTGGGGCCGTTTTTTTGCACTGTAACCTCAATATGAATGGTAGGTACTTCCCATTTAAAATTTGAATACGAGTTTGATTTGTTCGAAAACGACTCTAACGATTTCAACTAAAATTGATATTTAAACTTAAGTAGCTGAGGTTAACATAACTGCGTACTCAGTTTTGCGTTAAAAAATCGAATGACGGTATTTTTTGAAATTTGGACATATCTCGAAAACGGTCCATTTGATTGTAACAAAAACTAATTTCTAAGGTAATAGATATAGTCATTTTTAACTCAATAGAAAACCCAATTTTGCTCTATATTGTCGTACAATGGATTTTTGAAAATAGTAATTTTTTAAAAAATTTGTTTTCTTTAGCTTACCTGAAAACGACACTAACGATTTTGACCAAAATGCAAACTCAGAGTAAAATCGATGTTATAGAAATGATTGCGTCCTTAATTTTCAACTCGAATCACAGAAAACGTTAATTTTAAAAACTGCTCATATCTCGAGAACCCCATTTTCGATTTGGATAAAACTTTAAAAACCAAAACTTGTAGGTACTCGGTTAGCAGCTAAATAGTTAGGAAATAGTAACGGGTTATTTTTTAAGAGTTAAGTTTTTCAGGTTGGCAGTACTGGTTAGTAATGGCGTTCAAACGTCATCTGTCAAAGTGAAAAGTTTTCAGTATACTCTGCCATTTAATCATGAAAAGACTTACAAACGAGCAACGATTGCAAATTATTGAAATTTATTATAAAAATTCGTGCTCTGTGAAAAATGTGCACCGTTTGTCACGACCATATTATGGTCGTCATAATCGACCTGGTGAATCAAAAATTCGTGCTGTTATCACCAAATTTACTTTGTTAGACATTAAACCATCGACTCGCATACAAGAATTACCGGTGCATCCCGAAAAAACGACAGTTTGGTGTGTTTTATGGGCTGGTGGCATCATCGGTCCATTTTTCTTAAAAGACAACCGTGGAAGAAACGTTACTGTCAACGGCGAACGATATCGAGCCATGATACGCGACATTTTTTTGCCCCAGTTGACTGAGTTGAACTTGGTTGACATGTGGTTTCATCAAGACGGTGCCACATGCCACACAGCTCGCGAAACAATGGAAATATTGAAGGATGAGTTTGGCGAGCAGCCTATCTCTCGAAGTGGCCCTGTGAGTTGGCCGCAAAGATCATGCGATTTAACGTCTCGAATGCTCGAAAAAGTGACGCAAAATTGGACCTTCCAATGGGCCATTTCAAACGGTGCCGCGGACATGGCAAATGCCTATTTATCGACAAGCAGACAGGGTCCGCTAGTAACTTATAAATACCGAGTCTGAAATAATTCCGCAATCGGTAAGACAAAAGAGGTGAACCTCTCAATTTAAGGATTAGGATAGGTTTTTAGCCATAGATGCACTTTCTCGATACATGCTTCTATATAAATACTCCACAGAATCGTAGAAGGTACATTCCAGTTCCAGTTGCGCCAACCATACTTTATAGCTAATAGCCGCCTAAACATTTTATTTAGAAAATCCGCCAATGAAAACAGAAACTTTTACAAAGACAGTTCATTTTAAGTCAGTATCCCGCTCGACCAACTGCCGGTTCTCACAATCAGTCGCACTCAAATCTCATCTATACGCCATGAAATCTAATACCCTATGTCCATTGTCCACATACTCATTATCGTTGAACATGACTGGTTTACTGCGCATTTATGTTCAACTCCATTAATTACCCATTAAGCCATCTAAGCGCGCATTTGAAATTTTTATCATATCTACAACCGGACAGATACAATAGCATCCCACAGCACTTGCCAAGCCGGGAAATCCGACAAAACCCACAACATGCATGACAATCGTTAAATGTACGTCTTATCGAACATCGGTCGCTGTAACTTTTAATTCGCGTTCATTAATAGAAATGTTCCATGGAAAAAAACAAAAAAAAATGTATTCCGCCCTCCATTTGCCCCATTTCATGCACATAAGCGCATGCCAGTAAAACATTGTCGCCGCAATTACTCCGAGTTCAAAGTTCCACTTTAGCGAGGTCATCGTAGCTATATAAACCGACCGAAGTCTGGGATGGAGTCTCCTTTGACACTGCTACTTGCGATCACGATAGCAAGTCCATATAAAATTTGAACTAACGACATGCAAACATGCGAAGGTGGCATTAAAAAAGAAGGTAATAATTATACAGCCAATATGCAGGTCCACGATTGTTGGTCCGATTGTTCGGTCGTGGCGACGGCCGGCGACTCCAACCATTTGCCATCCCTATCGCAGTTTCAATCGCTTTTCCATAATCATTTCGTTTTGGGTTTGGTCAGCGGTGGCGGCAGTGGCGGCGGCGACTCTATGCAGTTAAGTTATAACCCGCACACGTAAAAGGTGGAAATGCTTCACATCTGGATACAAATGTATCTGACCGACATATTTCGCCTAATAAATTGCCATTCCACTATCAATTTACCATAATCCTTGTACAGGATGTTGTATATGGCAAGACTTGCATATTGGTCTGCCTTCACACCCTGAAATCTTTCTCGAACGAAAGGTGTGGCCCGAGGGTATGGCTTTTAATCGATATAAGCTTAGAAAAAAAAAAAAAACACCCTCAAGGGTGGCAAAGACGAAGAACGTTTAGGTATATGTAGGTTACAGGGCTCCTGCGGATCCACAATACAATGTGTGGGTGTACTTTACCACCTCCCATTTTAATTAAAATCTGAAATACCATTTGTTTGCACTTGGCAACTTTACATTTTGAATGACGTGGCGATGAACGTGTGCACTTTTAACGATGCAATAAAGGGTAGAACAACATTTCACGCCACATCAGAGGTGATATGAGAAATTTGCTGCAAGCGTTTGCTCTTTTGACACTGTTTGTCAAAATGGTGATGTAAATTGATTCTAGACGATCGTAATCTCTGTCGAGAGTGAGATGAGATGAACAAAGGAGGAGCTGTCGGTGACTTTGGGCGGTCTTTAGAGCTTGAAGTTGGAAAGATTTTCAAGAACCTAAGGTAAGGGAGAATATCGAAGTCGAATTTAGCACTGTGCTCTTAGTTTGACATTGTTTAGGAGATATACCTGCCAATCGCTTTTTCTTTAGTGTGAGGAAGCTACTGGGGAGGTAAGTCTTGTCAAGACATAGCTTTCATTTTCGCAGACCTACACCATGATGCAGAAGCTTGGGTGCTAGAACCGATAGATAAATAGATAATTCGTCGTTTTGAAGTTTTCCTTTTCCGAGTGATTTTCGGTCCCGTTTGACGAGTTCTTGTGGAAGCTTAGACTGTGTTTACAGACAGATGAATAGACCGTTTGCCGCTTTGAAGTCAACATTTTTCGAATGATTTTCAGTCCCGTGTGGCGAGTTTTGGAGAAGATATTTCGAAGCGAGCTCTAAGGGCCTTATTTAAGACAGTCCCATTTGCATTTGAGGTACAGCGTCATTGAGCTGGTCAAAAACTTGCGCATCAGTTGCTTAAAATGCTTAGGGCTGGTAGAGCGAATGAACACAAATGCTTCGGCCCGTAGCGTCTTCAAGTCGAACTTAGTAAGCAGTTGAGTAACACATCGCCTTAGGGGCCCTTCTCAACTGCTGGAAGTTATCTAAGGACCGAGCTTACTGGAGAGTTTGGTATGGACTTAGGCCGCAGTTCACCCCGAACTGTAAAGCCGCTTAAGTAAATCTAAAAGCCTTACATCCATATACCGTGCGAATCAGAGTTATGTTGTGCAAATTATCGAGTGGGATTTACTAGGTTTGTCATCCTTGTGGCTGGTTGCTTAAAGTCGATCCAGAAGAGCTATTCGGCCTAAGGTCCAAAATGTGTAAGGGCCAATAGCGACTCTTACTGATGTAGGTGATGATACCTTCAGCAGAAGATTTCTTTACTTGAACCTCCAGTTAGAGGGTGAGCTAAGAACTTTTGAATCATCTTGATGGATGCTTGCGCCTTTAATGCCAGAGTTGCGAATAAGGTTTGCTCATTCTTTAATGACTGCAGCTCTGCCTTAAAAACACTGGAGTTTTTTTCGATGAAACCGCATCATCGGGGGACTTGTTACTGGAAACAATATTCAGTGAAAAAGGCGTGCGTTGGTGACTTTGGATATCTTGAGGATACATACCACCACTATCAAGCAGCCCACCCAAAACTACCTTTTTGTGAGGTACTTTTTCGAAGATCTTGATGAAGTTTCCAACCCTTCGACAGGAAAGTCAAAAAACCTAGCGATAGTTTGTGTGTGGCAGCACAGTAAGTAAATGATTTGTTTCTACCTCAAAGCGCATCACAGTGGGTCAGGTTACACCTCGTCACCAGCCCTCTAACCGAACCCAATGTAGGACTAAACCACGGAAGACATATCTGCGTCAACATCTTTTGTATTCCAATTCGACACATAACGCATTCATCATGACGCAGATTTATGTCCAATCAGTTTGCTCGCTGTCAATTACGCACTAATGTCCTGGGTCCTTACTCATTCATTAGTATCTATGCATGAGAATCAATGTCTCGCTGTCACTTTCTTGGGACAGTACTATTTAATCCACCTGGCAAAAGTGTTGGACATTGATTTAGTACTGCTTCACGCGGTCAATATTGCCACAGAGGACATTACGCAGACAGACAACATGCACAAGCACGGGGCAAAAGAGAAACCAGTTCGCTACTTGTTCGAGCCATATGGCTTGTGGCTTATGATGGTGAGTTTTGCTAGTCGGTTAATGACTAACGGGAATAAAGGGAATCTAATAAGCCTGCGTCTTTTAATCCGATGGCGACGGCGTTCGATGGAGTTTAAATTGCTGCCGGATTGCCTGTGAAATTAAATTGAGCTTTAAAATTGCCTCCTATGATACTAAAGGAGCTGAATTATCAAAACTCTTATCAAAGTACCTCTTTCTGGAAGTAAATCCACACCCCTTTTATCCTGCAGGAATTTTGAAAACCCACTCAATCGCTTGTGGAACCTAAGTTGGGGAAAACAACTTCCACACGGAAGGCCGCACTTACCCGCTTATCTGGAAAGTTTCAAACTGCATTGCCTGGCTCACTTAGACCGCCCACTGTTTAAAAGAACTCCCAACCTCCTGTCAAAACAAAGACAAACCACCCAAAAACATTCCAGTCCACCTCAATCTTATACCTGATGACCAGTTGTTAAAACAAACAACGACGTTTTGTTTGAGTTCTCAGACTCTGACAGAAGGAGGACATATCGTGGCTTACAAATGCGGTTTGGCTTTTCGGATGTAGGTAAGGTACCATACCACACCATACCAATACCAGCTGCGTTAATTCGTTCCTTTGTCTTATACCAACTGTGCATACAAGTTGGCTTTTCTTCTTCAGCTGGTGTACAAGTCCCATTAATTCAATGTGCAATGTGGAACAAACCGACTATAGAGACACAATAACAGACAAATCGTGCACAGATAATCTAAAGCAAAACAAAGAACTGGTACCACCAACTCGTGTGTGTGCATTCTGCTCCAAAATCAAAAAAAAAAAAAGGAAATTTCCAACAAAACCCCAAGAACAACATTGAAATCCCCTCTCCCGCTCTCACTGTCTGTAACTTACCACAGTCAAGAGCACCACCAGCACCACACGTTCTTCATTTCGAATTCAAAGAATGACAAACATCAACAGAAATGAAATTCAAACTCAAAAGTAGGTGCTGTTGCCTGCTGTACACAACGTCAACCCCGCTGGGGCTCGGCTGATTTTAGCGCGCTCTGACATTCAAATGTCAGAAAATGTATGCGCATGAGAGATACACCGATTATGTCCAAGTTTTGTTGTACCTTGTACGGTTTTGTGTTCCTTTCCTTTGTGGGGGCTTTATGGTTCAGAATATTATTTTCTCCTTTTCATTTTATTTTTGGGTCAATGGTGCAACGAAGTAAATTTCAGCGGAGATAGATACAGCGGTTACTCCGTATGCTGGGTGACGCGGGTGAAGCAATTCAATGAATTTTTGGCGCGCTGACTTTGAACTTCTGAGCCGAGAGTCATGCGGATCAGGGCCAATGTTACACTGTTGGCTGTAGTATGTGAGGAGCGCAACTGGGCGAACTAAAAATGTAATTGAAATTAAAATTGGTTCGGGAAAGTATATCTAGCTGACGAAAGACGATCAGTTGATTGGAGGTCGCGTGTTCACTTTTGTGAATGGATTTGCAGTAGCTCGTGTAATTTATGGGCTTTTCGGCTTGGATTTCACACAAACTGTGCGGCAATCTCAGCACGATTTGTGTCTGAGATACACACTCAGTTCGAAAGTCATTGATTTAGATGCAACATTATTTTGCCGCACACCCGATTGCTAATGTTAAATCGCGATCGAAATCGACGCGTAGGTGTGGACACCATGTAACGCGCAAAGTACGTATCAATCGAGCCCCCTTTTAACTGGCACGCGAAGGACACCAGCGCGCTGTAAGTAATAGCCGTAGGCCTACTGAACAACAAGTGACAATAACTCAACTGGTTTAATTGCTCGTGGCTTATGATAGGCGTTCGAACTCGTAAGTGGTTTTCGGACGCGGATAAATGTGGACTGAGGCGAATTGCGCATGCGCAACTTTTGTCAGATCAAATGCAGTCACGGGCTTTCTTGACAAAGATTATGTTTGTGTATTTTAGATGTCAAAATATTTACTCAACCTGAAGGGCGAAGAAAAATCATTTAGATGAGGACTGAAAAATTTCTGAATTATTTGGGAGCTATTTGATGCTGTCGGTAGATGGCGTTGATATGATTTGAATGAGTAGGTTTTAATTACAGCAGCGCATTGGGTTTAGTCCTACATGAGGGCTCCCATGTCAAAGCGTTATTTAAAATAAATGATTGGACCCTAGGCAAAGTCTCTCATATCCATTCGTTTCTGACAGTTTTTATTTTTGGGACGAATGGATTTTATGCCGAATTCGAGGGACTGAATGATGAAGCTCTTCCTTGATAGTGCAATGATCCCGGGTGCTCATCAGACTTTCTCAATAGATGGCGCAGTGAAACGAACTTAAAACAGAAGATTTCTTTTTCCATGTGGTTGAACAGGAGACGCTTCGTTCAAGCACAGTAACCTCTGGCTCACTGAGCCTGCACTGTTTATTAACCTAGTCATTTTATTTTTGAAAAACATTTTCGAGCACACCAGTTTGACTTCACCTAACCACATACCAGACCCGAGGCGAAGTTGGGTACAACTGCTAAGAAGCTTCAGTCACAAGCAATTAAATAGGAACTAGCTATAAATCGATTTTCAAGCCTAGAAAGTTAGTGGTCACACAAAAGCATCTTAAAAAGCTGTTCCAATGAATATATAGAAAGGTCTGATAGGTCATGGCCTAATTTGACAAGATGCAAGTCAAACATATCTGCAAGTTATAATTTAAAGCCACCGTCTCAAATGTAGTAAGTATTTAGTCAACAACTTCTATCAAGCAATGGGCTTATGTTGGGCGCCACTTAGATGCAGTTGAAAGATTAGATTAGATTAGTTGTACTTTGCCCGGGAGAGAGTTTTACTTAAGGGTAGTGGTTCAACTGACTATATGCTGAGTGTCACCTCACCTCACTAAGTATTTAAAGAAACTGATTCTAAGCACTAAATCCGATGGCTTAATGTTGGATATACCTTCTTCGGGGTAATGTGGACATTTGGGAAAAGAAACGACAGAAAAGGGGAAACTTTGAGTTTAAGTGTTATCTATGTGTTCTTGTACTCGTGTTATATATGCTTTGATTTTTGGATTATTTTCAACTAGTGGTCCAATGGACCTACATTGGGCGCCATTTCAAAAATTAACGCCAAAAAAAGACTTTGACAGTCAAATAAATACGCATGGCATTCTTTGCCGTATTTTGATAATTTCAAACCTTTAGGCCACATAAATTGAAACGTCGTCCGCAGACACCTTGTTGGGCGCCATTATTATTCAGATAGCAAATTAAATAGTTACGTCTTAGTGTACTGTGAGTCGTAAGAGCCACTTACATTGAAGCGCTTTTGGCTTACAGTTTATTGCAAGTTATCAAGAAGTTTTGCCACATGGTCATAGAGAGTTGTCCACGTGTTGGGCGCCATTCAGATCAATTAGCAAGTTTATAAAAAGGAAAAAGAATTATGAACAAAACTGCCGAGTTCGTGTACACTTTGAAGTGCTATTGGATCACAATTTGTCGTACGTTAGTTGATAGAAATTTTGCCACCGGGTTGCTCCATGTTGGGCGCCATTCAGTTCTATTTGTAAATTTATAAAAAAAAATATGAAAAAGGGGGCCGAGTTCATGTACACTTTAAAGAGTTTTTGGGTCACAATTTGTCACACGTTGTTCGATAAAAATTTTGCGACAGGACTATAGAGAGTTGGCTTCATGTTGGGCGTCATTTAGTACCGACTTCCTTTCAAGCCTGATTCTTTCCTTTCAATTATTTCACGCAGTAGTTGCAGATGCCCGCCTTTAAAGTATGCAGATTATGGTACCATTTTATTTACTGTTCTTTGGTTGTCGAGTTTTTAAAGAAAATGAATTCCATTACTTATAACAACTCGTCACACTTTAAGAAAATTAGTTGCAGATATTGTGTCAGCCTAATTTATATGTAGATTTTCGCAGGAGACACGTCACGATACAGTAAACGCGTACAGAAAGAACGAAACTGCTATTCAGCGAACCTATTTATAGCCTCGTTGGCACTATCCACCGAGTCGAAATGACAAATCACTCTCCCCTTGAAGTGGGCGATTTGTCTTCCTCTGTCAAATTGCTCCCATTTACCCAATATAAGTGACATACCTCATTTATTTCCCCGACACTATTCTCTTGTGCCTACGTCACACTCATTTCAGAATCAATGTCAACACCTTGACACAACATACAAAATCCATCGCGAGATAAAAATTCGCACTCTCAAGCGAGACACAGACAAAAGTTCTCAGCACTTTTGCCAAACAATATAAAGGGCATCAGAATTAGTGACACAGCAACAACTTAAACCGAAACAGACCTCATAAATAAGGTGAACCTCATCAAAGCTCGCCACATATTATTTGTATTGACACTATAGCTCAGCATTTTTTTTAATTGTCATACCTCACACATGCATTCATGTACATTGTACACGTATCTGTAGCTATATCCAATGCATTCTTGAAACAATTCACACAACGATCCACTTAATTGCACATTGCTGTTGCTGCTGCATGAGCTATACCGACATAGTCAACAATAGACTCAAAAAGATATTCACAAACAGAAAAGTGGAAAGACAAAAAGACACCAGTTTATATTCAACCAATCGGATGGCGGCGGCCGGCGGCATGTACCCGGCTCGCTCTTCTCTAATGACAACAAAAACCACTCACAGCAATAAACATCGGGCGCAACAACAATTGGGATCCACTTCCGCTCGTTGTGTATCTTATAGTGGTACCGGTCTGCATTTATCCGTATAAATACAATTCGTCAAAATGATGATATCGCTCTCCCACAAATGCAAGAACAAACATATCTATTCAGACAATAATGTATCCGAGATCCGAGTGTTGAATCGGAGTTCAATTAGACATCCACACGATACAATTGTGTACAATGCGATGAGCTACAGAGTCGTTGTTGTTTTTGTTGTTTGGGAAGTAATGGCACATCAGCAGAAACAACAAACTGTAATTGCATCTTGGGGATATTGTCATCGTCGCCGTTGGTACTAGTAGATGGATATTGTGTGTACGAGAGAGATATGCGCTTGATGGTGGGCAACGATAAGTGTTATTGTCAATAGCAGCGGCAATCATGGCCACTTGAAACGTTGGGGCGGGATTTTTGATAACGCTCGTTATTAGGCAGAGATGCTTAGCAGAGTCAATAAATTTCATCTGATGCTCAAAGATGGCAGTTAAATGGTGTAGATACTTTGCCATAAGTTTCTATCAGCAGCTGAATGCCTGCTCGTATTGGAGGCGTCTCGCAATTGATCCTGAATAGGTGTTAACTAGTTCAAAGTCATTAATTTCAAACGCGATGAACTTGGTTAATTACACAGTAGTGTGGTGTAGTTTGAGAGTGGGTACAGCAGCTCAAGGCGTCATGAAGAGGTCTGTATCAAGAAATGGGGTTTCTCCTCGTTTTTTACAAGAATACTACTTAAAAGACGGTTATTTATTTAGGAATATTTTTGCTGGCCAATTGCATTTGAACAGAGTGGTGTCAAAATCACAAATGAACAACCAAAGCTAACCAAGTCGCAGTCCTATCACAAATTTTTTCCTTTAATGTTCGTTTTGCCATTGAGGCTTGCCGATTCACTTACTGCTACACAAGAGTTTGAAGAATCACCCGCCATATGGGTAGGGACATAAAGCAACTCAAGGAATTTTTTTAAAAAAACATTTAAACTTTTTATTTATCTTATATAACAACTCTGTTTTAAAGAAGGGTTTAAAAAACTTCAAACTCAGGCTCGGTCCCTTCACAACACAGGCGATGACTTGACTTTCGGTCCTAAGGACTGCAGATAGAGCGATTGAAAAGTTTTAGAATCCGCAGAAGACTTGAGACATAGTCCTTGAAAAAGGCTTATAAGCCTAGGCGCAGCTGTTATGATAAAGCGATCGACCTTGATGATAGGTAAGTAGGTAAATAGGTGGTCTTTTGACAGTTTTAATGTAGGTAAATAGGTGATCTTTTGAGTGTTGTTACAGCTTGCATCCATTGTGCCCATTAAGGGAACCATCATCCGTGAGACACGCGTTTGAGAAGAAATAAAATCACTGCTTTCTACAGCACATAAGTCGCCTTTTTTATATGAGCTACACGTAGATTGTGCTCGAATGGCAGGAGTTTTTAAAGCTTTTGTTACGGTCAGATCATGCAGTTCGTTCTAGGGAGGGGAAGTTCATTTTCTCTCCACCCAGTTTGGATTATGAGTCTTAGTAGGTCTTTCAGATCCACATTCTCCAGATCCTACAGCTCATCATAAAGGTAATTGTTGAAATGGTGAGACTACTGACCCTCATTTTAGAGTTCTTGTCACAAAACCACGTTATGGTATTGCAGAAAGAACGTCCGAAAAGTTTTGGATTTATAGTCGGTATGCAAACTTGGAGACCTGAAAAAGCCACCCTGCTTGTAGGGCTTGAGATATCTACAACAGATATCGATGGTAAATAGAGAAGTGCGACAACTTGAAAGGCTTTCAATTTTAGACCACGGCGATGTACAATCCGTTCTCAGAAAAGCTAGAGGATTCGAATCAGAGCGTGTTGCTGGAGGGCCTAAATATCTTCTCCCAGAAATAGTTTAAATGTTGTAAAATGAGTTTAAGAGCAATCAAAGTGCTTAAAAAGCTTGCTAGCGTTGGAATTATTTCAAACCCTATCCATACAAGCTATACCCACATATGTAGAGTATTCAAAATGGTTACCTTTTGAACAAAAAGACTGCGCAGATTAGTGACCACAAAGACTTCAAACGGGGCACGCTCAGGTACGACTTAAGGCCGGATCTATGCTAAGTGCAGAGTTGTTGGAAATTTGTATAATTTTTTTATGCCAAATGCAATTTAGAGTTGAAGCACTTTTTATCAATAGAAAACAAAAATCGAATCCGTCCTTGAAAGTTTCTACTGATGGGACCAGAACCATGTCTTGTCAGAGTCTACAGTCACGATCTTCCTGATCAAGTGAGCAATAGCATTGACCACAATGCGTCACAGGATCGTTTTGAATTTCTATCTCAAAGTCAAGACGGATCAGTGATAAATATCAGACTTATGTCTGATCGATTACAGACTTTAAAATAAAAGAAGCGAGTCATGTTGAGGGTCATTGTTATCAAGCAACATTACAGTCGTTGAGTAGGTAAGTGGTGCTAAACTTGGATATTGCTCTGCCGCCTCTCTCATTAGGTATGGATGGTAGGTAGGTCTTGTTAAATGGATGCTCTTGTAACAGTTGCCGCAGGTTGTTGTTAGTCGGCTCTAGAGTTCGGTGTGAACCGAGGCCACTATCAAGCCTCTCCAGTTAGCCCGTTTCTTAGTCCACTGCCTCCAGTGGCGCCTCCAAGTCACCTGACGTCGTCTTCTGCTTGAGCGCGTCACCTAAGGCGAAGTCTTCCTCTATTGCGCTGACCCTTCGGGTTAGAATTGAGGACTCTACGGGCTGGAGCATTTGTGTCCAACCGCTCTATATGTCCTAGCCATCTTAAACGACTGATGCGCAATTTTTTGACTAGGTCGATGTCGGTTTACAGCTCGTATAGTTCGTCGTTGAATCTCCTCCTCCAAAACCGTCAACGCAAACGGGACCGTGAGTTTTTCGAAGAACCTCTCTTAAAACGACCAAGGATATCTTCACCTGCTTCAGATAGAGCCCAAGCTTCAGCGCCATAAAGCAGAACTGGGATGATCAAGGTCTTATGCAGGATCTCCTTAGTTGTTCGGGATAGCATCTTTTTTGGGCTAAAGCTTGAATATTGCTATCCTTACTTCGTTTTGATCAGGTGGACGGAAGTTTTGTTATTATCGTCTATATTGAATAGTACGTTCTGCCTTACAGCGGAATTCTGGTCCTAGAGTCTGCACATTCGCAACACCGACTGTGATTCTACTATAAGGCTTCCTTAGTCATCTTTACAGGTTTCTGTTTAAGATTTACTGCCCTGGCACGTTCCTTTTCCCTTTTTTGGGAGAACTTCCGTATATTGTTCCAGGAGTAGCTTCCCTTAATTTCTTCCATCGCATACTTCTCGTGTCCTCTATTTTTCTTTTTCATCTTCCGAAACCACTTAAGACCAAGTCCGCGCATATTCTGTGTCCTTTCACTGCTCTCAACCGAGTTCCAATCGAGTTGTGTATTTTTAAACAGCAATAGGTACTCAAGTGTAAATAAAAATAAGGTCAACGAACTCTATCCTCCACCATTGCCATTCGGATTAAATGTCCCGCACCACACACCTTGACCAAGCCAAGCAATATAATTCTCTTTTTTTTTATATTACTTTCCGATCCAGCAAATGTTCCGTTTTATGCCAACTGGAAGGAAGTGTTTTATTTCCACTTTTGTGTTCGCCTTCTTCCTGATGACCAATCTGCCGTTCAACCCTGACAACGAAAAATGCACACAAGGTGTATAAATAAAAATACCAGTACTTTGCCCTGCCAAACCTACAAAAAAAAAATGTTTATCTCCTTAAAAACGAACAACCAACCTTCAGAGAGCAAAAGAGAAAACAAAAATTATACCACCTGTCCTGACATATGGCAGAGGCCAAGCAGCTAACACCGGCGGCGCGGCGGCGGCACACGGCTTATCGCTCTTGAAATCGTTTATATTCCACGGAAGGTATTTCGTACCTGGTGCTGGTAGGTGGAAGTGTAACTCAACGACCAGCAATTGCAACATAAAGCGGCAAAAGGGCAGAAACACGTCGCGTCGATTTATACAAAAAATAATAGATACCCAGAGAGTACCACCACCAGCACCGTCATCTCACCAGTCAGCACCACCGCTACCGGCGGCAGTAGCATTGGAATTGGTCATGAACTAGTGACGCGGATTAGTGTACCACTCGACTCAACTCACCCCCACCTGTGTTGGGGTGAGTGAGGCTGAGTGTATCAAAGGAACGGAGGTGGCGGTGTGGATCAATGGATGGGTGAGTACCCAAAACGTACTATCTGTCATCGTTATTGCATTGGCAGTGGCTATGACACTGGCACTGGCTGTGTGACATTCGGTGTCTAGAGATATACCCACCTGGCTCGTGTAGATCTTGAGAGGGTTGAATCGTAAAGGGAGGAAGTATTTTTTTTTTACATTTTGGCGGTTGTTCACATCACATTAATGTGCTCGTTGTGCGACAGTTTATGGCGCGGGGTTGGTCTTTAGATATTTTATTTTTTACTTCATCAAAGGGTTGCAGTTGCGGATCTCGTGGGGAATCAATTATTCCCTCGAGATACAGCAGGGACGTGTGAGTTGCGTTACGTCTAATGCCGGGGAAGTGGAAAATCTTGTCTTAATTTTTAAAATTATATTTGTCACTTGTATTCCTATCCTTCTGGCGGCGGGAGTTTATACGCGGGGGTGACTTTTACAGGAGATGAAAGAGGTTGCAAGTAGGTACTTTGACTTGAGCTTACCTGGACGCGAAGAGTCCATAATATGATGTCGATCGACACACATCAAAATTAAGCCAAATTGAATTCAGTTTTCGCCAGGCGATGGAGCCAAAGGCTGGGTGGGCTATTACTCATTATGAAAGGATTTGCTGACGTTTGGACTTCTTAGCGAGTGCCTGGACATAATCTCCCAGACAGGGGAACATGATAAGGCAGCGTGTCAAGGAAACACATGACAAGTGTCCGAAGTAATATGTCAAAACACCACCTGGCGACTTAAACGCCAAAATCGGAATGCTAGGCTTCTTTGTCTCCACAGCCTGAGGCATAATCTGTACGACGTTACCTCCGGAAAGGCACTAACCCGTATCGACTTTATGGCATGAGTTTGGACACGATTCTTACACATGTTTATAGACGAATCGACTTGGCGGTTCACGTATAATATGACCGATGCAAGCTTGATTAGACTCTGAGCACTTGTAGTTGAGGTATGCCATACCCAACCAACCACATCACCCAAGGGATGCTGCAAGTAGATCAGGATAGTAGATAGATTTGATTTTGAAAGGCTACTGAATGTTTTCTATTTGTTGGTTTTTTTTTTTAATATTTACCACTAGGCACGGGTATAGGAAGGCTTGTAGCCTGAAGTTCTACCGTCCGCTCTTCTTCCTAAACAGCTCGCTAGTAGATCGAAATCCATCGCAGAAGACTTGTCATAGCACTGTCTACAATCCCTACAATCCATCAAGCGACGACATCGAAACCGCGGTATCGACAAGGACTGCTACGACCTTTAAGACCTGGCAATCAGCAAAGAACGGCAGCTCTATCAACTAATGGTGCGGATTCAAACCCAAGCAGCTAAGTGAAAAATAAACGAAAAGGAGGAGCAGAAGATTTCCCAAAAGGCGCTTGAATTTGTAGAGAAGAAATCTTCGAAACCTCTTCAAGAGAGTAACAACATTTACCCGCAGAGATATGCAAGAGTTCGGAAGGCTGCAAATATGAGCCCAGGAATACGGTAGTAGATTGACAGTACTGAGTATCAAGAAGGCGTCACAGGTGCGAGCACCTCGATGCCAAAGTTCCAAATACCCAGTGAGATAAAAATTATACCACCTGTCCATTCATTCGTCAAACTACCTACTATAGACTCTAAGCAAACAGAGCAACAAGTCTTTTTCAAACAATTTTGAATGTAGCAGCCTTTGTTACGGGTTTACTAACCAGACCCGCTAAGTAGCACCTATCGCCAGTCCGAGGGATATTGGTAGAAGATGGGTTCAGCACATAGGCCCGTCATAGTGGAGACAGCACTCTTGCCAAATGATAAACTGAACCAGGGCGATGTCTTCAAATCTTCCATCTAACGTGAAGTGAGGATCTGAATACCCCAACTGATGGTCCACCTAGACTGCTTCTTCAATATATGGAACCGCAAAAATCCTTTGTAATTAATTTACGGGCCTACGTCAAATGCAACAGGAAACCCTCTGCCAATAGCATGCGGCGTATCTCCTTTTAAAAAAGAAAAATCCCCCGACAAACTCACAAGTTGTCAAAAGCACCCACCAAACCGAATCGACTGATTTGCGGATGTAGTCCTGCTTTTGCCAGTCAAAACCCGTCAGTATCCCGCAGGGGCTAATGGAAATGAGCGAACAAAGGATCTCTCCCATCCCCCCAAAGTACACCTACAGCCATCCAATTGAAATCCATTTCGGATAAGTCAGAATATTGCACATTGGCTGGCGTTTTCGAAACGTCAACCACAGACCAATGGCTGTTGTATACCCACTCACTCGGCATATTCCATTTTTACAGCTCACACATATATATATATAAGCCAAAACTTAAGGTGAACTTAGAAACCAAAAACCCACAACCGAATAGATAAAACCATTGAGAACTGTGACAAATGGCGTATCTGTGGCTAAAGTCGATGGCGCAACCAAACAATATTCCCTCCCGAGATGTTGCACGTTACGAACTACGGGGTTAACCGCAAATCACATTTATATTTCAAACTCTGTACACAACAACGGAACGTATCCAATAAATATGACTTCAAAGGAAAAACCATCAAACACAATATGTTCGCAGTAGCTAGAGTACAGATGGATGCATAACATACATCTGTATCTGTTTATGGCTCCACCGCAAGACGTAACAATGCAATGGGAGAGCAATTGCATTTGAGGTAAAAAAAAAACAACAGACAGTTATGCATGCATTCCACGGAAATGTGCTTGGACTCCTCCTCCTCCTCAAACGAAAAACAATACGCGAATTGATCTACCAGTGTAGGATATTCGATTACCGGAGAGACAGCGACTTCCAACAACAAGTCACTCACGATCAAACTGCTGCTGTTGCCGGTTAATCCATTATCTAGATCAGAGGAGGGAGATTTGATTCTTGAAACACCGACCGTCCAGCAGCATTGGCTGCAGTACTAGGTCTTTGTGGTGTAATGAACTTTTGGACTAGATTTACATAGAAAACAGTCGGTGAGGTTGTTAGGCGTTTGTACGGCATGTTCATAGATACTTTGCAAAATCTTTGCGTTCTTTTCTATGGATATTTGTGTAATTGAAATGGGCTCTTAAACAGACGGAGCTCAGATCAAAGCTATTAAGCGTGGAATGAGGGAGAGATTGGGCCGATTGCATAGCAAGGCGGAGTTCAATTGAGCTATTGTAAAGAAGACTTGTAAATGGAGAAGTGGAATGGGGCAAAGAGGTATACATTTGGAGTCGCATTAGATACACATCTGGTTAATCGCTTCTGGTCAGGGGGGTTTCTGCAAATGTTGGGTGTATTTATTTTTGTGCTGGAAATGCTGATGGCGCAGACGGGTCCGTAAGAACCCTAGGCCTAGCTTCTCACATCCGTTTTGTGGGAGTTTTTCATTTTTGGGACGAATGGAAGGGATCTACAATTTTATGCCGAGCTCAAGAGGCTAGTTGAGGAGCTCTTTCATGACAGCTATACTCTCGGATGTTTGTCAGACGTTCGCGAGAGGTCGAACAGTCGAAAAAACGCTTTGACTCATAGAGGTATTGACCATCCTACTGTTAAATGGACCAAAGCGATGCTCGAAAGTTGTAAACTTACTGATTCGTCAGCCCTAACCTCAGTATCAGTAACAGCCGAAAAGGGCTGCTCGCAGTTCTCTCACTCAAACTATGGCCTCTGGTTGTCGATAACCTACTCCAAGACGTACCTAAGTAACTTAGGCATAAATATGGTTGGGTATGCCGATGACTTTGTCAAAGCAAATGATGTCACAACACGTATGCAGAACGTACTTAAGATAGTCTTAGACTGGTGCAGGAACGAAAGCCTGTCTATAAGTCCCAGTAAAGCTGTCATAGTTTCTTTCACTAATGAAAGAATGTCTCATAATAATTTTAAGGATGAAATAAAGAGAAATAAGCGCAAAATCTAGAAAAGTTTATGCACTTTTAGAGCTTAGCTCAGGATTTACTAATTCACGACTTTTTATTCTCAATTCCAAAAATTGCACAAAGCAAAGATATTGACCCTCAAAAGTCTCGAATTGACTCCAAATCAGTAATATACTGCTGTACCGCCCTCCAAACGCTCAATGCCAGAAACAAAACCAAGATGTGGTGGCTAATGGGTTCCCGGTCATGAGGAAATGGAAAAAGCTGATGAAATAGGTAGAAAAGGCTCGGAAACATCATTTACATGACCTGAACCTATCTCGAAATCCCAAAATCAGCTGTTTTATCGGTTTTAATAAGCGGAGAATATTGAAAGAAGATCCCACGTTTCAAACAGGCCAAAGAAGCTATTCAACGTTTCAAAAATTATTCCGAAAAGATGCTCAAACTTCGCAGGCTTGACATCAACAATCTTATAGGCTATCTAGCACCGTTTCGGCGACTCAGAAGTTGAACAAAAAACATTGGTGCCCTGAATTTGAATTTTTAACATTCTCCAGAGAAAAATATTGTAGGTATGTATTCGCACAAAATTTCGAGCTCGAGATGTTAATCAATTCTTGCATTCCGATGATATAGGAACTCAAAAGGAAAGTCCGTGCAAAATTCTGTCCGTCTGTCCAACTGTCGGTATGTCCCGAGGCCTACAGCCTAAACGGCTGCCCATTTAAACTTCGGATTTGGAGTTTGGGGGCTTACAGTTTAGGGCCGTTTTTTTTTCACTGTAACCTCAATATTAATGGTATTTCCCATTTAAAATTTTCATACCAGTTTCATTTGTTCGAAAACGGCTCGAACAATTTCAACTAAAATTGATATTTAAGCTTAAGTAGGTGAGGTTAACAGAACTGCATACTCAGTATTCCGCTGAAAAATCGAATAACGGTACTTTTGAAATTTGGACATACATATTTCGAAAACGGTCCATTCGATTGTAACAAAAATTCATTTCCAAGGTAATATGGCCATTTCTAGCTCAATGAAAGACTCAGTTTTTCTCTGTATTATCGTAAAATGGATTTTTGAAAATAGTATTTTTTAAAAATTTAGTTTTCTTTAGTTTACCTGAAAACGACAATAATGATTTTCACCAAAATTGATATATAAGCTTAAGTAGGTGAGGTTAACATAACTGCATACTCATTTTTCCTCTGTTTTTATAGTAAAATTGATTTTTGAAAAAAGTAATTTTTTTCAAAAAATTTTGTTTGCCTGAATACGGCACTAAGAATTTTGACCAAAATCCATACTTAGAGGGAATTTGTGTTTTCAAAAATATTGCGTCCCAAATTTTCAATTCGAATCACAGAAAACGCTGATTATGCGAACTGGTCACATGTATTTTAAAAACCCCAATTTTGATTTCGATAAAACTTTAAAAACAAAGTAATGCTTACCTACATCCCCAAGAATAATTTGTAATAGGTTCTTAGCTAAATAGTTAAGCAATAGTATTTTTCAAACTAAATGCCTATTGCAATTATTTATTTATTTATTTTTTATTTATATATTGTTTTGTCTGCCAAATTTTACAAAAACCGCTCTAACGATTTTGATCAAAATACATATTAAAGTTTCCTTATAAAGATCCCGTATAGTTTTTCTTGAAAAAATATAACAAATCAATTTCTTAAATATATCTCAAAAATGTCAAGTTGCCCAAATCCCGATCTGTGTTCATATTTTCTTTATATTTTCGAAATAATAACTTCTAATGAAAATTTAATAACAGCTACGTAAAACTTCTCTTAGGCAACTTTAGGCAACTTCTCATTTTTTCAACCATATTGAATATGCACCCTAAAAATAATTTTAACAGCTTGGAGAACTCCCACTTCATTTACACTAAAGCTTTTGATAAAAGAGAAAGTTACGTTCGACTCAGTTCTGCATATTTTATCCTTCTTCTTTGGATGAGAGCGCACTCTATCGGAATAAAATGTGCGAATGATTTTAGTTAAATGCGTGCTTAAATATGGTAGAGCCATTGAAACTCCTCTGAAAAACATCTCGACAGCGTGTTTTAAATTTTTTTTTTCATCACATGAAGAGTAAACCGAATTCATAGCATTTGTAGAGAGTCATTTATACGTGCAATGCCTTCAAATGACGACGTCTTAAAATAGGTAAAAGCCAAATCATTCCATAGCACATCTTTGGGTTCGATAGGAGGAAGATGTTTTTGAAAGGCACCAATAAAATTACAAAAAAAAAAAAGTTAAAAGCCCTGTCAGCTCATCTGCACACTATTCCATTTCTGACTATGTCCGCTGAAACCTCCCACTCCCTTTTCAAGGTGATCCTTCTTTTCCTCCATTCCTCGAACGACAATCGATTGGAGGTAAAAAATCGAATACACACCTCTGTATTGTTTTTTCCTCTAAAACTCCATCCAATTAGTGGTGCCGCCTTAAAGTCAACTGCCAGAGTCTGCCATTCCACATTACAAGCTCAGCACCTTTAAGCAGCACCTACCCATTTAACCAACAACTCTAAATCGAATCGCATAACCTTATTTAACGCGTATTCCCCAGAAGCCAAAACAAAAAAGTATCTCATACCATTCGCCTAACGGTATCTATAGTACAGCCACGGCACTATCGCATTACTAACTCTGTGTTGCTTTCGACTTATTTTCTACTCCATATTCTGTGGTCCATATGTGTGTTGCACTTTGGAAAGTTGCTAATGTACGTAACTGCGACTATACGATGGTTATCAGCATCTGCATCATCATCATCATCATAATCATAATCATGATACTGAAGAAGATAATGGCGATAATGATGATGCGAGGAAAGAGATGTATCCAACTGGGAAATTCGGTTGATTTATTTCCTCCGGCAGCCAACACTCTTCTTGCCTTCCTGCAGCTACAGCGTCTCGCGGCGCTACGACAATTCGCCGACAAGGAACAAACTATACACAATCTTTCCACGGATATGTATCACACCACTGGTAGGTAGGTACTGTTATGCAATTAACAACAACAATCAGCGCGCTCCTCCTGCTTAGTGGAGTTGAATGAATTGCATTCTTCTCTATATACGCCATTCAAGTGGCTAGATACAGCTTGCGCATAGTTGTGGATGCTCCGTTGATGTTGATGTCAGAGAGATTTTTTTTTTTTTAATTTTTATGTTCTGAATTTTGCTTTCGTCTGCTATGTCAAGAGTTTCTGCGAAAATGTGCTAAAATTTTAATTGTTCTGGCAGAGATTAATTAAACAAAAGAGTTGTGCATAGAGCGCGCCACTCGACTCGCAGTAAATTATGGATGGTGTGCAAAGGCATAGTTAGCTGTAAATGCAAGAGCGAGCGTGAGGAAAAGATTAACGAATGACGCGGATGTTGAATAATTGAGGGGTGGTATATGTGCCTTTAGCAAAACTGCAAGCAGCCAGCGGGTGGATTTAAAGTGAGTGCTAATTTGCCTACAGATTTGCGCAAGTAGAGAGAGAGAGAGGAGAGGACGGACGGACAAAGGCATCTCACAGGCAGTTGGGAAGTTTTAAATGAGATGCTTGTACTAATGGCTGGTGATAGTTGGGATGTCTCAAATACTAGATTGGTTTCAGTTCCGTGGTAAATATTTGGCTTGTTTGGAACCCTCGACCTAGGCCCATAGTTGACCTGCGAGAAGTTCTGTGTCCGACGGTCTCTTAAAGGAGGGCTCCATCAAAAATCATCACAAATATGAATAATGACAGCGGGAACGGTTTTTGGTCACCACTCTTCGAGTCATTTCTCGCCTAGTCAGGTCAAAAATGTCCTTCCACTCGCAATAAATATCAGTTTATCTTGTCAGAGATCTTTAGAAGGTCTTAATTGCGTCCACCCATTGTGATGTGCACATAACAATAGACCGTTCTGCAACTCAAAAGCAATGAATGGCGAAAGAGCCCTAACAGTGTGCAAAAAATTGGTCGAAAGTAATTATTTAATTACGAACAGAATAGGCTTCACTGTGTGACGGAGCGGCTCAGTGGTTTGTGTACTGGCCTACTGAGCGAGGAGTTTCAAGTTTGATAGCCAGAAAAGCAGAAATGAAAGAAAGTCTACTGCGCTTCCTTTTGTGAATATCTGACAAATATCTTTGAGCGTAACTGCCCCGGAAGGCTTTCCCGATTCAACCTTTCGGGCTCGGCATAAAATTTGAAAGTCACTTCCATTGATACTGTACACAAAAAAAAATCTCGCTTGAAATTTAGGCCCCACTCCACTGTCCTAAGTTCAAATGTCTCGTCAATACTACAGTTTTATTAACAAAAAGTTAATAAATCGTTCTCGTACACAATATTTCATTAAAAATTTCCCATCCCTAAAGTATTTGTAGGGTAAGTTCGGTCATTATAGCGCACCCAACGTCAATTTGAAATAACAACATTTTATAATTTCAGTAATTTTTATTTATTAAGTTAGAGAAAAAAGTAACATAAATAAATTGATTAAAAATAATAATTGAAGTCCATTGACAAAAAATTAATTATTTTAAAAAGAGTTTACAAAAACCCATACGAAAACTATACGAAATAGTTGATTGAGGTCACACTGCGTCTTTTGACACCTCGAATGCCTCCAACTGTCATATTGTAGATAAAATCGGTGGCATGAAGTTTAAATTCCAAATGCAAATAGTCGATTAATTCGTTTGTATTTAGCTTCACCGTCCGCTGGGAAATTTCCCGACAAAATCTTAGGCATTTCTGGAAAACAGGTGACAAACTTGTAACTAATCATATGTACCACTGGTTTTTTATTTACAAAAAGCTTAGGGGGACCATACACGGTGCACCCACTCGATACTACTTCGAAATTCAACAAATTAGGTGCATAGTGTTACCAGAGGTAGTTGGCGAAATTTCCCTCAACTTTGGCGAGTTCTGTTACCACAATTTGTTGTCGATGCTTCAGTCCCGATGGCACAATATCTTTTTGGTAGATCTAGGAGACAAATTTGCGACAAAATTTTAGCCTGAGAAACAGGTGACAAAGTTGCAATTACCCTCGACCCACGTGTTCGGCAGATTTTTTAATACAGAAAGCTAAGGTGGACCCCAGATGGCACACCCATTAAATACCTCTTCAGAATATAGTGCAAAGTGATGTCAGAGGTCTTTTGCGAAGATTCCCTCAACGAGTTGTGCTACCACAGTTTACTGTCAGTGGTTCAATTCCTTATCCCGTTTAACTCCTTGTTCCAATTTTGGGACAATTTTGCCAGAGGATACATCTTCATTTCTATGAAACTCACTGCATTGTACACATCTACTCATCATCACGTGTCACATAATTTAAAGAATATAAACGAACGGTTGGAAGAGAAAAAACTCACCAATTAACTACCGCATTCAATCATTCTTCAGCTGACAGTTCGTGAGTTGCGAAGCATTTCCCCTCGATGCCAACCCTCCCCATCAGCAGCAGGGTTTCGTGTAGCTAAGCCTCGTGTTCCACATTTATCGTAATTTCATTTTTTCACTTTGTGTTTTTGTTCTAATGGATCTGAGTCATCCTCGTGCAAATATGAGTAAAACTTTGAAAGCTAAACGACGTGAGGGTGTTTAATGGCAGCGCTAGCGAAAATATTCCCAGTATTTCACCGTAACACACCACACGGCAGCGTTGTCGGTAAATAATATAGTTTGCATTCGCTGACGCGCCTTCGGGGTACATGTTCGTACCGCGCTGCTTCCCCGTCATCAGCCGAGAGAGGGTGAAAATTAAGTCAGCAAACACCCAGCAACAACAAGACTGCCTAGCTGAGCTCCAATTGAAGTTCGAGTAGTTCAGAGTGCATGGAAATTATTCGGTGGTTGATTTTTATCAGTATTTGCTATAATTAGTGGCACACTTTGTGCTTATCGCGGTTGGTGAATAGAGAGATATCGATTTCGCTACTGCTGAAACACGTGAAGGAGGCGAAGGAGTTGTGTATATAGAGTGCGTGCAAGAGAGGGTAAAAATCAATATGGCATTCTGAGGGTGACACTAAAGGTCGAAAAAATTCAAAAATTAATCAGCGCAATAAAATAAAGTATCTCCCTCTTTGTCCTTACTAATTTGTACTTTTCTTTTTACTTGCAGATATCTCACCATCTCAATGCAAGTGAAAAATTGTAAAGCAAACTCTCCCAAGTCAAGCATACAATTGACAATTGGCGCCGAACGCCTGCTCTGAGTACTTGGAAACACCGACAAAACAACGACCAACGACCGGGAGTGTGTGCAGTGGTGAGACAGTGAACGCGTGCTCAAAACTCAAGAAAAACGTTCGAAAAATCCATCACCATTTCGTCGATTGCGATTAAACGCAGGCCAACGCTGCCGCAAACGCCAGCGAGTGCCCCACAGGTGTTGTCACCAAAGCGACAGTGTGCCGCAGTGTCTGTAATACCACAACTGCCACCGCAGGTTCAATTCGCTTCACCGGCAACAGCAGCAGCCGCTGCCGCAGCCGTTGCACTCAGCTCTGCTGCTAAGGTAGCCGCCGTTGGTGGTGGTCACCAATTGTTTAATCCGGCTGCCGTGGCCGCTCACCATCCACATCCACAACACCATCATCCACATCATCCGCAGGCTGCAACGCACCATCACCAACAACAGCAACAACAACAACAGAGGGCTGCTGCCGCCGTTGCTGCCGCTGCTGCTGCACAACAACTGCATCCAATCCTGAATCAATCACTGCATCATCAATTGCAACAGCATCATCATCACCAGCAACAGCAACAACAACAACAGCAGCAACAACAACAAGCAGTAGCTGTTGCAGCAGCAGCTGCTGTCCAACAACAATTACAGCAGGCGGCGTTGCGTCATCAACAACAATTACAACATCAACATCAGCAACAGCAACAACATCATCACCATCAACAGCTGCAACAACAGCAACAACAACAACAACATCACCTTCACCAACAACAACAGCACCAACTGGCACACGCACACCCCGGACAACAGCAATTGTTAGTTTCGGTGACAACACCAACACAAGCATCAGTCGCATCCGCAATCAAACTTGCAACGAGTGCGGTTAACAACAACAACAACACCAATAGTTGCAACCAAAATTCAACAATACTACCAACAAGTGCAACAAACAACAACAATTGTACAACATCTGTGTCAGTGGCAACAACAACTGATTGCAGTCTTGCGGTAAATACATCATCAGTATCACCGACAGCAAACCTAAGCAATACAAGTGATAATAGTAACTCACCAATTGCTAGTACAACACCAACAAACTTGAACAACAACAGCAACCAAATGGAAAATCAAATGGCATTGGCACCACTCGGACTGTCGCAAAGCATGGACTCCGTGAACACAGCCAGCAATGAAGAAGAGGTGAGTCTTTGCTTTCGAATTGAATTGTTTTTATGAATTTGTTTGCAGTTAGTCGGGGGAAAGAGTATGGGGGTCTGGTGGCTTCCCTGTGGTACCCGAAGATATATATATTTTTGTTTAATTTGAAAAATATTTGGCGTTACCTACCGGTCCTCATGGAAATGTATTCCTAGCTTGTTTTAAGGATCTACAATTTTATAGAAGTATACTCCGGGATGTTTGTCAGAAGTTTCCGAGAGATGGCGCAGTCGAAAAGTTCTAAAATGTGATTTGTATTGAATCAAACCGCAGAATCCCCGTTCAGTAGTCCAGCCCACAAACTATCTAGTTAGTCCTAAAAGAAAATTAAATTCCTCTGTGGTAGGTAAGATGGGTTTAATATTGTGGTAGTAGAAACAAGTACAAAAACTAGGACCTGTGGTGGATTCCTTGTGATACCCACGAATTTTTTGAATACCGCAACAGCGTTGAGGAGTATGGTCCAAGTTGTCCTCTCTGTGGCACTCTCGGACTCCTATAAAGTTCATAGATACAAAAATTAGAAAAGAAAAGAAAAAAAAATACAAGGCCTAGTTAAGTCGCCTGCGGCACCCCATAAAAAATGGTTGCTCTCGGCGATTTCCGAACCCAAACAGTTGGTAGTTAATTGGAATTGGATTCCCATTCGAGTTTAATTGACCGAGTCCTCCGTCAGTTACCATCTCAATGCGATTTCGCCCATTTCCCACTTGGTTAAAGCATACCTACAGCCAATCCTACAGCGAAATCAAGTATCCGTGGCGTACCTAACAGAAAGTGCTCTCGCCGTTCTATTTTTCACATCTGGTCGGTTTCATGTGGACAAATGGCCCGAAAGTCCTTTATCTCTTACACAATCGTTTCCATTATATCCCAAGCCATCATCAGGGCGAGTATCTTTCGTTTTAAAGCTCTTGCACACCATCTGCTGCAGCTTGGACCTGTGGCTGGAAGCAACTGTGTTGTCGGATGCACCAAATGATGATGGTATGAACTTTCCCACAGATATCCTGCCACAGGGATATAGAGTGCACTCACCGCAGAATGTCTGTCTCTGGGTCTTTTCCTCCTCACTTTCGATGCAGTGCCATAGAGAGAAAGGGGACCGAATAGTGATGAATAAGAAATGAACCAATTAAGCCAAAAAAAATATGTCCTTTTTTCTTTTGTGAATATTTCATTATCTTCTGCGCAAAATGTTGTTTTCCCTCTACTTCGTCGTGGGTCCTTTTTTTCCCACTAACTAGGGATAGGGGTTATCTCGTGAAGGGCCTCCACTGTCACTGCGACGAACGAAGGGACGAAGGATATGCATCTGCGATGAACTCATCACGCAGCTCATCTCGATTTGCATGGATCGGTGGCTGACTGGGTATATTTTCGAGCGAGGTCTTTGTTAAAAGCAGTTTAATCGACTGCTGATTGATGTTTTCTGCAACACACACTTCAACTCTGTGTTGACAAGTGAATGAACGAAAGGTGCGCATATCCACCCGAATGGATGCGACATAAACCATTTAAGGATTGAGACATAAATAACACGCCACTCAAAGAGACTTTTTAATTGAGATTGAATCCTTTTATGGTTTTTGTTTGCGCCATTCATGTGTGCGGGAGTAATGCGAGAGTGCGAGCTAAAGAGCGGATTTTTCATCATCGTTTTCACTTTGAAGTGGCGGCGGCGGCAACTGATTCAGTCGGTTGATTCCGTATCCGCTATGGTGCTTGGTGCATTCGGAATGCCCGCTGAGTGGGCTTGAGAGATTACGAGCTGTGTGATTTATGCTCTTCGTTTTTATCCTTTTAAAATTAATTTGCTTTGACTGATGAGTCCCGCTGTGGCGGGCGGCTAAAGAGAAATATTAAATATTAAGGTTAATGCGATGACAGATTTTTTCAAATATGTATAGGCTCACAAAGGTCGCCGGTTTTAAGCTGGATTTTTAGACTCAAAGGGAAGGTGGGCCGGCAACTTTTGCGGTGTACGACAGTTGGTTATCTACGAGATGGAATTTGAAAACTTTTCTTTCTTTTCCCATTTCTTTCTAATAACTATTTCTAAATTAAAAATGGCTGACTTGGCGTTCATAATTCGAATTACAAATGACTTATCTATACTTACGCGGAGAGAAAATTGAAGGAGATTTCCAAGTAGCTAATGACAACGAAAACTGACGAGACCAGCCACAAGAGGTGTCTCAGTTGGACAACTCAGTTAACCTTGCCTGTTGTCAGGCTTTAAAAGCTTTAAGTCTCAGGATAGCATTGATTTCGCCTCAAAAATGCATTTTATTGGTAGCCTTGTTGCAATGGCTGCCACCGCCGATCTGTTTTGTTTTGTTCCAACTAATTTAAAAGTAGATAGTGCGCTGTAATACTGAGCAAGGGGTGTCAGCTTTAAATCTCTGACAAACTGAAATCACATCGGACGGCTACAGATGTTCGTACTCGCCGTATAATTTTTGATAGGGCATTGGTCCAAATACCAAATGGTTCTAAAAAACTGGCCCTTGGGTTCTCTATTTGTGTTTGTAATTTTCCTTTTTTTTTTATTAAACATTGGCTAATCATTGGTAACCCCCATGTTGGGCGCCAATTGTCATACCTTTAAATTTTCAATGGTAACCGTTGGGGCATATGAGTTGAAGGAAAGCACTGTTTGGTAACACAGTTGAAAATGGCCTGAGTCTCAGTTAATTAACCTGTTCGTCTTTTTGGTCTTTAACTCGAGAGTTCTTTTTCCAAATTTTGTGATTGCAATATTGAATATTCAAATTCAAATGGTGCATGGATTTCTTATAGGACAACCTATATAGTGCTAAGTACTCTCTTCATCTATGTTCTCTCCATTTCTAAACTAGTGCTTGGATGAAATTGTCATTGCTCCAGTAAACCTATTTTTGGGCGCCAGTTAAGAGCAATTATCTCAAACCAAATGTAAGCGCTATACCTTAATAGAAAACGACTCTTCTCTTCAGTGAGGAACGAGTGACAGTGGAGTGGATTTGCAGCTCAGTCTTTAGGGGACTTTACAAGACGTACCTCTTCAAACGTCTTATATCCAAGTACTTATCTGTTCGGAGAAGGCTTTTCAATCTAGCCAATGCATTTCTGAAACGTAGAAAATTATGTAGAGATATTTTTGGCCAATGTCTTAGAACTGGTAATACCAAAAATAAAATTTTAAATATCCCTGGAAAAAAGCGCAATGCAGATTAGACCCAGCGGCCAGACTTTGCTGCAGCTCTAACACCATGGTAGTGGTGCCAGGTTGAGTGCAAAAGAAGAGAATGCTGCCGGTTAGTTTCTAATATCTCAAAATTGGTAAGGACTCAGGGCATTACTCATGTTTAATATTAACACTAAATATTTTGTAGGTCACAATGGGTAAACTTATCGGGAAAATTTCGTCATCACAAAATGGCAACAGAATTGTAACGCTAAAACTTGTGGCACAATAAACCTATCTGGACCTGTTGTGGCAAAAATTTGTTATTGACTAGCTGCATGAATTGTATCACTTATATGAGCATACATGTCCCTTTCTCTCTATCTCTCTTTTTACAGCTCTATAGCATAGCTCTATTTTCGCCTCAATTTCACTTCTAATTATTTTCTAAGGTGCTTCAATTGAGAGCACTATTTCGTGATCCAATTTGTGGTAAGCTGGTCCTTGGTGCCTTCGATCTGTTACTACCACCACCCGCTTGATATTTTAAACACTTTTGCGATGGATTGAAAAGCCCAATTTAAAACTCCATTAACTCGCACACTCAGCCGCACAAAATTAGCGTACACCCCCGTCAGTACATCCCGACGAAGTAAGGGCAAATTCCACGTCTTTGTAACACACCTTGCGCAAAGCGATCATGAACTTTCCTCCTTAAAACTTTCCCAACTAACACCTCTAACCCCTAACAAGGTAAGGAAGTAAATTGCTTCAATATTACTTTAAAGTGAAATTACATAAATTTAATTACCCCCAGGTACCTGAGTGAGGATTAAAGACGAACACCCAGACGAAAAAAACCACCCTTCCTCCTGCACAACTTCGTTGACCATTTTTCTAGGGATAGGGTATAAAAGTTTTCGAGGGAAAAAACTTTCTACCTCATAACTCATTTTTCTTCAGACATTTAATAATTTAAACTGTGTTCATGTTCATGCATCATCCCTGCCGTAAGGAGTTACCTATTATCCTTCAGAAAGAACAGAAAAACAAATTTGAATGTTCCCTCTACCCACCCACGAAGGAAGCAAATCCCTTTATTTCCTGTCAGTCAATTTCAATCAATTTAGCAAAGGATGTGCAGTGCATTTCCCAATTTCCCGATGCTCCCATTCCAGTTGTTTTTGTTTTTGCATTTCGACTCACTGTGTGTACAGTACATCTTTCCGGATAAAGATACAAGGCTTTGAAATTTCAATTTTGCTTAGGATGAAAGTGACTGTGGAATAATCATAACAAAATGGATTTTCACGATTTTCACGATTTTCATGAGCAGCGGGGGGGATGAATTTAATTTCGTTGTTGTGGTCTCATGGCAGCCACTTAATCCTGACACACACTAATGGTGATGTTACATTATTCCCATCGTATCGGAATTTGCATTCAAATTTAAACAATGCGTCACGGTTGGTGTCGGGGAGTAGGGTGGTGAATTCCTGCGGATAACCATCGAGAATGTTGACTGCACAATTAAACCCCTCTCTCTCTCTCGCTCTGTCTTTCTGACAAAAAGTTACACCCTCCATATGCAAATGAAGGTTGCATACAGTGGCTGCTGCCTGTTACGGGGAATAACCTGTGGGGCGTAAGAGTAATTGAATGGGTGAGTCGCCAAGTCATCCCTCAGGGGCAAAAAAGAGAAACCTCCTGCATCTGAGTTGGGATAAACTTTTTGACGGCGGAAAAAAAAAACAAAAAACTTTCATATTACTTTCATCTTTTGTTGCGGAACTTTTAGCCGCACTCGCATAGTTTAGAATGGGTGACACCAACCCGTCCAAAAAGTGTGCAGCAACAAAAACTATTCGCACGGTTTTTGCGCTTTGGCGACACACGATGTTCTTGTTCCCTGTTGTGTCACTTCAGTTCGAAAGTAGTAGCAGTGTAATTTTCGATTACATTGTCGATAGTTGCTGTGGTGATAGTAGGTATAGGGTGGCCATAGGGTGAGGTAACATTTGGTGACATGGCCGAAAGTTAACGAACTATGTGATGTGCCTGATGGGACATGTATTGATGCTGCAATCCGAGGGGAGGACTTTTTTTTGTAATTAATAATAACAGTCTGGCGTTGGTTGTTCAATAATTCAAATTTGGCAATTGGTTAGGAACTAGAATCGGTCCCAAATCCTTCTAAGGGGTAGTTTTCGATCGAAAACATTGAAAAGTTTGGAAAATTGAAAATGACAAACTTGGAGAATATTGGGCTATGTCCAAGTGCGAGGGACAGAAGAAGAGATTCATAAGATCAGCTTGTGTCAACTCAGAAAAATAAATGAGCTCAGCTAAGAAGCAAAGCTTTGACAAAAGTTATTCCCAAGCCTATCCTACATTCGAAGCAAGTAAGATGGGCAGCGAACACCGAAAAGGTTATTCATGAAAAACTGCGTCTTTCTTAAGATGCAACGTCCTGGCATGCATGCCTCGTCCAATCGTTGGCGATTCAACAGAGAAAGATATTTGAGAACTAAAAATTACAAAGTGCCTCAGGGCGGCCATTTAGAACCTATAATCTTCATGAAATTGATAAGACCTTTGAAATCGCTAGCTATATGGCCGAAAATCCGAAGAAAGTGTAAAAGACGTCTGCAATTGAAAGCGAATCGCAAATTAAATCAATTATAACCTGAAGTAGAGCCTTATGGACTTTGTAAGCCTCAAGGCAGTCAGCTCAAGAGGTAAAACTACTGCAAGACCACTAGATATTGGTCAAAAGTTGCTGAAGTGTGGTCACGTTTCAGTGGAGCAAAAATTACTTTTTTAAAGTACATAACAGTTTTGAGAAAATTTCCCCATTCAGCTCGGCTTTGAATTGTAGGTCCCTTCAACTTGCCTCCAAAAATAAAAACACACAAAAAAAAATAAGTCGTTGTGAAACTCTGCCGATATGGATCTGTCAGTTGTAGCACATATTTATTTTTTCGGATGTAGTTTTAGTGAGTTTAAATAGCACGAAGCCGCCTGTGGTTATTGTAGCCTTTTAGAAGAGTTCCACCTGCCTAGCTACCTGTACGGACCTGTAAAGGTTACAACACTTTTGGCTTTTGAAACATTCCCAATTAAGTTTTTTTGAAGATTTAAATTTTTTACGTTTGTCGATTTAAGGCTGATAAATATCTCTGCCAGAAGACTGGGCACCCATTCACGATTATCGTCGAAACGATCGACATCCAAAAGTAAGTAATTTTCCACAAATGCAATGAATGCTGACGATATTGAAACAAATTCTGGCAGAATCTAACTTATTATGGTTATCAAAGTTTCAAAAACGATATCGTCCCGACGATTACTGCCTATCGTTGCTTTAATGATTATTTTGTGGAATTTAAGAGAAAGGATAATTGTTACACGGAATCTGCCCTCTGGTATATAGAAAACCGCGTCTTTTAAAACAATTTAAATTCAAATCCCATAGGAAGAAGCTTAGAGCTATTAAGTCTGAAGAATGAACAAGCCATTCAAGGTCTTGAAACAAAATTTTGGAGCTTTTTCGCTGGAAATTTGTTTTTCAAAGAATGGGCACATGGACAGTACCGCCATCAAGCTGGAGAAATGTTTTTTGATTTGAATAGAGAATTATTATTGTTTTTAAAAAAAACATACAAAAAGTTTTTGGGTTTTTTTATAGAATTTTAAAGTTATCCAGAGTCCAAAAATCAACTTTTAAATTTTAAACGCGAACATGTAAGTTTGTTTTTCAAAATGTAAAAGTGTGCGCTAAATAAATACAACGCCAAGTATCAACGCATCATGCATTTTGAAACTATTTTGCAAAAAAATTATACAGCCCTTACGGAATTTTGGTAAAATTGTTGTTTATAAAATTTACAGATGAGTTTTTTGCTTATATCCCGACCAATAAAGGGTTTTTCAATAAGAGCGCTACAAAAGTTTTTTTAAATAAAACAAAAACGGTTTTGGATATCAATGAAATTCTTTATTCCTGTGAAAGTACGTTCGATGCCATTATGTATGGAACTCAATTTCTTTTGCATGGCCACCACGGGCACGCTTGCAGAAGTCCAGACGCTGAACCCAATTTTCGACGGTTTTCAAGCATAAATCGGCCGATACTGCTGCAATTTCACATTCGATATATAGACTTGACGTAGCCCCACAGGAAATAGTCTAACGGCGTCAAATCGCACGACCGAGGCGGCCAAGCGACTGGACCATTTCGTGAGATAACACGTCCTCCAAACTTGGTTTCCAATAAATTGATTGTGACATTCGCTGTGTGGCTTGTGGCGCCGTCCTGTTGGAACCACATGTCCTCCAAGTCCATATCATATAATTGGGGCCAAAAATATTTGGTTATCATTGAACGGTAGCGATTCCCATTCACAGTAACGTGCCGGTCTTGATCATCACGGAAGAAGTACGGCCCAATGACGCCGCCGGCCCATAAACCACACCAACCCGTATATTTTTCGGGATGCAATGATGACTCATGGAGTACGGGTGGATTGCTGCCTGACCAATACCGCATATTTTGTTTATTGACGAAGCCATTCAGCCAGAAATGAGCCTCATCGCTGAAGATGATTTTTCGATGAAAATCCGAATCATTTTCAAGTTGTTGCTCAGCCCAATTCACGAACATACGACGCTTCTGGTGGTCAAGCGGCTTCAGTTCTTGCATCAATTTAATCTTGTAAGGATGTAGGCCAAGATCTTTTCGCAAAATTCGCCACAACGACGTCACAGAGATGCCCAGCGCTATGGGCACTTCTTTGTCTCACCCTCACGGGAACATTTTGTACTGTGCCTGTGGATTAAAATTTTTCCACTAGACGCTCAATTGTTGATCTGCTAGGACGATTATGACGACCATAAATTGGACGTAGCGCTCTTAACGTTGAGGCCACTGACTCCGAATTTCGGTAGTAAATTTTAATAATTTCGACTCGTTGTTGGCTCGTATATCTTTCCATCATGGAATGGAAAACCTTACTGAAGAGAAATGTCAAAAGAGCGGCAAAAAATTCGGCGTCGTTTGCTGTCCCTGTCGCTCTAATTTTGTAGCGTTCGTGTTGAAAAACCCTTTATAAAGGTAAGGAACTATTACAAAATACTATGGGCTTTATTTTCCAATCAAATTTTGCAATTGTGAGATTCGGTAAATTTAAAGTCGAGATTAAAAAGGTTTATAAAAGGAAAATAGCACCCTAAAAAAATGCCCATTTGTATAAATACCCACTGCATTACAAATGGAAAACCTTTGCAATCGAAGAAGACGTTTCTCATCTCAGTAAGAGTAATTTTGAATTTAAAACGATGGTATACAAACGTCTATTCTGACAGAAGCTTCACTCAAATTACCCAGCTTTTATTTGAGGAAGTGTCTTCATAAGTGTTTAAAATGCCTTCCAACCTTCCAATCACCATATAGCAATCTCCTATCTCCTTCAATTTGAATTCCTCTATTCACATCCTAAATGCCCATCTAAACAGTCCACCCAAAACAAACACTGCAGCTGTTTAACTTTGCTTCGCATCCGGCTCGAAGGACCAACTAATTAAGCCTTCCTCGCATTCGTTTAAATATCCACAAAGCTCCAGCAATCATCTTAAAAGTAACTAATTTAGTTTTCCCTTCATGCACAATACACATTCGTATATCCACCGGAAAAGGCAGGACCCTCTGCCGGCGCGGCGTCCCAGTTACATCATATACACTTTTGTTCTTTAATACCGCCAAAGTAGAAATGTTAACAAAATTCCACTGTGTATGCATTATCATGGCATTTCTTTGAATTGCCATCGCCTTTCCTCTGTGCGGCACATGAAAATTATATGAGTGTTTGCACAATAATAAGAAGCGCAGAAAAAGGAGGATAAGTCTTAACAATAAGATAGAATCCTTGCAGACCCACTGCAAGCTCACTTCAAATGGAATACAAAATTACAAAATAAGCAGAAGCGGAAAGAAAGAAGCCCCGTGTCTGTGTAGGGCAGAACGAGTTTGAAATCCTTCGCCATTAAGGATGCTCGCATCCTAGCGCAGTTGAGAGAAATTCAATGAGAACAGAAACTTTTAAGGACTTTCTTAAATTGCAATAGAACGGTGAGAGGTATATAATTTTCTTGCAAAGGAATGCATTCGCGAACAAGGTGGCTAATTGAATAATTTATCGATATCTCCTTGAGAGAGTTTTTCTTTTTCTCTGTATTTCTTTGTTCTGTGACTCAAATCAATTACTTAATTGAAATGGTGCACCAGGAGAGGTGTAACTCGCGACTCCCTTGGTAATTGTGCGTGCTGCGTGTAAAATTATCCCGGTCTACGGAGATTGACAAGTTGACATGACAGACGTGATTTGCGTTCTTAGACAGGAAGCAGATTCATGTGTCCTTGACGATTTATTAGAATTGACACGAGACATCTTACCGAGCTTACTGTCTACATATATAATGTAGGGAGGTTGACATTTACGACATGGATTTCCCATTATTACTGCGTAGACTTTGATGCTATTGGCGTTTACGACTGAAAATTGTCTATTTTTAAGGGTCGTCCTTGCATTCAATAATCGGGTTGAGTATTTATTTGCGTAAAGGCTGGCTAAATAAGGAAACCTGTCCGAATGTGTCTGTTTATTTGCGGATGGCAGATGGGACCGTTGAGGGGGCAAAACACAGGAAAACATCAAGAGACCTTATTTTTGTGTTCGACTCAAAAATTTAAAAGTTACCTACTGCAGTGCGTTCAAAAACAAGTCTGGGAGACAATGATGCTGAAATCATCTCAGTTTTGTTGTGGTGCATCGTGTAACGCAAGCTGGTAAAGGACGGATAAGTCTTCAAGTCTTGTCAAAACGGTGGTGGTGGTATCTGGAAGACGGTACAAGTTTTCAGGCTTACTATCGTGAAACTTCTGCCATGAGCGGCGCTGCATGGAATTCAAATTCCATCTTTATAATCCCAGGCTTACTCTGGAATCCTCTCATAAAACTTAGGCTTAGGTACTCTCGTAAAGCCTTAAATTTTAACTAAGTCCTTGTCTCCATGCTCTGCTTAGCTGCGGGGGAGCGTGATAATATAAGTGCGGTCTTTCGGACCTTTATAAAAGTTTGTTTGTAAAGTGGACCTTGTTTAAAGCTTGTCAACAGCGGTACCGCCTGTTCAAGTCCAATCGCTTAGGTTTAACTAGGTTTCCAGGTTGGTAGCACAACACAGCTTATACAACTTGATGTTATTGTAGACCCGTTTAACAAGTCTTAATATAGCGTTTTTAGATGAGCTTCTGTCTTAGGTGGTTGGGTTATGATATTTCCGGCTCAAAGCTCAGGTACAGATTACATTTGAGTTGGGTTCGCTAACATTTTGTAGACCCATTGGCAGATCTTTTATTGGACTAAGCCGCATTTTATGACGGCTTTTATGTGCCTTTAGCCGTCACAAAGTGAACACAAAAACGGGACAAAGAATATTATAAGTTTTATTACCTCAGTCTCTTTTAACATTGTCGCACATCTTTGAGTGCCACTGTAATTTTGTGGTTCGCTAAGAGCCAAGGATTGGTAAAAGACCCTTCCAGCTTATAGACCACGATGCTCTGTAGTAGTTTTTTTGTTCAACTCTTCGTATCCAAAGCTTCCGGGATACCTACCTTATATAACAGTGGTTAAGATTTCAAATATCTATCGAACCTTGTTTTTTACTCTCCAGGATATTGGTCTCACTCAAGAGTGCTCTTTCTTGGCATTCTATCAGTGACCTGGCTGGCTACGCCACTGTGTCTAGGTTTGCAGAACTAGATCCATCTTAAACTGAGAATAAAGGGCCTTTAGGTCTCCACAAAAGCGGTGTCCTGCTTGGATTATGTTTTAGTGGATGAGATCTGCTTTATGACCGCAAGTCTGTCAATAAATAGAGCAACGTCATTGGAATGTACTACAATCTCTGTCAGGAAAGAAGTCGCTTCTATAGTCATCAGCAGCTTGGCTTATAAAGAACTAACGAGCTTAGAGCCGTTGCAAATCTAAACCTTCTTTCTTACGAATAGCAAACGACCAATACCTACTTACAAATCAGCCAACTTGCCCCTCCACATACACAGCACTTCCAGCTTTAGGAGAGGTACAAAATTTTTTTTTTAATTTCCAGACATCTTTCGGCAAACGATGAAATGACGAACAAACTGAATTCATTTCACCAACCTCAAGGAGGGTGCCCTCTCGTCTCCAATCGAGAGAATCTCATTTTCAACCAATCTCTTCATGAAGCACCCTTTATGCAAAGGACAAATTATTTCACAAGACTAATTCACTGAGTTCCACTTGAAAGACCCACCGGCTACGTCCAAATTAAGATTATGATATCCGAAACTATCGTCTGGGGTTTGCTGAACGATTGTTCCATCCAAAAGAGGTTAAAAAAACGAATGTATACTGCTCTCAAAAATCTTTCTCTGGGCATCTGCTTTAGTTTAAGGATTTAATTTCGCCCCCACTCCAAATTGGGCAATGAGCGACGTGGAAACTTCCCAAGCTCTTAATTTAATTACGCGGAAAATGTTTCGGCTAAAAGATTTCTTCTTTCTAAAGATGGATTTTACGACGGAAGGGTGTAGAGTTATTTTCCTTTTTCCTTTTTGCTGGCAAAGGTTGGGACATGAAATTCTTTAAAAAAAAAAAATTCTCTCTACCTAAGTGGATTACAAGTTAGTGAAACATTAATCAAACGGGAACATTTTTATCACGCAATTAAATCAATAATTCGCAGTGAGTGATTACACATCTTGCAATGGGATACAATCCATCCCCATTGTAGTCTACGACTATTTACTTGGGGGCCTTTCATAACGTGGCTTTCCACACCCTTTTACAGCCCTTCTAACAAGCCGCTGTCTATGTCAATGGCGCACTTCCACCAATTTTTTTTTTTTTTTTTTAATTTAATTCAAAAATGTAGTCTACACACATGTACTACACATGAGGTGAGTGTAGTCATTATGAATATGACAGCAGTGAAGGTTGGATATTACATATTGGTGCGAGAAACAACAACACAGGATTATGAGCGTAGGTACTCGTCCCATTTAGATTGGAGACTACGACGACGACAACGCGCGTGGCACCAAGTAATAGCTTCTAGCTGGGTCTACCCATACTTTGTGTATAAATGCAAGGACCCAGCATTATAATAGAAGCAACATAACCACATGAAGGTGAACTGTTAAAACATGATATGCCACTTGCTCGGTTGATAGTGCGGCGGGCGGCGGCTGTAGTGCAGAGGGTGCGTTAGCTCGGTATGCTGGCTTTGGGGGCGGAGGCGGACATAAAAGGGTTAGATGTTAGATCCACTAAAAGGCATATTCATATGCGGAAAGGATGATGTCGAACATGTGTGTAAGCTGAAATTATTTTAGATTAAATTGTGTGAGAGGCTGTTGGCTTGGAAGTGCCGTTGTTACTGGTAGTGGGATGTCCCCTCTTTAGAGATTTCCATGCTCTGTCACTTGGACTAACATTTATTTCAAATTAAAGTTGGGTTGGGGACAAATTAATTGAAATGGAATATGGCAATATAATGGAGTGGTAAGGGGTATCCTTAAAATTCCTATTAGTATTTTTTGATGGTAATAATGATCATGAAGACACTTAAAAGGGAATGAACCCCTTAATATAAATCACTATTCAATCAGCGGTCCTAGATGAGAGCCTTGAGGTACTCCATTTGAAAATTTGTTTCTTGTGTTCGACAGTTTTTTAGAGTTTAATTTATTGCAACAATTCAATTCAATTCAATTCAATTCAAGCATTTATTCCAAGCATATTTAAACAATTCATTAATAAGCTTAAACATATTACATCAGTGTACATTGTGGAATATAGGATACATCCTTTAGTTAGAAAAACTAGTGACGGATGCATTTAAAATTCAGGTTAATGAAATTTATAACTAAAGATAAATACAATTGTTGTGGGGTAATTACAATTATATAATCTGATAACATTATTTTTGTAAAATAAAACGTAAGATATAACTAAAAAGAGAAAGAATCAGCAAGACTAAGATAGAAGCTACACTATATAATTACTTTTATTAAATTGTTAATTTCATTGAAGTCAAACCTAAATAGCCAATTTTTGATTTCTCTGTTAAATGAATAGATTTTTTTTATGCTTCGAAGTTCGAAAGGTAACCTATTAAATAGTCTGGGTGCTACTGAAGTGTAAAAATGTAAATAACGATGAGAATTGTGAGGTGGAATATTAGCAAGACATCTTTCGGTGCTGCGAAGTCCATAAGTAGTTAAGTTCTGATTTAATAAATTTCCACTTCTTAAGTAAAATATTTTTAAGACCTTGAAAAAGTAGAGATGCTTCAGCGGAAGTATCTTTGAATTGCAGAACAAACAAAAACTATGTTCACGGCGTTGTTTTTTGTATATTAATCTTAGTATATGTTTCTGAAATACGATTAAAGGTTGTAAATTATTGTTATAAGTACCACCCCAACATACGAGCCCATATTGTAACTTAGATTGTATCAAACTATAATAAACTGTTTCTAAAAGTTTCTGGGAGCATAGTTTCCTAAGGTGATACATTATATATGTTGCTTTTCGAAGATACTTTTTTAGTAAGGAAGTATGTATACTCCAGTTCATATTGTTGTCGATAGTTAAACCCAGATATTTAAAAGCATTAACATTTGCAATAGAAAAACATTTTGCAGAGCAAGTCAGGCTTTTCGAATTAGAGTTATTTTGACAGTTATTTACAACATAATTACTATTACTAAAGCACATTTTCTTACAATCAAAACTATGAAAGATACAATTAGGAGAGTACTTATCTAGTGTTGGTATGTTAAAAAACATGATTTTAGTTTTATCACTAATAACTAGCTTGTGCATACCGAACCAATGCCTTAGTTTTTCCAAATCGTGATTGATATCAGCAATCAAATCCAGTACAGACACGTTAGAATATAAGCACCCAATATCATCCGCAAAACCAGTTTGATTGCACCTTACATATTGGTCAAAGATAGAATTTATATAGATTATAAATAACAGAGGACCAAGAACGGAGCCCTGTGGAACTCCGATCCGAACGTCTCGACTTTCACTGAAAGAATTCCCAATCTTAACTATTTGTTTCCTATCTTTGAGATATGAAGCAAACCAATTAAGAATAAAGCCCCTGAGACCAGACTTTTCCAATTTAACCAATAGGAGATCGTGATCAACTGTATCAAAGGCTTTGGTGATATCTATAAAAAGAGCAGCAGTATATCTTTTGCAATTTAAACTATCATGCACCTGACTACAGAAATTAAGAAGTGCATCTTCCGTTGATTTACCAGCTCTAAAACCATGTTGGTTTTTGCTAAAAAATGATTTTTTTTCAAGAAATGCGACAACTCTACTCTTAATCACCTTCTCAAAAATTTTTGAGAAGACAGGAAGAAGAGAGATCGGCCTGTAGTTATCCAACTTCGTCCTATCATCTTTTTTGAAAATAGGTATAACCTCAGCTATCTTCAATCTATCCGGAAAAATAGAACAGTGTACACTTTTGTTAAAGATGTGTGCTAAAACATCTACAATATTAAAACAAATATTCTTCAGAAATGTACTTGAATAACTATTCAACGTAGCAGAGTTTGAGTCATCCAGCATCATTATATTTCTATATAACTCAAATGAAGAGATTGGTTCAAAGAAAAAGCTATTTTGTTGAGTCCTTTCTCTATTATGACAGTCATCCAAGTACAAAAACGGAGACGCTGTATCAAAGCCAGCATCAGAAAGAGTAATGATCGGAGCACTAATAAAGAACTCATTGAAGACATTGGCCATTTCTACAGAATTAGAGATATCCCTATTATTAAGCTTTATTTTAGATGGTACATCAAAAGTGACATTTTTATTGAACAAGTTATTGACGATTTTCCATTCCTTTCTTATATTACCTTTTGCACAGTGAAATTTGTTTATGTAATAGTTATCTTTGCAGATAGAAACTTCAGAGGCAACCTCTTTACAGATTTGATTATACATTTTTGTCAGGTGCTTGTTTCCAGATTGTTTTTTGGACTTAGCCCGTAGTTTATTTTTCTCTGCAATCCGCTGTAATAAATAATCAGACATCCAAGGCTTTAGTCTTTTTTGTTTAAGTCTACTCTTTTTTGAAACTGAAGAACAAAACTCAACATGGAAATCTAAAATGTTAGAAAATATGTCAAATGCAGTAGAAGGGTTCTTTTCCCTGTAAACACCAGACCAGTTTTCCTGTAGTAAGCGTGCATTGAGAGAATTAAAATTGGTTTTCAGAGTTAAAGAATCAGGCACTATATTCTTTGTACGTTTAGTCATAACACTTTTTAGTAAAAGGCAAGTCATACTATGATCAGTAATTGAGAAATCAGAAATTGTAGTTATTAATGAGACATTGGCATTTAGATCCAGCCTAGCAAAAATGTGGTCAATACAAGTTTGAGTACTGACAGAAGTCCTTGTTGGTTCATTAAAACAAGATTCCAACCCATTCGCAGACATTAACGTAAGATATCTTTCCACTACTAAGGATTCTTGTAAAATGTCTATATTCATATCGCCTATAATGAATAGATTTCTTGAGCGTTCGTCACACAAAAGGGAGGATAACTCATCCACAAAAACATCTCTACTCCTTCCATGAAGTCTATAAAAACACATAAAAACAAATTTGTTAACATCTCTAAAGCACGAAACTTTAATCATATCAGACCCCATCAGATCAGGACTGGAGATCTCACAATTCTCATTTAAACTATCAGATACAAAAACACCAGTACCACCCGCGGCATATGAATTGTTACATTTTGGGTAAAATTTGTAACCAGGTATATTGAAATAATCCTTTTCATGATCATAAATCCATATTTCGGAGAGAAAAATTAAATCCGGCTTTTTTAGGAATGAATCCAAATGTGTTAAAAATAAATCAAAATTTTTGCGCAAGCTTCTAATATTTTGGTGAATAATGAACCAGTTGTTATCTAATACATTAGCGTTATATACTACATCATAAAAATCGTTGTCATATTTGTAGAAGGAGTTAAAATTACAATTTAAAGGAATTTCAATTTGATTCATATTTAAATTAACCATGGTTTAATGTAAATTTTCTAGATCTTCAAAAGAAGAAATTCTTATGGGATTTTCCCCTTCCTTTTTTCTTAGTAAAATAACCCCATTTCTGACCCATAAGAACGAAAAACATTTGTCTACCTTAATCTGCTTAGCTTTGTTAAACAATGATCTATTATATGTTGATAAACTTCCATTTATGAATATAGGCTTATTACCAAATTCTGCACCAAGAATATTCGTTGACAGCTTCTTCCTACGGTTGTTAGCAAGTATTTTTTGCTTGCATTCCAAGCTATTAAATTTTACACATAAAATGTTCAACGTTCTCGCTGGCAGAGATGTTGGTCCAGGTTTATTGTTTACATTTTGTGTTTGCTTCTTCGTAGTTATTGTTCTTGTATAGCAGGATTTGATGTCATCATGAGAAATACTGTTGTCCACACCTTCTGCTAGTAGCTTTACCGCAGTATTCAATGCATTATGTTTGTCGATAGTTGGTATGCCAACAATATCAATGCACTTAAGTAATGTCTTTTGCTGCAGTGAGTTCACAATATGTTGTAAAGTATTCACCTTTCTCAATAGCTTTTCTTTTTCTTCTTGTAGAGTGCTAATGAGCGTCAAAGCTTTGGAGTTCATGAGCTTCAAAGCAATGATTTCTTTGTAAAGCACATCAAGTGTGATGACTGCGGGAGGGGTGTTGCTGCTTGCTTCTACGTTGACTGTTGTTGGCAATGTCTGTGGTATACAAGATCGAGACAATGTAACCTCCTCGGCAGCAGCTGATGGTGATGAGATTGCATTATTGCCACTACTAACATCTGAAGAAACCACAGTATGAAAGTTCGATGGTGGTGAGCGCGCAAGAGAGTTTCGCCTGCGCTTTGTGCATGCTACACAGATATACGGTACATTTCTTTTTTTCATGTAATCACAATCACTTTGCTGCAGTTTTTCACATTTTAAATGATAAAGAACATTACATGAGCCACATTGGATTTTTGCATCAGCGCGATCGACTTTTAAACCACATGAACAAGGCATTTTACAAATGTTAAAATATATCCAAGATTTGCAATTAGGTAATGAAGGAGGCAAGAACTCACAAATCTCCGATAAATTCTCTAAGTGTGTTTACCCCACAACACTCTGATGAGAACATCCTTTGAAGTCGAGAATATACTTGCAAAGGAACGTACGACAAATAAAAAATAGAAAATATGAGTAAAAAGTCATAGGCTCTAAATGGAAGCCCTGCGGTACTCAAGAAATTTGTATTTTCAACGTAGGAGGACTTATGTCAATGGAGCTCAACAATTTCTTAAATTTAAAATTTCGTTAGTCGTACTTCTGATGTCAAAAACATATTTTCAATGAGACCAGCAAACAATTATAAAATCACTTGACAGCACTGCGGCTCTAAAAGTGAACCCTGTGGCATCCATGTGCATTTTCTGCTGAATATTCATTTCGACAGTTTCTGTAGATTAAATTCATATCAACAAACATCTTCTGGTGTTGAAAATATGATTGCATTTAAGTGGACACACAAAAATTTTAAGGAATAGTAACGACTCCAGATGGGAACCCTGTGGCACTTCAGAAATTTGTATGATTTCCAACTTGAACAGGATAAAAGAGGAGAAGATGCGACAGCCGACCTAAACGGTGTAGGGAAACTGAAAGTTCAAAACCTCTATTCAATACTTGCTAGCTTCTCGTTCAATTGGTAGGCCAAATAATCATACATAGCTCAAAATGTGTAGTGGCAAAGAAGGTAGCATGGTAGAAAGTAAAATTGCATTAGAAAACGAATTGGAGACATAATAGTCGCGCAACAGAAACCGCAGTTTTCGTTTTTTAAACATGAATAAAGATTCGTCACAGTCGTAGCCGCACTTATGATTAATTTATCTTGAAATATTTTCGTCAAATATTATACGATAAGTCATTTCTAGAACTTCTAGGCAGAACCAACACAGACAAATATGTTTGTTAAAAATGTATTTCTAAGGCAGTTTTCGTTGCAGAAAAATAGGTTTTTCAGATGACACCTAAGACGTGTGACTTATATTGGGCGCCAGTTAAAAATGTATTTCGAAGACACTTTCGTAGCAGAAAAATAGTTAAAAATGCACCTATTTCTAAGGCAGTTTTCGTAGCAGAAAAATATGTTTTTCAGATGACACCTAAGACGTGTGTCTTATATTGGGCGCCAGTTAAAAATGTATTTCTAAGGCAGTTTTCGTTGCAGAAAAATACGTTTTTCAGATGACACCTAAGACGTGTGACTTACATTGGGCGCCAGTTAAAAATGTATTTCTAAGGCAGTTTTCGTTGCAGAAAAATATGTTTTTCAGATGACACCTAAGACGTGTGACTTATATTGGGCCCCAGTTAAAAATGTATTTCTAAGGCAGTTTTCGTAGCAGAAAAATATGTTTTTCAGATGACACCTAAGACGGGTGACTTATATTGGGCGCCAGTTAAAAATGTTTTTCGAAGACACTTTCGTAGCAGAAAAATAGTTAAAAATGCATCTATTTCTAAGGCAGTTTTCGTTGCAGAAAATATGTTTTTCAGATGACACCTAAGACGTGCGACTTATATTGGGCGCCAGTTAAAAATGTTTTTCGAAGACACTTTCGTAGCAGAAAAATAGTTAAAAATGCATCTATTTCTAAGGCAGTTTTCGTTGCAGAAAATATGTTTTTCAGATGACACCTAAGACGTGCGACTTATATTGGGCGCCAGTTAAAAATGTATTTCGAAGACACTTTCGTAGCAGAAAAATAGTTAAAAATGCATCTATTTCTAAGGCAGTTTTCGTTGCAGAAAATATGTTTTTCAGATGACACCTAAGACGTGCGACTTATATTGGGCGCCAGTTAAAAATGTATTTCTAAGGCAGTTTTCGTTGCAGAAAAATATGTTTTTCAGATGACACCTAAGATGTGTGACTTATATTGGGCGCCAGTTAAAAATGTATTTCTAAGGCAGTTTTCGTTGCAGAAAAATATGTTTTTCAGATGACACCTAAGACGTGTGACTTATATTGGGCGCCAGTTAAAAATGTATTTCTAAGGCAGTTTTCGTAGCAGAAAAATATGTTTTTCAGATGACACCTAAGACGGGTGACTTATATTGGGCGCCAGTTAAAAATGTATTTCTAAGTCAGTTTTCGTTGCAGAAAAATATGTTTTTCAGATGACACCCAAGACGTTTGACTTACATTGGGCGCCAGTTAAAAATGTATTTCTAAGGCAGTTTTCGTAGCAGAAAAATAAGTTTTTCAGATGACACCTAAGACGTTTGACTTACATTGGGCGCCAGTTAAAAATGTATTTCTAAGGCAGTTTTCGTAGCAGAAAAATATGTTTTGCAGATGACACCTAAGATGTGTGACTTATATTGGGCGCCAGTTAAAAATGTATTTCTAAGGCAGCTTTCGTTGCAGAAATATATGTTTTTCAGATGACACCTAAGACGTTTGACTTATATTGGGCGGCAGTTAAAAATGTATTTCTAAGGCAGCTTTCGTTGCAGAAAAATATGTTTTTCAGATGACACCTAAGACGTGTGACTTACAACTTACATTGGGCGCCAGTAAAAAATGTAGTTCTAAGGCAGTTTTCGTTGCAGAAATATATGTTTTTCAGATGACACCTAAGACGTGTGACTTATATTGGGCGGCAGTTAAAAATGTATTTCTAAGGCAGCTTTCGTTGCAGAAAAATATGTTTTTCAGATGACACCTAAGACGTGTGACTTACAACTTACATTGGGCGCCAGTAAAAAATGTAGTTCTAAGGCAGTTTTCGTTGCAGAAATATATGTTTTTCAGATGACACCTAAGACGTGTGACTTACAACTTACATTGGGCGCCAGCTAAAAATGTATTTCTAAGGCAGCTTTCGCTGCAGAAAAATATGTTTTTCAGATGACACCTAAGACGTGTGTCTTATATTGGGCGCCAGTTAAAAATGTATTTCTAAGGCAGTTTTCGTTGCAGAAAAATACGTTTTTCAGATGACACCTAAGACGTGTGACTTACATTGGGCGCCAGTTAAAAATGTATTTCTAAGGCAGTTTTCGTTGCAGAAAAATATGTTTTTCAGATGACACCTAAGACGTGTGACTTATATTGGGCCCCAGTTAAAAATGTATTTCTAAGGCAGTTTTCGTAGCAGAAAAATATGTTTTTCAGATGACACCTAAGACGGGTGACTTATATTGGGCGCCAGTTAAAAATGTTTTTCGAAGACACTTTCGTAGCAGAAAAATAGTTAAAAATGCATCTATTTCTAAGGCAGTTTTCGTTGCAGAAAATATGTTTTTCAGATGACACCTAAGACGTGCGACTTATATTGGGCGCCAGTTAAAAATGTTTTTCGAAGACACTTTCGTAGCAGAAAAATAGTTAAAAATGCATCTATTTCTAAGGCAGTTTTCGTTGCAGAAAATATGTTTTTCAGATGACACCTAAGACGTGCGACTTATATTGGGCGCCAGTTAAAAATGTATTTCGAAGACACTTTCGTAGCAGAAAAATAGTTAAAAATGCATCTATTTCTAAGGCAGTTTTCGTTGCAGAAAATATGTTTTTCAGATGACACCTAAGACGTGCGACTTATATTGGGCGCCAGTTAAAAATGTATTTCTAAGGCAGTTTTCGTTGCAGAAAAATATGTTTTTCAGATGACACCTAAGATGTGTGACTTATATTGGGCGCCAGTTAAAAATGTATTTCTAAGGCAGTTTTCGTTGCAGAAAAATATGTTTTTCAGATGACACCTAAGACGTGTGACTTATATTGGGCGCCAGTTAAAAATGTATTTCTAAGGCAGTTTTCGTAGCAGAAAAATATGTTTTTCAGATGACACCTAAGACGGGTGACTTATATTGGGCGCCAGTTAAAAATGTATTTCTAAGTCAGTTTTCGTTGCAGAAAAATATGTTTTTCAGATGACACCCAAGACGTTTGACTTACATTGGGCGCCAGTTAAAAATGTATTTCTAAGGCAGTTTTCGTAGCAGAAAAATAAGTTTTTCAGATGACACCTAAGACGTTTGACTTACATTGGGCGCCAGTTAAAAATGTATTTCTAAGGCAGTTTTCGTAGCAGAAAAATATGTTTTGCAGATGACACCTAAGATGTGTGACTTATATTGGGCGCCAGTTAAAAATGTATTTCTAAGGCAGCTTTCGTTGCAGAAATATATGTTTTTCAGATGACACCTAAGACGTTTGACTTATATTGGGCGGCAGTTAAAAATGTATTTCTAAGGCAGCTTTCGTTGCAGAAAAATATGTTTTTCAGATGACACCTAAGACGTGTGACTTACAACTTACATTGGGCGCCAGTAAAAAATGTAGTTCTAAGGCAGTTTTCGTTGCAGAAATATATGTTTTTCAGATGACACCTAAGACGTGTGACTTATATTGGGCGGCAGTTAAAAATGTATTTCTAAGGCAGCTTTCGTTGCAGAAAAATATGTTTTTCAGATGACACCTAAGACGTGTGACTTACAACTTACATTGGGCGCCAGTAAAAAATGTAGTTCTAAGGCAGTTTTCGTTGCAGAAATATATGTTTTTCAGATGACACCTAAGACGTGTGACTTACAACTTACATTGGGCGCCAGCTAAAAATGTATTTCTAAGGCAGCTTTCGCTGCAGAAAAATATGTTTTTCAGATGACACCTAAGACGTGTGACTTACATTGGGCGCCAGTTAAAAATGTATTTCGAAGACACTTTCGTTGCAGAAAAATACGTTTTTCAGATGACACCTAAGACGTGTGACTTACATTGGGCGCCAGTTAAAAATGTTTTTCTAAGGCAGTTTTCGTTGCAGAAAAATATGTTTTTCAGATGACACCTAAGACGTGTGACTTATATTGGGCGCCAGTTAAAAATGTATTTGTAAACAAGCTTTCGTTTTTTTTCCACATGAATTTAGTTCGTTCGCAAATATTTTCTCAGCGATTTCTCTCGTTACAGTCACAGGCGCACTTAAGTTATTAATTTCCTTGAAATATTTTCAACAAATATTCCGCCTCAACTACACCATGATGGTTTTGCACTTTTGCCATTACATTTGCAAATATTTTTCTATATGCATAGTTTCTCCTGCTGGTCGTAGAAAAAAAAAATTCTTCACCAAAGAGAAATACCTCCACTCATATTTTCATCTGCAAAGCAATGCATCTATTTAGTTTTCCGTGTTCAATTTGCAGGTTAAGAACCATGCAAAAACAGCGTAAAAAGGATCTCCCGGCTCTGAAAGGTAAACAACTCAACAAAACTCTACGGCCCCCCGACTATGAACGAATCCTTTAAAAGACGAACGAAATAGGCAGAAAAACAAGCTGGCAAAAATTGGTTTTGCCATATCTTTCCACTGATGCGGTATGTACGGCTTTCATATTTTCTTTCCTTTGAAAAGGAAAATACAAGCAAAAATCATCGACGGCAGCATCCCCCGCTAAGCTAAAAAAAGGAAGAACGATGCACAGCACATCCCATCCTTGAATGAGTCCTGAAGCCGTAGAATGGTAGATACGGTATGGAATAGCAGAACGGTAGAACCCTTTATCGTGTCTTTCTTTTTGTGGCGAAGAGGCTTGTGGTCGGGCTCGTTTTCGTCGTCCCTGTGTAGGATGAATGAATGAAGAGCTGTTTCGTTATGGCATCTCTTGGTCGATTTCTTGATGTTTGTTGGACGCTGTTGATGAGCAATGATATTGAATTATTAACCAACAAAAAAAAACATCTGTGGGGATGAAAAAAGCTGAAAAAAATGGAAATCCCAGTGCATTCCATTCAATTGGGCATAGCCATGACATGGCGGGATGGTGGGAGTTGTGGCCGAATGGCTTTCTCTCGGTTTGCGGACCTTTGAATTTTACTGAGGCAAACATTCGCCTCAATCAGAGTGATGAATTGGATTTGCCTGGGTGCTTTCAAACGCACATCCTGACCGTTGATGAACTCCGGTATTGACATAGGTTAGTGAACTGCACTATCAAATGCTGTGGCATTTCCAATTGAATATATCGCCCGGGCATCCAACTGTCGCCCCTGTGTGCACCGTCGCCTGGATTTCATGTTTTAAATATTCATCCATTCTGTTTGGAATGCGATTCACTTGAAGTGGATTATTTCCATGATTGCCATTCGATATATGATTATTGGTCCGTATGAGGGAAGCACGTATATCGTGTCTAGTTTTTCTCGAAAATGACTATATCTTCGTTGCCTCAGTAACTATGATTTATTCGAATCATATCTGACATCATAGTTTCCGCATATCACGTCCCGAAGTAGCGTTTAGTTTTTATTGGAATCACGTCCTAATGAACTGATGGTTATTGGTTATGGTATGGCAATCCAAACATACGAGAGGAGTAAACAGTTTTCACAGAGTGCTTCTAGAAATGAGAACATTGAACAGTGGGCATAGAACATTCACTCAGTGGTCGGATGGTGTTTCCATTTAGACTGAGGATTATTTTGTTGGGATATGTGTTTTTTTTTTTTGTGAAAACTGGCCTGAAATGGGGTGAATCGGGTCTCCACTGCTGAAAAAAGGAGGTTCGTTTATACCGAGCGATGTGCGGTCATTCAATTTTAAGATGAGAAGAATTTTTAAACATGAATCAAGCTGCTCGAGTGCTGCTCTAAAAGTAATGTAAGGAGGCTCACGCAAAAAGTGAGGAGAAAGTATGCCACGTCAACAAATTAAGCAGATATGACAATGAAACTTTAACTTAGAATCAAAGACAAATACCAGCATCTTGCAGAATGAACCATTCAATTAAGACGATTACAGACAAAAGCTCTCTCAACCTTCACCCATAGCAATATCTGCGTTAAAGACCAATATAAGAATCTGAGGGTTAACTTAAAATTTTTAGGGCTACCCGTTGCGGAACGAGCTTCCTATTTCGAAACTTTAGTCAGTTACGCCTTCGTCTTCAATATGATTAGCCGATAGAAGAAGGTACGTTGAAAAAAATCCACCGTCGATCTTATGTTCAAACTAAGACAAACCTTGGTATAAGCCCGGAAAATTTAAAACTATATGTTAACAATGTCAGTAAACGATAGTTTAACTGGCGCCCAACGAGAGAAACTGGTGTTAAGCGCCTGCTATGATGGTTATAATGATTTTTTACACTTTTGCGTCTAAAATTTTGAGAACACAACATAACTGGCGGCCAATAAAATACGTTTCCAGGTCATTGGTTAGCGAGCAGTAGAAAAAAGCCTTTCCTTTAGGACATTTCAGACAAACTGATGGGAGAGTTGCATTCCAACCATTCCTCTAGGAAGGACATTTCAGATTATCAGATGAGAGGGTTGCAATTTCTTTTTTTAAATTATGTCCACATTTTGTTAAGCAGTCAAAACTCCTACTCACTAACTTACATACAAACTATGAACAAAGTCTGTCAAATAGTTACTGGGCTCAAATTTGTAAGCACGGATAGCTGTTGACTGGGTGTCAGAAGCTAGCCTTATGCTCGTTTTGCATCCAAGGAAATTTGTATGCATTTCATAAAAGAGAGAGAGAGAAAGTCAAAGATGAGTCTTTTCTAAAGCCTTATAAGTTGTTCATTGACGCCCAGTATTGGACCACAAAAATCATTTGTAGGAACTTGGCACAACTATCAAAGAAAAATATATTTTTCATATGATACCTGCCTAAGACTCATGACTTATATTGGGCGCCAGTTAGAAATGTATTTCTGTTTAACGGGCCTTAAGAGCAAGATTTTGTATGATCACTCGTGTATAGAGACTTTTCAATCGGCAACCGATGATGAAAATTGAATATTTTTGTCTCAAAGTCAATTACGCCCGCACCGCATTTAAGAAAAATATCAAGCCCCGGTTATTGTTTGAAAGCAAATGTGTCAAACGTTTAAATGTTGTTAAGAAACAACAAACAATGCGAAATTTTCTCGAAATAGCTTCACCCAAACAGGCGCCCAACTGTTTTGAAAAAAAAACCGAACTCCGAAAATTTATAAACTGTATGCGCTGTTGCGAACTTAAACCCGGATTAGTAATCGTAGGTATTACAAACGGCTGAAAAATATTGTACTTAATCGAATCACCTGAAGACTTCTTCCTCCCCGAGTGCATTCATCCCTACCAACTTCCTACAACTTCCTTCTAATTTATGAGCAAAAATTCAGCTAATAAATTTTTTTTATATTCGCCTCTAAATATTTAACCCATTCATTTCCTCCTATCCACCCGCACATCACAGTCCCTCTCTCTCATCCTATCGTGTTCCGTCTTTCGTGTACCTTGTCTAACGGGAAATAACTCTCCCGCTCTAACTAGGGGTAGAAAATATTGCACCAATTTTCCTATAGAATTCCCATTTTTAATTTTACATTAGTGCAAGAGGCCAACGAACGTTTCCGTTCTGCAAGCAGCTCCCATTCATCCCCAGAGCTCTTCATTCATTCACTTCTCGGTGTTCGTCTATCTTTTGGCCTTTCTATACACAGCTTCTGGCCACCTATACTATATGGCAAAGTGAAAAAGATTATCCAGAGGTTGCTTATAAAATATCAAAATCCAATGAATATCCAAGTGCATTTCAACGGTCGTTTATTTCCCACTGGGAGGGGTTATGTGACTCTACGGATAGCCTCGCATTCACATCTTTTATGGTATTCAGTTTTTTGTAGACAAAAACTTATAAAAAGAAATGCCGTACAACTTTTAAACGGTTTCGTAGCGACAAAATGTGGTTGGTATTTCGTTGGTTGGGTCTCTGGTGTCCTTTTCAATTTTTCTCGTTTTATTGACACGGACATACGCGATAGGCAACCACCGAACCTGTACTCAGATGCCACTGGCTTGAGTTGAGTGTAATTTTGAAAAGACCTTTTGGGAACCACTTGTCGGTGTCGAAGAATGCATTAAATTGTTTGTTTTGTTTTTGGCAGGGTATTCTTGCGTCTCCTAGCTGTCAGGAGTATAAGGGGCGTCTTAATATACTAATGGATGGCCATTGTGTTGGATGTTGGTAATATTCCCATTGACAGGCTGTTGGTGCGGATGTTTTTTTTTTGAGCAAATCGGAAGAAGTAGAAATATAGTGAACGGGGTTTCGACGAATTTGCAACCAAGACTGGCAAAGGGAAAAATATTATCAAGAACTTAGGACAGGAAAAGTTTAAATCAAGGCCATACCTAAGAGACATTGCAACTGAGTTTAGGGGTAGAATGTCAGGAGCTTGATTGTAAGTTGGCCACTCTAATGTACTTTTTGTTATTATTTATCGATGGCCAGGGGGAATTGGTCTTCCACAGTAGAGATCCTAATTAAGAACCCTGTGACACTCTATAGGTCATCTCCTTGAAACCTAAATTCAAGACTGGTTGGTAACTCTGCGCCGTACTAATAACAAATTTTACTTTAAATTTGTGAAAGCTCACAATTGCGAAATTGTAAAAAAAATATAAATATGTACTCAAATTTAAAGTCGAAACTAAAAATAAAAAAAAAAAATCGTTGTAGAAAAACCGTCATAATCGGTGCAGAAAAGCACCTTTTGATAGAAAATTACTAAAATAGCTAAACCCAACCAATCTAGCCAAATGAGGGTTCAAACCATAGAGAGCTATATTAATAATCATATTTTATGTCCAGGGTAGACTTTAGGAACTCGCAAATGTGAAATGCTTCATATAAAAGTACCCATCGTGACCTACAAAGTATTTAGAGTGAAGCAGTGTTCCCAGACTTTGAAGACTGATCTTGCCCTAGTTACCCAAATTTGTATTTATTTTCATATAAAAAATTTAAAAAAATTATTAATACCTAAAAACAAAACATAAAAATATGCATAATTTATTTTTATTCGACATAACCCCAAAACGGGTGAATGCTTCCGGACACAAAAACCTTCTAACGTAGACGTTCGATGGTCTGTTTTTTATGCCCTCCACAGGAAGGCATATTCACTTTCGACCTTACTAATAATCAAACACTAATGTCGACGATAAGCTGGTTGCCAACTTTAGTAAAAATGTACAGCATTAGTGAAACGGTACCAATAAACAATTAGACCTCCACATTTGCTAGTGCGACAACTTTCTTAGAAACTATTACATTTTTTGTCATCGCAGAATTCAAATTTCATAATTTCATTCATTCTAAAAAAAGGAATATTTAAATTGCAAGTTAATTTGCCCAACAGATTTCTTTTAAAGGCTTTTTGAAGCTTATTATAAGCAAAAAACAAAACAGAAAATAGGAAATGCACAAAATATCCGCTGATCTGTCAAATATCGTATGCAAATCAGTAATGCCCTATTGTTCGATCGGACACAATTTTCGGTACTTTTTATAGTACGCTTTCCTTTGTTTTCTAATACTTCACGATTGATTTATGAGTGAATTTGTGTCGTAATAAGGCCTCTTTTAAATTATACAATAAACGGAACACAGTTTATTAGAATGCTTTGATTTATTCGTTGGCTGATAATGCAAATCAAAACTTATTTGTAGTCTAAAGATCACATGTAGATCGTTAGCAAGTGAATATTTTCGAAAGAAATATTAACCTGCCCATTCATTTCCGTTTGAAAAACAGTACTTGCAAAAGTATATGGAGGTGTGAAAATAAATACAATTTGATCTTTTAAAAATTGCATAGCTTTATTACCTAATTCGGTAAAAAAAAAAATAAAGCCTTGGACATTCTTCTACATATACATAAACTGTCATGTGTTCTCCTAGATGAATTCGCACCAAGTAATACAGTACTTTTTATATCTTAAATTCACACATACTACCTGATATTCCTCCAGCAGTTCCCAAATTTATTATTTCGCATTGATTTTGCTGAATGCTGACAATTCTTCTGTCTATATTTTCCGCGAAGTCAACCTTTTCACAACAACCATTTCCACACCAATATTTGAGATCTTCATCCAAAATCTACCTGCCGCCTAAGGTACTGAAAATTGTGAAAAAAAAGTATGCAGGTATGAGCTCAAGAAATTCTTGGAAAGATCGCAAACTTATTATCAAATTTTTTTTTTACTTAGCATGCATTCGTTACAAACTAAAATGAGAATCAATCATAAAGCAAGCACTAGCGGTTAAACAAGATAAAGCAGAGAAAAGCACTAACCATTTCTTTTAATCAAAATATTCGAAGTACATATTTTAACCCACATGTTAATAAACGATGCGTAAAAGTTATCAACTCGTTATTCAGCAGTTACGTCAAATTTTTGTATGTTATCTGATGCCTACTAGCTAACTTACTTGTGCACATTTTTGTTTATTAATACGGGGGTAAGTGTTTAGAAATAAAACAAAAGTGTATTTTTGAATTTTGTGCATACATTTGTACAAATTTGTGTTTGCTATAACCACTTGCATTGTTGTATTCCAACGAATAAAATCAGAAAACATTTAGAATTTACTAAAACTAGTTTATAATTATAAACGTTCAGGCTGAACAACAGCGTATGTATATTTGCTCCTATAACGAAATTCCATACCATCATTTAGGAGGGTTGGGCAACACTCCTCTGCAAAATGACATTTCGGGAGGATTTATTTAGCTAATGCCCGAGATAAACATGGGTTTCTGAACATTAACATTTAACCCTACAGTTAGCGATATTCTGGCAACTATATTTGTTTATTGGTAAAGGGATTTTGGAAAGTGTGGGGTCTTTGCATAAACTGCCAGACTAAAGTTGATTATTGGTAAGGCGGTTGTCATTACATTATTTGTAACGCCAAGAAAGAGTCACCGGAGACCTCATAAAGTATATATATTCTGAATTCTGAATCGATTTAGCCATGTCCGTCTGTCTGTCTGTCTGTTGAAAGCACGATAGCGCCCGAAGGAATTGACATAGGCGAATGAAATTTGCTGAATGGACTTCTTTTTATCGTCGTCAAGTTGGAATTAAAAATGGGCTATGTCGGTCAAGTAGTTCTGGTACCTCCCATACAAAACCAACTTTGCACAGAAATTTTCGATTTTCCCCCCTTTTTCTAAGCTTGTCCCTCGCTTTCCCTTTTTTCATTATGAAAGCGCCAATGTTGGCTCCATATTTGACGATTGGAATGGCGCTTTTTCCCTCAATCTGGGATCACTGGTGTGAAAGCTCAAATGATTATTAGTACCTAGACCCAGAGAATTTGCTGTGGCATTGGCCAATCAGATTTCAAAGTGCTAGAGTTCTCGCAAGTGGTTAATGTGCTGGGCAACTAAGCGAGTGGTCCCAGGTTCGATTTCCGAAAAAGACAAATTCCGTCTTATATTTTTTTTTATCCATGGCGCCACCTCTCGAGAACGCCTGACTAACATTCCGAGCCGTTGGGAATCGGCATAAAATTGTAGATCCCTTCCAATCGCCCCATAAATGAAAAACTCACGCAAAAACGAATGGTTGTGAGAAGCTAGGCCTACAGTCCATACAGACCTGTTGTGCCAATTGCTAATTTATTTTTTAAAGTTCTCTCGCAAGCAAGTCTTAAAATATACACCTATTAACTGATGATAGTCAAGTTCAAGTCATAAGAGGAAGCGTCGCTGGTTCAAAGCTGCAACCTTCTAGTAAAACCACTCTCCAACAAGCTTGTACCTTGAAATACAGTCCCAAATATTAGCCATAGGTATCAACTCCATTCTTTCACTTCACCTTCGCACATGGCCTTAAAAATTCAATTAAAATCGCACGCCCCCAAGAGTTTAAAAAATTGCTGTTTCACTCTACAACAGCAATGTCAAAGTGTAAACCACTGCCATAGCCAATAAACAAGTTCCTGTTGTATAAATCAATAATTCAATAAGATCACAGATCGAAACCAATAAAAGTCACCCACTAAAGTCGTCCTATTCAGCTATTCAGCTAGAAGCAATATTCGTGACTGTTGCCAATTAATTAGAAACTTTCCCGAAACCGATGCGATGGGGAAAATATTTTTAATTATTGACAAATGGCAGTTGGAACTAAAACACACAAAGTATTTACAACCCCGTGTGGAGGAAGCTAAAGAATCGACTGGATAAGTAAATACACTGCCAAAGTTATAGACCATTGATACCCAGTTCGCTCGCTATTATGTTGATTGACAGTGCAAAGTTGTGCCAAGTCGACTTACTACGTCTTGTACTACGTGTTGTTCCTACATTCGTGTTTGCTATTGTTTGTTTGATTTTTGTTTTGGTCGCAATGGCGGGGAGCAACCAGCAACGAGCAACTAACAAGTGGTGTGTTTTGTTATAGTTGTCAGTTGTTACATGTGGACAGAAGTTTTGTTGGAAACTATTTGTAAGGATTTTGGAAAGATAGTGCCATAGAAAATTACTTAATTTAAGCGAAGCGTCTGGAGGAGGGTGTGTTGTTAGAAATGTTTTATTTTTATGTTTGTACATAATTTATTGTTGCTTGCCACTGGTATCCTCAGCAGTCCTTGACCGCATTATATCCGTTGTTGGATAGCTCTTTCATGCCTTATCTACAATTTATTCCCTTTTTTTAAATGACAAAGTCTCCGCCATCATACATCTATCCCAACCGAAAATGAATAAAAACTATCAAAACTATTCATTGTCCAAAATGACCCAAACTAATCCACTCCTTTCTTCTTCTCTTTCCAGGTATGTTAAAGTGGATCCAGCACTTTCAAATAAATGCATTCACACAAAAGCAAGTACAAACAAATTCATTATAATCCATTCCCCCCAAATTGGTGGTATCATCACACTCATCACGACTAAAAGTTCTGACCCATAAAATATTCAACAGAAATCTGCGGCATAAAACTTTTCTAATATATGAACAAACAGCCGCCAGACCATTCCTCTCTCTCTCCAATTATCCTTGACACACCGGATAAATAATGAAATAAAAGGAAATATCCACATCACTTAATTCGAAAAGATGAAAACATTGAAAACACTCGCATATGCACTTATCCCGCCCCCCGCCAGAGGTCTCTCCCTCTATGCGAACATAATATTTCGGGCCGGGGAAAAAAAAAAGAAAGGAAAATCTTTTATTATCGATCGCCGTCGACTGCTGCTGCATTTATGCTTTTATAGGTTATTTTCCCATTCTTTGAGCGTATGGTTGACTAGTTAATTGGGCTTCATCATCGTCGTCATTACTATAAACCGCCCGCATGGAATTCTAGTTTTAAAAAAATTAAATGCTTCTGCATGTCGACGGCGAACTTCGACTGGATTTATGCGCAGCAGGGAAAAGTTTAAATACAAGAATTATATTTATCATTTAATTGCTTTCTGGTTTGTTGATTCTTTGTGTGCAATGGTGGATATAGAAAAATTTTGTTGATGTTGGGGACGAAATGGAAGTGCACGAAGCAACAAGAAGTTCTGTTTCTGCTTCACAAATCTGGGTCGAAACGCAGCCACAAATCGGACAAAAAAAATAATAAAAACCGCTGATGTAACCAAACCGATGTAAGGAAAAAATTTGCTGCCATTGTCAACTATTTTGACGGCCCCAATGATGATAATTATATATGACAATTGGACATGAGCTTAATGCGGTGTAGAGGTCTTCAAATAAGTCGGTTGGAGTAGGTTGGTGGGTATAAGTAGATTGGGTCAAGTTTGAGGTAGACCAAAGTGCTGGGACTCGAAATGTATGCGTAATGCCAGGGGCAATTATTTGGAATTTTTTAACGGCGCTGTGCAGACGGGAGAGACTTCTACTACTGATAAAGAAGGCTGACAAATCTGAATAAGTGTTGCCACTTTAGGACTATTTTTTCGCAGTAGATTTAATTTTTTGCCAGTAGATTTAAATTTTTTTTAAATTCTAGTAGATCTATTTAAATTGCAGCAACGCTGTGTTTGGATCTTAACACCAGGATGATACTTACATTAGATAAAAGAGGCAGTAACTCTGCACAATGGCTCATTTCAATCTCTGAGGAGAATCCTTGAATATTTGAAATATGCCAGTCCCAAAGCTTTGCAATCTACAATGGGCTACACTAGATTAAAGCCAATCTATGAAGATGACTTTGTGACCAACCTTTCGTCTTCGATAACTTCCAACTTTAAGCTAATGACCTAGACGTGTTCCACCTTAAACAGTGTCAAAGGTACGCGTCATCTTCTTTCTTTGGGCGCATTTAGTCTGTAAAAAAAGCATATAAACTTACAACGGCGGCGCTACACTTTGGGATGAATCGAGGCTTCAAGGTCCTTAGCTTACTGCCTCCAGTTGGGCACATCAAGTAGTGAATATTTTTAAAAAAGGTTCGTAAATCTGCCCTCAGAACCCCACTTGGTGTTGAAGCAAAGTTGTCCATCTTTTATGTGTCGAAATTCGTTTTGATCACGATTCATGACTCTTGCATTGTTGTTCACCTCGTCCTGTTACCCTCTTCGGTACCGCCGTCCAAGTCATTCCTTTGTAGGGTCAGGTATAGATATCATATCTTTTATTTTCCCATGGTCCACTTATCTTACCCTTGGGCTCTCGCTGTTTGGACGTCTCTTGGTAGATTTTATACGTGCCGTTCGCAATGACCTAGCTGGCTGTATCTCAAGTTTTTGCTGGTTAATGATGTGAACTATATCAGTCTTCTTGGGTTTACAGTTCCTGTACTAAGGCCGTTTTTGGTGCAGGACAGTTTGTATTTTTGTATTTAAGATCAGACCTTTTGAGGGAGAACTTTGTATAATTAGGCTGCCACTAGTAATGTGTGACCGAACCTCTCGTCGTCCTCTGGGACTTGGTATCACAATGGAACTGCAGCTATGGTTTAAGTTTATCTGTCTTGACAGCCAACAAACCAAAAGATCACTGGACAAATTAAGTGCCTGCGTATAAAATCGACGATCCCGTCTTTATTGTTGAAGAAAACCAACCTTTCGGACCATTTGACTCAAGTCGCTCTGGACAGTTCTGAGTCTAAGACTCACAATATATTTGCAGATGTTTTTCTTCTTCTTATTTTTATAGATGATCTTCTGTAAGATCAAATCAAACGTCATCTGCAAACGTCTTATACCGCTCCGCAACAGTCTTAGATCTTAGATCACCCATAAACCAAATTTGACACCCTGAGCCTTACTCTTGCTAATGACCAACAAATTTGAAGTCGAGGCTCATCACATTTTTATCGACTTCAAAGCCAGATATAATTTCACTAGTTGTGCCTGCTCCTTCGTACACGAAGAACACGTTATGTCTGTCCTCGCTGATAAGTAGTTGCCTCTCGGAGGCTTGAAGCCAAATTCCTCTGTATAAAAGTGCCACTTCACGAGCTCATGTAGCTCGTTTTCGCCTTTGGTCTTGTCATAAAATGAGAGATCCTTAACGGCCCTCTATACTTGAAGAAAGCGGAACGTTCTGCGGGGCCCTTTTTGGCACAAGACTCTTCCGCTCTACGCCGACGATGACCACGACTCACCAAGAACTTAGTTTGATCAAACATTAATTTAGATCCTCAGCTTAGCATTGTCAAAATCTGTAAGGGCAAGCACATGTAAATGTGGACTTACAGAAATTTATGAATCCCGATCGGCCCAGCCTTAAACTGGTGTCCAGGTCGGCCTCGACATATGCGAAGAGTTAAAAGGGTTCGAAGGGTTCAGCTGTGACCTTCAACAGGTTGTCCTTGTAATGTAAAAGTTGGTGATATCGCTTTGTAAATTTAGCCATCAGGTGCTTAGACCGTCGAATTTACATCTATAAACTGAAAAAATGACAGCCTAGTACAGACCCGGCGAAGAATAACCCTATAGGAAACTGCTGCTACTTTGGCTTGGGAGAGAGAATGTGTTCTTGGTTCCAATGAAGACCACTTTTTGGAGAGACTTTTGGTCCTGTTTGTTAGAGGGTGTCGAATGGAAGTCATAACCGAAAACTCTATGAGCAGTACAAAGTTCCAACTGCAGCTATACCAATGAGCTTATTTTCAGTGTGACTATGACATCTAAAGTTTCAGCTTGAGTGTGCTTTTTCAAGTCCGTATCTCTTCATAGATCAGAGAAGGCCAAGCCGGACTGATATCCATCTTCACTGTCAGAAAACGAGCAAGTGAACTAATTTGTAAACTCTCCACGAAAGCAGAAAAAAAACCTTTCAAAATTAAGACAACTAGACCTTTCCCATAATTGACAGAACAATTTACTCACCAACTCACAAACTGTCTTATCAATTAGCAAAAAATTACACCAACATTATAGTAACGACTCCAGATCGCACTCACTCGTATCCTCCTCAATTACAATCCCAAATTTTTCTGACTCGATTGTCCATGATTATGTAAACCACTCCCACGACGGCATCAGAATTCTTTACTTCGCATCTGACAATTTGACAGAAGAAATAAAGTCCCCGCCGGGCTAACACAACGATGACTATCAGCTCTCGTCTAATTGCAATTATACGCTCGCAACTCATGTTTGTTGTTTCTTTGTTCAATGTTTGTTATTCCGATTGTTTTCACAGTTTTTTTTTTCTCTCTCGCATTATCTCATTGCATAGCTAATTGCGTCATTGTTCGTCGGCACTTAAGTACGAAGTTATTACTTTGAGCTGCTTCCCCCAAACCACGCACAGTAGCGCTGCCTTAGCGACCCTAGAACACGACGAGAAATGAAATTATATCTCAGTTTGCGGTGGGTTCGAATTTTGTGTACAAAAAATTATTTTAGCCTTCATGGTTCGGATAGCCGCTCGACAGGTGACGCTGACGAAGTTATTTCGCTTTAAAGAGCGCACGCTTTTGCATTTTTCTATTCCAATTAGAGGTTACCTATAGAATTACTTCCGATGGACGAGAGGGTTTTTGGAGCATTTTTCTCCACCCATTTTTTCTGACACAAATTACGCAACTCTAACGCGTGTATAAAAAAAAAATATTTAGAAAAATAAAAAATCCCCAGCTTAAATTACACTTTCAGCGGGCAGGCGAACGGAGAGGTTATTCGAAAAAAAATATATATCGAATTTCATCGGGCAGCATAATTGAATTTGTAATCAAACTCTTCTTTGTGAGGGGGAAGGATGCCGACCAGCATCAGCAGCATCACCAGCACGCATCAGGTTGAGTGGAAAGTCGCTGGTGCCGGCTTCAACAAGGTATATCTGTTGCCGCAAACAGTAACAGGTGCATGACGCTGGAGCTAAATTGCACAATCGCCTAATGTGTGTGTGTGTGGGATGTGCGATGTGAGTTGCAACGGAATTTGCAATTTAAATTTTTTAGGTTTTAATTTAACTTTTTGGAAGATTCATCAGCAACAGATGCTCAGGTGGGATGCGGTAATGTAGTCTCTGACTTAAAATTTCAATTTGATTTACAATTCGGTGGGCATATTTATGCATCACATATGTGTGCAACCAACTCCTGTGGAGAATATTTCAAAATTTAATAATATCCAGATTTATGCATAAAAATCTGAGGAACCTGTGAGACTGATCTTTTATAAAATTAATTTATAATCAAGATTTATACCTAAAAATCTGTAGAGTTTTTGGCTTAAAGACTGATTTTCCAGATAAAAAGTTGTGACCTACTAACATCATCCCTTCCTAAACCTCATTTTTTCTTAAAGCTAAGCACTTGTGGTTTGAAATTATTTTGTGCCCGTTAAGCTCCCAGCTGCATCGCTTTTGGACTATGGGTCCTAAGCTAAGATTACCTCTTCTTAGGCTGCTCTACAATTCGGATTGGACCAAGACCTAAGTATTCCTCAGTAGTCCAGGTCTTAAGATAACTTGCTCCAGTTGAGCACTTCAAGTCGGTTGCAGTTTCCTTCCTCAAGCTTTTATGAAAGCTGATGACGCTTAAAAGTGCCTAAAAATGGAGCGCTACACGCTGTGGAGAGACCGGAAAACACAGCGAAAAATAAGTCTTTCAATGTAAAACATGAAAGCAGTTCGTCAGAGGTCTTTTTAAATAATCGAAGGTAAATAAAAAACGTAACGTAATCGCTTGCTTCTTGTTAGACCATCTTACACGGCAGATGTTTTTTTTTTCGACGAGGTCTATATTGTTGCCCAGCTCGACATAGTTCGTCGATGAATCTCCTTATCCAAACGGGACTAAACATTTTACGAGAAATCTTTCCTTCGAAGCGATTGAAGATATATTCATCTGTGCTAGACAGAGTATACAACTTCAGGTCTATAGAGCCAGACTATCGATCAATGTTTTACACAGAATCTGCCTGGTTTTTCAGAAAGGGAACTACTCATTTGCCTTCTTAGACCAAAGAAACAGCGAGAAGCAAGGCTGGCCCAGGTTAAACACTCTGATTCAATGGGGGTATCACAATGAGCCCAGGGAAACCCAATTTAGTCGAAACTTCAGAAGAATGAAAGGACAAGGACTTTCGTTTGAAAAGACCGAAATGTTCCTGCATCAACTACAAGAAGACAACCGTCGGAGCATTTTCGCCTTTTTCCAAAGGGAACAACGTCCCGTCGAGTCCAGAGAGTACACAAATTATGCTAGACATTTTGTTGCCAAACTGTGGCAAATATAAATGGATCATCCAGAGTCACCAAGCTCTATGACACTATCCTCATTAATCAAAGGAGTGGTTTGCTGTCCGCAACATCACTTCAATCTTTTCAACTTTTAAGATTCGTTAAACAGTCGAAAAAACACTCGCAAACTTCTGACGTCTGTTCCAAACAAAAATTGTCATTCAGCCGTGTTAAATTCCATGTCCCTTCCGTTGGTTGTCGGACAAGTTACCGAAATTTAATATAAAACTCTTTTTCCTTTGGAATGGTTTGACAACATCATTCTGCAAGCAGTACAAATTCAGGTCGAACAATAGCTGGCCCAAAATATTTTGTCGAAGTATATTGCTCATATATATTCCATAGCAATGCCTTTAACCTTGGAACCCTCAAAAGCTGCAGAAGCAGATTTAATGGTCTTATTCAAAGCCGCAGTTCAAACTCTTTACCGGCTGTAGACGCAACAATTTTGTTCACTTTCTGTCAGCCTGTAAAAATATAAGCATTCGAGATAAATATTTTACGCTGAAGACTGAACGTTAAGATACCTTTTATACGGTATCATACCTTTTTTTGGGTGTCCTCAGAGGAGGGAAAACAACTTTTTCAACAGTTTATCTCACCAGCTTCTAGGAATTATTGAATCCCATATTTCCACAAAAATCTCTATAAGGCCTTATAGCCTTATAGCCTTTGATCTTTATATGGAACTTTAAAGATCAGAAGCTAGAATTCCTTAAATGGAACTTTAAAGATCTAAAGCTATAAGTCCTTATGTAAGTACTTTATAATCTCCATACAAATTTTAAATAAAGCTCTAGGGACCAGTAGCTGACGACGGATTTTACTTTTTATTGTTGAGGGAGCTGAGGCTTCATTTTGTAATAAAATGTTTGCCAATGAAAGAATCAAAGAATTTTTCACAGCTATGAGTTTTACTTTATAAACTGTTGGGCTAGAAGTTTTGGGGGGTGTAAGCCCCTAAACCCCGCCTTGCTACGCCACTGCTCGGGGTATAGTTTGACCTCAGATAAATTTTTAAGAAACGTACTTAGAGTCCATACAAAAATCACAGACGCTTATAAGTTCCGGGTATTTCGGGAGACCTTATCTCGGTTACTGCCCACCCCAAAAACTAAATACTCAAATGGTAACAAAAAGCGCTAGGACTAGGCTAGGACTTGCTGCGCCAGTTATTTATTTAATTCAACGCGAACTACCTCAAACCCAAAGCTCCAATATTCTTGTTCAAATTCTTCATATAAATACATTGGTGAGCTTCATTTTCGAAACCTCCGTTTTTGACATCCATCCTTACAAATTCTGAACTGTCACAAACAGTCCGAAGGTATATGGAACAATAGAACTACCTGCCCTTATTGGTATTTAAGATATTAACAAACTCCCCCCCACACTTGTTGAACAGAAGTTCGCCTCAAGGCTCCGTGCCGAACAAAGCTGAATAATTGAATACCTTACTGACTCTAAGAGTGCATTTCCTTAAACAAACACACGTTATACAACCAAGTACACCCACTAGGTCCCACATGCAATTGTTAACAGACCCCCACACATCAATCATTCACCGCCATTCCCAGCATTGTTTTGCGAAGGAAGAACAATTCAATTTCACACACAAATATGGTGAAAATATTTTCATACGCTTGTGATTTACTGCCCTACTGAACCACTGAACGAAAAAGATAATAAAACGAAACTATTCCGCAAACCATTGCACGACCACGCAAGCACACACACAGTTCGAATGTATGAAATTTTCCCATTGGCAACGACGACGACGCGACGGCAAATAGCGATAACATCGCGCGAAATTCTAATTTCACAAAAATACAAATTTGCTTACTTGTTTTTGTATATTTTTCTTTTTTTCTGTATTTTTAGTTTTAGTGAAATATTTATTTTCTCCCCCAGAAGTGATTGTGCTTGGCTATTGTTTTTTTTTTTTTTATCAGAACTGAGGGTTTGTGGGGCAAAAACCAACTCGTTGCATGGTGGGTTTTCGGTACAGATAAATGAACGTGGAATTTAGAGTGCGATTAGGAGTGCAATAAAATGCGGAAACTCGAAGGATTTTCTCTTTTTTTTATTGTTCGAATCTAATCACCGACTAACTCACCTGCGCTCACCTCGATTTGGATCATTTATGACGAGCATTTCCTCATCCTCGTTTTTGTGTTTTCGCTTTTAGCTGCGGTCTACTTCCTTCGCACAGTTTCCAATCCAACCGAGAAGCATTGACTCTTGGGCTTCACTGCACCATTACAGTTGCTCACTTCTAAAGCCAAGGTAAGGCGCGCACTAGTTGGACGGCGCGCGGATTAGTGGCAAATCGGTTGGAGCCAGCCGCAGCGAATCGGAAATTGAATATCACTTGACCGGCGCGCTGTGGCAGTAGTTTGTGCAGGTGGTAAAGCTCTTGTACGCGCTGGGCAATCACTCATGGTCAGGAGATCGATTAATGTGAGCGGAGGTATTTCCTCGCAGCGGTGATCGCTGCGTCACTGACAGTTGAATTCGCTGAACGACGAGCTTACGAGTACTCATGTCGGGCGATTAGCTAATCACTTTTCAACGAGTCAACTTTCGGTAAACAAGCTGTCAACACGTTTGTAATCGGATTTCGTGTGGTAGGTGGTAGGTAGGAGCCACCCTCTGCTGAGTCTCCTCATACAGCACAATTAACAGGTTCTTTTGGCACGTGAGTCGAATGTGATTAGCTGTGCAGTGAAACCGCCTGCTGTTTAGTGTGAGCGGCTTAAATTTAATTGTCCATCTCAAATGTGGTGATAGGCCTGACATAAGATTTTATCGTGGTATGCCACTGGAATGCGGAAATCGACTACTGAGGCTGAGATTTTCTCACACTGTAAAGAGAGGACAGTACAAGATGGTCGTGTTGCCAAGAGATTGGCTAGATTGGCTGTATTCGGTGTGTGTGGATTCAATTACCCGAGAAGAGAACATTTGGTGTCACTGACGTGACAGGCTTGGTGGCTTTCGTGTGCAACGATTTTCTGTGGCAAATTGCAGGCGGTGTGCGACAGAGTCCTTATCGCGAAGAAGGCAATCTTTGGCAGTAGTCTGAGATTTATTTATAAATCAATTTGTTTGTGCAGAGAATTTAAATTATTTTGTAGGATTGGGACTGACAACGAACAGTGTTTGCAGGATTATACTGAATGATGTGCTTTTTATTGAAGGATAAAACGTCGTTGTGTTCAGAGTTGCCCAAAGCTGTCTTATAAAGCTTATGCTTTGAGATTTAAATTGTTTTAAAAAAGTCGCATTTACAAACGACCGTTCCTCCTTGGTAGCGTTCCAGGACATTGAAGGGCGTTTAACAAGCTCCGTAGTGAGAGCAATTGTAGGCGCAGTGATGAGCCTTGCATTCGAGACGTCGATTGGCGCAAACCACAGTTGCTACAAATAGGTTTATTAACTCAAAGCTGTCCGAGGCCTATTCTCAACTCTAAATGACATATGAGGGAACTCAAGCTGCTTCTACCGCTTTACCTAACAGTTGCGGTAAGTGTCCTTCAGTTCCCAAACGTCTAAATGTGACGAATTCTCAAAGTGTCGTTACAACTTGAAGTTTTAACCACTAACCCAGCAACAGCAATTGAAGACTTTTCTGTCGAGCTTAACATTACTTAGACGAGTCATAGATTTCAACCCTTTCTCAAAATTAAATGTTGCTACTTAAAAAATAAATAGGTCCATTTGGACCCTAGGTCTAGTTTATCCATTTTGGGACGAATGAAAGGGTTCTTAAATTTTTTGCTGAGTCCGAACGGCTGATTGAGAAGCTCTTTCGTGACAGTTATACTCTCGGATTTTTGTCAGACGTTCACAATTGGTGGCGTTATGGAAAAAACCATAAAATTGAATTTGTCTTTTTCGTTAATCGAACCTGGGACCCTTCGCTGAGTAGTCCAACACACTAACCACGAAGCTGCTACATACAGATCCCAACAACAGTTTGAGCTGCCAACGGACATGCCACAGCTGCTCATGTGGATAGAAACTTGCAAATTTTTGGTTTGCCTTCTCTATTACTATCACATTGACAGAACATTTCTATCCAATGGTTTAATTTTAAACCTTTTGTCGAGAAATATTCTAGTTCGAGGACCTTCGTTCATCCAAAACGCCACACAAATAAATTATAAAAGTTCTCCTTTGTGTACATTTTGCAAGAACCCAAAGGACGCAAGTTGTCAACTCTTTTCTACCGAGTTTAAAGCTGCATTTAGATGGGGCTTTTGTCGAAACGGATTTCTCTCGCTTTCGTGTGTCCAGTGCAGCTTTCAAAGATCAGATCGGTGGTATAATTTTGAGCCAAAGTTGTTCGAGGGGTTAAGTGAGCTATTAAGGTTCAACAGCATAGCATCAGTAAGGAGATGGAATGATATGAAGGGGACAATGACAATGACCAGAACTACCAGTGGGCGAGTTTGTTTCCATGGATTCTACCATATGGAAAGCGGTTTCATTAAGACTTGCAACACCAAAAAAAAAAATTCGTTATATGCACGGAATAGTTGTTACATTTTACGAAACCGTTTGTACTTTTCAGCAGACGAACGCCTTTGTACAAATTACATGTGGCTGTTTGTACAATGTACGAACGAACAAAAGTATATATCAATATATTATTGGACAAAGATATTTGTACTTCTACGAATAAATGTATTTTTATATTTAACAAATGCAATTGTAAAACATTTCATTCGAACAATACATGGAACTGGTACAAAGGTGTTCGTATGCTGGAAAGAAAAAAAATGATTTAGTGGCATGCAATAATTGTTTTGTACACATTACGAATTTTTTTGGATATTTGCTTTTTATATTCTACAATATGGCTAAAAGTAAAAAAAAATGTATAGAACGTAAGAATTATGTCGTACAAAATACGAATTTATTCGTGAATGGAAAATTTTGGAATAATATTATGTATAATAAATAACTTGTTTGTTCGTACGATGTTTGTAAACAGTCCCGTCAGGCATACGTCGGCTGAAAGTAAAAACGATTTTGTAGAATGTAATAATCTAATAATAAGTTATACGAACGAACATTTTGTGCATGAGAAGTTTATGTAAAATGTAGGTACAGTTTTTTTAACAAATTAGTTCGTTTGTTTATTATTATGGAAATGCTACAGTTTTGTTCGGGCTGTTTGCAGTCAATCTGTTATATGGATGCGCTGTAAATAAATTCATGCTATAAGCCTTCGTACCTCATCAGTCAGATAACTGACCTCGGCTTACCGGCAACCATTGAGGTATAATGTTATTCAGCAGGGGAACTATGCCATTAGCCTGAAACATTTTTAGTCCTCTGGAACCGGCGCCAATTTATGAGTACGGAATCACCGAAATGAATTACAGCAAGCTGAATAAATTTCACGCAAACACAAATATGAAGTAACTATCCACAACCCAAGCAAGATGTTTTGCAATACTCCAAACCAAAAACCACGCATTTTTTCACTACATTTTTTTTAATACTAATGTCGTTTGTAAATAAAAACACAGTTTTCCTCTTACAAAAAGGTTAAAAAAAATTTTATATCACTTCGCACACACAATAGTAACTAATAAATGAAATCGCTTACCTGCGGAATCGACTTACAATTCCATTTGGCCGCTGAATATTTTTTTTTTTATTTTTTAATTCTTGGCACTAGTTGTGGAAACGTCTTTCCTCTCTGAAATATTTGGTCGAACTGTAGCAGAACAATCTAGTATAGCTGCACGCTTGATTGAAATTTTCAAAGAATGTTCATGAACATATTTCGACAATATTTTGTGAATCACAAACACGTTTGTATTATGCAGTAAAAATTTGTACATTCTACGAATACTTCGTTTATATTTCAGCCGCCATTTTGTTTACGAATGACAATCGTACTATATAGCAATCATTTGTACATATTACGAATAATTTATTTTTTATTAATTCGGCTGCCATTTTGTATATCTACGTATGACATTCGTAGTATGTAAAAAGCATTTGTACATTCTACGAATTGCTAAGGTTTCGTATTTTTACTAATATTTCACTTCTGTTCTCAAACTTTCCATCCTACCAATTAACAAAAGTACGAACGGCGTTCGTAAAATGTACAAAGGATTCGTAAATTTTACGAACGCTGAAGTTTTGTATTTTTACGAATATATTATTTGCGTTGTTAAAGTTACCATCTTACCAATTTTGACGTCATTTGTAAATTTACGAACGCCATTCGTACTTTTTACCAAGCCTTTGTACAGTCTACGAACGATGTTCGTACCTTCAACAATTGCGGCTTTGTATGATATTACAAAGGTGAATTCGTTGAATGTACAAAGTCTACGAATCCAATAATTTTTAGAATTTGGAAAAAACAACGAATATTTGTATTATGTACCAAACATTGTGCATTCTACAAATTCTCGCTGTTCGTATTTTTACAAAGATTTCATTTGTATTTTTATACTAACTATTTTTTGAGTGAACGGACCTCACCCTTTGAGACCAAAAGAGATAGCCACTCTGCGCTGTGTAATGAGGCGGACAGCAGCATTAGGGTGGTGAAAGTCATATAAAAGATTCCATAAAGACCGTCGGATTTTTACCCACTATAACCACCTGCCACCGATATAAATTTGGTTCATAATGCAGCTTATGACTTTTTATAAAAATTTTAGTTTCACAAACTTTTAAACGTCTTTCCGGCTTTTTGTGGTAGTTAAAAGTTTGAAACTTATATCGTCGGGATAATGATTTGCCGGCAAAATTTGTGGACCCTCAGAACCGTCATTTAACGACGAGGTTTCTAACCCTTTCAAAGATTTGATAAACTTCTTCTAACATTTTTGTACGCAAAGATATAGTTCGTCTCTAGTTAGAATATCCCGACAACACAAGACTTGGGGTCTTAGGTACCTTGTCTCTTCGTTTGGATTGTCCCACAGCGTCAGGCCTTCTCACAAAAAGTGGGTGCAGTACCTGTAGCGGTCTTACAATTGTAAGAAGAAGAAGTAAGAAGTCTTTTCTCTATGTTAGGTTAGCATAGGTTTATTGAAATTAAAATATCGACGGGCTGAGGTTCCTTCTGCAGTCCTGTATTGACGGATGAAGGCCTCAAATCGTGGACTTTGACAGTCGGTACGTTAGGTTAGGTACGCACCAAAACCTTGTGCCTATATGTTGCTCTTATTGTGACCAAAATTTAATTTTTTAAACTTCACAAACTTCGAATAAAAAAATTAACATTTTGACGCTAAAAACACAAATTTTGCTGCCTTGGCAGTCAATGATGTGAAACTTTGTCGGCATATGCCAATGTGTATGGACAATGTTTGTAAAAGAAGTGTCAATGATAGGTAATCTATTTTTAAAAATGTTTCGCTGATATTTGAGTGTATCCCGCGTACGAAGGGTTCCAATCTTCAATATAATATCAAAGAGATGCATTAAGACAAGGCCTTTACAGCTGGCTCAACTCAACAATTTCGAGGAAACATGCTCAAAACTACATATGTCCGTCGCTTGTCCACGTCACATTCGCCTTGCATCACATCTTTCGACTTAAACTTCCCGGCAGATTGTGTCACCACCCGTCATTATCTAAGAAAAAAATTCTCCCTCAGCTGATCACGAGCCGAAGGTCAACTTAGAAGTTAGAACAAAGGAATTTCCACAAACGAATATTCCCTCATTTGCGAAATGCTGTCATAAACTCTAGGTTTTGCGAAACCTTTTACGACGCGGCAAAATCCAACGATACTGAGTCAGCTCAAAGCCTTTCGTTTGTATCTGAGTAATTGTATGCAATTAAAACAGTCAACCGAACTGTGGAGAATTATTCGTAAGGCCAATTGAGAACCTACTCACACACAATTGGCCACTTGAGCACACCACCGTTGTAGGCGGAGGAATCCACTATATGGAACTAAATGCCTTCTTTTAGCCTACGCTAAGTAATTCAATTTCCCCCCCACCCCACACGTCCCCTACAACAGTCTATGAAACGTGTGGATCTGGAAATTTTTGTGTTTGGCTACTGCATCTGTTTTCCATACTCTGTATGCGAGTACTTGCTAGTTTCTTGAGAATACTTCTCAATTAAACTAATTACAGGCAGATGGTGGGGGGAGGCTGTCGCTGTACCCGCTCGTAGATGTGAGTATCTTTTAACTGCCGTATGTAATTATCTAATTAAACAATTAAATATAGGATGCCATGCAGCTTATGAATGACACACTGCGAAAGCAAAAGTGGCACACAATCAGATATCAGACATGAGACATGAAAGATGAGAGCCTTCAACAACAATTGACTCACACGCCGTCCGACCACAATCCATAAAAAGCGAAATTAGATTTTTGGCTTTGTTTTCCAACCAAGTTCCACCACAATCCATAAATTAGTGTCTTTATTTAAAAACTCCCACGTTGCACTCAGCGTACAGTGTGTTGGTGTCTTCTTCATTAAAGCCGAGAGAGAGAAAGCGCGCGCGTGGGGCATGCTCTCTTTCAAAACGAGAGTGAGAATGCCCCCTATATGCGATGAAATGAAAGGAAAAATTATGTCATCGCGCTTCCGTTGGATAAATCATGCGTGCGTGAGCGAAAAATTTGTATAATCAAGGGGCTGCTGCAAAAATTGTGACCGGCACGCAGCTGTCTCGGCGACCTGCATTTATATGACTGCCAATTGATGCACAAGTTCCATACGACGCACGAGTGTGTGAGGAAAACTTTGCTGGTGCTGTCTGCTGTAGGGTGTATCTAACTGCGAAGTGCAGCGGCTAAGCTAAATGAACTCGCAGCATAAGAGTGCAAGAACAAACTGTCTTAAGTGCATGTAATGAATCAAATTGATGGCTGGAGATACTCTCGGTAAAGAATAATCGAAGTTGAGTAGGTCAATGGAATTGTGGACGTCTATACGAGAATACTGTGGATAAGTCGATTTGAAATGCAATTTGAGTTTAATCACTGAACTAGGAAGGCTGGAAAACGAACAATGGAGGGATTTTGTTGCGGAACCGCTTTCCTGTTGTTAGCCTTCGATATATATCTTAGACATTTGAGTGGAAGTTCTTCCGTCGCATCTGCCAAATATTCAGATATTTGGTTGTGGAAACCGAGTTCCCCATTATTTTGACTGTTTGTCGGTTTTTACATTTTTTGTACCTACCTGTTTTACAGTCTTTTTATGTAGGTAGGTTTTTTTTGTATAACAATAAGAATTAATTTTTAGCTTCGTTTAATTTTAAAAGCTTAAGCTGTTTTATCAGACCTTGCACTAAAATGGGCGCCAATTCTATGCGTCTATACGTACAAAATTTTTACTCCGGAATCAACGAACTTTTAGCTGTCTCCTGTTAGACTTCCGCAAAGGTCTACAGACTCGTGTACAACAGATCTTGGTCGTGTTAAAAAGTCTAGAACCAAATAAATTTCCTGTGAAGCGTCTACACTCTGGCCGCCGGAATTCAGACTTAGCCTTAGCTCTAGCAGCTAAAGCTCTATGCAAATTTTGGGTATAGAGCTAGCAGCTTTTGTAAGAAGAAGTCTTTTATTCTGTTTATGGACTTAATACCCTTCAATGACTCTCTGCGTGCTGACTCTTTAATCTACAGATGGTGCTTAAAACTCATAACTTGGAGGTACTTACCTAACGTTTGGTGGACTTCATGTCCTCGGATCTAAAAAGTACGGTTTCCTGAAATTTCGTAGTTAGAACTAGGTAGGTGAAACTTCTTTACTTGTATGTGATTGTTGAGTATGAAACTAGTAAGACAGAGTTCCTTTCCGAACTGCGGCAGTAGGGGTTGTGTGGAATGCCTAGTTACTCCGCATGGTCTCCAATTGGCCAGGTCCCCCTTGGAGGTCAGTATTTTCTATCGCTCTTGATACAATCCTTATCAAAGACGTCCGCAAAGCCTAAAATTGAAGCTTCTTTTTCTGTTTGAGCTAAATTTAGCTTCGCGGGGCGAAGCAGCACCAGACTGATAGACTCTATTCGAACAAAGTAACTCCTTTTTGTTTTACAGAGGAAGATCGATATTTTGATTTGACAAAGACCGCTCACATTGCTTTATACCATTTCGACGAGTGATTCTTTAAATCTAAGGCTATAGTTACGCGGTTTTTTATCTGTTTCACTTCCTAGAAACTGCAGTCTATATTTCATTCGTCTCGGATTTCCAAGAGTCCTACTGCTGATTCAATTTAAATTTACAATAGGAGTGATAACCTGTACGGTCTTTATAAATTTATTTTAACTTCAGAGCTAAAAAAATACAGTCGAATTAAAAGTCATCGCCCGAGAATCGGTTTGACGCCAAACTGGACTTCTTGAGCTCTGAATGTAGACCTATGTGCTCTCGTCCGGTCTTTCCGAATATGTCAACTATTTGGGTGTATCCCTAGCCAATACTGAGATATTTTATGTCACTTTTTGAGGCAATTTCTATAACTAAAGTTGAATTCATCACGCTTTCCACTGCTTTGCAATTGTTTTTTTTCAAAATTGAAGGTTATTTGGAAATTTGAAACACCTTTAGACCATTTTCTTGTGCATGGGGTTCACAGAATAGACAGACATCTTCGAAGTCTTGAAATATAATATCCGCTGTCGCTTCTTAGAATTTCTAAAAATGTGCGCGACGAGACAGTTGAACCTAGAATAATGCAGATGCAAGCTTCGTCCTTAAAGGCCTACAAAAGCTAAAAGTACGGTTTGGAAAAATAAAACTTTTTAATTGCAATTAGTTGAAGAGTCGACTACGTGATGTCCTAAGATAAAGGGTGTCCATATACCTCAAAAGAAAGAAACCGAACACAATTTACAAACAACACCTTCTAATACTATCACTAGAAAATAGATATTTCAAGTAACATTTAAGAAAAAAAAAACAAGTAAAAGTGATACCCTCCAACTGCATACAAGTCATGCAAAAATGATTTTGTATGGGAGGTACCAGAACTGCTTGACCGACATAGCCCATTTTCAATACCAACCTGACGACGATAAAAATAAGTCATCTCACCAAACTTTCTTCGCCTAGGTTGATTCCTTTGGACGCTATCGTGTTTTGAACAGAGTTCAATAAGTCCAAGCTTTTCGATATTGTCTTAGAAAAAATTTAAAGGAATAAGCTAAGCCCTATATTTTTCTGAGAATCTCACACTTATTGGGTAAGAAGTTGTAACAAATCTACATACAAACTTCACGAGTTCTGTGCTACTAGAATCCTATTACTCTTCCTTGCAATACTTAACAGCTTCATTCTGCCGAAAAGTTAGTTGGACTCAACCGTGTATATCTGAAAGACATGCCTATGGATGGGCTGGCTATAAGTTCGACCTCCATGAGTTACCAATTCACCGCCAAACTGATAACCGTTTTGTACTCCATTTCACTTCTGGTGGCTGTCGAATTAGCTACAACTTGCTTTCTAAAACTCCGTCTACAAGCCATATACCCACACCTATACTCATAATCAGTCAAATTCAACAATTACCAGGGTCAACGACTGCTGCCGGCTTTATGTTCGACTGTGACTCTGCACTAATGACTCTGATTCCATTAGTTAACACTCGGCGTTATGCATTGCTTTACAATACAACAATCCGTTGGCATTGTTTTAAATGCTCTTTCTAGTTGCTTCTTGTGGCAAGAGAAGAGTATAGCGACCGTTCCAAATGAATTACCTCTCATAAACGGCTTTTTTTCCAACTTTTTTGGCCAACCATTATTCCATTTTGTGTCGGTTCCGCTCAGCGGGGCATATCCGCACGGTCCGCCCTCCGTACTCCGCATTCATCAGCTCGAGGCCAAATGTATTTATCGTTCTTTTCTGTCTTTTTAAGTCGGGGTTTTTCATTTTTATCTACGCATCCACATAAATGCATGCGGGGCGGTGGGCTGGGGTGTGGTACATTATGGAAATTAAAATTCACAATTGTTGCTACAGCTAAGAACGGCTTTTTTTTTTGTTCTTTTGTTGTGTAATTTAATAATTGCGTGCCGGCCTAAGTGCGCGCAACAAAACACACAGAATCGTAACGACCAACCTTTGAGAGAAATAATGGGGGTGGGGGAGATACTGTGCTGACAACTGACAAATGATACTGTGCGATGACACGCTAGGTGCACTATGGTGGCGATGGTAAAATTAATAACGGTGCGTTGATGAAGGTAATTTCTTTGAAATTAGTCGACTTAGTCGAAGGTGTATTTGCTGAGCTGGAAAGATTCAAATGTTTCACTAGAATAATTCTACAGACAGGAACAATACAATTACCGTTGTTGGCAGTGTGTATCTATATATGGTGAAAGGTCGCACGTTAGTTGGTTCGTTTACATTCTTGAAAGAAGAAAGGCGAGGATTTGCCTTGGCAGCAGAGAATGGTTTCTGACGTTGATTTTTCTTACCAAGGCAATGCAAGCTCTGAGGTTTCTACTTACCTGTCCCTTTTGGAGTGAAATTATGCCTCAACCAACATAAACTACTGCTAGATCCTTAAGCATTTTTTCAAGCTTCAAGTTCTCAGGAAATTCTTGGCAATGGGATAAAAAATTTGTGAAGTTTGGTGAAAATCGGTTCAGCTGTTTGTCTTCAATTTTATTTGTTTTTTGTCGGTTGAATTTTTTTATTATGCAACTCGGACAAATTTGGGAACAAGATATTGTTAACATTTGTACAAAAGCTTTATTTACACCCATTCACCCGACCGCACCAAATTTTTGATCACGAAGGTTTCTGTTCATGTTCATCAGGGAGCTCGCACTTTGGTCATATCTTTTGGCAATTACTTAAGGAAAAGGCTGTAAAAAGTCAAACGCTTCATGTAAACTGTAGGTCTGCTGAATATTTTGACACCCCGAAGTAAAAAAAAAACAAGTAAATCAGGGAACGAGAAATCACGCCTGTTGAAATATAATTTTTATTTTTGGGCGCCAGTTAAGGAAAATTTTTTTCAGTACAGAGATGACCCGCTGGATAAGAATCATAGGGAAGCCCAACCTGATGAATAGCAACTCGCCTTGCGAATCATAGCAACATTGAATGTTAGATGTAAGAACATGTTCGTCATATTTATCACTTTCAAAATTTTCAACGAATACGTGATCAATTCCAATTCCAATTTCCAAACAAGTCTTATTCTCTAACCACGGACACAGTCTGCTTTTGAAAATGGCCACTCTGCAGATCCGCTGGAGTGTGCTGGTAATTTTAAAATCAAGAATATCCTTACAATTATTGTTCGGGAAGGTATATAAATATCTTGTCACGCAGATGCATATACAATTTGGACTTTTTTTTAGTATTATATAGTTGATTGGACTGAACGAACGGGCCGCAGTAACACAGCGTTTTTTGGGTATAGGTTAGGTTAGTCTTTGGCTTCGTTTAGGTTAATGTCGAATGTCTTAAAATGCTTTAAAGTCTTAGAAATTAAAAGAGGTGAATTTAGGGACAGAACTTTAGCTTTTCCAGCTTTCAAAATGTTTAAGTTTTAATAATGGGTACCCGAACAGTCATTGACCAGTGAGAAGCGGTTTAAAAGCTAAAAATACAGAAGAATAAAAGGGAAAGTATTTTTTTTAGCGAAGGAGGTGAAATATATTTGCGGTCGTATGGCTGCCGTCTCGGAAACTGGTTACTGCAGCTCCAGTTTCCAAATCCTTTTTTCGAGCACTTGAGAAGGCTTTTAAAAACCGGAATCGTTTTTAGAAGACTGTTGATCTCTTCTTTTGAAAAGAAGTCCAACGGCTTTGATGCCGATTTTACAGGGCAAACAAGACGTCGACTTCTGGAAATACTCTGTCATCGATCGCATACTTTAACTTAATGGTTTCTTTTACCTACAGTGTGACATTATGGCGGCTTGTTGTTGAAGCCAGTGTCCTGTAGACTTTGGTCCTTACCGAAAATCTATTTTAACCATCAGAATAAGTTTATTCTACTGTAGTTAATTGTATTTATGGAGAATGACTTTGAAAATTAAACCTGTGCTTTGGAAGCGAACTAACCCTCACTTTTTTGGCTCCCAGCTACCTGGGTACTCAAGAAACGCATGCGATCAGTTCCAGTGGTCTTCCTCCTCTTGGCTTTAATCGACCAGTTGTATTACTTGGCGACCCGGTATCCATATTGGGAACAAGTAGACTTTTGAATGTGATAATAGCTGCGTCCGCAACAACAGCACAATGTGTGCGTCTTATTGTGCCGTTTACCGAAACTTATAGGCGGTTTTTTGTTTTTAAATCGTTTTTGAGAAGGCTTTATTTTGACAAACCTCTCGGTTAAGAAACAGTTCAAGACATAATAATTGGGCGTGTTCTGAGAATTCGCATTTTCCCTCCCCGGAGAGAAAGGACATTTGGGAAAGAATTGAACTGAATTGAAAAATTGAGTTATAGGTGGGTTGGCACAAAAAATTGGTTCTGTTTCTTTCCAATAAACTTCTAAAGGGATAACCTTTCTATTCAAGTGAACAGCTAGCAGATTTGACGCGTGTTTATGTTTTATTTTATTTACAAATGGCAAAAGAAGATAAAGAGAAGAAAAGGTTTAAAAATTTAATTCGATCAAAGATGCACCTAAGGAAAATATTCCCTTAAGGAAATTACTGCTGCGCACCTAGGGAAGTTCCAACTCCAACAGACTCAACTACGAACTGCACAATAATTTAGGCATTCAATTCAGTAAATTTTCTTGACAAACCGCCTCGAAGAACTTGTCAACATTCAACCGAAATGGTTCTAAAAACCGTCATCAAAACTAGCAAACGTCAAAAACCTTTTCATAGCTTTTCTGAGAATAATTTTAATCTCAAATAGCACCGGGTCATCTCCCTAGCTCTTTTTCGTTCTAAAAGGTATTTGCCACAACCAATTACAAAATGTCTTTCATTCCTTCCAATGCCGCTTCGACATCTATCTTGCATACAATATTAAACTAACACCCACCACTCAAACGTAATGAGCTTATTGCCGAATGACGTCTGTTTTATCCCTAGATCCCAGTTTGGGATTTTCAACCGCAATCCTACCACCCACACAGAACCCCGTTTTATAAATTAATTATTCAAAACATTATTTCATAATTACCTCAAAACAATTCACTAATGTCCCACTTATTACATAAATTCACAACTGGCCGCAATACTTTCATCCGCCATTTGAGGTCATTTGCTAGGTCGTAACTTCCCCTATAATCGCACATGTCGTGCCACACAACACAAATTACCCCAAAAAGCCATGTTTCATTTATATGGACGGATTCTCTCCACTTAGGAGTAACCCCACAAACAAAAAGTTTCCTAATGTTCCGGTGTTTGACACAAAAAAAATAAATAAAGACACAGTTCATACCTACCCAAAGTAGAGGAAGGGGTGCACAGACTCGTCCGTAGAAGGAAAATTGAAAATCCAACTGTGAACGGGCCTATAAAACTACACACGAGTATAAGTCCCTCTATAGTTTTTGTTCGCAATGTGAATGTCCATGTCCCATGTCCTATTTGCTAAGTCACAGGCTGGTTTGGTTGTCCTAACTCCCTCATATGCGCCGCCTTCATCTCATTATGAAACCATTAAGGAATCAAGCTTTTAGTCTGGTCTAGGGGAACATTAACCAAATATCACTTTAGTTGAGAATTTCTTTCTCATTTTTGCCTGGTTAATGGGATGTAGCCTTTAAATGAAAAATTCTTTCATTTGTGTGTACAGCTTTAAGCGGAATCATTAACGCTTGATAGCCGATTTGGGAGTTGTTGTTCTTTCCCCGTTATCCTGATCAAACTCATGCCAGCAGGATGTGCGTATCATCTGTTTGACTTTCATTTAAAAGTTCCTGTATATCCTACAACTGCGATGTTGGATTGTTTTGTGTATGATGCGGGGAAACTTTTTCTGGAATCATATTTACACAACATATTCAAAGTTTCAACAAGGGGGCGAATGGCGAATAAAGGACGACGAAGGATATGTGGAACTTTTGGGTCATTCAATGTTACTAATTAATTGATAGTTAGGTATATACGCATAAGGGGTGGGGGGCTAAAGTACTTCCATAGATGTATGACGCTCAGTTGACGGTGACATTATGCTGCCGGAGGGTGTATCCTTGATTCATTAAAATTTAATTATTTCATTAAAAAGTTTACTCCTTTTAAAGGGAATGTTGGATTTGTTGTGGGATGTATTTGAAAGTCCGCATGACTGCATTAGGTGGGGCATTCTGTTGCCATAGCATTGTGGGTGGCACTTAAAAATGCAAAGACTTTGACAAATAGCTACCTCACTCGGAGGGGACTATATCTAGGAGAATACTTCTTTAAAAACCCTGGCTAATTGGATAATACAGGCATCAGTAGCGTTATCAGGGTTTTGTTGTAAGCTTGTGTTGTTTTAATGGATTATAAGATGGAGCTACTTTGGCCTAAGTATGGCTGCACAAGCTAAAGAGGGCCTTCTAACCGCGACTACATTTATGAAGGTTCTTCTATTTCTTTTTAGGCATTAGAGGCACGTGGTTGACATGTTGTACAACTCCCTTGTGGGTCAATTCAGCGACCCATTCTTCCATATTCCTGCTTCCTTTCGAAATGAGCAAATCTGCTAATTCTAGTTCAATGTTAGACTTTATGTCACGCTGTGTACAAACCAACCTTTCAAGCCAAAATCAACGCCAGCCCAAAGGCTATGTGCTATGCTGTATGGGGAAGGTGAAGCCACTCTCTCTCTCTCAAGGGACGGATAGGCTGCCCAATAGTCAATTGCTGTAACACCTCAAAAACTTCCTGAATCACTTTGGAAAAATTATTCAAAAGAGTCCCTACTCCAACTATTTATTTATTTATATTTATATATTTCTTGAACCTTTCCAAGGATATTTAAGGAAATTATAGAAAGACGCAATGGAGAATGAAAAGGCTGGCACTGTCATCATTGGACTTTGGAGGTCCTTCACAGAAAATAGATAGCTCAACCACAATTGCGTTCCTAAAGAATGGCGCAGTTGTGGTCTCGTCTCAAAATTACCTTTCAAATCTTGCGTGCTAGATCGAAAAAGGATACCACTGGCCCATGCAATTCAATGACGAATCTAATAATTCGTTCGAAGGAAAATATTCATTTAAAAAGCTCCAAAGCCTCGTTTCATTTCGTCTGCACCACAAAAACCCCTTTGTAAGTCCCAACCACCGTTTTAAGCCACACATAACCTGCCGCCTATCTCAACACATGGCCGCTGACTTCCTTTTGATTTGTGTATACCCACCCAGCGCACCCCAGTAGATACCAATTAAAACGGAACGTTTTAACAAACATTTAACTTCTCACATTCATCTCGTTAGAGTGTACCCCTATCGCGCACAAAAGACAAACATCCCAGCTGGAGCAACAGCAGCACTCCTGTTACTCATTTGTGCCTTTAAAAGCGGCTCGTCTTTTTTTCTTTTCTTTTTTGTTCCCCTACCCCGCACCAGAACAGGAGCTCAGCCCCTTCGTGGCACACCCGCACACATCCTTTTGTTTTGGGCCATATATGGAGACGTTGAAAGGAAAAGCATTCGTATTTGTCTGCCGCGAAAATCCAGCTCTGTCACTGCTCTTTACCGAGTGTAAATCATCCAGGAACAACTTCACTGGCATCTCATGTGCTCAGCGGGTGAGGGTAGGTGTGCGGCTTTTGTTGACTTTGCCCGCATCAAGGATAAATGGATGTTGCCCCCTCCCCCATCTACCGACGGCGTTTTGCATTCACTTGCATACTGCAGCAGAAGTTTGCTTATCCTGCTTATCCTGAACATATCCTTTTCTAGTTCAGGCTACATCCTCGCCTGCGACGGAATCATTATGTGTTAGTTGGTGGCGTATGCACTTTTGTCAAACGGGGTGGCTGCAGTCAAAAGGTGACACATCTGCTTTATTGTTTTGCTCCTGATATTCCTGGTGGATTGTAGCGTAAGTGCTGTCTTGCACTTTCTTTCTCAATTAAGTGGGGACGGGGAGATGTTTGCATTGTGTGAAGTAGATGCATGTGTGTTGGTGGGGGATTTTAATAACTGTGTCTGTTTGCCGATGGTAAACATTTTTCTTTCCCGATACACTCCACTTTGCCGCGGCAAGTTGATCATGTTCGCCTTGTCGGTGGGCTCTTCGTTAAATCATTGTTAATTGCATCCGCTTCCGCTGTTGTCCCCCATTTCGCCTTACAAGTTACAAGGACGATATTGAGTTTAGAACACGCGACTTGCAAATGTTTACCCTACGCGCCTATGGTGGAGATTCACCTCCGACATCGCTTGTCAGCAGAAAGTCCTAAGTAAACCTGCGAAACGATGCGAGCTACACAAACAAAGGTGCGTGACAAAGAGCATGCCTCGAGAAGAAGGACTGCGTGTGAGTACAGGTGACTGTAAAACTCATACACATAAAAACGCTTTTGATGTATGAGGCAATTTAATTGAATTTCGAGCGCGCGATGGAGCTCGTTAATTGGTAATTAACTTGCGCGCTGACACAGAATGCGGTTTTTGGGTTGCGTTTTGCGTGCGGGCGGGAGATTTAAAAAATTTGATTATTCCATTAGGGGTTTATTGCGGATGGCTGCGATTTATCTCATCGCAGAGCGTGTGTGATGTTATCCTTGGGTTCAAATTAATTTGCAAGTCCTTTGAAGCGGGAGTTTTTTGGCTAATTTGTAGTATAATTCCCAACTTAAAGATTTTTGCGTCACGGAGGGAACAGGAAAAGCGGTTATGGCTTTTCTTCCGATTAGAGATAATTATTGAAGACATGTAGACTGTCATGCTGGTTCGCTTGTTACTCTTTGACATTCAAATACACTCATGGCTGATGGATGACAAATGACATTAAGGGACGATGATTGAGGAACAATTATGCGATATGTTAGTAGACCTCAGTAGACGAAAAGTATTTTTTTTTGTTGCACTTCTCATCCATTTTTGACAGCCAGGTAAAGGAGTCTAACTCAACAGCTTACTGTGGTATGGTCGATAGATTGCCTTGGAGAAGCGGCACACTTACTGATTCCTATTTATAGGTAGCTTATGTTCTACCAGTTGCCCATGAAGATGTCTTGCAGCTACGAACGGACCGGGGATGTAACCACAAGTCGTAACTACTACGGAGGTCCACTTTAAGCCTCCCTGTCCTTTCTAAAAGTAAGCATCAACTCTTCTTCCTCAAGTAAGCTCCTTCTTTTGTTACCCTATCGAGCCTGTCACCTCCCTCTCATAACGTTCTAATCTCTGAGTGTGAACTGTTGCAGGTCCATTGTCGCTTTTGCGATGTCCAACTTCTAATGAAGTTTCTTGTTAGAACTGCTCTTAGGCCAGACATTCACATTAAATTTCATAGAACTTTAATTTCCTGCACCAATCAATGTAAGCCCGACTTCAACAATGCCATAGAACTGACGTTTCTTTTGCTTCGGAAATTTTGCGAAAAAGTTTTCGAAATCCCTAGACTGTGTTCCGTTCTATTAAATATTTAATTTTTGTAATTTACCTACTCTAAAGCTTTTTAAAGGAGGTGATGAGATGAAACCGGTTATTTGCAAATAGAATCTTCGACTGTAAAAAAACGAAACAAAAAACACTTTCGTTTTCAAAAAAAAAAAACGAAAGTAATCGACAAATTGCTTTATGAAACTCCTCTCGTTTTCGTCTCTGTAGTTTTATATATAATATGCGAATAAGGCATCACATTTCAACTTTCTTCTCAAAGGAATATTTATAGAAAAAGCGACCTGAAATATCTCAATCCATAAATTAAAAAACTCTTTTATAATTGATGTCGAACTCGACTGTAGCAAGCGCTAACTCCGTCGTCAGAGAGACCGTCTATTAGGGAATGACTCATTTTTATCCATTCACTGTGTTGATAAGTATCGAAAGTCTGTCACCAATCCAACGATTTAAAGTTGTCCAGTGCGGTGGCCGCGCTAAAGAAGGTCAGCAATTTTTAGTACCGTATATAAAATTCGAAAACTTAAATAAATGACTTTCATAAAATTTGCGAGCACTGCTGATAGCGGGCGACATAATTTCAACAACCAAATCGATGCAGCATCAGTTTGAATTGTTTGCAAAGTAACGAGTTCCCTTATCTGGTTATAAAGAACCGAGTAACTCTTTCTTTAACGACTTTTCTGAATTTTTGACAGCTGCTGTGACAAGGCTTTTACTTTTTCCTAGTCGCTAAATCTCTTCTAATCAGTTTCCGTGCTTTTTTCTTGACACACATTGGTAGCCTGACTTGCTGGGTGACTCAAGATCGAAATCATTGTGTGTCATGTTGCTGTGAGCGTGAGGTCTCATTAATGAATCTGTTTGATTAACGATTGTGTTAGACCAAATTGATAGCATCGAACGAGTTGAAAATAATGAATTATTGAAACGATTCGACGCTTTAAGTCGGATACGACAATGGGAATAGGGATTGACATTATCGAGTCAATGGTGCGACATTGAAAGTCTTTAGCTGGGTTTTTTTTAATTGCATAGTTTTGGATTCATTTTCTTACTTTGACAAACTTTTATGCTTTTGACAGCACCACTCGAATTAAGGTATTTTTTTTGCATACAAAATATCTATGAAATAACTTTCGCGTAAAGGAGTTTTTCGTTGTTCCTAAAGTCACATGAACCAAACCTTTATTGCAGTCGAAAATGACTGAGCTATATTATCTTTCATTGCTGAAAGTACAAAGCATGTTGTCATTAATGACAGTTGATGCGGACAGAACATGAGTGCATAACTATCTGTCCTCTTTGACAGACTCGTAATAAAATTATAGTGCCTTTGTTAGATGTTTGTTTTACAAATTGGCACCACTTTTTTTTTAGTAAAAATCAATTTAGCAGTTCAGAGCTGACTTTTAGTTGCCTCTTTACCATGATTATGGACTTATGGACGAAAAACATTTTAATACAAAATTGAAAATTGAAAATACCTCTTAAAAAAAAAACCTCTGAACTTGTTTTAAAAATCAATTCTTCTCTTTCATTTCAGGTAAGAATCTGTTCTGTATCTATTTCACGTCATAGATCTTTAAATTAAGTAAGTACATATATGTGCTAACGAATTTCGTATTCATCGTAAAAATAAACAAAGTCTCACCTATATAAGTCATGCCGGACTGTATTTTGACATTTTTCTGTACCTGCCGCAAATACTTCGAACCTGATGGATCTGTTTTGAGTGTATTTGAGTGTTTACTGCAAAACATACACAAAGCTCAAAGTTAAAGAAAAAAAAAACATGAAACCATTTATAATAAAACATATTAAAACTGGCGCCCAATGCAAGGCCTCCGCAGCTATCCACCTACCATTTCCATAGAAAGTCAAAGCCACCTACAACAAGACGAAATAATTGAGCTGTAGGAGAGATTCCCCCTCAAAAACACAAAGCAATGGAAAACAAAAACACTAAATGACTTCATCAACGACCAACCAACTCCTAAATGAAGAAATTTTCCAGGATAAAGAACAACGAATTAATTATCCATGCCACCCACCTAATTCCGATCCAATTGCGCGAACTTAATACATCTCAAACTCAACAGGGAATTACTCACTGTCACCGGGTACTGGGTGGAATATTTTGACACAACAGTTCCTTGGTAGAAAATTGAACTTTTCACTATCACAGCGACGCATGTCATAAATCAAAGTGAAAGCAAGCAATTAATTTTATTAACGACCACTACCTCGGTAACTTTCATTTTTGCACCTGGCCACCGCGCGGGCTTCGAATTTGAATTTGACTGCACGCAATATGCCCGAAAAATCCTCTTAAATACTTAAACACTGCGCGGGCTTACCGCCAAAAAAAAGGACCTTCACCCGCTAGTCACAAATAAATATTATGATGCTGTTTTCACAAGAAAAAAATAACGCAATTTGCTAATTAATAATAAACTACCGCTTGATAACATAACCATCAGAGAAAAAAAATCAGAAACTCTATATAAGGAGGAGGACGGAAAACGTTTCGCTTATTCGCGAAAATTGCCTCTGGGAAATGAGTATGGGGTGGCTTATGGTGCCTGTGGCCTGCTTTGAGCTCGGCAATTCCAGATTTCAACGGGCGAATGAACACTTAAGTCCTTTCTCAGTTGCCTCACATAGTCTTCTCCGCCACACTAGGTTGCACTCCTCTGTGAGGGCATTTTTATAACTGACCATCGGGAGGCTTGGTTGGTCGGCAGTTTTTTTTTTTTTTTGCTGTTTGTTGTTTGGAAAAGGGAAAAGGAAAAAAGGGAACAGGGAATCACCTCAACGGGTGGCGAGTGCGCGTATAAGTCACATCCAGTAATGTATAACCAGTTTAATTATTAAAACACATACGTACGAGTGTAGCCATCCATGGGGCGTAGTAAAGTACAAATATTACACAGGTACGAGCGGCAGTTCCAGTTCCCAGCCTTCCACCACATGACGTTCTGTCCTCGTATATCCTTCGTATGGAGTAAATTATCGCCTCGGCCCGCTGCCAACAGCGCGTAAAAATGAAAATCAAAAGGCATATGATGTACAAAAAAGGGAATGGAGAAAAAAAATTGCAGAAAAGGACATTCTTAGAGGTCTTTCCTGGATAGTCGTTGTAGTTACCTACCTCAGTGTGAGATTTGTATGTTTTCCGGGCACTCGTTGAATTTTTTACACACATCCTAGCGAGTGGTAGTGGAATTGTTATTTCCTCCTTTTTTTTTTTTTGTTGTACCTTTTAGGGATTTTTCCTCTCTACGAACGCAATGGCGAGCGTCACAGAGGTGGGACAGACTCAAAGGACGTTTATTCGCTTTTATGTTGATTTATTTTAATGCACTTGGCTTAATGTCAATTGTAGTGGTTGGCAGTTTGTTTTGTGAACATTACCCCCATTGAGGGCACTTTAGAGGGAAGCAGGTAATTCATTACTGCGTGTAGTATAATCGCAGTTGATCCTTAAAGTAAATTGGATTTCGAGGAGGTAGTTTATTAAGAACTGCTAATGAAAATACTTTGAGGCGTCGTTAAGGCGGTAATGGATGCTGAACAGAATCTCAAAGTGTGACCGTAGAATTGTCACACATCTAAGCTGTTGTTGTCCTTTTGCAACTGTAAATCCAATAGATGTTGACTGTCGTTTTTCCATTCATTTAGAACAGGAGACTTGGCTTCTCACAATCATTCCTTTAAAATAATGATTCAGGACAGTTATTCTCTCAGATATTTGCATACCTCCGCCAGAGATGGCGCTGTGGGAAAAAATCGTAATCTTTAATAGAGTTGAACCTGAGATCCATATTTCAGTAGTTTATTACAGAAACCAGTCAGTAACTGATCCCACAATGAGTTCTGAAAAAAATGTTCTTTATGCCTTTCCGTAGTTGTTGAGACCTTACGTTGGGCGCCATTCCATAAGCCGTGTAATTATAAACTCTACCAACTAATTTTGGTAACAGACATTATTTTGTGTTAGTCAGGCCGCCACACTTAACTTAACCGAATCGAGTGCTAGGAAATAGCTCTACATAGCCACAAATGATGAGACCCCACGTCGGGCGCCAATTCTTTATGAACAGGATTCGATTGCAATTTACTTTGCTTGGTGTCATTGGTTGGTAAGTTAGAATGGCAAATGTGTTTGCACAGAATTAAGTGCTTTCATTGATTTCTACATAATAGGAATATAATACCTCACGCTGGGCGCCATTCCATTATGCGAAGAAGTTCGTATGTAGGTACGTTGGAAATGCTGCTTATTGGCATAGCAGTTTCTTTGACGTAGCCATTTAATTTTAAATTAGTTGCTTACAAATTCCCTCCAATTTGGTTCATAAACCTGAACCCCTTTTGAGCCCCAAAGTGTGTTGGAGCATTACTGAAACGCATTTAGCAAGTTATTTCTTGAATGAAACTGAACAGGCGTTGTTACCATATCGGGAGGTAAACTTGGACCTTTTCCGTTGGATCGGTAGTAGACTAACAGCCGTCTTTTGATTTTTGGCAAAGATGTCATTCATTCATATCGAAAAAGAGTGAGGTCTTTACTAGCTCCAGGCAATCGCTTCCTGTTGCAATACCAACCGATGTTGGTTGACTAGTTCTGTTGACGAATTTGTATTAATTCACAGTTGAGCCCGCTTCTATTTCAACAACTAATAACCCCCTGCGTATTTTATGTGACGTCAAAGTCGGATTGTAAAAATGACCTCGCGTTGGGCGCCATTTTTTGTAGAGGGCAAACAGCTAAGTAGGTAGATGTTTTGGACAACAGCAGCGATTCCAATCTTCATTATAAGTCAGTTAATGTTTTAAATCCCAACATCAACTGCTGTGACAGTACCACTTTAGCCAGCAGCTGCTGTCATTCCAAATCCGTTTCTACCCACTCAATTACACTGGTAACAATAATTCATTCGCTTTCCACGCAATAAAAGGAAAGCTACTAATACAACCCAAATGGCAATGAAAATGCCAATCAATGTAACGAGGTAAAATTCAAAAGACCACATCGCACTCAAAGCTCCTTGTTGCTAATTAATACCTACGAATCTAACCGCTTTGACATTGGATTGCCTTTCCAAATGAGAACAGGACAATTTTTTTCTTCATTACCATCATTGCGTCATTTGATTATAATTGAAAAATGAACCAACCATTTCATGGAAGGGATCAAATCGGCATATATCCTGTAAGCCCCCATATCGCACCGTCTGGAGCGAGCGCATTTTTGCCAGAGAAACTTTTTCAATTTCAATAATTTTTCGTAGCGAAGCTTGGAATTTTCCCAACTTTCCAAGCGGTCGCAGATGAAGTTGCACACAGATCCCCACACTTACCTATACCTACATACTCATTCATCTATCATGCGGTATGTTGGCTTTTCAATTTACCTACTCAGGTATGAATTTCGCTAGGCTATTGATTTGGATGGTGTGTATCTATAGTTGTGCGAGAATCCTTCGCCGCACAGTGGATATATGCAGTCCATTAATAACTGATGACGGAGAAGTACAAACGACAAACGAAAATGAAAAGAAATCGAAACGAATCTGCTCTTGATTTTTTGTCCATTAAAAGTATCGCATTGAAAAGCGAGCAAAAGGATATATGCCGACGAATATATCCCTCAGGGATAGACAGCGCGGTGCGGTGAATGCGCAGAATACAAGACCCATAAAAGTTTGAAAAGCATATATGAGTGCTTGGATGGGATGGATGTTTTCGTTTTGTCATTGCTCTTTGCATATATAACCGGAAATTGTTAACCTTTGCATATATCCTGGCAATGTTTGATGAAAGGTGTGGCTCGATCGCATTTCCTATCGTTTTTCTCTCAATATGAACGGGGCAATAATTGTTATTATTTTTTTGCTCTCTCTTTCTCTCTGACAACATGTCTTTTGAATTGGAAATGGGAATACCTATCTTTTGTGAAAATTTGTGGTGGTTTTCTTTTGAAATTGTAGTGTCCTTCGAATACGCAAGAATGTGGTATATGTTGGAGTAATTCTTTTGTGCGGTTTGACAAGAATCACACACATATTGAGTAATGGTGATGAATTTGAAAAAGGATTTATTTTCCATTGTTGAAATGAGGACGTTGGTGGAGGGGGCAATAAGGGGGGAAGATGCTGCTGAATGGAAGTAGAATAATTCCGAAGCTGTCGGAATTTTTTAAGAAGTATATATCTCACAAGTGTCATGGAAGTTTTAATATATCATGAGATTTATCCAATCCATTGACTAAAAGTAATACTGATGGCGATAGAAATGCAAGTTATGTCATGATAAAAAATAAAAAATGATGGAAAACTCAACGAGAGTGGGAAATATATCATGATAGATGTAACGCAATGAGAGAAAATTCTACCGCATCTAAGTAGACCAACGGATTTGGGGTCGATTCTGTTAGAATTCGATATCTCACGAGTATTATGACAGCTATATGTGGCATGAGATATTCGCATCCACCAAAAGTAATACTGATGGCAACGGACGCAAATGTCAAATATCTCATGACACAAAAAATGTTGAGCTGGGAAATTCAATGAGAGTGTGAAAATATCCCACAATAGGAGTGATATATATATATATTCCAGGTGTGTACGCTCTTAGCTATTGCTTATCTCACATTTTTCAATTTCGTACTAACTTCGAAAAAATATTTTGTCAGCATTTTTGCCTTGTCTCACGTTGGGCGCCATTTTATATCACCTGCAAAATAGCACCCCACATCTACACCTATGCAAATGCAACATTCACAAATCCCAACAAATACTTCCAACTCCATACAGAACTAACAATCGGCATCCGTTTCCACCCAATTAGCGACGAACAATCGACGCCACCGTATTTATCGTGTGCAAAACGCGACCTTATTTTGGCATACACATCCTCTGTGTTCAATTAAAATCCAATTACGTGTCACAGATTCAATCTTTTGACTTCAAACAGTTTTTCTCTTTATCAAATGAAATTATGTGAATAATTCACATTCTAATGGGGGTAGGTAGTTGAACGTTTGTCATTTGCTTTGTCAATGACGTTGACATCCTCCCCACGACATTTATACTGCTTTCGTCGTTTCGCCAAATGCATTTCGTAGAACCCATCGAAGCCAATCGAAAGCCATTATCTGGACATTTAGTTACCGCATTAGTATCGCACACCTAGAAACTGTATACGGAACGGAAATCAGAAACCATTTCGGTGATTTCCTGTCCAATATACGTCGCATATAAGCTAATTTTCGTGTAGATGTTATCCAATCGGTGATGTACATTTTCCAGTAGCGCATAGATATTACCCCGGTGGTAAAGTGTGTATCAGAGTTGGATTTGTACCCGTCATGGTTGGCTGAGGGAGTGAAATTCAAATTTCCAGAACTATTATAGTGCCCAACCTTGTTTTTGGGTGAGCATATGACCGAGGATAATGTAGCGGAACGGTAGGTATGTGCGATTAGTAAGTGGGAACGCGAATCGGGAATCCATTAAATTGCTTGTCGACTTGCCTATTTGCCGAGGTAAAGACCGGAAAAGGCACGTTCTTTCATGAAAGGCGAAGGTGTGTATATAGCGCGTGATATTGGCTATATTCTGATTCTTCAGACTGACTGAGGTCTAGTATCGATCTATAGCTGTGTTGCAACGCATTTTGGTATTTTTTCGTGACATCGTCTTTAAGATACAGTCTTGTTAGCCCTACATTGGGCGCCAATTTTGCCGATTTAAACAATAAACAACTAGAATGAGATTGTATGGCTTTACTAAACCCCCATTTTGGAGTATGGGAGAGCATATAAGATCTGGACATTTACCAAGAATTTCGACCATCTTGTTACGCTGGAAAGGCATTAGGGCATACAATAGTATAATGTTGTAAGAGGCCGAAATTCTTTCATTAGAAAATGCCTTTCACTTTCCGTTGAAAACAGAGCTCATTTAAATAAAAAAAATGGACTTACCAGGCGCCCTATACGAACGGATTCTTCCTTCAACCGACTATTCAACTGCAGAATATGAGGTGAGCTCTTTGGGCTCTCATTGGGCGCCATTTTACAGCATTGAAAACTCTTGAGCTTTATTGAATGGCCTAATCTCACACAAAATTAGTTGTGTTCGCTTCTGTAGTCGGTACTTCCAACAGGTTTGCACTCAAATATCTTGTCAATATGTCCTGTAAGGATAGTCATCTGTGATAGAGAACAGATAGATCTACCGACGAAACGAAGACTATTTAAACTCACACCAGAACCCTCCTGGGTATGTACAGATATAAAAATTATGTCACATACTTACCACTTTGAAGTCTGCGAATACGGCCCTACGTTGGGCGCCACAGTAGTAGATCGCGGGATGTTAATTTTAAGCATTATGAACGACAGACTTAGAAGAAGTTTGATGAAATGTAAGACACTTTATTGCTTTGAAATATTTTAAGATAAACAGCGATATGAGATAAAATTTGGGTCCAATTAGATCAAATAAATTTTCTACGAAGTGATCGATGATGAATGGTTAAAGTTGTATAAGTTTCTAGCTTCACAGTGGTTCAGGTCGCTTACCTTGGCGGCCGTTTAAGAAGACACCTTTCACTACTAAGCTGGATATGCAGACTGGCGCTACGTCGCCTAAACGATACCTTATTCTATAAGACAAATCATAGTTTACCTGCTTCTTCGCTTAACTAGCAAATATCGAATTCCGCACTTAAATTCTTTAAAGACTCCCCATTGTTGATTCCTCCAGTGCTTCTTAAAGTCCCATCCAAACAATAAAATCCCTTTAAAGCTGAAACCTACATTTTTTTCCTTTGCATACCATGCCAAAGTATACAATGGGACACCCTCAAGTAAAGACAACAGCTCATTTGAAAACAATAAAACTCCCTAACAACCCCCTAAAGGACCACCTAGTTGCTAAGATATCTTTTTCAGAGCTTCTCGCCGTTTGTCTTTTCTTGGTTCTTATAGTCCCTCTTAAGTCGTTTTGGTTATTCACTGCTGCAATCACTAGAACTGTCGGAAAAGACTGAAAGCACAAACGAATAGCATCACCAGCAACAGCAGTCGTACTAGTGGAATACAACAAATGAAAGGATTTGCAATTTGCACAAAAGGCGATTTCCCAGCTGAGGACTCGAATATTCTGCTCCATCTCCCCATCGTTTAAGGTGTCTGTCATATAGCATCTTCGGGACACCCCCGCCTAACCACCACTCTGGCGTTGCATTCACATTCACGCCGAATCGAGAGAGAGAAGACGAAAAAATCGTCCTCCTACAAGCAATGCGAATCTTTGTTTATCGTCTTCATGTTACAGATTCCCATGACACTTCAAAAATAGAGTTTGAACGGTACCTACCGTCATCCATCTTGCCAAGATGAATCGTAAGCAGAAAAACTAACAAGAAGTAAGGACAAGAAAAAACGAAGAAACTCGTCCTGTTTGCGTGAGAAGACTTTTCTATTTTTGTGTGATTTTTTTCTTCTTCATGTTTGTTTTGTTCTCCCGTGTCCTTGTCATTTGTTTTCGTGGCAGGAGTCATGTTCGTCAAGTTTCTTGGAACCAAGTTGGGTACCAGCACGATAAGGACAGTTGAACAAGTTTTCTACAGCCCTGTGAGCTTCTGGTGTGTACTCGGTCTGTACTCATTCATTTGGTATTCGAAAAACGTTTGCCAATATTTATACGATTACACGAGTATGCTATAGCGAGGCGGGGGTATTCTCAAGTGGTGTTCTGTTGTTTTCGGAGCTGGTGTCGTAATCACCGTGGCTATCGATGTAATTCCCATGGTGTTGTTTGACATATTGACAGTGTGTCTGGGATGGATTTTTTTTTTTCCTTTTTATGTTTTTTTGCAAATTTGCATTGCAGTGGATAGTTGAACATTCTGTTGTGAATGACATTTGACTATGAATAGTTGAACACTGACATTTAACTTGTTTAAGTCACTTGTTGATTAAAAGTATTTGAAAGTATGGCCCAGGGCTTTCGTTGGGCGCCAGATAATTGTATTGTCGTTTACAGCTCCCATTGGATTTTGTTTAGCAAACTTTTGTGGTGATTACTGCCTTCAAAATTTACGTTGTTTTAATTAAGCTGAGTTGCTGGTTCAGTTTTTATGAGCTTTGCTGTGAATCTCTTTCCATTCCTTTTAAATGTTGTGCCTAAAACAGGCGCACAAACCGTAACAATACAATTTCAATTACACTCAACACTGAGCACAATAGCTACATGCCTCCTACCTTCATATGACGACCACTTGTGCCCAAGTGCTTAAAGCCTGATAAGAACAACAATCTCCGCCGAAAACGGGAAGGTGCTCCTATTATGGTTGTTCGTAGTAAAACTTTTGGGTGTCTCCTGTTTTCTTCTTTCTGCCAAACCTCGTTTAGTATGGATGTGGTGTGGCTGAGGGTATATTCGTGTTCAATTATTTGAATAATGATGTGAGAGTTTTGGTTTATGTTTGCATAGCTATGACTGTAAGTATAATGGGCGCAAACTGCGGACGATATAAATACACATGATACTTCTGTAACGCTCTGTAAAATCACGTAGGTATATTTAAGGAATTCATTGAACAGCTTGATATGCTCCTTATCTTTATTTTAAAATGTCATCAGATGCAGTTAGTTGACTTTTTGTCCCGCAAGTTGAAGTCTTAATAGGCTTACGTCTGCTGATGCGCACAGACAAAATGGCGCCCAATGTGAGCTCTAATACTAAATCGATTGATAATTTTTATATTGTTAAAATGTTTAAATGTTGTTCCAGTTTATATTTAGGAACGGTGGAACTACTAAAAGCTTGTGTTGTTATTCCTAAATTTAATCGAACGCCGTTAAAGTCCTTACTTGACCCTTACATATGTGTCTCCTCACCAGAGAGGTTTCTTTAGTCGAAAGTTAATTGCTCTAATGATACGTGAGATGTGGGTAGAAAATTATGATAAAATGGAGCCCAACGTGAGCCAATACTCTATCAAGAGATACTTGTTGCTCTTTATCACTTCAATGATTTGACCTGCAAACTTTTTTCATTCACTGAGCCAATCTGTTAGTATCACTCCCATCACTCTTCACTACGGTGCTTGTTCCAGCTTGCATCTGCAGCCATGAGATTTTGATACTGAGCTACAAGCGGCTCTACAAGTTGGTACAAGATCGGGAATACAGTTTCCTGCACCCGCGACCCTAGAAAAAATTAAAAATAAGCCAACAAACAAAATGGACTTAAAATTGGGCGCCAGTTAAAAAAAAAAAACTACAATTTGGGCGACATAGCCCAGAAAGTTAATTTATTTCTAGTTTTGTGAAGCCTTTGTCGTTACATAGGTGACTAACAGTTGGTTTTTTTTTTAAGAAATACGACCTCCCATTTGGGCTCCAATTTCATATGTAGCACATAACTCAACCGCAATGAAATCCATTTTGTCTTCCTTAACATTCGCTCCTTCATCATACTTAACTGGGCATTATTTCATCACCTTTATCGTCTTGTTTCGCAATTTTATGACAAAACGAATCCCATTTAACCAGATATAATTATCTCACAAGGACTTTGAAGAGAAGAAAAGGCCACTCCTTAAATGTTGCATTAAATAATCAAAAAATATGATGAAGATAAATACTAGCTCTCCGGCAATATAAATTACCACCACCCGAACAGCAGAGTAACAGCGGGAAAACATCAGTTACTGTTTATTTGGATTCACTTGGGAGATCCTTTGCTGAATCATTTTTCATGTCATTCATACACCAAGATGCACAGGACAGCGCAGTGTGCAAATATCACGAGTTCGAGGGCAACGTACCAAGAATAAATGAAACAAGTAACAACATTTATGGGAACATAACGCAACAGTATAGCAGCAGCAAAGAAACAAACAAACAGATATAAAACTCCGCCGCAGGGCAGGACACCATCCACACAGGAGGAACCAACAAAATACCAGCAAATATATTATATTTCTGTTGTCCACTTAATCCCCATTAGGGTCATTTCGTTGAATACGAAATTCAGGCGAAAACATTTCACTTAATTTTATTTACATTTCACCGGTATGGCGTGATGATGTGACACCAAATGTATGCTCTCTGTGTGTGTGCGGGAGAGAAATTTTCACCTTTTATATGGCGAAACGTGGAGAATAATGCGTCACCGGGGGCTTTTGGTAGAAGTCGTTGTTTTTTTTTTCTTTTTTCTTTCGAAATTGGTAACAGAAACCAAAACTTCTGCAACACACACACATTTATGTTACATCGGTGTGTGTGTGTATGAGGTTTTGTGCATGTTGATTTAGTTTATGTTATGGCGAGCGTTACCATGGAATTAACGATTTATCCCCGAGACTATGTACTTTGGAATTTATTGATTGTATTCAGCTCGCTTATATAGATACCCGCTGACATGATGAAATATAGAGGATTAGAGCCTGATTGGTAGTGAATTTTGATATATCCCTGATTTAAGGGATTTCAATGGTTTTATGAACAGTGCGCTGTTTTCGGAGAGCTTAATACGGACTTTGTGTGTTTGTGTATGTGGGAAATTTTAACGAGTGAAATTGGAACTCTTTTCAGAAGTTCTGTTGGTTAGATGGTTTCGCGATTGTACAAGATATTGAATGTCCTTATGGGCATTGAAAGGGTTACCAAAAATTCGGTGGAAAAGATATTGTTAGATGATGTAATTTAACGTGGTAAATTCAAAATTTGTGTGTTGAGAGCCATGTAACTCCATCACTTACGAACTTTTAACCAGAAGTCTTATTATACTTGGTCACTTTTAACGATTTTAAACCTTACCTTTGACGCACCTGCAGTTTCACACCGAAATGTCAGCACTGTCATAGTGTGATGTTTGTCCTATCAAACACCTTTCACATTTTTATCTGAAAACCTTTGACAAACTTACATTTGGTACCAAATTTCATTCCGAAAATTGGTTCAGAGATATTTTGTGCATAGGGGATGATCCAAAGTGGATAAGGATATACGATCCACAAACACAAGAAGTTGGACGCCTTACTATTATTTGGTACCAAATTCCGGACCAAAAATGTTTTGTACATAAGGACACAGACGAATCGGTCGCATATAGGCAAAACTTGGGTCACCGAACGCATACGTATTTAAAATAAGACGTTGGGAGCGCTTAAAAATTGCATGTTATCGAAGTTCATTACAAAAATTTTTACCGCAATATTTTATTAATTTTTGCAAATTTTGCTAACAAATTTCAAATTTCACATTTTTTACAATTTGGCAAGATTTTTGATTCATTCATCCCACAACTTGGTACATATTTGGTTTCTATCTCATTTCTGCAAATTTTGCTTCCAATTTCCATTCCAAAATTTCGTACAAAATTATTTTGTACAATTCTTAAAATTTTAAACTAATTCATCCCGAACATTTTGACCTATCTAATTTCTGAAAATGTTGCTACCACATTCCATGCCGAAATTTGGTACAAAAACATTTTGTACAATTCGCCATTTTGTTGTGATTCATTGAGCGTTTGCATACTCCGGTATAGGTAATGAAATGAGTTGAGCAGTTAGAAAACTTTGTCGAGAAAATGGTTTATTTGGTCCTAAATTTAACGCCGATAATTCGTTCTTAAATTTTTAAAATCCACATGGTCAGAATTGGATTTCGCCCAGAGTTTATTTATCGCCTATTTGCATTATTTAACACAAGACATTTGGACGCCTCACAAAATGTCGATCGATACCAAATTTCATCCCAAAATTTGGTACAGAAAACATTTGAGTATAATCCCATTCCGGGCTGGACTTTCGGACCGCTAAAGGTATCTTCAGCAAACCAAAATGATAGGAAAAGCAATAAGCAAGCAAGTACCCGCATCACCACCAAACGGGCGCCCAACGCACTCGTCAATTCCAAAACACAAGCCAAAAAGTCAATAGAAATGCAAATCAATTTTAAAATGCATTGCTGTTATTATTATAATACCGCCAGGACTCTGTAAATATTTACACTTCTCCCATCACGGACAATTCTATTAAAATGCATTATCCGACGTGACTCCCCATTTCGCATAGATACACAAACACAAATTGATTTGCGGTCTGGCCCTCACTGCCTAACCCATCAAATAAGTTAAAGTAAACATTTTTTTCAATAAAAATGCACATCACCTGCATCGCGGTTGGCAGTATAGTTGCTGCCGCCACGTGATGCTATAGAAAATCCAATTGATTCGATTTGCATAGGAAATTTCACACAAATTTTTGCGCAACACCATTAAGCATTCAAACAACAATCCGGTCCCAAAAATTGAAACGGCATTACTCGGAGATGGTTATGGTCCCACCCCACCCTGCTGGCCGATGATGCCGTCGTTTGTTGCATCAAAGGACGAATGAATTGATTTGTGGTTGGCGCTCGTTTGATTGATGATTGGCTATGCCGTTGTGGCACACATGTATCACCAACAAATTCAATCAGAGGTGGGCACCAACGGCACGATCTGTATCACGTTAATGTTGTAATGCGTTTACCTAATCATCGTTTCGAATGGAGAAAATTTATAAAATTTGTCTACCTGTTTAGCCTCCTGGCACCTTTGGCATTGCGATTGGGCATCCGTCTAAGTCTATCAGTACAGCAGGATGATGATTATTTTCGATTTGAATGGCATCGAGGTTACACTTTGTCAATGGCAAATTAAATAAATCAATTTTGTGTGGTACTGGAAGGGGGACGGGATTTATCATGGAATCCTTTCCGTTGGGAGCTGTTGAACCGCATTCGGGGATGGTAATTGGAACATGATAATTTTCGCGCGGAGTGTTTTGATAACGAGATAGATGTTAAATGTGATTGTAAATAACACTACTTGTATGTTGAGACTGACACAGATTGGCGCCCAACCAGAAACCCATATGTACCCCTCAAATACATTTACAGAAACGGCGTACGAAAGGAAGACATTTAGTGATGTTTGCACCGCTGTGCAATTGCATTCTGGCTCATTTCGACGCCATAAATTCAGAATGTCGAGAAGGAAGGTAATCTGACTTCGGTCCACTAAGCTGACGGTAAAATTACGGATACATACATTTTGTGAGCTTATCCCGAAGTATTGATAACATTTTTTCCTGATTTAAAATTGGCGCCCAACATAGGGTCAGCAGAAGTTTTGTATACAATTCATGACTAATAATGAAGACGACTTTTCATGCTTCATATGCTTTACAAGTAAGACTACCTTCTGATCTTTGAATCACTTAACTGATGTCCAAACTGATTACAAACAATGTTTATCAAACAACAAGTTGACTGGCGCCCAACTATAGAATTTTTTATTTTTCCTTTTTTCAAGTTACTCCGCCTCATAAAAAACAATCGCCTTCCTTACAGCACCTGAAAGACAATGAACTCTTTCTGCGTCCAAAGACTTCCTTGATCAGGAAGATTTCTCCCACAAACTCATCGCTGCGCATAATGAAGCCCACTCCATATTTCCTTATTATTTCCCAGCATAAGTTGAACCTCTTAACCTTAAGTTCTTGAGTTCTTTACCGAAACTAATAGGCACTTGTCTATCGCAGACATCTCGCTATACGTGTGAATCAGGTTCAAAGGACTCGTATCGCTCCGTTGATATCAAGTGGTTCGCTTTGATGAAAGCAACTGCGTATATAAGGCCTTCAAGGAGGAGTTTCAAGCAAGGCCTTCAATTATTTCACATCCTATGCATGTGTGCGTTGTGTGCGTACCTGAAATCAGGAAAACGGGAGCTGGAATAGATTTGCAAGCCGCTAATGAATTTGCCAGCACTACAGCCCTCTACAAAATCATTCATCAATTTATTTCATCCTCACGTACCCTTGCGTGGGCTTAGAAGTTTGAAACACTGTTGTTGGCTCACCATTGTGGGTATGCTTCTGCAGTTCAAGTGAAGGTTCTTGACGCATTTTGCGTTATGACCTCATTGCTCCCTAATTGCATTTCGATAACAATCGTTATAGTCCAACAATCGGAACCGAGCCATTTCAGTTGCAGCACACAAAACAAATCTGATGTAGGCAGCCCCAACCGTCTCCTGGTACATCCCCAAACACACAGCCGAATGGCGAATTTACTGCTTTTGTCAATGTGTTGCATGTGTGTGTGTATAGTAACGCAATTACAATTAAATCTCTGCTTGGGCAGTCATGCGAATCGGATACAAGATACATCAAACACGAACAGCGAACACCATAGTGCCATAGTAATTATCTTCATCATCGTCGTCGTTGTTGGTGTTGTTGTTGGTGTTGTCGTCATCATGACGGTGGTGGTTCATATACTGTGCATAGTTAGTAGATAATCGCGTTGTACGATTTATTGCCGGAGAATAATAACCAACCGAATGCAATGCCAGCTTGGTGCGAAATACAATGGAATTTATTTGCTCCCGTTGCCCGTCGCTCTTTATCAAAGGACAACGAATCCTGGTACCTAGGAGGTGCCATCATCATTAGCTTTGTTTTTTTATTTAGCTCATTTATTTTTGTGCTGTGGATTTTGGTGTTTATCGCCTAGTTTTCGGGCGAAGGACACTTTTGACAATTATTTCCAGATTGTATTTGTGTATGGCGCCATTATGTCCTTGTCAGCTGACAAAACTTTTCTTGCGGTGGCGGAGTCGCATTACAGTGGAATTACAGTGGCGCTACCTATAGAACTGTATTGTCAGATATAATTGTTGTTTTCGTATCCTTAAAGTTGGTACCTATTTCTCTTTAGCGTGGTGTGACTCATTTTAAAGGGGTGACGTAAGGTTTCGTGGTGGATAATACTGCACGCAAGCCATGGATAATGTTCTCTCATTTTATGCTAATTAGTACACGACACACGCATTGCATCAGGCATTCCTTGAAATAACAAAGAAATTATGAAAATGTGTTTGGAACCCACGACGGAAATGATCCAATGTCACAGCGAGTTTTCTATGGCATCACAGGGGGGAATAAATTTAGTTTTGTAACTAAGTAACCGGCGGTCTAAACTTTATTTACTTTCTTCGATTCCTGAGTAGCCCCAACTTTGGTGTCTAGAACTTGACTCTGAACTTATATCCACGGTTGATATCGATCCACAATTACAATTTATTTACGACTACTTAGGACAATAATGCTGCTTCTTTACAAGATAATAAACTTCTGGGACAGGTCGTTGTGCGTGCTGGAAGCATCGCCATACTTGGCATACTTGCTTTTCCAATAAGAGGTGTTATTTTGGTATTCAAAGAAAAATACCAATTTTTGCGATAAATGATCGGATGATTATTTCATAATAAAGAGGAAGGTATGCCGTTAATAATGAAAAATAATATCAGCCAAATGGCCACCACGAGCTCGCATACATATATCATATCATATACATATCCTTTTCATGAAATTTTTCACAACCAAATCGCAAAGTGGCTGCCCTATGTCCGCGATAGCCTCACGAATTTTATCTTGGTCTTGAATCGACGTTGGGCTGTTAGCGTAGACCTTATCTTTCACGTGGCCCCAAAGAAAGAAGTCGCAAGGTGTTGAATCACAAGATCTCGTTGGCCAATTGTGATCACCTGTTGGAGAGATAACACGGTCCGGAAACTTTTCCCGTAAAAGATCAATGGTTTCGTTGCTTGTGTGGCACGTAGCGCCTGTTGAAAGTAAACGTTGTCCAGATCAATACCATCCAACTCCGACCATAAAAAATCATTAATCATCATTAAATTCCAAAAAACGACGAGGAATGGACAAACCTGGGTTTTCTTCAACACTTTGGGCTACAGCAGCAATATTCTCAGTTGTTCTTGAGCGACGTACACGGATTTTATTCTTCATATCACTAACTTGTCCCAACAGCTAGAATTTTTCCACCAATTTCTGTATTGCGGTCCGACAAGGTGCTTCACGACGACAAAAAAATGCTTTAGTTTTGCGAACTGTGACTGCAAGATTTTCACCATTTTTGTAGTGAATTTTAATAATTTCAATGCGTTGTTGAAGCGTGTATCGTTCCATTTTTAGTAATGGCTTATAGTTTCTACTTGTCAAATATCAAAGAAAACCCTTTATTACTGGGACCAGAGATCCCAGATTTTGGAGAAAGCACCAGTTTTATCGATTTTACAGTGAAAAATTGGAAAACGAGGTGCAGGCTTAAAAAAGGGTTAATAAATCAAAAATCCCTGTGAAACTAAAACCGGTTGAAAGTAAAATTTAAACGCTTTTTCATTACAAACAAAGTTAAGTATGCGAATATATTCTCGCTTAGAAATTATTTCTTATAGAAAAGGAATTACTTTTAATTTTAATTTTAATCTTGTTAATGAAAAACGGCTTACATTTTATTAAATTTTTCATACGAAAATAAATGCATATTTCACTTAGTGAAAAACATTGGCAACTTTAAAATTTAGGGAAAACTAAAGCTTTTGCTCTTAAAAAGAAGGGGAAAACAATCTTCAAAGTGTGGAAACTTTGACTGGGAATGGTTTGAAAACTCAGAAATGACTCAAGCTTGTAGACATTCTTTCGGAGGCAAAGTTCTATGCATTATAACTTTGATTATCTTTAAACTAAAGGTATTTATAGCAAACCAGGACTTACGTATTTCGTCTTCTGCATCCCATACTTTAATTTTCTGATCTACCCAATTTTCTGCTGTAATCCAATCGCTTAATGTCACTAACAATTATTACTCTCTCTCCCTCTTTTCAGGTATGTTCAACTTAAATTGCCAACAGATTCACGCAAGTATACAAAATCACTGAAGACAAAACAGTTTCTTATGCTTAGTAACTGACAGGAATACGTCAAAATTACTGATCGGATTTGGGTGCTGTTTTTGCAAATTTTCAGTTTTATCCAATACTTTTAAACGTGAAAGGTTGTAGTCAGTCCGCGATGCTAATAAATCATTTTTTAGTGTCCAGGCTAAATTTTTCTAACACACAATGGCGAAATTTTTCATACAAAATTGCATGTTGTGACCTACAAAATAGTAAGTGTCGCGGTTAAAAATGATTATTAGTGAGGCCCAGTGTCTTTAGGGAATAATCTGTCAAATAAAAGATAACTCGAAGACTATACGGCATAGGAAGTTGAAGTTTTATGTTTATGACAAGACTATTTTTTGAGATCTTAATTTTAGAAAGCTCGCCAAGTATACAATAATATTCTTAGCTTTGACTGCTTAAATAATAATAAATAAGTTTTTATTAAACTTTTTATTTACGCAGAGAAATCTTATCTTAAAAAACTCAAGGTTAAAAACTACCAAGTAAATCTGATAAAATACTCGTAGCTCCAACAGAGTTAGGCCCAGTTTGTTCAATCTTGGTTATCTTTAATCATCGGTTATTCCAGCTGGTAACCATTGAATGTGTTTGTTTAGCAATATATTAACCAGAGAATCCATGGTGTGGTTAGTTAACCCGAGAAATCGATAACCAGCCGATTTTGGCCGGTTAACGTCATTTAACCAATGATATTCTGGAATTTTGTTTGTTCAAATTTGTAGTATTTAGACACACAACAGCTTTCTGTGCAAAAGGTGTGTGATTAATAAAAATAAAAAAATAATAAACGCAAAATGGAGTAAGTTTAGATTGCGGAAGCAAACTGTTGAAAATCTGTTGGATTTGATACGACCGAAATTGCAAGATAGAAGAAAAAGGTGTGTTTCACTTTCAAAAAAATAAAATGATTACCTACTTAATTTTTTTTTAAGAAGCCGCTATGTAACTCCAATGGCAAAACTTCTGATCGCACTTCGATTTTATGCATTAGGAACAATGCTTATATCTGTTGGAGACTTTTTTGGTGTTTGCAAAGCAACTGTTTCAGTAATTATACAAAAAGTTTCCTTTGCAATCGCTGCGTTAAGAAAGGATTTTATAAAAATGTCACAATCGAACACAGAATTGGAAGAAGCAAGTTACGCTTTTTACAATTTTGCCAAATTTCCACGAACAATTGGTGCAATTGATTGCACTCATGTGAAAATCCAATCTCCTGGTAAGAGCGAAAAAGTGTTAAACAACAACAACAAAAACTAACAAACATTATTTTAGGTGGATATAATGCAGAGCATTTTCGAAACAGAAAAGGTTTCTTTTCACTCAATGTACAGAGAGTTAGTTCGGCTAATTTAAAGTTTTTAAACATTGTTGCACAATGGCCTAGATCATGCCATGATCAAACGATTTTTAACAATTCCTTTTTAAAGATGCAATTGGAACGCAAAGATTTTAAAAACTACATTCTTGTTGCTGATTCTGGATATGCTAACACATCATACATAGCAACACCAATGGTTGAATGCACTAATCCAATAGAGCAGCTGTACAATGAGTCAATTATACGAACTCGAAATGTAGTAGAGCGGCAATATGGTGTTTGAAAAAGACGTTTCCCAGTTTTATCACTTCAAATGAGATTAAAAACAGAAACAGTCCAAGACGTTATCGTTGCCACAGCTATTCTTCACAATATAGCTGTTGATTTTAACGAAGAAACTCCACCTGTTGCTCCCGAAGTAAGCATACCACCGAATGAAGCAATCGATGTGTCGACTATAGAGGTGGATAGCGGTGACAATATTCGTGCAGTATTATTGGCCGATTATTTTCCAGCACTTTTTTAAGCTCATACAATAATTATTTAATCGTCATTAAGCTCGTTTTCTGAAAAAATATATTATTGTACCTACTATGAGAGATTAACTTACAAATGTAAAGTTTTAATTTGTTTTTATTTGCATTTGTTTTAAATGTAATTCAGTTTCTAAAATTTTAATTTTAATCTTATGTTCTTCTGCGGACTGCATAATTCTTTGCTCGTACTCTAAGCGAAAATTCTCCATTTTCTGGTTGTGCTCCAGACGAGCATGTTCATATTGTTGCTCCAAAATTAGTTTTTTTAGGATTTCAATACCTCCAATTGTTACCTTTTCAGGTTTTTGAGTTTTTGGCATTTTCAGCAAATCATTTTGTTTACTGCGCAGCATTGAAGGATTGTATGTTCCCCAATCTTTTGGTGATATAATCACTTCCTCATTCATTCGCATGGTAGATATGGTTATCTAAATCACTGAAAGGAATTTCAGCGGCTTCATCTATCTTGCCATCATTTAAAAATTCGAATTCAATTATTTCCTCAGAATAGTCCGTTACAGCTGTTTTATTGCTACTATTTTCGAAAATATTATCATCGTCTTGTCTAACGGAGGAAAAATTATAGTGTTTCACATACAATACGCATAAAAAAATCGAAAGAGAAGATAAAACACCTTGATGGCAACCCATCAACACTCAAGCCCATCACATCGCTTAGTTCGTCTAATATAGGATTAACGTTTTCCTTGTCTTGTGTTGGTGGAGGACCACCACCAGTCAAAAATAGTTCTCTTCTATTATTTGCCTTTGTTCTGCGAATACAGCGTTTATTATTATTATATTTTTCTTTTAACGCTTTTGCTGTTCGGATCTAGAATATACATTGGTATTAAACTAAAAACCATAATAAAACATTTACTTTGTTATTAGGATATGCGCTGAATTGTTGAGCAACTCTTTCCCAAGCTGTATCCTCTTGCTTTGATGTAATGGCATCAGTTTTTTTGTTTTCAAAAATGTGTTTCTTCTCCAACACCAGTTTCACCAGCTTTTCTTCTTCACTTTTTGAAAAATTCGATGACCTGTTTGGTTTTGACATTTTTGTGCTAACAAAAATTACATTTAAGTTAAAAAAGAAAAGGAAACTATGTAAAAATGTTTATAATACGTACAGAAAACAATCACGTTCAACCAAAACAAAATTAATCACAGAATTGGTTTGAGAAATTGATTTGACAGAAAAACTGGAAAAATGGAACGCTTTGTCGCAAAGCTATGGTTTGGTGACCAAAGTGAAAAAACGCTCAACAAACACTTATTGGTTATCACGAATTTATTATCATGGGTTAACCAAAATCTATGGTAACTTAAACAAGGATTTGACCACCTGTGAACTGACCGGCCCTTAGTGGATTAAAAATAACCAAGTCAATTTGGTTAAGGAAACCCGGTTAAAAATAAAGAATTTATCAATTTCCTGCAAGTTTTTTTCCGTGGTAAATAAAAAGACTATCTCTGTAGAATTTAGCCGACTGGTTTATATTTATCTAAAAACTTGGTTGTAATATCTGACAAAGCGATTTTTTTTTGTTAACCTTTTTGTCGGTAATTTTTAACAATGAAAACTTTTTTTTTTAACGGAGGCACAGTTTATTTTGAACCATTTTTTTTGACAGACAAAAGATCGGCATCGTCGTAGGGTAAGATAGTTTAAAAATTTTGCTGCCAGGTATTTGGCTTGTCAAAGATTTTTATTTTTATATTTATATTGTTTAAATATTTATGGTTAAATTGCATAAATTTAAATTTATGCCTTCGCAAGAACTAAACTAAGCGTACTGTACATAGCTAGGTTTGCCGGAGTTTTTTTTTTCACATCTCGACTGGACAAGTGGAATATTTGGAAAAAGTCATCGCGACTTCAACATTTCTTTAGGGAAAAAGTAAAAACTCATAATTCAGAATGGAAGAGACAAATGTCGTATGGTTGATCTGTCATCGGCATTTTAAATTCAATTCATTCAAAAACCGCGAAACTTTCTCTCATTCTCTCAATTTTTTCTGCCAATGAATGCAATGTATCTAAGAAAAGTCGTCGACGGATTCAACAGATGGAAAAGTACATTTGCACATAATTTTGCAATTATTTGCACTAAACCTAACGTATTCGTCGCGTTTGAAATAGGAGTTGGTTTGTATTCCATCCGAGAACTGTCAGTTTAATACGTGCCGCCATGATTGACGGAAACAAGAAATCATAAAAAGCGCAATTTCGTTTCGCTTTGATTAATGCGTTGAACCGATGGATTTTATGAATGAGCTCTTTATAGCGGGAATATGTTAAGGTTAAACTACAATGCAGTCGTTGATTTATGTCTTAAATCTGTCAGTGAGAGTCGGTAGCTATTTTTACATAAATTGGGTATTTGCTGTCAGATAGCTGAAACAAATGTTTGCAATAGAATGAACAACATTAAGAGTACGATAACAGAAAAGTGTGTTCCTTGCGTGCGTCGCCATTCTTAAATAGACGACATTGGTGACTGTTGATGGTTAACTATCACAGGATTTTGTGGGCTTAAGCTAGTAAAATAAATCTACTAAACAGCACCTAAGAAAAACACTTGAAAAAGTCCATACTTATTCCTTCGTATATTAATAATGCTAATGCGATTGCATATTGGCTTAAGCTGGCTTACTCTCATTGGTGGAGTAAGTTCTTTCGAAAGAATGAAAAGTGTGTTGTTAGTCAAAAAAAAAATGGAAGACTGGGAAGAGCTTTCTCTTGTTGGTTCAAAATGTGCACCGGTCCATACAAAATTTGACCATCAAAGGTATGACTGCCAGATGGCGCTGTCAAGTATCGTAATTTTGTTTTCACTATTATCTCTGTCGCTAGTGAGAACTTAGCTTAGTTGAAATGGTTTTTTGTTTGTACACAACTCACCTACATGCTCAGTTTAGCGTGGGTTACTACAGAGCCCATTTTAAGGGTAGTTCGCTTCGCTCACACTAACCAATGTTTTATCCTGACATTCACACGCTCTGCATTTGTTCGTGGATGAGACTTACCTATCTTCAGTGGATGAAGAGTCCTATCAATATCTACATACACACCTAGTGAATTTGCGTGGATGGCTTGCCTGACAAAAATCGGCCAAAACACTTCGTATTGTTTTCGCTAATTACTACAGACCTTCGCAGTGGCATTTGGGAAATCAAATACCCCCTTCGAAGTCCCTTCCAAACTAATTTAAGTTCCCGAAAAAGAAAAACACGAAATCTTCGAATTAATCTGATTCCCCAACGGATTAGTCAGACCCTCCTTCCCAAAATCACTTCATCTACTTCAACTTATCATCTCAATTCCAATACTTAAGTCAACCGTCACTGCAATCTCCAGGCAAAATGGCGCAAACCATTTAAACTTCTTCCATTGTTATCCTTAAACATCGTTCCCATGTGAATTTATTAGTTTCGGATTGAAACATTTTCTCTCTTTTCCGCCATCCTTCGGATTGATCCTTTCAGCGGGGCATTTTCGCATTTCCCTCCTGCCGTTGCTCCATGTGGCCCACATCAATTGATTGTGAATGATTGCGCCGCACAGGCAGACACACCCCCAGTCACACATACGTACATGTTATCGGCGCCTCCCAATTCAGCTGTTTGAAATGGCATTATCCCGAGCCATCCACAGTGGGTTAGGGTGTAGATGTTCCGAATTAGTTTTGCCGTCTCGAGATCGAAATTCGCTTTGGCAAACGAAGGAACTCGACGAATAATCTGATAAAGTATATGTGTGCGTATCTCGTATATAAGAGCATATTTGTAACGTTAGCAACTATCAGCGAAATGACAGTTTGTTTGTTGCTCCTCTACAGCCATTAAGATACGACGCCTGCTAAGAAGGAAGGATGTGTTTGGTGCCAAAGGACATGTCGCATCGGTTGTACATCCAGGGCACGTAGAAGATGAAAGTTTGCTGTGCGCGCTGACGATGATGGAATCCTGTTAAAGATTATTCAGAAAAAGCACACAAGGCGTCGAATATCCTCAGGGATAACCAACCAACCGCCCTACACACGGAAGTCGAAGGTGTAACGACGGAAAAGTCCATTAACCGTGAAATTGATTGGTTGTGATTGAGTTTACACCGAGAAGAAGCAGAAGAGCAGCTGGGGATATATGACTAAAGACCGCGAAATTTAGTTCTTTCCCAAAATAGGCATCACCAGGTGTCACAGTCGCGGACGGACATCCATTCACTTTAAGAGGATTTAAAGTAATTAAGCCTTGAAAATCATCTTCGGCCCACGCGCTCAGCACGAATATCCCTTTTCTCCGGGATTACATCCATCCGGAGAGGCTTATTTGCCAATCCAGCCATTGTGCGGGTTAATACTTAAATTTAATTAACTTTTCCCGGCACACAGATGGAACAATAATAATTAGAACCGTGAGTTCCTTCACGAAAAGGATTACGTTTTGATTTGGTCTCTGTCTCGTGTAATTTGGTTGGCAGGGCAATTTCCGTCACACACATACAGGCACCTGTCAAAGATTACACCGTGGTAGGGTGTTTGCCAAAAAGCTGTGCTAGGCCCTTCTGAGAACCACTGTTCTTATTTTCGGATGGAGAATTATTAATGTCCCGTAATAGTCGAGCACGTGCTTACATATGCTAGAGCTGTATGGTCGCGTCTATGAGCACACAATTGCACGCACTTGTCGTCGATTTGTTTCGGGCGCGAGATGGCCTACGGATTCTTTATATCTTTTGTGCCAAGGGGTACATTCATTTCGGGTGGATTATGATGATTCGTAAGTGGATTTTCTTGTGAGAAATGGCTGCGATAAATAGAGAAAAATCTACCATAGCAAATGGCAGTGTGAACAATGCGATGTGTGGCACTTTGTAGTTAATTGATGGAACATTGTTTGTTGTTGATTGAAATTATTGAGATGGGTGGAATGTTTGAAGGGAATTGCGATGAAATGCAACAACTAAGGGAAGGTTTATTTTTTTGTTGATTTGGATCGCTTGTGAAAAAAGAAGCAATCTTTTGGTACATAATTCATCATTCATCATACAGAAAGACGATCTAACTTCGAACTGACCGACAATAAATGTCGCATAAAACCCGCCTTTCATTTGGTACATATTTCAGAAAAATCGGTTCTGAAATACCGCCGCAATCGGTACGACAAAAAGAAGTGCAAATAATTGTTTAGAAATTGGGTAAGCAGTAGGGCAACCTAAGATCAGACTGACAAGTCCGAAGAAATGACAAAATCCACATCAGATTTAGGGGTTTCCAAAAGACTATAGGAACAACTTTGAAATTCTGTAATAGGAGGTATTCAAGCAGCCTTTTAGGATTGACGAAAAAATTTGGAGCAGTCTTTCATTTTATTACGAAATTAGGTAGAACTGCGTGAACGACACCGTATATCATTTAACATAGGTACTGGTTACCATAGAGGTTTTAAAAATAAAGATAGAAAATTATTTAGTAAAAAATTGAGTCAACTTAGAACATATTTCTCTGAACTTTTTAAAGTTCTCTAGACATAATTTCTGATTCTACGACAGTTTGTCAAAAATTTCAATAGCTTCTAAAAAGCCCATTTGTTTTAACTAAGATATTTATATATAGCTCCCGAAAAACTTTATTTCCAAAGGAAGTACTTTCTTAAAACAACAATTTTGGATTTAAGAAGAATTTTTAGCAGATCTCCCTCCATTCCTCTGCGATTGGGAACTTTGGGAGAACTACGTGGGCTCCGCAAGAAACAACCTGCCTACAGTAAAATTTTAAAAAACCCTTTTGACATTCGTTTTATTAAAATCCAAAAAATGGTTTTGAACCTAAGAAACATTTTTCTGAGCTTAGGTCAGTGGCGATTCCTGGTCTTAAGCATTGGGTTAGCTACGTGCACAAACAAAAAAACAAAACAAAAGCGCACTCTCATATTCCAAAAGCACGACAAAAATGATTATTATGTATTTACTCACATTTATAATCCACGCAAATATAAAATTATAAATCGCACTTTACTTTTGGTATGGAATTCAATAAGACTATTAAGTCAGTCAAATAAGAACACAACGACACATTCTTACTGCAATTTGACTAGAAAGAGAAACACACAGAAGTACAAAAAAAGATACCTAACGTGCAAAATATACCTGCTTGCTTACACTTACACTCTACTTTCAAGTTTTATCGCATTTGTTTGCGCTACCCTTCCGTATAATATTCCTGTGCTTTGCTTACGACTGGTAGAGGTAGTCAAATTCCACACTTATACAGATTGTAGGAAATTCGGTAGCGCAATTTTTTACGCTAAAATGCTACAAGCAGTAGACTTTTCTATGGGAGTTTTAGATTGTGTGTGTGCGTGCAGGCAGGGAATTCGCGGTATCGCAAGTTGTAACGCTAAAGAGTATTTCAAGTGAAACTTATTGCATAGGAGTATTGTGTTGTGTGTTTGTGTAGGCAAATATTATTTGTAAATGATAGTTTTGTTATTTAGTATGTCATTGATTATTGCAATGATTAATCTTCATAATTACTTTAACCTCGTTATTTGCTGTATTTTGCGTATATGTATTTTAATTTATTTTCTTGGTTTAGCGCCGCTAAACTAGCTAACTGAGAGGAATCGCCCCTGGCTTAGGTTATTTACGTGGGTTCACGTTTGGGGGGAAAAGGTTCTCCCTTACCCATGATAACCCTGTCTTAAAAAATACCCGTGATTAAGTACTTACTGTGCTATTGCATACAAACCATCCTGTGGACCTGATAAAGCTCATTATCTTGTCTATATTTGTGCTGGAAAGCTCGTCTAGGTCGGGGAAGCAGTGTCTCCCTAGGAATCTGTGCCAATAGTGTTGGAGTCCGGGGCAGTGACATGGGAAGTGGGTTGTGCTCTCAAGAGCTTCCTCATCACCGCAGCCCCTACAAAGTCCTTCTTCCGTCAAGTGTAGTTTCTTCATTATGATACCGACGGTGGAAAGAGATCTTCTATCCTTTCGCATGAGACTCACGCTTCTCTCTTAATTCAAGCTTGGCCATAGCATTCTTGTGGAATGACAAGTTTCTATTGCAGTCCATTTAGCGTTCGCCTCTCTTGTGGCCTTTCTTCCTACTTCAAGCTTGAGTGCGCAAGGCGGGATTTTCACAGAGTGATCAGCTTGTTCTGATATAGCTGCCGAACCTATTTTAGCTAATTCGTCAGCTTTCTCGTTACCTGGAGAAAGATCAATACCTTATGCTGAGTGCCAAGAACCTCCAGTTCTTCGCGACAGCATTTCACAAGCTTTGATTTTATTTCTATCGCAGTTAATGATTTTTTTGCTGCCTGGCTGTAGATAAACGAGGTAATACCTTTAGGTGGTATTGCCCTTACCACAGACTCGCGGGCTGCTGTTGTTACTGCCAGTACCTGTGCTTGGAAGACATTTCCGTGGTCGGGGAGGCGAATCGATTTTGATATACCCTGCGACTCGGAGAATACGCCAGACCCTACCTCAGTTTCCATTTTTGAACCGTCTGTAAAAGCGGCTACGAATTGTGTGTTAGGTATGAGTCAGTCTCTCCATTCTTAACTGCTGGGATAGGCTCTCGATAAAGGTCTTGTGAACTATTTATAAGTATGGCATAATGTAGTCTGTGTTTGGTACATAGCCAACAAATTTCTGTAGGATCGAGAGTGACCCGTTGCATTCAGTTTCCAGTTTACTGATTGACTTATTCTCAAAGAAGATTGTATAAAGTTGTCTAGCTGCAGCAGATTGAGGATATCCTAAAAACCTGCGGTAGGAGTTGTCCTCATCGCACTAGTGGTGCCAAATTACGCTAGTCTTTGTACTTTCGTAATGGCCTATAGGTAGGTGGTTTTGTAGGTTGCCGGCCACCATACGAGACAGCCATAGGTCAGTATAGGTCTTTCTCTGAGCTTAATTGAGTAAGTTTTCTATTAAGAACTCTGACAGAACTGTGTGGGTTCACAAAAATTGACGCTGTCCTCTTCCAAATAAAATTGCAATAAAATTCCTCTTTAAAAATTGAGTGCATTGTCCAGAATTGTCGACCAGGCCTTGCAGCTATCTATTGTCTCAACATTGAACTACAATTTTCGGTAAATCGTCTGCAACTTCTAACAAACCTACGACAACATACCAAACTTTCATTTGGCGATGGCAAGGCAAAACCTTAAAACTAAAGGGAATTTTCGTCAAAAAATTCCGAATCGGGGTTTGGAAAATCTCTCTTAGCGATATAGAAAAAGTTTCAACTGAAATCTGTTACTCAGACAGAATTGAACAAGTTCACCATTTCGTCAGCGAGTTCCGATTAAATCATATGCAAAACGTAATAAAAACCTGAAAGAAATTTAAGTTGAATTCTCTTTTCAAGAGCACTATACCATTTTTAGGCTGCCTCAAACACAGCCAAGTTCAAAAACAAAAATTTAGCAGAATTAATGTCTGATAAAAGCTCAAGTATAATTCAACTACCACCTAACTAGGCACAAGTTTTTGTAGTTGACCGCAAATTAAGCCTCCCTAAACTGGTAGGGACCAAAACTCTGACCTTGTCAAACAGGTAGAAACTGACCTTGTCAAACTAGACATAAGTTTTTCTGTATATAGTTCGCTTTCGATTCCGATCAGAGTCAACTCGTTGGTAAATGTTTGGAGTCTTAAAAATCCATTTTAACCCTATTTAGTTGAAAATAGTTTCCAAAAACCAGTTAGTTCCACTTATCTTCGAACGACACTTATCCATCCTTGTATGGTAAAACTTTTTAGCACCAATTCTGAGGTTAAAACCTTTGACACAATTGCATAAAAATAAACAATGCCCAACCACAGTCGTAAAGAAATCATAATAAGAGTCCTCTTGCAAATTGGCCACTTGAAAACTTCAATCTTTCACTCGCTCTTTGTTCCAGCCCAAGTCATCCATAACGACCCAAATAACGTGCCATGTCCTACACACAGTCGCTTCCAGCTATTCTCTTCTTGCTGCTGGCAAACGAAAACTGTAATTGCATTTCTTGCCTCTGGTCCTTTAAAAAAAGTTTCCCTTTGAACCAAAAACTGGGACTCTTCGTGTCCAGAAAGGAACAAACTCACTAACTAGAGCTGGAGCGTCTCGAAAATGATTTATTCCAAACGTTTCCTGGTAAAAAAAAAATCGGGACTTCTAAGGAGAGCGACCAAAAGTGAAGGCATCGTGTTTTTTTCCATGCCCATCCATCCATAGGCATCCAAGACGACCCATTTATTTATGGGTGGGGAAAAATCAACATCCAGAGAAAATTGCGACAGAAAAACGCGCGGCACAGTGTTGAAGGAAAGTAAACACATACAGGACACGGCTAACTGACACGTCCTCTCTGCACCACTCAACACTCGCAGACTCAAAGTGAGTCCCAAAAAAAAAAAAGACCTCCGAAATTTTATTTATTGACAGTCAGCAAAAGTCCTCGTAGTTGGCACATATTTCTCTGGACGTGTGTGCACTTCCTTAAGGAAAAGTCGTGATTTCCCGATTTTTCTTTCAACTTGACTGGTTTCCAAATTTGTTCTGAAGATGGGAATGCCCTAGTTTCTTGCCTTGCCTGTGGTAGACCACAAACGTGTATTGCATGAGTAAGCTCCTTAAGTGGGTTTCATCCAAAGAAAGCCATTCCAAAGGACGGCAAAGGTCTACTATAAAGCTATCCATCGTTTCTGTGAGCATAAATTCAATTTACTACCCGGACTACGACAATTGTGAATGTGTTTTCAAAGGACCCAAATAGATCGTCTTGTGTTTCACTGTTTACTTTGCAATCCTTTCGTTTTGTTACTTTTTTCCTTTCCCCATTAAAATATATGGTTCATTTGCTGGGGGCTAACAAAATTGACCGACATATCGATTTGTATCCACAAATTACTCAAAAACGTCCAGCATGTCAATGCTGATGAGAGAGTCGAAACAAAAAAATACCTCCAACAGCAATAAAAAGGACGAAACACAACGATTCGACATTTTTATTAGGGCCGCATTAAAATTCAACGTTGGCCATAAATTTGCTTCCTGGACTCACTCTTTGGGTCTGTCCCTCCATCTTGTTGGGTTTTCCTGGTTATTACGCTGTCATAAATTTCGACACAGTCCAGACTGTCCATATATGGCCGACACGTATCCGGACGAGAGGATGAAAATATCCCTTCGTGTTTTATACGTGTATAGTTTGATAGCTTGTGGCTATATGAATGGGGTAGGCAGGGAGGAGGCAGCTCTGGGTGTGGATCCACGTCGATATGAGCTGGGCAAGTTGCCAACCTGGTACTCACAGTTGAAAAAGTCATGAAGTCGGCGGAACATACTACGAACGAGTCCTCTTTGTCTGATTGGGGAAATGTGCTTTCAGTTCGGTGAGAATATGGTCTCTGAGCCTTAGGTCTCTGATTATGTCATGCTATGCATTGCATGGACGTGGGATGGGCTGTGAGGTTAAGGTGGCAGAAGAAGTGTGTATCGTAACAACGTTTAAAGCCACCAGGGGTGCAGATTTTCTGGGACTTGCATTAAAGAGTATTGGAAGCCTCTTCGTCGCACTTTAAGAGTAGGTTGTTACCTCAGTTAAAGAACTATAAGTTGGCATAATTGGCTATTATTAAAAAAAACAGGTTTCTTTGGAAAATTTAATATGACACCACTTGCGACACTAACACCATCTGTTGTTGCATTCGATGAAAGTGTCTGAAACGATGAAAAAGCTTATAGAAGATTGTTTGACCTGTAACGTAAGCACTGAAGTCTGTCTATAGTCAAAGTTTGAATCTACGGTCTCTGCCAGCACTCGAAGGGTGTCAATAAGTCATCCGTAAATTGGCAGAAGTTGCATATTTAAGATCAAGTTTATGTATCACATTTGACAAGGAGGCTTTAGATCAAACCAGGCTATTGAGGAGCAAGAGAGCTTGAGGCTTCAAATAGCAAGCTCTATCTATGTGATTTTTTTTAGCATTTTCTAGCAAATGTTTTGTCAAACTTTATAATTTTTAAAGTCTTTACAAACTATTACAAGACCGCAGGTGTACAACACTCTTTTAAACATAATCTCCAAAATTTTAAGCTTAAATTTTTTTAAATGAAGGTACAAAGGTTTGGCTAATAGCGCGATCTCTAAAGCTTTCAGCGATTTATCCGTAAATTATCTCCATCAGATAGGAAACCTTTTTTTCGCGAGACAAACAAAGGCATGTTGTCGTTAAAAATTATTTAGACGGACTTCCTAAGTAATTTTTAATACCATTCCAATTTGTCAGAAGAAGCCTTTTCTTGCATTCAAAGCTTTGGTTAAAAAAGATGTACAAAATTATGTGTAGCCTTCATGAATAGGTTTGCCTTTCAAGATTGTGAGGAAGTTATTGACTTTAGAAAGTGCTGAAGAGTTAACCTTGATATATACCAATGGGGTTCTGACAAGTTGTCCATTAGTCAAGTTGACTGAGTTCTCATTTCAATAGCACTATGATATACTCGCATGGTGCATCCTTCCTCTAAGCTGTAATGGATTAATGTAAATTATCCATCGTCTTTCTAAGCAGATGGTTGAGTCTTGCGCCCGTTTTAGGGTACCTATGGTACATATTTATAGGCGACTTAAAAACTAAAAAGAAATTATAAGGTATCAACTTTACCGAGGCTGGACTTTCCGGCCCTAAAAACATACTAAGAAGGATTGATCGAACAGTAGGACTTACGGAATACGGCTTCTCGTGTCACTATAACTTAACAGATTCAAATTAAGTTCCCTTGAACAAATACAAAGGTTTCTAAAGACATACATAGATTTTTTTAGTACTTCTAGCGGTTGATAGTTGTTAGACTCCTCTACGGCTTAGAAAAGACTAAAATTTAAAAAATTCTTACAATAACTTGCGAACTTCTGCTTGTAAAATTTGTTTATCAGAAGTTCCACTACCTCTCAAAACTCCTTCATCAGTCGTGCGCTAATCTACTGTTCATTTATAGTCTAGAATGAACAGAGGCCTCAATTCACAAGCCTCTTCAATCAGCCCGGTTGTTGCTTACCGCCTTTAGTTGCGCAGTCCAAGTCAGTTGAAGTTTCCTTTAAGTACACTTGTATCGTCAACGTCTAGGAGACCTCTTCCTATCTACTGCGTTATTCCTCATGTTAAGACTCGAAGACTCTACGGAGCGGAGCAGTTGTGTTAATTTACCCTTCATGCCGTACCCATCTTAGACGACTGATCGGAAATTTCTAAGCCACGTCGATTTCGCTGTTCAAATACTGCAGTTCGTCGTTGAATCTTCCAGTCCAACACAAATGGAACCAAACATTTTACGAAGAATCTTCCTCTCTATATGATTTTGCCAAAGTCCAATCTTCAGCGCAGAGTCTTTACAGAATCCTGAGTTATTCGAGATGGGGCTCTGCTACTCAATTACCTTCTGAGTCCAAAGGATCTCACACTCCCCTATATTAAAGCGAGTACCCATATGAGCAGTATTCAAGAGATGATTTGGTTTGTAAACCATACGGTTGGAGAGGGTATGGGGTAAGCTAATCAGGTATTAAGACGTGCGCCACTACCTGTTATCGAAAGTCCTGCACCTTTAACATTCCGTGATTCCTATGCTCCTTGCTGGAGGCTTTATATGCCACTTCCGAGTATTTCGAGACCACTTGGAGTAAGATGAATCTGTTGCTGCCTTTTTATTTTGAAGAGGTACAAGCTTCCGGTAAAAATCCTCTCATTCCACTGCCCCGAAACATGCTTCTCTTTACCTAAGGGTGGTTCGATTTTTTATAGGACTCTTATTTACTTCCTGTTCTCTTCAGTACTTTTCGATGCGGAAGCATGCAATTTTTCTCACTCGTTCACATTAATATGACAGTCAGGTAATATCTTTTTCCTACTCTTGTACCTGTCTGTCTGTCTGCGAGCTAAACGGTCCCCAAAGTAGTCAGTCACATCATAAACGTGTAATTTTCTAGAGAAACCTCTCTTGCTTTTTTCAAGACTCTGTTAACAATTCACGAATTTAAAAGTCTGTCAAATTTTTTCAGCTCCTAAACCTCCATTCATTCATTAGAAAAACCGCCCATTTAAAGACGCACCAGGAACGTCTTTGTCTTCAGATTGCCGCATTAAAGCATTAAAAGGAAAGTGATTCCAAAGTGATTTATTACCCCAGGGATATCTTTCCTTCTCTGCCGTCCGACTTCGCTACATCCTTACATACCCATTCAGCTCCCACTTTCGCACAAACACAATATCCATCAAAATCTAAAGGAACGACTGAAGCGCAAAAATACGAGAGTATCCTTCAAATGGCTGTGTTGAATTATTATTATTCGCCTAGCTGCAGTGTATATAAATGTATTTATTATTACCCCCTTATCATCGTAATAAGGATAATAAAATCTTCAAATGCGATTTGAAAATCCTTCGCCCAGCTTTCTTATCGTCATTTGAATCGTGTTCCTTGTTTTGGTTTCTTTCTCTTTTCTTTTTTTGTTGGAAAAAATCCTACTGGTCGTTGTTATTTTTTATTTTTTATATCCTTATCAAGGACTAGAATTTTGCTCTCGGAATGTTTTGCAGGGTATTTGGTGGCCCTTTCGACGTTTACGATCTTATAGAGGACAGATGATTGTGTCCTGTGATTCAGTGGGTAGTTCATCTTTATTTTCAGCAATTGACACCACATTCAACAACATGTTCACTCTCAAAGAGTCCATGTGCTTGTACCTGCATTGTACATTGTACAATGTACAACCTCTGTCTCGGTTGAAATCTCAACCAAAAGATGAAAGGATTATGAACCGTTGTCGTACGTAACTTCAATGAAAAGGGGTGAACACACCCATTATTGACAGGTGACACACAAGTGAATTTCAAGTGCTTTGTTCTTTTTGAAGAGGATGTGTGTGTGGTTAGTGCCGCAGTGTGTATGTCAGAAAATTTTGTGTGAAGTAGCTGCGTCTGTGCTTCTGGATGGAGGTTAACGAGTTTTCACATATACATATATGGAATATCCCTTTCGCTTTGAGTTTGTCTTTGAGTTTGGGTTTGAGTTTCGATGCGAAAGCAGAAGGTTCAAAATATAAGACAAATTGCAAAAAATAGGTCCAAAGTGGTACAATAAGAATGTATCCTGTTGGGAGTGTTTGTAATCCTTTTTTTTTTTTTTTTTTTGTTTGCCAAGGGAAATTTTTATTGAGCTTTTGATCTGATTTTGACTTTTGTTTCCTTCAGTAGAGATAGAGACGGGAGAGTGGTGTGGAACTTCTTGTGGTGAATTGGCTGTTGATTGCTTCGAATTTGAAATTGTAAAGGGGGGGTTGCTGTCAAAAAAAAAAACCAGTAGGTGAGCTCGAGCTCGAGAACAGAATAGGTTTTTGAACATAGGTGTTCTTGAGTGTGGGGCTGTAACAATATTCAATATTGAGTTTGCTATATCAATGATTTTTGTAAAGTCGAGGAATATTGAATTGGAAATGGGACTGCGGTATTAACGTGGGCCTTCAATTTTAGAATGACGAAGGATTGTATCGTTAAATGTGGGTTTGCATTTTTAAATTGGCTTGACATGCCTGGTCTCATGTTGATGTCTCTAAACAAATCTAGCAGCTAGAAAGTTGTAAAATTAAAAGCTCCTTCTATCAGCTCTATGGTGTGATCATTAGAAAGGAATTTCTTTCTAAATTTGAAGAAATTCGCCCTGCTATATTATTCTCTACTCATGCCTATTATTATTATTATTTAAGATCGAGGGGTAGCTAAAAAATGATGACAAATGGGTTATATCCCCGCCTGAGGCCATCTCTTCCATGCGGATGACAACCAACCAAGAGAACCCTGGAAACCTCTTTATACAGCCTTTTGGACACAGTATAAAATTATTGGCCCCTTCCATTCGTGCCAAATAGAAACTAGACCTTGGGTCATTTATCAATATCTTCTCTTAGCTTAAGCAAAGGCAATATTTGCTACGACAACCTTCAGTTTGAGGCACTATCAATTCCACCAAGTCACAACCTACCTTTATATATATAGCAGTATTTTTTAACAAATCGAATTAAATGTAAGGCTCTAACGTTCATTTCATTTCCTCTCGTTCCAGGTATGTCAGTCTAATGTTTCTGCACACGTCATGGAATCCGTAAGTTGAACTTATACAGACAATCCCCGGATTAGACCCCACCCGCCTCTATACCTTTTGAAAGTTCAGTTAAATTAAAGCAAAAGAAACAACTTTGTCCAGGTCCACTTCTACTGCACCAAGAACAGAGTTAATAATAAAACTCACTCTTCTGCTCCACCATCATCAAGATGATTGATTAATATTTTATAAGCTTAAAGTTTAGTCCAGTTCACCTTGTCGCATAGTTCATAAGCTCACAAGATGCAACAGAAATTAAAAATAAATAAACAGCAAATGTTAATAACTCTGAGCACTAGTCCATACCCCCATTTGCCACCCTCGACTCGAATTGCTCGAATTGTAAGATGACACAGCTTTTGCCTGCTTCGTATACATACGTAAATTTATACACTATAGCAGAAATAAGTCACACACAGAGAAAGTTTACAAGGATAAGAACTCGGGCATATGCTGCTAAAATACAATACTTCTGACTGCATATAGAAGCGCCTTCCTGGATGTACTTGAGTAAAAGATTTTCACTTTAGTTTGCATTTCATTAGCATAAGTGAACGGCAAAGCGTTATAGCAGCAGCAGAAGCAACTGGCAGACAAGGAGTAAATTCATCTTTCTTCCCTGCCTACCCAGCAGTTGGAAGAAGGTTAAAAGCACAGGGATGACACATGAGGCAATAAATTTATTTCAGTCATGACAAAAAAGGATTACAATTGTGATGTACATATTTTGAAGAAAATTTCATTTGCTTCGTGTGCATTTAATGTGTCATTCGTAAAATATATACAGTTGGGGTTGGGGAAATGTGTCCGTTAATTTTTAATTGAAATTAAATTCGAAAACATTATGCGAAGGAACTTCGAAAAATGTAACTCCAGCTTTTGGATATTCTATCGGTATTGGTTTCCAATGGAGCCAATGGAATTCTAAAACTAGTTCGAAACATTTTAAATTCGACAAGAACTTCGAAGAGAACTTCAATTGCTGTTTAACTTTAGTAAAATATTTTATAATCACATTCATAGACCTTTTGCTGACCGAAATCTTTCGAACTTAGCTCGCAGCTGGATGAGTTGCTCTATCAACTCTTCGCAATTCGAAAAACAGCTTCGAAAAATGTTGGTTTAATAATGTTGCCTTTCCATAAAGAATGAGTTCAAACATTTGAGTATGGGTTAAATAGGTGCAAATGTGTCTGGTCATGTTTAGTCTATTTATATTCGAATACTAATTTCGAAGTAATATTTATTAATTCAACGCATGAATAATAGGCAATGATGGAAATAAGATTGATGCGATGGGACATTGGGAAAAATATATAGAAAACTCCACATTACCCGAACTTACTCTTACATTAGTATGTATTCGAAAGAGTTCGAACGAAAATAAGAAATTTTTAAAATTTTAAAACTCGCGATTCCATAATAGTTTTGAATTAAACTATTTATAATTTGAAAAACATGCAACACGCTTACTACTACCAAAAACCAACAGCTTAAGAGAACAAAGAGTGAGGTTCAACATGTTCTTTGAAATTCGAATACAGATTTAATTGAAATGCAAGTCTGTTTTCTTCTCTTCTCAGTTTGACATTAGAAAAGATAAATTAATAGTGTTTGTAGATGCGAAACAATATTTATTACACCTCTGATGTACTTTGTTCGAAAATTCGAACTTAAATGAAATGTTTTCCAAATTGGAAAAATAAATTTGAAATCTTGCATATGCACTCCACATATGCAAAATCTGCATTAAAAAAAAAGTTTTACCCAACTGATTTCGAACTCAAACTATAACTTCGAATTGCTATATTTTTTTTATCTACCTATTTTATTTTTTAATCGTTAAACACATTATTTGTGCAAAATTTAATTCAAAACCAACTTCTTTCAGTCTTTGAAATTAAATGCGACCTAACTTCCCTGTCGCTGACTGTAGCCATCAAGCGCATATTTTTATTTTTTTAATATTTTTCCTCTTTTTGTAATTTTGTCTTTCTGCCATTCATATTCGCTATTGTATTATGTTGATCCTTTTCCATCGTGCAAATGACAGGACGAACACAGGTTAAATGCTTATTGCTACTGGTTGACTGACTGCTGGTGGCTGACTCCTGCCTGTTAGTAGAACGATGTCACTTTTAATTAAATCCATAAATTGTTAATGCATTTTTCCTTTTCACTGCTGTTGGCAGTGCTGGAGTGGCGGTGTAGTTCATTGCTGATGTGGATGAGATAACACAGATGACGACGAGGACAACGATGCAGCGAATGATGATTGTTACCCTCATCAGGACACTCGCCCAATGAAAAGGTGTGGCATTATGATACATTAGCTCATGAAGGATAACCGGTCTACTGACAATGGAAGCACTATATAGGTACGAGTATATATGTATTTTTTTGTTCGTTGCCAAATTTGCAATGAATGGAAAGACTAACTCATCATGACACACGGCACCGAATGAATTTGGCTTTTTCGTACAAATGAATGACCGACCTAGCTTATCACCTCTGTCAGTGTCCCGACATCCGCTCTACCATCGCTCATCACATGTGACTTTGCAAACAGTGATTTCTTTGTTTGAATACCGAAATTGCAGCACACAGAGGGCGAAACACGTAAACACGCTCATGCGACTGTGTGTTGGAAAGGACATTTGCCACTGCTGCAGATTATAATTTTTCCGCACTATCTGCACATGACACACATATGGAGGGGATAATGTCCCGTCCACTACACCATCTCTAGGTTTTTTGTTCGCCTACCAAACATGTACAAGTTTGAAATTTGCTGACTCGAAGGATTTCAATGAGCAGAGAGAAGCCCTACAAAAACACACCAACAATGATGGGATGGGCACTTATCACCTTTGAACCTACAGAAGGACATGGACTTGACAAAAAATTGGTATTGCAATGTGAAGCAAACAAACGCGAACCGATTATAGGATTTTAGCCAGATTTCGTTGAACCGATTCACTGAGGCGTATACGCAACGTTTTTTTTTTTTTGCACATTTTTCGTTTTTGCGCTTTGCATTCGAACGAAAGGACTTTTCGTAATGAATTTGACTCGTTTGAGTGTAGCTATGTGAAAGTTTGTTCAGCTCAGTAGCCGTAGTTAAATTGACTGCTGTTGATTTTTGTGTCCTTTAGGGACAACTGATGAGGATGATGATGATGTGATGTATGTCTGTTGACATTTGCCGACACTGTTGACATTCGAATGTATTTGCTTTTTGTCTCTCGCGGCTCTGTGTGGAGGTGGGCAGTGGAATTTAATTTTTTTTAACTACCATTTTAATTTTTTTCTTCCAATTCTGCTTCCACATTAACAGGGCGGTTTATTTGCTGTTAGGAAAATGAGAGCTGATTGCATTGGCGATTTAAAAAAAAAAAATTTCTTTGTCGTGTCACTAATTGAAAGGGTTTTTCTTTTTGCTGTTCGTTATGAGTGAAAGTCGAAAGGGAGCACATCCGAAATTATTTTTTTTACGTCCGTACATACGTAAATGAAAGCCGAAAAGAACAAACTAATTGAAAGTAATGACCTTTAATGTTAATCTGGGAATCGAACTTGAATTCTTAGGAATACTGGTTGTGTGTACATAAAAGAAGGCTTTCTTGTACCAGGAGCTACTCCCTAAAAGTTGTCACTCGTCCTCAGTTAAGTTCTTAGTTCCTGGTCCTGATTTGTTGACGCGGATTTCTACTTCTTGTCCTAAGAACGAAAAGCTAGTTTTTTTTTTTTTTAAATCTGGTCGCCGCTTCTTCATTTTAATAAATTGTATCAGCGAACCAACATCGCATTAATAGCCCTACGTCAAGTTTGCCAATGGATGTCAGTTGCACTCTTGTACTGCTGTTAGTGGTACTTTCTACAAGTGTCTCCTCAGGGGCAAGTTGCTAACACTGCAAGCATCTATGCGTGGTAATATGACCAGTAAGATAACCCGTTAGGATCCTAAGATCTTCTTTGCATAGCTCAAGTAACTTTTTTGTTTTACTACGAGCTGGGTTTATGAATCTTTTTGCCTACCTCTGTCCTATGGATTCAGTCCAGTATTTGGCAAGTTGATTATCTTCCCATTTTCTGAATTTCGAGTGAACGTAGCTCATGGGTAACCCGAAGTAGGGTTCAGGACCTGTGAGTAGGCGTGATGCGCCTCTTCTCGCCAGGCAATCTGCTCGTTCATTGCCATCAAATCCCTCATGACCTGGTATCCAAGCAACGGTGACTGTGTTGTCGTTGGCCAGATCTTCGAGGAGATTGAAACATTCCCAGACAAGCTTTGATCTAATAGCTCTTAGGGCCTTAAGAGCTGCCTGGCTGTCTTAGAGGATGTAGATGCGGGCACATTTAGTGCGTCTTCGTAAGCATTCTCGGACACATATTTCTATGGCGTGTACCTCCGCTTAAAAAAAAAAAAGACGCCTAACTAACCTTGTAAAAAGAAATTAACAAACTTTAAATAGAGGACTCTTTGGTATAATGTATCTCAGTCATCTTACTCCCCAATCGACTATTAATCCGAGTTGGGGTAGCTCTCATGAAAGAGACGGTTAACACTGTCTGTAATCAGTCTCTACTTCTAGCCACCGTTTTCTCGAAAGGAGAAAGAGCGAAAAGTAGGGCAGCCATTATTTATTTTACTTTGGATGGTGCTTACAGTCCGATAGGGATTACGGCTTCAACCAATCATTGAAAGTGGTTGACTTTCTCATCGTAGGCTGTAAGGTACTATCCTTCCTGACTCATAGTTCTTCTGCGGAAAATTAGGGAATACAATTTTTAATTGCGATGTGATACATTCGAAAATCTTTCACGAAAATGTTTTAGAATTTCTTTTCGGAAACATGGTTTACTTGCAAAAATTGTTTTTGGAGAAACAAGGATCGTTAAGTGCCACATTAAGATGAGTCTTCCTTTCAGATTTCGTACTTTCAAGTTTTTAAATGGCACTCACCAGCCCATGAAGAAGTTGCAAAATATTTACGCGCATTTTCGCAAGTTTTTGATTGACACCTACGAAAAAAACCGATCGCATCACAGAAAAAATATCTGCGTCACACGTATAAGGACTTGCTTGTCGCTCAGACTTTTGCAATTAGAGCTCTACTCTCATGGAAACGGATACAAACAATTGGATAGCTCTTACTCGGAATCGTTCTCCTTTGGCTACTCTTGATTATCCCAGTTTCCGTGCTTTCCCTCTTGACTTTCTTCCATGTAAATATATATCTGCAGTCAACATCTCTGTAAAAAGATGGGTGCAAAGCAAAAGGATGAAGAAAAAACTAGCTTAATGAGGGTGCACGACTCCTGGGAGAAACTTAATACGAAACTTAATACCCAGCTAAAGCTGTGTCGTCACTGCTAAAATAGTTTGCTAATTAAGGAGTACTTGACAAGTGTTAATGAGTTTTAATTATTGACACGGATATAGGGATTATCCCGCTGCATCTTGCCTTTGCAATAAATTTCAAATGCACCGCACAACCACTTACTTACTTACTTACACCATCACCACCACCACCATGACGGTGCCAATTACGAATATTTTACCAGGATGTGTCTGCCATGAAATAAGTGTTTAATATCTTGGGAATATTACACAGAGTTGGGATGTGACTTTTCATCGTCTAGGTGCGGGCTTAGATTGCGTGAAACACCTTTCACCGCTTGGTACGAGTATATCCTAATTAATTAACAATTTTGAATTTTAAATGATTTCAAGTTTAAACAAGTTTTGGCACCTCCTCCACCACGTTGTACATACACAACACACTATCCCTACTCTGAGTTTCCCTTTGCGGCGTTGTTCTCTTTGTATGTATATATATAAATATCCTTGACGAATATAATCGCAAAACATTCCTTCCTCCAGAGTGAACATGAAATCATTTCATGTGGAAAATTCATTTGTATCTCTCCCAGGGGAAATTTTCCAAAAGGATTTATTGACAGATATGAAACGCGGTTGAAGGCTAATGACGATATCTGCGCCCGCATCCCACCAGACAGAGCGAGAGAGAGAGAGATCTTAAGAAACGAATATTAAATGACAAGAAATTCGGCAGGAGTAAGGCGCACAGGTATGGCGGAGAGCTTTAATGAACATCCTTAAATGGAAACTTGTTTGATTGTAATGTTATCTTGGAGGGAGTTCCCAGCGTCTTAATTAACGGATCATTAACACAGTGTAATGGATAACGATGGCTAACATGTTCTATTGAGTTATTTTGTTATAGCCCTTAATTATCTGTGTTTAGTTGGGCAAAATATTGTTGAGGGATTACGTTTCAAAGGGATGGTCGACAAAAGATGCCATCACAAATGAGGGTAATCACTGGTAGTACACCTGATGCTGTTTTCAAAGTTTTGCGCGTCTTAATTGAGTGGACCCTTCTAGGGGCGTATTTTTCCCAAACACAAAATGAAGTGATCTTGACCCAGGCTAGAATTTGAAACCAAAGACACAAAGCTCAAATAATAGATGTAAATCTTTCTTTAGATAAACTCAAATAATAGATATCCATGACATTCTTCAGTTAGTTCGGACAGCGACCAATTTCACAAGATGCCATTAAAATTTATGTGTCCATTTAAATACCTTGCCCAAGGCGCCGAGTATCCTTTCTTGTGCGGGGGATATATTACATTTATCCGACATAATTTTAAAGATGAGCTGTTACTTGTACCCTAGCTCAATTTAGCTCATCTTCTACAGCTGTGACAATCTCTGCAGCTAAGCCGTCAGCTCATGCACCATTGCTGGACTCAAATTTGACTATGCATACTTCTGCCTGACAGCAAGCTCTTTCTGGTCATCATCAGCGGTCCTTCCAAGTTTACATTTACCGATTGTGACTATTCGCATTTTATCAGAACTTTCCAACTTAATTCTTAAAGTAGCACCTTTCTATCGGCTTAACCGCGCAGGCTTCTTAAATTTTTACTGTTTTTTTTGTGTCCTCTCCTTTCATACTTAACTTTTTTCTCAATCCTGTAGTCCGCAGTATTGCGAGATATACGTCTTGCTCAAACTCGTAAGCTCGCCGGCATTCGTCAGCGATTCATAGGTCAAACTTGTTGGTCGCTTGAGCATCTTTGGAGGCGAGTCAAACCTGTCATTGTTCTATTTTCGACTTGCACCTGGTGGCGCGGAAATTTCTGAAAGGAACCAATTGCAGCCTTTCGGCGTCTATCCTTCGCTCGAAACTTTCTCGTTGCTGAACTGTTTGAAAAATACCCAAGCCTATGTCGACTGTTACCTGGTCAAAGTCGAGCTCTACACCTCTAATGTAGGGACGTCTAAAATAACCCCTCGTATAGGATTACTCTGAGTCTTTGTGCTTTAAACAGGAGCTGGGAAGTAGGGTGTTCGGCGCAAAAGGCATTCTTTTCACCACCACCGTTTAGTCCCGTCGCAAAACCAATTAACCTTTGGTGTGATGTAAACTGAGAACAGCAGTAAAATTTTTATAGATGCTCACTTCTAATCTTATCTTATATTTAAGACCCTGTTCTCTCAAAAACAGGTCGTAAAAGCAGTCTTTGGTACTGTCGGCATTATCTTCCGTCGCCGCATACCTCACCTCGAGCTTAATGACTGCATTGATGAGGACAATGACATCCACGAGTGTGTAGATCCTTTTCCCAAATCCATTCGCATAAATGCTTTTATAAAAGCGGTAGGCAAAATTGCTCGGCTTCTCTTATATAAAAAGACTGCACCTGAAAAGCTACAACTACCATCCGTTGCTTACTTATTCAACTTAAAAGAGAAATTTACCTTCCAAACTCGAGTTGACCTTTCTTCCCCATATACCCCAAGCAGAACCCCGACCTTCCGGACTTTCCCTAAGTGATAAACGACACGACATGACAACAAAAATGAATTTCATAAGAACACGGTCTATACAAGAAATCAATCTCAAACGAGCTCATAGCCAGTTCAAGGATATCCACTCTCACCAGTATCTCTATCTATGTCTGTATCTTGCAAAACATCCATCAGTTCGATGATCCAGGCTAATTTCCTCATGACAACATGAATTCGAATGATTTCATTATGCGGGAGTAGCCTAAAGATGTTCGGAAGCGATTCATGTTGCGAAATAAAATGGCAGCCAATAAATAATTAAGGATTGAACCATGTGTGCTGTAATATGTCACAAGCCTAAGCAGATGATGTCGGTGATCTGAGAGTTGGCATTCCTTGACATTATTTGCTGGATAAATTACCAACACCAACAAAAGGGCATCAGATTCATATTCGTATTAGTCGGAGGCCCACTTTTGGTCTACATTATCTCTATTTGTGCGAGGTCATATGTGTGCGTAATCGTCTGATTTGAATTGTTGCCTGCGATGATTTTTTGTAACTTTTTTCTATTTCCTTCTTCTTTTTCTGCATACATATTCAGAGGACTTTTTTGTAGCCGTCTCCTGTTTTGTTTGTCTTTTTGGTGCCAGTTATGAAAGATTTATATTGCTTCAAAGAATTTTTATGACTTTTGTTGTGCTCCAGGAAATTATATGGCAGTCACATAACGTCTGTTTTAACTTACGAGCAACAGTGTGCAGGCGGAAGGTAGTAAAATGTTGGATTTTGACTTATCTGACAATTGGATATAAAATTAACCGAGGCTTATTGAAATTGTATGTAACTTTGGGCGCCTTAGTCAGAGAAATTACGGAGCTCTTCAAATGTGTGACTTATGTTGGACTTTTTGTCAGAATGGTAGATTGAATTTAAGAATCGAAATTATTTGTGATAGTAATCGATTGACATTTATCCAAACTGATTTCTTTTGAATCGCCTCCCTACATGAGTTCTAGTCCTCAACTACCTCGTTCGTCTTCACAAACCATTCTGATGAAAACATAAAACCAAACAGCTAGCAAGTTACATATATCCTTGAACAGCCTCTTCTTCTACCCTTAGATTGATCTCTTCAACCCTCTCTATATCCATTTTTATACCTTTAATAAAACGGCGGCTACGAGTGCACTTCCTCTGCACTAATGACCAAGAAAGACACTGCCCTACTCTGCTCGGACTATAACAAATTCCCCGAAAAGGAATACACAAATTGATAATACAGACGAAACTAAAGGAAACTACCAACTATCACGTCCCGATATCTGACTTCTACTTAAGATTCACTTCGCAAATTGGGCAACAAACTCGATTCGACCCAAAAAATAAAGGAGATACTGAATTTCAAGCACTGTACTGAAGGCATTTCCTTTTTTTTTGTTTTGTTCTTCCTGATCCTGTGTCAGTGTGTGCACGACTGAATTTTGGGAAGCAAAGACAAAAAAGAAAAACAACGGAGAACCTATTCCTTTCGTCCGCATTGCAGAAGGAATAAAAATCAAATGGCTTCCTTAAGATTTCCACTCACACAGTGTAGCAGTGTGTGGCGAAATAAGGTCAGGAGGATACCTCGTCCCGGCTTACGTATTTTTTTTTTGTCTCTCGAGCTTTCTTCGTCCTGATAATTCAATTAAGCGATTTGCCTTACACGTTGTGTGTTTGCTTTGTTTTTCAATCACATAGCGAATGAGTGAAAGGTGGGCGGTATAGAGGAAATGCACAGGATTATCTTTATAAGCGTTTACATTAATAGGGGTACACAGGAAAGCTAACGCTGCGCTGCTTTCGCCATTACAAAAAGATTTGTTCAAGTTAAGTAATAAAAGTTGTTATCCTTGTCCTAGATTAAGATATGGCGCGTTGTTTCTTGTGTGTTCTAATGAAAAATGCAGCACTCTACACACGCAACGATGTTGATGTAAAAAGGATTTAAAAAAATTGTACTCGTGTATGAAACAAAAACCGCCCGAAGGACAACGAAGAAAAATAACTTCAGAGCAGAATAATACTGCTGCTGTGTGAGTTTGTTTGTAGATGGAAGGTAAAGCAGCGAACGCTTGTCCTAATCCTTGAAACGATTCTCTAATTAGTCATTGTTGTCTCTCTGTTTCTGTTTCTGTTCTGTGTGTATGCATGTCCAACAGCGAATTATTCATGTTCATCCTTCATCCTTTAAAAGGGGCAGAGGATGATCCGAGGCGAGTGAGCGTTTATGGAAGAAACCGACTGACATGAAGGGTTTGCTGGGTTCTTGTGCATAGTGTATCCGTCGAGGTATGGTAGGAATGTTTTCTTTTTATCAAGTGGGGGCTAAATGATTAAAGAGAATTTCAAGGTAAATATAAATTTTTATAATAATTTCAACGAGGCTTCATGATGGAGTTGAATTTTTTTTTAATGAACTCATCCATTACATTGGTTGGGTTGACCATGCTTGCATTTTGTATGCGTGCATCATTTTTTGTTCACAAAACTTGTTAAGATTGTATTAACCACTGATTGGTCCCACTGTAATTTTTTTGACAATATCATAGCGCATAGACCGCATGTAGGTTCTTAGCCACAATAACCATGAATCCGAAGAATCTTCGGGAAGATTACAGCTTTTAATACTTGACCACTGATAGTGCCCACTGTTCCCAATACCAAATGACACCAGCGACAAGAACACGAAAGTCGACCTCTCATAGCAAATGAAGTTGAATTATGGCACTTTATGCGGTATCATTTTACGTCGTGTTCGATTTACTATACCCAGTGGTAAAAATTTTACTATTATAGTGACCTGGCTTGAAGACAACAAATTGCAGTAAAAATTGCGCACTGGACAATCTTCGCAACAACAAAAATTCAAGCGAATATGTTGTGTTAAAGACAGTGGAAGTGGTTCTTAACTATCGGCTATTTATATATAGGATCACCGACGACTATGCCTGGGCAAGTTTAATTCGTCCTTCGATTCACACTCACTAGCTGCAAATGTTTTTAGATTCTTGTTTACTGGAGGGTAAAGAATATTAAGCTTAAATTTAAGCTGCTTCCATAATGCAGATTTGTCATAAGCATAAGCTACACAGTAAAGTCCTAGCAGCTTTTTATACATTTTTAATGAGCGCCATCTGTTGGCACCAACACTTTGTGAAATTGATGGGAGTCTTTCTTTCCCATTATCATTGGTAGGGTGGACTTTGGCTCAGGACCACCACAATCGCCACTCTAGCAATGCACACCTGACAGTTTAAACCAGTTAGTTGTTTCAATATTGTTGGCGGATTTAATTCAGCTTAAGCCAACGTGCGTCTGTATTGAAATTATTTACATCATGACCAAATTAGGTTCAGTGATCCATTTCAAATTTTCAACTGATGTGAGGTAGATATTCGACAAACTTTGGAACCAGCTTAAGTCTACAATCCCATAGATGATTTGACATTTGACATTTCATGTTGACATATTTTTTGTTACCTCGCAAAACTTGAATTCCGAGTTGGAGACCCATGTGCTCACCACCCCGACAAGAAGTACGGTAGTTACAAAATCACTGCTACAGTTTTTGCTTTCATTAATTAAATTTTTAAATTTTTAATTAAATGATTTCCAAAGTTTGTCATTTAAAATTAATAAAAGAAAAAAAAAACAGGTCAGCAATCAGCCATTACTGTCAGTCACCTTTCACATAGACACTTAACCACTTAGCCATTCAGTGCGGGACATCAATCAGTTAAACAAACAGGCGACGTAATTAAATTTTAATTGTTTAAGGCACAAGGAGAATATTACGTAAATAAACTGCCTGCGTTGTGTACAACAAAATGCAAATATACGTTTTTTTTTCGCCGTGCATTACAATATACACGGGTCTGTCCTGTGAAATGGGTATTAAGACTCTGATTTATTTTTAGCCTTAAGTGGGTGGATATGGATATCCCTTTGGAAGGGATAGATATATTTAGAAGTAATCGGTTTGAGAGATCAATTAGTAGGACTAAGCTGGTTTTATGTGAACGTCGCGCTAATGTGAAGAGACCAATAAAAAGTAAGCAGGAATAAAGCTGTAAGCTTATACAAGAACCATATGGTTGGGTTAGTCCATGAAAAGAGACATACAACCCTATCGGGAATAAAATTTCCCTGGGAATGTTTTCTATTCAGAAATCTGATTTACATTGCTGACAAGGGAAATATTTCCATCGGAATTTATTCGCGATAACCATGATAGTCGCGCATTATTTCAAAATTGGTTTTGGTAACAAATAAATTCGTCAGCATGTACACAGACCATGCTAATTAGCTGCCCTCAAGCTCAACTCTGCCAAATGCGGATGTTTTTTTGTTACTATTTAAATAGCAATAAATGCATCGCATTAAAGTGCTGCTGCCTAGTGGTAAAAGTCCAGCTTAATTATATACTTGCTTTAAAGAAAAGTAAACAGATGGCGCCACAGTTTCTACGCTTATTTTCTCATTAGGAGCCTTACAAATTTTCAAATTTGTCTGCTGTAGATTTAGCATGGCGAAGAAAGTTTCTAAGGAATGTTATACTCTTGGCTGTTTGTTAAACACTTTTTTGGGGGTTCAACCTAGAACCCCTCACTCTGTCATCCAAAAAATTAAACATTGAAAAGCCTGAGGTATGGTTCATAATTTCTAAGTGCTGCTAGTTATACAAAATCAAATTCTGTGGACGACACTTCAGCGATATGGGTCTAGGACGGATCCTACACAGATTAAAGCTCCATCTTGCGGAATTGCCTGAAAAAACTGAGCCATATTGAAAAGGATTTTTCTTGTAGTTTTGAACATGAAATGCTTAAGTGACATTGTGCTCTGTGGATTGTACAAGCAACTGAATGGTATTTCTCCGGAATAGATTTGAAATTCACTGCACAAAATTGACTCTTGTTTTGAGCAGTTGCATTGCATAATCTCCCGTTCAAAATATAGGATTTGTTTCATCGTTAGCGGGGGGTTAAGAAGCGGAGATCTAAGTGGAGAGTATATTACGAGTATGATCTGATTCATTTCTTTGAAACGCCTTATCCGATTTATACATAGTGCTACCTACTGAGCCTTGAATTTGAGAAGTAGCAAGTAAGTAACCCAGTGGACTTAACGTCAGTTGCCAGCGTGTGCAGAGTGTTGATACATTTCACCTGAAACCTGCCTCAATGTAGGGCACAAAAGTCATTACGGCACCCAACTTTCTTATGGCCCTCCCTAATGCCTGGCATAATCACTAATCTCTATCTCTCAGCAACCACCTTGCATTCCATAAATCGCGCGAAAATTCCCTCCCCCCAACCTCCTCCATAAAGACGCCATAACCCATCCAATCATTAAATTTCTCTCGTAAATTTACGACCAAAAGCGCTCGGGCATAAAACTATTTTTATGATGCACTAGTCAGGGCATGATAATTCGTTCGCCTGGCCTTCCTGCAAATTTGTAAGATACTCCTTCGCCATTAAAGATTCATTCGTATGTACACCCGACGACTCTAAAGCAATTTTCTCTGGGACACAACACCATCCGTACATACACATATTTGTGGTGCAAATTTATGGTCCCACATGTTGATTTTTCACCTTCGACGTATAAATGCAGTTCACAGAGGTCTACCGCTCCAATACATACACACACACAGACACAAGCTCCTCTATAGAGATACGAAATTGTATCAGCGCATTTGGCATCCTATATTCGGATGAATGACTTTTGGTCCTCACCGATTGAGGCAGGCATGCCTCCTCTGTTCGGTGGTAGTAATAAATTTCTCGACGAAAGATACTTTATTTGAAATTCCATTCATAAAACATCAGACGAAATGGTGTGAGCAAGTGCCGAAGTCAATGCGAATGTTGAATTCTGCATGGGGCGATGCATGCGGTCATGAAGAACTCCCACTTAGCCTTCGTGACGTTCTTGGTGTGTTGTCATCAGAGCATGATTCTGCAATGTAAAGTGGAACTTTGTGGCTTACCCCAGGGTGTGCCCGTGTATGTGTGTGTGTGTGTCTTCTGTCCCGTCTGGTGTGCAATTATTCCACTTCATTTAAATTTCGACTCTGTTAAGTGGATACCGTGTGCGAGGGCCTCTTGTTTAATTGTATGGGGATGGCATGCAATTTGACAGACACTCTCCCCCAGCATATTAGCTGAGCGTTCATCTCATTTGAGATGCAAGGCAATTTCAAAACATATCAAAGTACGCCTGTGGCTGACAAAAATGTACGACTTCGATGTGAGATTGCATCGCTTTACACGACAATGGTTGCAATAATAATCAGAGGCAATTTACCCGACCTCAGTATATCACTGCGTTGCGGCTACGACACCGGACGACACACTGCAGCGCAACATTACTCCTTTAACCACACTTAATCCTTCTGCATGACCATTGCCGTCATCAATACACGAGCAGCATCAAGTAATCGAGGACATCGAACTCGAAACAATTCCGACCACAAGTCGTCTTTGGGAATGTCCTTGCCATTTGGTGATAATTATTGTCACCCGGCATAAACTGGGCGAAATGTTAATAACACAAAATTGGTGCCCTCACACGGATACAATCAGACAGACAACAGGTCGATAACTCCTCCACTGTGGCACTTGCTGGTTCTTGTGCTGGTGGCTGTGGTGTTGCCTCCAGGTGCCTTGGGCTAGTTGACACTTTTTGCAATCGGATAACAAGGCTGAGTAGTCGTGGCTGTGCGGTATTAGGCAATTATGACACATAGTTTGGCCGTAAGGGTCGCTTGGTTATCGATCACGTGATGTTTCCATCGGAGATACATTAACAAAGAGAGAGAAGGACAGTGACAGGATGGGTTGGCGACAATGTGGATGTAGGTCACAGAGATCTTAAGGGCGGTATGGGCGTTTGCTTGGCATTCCGCTCACGTGGAAATAATTGTCTTCCGTTTTGAGGAAGAGTGCTTCCTTGTGAAATTGTCACGGTGAAGGACATGTCTTTGAGGTTTCAATTGTTTTCGGGCTGTTTATTGTGTACGGACATAGTTGTTGTCCAACTTGAGACTGAGGGACGGTAATTGAATTTAGCGGTGAGACCTTGTAGATGTTGTGGGGATCGGAGGGTTTATAAATGAATTTGCATATCGCTTTGATAAGATTTCAGGACAGTCGATTGGCATTTCTGGTCAAGTGTCATGGGCATTTTGCCACCAAACCTCAATGCACACCTCTTCAAAAATAGCGAATCGATATGAATTTCATTAAAAACAGTTTTAAGCAAAAAGGTCTTACAACGAGTTAAGCCTCAGACTACCCCAGCCTAGCAACCGCACCCACTTCCTTAGAACTCGCTATAATTTACTAGTTACTAGCTACTCGCTATTTACTCGATATTCCGTTTGTTTAACCTACTCGCTAGTTGGTCGTTGCCTAATCGTTACTCACTTGAATACTTACTCGTTTTTAGTTTGCTGTTTGGTTGATGTCAGCTACTTACCGACTAACCCCAGCTTGTTACTCGTTGTTACTCGATTCGCTTTCATTTTGCTGTTAACTTTGCTGATGTTGTTAACTATATACTAGATACTCACTGCTGGCTCGTCACTTCCTTAATGCTTACTGTTGTTATTTTACGGGTTGTTCGATGCTAATACCAACTTGCTATCTACTCGGTATTTGTTAACTCGATATTTGCACATTATTGCTGCTACCAACCACTTGCTACCTACTCGCTGGTTGGTGGTTTCTTCATAGCCACTCGCTTGATACTGACTCATTGTTAGTTTACTGTTACTTTTTGCTGATATTTTGTTGTTAATTTGTTGCCTATTACTTACCTACTAGTTGCTGGTGTGCGTTTTTGGTACTTGTTTCCTATAAATTTATGTCGCTTACGTAGAAAAATTCGTTCATTAAAACAACAAAATTTCTTTTGACAACAACTAATTTAAGACTTAGCAAACCAATATGTTAAAGTAAATTATTGAAAAACAACCGAATAATCCAAATATTCCCGTCTTTACCAACGAATTCCTACTAATCAACATCCACTTTCTAGGTAGCTACTCGATGTTTTTGTTGACTTTTTCTACGTAGACATACATTATCCATTATTGGTGCTCGCGTTTTAGTTATGGTCTACTCCCTAAATTATCTTTGCCACCGGCTTACTACTCGATGTTCACTACTGACTCGTTATTTTTATGACTCGCTTGATGATTAGTCGCCTCTTTCGTTATTCTCGCCCGTAATTTTCTAGTTGTCTGCAAAGCATGCAGTACATTTAAAATAAAAGTCACTTTGCATATGTAAATAGCCCAAACTGATTTCCGTCACTCGTTACTTCTAGTTTCATATTTAAATTTAAATTTTTATGCTTGATTCGTCTTTCGTTGGCCTCATTTCCAATCCAATACATTTCTGATTATTTGTTCCGTTTAATTTGATTGCTGCCCCTCCGAAAGTGCCCACCCGCACACACCCACACCCATCAAAGACTAAACGTTTCACGACAAGCACGAGACAATTTTCCTCCAATCATATTATCGCACATAATTCATAGACCGCAAAAACTGATTTAATTTACCGTATTAAACGAAAGAGAAATGGTGGGAGACTAACAGCTACAGTCAAGGAGCAGGAGGAAGTGAAAGCAAAAACGAAAAAAAAAAATGTCATCATGTCGAACAAGCTCGCAATTTTCTTGACATTCATCTTCTATCTCTCAGCCATGCACTTGGCTATCCTTCACCCTCCCCACACCTGGCAGCCTCACCATCTCCAGCCGAGGGAGGGGGCCTCGGAGTTGCTGCATATACATTTTGGAAGTCTTTTGTAGTACGCTACACCCTGTCGTGATGTTACGCTTTATAATAAGTTAATTTTAGCACGTTAATTAGTTGGTAATTTATGAGCGTGCGTATGTTGTAGGTTATATGGGATCACTGAGGTAATGATGACGCTGCTAGCGTTTAATGTGTACAGTGTACACACTTAGTGCTGTATACGTTGCCGTGCAAAGATTGTGTAATAAAATGAATTACATTGTTTTGTGTGTACCTCTTTTTTTTTTAAATAAATTTGAAATTATTTTTCCGTGTTGCTGAATTTACCTTTCTGTGAAGAAAAAAAAAATAGATTACACACGTTTCGTCAGTTTGACAAGGAGGAAAGTGCAAAATGCTGTCAAAGTTAATGATTACCTAATTTTAAGTTTCCCTTGGGTAGCGGAAATTGTGTCGAGAAGTTAAACTCACTGCCTTGAAAAGTTCTCGGTGGAGAGATGAGGGGTTTTAGAAAGGTGCTACAAATGCATAGTTCCTTAAAAGTTTCACAATTGACAATAAAAAATACATTATGAGGAAATTTGACATGCACTTTCCTATGTAGTGACGTATGTGGGAAAAATCAGTGCACAAGTGGCGCAATTATAGGCACAAACTACGCCATAGGAATATTAGTTGCTCGGAGAATGTCTTTCGGTGCCTTGTTATGTACAAAACGTACCCAAATCTAATTTTGTCCGCTTATTCTTTTTCTTCCACTTTGTCTTCTTATTCTTCTTTCTTCCTTAGGTTTAAGACCTTAACCGATTACTCGATTTACTATTGCGATTACTAACTAATGGATAATGGTGCTCGCATTTTTACTAAGATAGTCTCGTTCTCAAAGAACTGCACTTTACTGTTAGAGGGCGTTGCAGAAGAACTGAGCAGTGTTATAAGAATTGATCCCATAATTACATTTTTCTCTTCAGCAATTAGCTTCTACAGAAGTCATTCATAAAGGTTTCCAAGGCACTTTAAACAATTTTCCCAAAGATGGTGATAGTACGTAGTAAAGGGCCTTAGGATCTTAAAGCTTTAAAATAGGAATACGCCTTAAAAAAAAAAAAAAAGGAACAAGACTATCCGTACATAAAAATTCTATTACTAGGTTGCCTTCTCTGTACTTGAACTTGAACCACCTTATTAACGGCGGGTTAATCTTTAGTCCATGACACAACTGCCTTTGAACGATTTTTACGTTTTTGGTCAATTTTTTCTTAAAATAAATAAAAGACATGAGACCGCTCTCATTAAAGACCACGGGTAAGAGTAAGCGCAAATATCGGCGTGAACGAGATATCTATACATTATACAACTTGTTCACTGAAAACACCTTTGGCAGCCACGTTCTTCGTAAAGAACTTAAAGGGCTTAAGGCTTTATTAGTGTTTCAAGACCTGTGGCATTGCTGAACATTTTTGTGGGACCTTTATACAGAAAGGAAGAAAGTAGTTCCTTGTACCTTCTTGGGGTAGGATTTGGTGACATCTTTACAGATACCATTATTTCGAACGAAATTTACTGCTTCTAACAAACATTCGAGAGTACAGGGTGGGTCAAATATAATTTTCTTTTTAAAAATGCAATAAAATGAACAAAATTTATTTTTTTCCATGTAATATGGATCAAATGAATTATGGAATGAAATCGGGTAAAACCTCTTTTCAAAAAACGCACTGTTTGCGCTACACAGCACTCACTTTGGAAATAAGTTTTCAATATTTCCCAACGTTGTTCAAGCATAAAGCGACTTATTTTATGATACTGACGTTCTATCTAGATTTCAAGCGGGAAACAGCTGTCAGTGTTAAAATAACCTATGATTTAAAAAGAAACCACTAGATGGCCCACCGTTTACAACTCTTTTGAAGACATATGGCCAACACAACGCACTACTTTTTAATTTATTGCACCTCAACTGGGCCCTCTTTGAAAGGTCTAACCTGTTTGGAATTTTACTGTCTTTTGAAAGAATATTTTGCTGCTTTGACATCCCTTCTAAAAGTGATTCAGCACTAGTCGCGCAAAATACTCTTTTTTTCCATAAATAAATGAAAATATGAGATACTACAAACGGCAACGCAGCTATGTCAATCTGGTTCTCAATTGTTTGTTGGTGGTTTTTGCAAAGCCCAATTTAAAGCAACTTGGGGTATTAAATATTTAATTTTATTTTATTATCTGGTCTGCATTTTGCTTAGCGTGTGTCAATTATATATCAAGCCTCTGACATTAAATTCCCTGACAAAATCGCCCCCAAAATATATTTTAGTCGGATAATCGCTCTCGATTTGACTGATCGCTTATATATTCCCACACAAAAGCCGCATACTGGTCGTTCCATTTGCGATATTCTCCTACCGATTGACAAACAAATAAATTGGCTTTCAACAAACCACCAGCACTGTACTCGGGTTGCGTTTGTCAAAAGTGCTTAAGCCAACCCCAACCCATCGCTGCGGTGCGACGCGCGCTATTCCCTGTCACTAATCTACACTGTACCATACAATTGCATAACACAAAACATATTCTATAAATACCCATCATCATCCTTAAATCCTTTTCATCGACACTGACTAATTAAAACATCGCACTGGGGGTAAGTACACTCACACACTTAGACCCAGCGCTGGTGCCAATATATGAATTGCCATAGAGAATTAATTTGGATCTGAAACGAAAAAGCCAGACAGAGAGAAGAAGAGCGAGAGCGAGTGTCGAAATGCCATAGAAACAATTTCGCGCCGTAAATATTTCAAATCGTTCTCTCGAGCGGTCCTTCATAACTATGCAGCGACAGACCACGGGAAGCGAAGCAATTAATTACCGTTCAATTCATTTCGAAATTCCTCTTCGAGCATCAGCATACCATGGGATGCTGCTGATATCACATGCACATCCCGATGACAAAACTCGGAAAATAATTCATTTGACACGCGGTGGCATTTAGCAAAGTCCCCATTGCCAGGGAGGCAACCAGCACACAGCCACAGAGAACACCAAACACGATCAACCATATTTCATTCAATTATTCTGTGCATTTTCTATTTCCACTCTCCCTCTTTCTCTCTCTGTCTGTCTCTCCCTGGTATGCGCTGCAGCAAGGCAGAGATAATTTTCTGAAAATGATGACGATGACACGATGAGATTTTTTAATTATCATATTCCACACATCACATAGGGTGTGTGTGACAGGCAGTGCCCTCTATGCGTCGCCCATAAATAATAATAAACAAGAATATCTGGCCCGGCATCACATCACAGACGGCAGAGAGCAAGCGAGCATCGCAAGACGGAAGCGCCCAACAAGGGTTGCTGGTTGCTGCCACAGGGGTATTTTGAACTTTGTTGGCAAGCTATAATATTGTTATATAGAATACATCAGCATCATGTGGCGGAGGATTTTCATTAACAAACACTAGCCACAGTATGCTAAACAGATTGGCATCTTGTGTCAGTTTGACATCACTTTCAGTGGTCAACCTAAGCTTCGGGGAGTTTCTCCTGCAGCACACACTGTCTATCCATACTCAGGCAAATGACAGATAGGGAAAATTTATGAAAATTAATCAACATATATCATGCTCTATAACGAGATCACGTTTTCTGCTCCACGCTCGGATGACAGAATATTGTGCGAGTTTCACGCTGCGTTTGGGCACCAGCTATACTGTCTGAGGGATTGTTCGGTCCCTCTGTATGCCCACTCGTGTTCACTGGCAGTCTATATGCATTGCATTGGATTAATTGATGGTGCCTCTGCCGGGTGGTTGCATGTCGAGGTTTCGAATAATGAAATGATATGCACTCGCATATGTTGCTCTATGGAAAATGTGATCCTTCTACGGCTGTCTTCTATCTGTAAAATAATAACCTTGAGGTTTGCGGTATAGTGATTATGATTTTGTATAGGTAGGGGATGCTGACGCGGTGTTCTGCCTCAAGTGCAGTTTCATGGTTACATTGCATATAAAACCGGAGAACTCATTTATTTTTGGGTTGTGGCACAGCGAGTGTTGAAAGTGGACTTGGGCTATAGAGGTGACGTGCGGTGCACTTAAGGCGTGAGTGCGCATTATGTATTTTCAATGGGAAAAACAAAATAACTCTAGGAAGCATAAAGGGGGTATGTCGCACAAGGTACCCAGAAGACTGATTGCCACCAATTTCAACCAGCGAAGGTATATATAAAAAAGAAGTCCTAATTATGGTCACTTGCTCTTCAGAATTAGTTGCTCAAATATTTCCCATAGAGTCGCTGATGCCAGCTATAACAAAGGATAGTCCGTCGATGAACATTTTAGGACCTTCATTAGATTTACATTTGCATTCGGCTAAATGCCAAATTTGGATACCTTTAGTTTACAAAAAGCTTGAATAATATTTTTTGAACGAGTCTTGGGCGGAGTTTTTGTGCAAATGACCGATTTACGCTGTGAATTTCGATTGTAGTTTCATTTCCCTTAAATCCAATCTTCCTGTAATTTGACCCGTTAAAACTTCAATGTTATATTTTGGTCACTTTCCCTGCAAATTTTTTTAAATGTTGCTGTCCGTTTCTTTAACTATCAAGATCAACAGAATTTGCGGTTGATAGGAGAGGAAATCAAACTCATAGGTAGACGAAATTTTGGGACATTTTTGTTTAAACTTTCTCCTGGTTGAGCCCCTATTTATGTTCTTTTGATGGCGGGGATTGCTTAGTCTCAAACACTTTTATCTGCATACCTATATGGCAAATTTACACCTCTTCGCAGCGAAAAGCACTGAGGTTTATAATTGACAATAAAATCAGTTTCATGTTTCAAAAAAATTCTATAAATACCTCGGTTTAGCCCCCAACTGGAGGTGCATTTGGAGGTTTTTGGAAAAATTCCCAATGAAAATATTTACAAAAATATCTCGGTTAAGCCCCCAATCGTAGGTGTATCTGGTGGTGTTTGCAAATGAAATGAAAATAACTTATGCCTTTTTAAGATTAAAATATCCGAGGCCCAAAATCCTCAGAGGCTCGCATTAAAATAATTCAAATTTTTTCTTTCATCATTTTCTTAATTCCAATTCATGAATTTTCGTCGCGCTCATTTTTTTGTCTCTTTCTTTTAATCCTCCGAATTTTTAATTTATCTTGTCTTCATCTATATGGTACTTCTTTTTTTGTGGGTTTATAACAATTTATAAAAGTTATAAAAATTTTGCACTTAAATTTCGGCTAAAGTTGATCCCCTTTCATACAAGACGTTGGTCTCTTTAAAATTGTTCTGCATCGTATTGTACGTTTTTAAAAGTTGAGCTGCTATGCAAACGTGAAGTTATAGCTCATCAGGTGAATAACATTTTAATCTCCACTGTGTCCGGTTGAAAGTTGTCGATACTAGTGTAAGGAGCTGTCCTGCTGGCATTTTCCCAGTGATACAGTTTTGTTACCAAGGTTTCCACGCGACTTCAACATCACTTATGCTTAACTGACCCTCTTATGGACTTATGGTTAAATGATTAATAACCGGTATTATAGCTTGCGCCTGAAAGTATGCCCTTTAGGCTACTTTATCATTGGATAAGCTTGGACACAAGATACTTATAAAATGATAGAAAGACCTTATAAATAAATATTGCTGCATGGCACCTCTATAGCCACCAGAACTTTTTTCAAGGAGTCAGCTCTATTTTCTTGCAAAATTCTCCTGGATTCTGTTTTAAATTTGGCTTATTCATGCTACAGATCTATTTTTGTACCGACTCTGCTACTGACTAGCCTTCCACAGACTCTTCCGTGGCCACGGGTTGTCAAAAGAACGAGTAAATAACCACCAACCAACAAACAATTCAATGAAATTAAACCGAATAATATGTAAACCCTAAAAGTGTGCAAGACGTCCGCCCTTCATAACTATAAAGCCAGAAACGTGCATTCATCAATTTTGAAAGAAAAGGTATTCGACCAAACTCAATTGAAATGGAGTGGAATACGATTTTAAGCCAAAATAACGTGATTCATACCCCCGGTCGGAGCTGTGACAACGAACGTCTCATTTTGCAAAACGAGCCGCCCACCAACTTGCACAGCAACTGACAATCATATTCACTTCCGCCTCTGACATTGGCATCAGGCATGATGAGGGACAACTAGCCGAACTAGATGTCATCCCTATTTGTCAATCGCAAGGATTTCCTCTTCTATCTGTCAGTTAACATTTATTGTCTATTGAGCCAAACCGCACTTGTCACGTGACCCTCTTTATACCAACCCCCGTGCGATTAACATTTCCTGTTATTATTCTCATTTTTCCGTCAATGTGTATATAAACAAGAAGATGACTTCGATTTGCCGATAGAACACGTTGTAATCGTGCACTGCTCCCCTTGTTATCATAATTCAACCATACATCGAGCGTCAAACCGTAGTACGAGTATTCTGAAACAACAACAAGGATATGATGATGATGATGATGAGAAGAATACATGTACATACTACGGGTACGTACACTCTTTTACACGGAGTACACATTGACTGATATGGCCCTTCATATCGAGTGGAAAATGTGTTTGCTGTTGATCCTTTTAAGAATAGCTTCTTCGACCCTATTCCACTTTCTGCACTAACCGTGACAAAAAGGAACATTATAACAGTCAGCCCAGTGTCACGCTCCTGCTTGAAAAATTAGCTTATAATAGAGGGGTGGAGCCGGGAACAAATTAAAAGACCGGGCAGGAGGGTCCGCATATTTTTTATTTTATTTTTGTTTTTATCTGACAGCATCCGTGGGTGGTTTGTTATTTTTATTTCGGTCTTTTGTTTGCCGTTATAATGATTACGATGACACTTTGAAGGATGTGCCATTGTGCCACCCCTAATCTAACCTTTTAAAAGACGGATCTATTACCTGTATCTCTGTCGCATGATTTATTTTTAAGGATTTAGGTATTTTCTTTCTTTTTTCGTTTTGAAAATTAATTTTGATTTTCCTCCTCTGTTGCAGGTTCGAACGCTTTTTGTGAGCGGTCTGCCAATGGATGCTAAACCCAGGGAGTTGTATCTTTTATTCAGAGCTTACGAGGTGAGTTTGGGTGTTTGTAGTGTTTACGGGTAGTAAATTGTTTGTCTTCTCTTTCTCCAGGGCTATGAAGGATCTCTGTTGAAGGTCACCAGTAAAAATGGAAAAACTGCATCGGTAAGTGGATGGCAATCAAAATTTTTAACTTGATTTATTTTTTTTTAATTTTGTAACTTACCGTCCATCCCAAACAGCCAGTTGGTTTTGTAACATTCCACACAAGAGCCGGAGCCGAGGCAGCTAAACAGGACCTACAGGTAAATATTTAATTCCATTTTGTATCTCCTAGATTTATTTGCAAAATCTAAATCGATGTAATTATGAAAAAAAAAATGTTTTTGGAAATATTTAAAGCAACTCCTTTTATAATTTTTTTTAGTACAAATGAAAATCGCATAGAATTTGATGCAACCAGAAATATAAATATATAAACCCTACCTTTCTAATTTTTCAATTAGTAACAGGAATGTTAAATATTATATAAATATGAATATAAATCACAAAGAGGCACACGATATTACACAATTAAATTATACTTAGATTTTTTATTTCTACTTTATTTTTTTGTTTTAAATTTTTTTTTTTTTGGAAATGTGCAAGTGCAATTTTTAAACTTACTGTATGTATAACTAAAATGAAAATAAAACAAAAACATGGTTTAATCTTCTGAATAAGAAAATAATTGGTATTAGTCGTTGAAGTTATTGAATTTATTTTTTAATTTTTTATTTCTTGAGTTTTGTTGGGATAGTTTTATTTAAGCTGCTTAGAAATTAATTGGTGGTGCTACGAAATACCGTTCATAATTAGTTGAGTTAAATGCTCTATAGGTAAATACCGAAAGTTGAAAGTTACCGCTTTTAGCCTGCAATCCAAAGACACTATCCATTCTTCAGTGAGAGGCTACAGAGCTCCCAGACTCATAAATAAATTTTCTTGAATACAAATTTTTGATACCTTCCTAAATGAGTCAGTTCATATTTTTGTAGATTTGCATAAATGAATGGTTTTACTTTGTTTGGAAAAGATCTCAAGCCAACTTTATCTGACGAACGGCTTTGATTATTCTTTAAACATTCGGGGTAGTCTTATATATTTATTATCTATCCGCGTTACTATTAATCATTTTTAGTGTCCATGTCCAGGCAACATTTTTCGAGCTCACAATGGCATAAAAAATAGCATATTGTGACCTACAAAATATTTAGTGTGTAGGTTAAAAATGATTATTAGTAAGTCGCTATATGTAAATACCTTTATGATTGAAAATTTTCTACGTCTATAGCTCAAATTTGTTCAGTTGTTCCATTGCTATTTCAACAATAATAATAACATCATTAAGTTCAGTTTTATTACAGAATTTTTTGTGTCTTTAGAAAATCCTGTGTAAGAATAAGAGCACATATTGGCCAATCAAAAAGTTATGAAGCTCTCAAGCCTAGTACTTGTCAAGAGGTCGATTAGTTTGAAGTGGGTTTGTTAACTCACAAAATTTGACAAAAATTAAATTTAGCTCCAGGTTCTTAATTTTTATAAAAAAGGGCCTAAAAAATATATTTTATTTTCATCCTTAGGCCCGTGTTTGCACTCTCCTGAAGCTTGACCGGTTTGGGTAAATTTCGCTTTTAACTACCTACCATAGGTTTACACCTCGATATGATCTCAGATTTGTAGCTTAGCACTTAAATTAGCAGCAGCAACAATTTAAGCAGAAATTTGCAAGTGAGGTCCGAACCAGTCAAGAACATATTTTTAATTATTTAAAACCATTGCATGTGGAAACGCACTTCCTTTAAAAATCCTTGGGTACTAAGTATATAAGACTTACTTAAAAATATTCCTAACATGCAGATTCATTCATTCGTATTTCTCCTATCGAATCGAATACCTTTATGGGGACTCTGACTGAACGATGTACATGACGCACTGTCGATATTGCATTCCAAGTCGAGTAGATTTTAGTCTGCTAATTACACGTAGTAAGCTTAAGGTCTGAGATAATACGATCTCCAAAAAAAAAACAGAAATTACGGTCAAATGGTTTTTTTCGCTGTGCCACCTCTTTCGCGAGAGTATTGGAGAAGATTCTCAATCAAACCATTCCGACCCCATTCATCCCTAAAAAAAAAAACAATCCCACAATAGATTGTTAGAAGCTAGGCTTAAGTAGGTGCCTATATGAACTCGTAGCGCCGAGAGACATGTAAAAGAAAAAAAGTCAGAATTATGAGCGATTCCTTAAAAGAAATAACTTGACACTAGCTAATGGAGGAATACAATTATTGTTTCGACTCTAACCTCTTTGTCCCTCCTCCATTTCTGTAGCTTGTGTTTAAACCAGCTCTTGTAGGCAACTGCACAAATGCAGCACATAAAAACAACAAAATAAATCAGGCTAACCTTAGGCGCAAGGTTAAGTAGTTGCACACGCAGTGAAGACTGCATGGCATTTCCTACTCTTCTTGCGCACGTACAAAAAAAATATTAATAATAGTGGTTGCTTCAGGCGGAGGATAAATCATTATTTAACAAAATTGGGTCACACAAAGGTCGAAAGTTTAAACAGCAAAATATCAGAGGAAGAATAATATAATTTTTCTCGGGACCATTTTACTTTCTTAATTTAGTTGTTTTTTCTTTTAATTTTTATTTTATTTAATCTCATTGTTTTAATTAAAATAGTGTAAATTTTACAGAAAAATATTAAATACATACATACCAATAAAGTGAAATTGATATTTTCCAAGAATTGCATGAGCACAACCCCCTATATATAAATATACTCGTATATCTCAAATATAAATACTATATGCATTTTTTTGTGGATACAATTATAAAATTCAAAATAAAAACAAATATTACATATCAATTGCGTTTGCACATTCACAAAATTCCCACTCTATTATCAACCCTATCTCTCTATAAAATTAAAAAAAAAAAGAAACGTTTTCCAAAATTCCGGTTTATTTATTTTACTTTCCTTAGTAGACAAAAGAAAAATAATTTTTAAAATACCAACAAACAAAGTCCTTCGTTATGTCACAAAAACAACACAAAAATAAAAGAACCGCCAACAACAAATTAAATTTTCACAAAACCAAATTGAAAATGTTCTCAAACAAAAACAAGCACAGAACCCAAAGCTGAATCTTGTGGCTTCCCACTTTATTCACAAAAAAAAAAGAAAAAACAGTACAAACCCAGATAAAGCTTTCATTTCTTTGTTGTTTGATAAATGGAAAATAAATACAAATTCTTCTTTTTTTTTTGTACATTTTAATTTGCCCACCTTGATTTTTATGAAAAGTTTTGAAGTTTTCGAATTTTTATTGAAACCATTCATGGAGAACTCGCCTACCCCTCTCAAGTTCTCCCTGAATGCGGCGGTATTTTTGGCGAATTTTCTGTTCTCATCTCTGGTTTATTATTCAGATCTAAAATGGAATATTTTCCTCCAACGACTCTTAAGAAATGCAGTAGTTTTGGTTTTCCCCCACCTACATCGTTTTTAGCAAATGAATACCAAAAAAAAAAAATAAGAATAAAAAAACTTGTTCTCCTCCCCTCGGTTGCATGTCAAAGAGCTGTTTTCCAACTGAAAACGTGAAATGCGAATGATATAACGAAAAATTTAGGTCGAACCGAACCCTAAAAATAAAATGAAAAGAAAAAAACCAACCCACCCAAGTCAGGTGAATCACGAAAATGCGAAAATCCACTCGGGGTACATAAAATCAAAGGATAAATGCTGTTTTGTGGGCGGCCGCCAGCAGGAAAGTACGTATACGCCTGAGTGAATTCTGCAGCCGCCAACTGAAATTATTACTTCAACAACGTTGCAGCAATGAAAGCACGTAAGACAGAACCGAAGAATAGTAATCGCATAGTTATCTATGCTATTTGCGGCACGCAACTATTTTTGTCTGCTTCATCATCCAAAAAAATATATTTCTATGTATTTGTATATAACAAAAGATAATAACCGATGTAAATATACTTTGTAAGTACACGACAGCACGAACAGTCGGGTAAAGTACGTGGCCATACTGGCAAGAGGTATGGCACAGGGTTCTTCCCTGCCTTAAGGGTACTTTCGCATGGCAATCCTATTGAAATTGTGGGTTTTATTATATTTCACAGGAGTTATATGATACCTTCATATTTATGCGGGAGAGTCGCACTATAAATAGTTTAGTCCGCATAATGTTGGGATTACCGCGTGGTAGTTTTTTGGCAAATTGCAAGTAATTTGGAAGCGTGCCCTGCGGATGTTTTCGTGCTAGCTATTACCTTGAGTAAGGCATGTTGTTATTTTTAATGGTAGTAATATAAAAATAAAAACAGCTAATATTTCGCTGTCAGGTTGTTAAATTGTTTGCCTTTCGGCGATATTACTGCTTGGTGCGCAAGGGGAAATGCTTTCAAAATGGCTATGGTGTCGTTTAAATAACTGGGATTTCCCATCGCCTGTCAATTGTTTGTCGGTCACATGCGAGTGTAAAAACAACTGTAACAATTTTAGGCACTGAGACGAAATGATTTGTTTGATGGTCGTGTCTGATTTGATGGAAGTAGACTGTGACTACCAGGTATCAGGCGCGACTGCGAGACCTTGCAAACTTTGAAAGATGGTAGAATGAAACGAAAGAAGTATGGCGCTTCGAAAATAGAAAAGCTTTAATTTCCATTAATTTTACGTGCATTTGACATCCGTGACTATATTCTTATCAGTCATACTTTTGACATTTAATATAGAATTGCCCCCCTCTGACTGCAAGTATTTAAAAACGGTTTGTGGTCATCAAAAACCCGCCAACGATTCGAGCCGCAACCACCTAATTCAAACATCATCATAGGACATAGGCCCACAAGAGTCAGGGCTTGCAAAGTCTCTAAGTGGGTTTGTGTACTTAAGAGAGGTGCCATAAGGACGATTTTGAAGTGCACCATCGCTCTTACAAATTTGTAGATCCGCATGCTCCTATGTTGAAACAGATGAAATTTGTTACCTTTTGAACGACGATCAAATATCTGTTTTCCAAATTGTAAACAGTTCTATGGATATCACCAATCCCTTGAGCATCACGATTACATTTCTTAACAGAATTTATAATCACAGCGGCAGCCGTTTTCATAGGTCATAGCTTCACAAACAAATTTGTGTTTTGCGGATGTCATTTTCGAACAAACTCAAAGCCATAACATTGTCGTCAACAGTCTTCTTTACAGTTCAAGCAGTCTTTTCATTTGCTGTCAAAGAAGATATTTTATATGTCACAATTTTGTTTACATAATTCCTAAACTACAAAAAAGGCTTGCAGATGGATGAGATTAATTTAATTTAAAATTATTAATTTCAATTAATTTTGAACTTTGATAAATTTTAAATTAAAAAAAAAATAGCTAATACACCAACCTATTTGCTAAAATTAACAGTCATGTAAAAAACGAATAAATAAAGGAGTCTACCTTTAGGCGGGAAATAAAAAAATGTAAAGCGTTTTATGTCGTCGAATTTGCTGCTAAAATTTATAACTCTTTTGTGCAGGTGATCCTTCCGGAAAGTAGAACAATTCTTCACATTTAGGAAGTACACGAATTTGCTATGTCAAAATCGAAGGCGATATTGCACATGTTGAGTCATGACAGACCATTATAAGCCTTTTAATTGAAAATCATAATTTGTTGTGAGATACAGATGAAAACCCAAAAGGTCATTGAATAAATAAATTTCTAAAATTCTGGCACTATAGAATTTACTTCATGACGCACCGGTCCCAGGCAAGCAACTTATTATCCCACCATCGCAATAAAATAAATGAATTGCACTACCTTCACAATATTGAGGGTTTTTCCAACCATTGCAAGGACAATAGAACAAGGCAAGACCTGTCTAATCTTAGAAAATTGTGGTTCATAAATTTTGAGGTAGAAATGAAAACTGTTATAATTTCTTCATTCCATTGGATTTTAAGTGCTTTTTTAGGTGATCCGCCCACTTTTCGAGGGCGTTTCCTTAAAAAGTTACTAATTTTTTTCATAAAGTACAGCTTCTTGTGATCCATCTTTCTACTATGATATAAGGTACGCAAAGTTGGTCACAGCAACGCCCACACTTTTAAAAATCCGCATCAAATGATTTTCTTAATGAGGAGTATTTTTTACTCACTTTTAGCCCTCTTTCCGAAATCCCCCCATTCGAAAACCAAACTACTGCCTTTCTAAAATATAAAGAAAAATAAAACACAGAACTATATTGAGTTCTTCAAACCTCCCAAAACATTTTTCAAAACATTTAAGAAATAAATTTAAGTAAAACATAAAGAAAAATTGCAATTAAAATAAAACAAAAAAATCCAAACTATCCGCTGTACCGCTCATTTGCAGCAGGGTGTACGCTTCGATCCCGATATGCCCCAAACAATTCGCTTGGAATTCGCCAAGAGTAACACGAAAGTGAGCAAACCCAAACCACAGCCCAATACAGCGACAACAGCCTCACATCCTGCATTGATGCACCCACTCACTGGACGTAAGTAAAGTTAAAAAAAAAAAAAATCAAAAAAAAAAAAAAAATAGAACAAAAACAAAGAAATATAAAACCAAACAAATATGTTTGCATTTATTTTGTTTTATATTTTTTTTTTCTTGTTAGTGTAAGTAGTGAAAGATGAAATTTTAACAAAATTCCTTGACGAAAAGTAGTTTTAACAGCGCACATTGATCCTCCCCCAGTCCTAGATGAAAGAAAACAAATATTATAAAATTTTCTAAGTTATCCCTGTTTACCAGCAATATAACGCTTTTCTCGAGCACCAACCAAAACACCCACATCCACTTATTCCCCCTTGGTCACGTGAACTTCAACAACAACCGCAATATGTCGCACTATATCACATACACCAAAATCACAAAAATGAAAACCAAATCTATATATATAGTCACTAAATTTATCACCTACAAAAAATAAATGGAAACTAATTTAAGTGAGTGTGAATATATTGTTTTGTTAAAAAAAAAATCCGCAACAAAGTGTGTCCTTTTTGTTTACATAATTTTTTTTTTTTTGTAAACATATTCAACTATATAATAGAAAGTTGGAGAATAATACAAGCTCGAGTAAGGATGTTAGGTGATGTGGTATAGGCGCATGTTGCAGTGTAATTAAATAAATAAAAAAATCCTTTATTCCTTCTAAATATCCTTTTTTGTTAAAATTATGTAAAGTAAACAAAAAACTACAGATTGCAGCGCTTTTTTGTCAATAACTTTTTAAAATGATTCTTAAGAAAAGAAAAATAATTAAATTGAACACGTACATGTTCATAAATTAAAGCTTAAACATATTTGTGAGAGAAGAAAAATTGTTTTTCACCATTTAGACTTGGGTGGACCATTCTTTCCTGGTGGACCGGAATTATGGCATCATCCGTTAGCGTATTCAGCTGCAGCAGCTGAATTGCCTGGAGCTGCAGCTTTGCAGCACGCGACATTAGTCCATCCGGCTCTGCATCCTCAAGTGCCGGTGAGATCCTATCTCTGACTAAATACTGATAAAGTATTAGAGCAACCTATGCATCAAGTAAGTATCTATTATGAATGGCAAATCGTATTGCATGTTTTGAATATTTTGTTCGCTGTTTTCCAACTGGTTTTAATTGGTTTAATATTGATCTTACTGTTAGTCAAGGAAATTGTGTGAGCACTTGATGGTAAGTCGACAAAAGTGCGCTGAATTTAATTAGGGTGTTTGGATTTTTATATTTCAAAACACTAGATAACGTTTTTACCGCGCTGAATTGAACTACCCCTTCATAGAACCATTTTTAGGATCTACCTAATATATTATAAATCGTCATCATTACATAAATAAGCTGCGTTTTTTTGTCGTACCGAAAAGCTAATGCAGCACACCTCATAGTCACGCCTTAACAAAGTGAACCTATTATTTCAATATACCAGAAAGTAAGATGACTCAGTTCGATTTAGAGCCTAGCTCATGGCTTAGAATTTAGAGTCTTGTGGCGTTTTAATATCTACGCATTTTTTTAGCATATACACATTTATATCGGCGCTGAATGAAGGAAAATCTAATTCAGCACGCTTCTTAAAGATGCCTTTTTAAGTACTGAACTGCCTACAATTAATAAATTTACGATAAACCAAAATTTGTCATTCGAATAAGACCACGCTAAAGTCTGAAGCACTAACTCCTTCCATACAAAACTCAGGTTAGACAAGGGCTTGGGGTTTGAGACCGAGTTTCAAATATGGGAGCAGAAGTCAAGCCATGGTCTATCACTTTTAATAAGATTTATCTTAGAAAATACCACGAATTGACTTTATGTGGTTTGTGACCCAGCTAACTGTGTTTTCAACTGCAGCTGGTAAGTTGTATATGATGGGAACTGTTGTTTTCCTGTATATATGCAAATTTATTCAGACTTAAAAGGCAGCCACATAACAAAACCTTTCTTTTAAAGTATTTCAGCAAAAAGCAGAGGGTTTCACTCAATACTTTTAATGGCATCGAAAAATCCTTTTTTAAGTGACGGCCTTCACTTTTTATTCAGATGAAGATATATTTCCTTGAAGGCTAATTTCAATTGAAAACACACTGTCGACATTCAGAAACCTACTAACGCCATCTAGTGCTCACAAAATATTCTCAAAATAATATAAATAAATTCCATAAAATCTTTATTCAAAATTTGCATGCATCTTACCATTCTAGTTCTAGTTGTACCATTTCAGCAATCCCCCTTATTCAGCATAACTTTATGAATAATTAGATGAATTTCTTTTAAGACCCAAATGGCTATGCCGCCCCATCACACCACAGCAATACATCCAGCCTCAATGCATATGTCAGCCGGTCTACCGCCGGGCGCCACTGCTGCTGGACATCATTTTTTATCAAGTCCCGCTTTAGCCAGCCCAGTTGGTTCGGCCGGTAACACTCATCCATCAAATCCTCCATTGGCCGCTAATGCACCATGTTCGACGTTGTTTGTAGCAAATCTTGGACAATTCGTATCCGAACACGAACTCAAGGAGGTGTTTTCAAGGTAAGCTGAACACAAGAACATTCTTAACTTTTGTAAATAAATCGATTTCTTTTTTTTTTTTGTTCTTATTGTGAGGATATTTTAATTTAATTTTTAATTTGAAAGAATAAAAACAAATATCTGGAACTTTATGCAAACAAAACACAATAACAAAAAGCATATTTAAAGGAACCAATATACTTAATTTAAACAACAAAAAAATATCACCATTTTTTCTCATTGTACTCCTCACCTTAATGTATAACTTATAACCCGATAGTGTAAAGCCTACAAGAACAGCGGCAGTTTGAAAAATTTATAGAAAAACACATTTGACATTGTAGAAGTTTAATGCATTCGTGAAACGAAAATGAAAACGCACCTTGTTAACTAGCACCTGATTATATTCACATAACACACACGCGTTTCAGTAATATTCTGTTTAGTACCTTTATTTATTATTTATTTTGTAGTCAACTTTGTTTTGTGGGAGGAAATGTGACTGTTTTCCAGCTGTTGGAAGGCAGTAAAGATATTATAATAACTTTGCTGAATAGAGTTCAGAGAATTTCAGCGTGGAATTTTGAAAAATTAAATGAAAAATTATTATTAATTAAAACGTTTAAAGAATACTAGTAATTTAGATGTGACAGCTGAATCTGCTGAATTGTCATCATATCTATATTTTACTGTTGCTCACAAACTGAAGAAAATCCCCACCTAAATGATTTCTTTAGGCCAAATGCTGCCTAAATGATTAATTTACTGATAAATCGTAGTCAGCATAACTTTTAAAAAGCACAAAAATGTTTTTCATGACTCGGAACAATTTCCATTAACTTGCAAAGTTGCTGAATTCATTTGAATACATCAAAGTGTTCATTTAAGAAATCGCAAATAAATTCTTACCGTATAATTCCAATGTTTTATAAACCATTGAGCTGAATAATTTGAGATCCGAAGGAATTTGCAGTCCTAATGCTGTTCTGCTTGGTTTAAAATTTTGCCATTGCGCTGATTCAAGCGTAACAATATTATTTCGGCGCACAAGTATTTGAGGCATTTACCTGTCTAATCATTTTCTATGTGCACTGCTAAAATTCTATTCTATTGCACAAATATGATATGATTAACGTTGATATAATTCCACGGCTAAATCGTTATTATTGCGCTGGATTATATTTAAAAATTGTCAGCACACATCGTGTCAATAGCAAATGCGTTTTATAGAAATGGTAATAAAAGCAAAGCGCTGAATAATGTCAGCAAAAAAAAATTTTTGTAAGCTACATGATATAAATGTGAGCAACATGATACAAGAGCCAAACTCGCCTTAGAGGACAATTTAAGTTCAAAGCTAGGACATATTCTCAAGCATTTTGAGGATCTGTTGGAGATCCTTTCGTCTTCCCAGGAAAAATATTAGAAAAGCGTCCATTTCCATATCCTCTTTTCAGCTTTCTATAAAGCGCACACTCTTCGTGCCAATTATATCCGTACAGCCTTTCCAAAACAATCCACGCTGAATAACGCTGAACACAATTCAGCGTGGCTATTTTAACAGCCATTTCATACCGAAACTATATTTGTTGACATTACTAATCAAACTGAGTGTAAAATATTTACGTCTTATATTTACTATATATTCTACATTTGATTTAATAATATTATATGAAAAAAAAACTTGCACAGTATGCCTGGCTTTTGTCGCCTCCGAATGCACACAAAAGGTTCGCACAATCTCACTTCTACTTCTACAAGCACAACTTCTTCTACTTCTACTGCTACTACAACTGCAAATCTTGGCACAGGTGGTAATGGCAACTTTCCGAACATCTCCAACAACAACAACAGCAACAGCAGCAGCAACAATCAAATCAACGGCCACATCAATATCAGCAACAATCAACAGTTTATCAACAGCAGCAACATCATGAATGCCAATATCAACAATCCTGTTGCTTTTATTGAGTTTAAAGATGCCGCTAGTGCTGGTGCTGCTATGAATCAACTTCAAGGTAAATATCTTCTATCATCGGATCGCGGCTCTATTCGCATTGAGTTCGCTAAAAGCAAGATGATCAACGATATAACAACAACAGCAGCAGCAGCAGCATCAGTCGCCAATAATGTCCTGTCCAATATGAACAACGTAGCAGCCAATCAGCAATCAATGGCGGTCTTCAATGCAAATCAATGTCATCGTCAATTGATAAACGGTCAGAATTATGAAATACTAATGATGGGCGGAGGGGTACCGGTCAGCTGCAGCACTTTGCCAACAATGTTAACCACTACCACAACCACAAATTTAAACAATAATAATAATCTTACCAATAATCGTAACGCACTACAACCAGTTGTTGTAAAATCACTACAGCACCATCAAAATCATCAGCACCAAAATCATCTTTTTAGAGACGTATGTATTTCTTTTTAATTTAGAAATATTTTTTGTTGTTTCGGTTTTCGGTTAATTTCTTGTAAAAGCTCTTTCTTTTGATTTTTCCGTTTGGTTTTTATTTATTATTTTTGTGTGAGTAGGAAAATTTTAATTGCACAAATTGTTGGTTATTTGCAAACGAAATTAGTATCTATCCACATGAGTCACCCTTGTAAAATTGATGTTTAGGTGTATTTTGTTGTAGCTTACAATGCATTTAGAACTTTAATTATTATTATTATTGCATAACGTATGAGGTTGTTTTATTAACGATGAAGGATAACATGCGGAAAAGGAAGTCTGAACACTTATCTGGATTTTTTTCCACTAATTTTACAATAAAAACTGCGCTGAATTGTGCTGAAACTAATTCAGCGCTTCCTTAAATAAGGCGAAACGACGCATAAGTGGTCCATTTAGAGTACAGAGTAAATGCTTACATACTTCATCGTTCTTACGCAGTTCTGAACTGATTTCTCCCAGTGTTACATCCGACAACTTCTTAAGTTGGAGTTAAATTAAAAGCAAAAAATATACGGGCATTAGCGAAGCGATTTTTATTAGTGTCTTCATACATTTTTAATAGCTTTATCGCCAGTAGAAGTGACTTGAGTGCAATAGTTCAAGTCGACACCTTATCTCTGGTAATGTTTTTATGATATTGCTGGTCAACTGTTTTAAGCGGTAGTTACTTAAAACATTAAAAAAAAAACAATGAATCCAGGACACATAGCAAGATATACCCTTTTATACAGCTTTATCCAAAAATATGACTGTGAACTGTTTTATTGGGCTTTCCTTTACATTGCTGATATAGGGGTTCAATAAAACACGCCTGCCAGTAGTTTCAGCTTTCAGAATTCAAAATCCCATTCCATATCTTACCCAATAAAATTTAAGACTTACTGTGGACGTAAAATTTAATGTTGCAGGCATTTCAAGTGGTGGTACGCAGTTTTTGCAAATCCAATAAATTTTCTGGAGACTGTGAAAAAATGCTGGCTAAATAATTTGAATGTTGTTCAACTTAAACTCGTTTTGCAGATTCCAACCACTAGCGATGTAAAACCAACCCTCCAATTGCAAAAAAACCATTCTAAGCATTATAACATTTTCGCTAAATGACCAGCAACAAGTTGACCCATCGTCATAAATCCGCACCAGCTCCGACTAAATCCTGTCCGCAATATAATGTATTCCAGCCCAAACACGTGTCTCCCCTTAATCGCACCTCATTCTAATTCATTAAAAAAAAAATGGAAACAACTCTCCCGTCCTGTTTCTGTAAAGCTCCCAATTCAACAAAAAGCCCACCGGGGTGCTATAAAAATTTCATTAAGCACTTTCAATAATTTCCCTATGCGTATCCTTTTCCTCCAAATCGACGAAACCCAATAGACTACTGTGTCCGTTGTCGATAAAAAAAACGCCAAATCGTCCTTTTTCTCCTCCACCCTATATAGTGAAGAAGATTCACCTTTCGGCTATTATCATTATTATGCAATTGAAAAGGGTCAACCTTGTGCGAGTAATTCACTGTTTTTTATTGGAAACGGATTGCTCTTAAAAAAGAAAATAACATCAACCCAACAGGACATGCCATAAATTCGTTTAAAGCATAAAGAAAAACCCCCAAAAAGGGTTTCGACATTTATTTTTCTATTAACCTACAAGACAAGAAAGGAAGAGCCGTCTAATTCAAATGCACATCACACAATTTTCACACTCATGTGTGCTGAGCACACTCTCGAACTACAAAATGTTGTTATTTTCAATTTTGGCGAACGGGAAAAAACTTTTCCGTTTGTTTGCTTTTGTATTGGGAAATGCATTATTAAAATTGTTCCTCTGCAGGACGAAAGTGCCAACAAAAAAATAAATAGAAACATTCAATTTTCACTTCGACCCGGCTGGATATAAATAAACAAAACGGTAGCCATTCCGGATTGAATTATTTACCCGCATGTTATCCTGTATTATTTATGCCAACACTTGCACATGACTTTTTCTTGTTCTCTTAAATACATATACATACATAAAAGAAGTTCTCGCTGATAAATTTGGAAACGAAATGAGAAAGTACAGACATGATACACGATTCAGCAAAATGCTTTTAGCTTGTTGTCCGATTTTTTTATTATTATTATTATTTTGTAAAGTGCAACAACAATAAGGAAACATTTTTGTATTGGCCAGGAGACAAATTCGTAACTGATTCAGCTTGGAGTCGTTTTTGTATTTATATCTGTTTTTTTATTTTTTAATGTATAAACGTTCGGAGTAAACCTAAAAATCCTCCCAAAATTCCTTTTTAAGTCTGATGCAAATTTGAAGAAGAATATCCTCTATTTTTGGAAAATTGTTTTATTCGCTTTTGTTAATCGAGGTGTTTTGTTTCTTTTTGTCAACAGAGGAGCGGGTATGGAATCAAGGCATGATCTGCTCAGTAAGAAGGCAGAACGAGAACTACATCATCAATTTTTAATGGCAACACCAACTTGACCCGTTTCGACGTCGTCCAATACATCAACGGCGGCAATGGCAAACATCCCGGCAGCATTATTTTCAGGAGCGGCAGGACCAGGAGGAGGATTGTACTCATATGTACTACCAACAGCATCACATGTAGCGGCATAGTATATTTATTTACAAACATAACCAACTTCATTTCTATGATTTATATTTTTTCTGTTTCTATTCCCTCCCTCTCTCTCTTAACTTTATGCGCGCAAAGTTATACAAATATTAATATCTAATAGACCAGAGAAAAAATACATTAAGCAGCGGCTAGCAAACATTTCATGCATAGAAAAGGATAAACGCTAGACAAAATAGCAAAGAAAAACAAAAAAACAAAATATGAAACCTATTCAGCTTGAGTTTCAGGTATAATTTAAAAAGAATTATATATAAAGTAAAATAAAATAAAATACTTCAAAAAAGGTAATTTAAAACAACAAAATATATAAATAATAAAATGCATAGTTCTTATGACTGTGAATATTATTGTGAATACATATATAATAAATTAAAAATGCGTTAGGGTATTAGAAAAAATATGATACTAAAACAAAACAAAACAAAAAATTAATAATAATCTAACAAAATAGGAAAGAAAACTTGAAAATCCTAAGAAACACTATCTTACAGGAACTTTTTCTAGAATTTATAATTATTTACAATGGAGTTATCGCAATTCAGCACTTGGTTTACCACCTTAAAGAAAATTTCGACCAAAATTACACTTCTATTATGAGTTCTCACCTTATTCAGCCGTGCTGAATTCGTCAATTTGGAAGTATGAAACACTTATCAATATGCATTTGTTAATCAATCGGCATAACTTATTCAAATTCAGCTCGGATTTTGCGTTTCTCTTCATTTTGTTTTGTGCTGAATTGCCAACTTTTTTATATACGGTTAGTTTTGTTTTTCTTTTGTTTTTAGAAGACTATTTAATATATAAAAATATATATATTGAAAGAAAATATTTAAATAAAATATATATTAATATAGCTTAACCGAATGTGCCCTTTACATAGCTCTCTTTCTAGATTTATAAAAATACAAAGTGAAACAAAGCTAAAAAAAAAACAAACATATAAAAAAGAACTTAAAGTAAAACAAAAAATATATGAAAACTGTATGAATTGTATAAGCATGTGAAGTTAGTTAAAACAAATTTAAGACACAACAAATAATAAAAGTAAAAAATATGTGAATTCTGGATAAACAACGATAAACGATCATTCTTTTACAATATCAGTTGAAAATGGAATAACAAACAGAATTAATATTAAAAAACAAAAATTACATCTTAAATTAGGCTATTTTAAAAATTATATTGAATAATGCGACGCATATAACATATTAGGAATTAAATTAATAAAAGAAAAACAGTCATCAATTTAAAATAACAAAAAAAAGTGAAAGAAAAGTTTAAGAAAGAAAAAAAAAACTTAAGGGTTTCACATTAACAGATAAATAAATTATTTGTACTATTTTTTAAAGAAAAACCTTAATTTTCATGCTAATGTAGTAAATTATACATTCAATTCTATTCAGCAACTATTTGGCTACTGATATAGAAGATCAGCGATGATACAAACAAACAAAAATGCTAACAAGAACAATTTTCCTCCTCTTGATTGAACAACAACTAAAACTGTTTTCCGCCCACAGTAAAAAAAAAAACAAAAACAAAACCAAGAAACTAATGGCAAGACAAAAACGCATAACTTACTAAATGAAGTAGTTAATGTTACTAAAAATAAAAATAAACAACCAAATATAATGCAAGAACAATCAATTTTGTACTTGAAAAGACGTAAACAACAAACTGAAATCCCAAACACGAAACAAACAAAATGAATTACATCATTTACATATCATATTTCGTAGAAATTTGTGAACAGAGACAAAGCAAAACAAAAACATAAGGTTATATATACAAAATATTTAAATTAAGAAAAAAAAATTAATTACCTACTTAAAGCGAGTAAAGAGAAAGAAACTACAATAGGGTGTAATTTAAATGTTTAGAATAAGATTATTTTTTCCAACTTCTTATAATCCGAATGCTATTCAGCGGACTGTAAATGCGATAGTAGCCGATAATCATTATTTTGAAAGTAATTTCAGTTGTTTTCCTTGCAATAAATGGCGCTGAATATACACCCGATGTGATAGCGCCACTCATTTCGGTATTTTTCTCACCTACACCAATTTTTTTTCAAAGTACATCATTTGAGATCTGATGCCTAAAATGTGAGCACAGCGGCTCAAGGTTTAATGTTGCCACATCAGACGTTTTAAAACTGGCTTTCAAGAATGGATTTGCTTTGTAAGGTTAGGGTGCCCCATCAAGTAATTCAGCGCACCTAACAAGAGCGGTTGTGCTGTCTGCAAATGTATTCAGCTTAATATTATTGAGGCAGAACACAATCTATTCAGCTGAATCTTAAGCAGGCAGAATGAAGCTCATTCAGCGAACTTCAAAGATTTTTTGAAATGGTATATATTATATATATTTTGTCTTCTCCATTAAGGTTATTTAACAATAATGGAACAGAATCATATTTTAATGGCAATGAAATGACAGTTTTTTAATTATATCTATTTGAAAACCCCGTTTATGTTAAAAACATTTATTGTAACTTCTTAGCGGCGATCATTGTCGTTAATCAATAATTTACCATATAAAATCAGACAAATTTATCTCTTTTTATCAATTCAGCACCGCTTAATAGCATTTCTATAATATATAAAAATATATACATATTTACATATTTGCCTCGATTTGAATAATATATTTTTTTAACTTTAAGTTAATTTTTGTCAACATATTGATCTTATTCAGCAGCATTTTATGTTCGCTGAATTTATACTTTATTTGTTTACTTAGTAATAGCAATTACCAAAGTTGTCCTTACATATAATTTTAATTATAATATCAAAATGTTTATATACCAAAGGCATATTTTAAATTAACTCCAAAGTTTTCATTCTTATATTATATACAGATTTATATATTTTCTTTGTTTTTAATATTAAAAGTATTTTAATATTTTATTTAATAAAAATTTGGGGTTTTGAAATTTTCCATTCCTTATTTATTTAACAATATTTTTTTTAAAATAGTTTTCTTTATTATTTTAAGTAAACGAAAAGAAAAAAAATATTTATATATATAATCCGTCCAAGATATATAAGAAAACATAAAAAAAATCGTTTTTCTGTAAAATTAAGCTAGTATACAATTATATTCTTATGCATTGTAGAAGTGGCGATTTTGCTTCAGCATTTTTCTTCGAGTGTCCAATTTGAAAAAAAAGTCAACAAAGTAACGAATCTTCGGATGAAAATTGAACAAAAACAAAATACTAATGCATATCATTCATTGCGCCTTTTTTATTTCTCTTTAGGATATAAGTGTAAAATATAAATATATATATATATTATATAAGTGAGATATAATGTCCGTAAGCAATCTCTACTATAAATATAATAATGTTCGTATTCAAAAGCTGACCACTTTGTTGGGGTGTACTTTCAAGATGGGCACTCGAAAAATGTTAAAGTACGTAGAAAAACTATCAAAATGGGGTAGTAAGTTAACTCAGTGCATGCTGAATGTATTCAACCCAATTGAACATTTTTCTGATTAAATAATACATGGTTTTTTTTTCTTACATAAATTCAGCCAATATTCGAAATCAAAATCGCTGCTGAACTAGTGCTGAGTATCAATTCAGCTCTTTTTTAGACTTTTTATTTTGCAGCATCATCGATTTTTTGACATTCTTACAAAAACCTACAATGCATAGGCCCCTTCGGTAGGCATTAGTTTACCAGAACATAGAAACCCTATTTCTATAATGTAGGTAATACTTAAAAGAAAAGTATCGTGCGTGGATTAAATGTAGTGAAAGAAAATATTGACAAAAATAAATAAACAAAATGTGCAACAGACAGAAGCATAAAAAGACAAACTTAGAATTAAACAAAACATGCAAACAACAAATTGTGAACTAAATTACAAGAAAAAGAAAAAACATGTACTGGAGGAAACATAAAACAAAAATCATGCATAATATATATCAAACAAAAAATATTATATACAGCATTTAATATGGGAACATTAATTCAACATAAACATATCAATTTTTCATAAAAAAAAAACAAACAGGAAAACAAAAACTAACAATTGAAAATAAAATTTTTAATTTTTAAATTAAAAATACAAAGGAAGCAAAAACCAAATATAATTTAATTATAGACAAATTATTAAATATTATACAGAATGGAAAAGTTAAATTCATTAAGAAACAGCAAACAGAAAAACAAGTAGATCAATTTGCGAATGAAAACGTGTATTAAGTAAATAAATTAAACAAGCAAAAAAGAAAGAATAGGAAAATAAATTGAGTAACTTAACCATTTATACAGAAAATATTTAAGATAAAAAAGACATTGCTACTGTAAAGCGTATAGTATTTTATTTAATGATATGATTAATAATATTAATTTTATTTTGTCCTTGTTTTGTTGTTAATATTATTTGCTTAATTTTTAAATGTGTATTATTGTACTAAATTAATCAACATATTTAGCTTATGTGTAACAATATTATTTTTTTTATTTCTCATTATGAAGTAATTTTGTTTTTATTTTGTGGTAGTAATATATATTTAATTAATAAAATTTTATTCTTCAAATAAATTGAGTTGATTTCTTTTATTTTCTCCTTGTTTTGGTTAACGATGTTTTGTTGCTTAGTTTTTGCATGCAGTCGTTATGTTTTATATGTTGTGTGGTGGGTTGTATCCAGCGTGGGGTGGTATCACCAATTCAGCGGGGTTTTTTTTCGGAATGGTGGAATGCCGGTAATTTTCATTATTAGCAGCTTCAAATAAGAAGGAGTGAGATATCATTTTTTCGATTTTGTTGCCTTTCTTGAGGTACGCATATAACACTGATGAGTATACGCCTCCCTGATGAAACAAGTAGGTCAGCTTTCTTTTAAGCAGCATTGATGTCGTACATGCTCTTTTCTTTAAAGATGTCAAAGGGCTGACTATGGCATCCAGTGAGGTACTCATCATTGGCTCTTAAATTTGGGTACCTCTGAAAGGGAAAAAAGCGTCCATTCCTCTGATTCTGCCCGCGCCAGATATTACAGAAAGCAGCCTCGAATGGATGAAAAACCGCTTGTCTGGTGAAAGCCTAGTGAGCTCATAGTAGCTTTACAAAATTTCCCTAGCGATAAAACAAAGCAAAACATTTTTCCGACCATTGCTCTATTTACTTAATATTTTTTTTGGGAATGTACAAAAGGCTTTCCAAGCATTTTTATCTCGGAAAGGTAAAAATATAAAGTAAAAAGTATTTCGGTATAATCAGCATTAACAGCTAATGTCAAGCAAAAATGATAGTAACCATTTAATTCCACGCAAAAAACAAAAGCTCAAGAAGCTTACTGAGCACAAATCCAACAGTCGTCTAGAAATAAAATTATGAAAAGCCCCTCGCGTTTCGTTTGACAACATTCTTTTCTCTTACTGTACCTAAATCTCTTAAAAATAGCTGACGAAGTCATTACGCGTACCGTTTTTACATCCTCATGAGCTACTGCTGATATGCCAACACAAATCAGCGAGAAAAGGAGCCCCAAAGTCAAAGATCATGGCGATAATAGATATTGGGGACGTTCAAGTATCTAGTTTAGTAAGTCTGACAGCTCTCTCACTACGTGAATCTCGGTTTTGATTGGTCGAAATCGGTCATGAGAGCAGCTGTTTCAGTTGACGTTTATGGCTCTGACTGGTAGCAGACGAATCTAGTCAAGAAATTCGTGACTGAGTACTAAGTTGACAGTTCTCATATGTGGCTGATGTAGAAAACGTGACGTTCCCGACCAAAAATTTACTCATCATTAGCAGATATTACATAGAATACATTGACAGCCATAACAAAGTTCACAAAATTGCCCACGAATTTGACGGCTCTTCGATTTTCCGATAACAGATGGCGTGACCATTGAAATTAACATAAAAAGTGTAATTTCTTGTGAAACACAGGACTAAAGATTTACCACTTTAAAAGCTGCGTAAAAGTTACCAACTTGTTATTCAAAAGTTAGGTAAAATTTTGGATGCTATCTGGGGCCTGTAACATAACGCGACAAGTAGTTGTAGGACAAGTGAATTTCGACAACTTGTCAAAGACTGTGTAACACAAAGCGACAAGTCCGCGAGCACTGCGACAATAATTGTTGCGATGAAAGATTACAAGTGGGAAAATATATAATTTCCCTCTTTCTGTAACAGAACACGACAAGTGTCAAGGCACACTTATCGAACTGTGTTTCAATGAGGACAAGCGATCTGAATATTGTCAAAAACTGACAAGTGCATTTTTAATGTAATACCTAAGCAGAAAACCAAAAAGTGAAATAGTAAATATATACATAGTTAAAAATGTAGTCTTTTGATTCCGACTTTGAAAGTGATATTTTGCGCAACAACATTTAGGCTTTTTGCCAGGCTGTCTATTTCCTTCCACTTTGTTAATTTTTTTTTCTTTTGTTAGGACACCACTGAAAGCAGGATACATTTTTCTTCTCTTATTTTTGTTAAAATAACACCTTTTTTGTCTTCTGTGGTTTTTGCCATCTTTACATATAAAACACTTGTCAAAGAATGCCGACAAGTCAAGGGAATTTAATTCTTTTGACGTTTATTTTCTGTTACAGAATTAGTTTGTACTTGTCGGACAAGCATAAGTGGACAAGCGAATTTAGACTTGTCGACTTGTCGCATTGTGTTATAGTCCCCTGATGTCTACTAGCTAACTAACTTGTGCACATTTGTTTATTAATACAGGGGTTGTAGTCTTAAAACATAATTGACTTTATTTATATTTTTTTAAACATAAATTAAAGCAGTTATGTCGAAAGATGACATTTTTCGTGTTTTCAGTGGAACATGATGGTTGTTAGTTGACTATTGTTCATTAACTCAATTGTGCGCACATATTCGTAAAGTAAATATTGACAAATGATGCAATAAATATTAACAAGGTTAGATGTACCTTAATAATTAGAGTACCCACCTTTGGTGAACTTTTCATTCTGACATTCAAATAAACATCAGAAGGCTATATAATTATAAAAAAAACTGACAACGGACTTGAGTTTTGAAATACACTCTTATTAACACGAACAATTATGCAACCTCCTGGAGATAAAATATTTAACTTAATCTTATTTTGAACAGCGTACATGACTTAAAGCTTAAATTGCAATCCTATTATCAATGCCTTCCCACAACAGCTGTGTTGAAAACCCAAATTTGTACCCACATATTATTCACAAATTCAACTGCACCTTACAGTAGCTAATTTTATTTAAATTTGTTGTCTTATATTTTAGCCTCTACCTCAAATAACTGACAATTTAAATACAACTTCTTTTTGTATCCCTACATTTCTCTTATTTCTCTTCAAAACGTCAATTCCGAGTCTTTACGATACTCAATTAAAAGAAAAACATTTATAAAAAAACAAAACAAAACAAAAATATATATAGAACCGATGAAACGAATTTTAAATTAGGAAAACAAAAAATGTACTTTAAAACAAAATATTATACATATTTCTCTATACATACCCCATATTAAAAAACGGTAGGTATATTAAGTAATTTATAGTAAAAAAAAATAATAATAAATTACAAAAAAGTGGTGTAAAATGAAATTTCATGTTAAATGTAAGTAGTGCAATTGAAAACAAAATAAAAAAATATTTAAAATAATCTTATAACTAATTATCTACAAGAAAAGATAAATAAAATAAATTAAAAAAAAAAAAAATATATTGCAACCAAATAAATTGGAACATAAAAAGATAAGCATAGAAGTAATGTAGAAAGAAAGAAACAAAATGAAAAAAAAAACAAAAAAACTATTGATAAACAAAAGTGGTGAAGGTGAAGAAATTCAAAACATATCAAACTCGTGCCCGATTAAACTTATTACGAAACAACAACAAAAACATATTATTAACAAACATTAAACAATTGATATTTTTAAACAAAATAACAAGAAACGTATTTAACAAAATCATTTGATTATTGAACTTATAATATTAAAACAAAAAAAAAATAAATATTTACAAAAAAAAAATATAATGAAACAATATATATCATATATTTTAAACAATTTTTTTGTCTTTGAATTTATTTATACATTACGAAAAACAAAATCGTGTTTAGTAAGTCAAAATATTAATGAATAAAACTACAGAGATAGCAAAAAAAAAACACTATCTGTTAAAAATATAAAAAAAAAAATAATAATAAAGCTGGAAAAACCCCAAAAACATTTATTGAATTTTAGCCTTGTTCTTACATAAGAGTAATAATGAAATATCAAATAAAGACAATTGTTACAAGAAATAAAATACCTAATTACAAAATATCTTACAGAAATACATTAAAAATAATCGGAAATAACCTTTAAGGCAGATCGGATTTTTAATTTTTAAGGGAATACCTACAAACAATGTGACGAAGAAGCAATTTTTTCCCCCATAATAAAGTAAATCATTAATTGACCAGTCTACGAAATGCTATTATTTACCAGGTTTTTTATAAAACAAAACAAATATGAATAATTATGACAACAAACGGAAACAATTATTATAATAATAATAAAAAAGCAAAGAAAAAAAATAATAATATTGTTGTACGAAAGAGAGATATGACGTTGATATCAGACATATTATTAATAAATTAATTAATCATTATGATTATTATTATATGAAAAATGATTAAATAAATGAAATTTTAAAATTGTTTTGTGTAACTGTAATGGAATTTGTTTTATTTTTCTTATGCTACGCGGGGATTTCTTCTTTCCTGCTGCTTAACATAGGTATAGGTGTAATCGTGTGAAAATTTTGGAAAAATTTTCAATATGTTACAGAAACAGGAGGAATTCTATTGCGTGGTTGGAGGTCGATTGGTTACCATACCATTTTCTTCAGAACTAAGTTCCTATAATGGAGAATGATAATTTTACTAATGGCTGTAAATAGATCATCTTACGTTAAATTTAGTTGCGCTTTCGAAGCTTTTGCTTTTGTTTTTCAAACGAGATTAATACCATGCATTTCCAAATACTTACAAAAAGAAGGCGGCAGAAGCGCTGCAAACAAGTTTGCCCCGATCGTTGTACCTAACAACCTTTCCTTCGTATTCCCATATTAACACTATCACCCGGTTGCCTGTCACTTTTAATTCTCAACGAACAATAGTGCTATTATAACTTACTTACTTTACTTAACGGGCTCCCGATCCGGGGAGAGTCTCTGCCTGAGACAATAGCCCTGTTTTTTTGAGCTTCGATCTCAGCAAAGCAAAGTAAAGTAGGATTTTCAGCACGCATTTACAACAACTACGCTCTACTTGACACTTCGAGACTCGCAGTAGTTGTTGTAATTAGTGTGCTGAAAAATCTACTTTACTTTGCTTTGCTGAGATCGAAGCTCAAAAAAACACGCCTACTGTAGCCTTCCATCCTCTGCGATCCCGGGCACGCTATTTCCAGTTATCCAGACCAAGCGCTCTGGCATCCGCGATGGCTTGGTCTTTGAAACGGAGGTTCGGTCTTCCTTGTCGTCTCGAACCTGGCGGCTGGGATTCGAAGATCCTCTTATAGCTGGAGCATTATTGTCCATTCGCTCGATGTGGCCGAGCCAATGTAGTCGACGTATTTTGGCCTTTTGGACTACATCCACATCTTGGTACAGATCATAGAGTTCGCGGTTGTATCTTCTCCTCCATTCGCTCTCCTCGCACACAGGACCAAAAATCCGGCGAAGAATTTTTCTCTCGAAGGAGCCCAGTATCAGCTCCCCCTTCCTGCTTATCGTCTAGCACTCGGCGCCATAAAGCAGAACTGGCAGGATAAGGGTTCTGTAAAGCATACATTTTGTCCTTCGAGTTAGGAGTTTTGAACCCAATTGCTTTGCCAAACCGAAGTAGCAGCGGTTTCCTAGGGCAATTCTTCGCCGGATCTCCATTAGGATGACATTTGTGGAGTTCATGTTTACTCCGAGGTAGATAAACTACCTCGAAATTGTTGCTATCAATAGTGACGTTCTGTCCTAGGCGGTGGACAGATGCTTGTTTGTTTGTTTGTTGATAGCATGTGCATACTTAGTCTTGTCCTCATATACTACAAGACCAACGAATTTCGCCTGTTCTTCAATCGCCGTAAAAGCCTCTATCACGGCACGCTGGGAGCGACCAACTGTTTTCGATTGAGGAAAAGAATTGCCCTTTCTATGAAAAGATCAAAAAATCTAGAAGTGCTCTTTCTATGTATTCTATGTTTTATTGAAGAAAAAAAAATGCACTTCAATGCCAATTCTTAACACGACAGAAGTGCCCGGAATATTTTGAGAGAATTGCCCTGAACTCACCAACATAGACTAGCATAATGTCAGATTGAAATGTTTGTTGCGTTATTAGAAACAAATTTTTCGCTTATGATCCGAAAATGTACAATTTCGCGTGCGGAAACTGAAATTGAAATATATTGATTTGGCCTATTAAAACATTTATATTTACTGTAGAAAACAAAAAAACAAGTTACTACAGAAAATCTAATCACACATATGGTGTCCTACCACTGTTGCAAAAGTGCTTCAACGAATTTCATTGCAAAGAGCAATTCTGAACTTCGGGGCAGTTCTCTCGGATCTTCAATGAAAAACGCCATTAGTGGTTATACTGATATTCCATTGAATTAGAAAACTAGCTATATTTGAGATTGGGTGTGTTTTTTTGAGCTTAGATCTCAGCAAAGCAGAGTAAATTATGAATTTCCGCGTGCGATTACAACAACTACCGTCTCGAAGTTCAAGTAGAACGTATTTTGTTGTAATTGCATGCTGAAACTAATATCTACTTTATTTAGCTGAGATCAAGGTTAAAAAAACACACCTATTGTCATTAATGTTTTTAAATAAAGTCTACCTGTCAATGGTTTGCAAAAAGTATATAGGCTGATCGCCTGTGAGTGTGTTTTTTAGTTGACTATGACTTAAAATTGAGTAGGTATATACCTAGCCAATTTCTCATAATTAGGTAGTTACATATCAGTATGAAGGCGTAAGATATGATTGGAAGCTATTGGAAAAGGAAATTTTCATCCTCCCATAAAATGGATGCCATTCGCCTGATTTCGTTTCCCATTCAACCAATAATTTTCATCTAGTACACACGCCATATTTTCTTACCTCCCCTCAACTATCCGCATAAGAAAACCAAGCCATAAAAGAAAAGCAAACCATCACTCCATCAACCATCACCCGAAGAACTGTCAAGCAACTTCGTTGAAGGTGCATTTAAACGTCAAACAATTTGTTGTACAGGAAAAATATTTTTCTTTCCTCCCGAAGCCAACTGTTCCCAAATCGATGGCAAATAGTCGCGTCAAAAACTAGTTTATAAACAAATCTAATCTAATTTACAGTTAAAATAACCAAACCCCTTAGCTAAGTACAAAGTGGAAAATTCAATAAATTATTAGTAAAAATATGTTTTGCTGCTTGAGAACGTGCCTCAATGGAAATCTGCGAACACCAATGTCTGCGACCAATAGATCTCGAGAACCAGAAATTCATCTCGATCCAGCCTTTATGGGTGAGTTCTTCTTATTTTGCCTAGCGTCATGAAGTCCAACAATCCCATCTCTATTGCAGGTCCCGAAGTCATTCTTCTCTCTAATCACCTCCGGATAACTGGCTCTGGTGGTGCTCTGGCCACTGCTCCGCTCGTACAATCCAAATCATACTTCGAAGTGAAAATCCAGCAGACTGGCACCTGGTCAGTGGGCTTGGCAACACGCCAAACTGACTTGTCGAAGAAAATCGGTGGAACCGACCGAGAGTCGTGGTGCCTTTGCTCGGACAACTCGACGAGATTTAATGACGAAGTGTTCCGGCCGGCTGTAGTGACAACACAACCCCAGGCGAACGGCAACGCGAGTGGTGGACTCATTGGCATCGACGAAGATGCTGATGATATTCTTCTGACGGTCAATCAAGCGATAGCGGCAACCACACAGGAGCAGGACGATAGGGAATTCCCCGGCGACGGTGATATCATCGGGATCACGTACGATCACATCGAGCTTAATTTCTACTTCAATGGTAAGAGCCTGGAGGTGCCCTTTCGAAATGTCAAGGGCAGTGTGTATCCGGTGGTCTTCGGTAAGACAAAATTGCAAGTAATAGCTGGCCAGCTAATGGCAATCTCACTCTCTCTCTTTCAGTTAGTAATGCCGCGATTTTGGACGTGATTCTGGACAATTTTACATACGGTCCACCACCTGGATTCGACAAGATCATGATTGAACAGAGTCTGCTGTAAGACGTGCGTTTTTCGCATTCATATGATGCCATATTTTGTGAACAAAGCGAGAGGGTGACCAGCTTTAGTACTTAAGGGGACGAAATTAATTTATTTAACCAACCTGGGGGAGAGCGCACTATTATCAACTCTCTTTATATACTATATATACACATTCCGTAATCTACAGCAGCTATGTGTTTGCTTTTGTGATTTCTATCTATCTTTTCTTCTATGGAGAGTAACGCGACGGATAGCTAGGGCTTTGGGGGAGGATGTGTGCGTGTGTGCTGCTAATAAAGAACAAAAAATCTCGAAAATAATTCAATTCTACCGCATTTTCATTTCAAAGTTGCAGCCACTTTGTTGTTTATCCAAGTTTCAGGTGGTGTTCGGTGATTATAACTCATTGAGATAGCGTCAAATATGCTTTAGGTAATCCTTCTTCGGAATGTTTTTTGTTCGGCGCTTTATGACAGAGATAACCGAATTGTTTCACTCGTTATCTGTAGATATCATATCGTTTTGGTTTGGTAGAAGCGGATTCACACATCAGTATCAGTGAGTGTATTCTGATTCACAACAAATAACGACCGCAAGCATTCGTACCGACACAGGACCAATGTCATGGAAGCACTTTCGTAAATAGGCAAAGTTAGGATGAGTTACAGCAGCCTCTCGTTAACGATAAATGTGGTTTCTGTCACTTATCCAAACGTCTTGCTAGATACTAAAAGGGAGACTCAGTTTCACGCCAAACTGTAGCATCAATCAAAACGAAGAAAGAAATAAATGTTCACCCACTGTTTGCCTCCCACACCGTGTATTTCTTCCTCAGTTCCCTATACCTTTCTGAACACCTCTGTCCTTTTTATTTCCAATGACGACTGGCACATTTTCGGCCACTGAAAGTCTGTCCACGCCGTCCACCTTTTGATAGTCCCTAATCAAAGCGCAAACATTCTCCGAAGCTTCTCTTAAGGTAGCCTCCTCTATTCCCTCCTGGATGTAGTGGTGAATGAAGGCCCGGCGGCTAACTAACCGATTGAACTTGATAATCAATCGACACCAAGCCTTCTGAATGGCAGTATTGTTCGCAAGCGCTAGTACTGTCCGATTTGTTGATGCCAAGTCGCCGCCCTGCACAAAGCTGGGTGGCATCGCATTAATACCGACTTTAAATCCCGTTGGTGACCAATCGACAAAACGTGTGGCGTTCCCCCTCTTTAGATTGTTAATGCTGATGTTTACATCAGCAGGTGCAACGTCGCCACGGTACAGTAGGACACATGCCATGTACTTCCCCTTGGTGGGATTACATCGAACCATTTGGCTCGATGGCTCAAAGCACTGCCTCGTCACCTGCTCGGTGGTAAGTGCGCCGTAACTTGCCTGGGCAACGTTGACCAGTGGTGCGTAGCTGACTAGGGGGAAATGGATTCGAGGGTAGGGTACCAAATTCGTGTGAAACTCTCCGAAGGACATGTTTGCACTGCCGTAGAATCGCTGAGAAGCTGTGAAAGCTGAAACGACCTGCAGAAGAATTGAAATGAAGTTTCACACATAATTAGTCCGAACCTGTCCGATAATCCGGTTGAGGTTTGTGTAGCTTGGACCATCGACATTCAATTTTTGAGCACAAATGTCATACAGAGCTTCGTTGTCCATTATGAAGCTGCAATCACTGATGTCCATGCCACTGTGCGTCGATAATAGAGCGTTGTAGGGTTCCACAATCAGGGGTGACATTCTGGTAAAAAAATTACAGAGCATACACATGCTTATGATAGAATGAAAGGAATAAAAGTAACTCACGACGGCGATGGGAATATTATGAGCTCCACCTTCGGTCGTTTCCCGTAGTCCGTATGGATTTGCTCCATTATTAGGTTGCCCAGTCCAGAGCCAGTTCCACCTCCAATCGCTCGAAACATTAGAAAACCCCTCAAATTGTGGCATGCCTCAGCTAATTTTCGAATGTTATCCATAGTCACATCTATGAGTTCAGATCCCAAGGTATGGTATCCACGAGCAAAGCTACTGCCACTGTCCTCTTTGCCTGTGATCAGAGTATCCGGATGGAACAGATGGCGGTACCACCCAGTGCGTATCTCATCTGCAAAGGGAATACGAAAAATATCATCTTCAAGCATGACTTTGTATAAATCGAACCTATAACAGTTGGTTCCGTATCGATCATAATCAAGCGCGGCACAACTTTCATGGTGCTCGTCAGCGAAAAGAAGGTCTTGTACGAGTCATCCTCCGGGACTTGACACAAACAACCATCTGAGCGGATGCCATGTTCGATGCAGTAGAGTTCCCAACACGCGCTCGCTATTTGCACACCAGCTTGACCCGTGTGAATCTGAATTATTTCTCCCTAAAAGGTAAATGATAATTAGAAACAGGGGTGCATGTAAATACAATGGATTAGCTACAGCACTGGACATTTGGAAATGTGACTGAGGATTTTGACTGATTGCGCTTCGAACGAGTGAAAATTGATTACAATCGGAGAGGGTTCTACAATTGACTGCCAAACAAGTGGGGAGCATTCCTATGATTCGGAAGATGGCGACACCATACTGGTGGAGGTGGTGCATCAGTCAGAAAAGTTGACATGAGTAATATAAATGTACTTCTTTCAAAGGGACAGAAGCATCTCTTGGGAAAAGTGTTTTCCGGTCTCCACTTAATTGAAAGTAAACCTCATTTGAGGATAAACCGAAGAGCTCCGGGCTTTAATCGTGTCTCCGGTCTAAGTCAGTTTATGTGAAATTTCAAAATTCGTCCCGTCAAAATTTGTAGTAGTGATTTTCTGTTCCAAAAATGTCTAGTAATGTACACCTCAAGCCCGCAACTACAGTTCCACCGAATTCGTGATAATTAGCTGCCATCTTTCAGGGGGAAATAATCCAACTGCATGTGGGTCAAGCCGGAGTGCAAATTGCAAACGCTTGTTGGGAGCTCTACTGTCTCGAGCATGGTATCGATGCCCGTGGGTACATGTACCACTGGCCTAGTGACGAGGCGTTTAGGACCTTCTTTGCATGCTGCGATACGCCGAAGCTGGTGCCGCGAGTTGTTATGGTTGATTCCGAACCAACTGTCATAGGTTCAAGTCCAACTTGTCAGAAGTAACCTTCGTCTTTATCATTTATGTCACTTCTATAGATGAAGTCAGGACCGGTGCCTATGGCCAGCTGTTCAAGCCTGACAGCCTGCTCAACGGCAAGGAGGACAGTGGGAGTAACTTTGCGCGTGGCTACAACACCCTCGGATCAGAGCTCATAGACATAACAATGGACTCCATTCGGAGTATCGCGGAGGACTGCCCAAATCTGAAGGGATTCATTGCTTTTCGATCGATGGGCGGTGGCACAGGATCAGGCCTAGGTGATCGCATAATGGAACGGATTTCGGATGAATATGGCAAGATCACCAAGATGGACTTTATTATATTCCCATCGCCATCGTGAGGTCTGTGGAGCTCTGTTGAACTTTTTTTTATGTGGCTTCCCATTTGCAGAATATCACCGTTGATCGTGGAGCCGTATAACAGCTTGCTGGGAGCTCACGTGGGCATGGATTCCAGTGACTGCACATTTATTTTGGACAACGAGGCTCTGTATGACATTTGCGCAAGGAGCTTAGATGTCGCCTCTCCCACTTATACGAATCTCAACCGCATTATCGGACAGGTAGCTGCTCCTCTAAAGGCTCTGTGATCACATCTGTATGTTGTTCGTTTTAGGCCATTTCGGCGTTGACAGCACCTCAGCGGTTCTACGGCAGTATGAATGTTTCTTTCGCTGAATTCCAGACCAATCTGGTGCCTTTCCCTCGGATCCATTTCCCGCTTGTCAGCTATGCACCGCTGGCCACGTTGTGCACCGCATGTTACACACAACTCAGCACTGAGCAGCTGACTTTCCAGTGCTTCCACCCATCCAGTCAGTTGGTCCGATGTAATCCCGTCAAGGGGAAATACATGTCATGTGTTTTGCTGTACCGGGGAAATGTAGTGCCAGTTGACATCAACTCCAGCATCAAGCTTTTGAAAGCCAAGAGCGGCATAAGATTCGTCGATTGGTGTCCAACCGGTTTTAAGATCGGAATCAATTCGATGCCCCCGTGTCCTGTACCTGGGGGGGACGTGGGGCATGCAAACCGTGCTTTAGTGGCTCTCTCGAACAGTACGGCTATACAGGCGGCTTGGTGTCGTTTGCTGAGTAAGTTTGACCATCTGTATAAGCGGAGGGCTTTTGTGCACCACTTCGTCAGTGAGGGCATGGAAGAGGATATGTTTGCGGAAGCTTCTGAGGATATTTGCTCGTTGATTGGCGATTATCGGGCAGCTGAAGGACAACTCGATACTTCCGATAGGTCGGGGAGTATGGAAGGCGTTCCGTGGCGGCAGCAATTTCGAACACACCGGGATCAAGCAGATGAGAGGTCGCTTCAGAGTTGTGATTCAGAGGGAACGGGGAGATCGAAAACCGGTAAGAGGGTGCATGAGTCTTACAGTGAGCACAGTTGTTGCTCGCCTGAAATAAGGAATGCACCTCGATTTCAGGTGAGTAATGCTCGCCTCAGTACATTAGGGACTGAGGAGACTGATGATCCTGTCTCCGATTCACAAATGAATGAGATTCAGGTCCCGCCGAAGATAGTAGACGGCAGTAGCGATCGAAAGCCACCAACTATTAGTCAAGAAGGGCAAGAGAGGGAGAAATCTTTTGCGGATAAGATCGACTCTTCAATGTCATTGGCAGAAAAGTCAACATCAAGTCAAATCGATTGTCATTTTCAAATTCATAGCGATGTTGGTAGCACTTCGAGGGTAGATAACCCCAGAAGTCAGTCGACTGAAGGTATAGTATCCCAGCGAAGCTCGCACAACTAGCTAACGACAGTTTATCTGCAGTACTAAATAGATGTAGTACCTCACACTTTTATTTCCAAATTCGGAATGGTGTGTGCAAAGTTCTTGATAATATCAGCAAAACCGCTGCAGCGACCTCAAAGGGAGTAACTACCATCAACTGCTCTATAAATATAACTCGGAGAGCATGTACGTGCACTGCTGATCAATTGTCAACTGAAGATCGGCTTAAGGTCGCAAAAAATCGTCTCCCAAGTATGATACCAATCGCTAAGGGTCGATATTCAGCGGCACGGAACTGTCAGTCGAAAAAACCTGGCCGAGTTGACACTTCTGGTGAAGATCGAGTAATTCCGAAGCCTGAACGTACCGGTAGATTTGGTGAACATGCGTCATTAAAATTGCAACGATCATCGAAACCGGAAACTGGTCAAAGAAAGTTTAACAACGCAAACAGCATAAGTAAACCCAGATGCTTCCCACGATCAGTGAGATCACGTAAATCTTGCCAGACCATTCCTCAGATTAAACGGAAAGTACCAATTTTAAGTGATTGTACTGATCAAAGGAGAATATTCAATAAAGCTCGCATCACTGTCCCCAATCCAAGACGTTTCATAACACCCCTGAGTCGAACAGGGTCGTCCTCAGCATAACATAAAATACGAGCACTTGGACTGTCCTACTTTCTGTTTAGTGTAAGTAGTTTGATGCAGGAAATGAGAACACAATCGAGAAATATTGTCAGGAGTCAGTAACAGAATCAGTGGGGACTTCATGAATTGCCACGAAAATGTAGACAGAAATGCACACTTCGAATTAAGGGAACCGAAAATCACTTCTTTTGTGAGCCGACGCACGTGGGAAGCTCAGTATCAGAAGGTACATTCTTCTTGTCAGAATATTCAATGTTATCTATTTTAGCTACCTAACGTACAAAATAAATATTTATTGCCGTCCATTTTCAAAAAATTATAATATACAACTTGACATCTAGTCGATATGGGAACCAGAGTTATGAACTGAAAATATTAACCTTCCACATGGTGCCTACCTCTGGTTCAAATCGTTACACTTCTTGATTACCTATGCTGTTTCCTTCGCCCTCCAAATCCAAATATAAAATAAAATACTGGAGCTTAGAGTCCTTTTAGCGAGCGAAGCGAGTCACATTAGCTCTATTTGCCGCGATTTAAATTTGACATTTCGTTCCGTAGCCGTGTCCCGAAAGACGGACGTGCGAATAGCAACAGCCCATACACTTTTGGCTCTTGCTATTCGTTAGGGTGAAATCGCTTTTTAAATAGTTGCAAACGATTCTTAACTCCAGTAATTAATTTTCGGGTATGATCCTGTATGTTTAAGGGTCCAACTTATTATTTCTTTTATTTAATTTTAATCAAAATACGATTCCGTTACGTCAATTACTAGCTGTGTCCCGGAGCCATCCTTGCTCTCGAATCCTTGCGTTAACGGATCCGTCAAAAAAATTAAGAAATCCCACCAAATAAGAAAACTGGCGACAGCTAATGACAGTTTCTCTCATGCTCGCAATATTTCCACCAATGAAAGTGCTGCCTCTCCAATGTGAGAACCGTCAGCGGATGCAAGATGCAACTGACAGAAAAGTAGAAAGTAAACCTACTTTATCCGTCCGTGCTTATGGGTCAGCTTCCATAAAGTGCTGTGTTCTATCAAACTGTCAGTCGAATACGTTACCGCAACGGATGCGACGGATTCTATAGGTTGGGCCCTTCAGTCAGTACAAAAATCACGGGCGAATAACCACTTCTAAAACTTTTACTACATCAAAAAAAGCTGTCAAAGTGGGATGATGACCATGAGATTAATAACAAATTAATAGATACATTTTATACCTGGGATACATTTCGATAAAAATTAAAACAAGAATGCCTGAACCTGGTGTGGTATTCGATTGGGCGCTCTCAGAACACTTTTTTGTTGCTCTACGTCACTTTTTATGTTCGTTAGGTACGAAAAAAAAAACAATATTTTTCCGATTTCAGAGCGAATGGGGACGTTCAAGTATCTAGTTTAGTAATGTGGTATTCGATTGGGCTTCTTCAGATTTGCTCTCAGATTTCAGATTTCGGGTGGCTAATCGAACACAAAAACGTCACTTGTTCTTTTTTTTTTGATATTTGTGCGACTGCAATATGTGTAGCCTTCGACACTTTTCTAAGCGTTTTCCATTCACTGGTTAAATTTTATATGAAAACATTCAAAATGATCGCCCAGATTGATTTCTTAACATTTGTATTTACATAAATAATTAACAAAAATAGATCCACCCGATGCAATACATTTCTTAGCAGTTGAAAAATTTCACTAAAATGTAAACAAACTCCACTAGTTGTCAAACTGAAACGCACGTGCATTGGTAAATCTGAAGCAAATCTGAGAAAATATCCAGATTCGCAAAAGTGCTCTGAAATCTGTAAAAGATTGTACCAAACGAACATAAAAATTGCTCTGAGAGCAAAAAAAGTGCTCTGAGAGCGCCCAATCGAATACCACACCACATAAGCAGAGACAATACTGAGACCACCAACTTCGGCCGATTTCCCGTTACTTAGCCTACAAGCTATATTTTTCGGAGTGGTCACGATTTACTGCGCTAGTATTGATACATAGAAATTCGTATTGACAAATGTCACGTAACTTCAAAAGTTCTGAGTCACCAACACACTCCCAAAAAATATGAGCCACTTCCGCTTTGGGCAAAGTGGCTTGCAGCGTTCATAGAATTTTATCAGTTAAATTTGAAATTGTTCGTTACTTGTGAATAATATTTTTTTTTGGGAAAAAGTGTACATTTGCTTAAAATATTTACGAAAAATTAAGAATGTATGTTGGTTGAGGGAAAATAAAAACATTTTGACCAAATTTTCTTTATTATTTAAGAAAAAATTACACACGAAACCGAAGTTAATTTTATCCAAAAGCGGGAAATCCACAACCATATTTGTCCCAATATATTTCTAGTATATAAAACATCTCCTTTAGATAGTTTTATTAACCACACAAATCAAATTATTTACCTTCAAAAAATTTATAATTACTAACCAATGGCATTCAGTTATGGTAAAATGTGGTATTCCCGAACTCTTTCACATTTCCCCACGGCTGCCGAGGTTGGCAGCATTTATTTTTGTATTTTTTGTATGTTTTTGCATGTCATTCGGATTCATTCGGATTCCGAATTGATATAACACCGATAGGAATACAAAATGGCGAATTTGAAAAAAAACTGAGGGGGCCAGCGGCAAGAGGATTGTGAGTTGGGGGTCTCAGTATGGTTTGTCTATGCACATAAGTCTGATCAGCGCTGCAGCTGATAAAAAAAGTACAGTGCCAATTTTTTTTTTGATGGGTGCCACAGGGTGCCAAACTTCCAAAACCAAACCTTAAAAAACTCATATATGCAAACAAAAAGCAAAAATATTTTAAATTCTCATTACTTCATTAAAAGAAATTGTATGTACAAAAGAAAAAAGTGAGAGATTCATTTATATGTGACGAAATAAATACCTTGCTAATATACCAACTTAAAATGCCAATTTAAAAATTTTAACATTGACTTCGATGGAGTTAGACAGAAGTTCCTGATCGGTTTTCTTACAAAAAGTTTAACAATAATGTCATTTTGACGTCGACGTAAAATGCAGCATCTACTAAATAAGTTGGAATTGCAATTTTTATAAGCTAAATACCTATTAAACTTGCTAAAAAGGGAGGAAATGGATTTCTTTCCCCTTTTTTTAAATTTTCTCAGTACGTGGTCGCATTAGCACAGTTTCTTAGCAAATTTTTAATAATTTTACAATTGAAAAATAGTACCCGAACAAACCTATTAACTGTGCTAATTTTTGAACAATTTCGATTTTTCGCCATAATACCTATCGGCGCTCTTATCAGCAGCATGCGACAATGGGTCATCAATTTCCGCCGAATTATTCAATGCCGATTTCAAAACGCATTTTCCTGCAAATTCGTTAGCTATTCTGAATTTGACATAAAAAACAAGACTTTTTGTTTTAACCACCAAACATAATGCGAATGTCAATTGCAAAATGGGGGGAGAGAAACAAATGTACTAATGTTCGATTTTATTTGCGAAGTTATTATTATTTTTTTTTTAATTTATGAGTGCCAGATTTATAAATTTTAAGTGCCAATGAGTGCCTAGGTGCCAAACATGTTTAAAAGTGCCACATGTACATGTTTGGCACTAAAGTGCCTGTTGCTGCAGCGCTGAGTCTGATAGCTCTCTGACTAGATGTAACTCGGTTTTGATTGGGGGAAATCGGTCAAATGAGCAGCTGTTTCAGTTGACGTTTATGGAGGGCTAGCCAACGAATTTAGTCAAGAATATCGTGACTGAGTACTAAGTTGACAGTTCTCATCTGTGGCTGACGCAGAAAAAGTGACGTTCCCGACCAATCTAGTTTTTGCGTTCAAGTTACATCTCATCCAGACCAATCTAGTCGACTTAAGCTAACTAGATTCTTGAATGCTTTAGATTTACCAATACAAGTGCGTTTAAAGTTGACAACTAGTGGTTTACACTTTCGGGAAATTTTTCAAGTGCAACTACATCGGGTGGACCTATTTTTCTTAATTAGGTATTTATATACAAATGTTTACAAATCAACCAGTGAATGGAAAACGCTTAGAAAAGTGTCGAAGACTACACAGTATACAAATCGCAATCAAATTCAAAGAGAAAGTGACGTTTTTATGTATGTTCGATCCTTCGATAAGACACACGAAATCTGAAATCTGAGAGCGAATCTGAAGAAGCCCAATCGAAAAATCGAATGTCACATAAGACTTATTCGCCGCACCCATGATGGAGTCGCTTTGGCACTTGACACAAATCTCGTCGCATTGTCAAAACTTATAACGCAACGAACAAATTGCAGTGACGTTCAAGCTTCAAGAATCTAGCTTACTCTCTGCTAGCTGGCTGACCTTATTTTTGTTTCAGCTTGAATTGACCTAGATCAGTCATATACAGTTTTTCGAGTTGACTCTTATGGAGGCGAAGGGATAGCTAACAAAATCTAGTCAAGAATTTCGTGATTGAGTAGGTACTATTATAGGTTGACATTTCGTGCATGTGACTGACGTAAGAAAAGCGACGTTTCGTTACCAACAAAGCTGGTACTTACATACGTTGAGGGTAAATCTGGTCCGCGTTAGTCTACGCGGCTTAAGAAGACTGCAGTTCTTAGTGCTTTAGTAAATTTAGTATTATGTAATTGTCAGATATTGTCATTGAAGTTAATGTCAAAGGTTTTGCGACAGCAATTGTGCGTGTTTGAAAAATTCTTGCAACAATAATAATGATCTAAAATACCTACTTTTATAGAATTAAGACATTTCAATTGGAACGTTTCGGATGTCCATAAGTTTTGCTCTCGTACATTTTTAATACCTGATCTGTCAAAATAAAAGTGCCTGCCCTTGTATTCGCCTGTAACCCGCAAAAATCAACTTTCAAACTACCTACTTGCGCATGTAAAATTATTTTTTGCCTATATACAAACGCCACTAGACATAAAAATTGCTTGGAGCGCATTCATAAGACCACAATAATCTGACGGAAGTTCACTGACGGTTAGTGCTTTTTCGCAACCATCCTCGTTTCCGTTTCATTCTACTCATTCGCGTACAAATTCACAATTGACTAATATGACGTAGCCTGCTCATATGCAATTTCTTATACAAGTTTTCTTTTATTGCATACCGCAAGTTGCTAAAACCCGAGACACAAACCGTAAGTAACACAATTTCGAATCGGTTCACAACTTACTCGTTAAATTATGCAGTAAATCAGAGAATAACTGTTGTGGGTGGCTAGGTAGGACTAGTAATCTTCCTTTCAATGTTTCTTCCATTCTGCACTCACGACATGTTAATCTTATAAGTACCTACCTACGTGACAAGCTCAGAATGGGTTGCTCGAAAGTCGAAACTAAAATTAAGTGGCTGGGTTTGGTTGTAATTCGTTATCCTAAATCTTTAAAAAGAGCTGCAAGATATTTCCAAAGAGAGGTTCAATTCATAGTTACATCCGAAAGGTGTCACCATTTCGCCTGCCAAAGGGTCAAGCGGTTAAAGACCTACTTGGTAGCAAATCGAACTTATAAGAACTGATTTGAAGGCAGTTTTTCTTAGGGAATAGTTGCCTTTTAGAGCTCATAGTTGTCCCCTGTTCGGAAATTGTAAACAGTCTACGCAGCATCATTTCCTGCCACCTTCTGTCTGCACACACGCTATCGCACGAGCAACATTATTTACTCAGAAACTGCTTATGAGTATAAATTTCTATTCCTGTCAGCTGAATAAGCAACAAATTCGAAAAAATCAGTAAGCCTCTCTATTTCGGTCTTAAAATTGACTCAAAATTAATCGTTGAATCCCCAATGTCCAATGGTAAGTAGTGCATAAGCCGGCTTCTCGGCTTCTACCATTCATCGGTCTCCTCTCTCCCAGGGAGAAATAATCCAAATACACGTGGGTCAGGCCGGGGTGCAAATAGCTAACGCCTGCTGGGAGCTCTACTGCCTGGAACATGGCATTGGTTCTGATGGCTATCTGTGTGAGTGTCCTTGCGATACCACTTTCGGTAACTTCTTCGCCTCCATGGACTCGAAGAGAGTTGTTCCCCGTGCAGTTTTGGTTGATTCCGAGCCAACTGTCATAGGTTAGAGTGTTGCTACTGTCAAAATCGGACACCACTGATTTATTTCACTTTCTAGACCAAATTCGAACTGGACCCTATGGCCGCCTGTACAACCCCCGAAGCCTGATCACCGGCAAAGAGGACAGTGGAAGCAGCTTCGCCCGTGGGTACTACACCATGGGAACTGAACTGATTGATGTCACGATGGAGGCTATTCACAATGCCGCCGAGTCGTGCTCGAACTTAAAAGGATTCTTAATCTTCCGATCGATTGGTGGAGGCACCGGCTCTGGACTGGGCAACCTAATAGCCGAGCGACTTCAAGAGGCGTACGAGAAGGTCGTCAAGCTAGAGTTCATTATATTTCCATCGCCCTCGTAAGTAGGTCTGGATGTGTGTGACTCTTACATCTCACGTTCTGCCCCTTGTAGGATGTCACCTTTGATCGTCGAGCCGTACAACGCTCTGTTGGCGACTCATCTGGGAATGGATGCGATCGACTGCAGCTTCATTCTGGACAACGAAGCTCTCTATGACATTTGTGCATCGAAGCTGAACATAACCGCTCCGAAGTACAAAAACCTCAACCGGATCATTGGACAGGTTTGTGAAAATTGTCTGTGCTGGACTATCTTTAAAAACCCCTTCTTAGACAGTTTCAACGTTTACAACGTCTCAGCGTTTCGCGGGCAGCTCGAATGTGTCCTTTTCTGAGTTCCAAACTAATTTGGTGCCGTACCCTCGGATCCATTTCCCCGTAGTCGGCTATGCACCCTTCATCTCCGGCTCTGGATCGGGATACATAAATTTTTCCACAGAGCAGATCACAAATGCAAGCTTTGATCCGTCCAACCAATTGGTACGATGCAATCCTTCGGAAGGCAAGTACATGACTTCCGTTCTGCTGTACCGGGGGAAGGTGTCAACGTCGGACATTAACGAGAGCATTCTGCAACTGAGGGCCACCAAGGCGATACGTTTCGTGGACTGGGCACCAACGGGTTTCAAGGTTGGGATGAATTTTGAGCCTCCCTGCTCGCTAACGGGAGGAGGTCTGGGCGCAGCAGATAAGGCGCTAGTGACTTTGTCGAACAATACCATCATTCAGAGGGCGTGGTGCCGCTTGATAGGGAAAGTCGATCGACTTTATAGCCGGCGGGCTTTCATTCACCACTACCTCGCGGATGGATTGGAGGAGGACACGCTAAAAGAAGCCTCGGAGGACATTTGCGCTTTGATCTCAGACTATAGGGAGGTCGACAAAGTTGGCTATACAGATGGAGGCAAAGGCGGACGCACTGGAGTAGACAGACAATCGGAAAGAGACAAGAATGAAGATGGGGTTTCCATTAATGAGCTGTCGCTGCCAAAGCTACCGGGACTGCAGTCGCTGAATTTTTTCTTTGGCGACACTGAAACCGAGACGAAGCCCAGAGATTTTATGCTGCAGTCTAGCAGTACTTTTACGTCGGCTTCTAAAGGTATTAAATCGCAGGAAAGTATAACGCAACCAAGCGGCGCATGTGCGATGGAAAATCCCTCCGAAGCTAGTGCCGCGAACGATGCTTCACAAAAGGCCTTTCAAGGGCGTGATGACGAAGATGACTTAAAATCTTCAAGAGTCGAGAAATCTAAAAGCTTTCAAGCTATCTGCGCAGAAGATGCCACTGAGCGCCATGAGTGCCATGAGTGCCGTGAGTGCCATGAGTGCCACAAGCAGTCTTCTTCAAAGCGATCAAAATCGTGCGACGCAACGAGATATGAAGCGAGAGACCCGCATCCATCAAAAGGCTCTAAAAACTTTGATCAAGGCCTTCAGTCCGAGGCAGTTAAGGCAAAGGAAAGATTTGCATCACAATCGACATGTCGGTCGATATCTTGCGGTGAAAGCTGTCGGCCAGGGACAGTTCTCAAACTGCCACCTCCTACGCCCGAGGGTAAGGAAGCTCTTGGTGAAGCTCTAAGTGCCAAAGAAAGATTCTGCAACTCAACCTGTCAACCAAAATCTAATCAAAAAAGTGAAAACGGTTGCCCACACCAAATGCAGCACTTGCAACCAGGATGCTCTTGCTTTAAATCCGCAAAAGACTGTCAAATGACAACCAACCAGACGCCTTCAACTTGTGGGTCAAAAGCAGTTTGCATCAAACGCCTGCACAAGCCCGTACTCCATAATCGGGGACCAGACAGTGAAAAATGCTTTTGCTCTCAAGACAGCGATCCTTTGGTCTTTGTCAACAGTGACGAAATGCTGGCGCCCGTGCACTGCAAGCAGAAACGTGCACGTCATAGGCCACCAGACTGCTTTTGCGGTCGTCAGAGTGATGTGGTAGTTGATGTCCCCTGCGAAATACTAGTGCAACCATATTCCGGTTGTCGCCGGGAGGAGCAGATAATTTGTTGCCTAAGTGACGACAGAATATGTGAATGCTTTCCGGAGTGCATTGCGATTAGGAGACCGCTTTTGTACTCCCAACCACTGCTGCCTGGAAATAGGCCAGACGATGATGGTGAGTGGACTAAGCCCAGGCTTCCCGGAGCACCACTTTAGGGAGGCAAAATGTTGGATTACAATAGCAAAAAAAAAAATGCAAATACGTATAATAAAAAAAAATGGCAACTACTTTTTAATGAGGCTAAAATTATTGAATAAGTGAGAAGTTTTTCAAGGGGCTGAGTGTTTTTTTTTACGATAAGCAATGTAACCGAAAGTCGGCAAATAGTAGTAGGAAGAAAGAATTGTCGCAGACTTTGAATAATTTGCTTCCCTCCAAAAGTATTTTTTTCCGTTTAAGCTTTACCTACTTTCGCTATGGATATGAAATCCAAGAAGCAAAATCAACTGATATACAAGGTGGGCAAAAAGAAGTCATCCGATGTTGTTTGACTCTCTTTTTTTTTCAAAACTAGCTGGTACTCGCGACTTCGTCTGCGTAGAATTAATACTTCGCTTAAATTAGTTAAAATATTTATATGTCAACAACAGCCCCACTTATCGGATCCAACACATTTAAATTCATCAGTGAAATACGCACCAAAATGTAGGTATTCATTTCTTACCAAAAGTATGCATAGATACCTATGATTAATTTTACTATCCCTAACTTGAGAAATAATTTGTTCGTCTTGGATCCTCTACTTCATCCCCTTCAAGTTTTGTTTTCACGACAAAAAGTAGCCTATGCCATTCTCAGAGCTCCCACCTATACCCATACCAAAACTCATAAATATTTGGTTTGCGGCAGTTAAAAGGTAACAATCTTACTTTCGCATTTATAATATTAATAACTGACAACAAAGTGATACCAAATTTATTGCGATCACCTTACGTAGAGGGAGAATGATTTTTCCATCGTATTTGACTATCACAACAGTGCCTATCACCTAACGGGATTCCACCCCTGGTCTGATAGGATCCCAAATGTTTTGGGATTGATTGTCGACGCAAGCACAAAGTACATAAACCATTCACAATGTGCACTTATTCAAACTGAATTCACCTCTATGAAATCACTTTTCGCTGGTAATTTTCACAAAAAATCGACTCAAAACAATGTACCTACTAAATCAAATTTAATTACAATAACTGTCGAAAGCTGATAAAAATTTGATAAAACTTGAAAAAATCCTGATTAATCGAAACGCACGTCTGCCACAGCACTATAGTATACGATGTCAAAAGTTGATGCACACAACGCAATATACTGCGGAAATACCCGAACCAGCAATTGAAATCATGTTAGTTTTTAATGTGTGACGAAAGAAATTGCTACAAATACAATTATCACACAAACTTGGAGCAAAAAAAAATTGTCGCCCGTATGGCAATAAATTGTGACGGCGCCCATTTGGCCGATATCATCTTCTCGACTTGACCATTAAATTTCTAAAGATTCAAATAAACATAAGGTCTGTTCCCTTACTTTTAAATCTTACGAATTTGTACTAATTCGTACGAATTTTACTCAATGTCGTTCCTTAACTCGAAAAATTCGCAAAAGAGAGCGTCATCGAGAGAGCAAGCTATCACCCCTCCACTGAGAATCTTACGAATTTTTACTCAACAAATTTCTTGGTGTAGAATTGAAAAAACTGTCAGTCACCTTTCAATGAACAGCTGATTTGAAATTTGTTGTCGTATTTGGCATATGAATACATTTGTTTTGATTTCTTGCGTATTAAAATGGTATCAACAGGAGGCAAAATAAAATTAATTGTTATCTTTATCCTTTCTTACTTCTTACTTGCTGTAAGGAGTAAGAAAGGACAATCGTCTCCACGAAATTTTTAATGCCGTGTCGCTATTTCCTTTCATGCTTGTAGTTCAATCAGTACAAACTCTTCCATATACTCGGAAGCATGTAGAAGAAGTTTAATTAATTACGAATCATTTTCATCGTTAGGTAGATGAATAAACTAATTTTGTTAGTTAATTAGCCAAGTCTTCGAGTTTATACGATAATTTAACGGATTTTCGTCAAACTTTTTTGAATTTTTGAATTATGTATCTGTCATTTTTCGCAGTTTACTACAAAAGCGTTCCCTAACTTTTTCGTAAGTGTCTCTCTCCGTGAGAGAATTTTTTATCCCCACCACTGCCATTTTGACAGTCTTTTCCATTCTACTACAAAAGTAAAGGAACAGACCTATAATCAGAAAACAGAATCGAAGTTTTTCATTTAGAAAAAAAATGAGAGCCAAACAACATCGGATGACTTCTTTTGGCCCACCTTGTACATGTTAGATAAATAAAATCGGATTCTGTGCCAAATACACTTTTAATGGCTTACTCCTCCTACTTCACAGTCCAGAAACAGGTTGAAATCCAGGAGAGGGCTCGGCAAAGATCAATAAGAAGGAGCTTAATGGATTCAGCTAATCCTTTAGATCTGCCACAAGCATTGTAAGTAGAAACTAAAAACTTTTTCCAGCATCCAATTTTCTTAAATTTCATAAATTCTACCGAGCGAATAAGCCATGTTTAAATAATCAAAATATATTACATATAGGGTTTTCCAAAGAGAGGTGTTATTTTGGTATACAAAAAAAAAAATAATTTTTTGAGATAAATGATCGGATGTTTATTTCATAATAAAGAGGAAGGTATGCCGTTAATTACAAAAAAACAACATCAGCTAAATGGCCACCACGAGCACGCATACAGGACCATATCCGTTTCATGAAATTTTCCATAACCAAATCGGAAAGTGGCTGCCCTATGTCCTCGATAGCCTCACGTTGAGGATGGAGAGGCTTCTTAACATAACTCTTGGGTTTTCCGAGCAACAGGTAAGACAATTTTGCTTGTTGACGTAGCCACCGAGGTGGAAATGTTCCTCATCAGTCAAGATGATTTTTCGATGGAATTCCGGATCATTTTCCTGCATTTCAAGGACCCAATCAGCAAAGACTCAACTTTTTTTCACCATTTTTGTAGTGAATTTTAATAATTTCAATGCGTTTCTGAAGAGTGTATCGTTCCATTTTTAGTAATGGCGTAGTTTCTACTTATCAAATGTCAAAGAATAAAAGCTTCAAAAGTGACAGCTACCGAAATAGCGGGTCATTCACAATAACACCTCTTACTGGAAAACCGTTTATCCTCTTCTAAATATTTCCAGGAGGCGCTGTTTGTGCTCCAACTTTGCCATTATTTCTTGTTTTAGCATTTTGCCATCTCAGCATTGTGGCGTTGATTTTCTTCTATTTCGCGTGTCTTTAAATCCTCCGTTTTTGCCATTATTTCCTAAGGCGCCTTGTTTCCTGTAAAATTAGATTTTGCTAATCATATAGCCGATCAATGGATCGGTAGGATTTTTTATACATGCGCCTGCATTTCTGCTATGTGATTTCTAAAAATAGAAAGAGCTCCGCCAATCTGCCCATTGAGTTTTCTAAAAGATCAGTGGTGGCACTTGTTTTCTGCTGATGAACTTTTCGTTTTTTTTTTTTGAGTACTATTGGCGGAGTCATTTAGGCTCACAATTCTTTCACCCGGATCATCGCCATAATCATCATCAGAGTTTAAAAGCAATTCAGTTAAGTATGCTTTTCAAATATCTGACGTTTACTGGTTGACTTGCAACGTTTTTCTGATTTCTAATGATCCTGTGGTAAGGTTTTCTTTTTGTGAACCATCGAAATCTTCTTTTTTTTTGCTGCAAGAACGCAATCCGAATCGCTTTGTATCTGAAGAACCTGCAACCGACAAAGATATAGCCCAAATGTTGATGACTGCTTCTTTCATGGGGAAAAATTTGTATTCTATAAAGTTCACCGCCGATTGCATTTCTTAACTTGAGGTTTCCTGACATCTTCTTTCTGATATATTTCTTTTTGTCACTCCAAACCTAAATATTTTGTTACTTTAAAAATTATACTAAATATAACATAATTATATTATTATACGAAACTTACCTTTTCCACTCAAATATGGACTTCATGGGTGGCCCTACCTCTTCCTTTTGTCTTTGTGTAAATCCATTTTCTATATCTGGATATTTTTCCATATGATCTACAATTATCTGCAGTTGTTTTGTATTTGTTACGTTCGACCTTCATTAAAACCGATAATATTCAAACTCTTTGTACATATTTCACAGAAAAGTACTTACTTTGCTGCTTTTATTCTAGCAAATTGCCACCGAAATATTTTGAGGAAAATGACGGTATATTTCCATCGGAAATTTATTCACGATAGCTATTTTGCCGCCGGACTTTTTTTTCCCTTTCGAAATAATTCACAATACCTATTTTTGCCGGCGGAATTTTTTGTTCCCTTTCGCAAATGATTCACGATACCTATTTCGTGAAAAAGGGATATACTCCGGGGTAAATACGATTCCCAATAGGGGTGAATAAAGAACTGGTAGGATCTTCGAATATTCTAAGGCCATTTCCCTAGAAGGTCCGGGGTAATTACTGTTACGTTGCGATTGATGGTTTGGTGGTTAGTCAAGGCCTCGTCATCAATCTCCCTCAAAAGTATCAACAACAGCGCTGCTTCTTTCGGATCTCTTTTTAATAAAATAAAAATCGAAATTTGTGAAAAAAATGCCCACGACATCTTTTGAATATATAAGGACACAAGTCATCAATAAAATCAAGCATATGAATATTCGGTGTAAGGAAGTAAATGACTTAACATTCAGCTTTATCCGAATTTGATGGGCAGACCATTGAATATGATGAAAAGCTCATGTCATTTATTTAATTAAAAGTGAATTGTGAGCAATTAAATTGTAATAGTTCTGTTTTTAGTCATATTCCGGTTGTTGCATTATTTAACTAGGTATCAGTAATTTAGCTTAAAAGGCCGAAGGGGATGAACCTAACTCAAAATAAAATCATTACAGCAGAGAGTGAGTACCAGACGGACACTCCCGAAAGACTTCAAACCCCTGTTCACCTTTTAAGTGATTCTGTTTGTTTCTCAAAATTCAGTGAAATCATATTGCTGCTTCTAATATTGGCCAGCTTCTATGAACATTGTTGGACAACTATTTTATAAAAAAAAAATATTTTTCGCTTTTACGCATGCTGGCGAAAATGCTTCAAAGACTTAAAACTGCTTTTAGCGACATTCACTTTCAGCGATCGGGTATCTGCTAGAAGAACGTTGAATCAAACCAAAAGTCGACACCAAGTAACGAATTCTAACCGGTTTGTACCACTCTATCGCAAATGCCACTCTGAATTGTTCTACAGTACATTCGTCTTGATTGCTTTGGATTATTCTGGCGAGATGAGTGTTATATAAAGCAAACCTTATAGTCTAAGAGCCCATGGCAAATTTTGCATGCGAGATATAACCTAAAAAAAATTGGATGAGTTGATAAATGATGTAAGGCTGATGCTATAAACCAAAGTCTTGCAGTAAGTAATATTATTTTTCTTAATAAATCTAAATTTTTCAAACTCACAATGGCATAATTTTCCACACAAAATTGCATATCGTGAAAATATTGAGTGTGAAAGTTAAAAACTGTTAGTAAGGCCCATATTATTTCATCGTAAATATTTATATAGGTCCAAGACGTTTTAAGACTTGTGCCATCAGACTGTTCCAACATCGTTTTTTTGTAATAAATATTTGACATGACCAAATAATATTTGCTTTAATGGATGGAAAATCAATCCCTGATAAGAATCATGAAGGCCAAAGACGTTGTGAAAGCGGCCACCCGTATGCAACACTCTTTCAAAGTTGTCTTACCATTAATTTTTATTTTGGAAAAAACTATTAACAATCGATTAATCACCAAACTCCATTTTAGCTACTACTTAGTTGCTTGATTTTAATTTAACTTAGTTTAATTTATTTTAAATAGAGCGGGTTTGTACAATTTAGAACTAAAAATATTCAGAATACATTTAATCACATAAAGACCGGACGAATGGACCAGGCGAATGTTATAAATTCACTCGCTTACAGCTGTCTCATCTATGGTTCCGATATTTATTTGTTTCTTTATTTAAATTAGTTTTAACAGTATTACATTTTGGTGATATGAATCTACGACATCAGGTCAAATTATTTTCCAATTTGAATTGAGTATGCTGAACTATTCAGAAAAAAAATCCATTTTCGTTTGGTCTTAAGAGGATAAGTTTCAGTAAACCGAATCCAAAGTTATTGAGTGGTCCTAAACACACATTCTAAGTATTTAAAGAGTCAAATAGGACAACAAATTCCCAGTCAGCTGTTAAGGTGACTGACAGCTTTTTCAATTCTTATTTCTTAGACCAAGAAATTTGTTGAGTAAAAATTCGTAAGTTCCTCAGTGGAGGGGTAATATCTTGCTCCCACAATGCCGCTCTCTTTTACGAATTTTTCAAGTTAAGGAACGGCATTCAGTAAAAAATCGTAAGATTTAAAAGTAAAGGAACAAACATATTCTTTCGCAGTTGATTTCCATTGGTAAACTTATTTGTTTTTTTTTTTAAACTTGTTATTAAATTCAATTTCAATCTGAAGTAAAAAATCAAAACAATATATTATATCTCCATTAAAACATCTTTTCGTTACAATTTTTAATATTTTAGTAATTAGTTATCGTACACCTAATAATTAATATTATTTTTGCATTGCAATATTACTTCAACAAGTAAAACTGGATTAAGAAATAATTTTTAAACTTTAAAACACAATTATCTCAAAACTACGATTTATGATTTTTTGGGGTTTTGATCAAACCACATAGAAAAATGTACTCAGGATTGTAAACGAATGCAATCTTCGTTGATTTGTTTTTTTTTTTGGTGCACGGTAAAAGTTAAATTTTTGACGTCCATTTATGTTTTTTTTTGCATTCTTATCCAATCTGAAATAATTGGTGTTCAAAGAACCCATTTATGTTAATTTCCTTAGCAACTATAGTTTCCTAACCCCCTTCCCATAGCGATATGAAATTTTGTTACTGTTGAGAATTGAAAAAAATTTGGAAAGTGCATTGTAGGGGATTTTTATTTGGGTCACTAGCGGTTATCTCCCTTGTTTAAATGAATTTGTGCGGTTCTTAGGTATACAGATATTAAATACGTAAATTATATAGGCATGTAGTTAAAAAATGTATTTCTTGAGAATCTATTATAAACTAGCTGACCTGGCGAACTTCGTTCCGATCATATCCGTTCGTTAATACAAGGTGGCGCAAAAGTAATCCTCCTATCAGAAAATGCTATAAATTTTGCGATTGGCCCCTAATGTCAGTTCTGTTTTGACATTTGTGCAGTAAACACATGCGAAATACACGTTAATAAACAATGTTACGCTACACTGCTCCAGAACGCGGAATATTGGTGACTATTTATTTGAGCAATAATCGGTCGGTGACTTTGGCACAACGTGAATTTCGTCGCAGATTTCCTAGCCGTCCAACGCTTACTGGTGAAACAAAATTTACGCTTCTGGGGCACTGAAAATCCGCGTGTAACCCACGAAGAGCCATTACACCCGCTCAAAGTCACTGCATGGTGTGCTGTTTTCGCTGGAGGAGTCATCGGACCTTTTTTCTTCGAAGACGTCGCAGGCCAAACGGTTACTGTGAATGGTGAGCGCTACAGAGCAATGATCAACGAGTTCTTTTTGACGCAACTTGATGAATTGGGATTGGAAAACATGTGGTTCCAACAGGACGGTGCAACGGCACACACTGCACGTGCCACAACCGATATGCTGAAGGATGCATTTCCCGGGCGCCTAATCTCCGGTTTTGGCGATTTGCACTGGCCAGCAAGATCGCCTGATTTGACCGCTCCAGACTTCTTTTTGTGGGGCTTTTTGAAGTCGCGGGTTTATGTCAACAAGCCTCAGACTCTTGCAGCTCTTAAAGACAATATCCGTCAAGAATGTGAGGACCTATCGCCGGAAGTTTTGGCCAAAGTGATGGAAAATGCCATAAAAAGGGCTCAAATGACAATCAACTGTGGCGGTGGCCATTTACATGACATCATATTCTCGACTTGATGTAAAAAAAATTAAAAGACCAAATAAAAATAATCCACAAGAAGAATCAAAGTTTTTCATTTATTTTTTTTTAAATTACAGCCAAAAAACATCGGAAGGTTATTTTTGCGCCACCTTGTATATTCTTAAAAATTCAAATAATTTTTGTCTAGCTATAGTGGAAATGATACTCTCCGTTTTTCAATCCAGTAGGTATACCTATTCATATTTTTAAAGTACGATTCCACATACAAATTTTCCTTACCCATTTTATCCCCTTAAAGTTTAGTTTTCATGACACAAAATACCCTATGTCGTTCCTTGGCCCAGTCCATAAGTTCGAGTCCATAAGTCTCAAAGTCGTAAAAATCGAACGATTCGTTCTCAAATTATGAGTGCACACACGGATGTCAATCTTTTTTTTATACCTAATCGATAGATAACATTTTTTTTTTTTTGGTAAAATTTGCAGAGAAAATATCAAAATAAATATTAAATCTCAGTAAGATGTGCAAGAGCAGAAATTATATAAAACAAGTAAAAGTGTTATCATCGGCCTGGCCGATGCTTTGATACCCTCCACTGCATACAAGTCATGCAAAATACCAGCACTACTTGACCGACATAGCCCATTTTTAATACCAACCTGACGCCGATAAAAAGAAGTCCATTCACCGAATTTCATTCACCTATTCACCATTCACCTGTATTGGCAAAGCGAATATACCTTCCTCTGGAGGGTATAAAAAAAAACATTTAAACGAAATAAAAATATTTATCTCTCTGTATAACTGATCGAGTGTTACTTTACCCCGCCGCCGGCTGAGGCACGAACCCATGAAAGTTGGGTTACAAGCAACCAATCTAAGAACTGCACCACCTCACGTTCACGAAAAAACAGAGAACCTACATCTCATCAGTTGACTAATCATTTCCTTTAAGCCTATAAAAGAGGTTTTTTTTTAAAGAATTACAATTACTTCTTACGTTTATTTAAAATTATTGTTGGTTTAACTTAAAAACTAAAAAAAAAAATGTATTTCCGAATTTCATTTAGAAAAGCGAACTGAAACGTGATCACATGCGGTGTCAAGTCAAAGCAGTTATGTTTCAACAATTCATAATAATATCAGGGTTATCTGTATCTAGTCTTGACTGTCTCACTGGCAATTCCTCATATTTCACACAAACAAACCCACTTCAACCACACTCATTGCTACCGCACACAAAACTATTTGAGTAACAATTAGTGACACATTTTTAGGGCGTATTCAGCATAATGACAGCCCATTCATTCGCTTTGGAAAAATTAACTACCAGTCTTATGCTCCGCCCAAAATTCACGTAAGCTTATTCCCCTCATCACCTTAAATATTCGAATTTTCGAAGATGCAAATTAATTATCATAGACAAACACAGCACAATACCTTGTAGATAAAAATACGCAAACACACACGATGCCCACTTAACTTTACTCCGCAAACGAACCTTCTTTTTAATAGGACAGTCTGCAGTCTGTCATATTAAAAACACGTTCCGTCACCTTATCCCAGGCAATGCATTAAATTGTCATCAATTCTCATTTATTTAGCATCTCTATAACACCTCTGGACAAAGATCAGCCAAGTCAAGTTTTATTCAATAATAAAGTCTGCCCTCAAATTTAAGCACTTTTCGTAAATAATAAAAAATGAGAAGAGAAAAAAAACGGAAACAATTAATTTTCACATTTTCTCCCTCCCATCGTTGTTGATCTTTTCGAGGCACAGCTAAACCAGTTCAGCTCGTGTTTATATCGTAAAAAAAAAAACAGCAACAGTCACACATCAACACAAAAGAACAAGCACACAATCTCAACCTCAGGCATAGCCATCAGAAAGGTGAATCACTATTCACAACAATCTCTTGCTCTTCTGTCATGCAGATCTGGCCTGCGGGCATTATTGTCAAGGTGTCATCTCTCATCTCTGTCTTGTTGCCTTTTTCCTATGCCCAACCAGAGACAAGAATCTTAAACTTTTCAAAAGATGACATAGAATTGATTAGAGAATAACAATCATTGTGAATATGCTCTGGAAATTGCTTGCGGACCCATTCAAATGACAAAAGAAACACAAAAGTGCTTCTCCGACAGGTGTCTTGTTTCGGAGGAAATATTTGATGGTTTTCAATTGGATTTGGGGCCACTTTTTGCAGTTTATCATTTTTGATGGGACGCTTTGTGGGGTACAAGTTGAGTGTAGAAAATGGGCTTTGGAATCTGCCTGCGCGCCGTGGAATTTATTCCATGAGTTAGATAAGTTGAGGAAGCTAAAGGCATGGAAATATTTAAATATAATAAGGTCACTGGTGTTTTGGTATTGCACCCAATTGTTGGTACATAGTATAAATGTAAAATTAAAGCCCTCAATCAAGTGATAAGCTGAAAAGTCTAGCGTTCAACATTTAAAAGCATTCTTTGGAAAATTTGATCAGTTTTCTTTGAGGAATTTTGCTTAGACTCTGGAACCACAAGAATATTGATTAAATTTACGCGGAATCTGTTAAGACATCCACTCTTTTTGTCGGTTGTTGAATTTTCGACTATATTTTTCTGATTGGTCTCAACTAGCTTTAAGATTACGATCAAACCTTCTTTTTTAATTATAATCGCGCTACACTACTTAGCTCCTCGTGGACCCATTGTGATGCCCTTGTTGATGTTCTATCGGTGGTCTACATCCCCTTTCCTTTGCGGTTAGCAGACGCTGTATAGGCATCTCGATGTCTTCAAAAACCTACAAAGATCAGACAGTGAGACATCAGAAAGTTCTTAAAAGTCATGGAAGTAATAAGATGTGTCCTCGTGGACCTCCTCGTCTCCGCAGTCTCTGCATATATAATCATCTTTGAGATTTAGTTTCATTGCGTGGTTTCTTAGGAAGTTATGCCCAGTTAGAGCCCCTACTAACTTAGATAGCGATGACCTGTCAAACTGCAGAAGTTTGTTTTTCCGGCTGTTGTTATATTCTATCCAAAGCTTCCATGACATTTCACTGGTAGTGAGTTCCTTCCAACTGTTGTTGGTTTTCATTCGGATTTTGTTCTCCACTCGCTCTCTGAGACCCCAAAGTGGTGGATCGATCGACTGAAATGTTCGATCAAGATCCATTACGGACTTCTCTGTCGCCAGTTCATCCGCCCTCTTATTGCGGGTTTTGTCACTGTGTCCAGGGACCCAGAAGAGACTCGTAGTGTGCTGCGAGCAAGGAAACTTGAGCTCATCGCGGCAGCGATGGTATACTAGTTTGGATTTTATTTCATTGGCGGAAACTGCTTTTATAGCCGCCTAACTGTCAATGAAGATGGTAATATTGCTACGAGGTATTGCCAATATTGACGCCTTACTGGCAGCTTCCGTGATTGCCAGAACCTCCGCTTGGAAGACACTGATTGAGCAACGTATATTTAATTCCTCTGAGAATACCCCGGCCTCTGTTCCACAGTCCAACTTTGATCCATCTGTGTAGATAGATATTGATTTTTTGTTCGTGGGTTCATTTGTTTTCCATTCTTCCCTACTCGGAAATGAGCAGGTGAATGGTCTGTCGAAGACATATAATCAGAAGTGGCAGCGTTCCCTAGTGTAAGTTTGGTTGATCCTTAGGCACTTTTGGCAGCAGACTCTTCCATATTTAGGTCTAGATGTGTCAGATCGCAAATCGCTTTAGTCCAGCTGTAGGTGTTGTTGTCACAGCACTGGTTGTCACTATACATGCTATTCTTTGTATTTTATTAAGAGCCTTCTTTGATTATAAGTCTTTCTAGAAATATATTTAACAGCATTAACCTTTCTTTTCAAATTTCAGCCAGTTTTCCCATTTGCTACAACTTTGCCACCATATTTAAAAATAAAAATTATTCCCTTAGTGACAGAATTAAAGCAGAGCATAATAAAATCGATTGAATTTATAACCATTACCAATAGCAGTTGCATACATTTTTATTAGCTCAGTTCATTATAAATACGACTATGTAAATCCTATTCAAATGAATGAATTTAAAATTTTTATAACTTTTTTAATTACAACTATGTGAATCCAATTCAAATAAATACATTTTTAATTAACTTTACTCAGAGGCCTGGCGTTAACAAAATATTCAAATAACATTTGCATGAAATTGTTAATAATAAATGATTTGCATAAATTAATTGCAAATGCTGTGGGATAATTTGGTCAATCTGAAAGATGCATTTGCATTTTACTGTTTATAATTAAACGGTTCTATTTAATTTGTTTATTTTTTTTTATTACAAGAGGAAATAAAGAAAAATTATACTTACGTAGGTACTTTCGCTTATTAAAACCGGTGATCAGATAAGCATTTTCTTTAACGACATTGAACGGGAACACCTGAGGAGAACATAGAAAAATGCTAGGCTGTTGCTTGTCACACGTCTTTCGGGACACGGTTACGTAACGAAATGTCAAAGTTAAATCGCGGCAAATAGGGACATGTGCATCGCAAAAAGGACTATAAGCTCCGGTATTTCATTTTTCAGGACGTTTTAAGGGAAAACTTTTTTCTTAAAACACTATTTTTAATGCAAATACCATTACGTTACGTGAAATACGTAGCCGTGTCCCGAAGCCAGACAAACGTCAGTCAGTACAAAATTAACGTGCGAATAGCCACTACGAGAATTCAGTCTTGGCTCGAAGTTGTTCGCTAACATTATTATATGTAAATAGGTATTTACCGAAATAAAATAAATAGAAAAACATTTTTATTTGATCAGCAAAACTGAAAAATTGACTGAAAGGGTAGTTGGTTGCATTCTCCTTGTGGTAGAAAACACCAGTTCGTGGACCAACTCTTTTGTTTTACACGTAAATTTATTTATATGGAATCATGGTCATGGGGAGTTTTTTTTCCCAAAGACGCTGGAGCTCAGGTCGTTGTTAATGCAGCTTGTTACCAGTCAAAGATGTAACGGGTATTTATTTACAAATTTGCCTGGCAGCGAAGATTGAAAAACTTGTTGTTTGAAAGGGGTGGCACAATTTGCTATAATATTCTCCATGTTAAATAGAGGTACGAGTAGACCTACCCGAATGCCTGTTTTCTTTAATAAAATGCATTTTAAACCTAAGGCGCATTTTAAACTAGAGCTTTGGTAAACGGTCAGAGCGGCGGTACTAAGGGAAGAATTTCAATAATTTAATTTTAGAACTGTCTTCGAACTCAAGCCAGTGGGACCATACCGTCCATCTCATCTGGTAGGTGCTACATTAAGACATTTTCTTTACAATTGCGAATTAAACACATAAAATGAATTTGGATGGTGCAAACTTTATTATGGCCTGACATTCACTTTTTGAATATAATTTCTTGTAAATATTGCCCTCGACTACAACGTACATGGTCCATTTTGAAGGATCAATCTTGGGTCACTGCTTTAAGTGTTGTAACTGGTATTTGCTTAAGTACGCGAGTAATGTTAGCTCTCAAATCCTGGTTGGTAGCTGACTTATGGGTGCACATTTTTGACTTCACATAGCCGCAAAGAAAAAATGTCTAAATCTGTGATACCGTACGATCTAGGATGCCAGTTGCCTGGCCTGAAATCAACAAAGTTATTTCTTAAAAAAGACATTGGGCTTTACCAATAAACATTTTTATTTTCGATTCTAAATTTTAGTAGTTCACAGTGGCTATATTTTTTCATTAATTGCACAATTGTGAGCTTTAATAAATTTCAAGTTGAGACTACAAATTTGCTATTACTACGGCAGAGTACTTTTTCACAGAACGCTGATTTTTGAAGTGAAAAATTTAGAGACGTTGTTGATGATTTGTCAAACAATTCTGAACAAGAATAATACGACACCATGATGCAAGTTACGTGTGATCTGTGAACTAAAAAAAAGTCTGAATGAATAGCTAGTTAGTAATAAGCGGGAGAGGACCTTGACCAACTTTAAGTGCCTAACTGTCGGCAGTTATCCAAAGATAGCTCTAGGTAAAGACGTGTATTTGTTGAGGCATAGGTCCACCACGGACAGTAGCTTAACCTTCGTGCCAAAATGAGTAAGAATGGTATATATTGGAGCATTATATTGATAAAACGCTTAGATATTCCCACTGTAAAACCTTATTGACAATATCATCCCAATCGTCTCCGCTTCTTCAGAAGTCGCAACCATAGCTCGCCATTCTGAGTTACTTCTCAAATGCCCATTTTGATACTGACTCCGCAGGTTTTTAGGCTCTGTTGCCATCCTGTATCATCAGAAAGCGTATATTTCTCTTAGCCCTGAGTAAAAACCTCTTTTTTCAGTGAGAAGGTTTTCCTTTATATCTTTGATAGGGGTGACAGCGCCGAGTAGCCTCCAGTCGAACTGCCTTGGCAGGCTGTCCTTCTACCTGCGCGTATTGTATGGGAATGGCTCGCCAGTGTCTCTGCTTATATTTACTAGGACTCTGTTGTGGTTTACAGTTTATAAGAACCAAAAACAACATATTTTAATTGATTGAAAGAGCCCTTCACGATGATGCTCTTTAGTTTCCTCAGTTTGTAGGTACCTAAGATAGGGCAATTTTAATCTACATTATGCAAAGCTTTTTACTCCTTTCACAATTTTCTAGTTGGATACTATTTGAAAGAATGAATAAATAATATAATTTGCGGCCTTAGGAACTTTAGAATCTATCGTTGATAGTGGTTGCAAAAGTTTGGCGAGTCTTTTCAGCCGTCCCAGGCATTCAAAACCGGCGCAGGAACATAAGTCAATGAGACATAAATCCATTAAGAACTTGTGTCCCACCGAATTGATACATAAGTCCATAAAACCATTTATGGAATTTTAACCCACTGAAGTGTTGCATTATGATTTATGACTTACATCCATGCACCTTCAATAGCACTTCTTTCATATTGGATTCGATGACTCTCAACTTGGTGCGTAGTTTTGAGTGAATTCAAAATTAATCCATAAGCAGAACGACCTTTTTTGATTCAGCTGTTACCATCTAAGCTCTTTTCTTCATTTTTATGTGGCTCTATTAGTCAATGAACCTGGGCCATTCTAGGGTTTGATCCAGGACAATGTGCTGATGCTCTTTCGGGGTCCAGCCAAATGACACAATTTTAGTCTTCTTACCGTTAAATTGGATCAATGACAGTAAAATAAAAGCCCTTCTGGAGGGTTTCTGCTTCGTTGTTTCACCTTTCGTTTAAGGTGTGCTTTGGCAGTAGTTTCAATGATTCGCAATCTTTGATTCCAAATATACAAATTTTTGATATAAGAATGCAAGTTTTGGCAATGCCAATGACTGTCAAAATAGTTAATTGTAGAGAGTATATTATGCTTACGCTGAGTGACTTGATTCTTAAAAATTTAAAGACGAGTTCTTGGTTAAAAAAATAAAAGTTTAATCCAGAACTTTACGCTTTTTGAAAAACTCAATATTTTTCGCTTTTTATTTGAGTGTTTAAGTTGCTGCATAAGTATTCCGTATTCCTGTCAATCGTCCCGCAAGCGAACTTTTATTATCCTGATGATATTTGGTTCAGTGTATAATACGCTGAAAAAATAGTAAAGCCATATAACCCCACGAACCACCTTATGCACTGCGATCCACAGTGGTCACAACACCACTTTTTGAGGAGCCCCAGCGCCTCATATTTGCCATAAATAAATAACAAAATCACAGTGTTAACACTGTCATTAATCCACTTTCCTTTATTGTCCCAATAAATCGTTAAACCCGAACGAGCGACAAATTTCACCGCACAACACGATGGCTGACTTCCTGCAGCCGACAACGACGACCACAACAACGGTCCAGCCATCGAAAGTGAATTGAAGTGTGATAAGTGACCTAATAAATACTCAAACTTTCGTTACGTTTACGACATGAAGTCCGCTCACTTGCATATTGGTTCGCAGTATGCTCTCGGGTCCAATCTGTTCCATTCATGATTTTAATCTACTGAAACAATTTCCACCGACGACAGACGTCGACTTTTAACGACAAACAACGTTGCACCGAATCACGTCGATGATGCAATGCACCAGCTCTGTTCGTACTGCCGCCCCACTGGCATAGTGCATAAGCATACTGCATATAGTGTACCAACATGTTGACCATGTTCGTTACCAGGGATTAACATCAGCCAGCTTGCGCCCGTTCATTCATAATACCTGCCAAAAAGTTATAAACACTCCCGTGAGAGGGATCGAGAGGCAGTGGCACTCGATCTATTAGTCGAGACAACGAAGCCACCATAGGCGACAGCTCCATCAACCAGAACGGCTATGCCAACCAGCATAGCGGATCACCTTTCGGTTGCTGCCCCAACAAAAAATTAAAAAAAAAAGAAAGAAACCAAAAACAGTTTTATAGCTTTTAATCTGTCCCAGCTTTGAAAAGAGATTTTATGTCATTTTCCGGTCTCCGGTGCGGTGGTATTGGTGTGCATATACCAGTACCCACCAGCTATGAATTTGGCCAAGACCGGCTTTTGGCCATTCATTAATAATACATGGCCAAGTCGTGAAATTTATGAATGAAAACCAGCCCGGTTTGGGTTTTTCTTATTTTTTTTTTCATAAGCATCACTCTGCTGGGTGCTGGTTTTTGTTTGTTGTTTGGTACTGAATGAAATGGCGCTGGTTATAAATCTGCTGATTATGCTAAGCAATTAATTTATCGCGTAAACTATAGTCAGCAGGAAGATTCATTCATGATATGCAGATTTGGACGGAAATTTCGAGCGTAAATTGTGCTCGGTAATTTATTTAACAAGCTATGTTGTTGGTCGTTTCAATAATAATATTCACAATGAAGCAGAGCGAATTAGTTGAGGTCTCGTCGCAGGATATCACCAAAATTAGTCATCGCAGTAGAGTGATAATTTTTTGCACCGAAAAGTAAATAAATTATGAAAATAGGAGAGCTCGTTAGTCGGATATGCAAATGACGAGGAGAATAGATATAAGTGAGCTATGCTTCTATAGAGGTGCGATTAAAATCATTTTTAAGCCACCATAGTATTTGCACGGTTACTAGGAACAAAATGCAACGTTACAAGGAAGACTTTATAGTGCACATTGAGGATGAGATGACCAGTTTTCTGGTTAGCCAATTTCAGTCCTGTCCTGTGTAGATAAACCTTTAAAAATAGAGGTCCGCTTTTGTTTTCTTTATAATAACTCTACAACCAAACGTTCACCTAGATCGCACACCGCTTCCTCCCATGGTACTCATTTGGCTACAGCGTTTAAAATAAAACTTCCAAAACTGAAAGAATTCTTGTCATTAAAATCTGTGACGGTCATATTTCCTTTCAATTAATTGGAAATAAATTTGTATCTTTTATCTGATTCAATTTGCTCGTGGACGTGCTGTGTTGGAGCAAGGTGACTTTTGCTCGTGGACAAGGTAAAAATATTAGTGCCGATACGAGAAAAAAAATATTTGTGCAAATAACATTGCTGTAAGATGAAATTTGTAAAATATTACACCGAAAGAAAAATCCTTTGTTGAATCAATCACGTTTCATTGTTGATTGAAAATCCACTGAAAATATTCAAACTGAATACGAAAGTGGTTGTTTCAAATAACGCTGCGTGATTAAATCAAATAACGTGGCGTTGTTGATCATTTTTTTTTAAAGATCATGAAAATGGTTGATTTGAACATGTTCCTGATTGTTTCAAATATTAATTATTAATGTTTGATGAACAACTTCGTGTTTGATTTAATGGTTAAGCAACAAGAAACGTGATAACATGGTAAATCAGCCTTTTATCGATCATAAAAATAGTCAAGCACGCACAACAGTTGTTAAGTTGTCACGATTGTATTCGAATAAATCAGTATTGACAAGTTATAACTTGAGCAAAGCATGAAAATGATTAAAGGATCACCAAGAACGTTTTAAAACTACCACCACCACGCACATATTCAAGTTGAATATGTTCATTGTCTCAGCAACCACATTTCATTACACAATGCAGTATACTTTAGAGTTATAGGTACGCAGTATTAATCCATCAACCACGCAGGCAAGGAAGAAGTTCGTTAAGGGAAACAATTTTATCCGCGAGTGAAAATTTAGTTTAGTGGTTTCTTATGGAAAATATTGTCATCAAATTTATTGTTCCTTAAAGTTTTCGTGAAAAGTGTAGTAGGAGAGGACTAATGGGCCTCCTCTTATTTTGTACTAAAATCCTAATGGAAAGAAATATACTCCCATAATTTTTTTTTAAATATACTTGTATTTTAATATTAATGTACTAAGTGTTTGTTAAAAAAATAAAATATAAGTGTAATTTATAGAAGTACAAATCTTTTATGTCATGTCTGGTATACTTACCTATTTGTTTAATCCAATAAAATATTAATATTAAAAACATAATTAAAATTTTGTTTTTACTAATAGAAGTTTCACTTTAAAGGCGAAAATGGTTGCTGCCTTATAATCATACTATGTATGTTTTAATATATCTCGGTTGCAATTTCTTACAGGACAATAGATCATCAACGATGGTGGTATATAAAATATACCCAAGTATTACTATAAAAAGGACTGGATTTAAATAAACACGAATATTTGGAAAACAGATTTCTGTGTTTAGCCAACCACGTATATATCACGAAGAATATTATTTGATTAACAATATTCGGACTATATGAACATATATTATTGGTAACAGAATTGTTTTTGTGTACACACAAATGTATTAGAACAACATTGTTAAACTTTTTCGATGAACAATATTCGTGCGAAATGCGCAACACTAACGAACTTTTGCAAATACCGATATTTTTATGAAAGCGCAAACATTTTACAATAACAATTTTAGTGCTCAAAACATCACGCGCAAAAATAATGATTAAAAACAACACGATTGTTGCTAAATAAATACAAAAATCCTACGTGCAACAGTTTCATATTAAAACAAATACGTTTGCAATGTTTATGTCATAACGGAAAGAAGTTGTTCAACAACGTTTGTGATGTTTGAGAATTGAATTATTAGAACACGAAGATTGTTGTTTAAATACGTTATGTGATTGATTTAACACAAAGTTGACAACGGGGTTGTTGAATCAAGGAAGGAAAATTGTAACGTTTTGATAAAAAAATTGATCACGCCACCGTTGTTAAAATAACAACGTTCCTTGGTTGACGCATTTTCAAATAAGGTTTGTGTTTGATTCTACAAAGGGATTTCTTTCGGTGTAAACGAAATTGAATAATACTTTGCAGAAATACGCGAATAACCAGTGGTTGCAGATTGGCTTCATTTGGGCGCTACCATGCATTTGAATTAAAAACCCGCCAATTGCGGGTGTCACTTGCGCACCGAAGGTTCCGTCCTTCGCTCGAGTTGTAAATTGCGAAGATTTGTTTTAAGAGTAAGGGTAGAGAACACGTTCTAATAAATGAAATGACCGAAAGCATGTTTGAGCCTAACAGTATTTGTATGCATAAGAACGAGTATCCATTGGAAAAGTTCCAATTGGAATCGATTAAGAGATCACACCATACTACATACTCTATAATAGTGACTGACAGTTTTGTGTAAATATCTTGTAAATTTTTCAGCAAAAAAATCTTGAGCACATATATAGCTATGAACATGATCTACAAGAAAGGTACAAATATTTAAATTTTTTTTAAAAAGCTTTTTGTGCGAATGAAAATATTTTTTTCACAAAATTACTAATGGCTCTAAAAGCAGTCGATATATCGCTACCATTGCTATTTGCCGTTTAACTAGAGGCTATACCGGGCGTTGTGTGCAAATTTCAGCCTTCTACGTCATTTGTAGAAACAAAATTGGTCTTGTGACAGTTTGCTACCAATGTTGTCATAGATTTCGAGTAAATGTTAAACAATAATAAAATCATGCAATAAAATACTTTGTAATCTGTTATTAGTTTTTTTCGTTTTGATGAAAACGAAGGATGATTTTTTTTACTGACTAGGATTTCCTTTAAGCATTTAACACAGATTGAAAAAAAAAACGGACTTTATACATTTTTAGGGGGGGACAATTTTTGCATTGGGGGGACCAAAACCATCATCAAGATAATCGCGCGATTTATTTAGTTTTATTTTCTCAAATTCTCATAAACTAGAATTTTAGAAGTTTCTTTTCTTAAACAAAGGAATTTTGTTCTTTTCTCTAGTTCTCAAAAGAAAAGATTAAATTATATTTTGTGAGAATTTGAGAAAATAAAGCTTAAATAGTTTGTTAGATTATATTGAAATTTTTTGTTTGATCGGTTATATGAAATAGTGGCAAGTTATTATTTTATTATCAAACTCTTTAATTTTCAAAATTATTAAGAACAATGTATATATTTTGGAAAAAATTGGTTGGATGACTAATGGAGAGCCACAACATTTTGCTAAATTTTAAAATTGGAGAAGGCGCTTCAAAAATTTCTCAAAAAGTGTTATTTCCAAATAAAAACCTTTTCAATATAACACAGTTGCCTATCACAAGTCACAACATTTTTATAGTGTTCAGCAAGCCAATACTTCTTGAATATCGTTCAAATATTCAAAATAAGCTAGTTTGCTTTTTAACGAGTGCGACCACGAGAAACTTTATTACTACATAAGTCATGTAACATTCGACATCAATCAGCCCACAGGATACAATATATCGCCTGGGATTCTTGGATAAATTCAACGGCGAACCTTCTTGAGGGAACTTGCAGCGAACGATTTACTGGAACTGGGATACAAAGTTGATTAATAAAAATATCAATCAACTCATCAGTTTTTTATTTTAAATATCATTGTTGACAAACCTGGCAACACGATCAACTCCGAAAGATTGAAGCGAGGCTTGGCATAACCAGGGCTTGACAGTTCGTTGCAATCAGCACATAAGAATAAAATTACATGTTTTCTTATTTAACCCTCTGAAGTCCACTCAAAACCAGAAATTTTAGTATTTTTCCTTTGTTTTAAGTAATTTTTAAATAGTAGCTAAAAAATAAAATTTGTTATCGAATTCTAAAATGTTGGTCTTTCATTGATAAAAAGAGACTCCATCAACAGTCATACTATGTACCTATTTTTTGTGGCTTTTAAACTTAAGTATTGAAAAAAAAGTACTTGAACTATTTGGATCGAAAATGAAATGTGCATAGCCAAATGCCAATGATAAAAACATCGGTACAACGCAAACTATACCAAATTGCAATATTAACAACCAGCGATTCATTTGCAGAGAATTCGGTTAAGCTTCCATTAGATTTCCTATTTCATATTTTCGCAAATGGACACATATCAGCCGATTCTCAAAATTAAAATAAAATTAAATGGGATATTAACTATTCTATTATTTATTACACGTGCCTCGCCTGTGATTCTTAGGTGAACTTGCTAGCGAATGAAATCCGAGTTTTTTGATTTAAGTATGGAAAATGTTTGTTTTTAGGGTTTTCTGTCGCTTTTTATATAGTTTCCGTATAATTGAAGGTTTTTTACTATTGCAACATTTTCAAACCATACTCATAAATAAAAAAGAAAAATTTTCAATCATACTTTGGACAGTTGTATTTTGGTAAAACTCATGTTAATAATTGTAAAATATGTCTTCGAGCTTTTTGGTATTGCAAATGTTGCAAGTAGTAAATAAAGAGAGAGAGAGTGACTTCAAGAATTTATCTTCTTATAAAAGGCTACCCCAAACCTGAAAACGGCATTCATTGTCGATATTACGACAGCCCTGAGAGTCGACGTAAAATAGTTACCGCTACAGGTTTGGCTTTGGAGTACCCTAGAAGCTAGGCCTAAGCTTCATGCTACAAATTGTTTGTGTTGATTTTTCTTTTTTTTTTTTTCGTTCGGATAAAGGAGACCTACAATTTTATTCAGATTCCGATCGGCTGAACTGAAGAGTTACAGAACATTTTTACACTTTTCGATATTTTGTTCAACGTTTTGGGGAGAACTGGAAAAACGCTAAAATGTGTTTTCCGAAAACCGAATCTGATAACCCTCCTTCAGTAGTCCAACAAGCTAACCATTGAACCATTGCTCCCACTCAAATGGGCGACTTGTTATGCAGAATCTTCAAGCCGTCATTGGGCTCGAAAAAATATTTAATCTTAAAAAAAATACATCGCTGTCCAGACAACACGATTTGCCGCAGCAACTCTATAGGAACTACGTTTGTCGTTGGACCACTTATTCTTCTTAAATAAGACCTCTTAGTCTTTGGTTCAACATCAGCCGGTGGTCATTTAGCTCTTTTTAAAAATGCAGGTAAATTTACACCGTTTATTATTTTGAAAATATAATTCTCTAATAGAAAGGGTTAATCTTCCAATCAGACATGGTATACAAATTTCTTAAAATATCCACTCAAGGATATTTGGCAAGGAACCAATATTCTGGCAGTCTGTTTTGCATTACGAAAAACGTCTGTTTAATCGTGTGATCAAAGATCGACTATTACATTGCTCTTGACAAATGTGGCGTAATCTTTTTGCCGAAACCAGAGCTCGTCCAATTGCATTTCTTAATTATTGCTCATCCCCAACACTGTTGCCGTCTTCTTGTTTTTGAGAAAGATGCGGGCAATAATACCGTCGTCGTTCCCAAAACTACACCAAACAGTCATTGGTGGAGGATAAATTTGCTGAGCGCTCAGGACAAACACGACATTAACCTTTATTGGTAGCAGTCACAGCGCCACCTCTTGCAATTGACTGACAAACATTCGGGAATATAGTTCTAATGAAGGAACTATTAGCCGTTTGGAGTTGGCATAAAATTGTAGATCCCTTCCATCCGTCCTAAAAATGAAAATCCCAAACATATCGAATGGTTATGAGAAGCAAGGCCTAGGGTCCCTACGGACCTGTTGCAACCACTATTTAATATTTTTTTCTGGGAATACAGTATCTCTGGAAATAAGTTTGCAAAACTTAAGAAATTTGTTGCCAAATTAAGTGGCAATTGATCCATTTTTACTGCGGAGATAAGATACTGTGTTTCTGTAACTTTTTTGGACCAAGTGACAAATTTACATGTAATTAAAAAATAAACCAGCTGATGGCTGTTCTATTACAAAAGTCGAAAGCATAATATGGGAAAGTCACAATGACTATAAAATAAAGGGGCTTCCATTTTAATAAGAAATCTACACCACACATGACAAATAGTTTCGAAAGGCGACTGCTTGGTACAATCTCGAGCACCATTTTTCGAATCATTTTATAAGCCTTCCCACAGGAATACTTATTTATCGAACAATATTTCTGAGACCATCCCAACTTTGACGAAATTCCAAAACTTACAATAGTAAACTGGAATAAAATTTCAGAACCCCGCCGGCCACCTGTTCATCAGTGCTGACCGGAAGTGGCATTTCTCGTCCATAACCTTTAAATCCAATTTCCATATAAATTTCGATATGGGCTACCGCAACCGTCAATTACCTCATATGGCTGTTAAAATGCAAATTTGTGCCAACGGAAAGAGTCAACAAATTGCGGCTGCCAAACTCGATTCACCTGCGGGGCTTGTATATTTGGCGGAAAGCCACCGCACACTAACCGCACTGCAGCAGCGCATAAAGTGCTTCCAAAAGCACCGCTTTTGCTTAGTTAATTCGGTTAGTAAGCTGAAATTTGTTCCATGAATGAATCGTTTTGGCTGCGGTTTTCTTTTGTTTGTTAGCTGGATTTCCAAGGCGGCCCACGCAACTGCTGCGCGCGCCGTAAATTTGAATGCTGTAAACATTATAGCGTAGCTGAGTGCACATTATGCTGAGATACGGCTCTGGTTTTGGCCAACTTTTCTGAATGAAATCTTAATGAATGAAAATGTGTCGTTGCATTTGTGTGTCTGTGTTCTGTATGGCTGTGGCATGATGCCATACTGTATACAGACAGCAATCTGTGCAGCAAAGGCCATAGAAAATAAATTAAAAATAAAACCAACCGCATATTCAAATTAATTAATTGCCATTCGAATATAATTTTGTTCGACTGCGCCTACGCTTAGACCGGGGTCGTTCGGTGTACGAGTATGTGTGCGCTAAAGCCATTAATCGGATGGAGTTGATGGCAGTGACAACAGGGCGGGGTACAGTGAGTTAGGCCTAAGGCTGCAACGGGGATATGAGTGTCACTTTCAACTTTTTCTTTTATTTTCGAAGCAAGTTTTCTTTTTTTTTTTTCTTCTTTTTGTTTCTTTATATATTGAGATTTAAATTTTTTAACCCGTTGCGCAGTTTGTGCCAATGATTAGCTTTTGTATCAAAAATAGAGGAACCGGTGGCTTTCACGTGGGTGTATAATGTCGTGAAACAGTAGTGGCCAAACAATAGGCGATTATTGACTTAAATCGATTGGAGGCACGGACCCGATTCTGTTTGGTTTTTCTAGCGAATTCTGAGGTTTGGCTGTTGTTGTTGCTATATTGCCGGATGGCGCCATCAATTTGCTATGACTGCATTTGATGATGATTTTGACATGGTAAAACTGTAATAATTGACTGGACGTAGACAATAAACTATAAACTGCTTCCTAATGATGGCATTGAGCTGTGGTTTAAGCTGGTCTTTCACAAAGTTTCACCCTTATGGAACAGGTAAATCAGTCAACTGACACCTCAGAAGACGCACCATTCAAGTAGTTTTACAGGGGAATATCTGGTTAGTATTATGATCTCAAATAGTTTTAGGAGCATGGAACTGAAAACTTGAAAAGCTGGTAAAAAAACTCATAATGCAAGTCTATGTTAGCATTCCCGAAGTGTAATTGTCAATAGATGCTGTTCATCCCCTACCAAAGTCCGTGTGACCATACTTATCACTGTCTCGGTATGAATGACCGACTTTACAAAACAATTTATATCCATTTAAATTAGATCCTCGACAGTATTCGAAGTTGATCCATGTAACCAATTCTATATGTTGCTAGAAGTGTCGGCATAGCCAGCAGTCCAGACTGTACTTGAGATGCTCAATATTAAAGATTTCAGACAGGTCAGCTTTCAGATATTTATGAATAGAATAACCGCAGTTTTGAGCGAACTAGTGTCTGAAATCAAGCTAAATGCTAGATTTTCCTTTTTAACGCGGATGACTTCTAAAATTGCTCAAAAAAAATGTTTAAATTCTTACACCGCTTTAAAAAACTAAAATTGCCACGGAAAATTGCACCTGAAGGTTGGCTGAAAAATCGTCTGGAAAATTGCAAAAAAAAACCTAAAACATGCAAAAAAAATGGTACAAGAAAATACTCCGAAAAATTAGCAGTTATTAGCCCCAAAGAACTTTTAAGAATCGATGCTAAGAACTCGCCGAAAATCTGAAGAAAAATTTCTTGAAAAATTACCTAAAATGTTGACCGAAAAAACCCCAAAAAAAGCCCCAAGGAACGCATCTCCGATGGCCTAAAAAACGCCATGAAAAGCTGCACCGACAACCAGTTGCCTAAAAATACATCCGGTGCCACATACAACTTAATCCAAAAATATTTGTTCTGAAAAACGTTTGAAACTGACCCTAAAATACGCCAAAATTAAAAACCAAAGAACACCACAAAAACATTCATAAGACTGTCCAAAGATCTGGTCGAAAAACTAAAAACGGCTCAAAAACTTTTCCTCATTGGGGCACTTTTTGATGAACGATTTTTGAGTCATATCTTGAGTTTAGGACACTATTTTGATGAATGCTTTTTGAGACCTAAAAACATCCAAGAAACCCCTCCAAATACGGCAAAAAAAAAAACAAACGAACCCATACAAAAACCCCCAAAGATCGCATCAAAAACTTGTCAAATAACTGTCACAATTCGATTTAAAAACGTTCCGAAAATCGTTAAAAATATTATTAACAAAAAGACCCGAAAATAGTTTCAAAATACGGCCCAAATTTGCCCGTAAAATAAACTCGGAAAAACGTCAGAAAAAAAAACTTTGGAATGTCCACTAAATCGCCACAAAAGAACCTTTAAGCCCGCAGATAATCGCTCAAAACAATCACCAAAATTTTCCAAAATCGAAAAGAAAAAAAACCTCTTTAATGTCCAGAAAAACTACACGATATTAGCGGAAAACAATGATCAAAATTATTGTCAAAAATCGAACCAAAAAAAATATTACAAAAATGCGACGAAAAAACTGCAAAATTTGCCTAAAAGCCGCACCAGAAACGCAACAGAAATGCAACAAAAATATCTGATAACTATGAAGGCCAAAGGCATATTTAATAATCACAACTTTAGAGCTCTTAAGCTACTGATCAGTGGCATGTGTCGGTTGATAGTCCAAATTTTAAGGACTATTTCCTACTGTTTGAAACTACGCCTATTTACTTTGGGCTTAGGGGTGTGTAGGTGAAGACAGACGCTTCCAGATATTGGGTGCAGTTATATTTTTTTCTGAATCTAAGAAGTGTAAATATACGAGCTTGCATAAGCTGGGTTACTTGCCTTCCACACATCAGAATCCTCTCACGCCAATTTAATCCATGTCATCATGCTGCTAGGCTGCACTACATTCCTTGTTGTAACTACCTTGTGTCAAACATTTTAACGTATTTGTCAAACCCAGCACCTAAACCTAATTAAGGCCTTCGTTGCAAGTCACCATGTTAACCTCACCACATACTTCAATCCATATACACAGTGTCAAACCTGGAAATTTGCCATACACTCTGATGTCTTGAGCCCATTAGCGATTCCATTTCGTCGGCCACAGCGCAAAAATTTTCCATTTCTAAATATATTTTCGGCGACTCTGTGTCGACGCGGCACAGTCACTGCACTGCCGCCGCACTGATTGACAACTTGACAGGCTTACAAACTTGGCCAAAGTGTCTCGAAGTTTAAAAACGAAACGCAAACGTATAAATTACGACATGACATGAATATCTTTATCCGAAATGTGAAGATGTTCGCGATGAAATTCGGCGGATGAACAGCCACATCAGTCCTTCGAGTGCTGAAGAATTGACTTGCGCAACATGCTCCACATCTGCAGAGATCACTGAATATCGTGTGAGACCATAGAGTGGAGCAAACAGGGAAACAGAGCCCAACGAAAAAAAAAAAAAAAAAATACACCTCACGATGATGAATCCATCATCGGTCTTCGCGGCGCAAGACGAATCCAATGGGGATGTTCGCACTTGCCGTTTGGGCCGGGATATGGAGTCCGTTCTCCGTTGCATGTGGCTGCCTGGCTTATGCATATTTTTCATCGCATCATCGTTAATTAAGATCTTAATCTTGGACATTTTCGTCCGGCTATCGACTGCTGATGGGCTACTGTCCGTCGTATGGTCGGCGGTGTCGAAACGAATTCGATTGGATAATGATGGTGTATGCGCCGAAGCTGGCTGAAGAATGAGAGTCGCTGGCGGCAACAGTCGACTGGAAGGAATTTACATAAGCGCTGCTGGGTGGAAGGTAAAGTGCACGCTCAGGATCAGGAGTGTATTCCGATAATCACATGGATTGTGATGATTTGCAAATTAAGCCAAACGATGTGGTGGCGCGAGGATGTATCGCGAAACGTGCAACGGGATCGAAATCATGTTTTGATTGGAGTTTAAAGTGTTTTGCGCTTTGGCATATTTATTACCCGAAATGACGAGGCGATTTATGCAGTTTTGACAACTGACTTCAAATCAATCAATCAGATGCAATCTTGTGGCATGCATCTGTGGCGTTGGGAGGTAACCCGCAGGATATAGCGTTGGCGCTGCAAAACACTGTAAAACGGTTCGGTTGGATATAATAACTTCGGTGGGGCGTATCTAGATTCGCAAGCGGATACGGTCAGTAACCTTTAGCTTTATAGTTGAGAATTTTCTGGTATGCCCATAATTTTCGTCTAACTTAGAAGAGTTCTGTGGGGTTTTGAAAGCTCTTACTCGGGCTACAGAATAATTTGTAAGCCTCTGCATGCTTTTTAAAATGTTTGGGCTTTTTTTTTTTAGCTTAGAAAACCCAAACTGCGAAGTTTTTACCTACCTACAGGTTGCTCAATGTCGTTTAGAAACTTCATTGCAATGGTCCCTTCTTATGTATACCCATGTCGTAAAGCGTGCTATCTTTCTGAGATCTGACTGCGCTTAGAGAATTCTTGGCAATGAATCACTAGTTTCCAGGGTTAAATACAAAAGGCCCCCGATTGACCAATGAAGTTGATGGTGCAATCCACTGAACATCTCACCTTTATTATCGCATAGACTTTGTCAGTTGACTTTGCTGTTTGAAATACCTCACCGGGACACTCTTTTTACAAGGCGCATTTCGCGTACTAGTCGTAGTGTTTCGAATCACATTCTTCCTACTAATTTCCATCTTAAAAAAAATTAAAAACTTTTCAAACTACTCAAAAGTCAGATACGAAATAACCGCATTTTAAACGGGACACTGTTGAGGCAAGACCATCATACAAGGTCGCTGCATATAGAATTATACACAAGAGGTTTGAAGGCTGAAATCTAAGGACTCATAGACCGCGACAAGCCCAAGAGTCGTAGGTAAACCACATCCGTCCATTCTCTGGCTTAGACCTTATGGAGCTTCTTTTTTGGAAAAGGTGAACCTGGGATGGCTCTCAAGCAGCCCGCGAAGCTTACTGGTAGGCGTTATTTCTGCTGTTAATGATGCAGGAAAAGTAATTTTAAAACCCTTACCAAAATTGACCAAAATCGACTTGAATGCAAACGTTTCTGCTGAAGTTTTAGCGGTAGGAGTTATATCCATACAGGCGCAGGATTGTAGGCTAATTCTTCACGCTTAGGGACATCGAAACTTTAACCCAACCTATGCCAAAAGATATACTGACCTTTATTCACGAAATAGCTTTAAGAGCGGCACCAAGGACACAAATGTTAAGGCGAGGAGATTAACCAGGGCACCCAAAGAAGAGCCAGCAGCACCTACCTACATATAGTGGAAAGCGGTCTACCTGACTAGACTACTTTGCATAAGTGCGGGAGAAGACGTTATATCCTTTAGTGGGCTCATGGGCATTCCAAGTAATGAGAAAGGCGACAAACGGGCGCTATAAACGTTCAGTAAATGCTTAAGAACAAGCTTGTTCCTCCTGTACAAAGCTTCAACCGGGGAAAAGAGGGAGAAAAGAGGCGAACGCCAGATGGACCGCCATATGGTCCAACAGAAGGCTATGACGATCCTTCTACGAAGCTATGGCCGAGGGACTCATGTGAAAAGACAGAGGAGCCCTTTACGACCGTAGGAGTCTTAACCAGCCACAATACTCTGCGGTACCGGATGAGGAAAATGCGCATAACGAAAAATAGAGGCTGCGGTGATCAGGATGTTCTTGGGGACACGACCTAACAACTTCCTTCCAAGTCTCCAACCAAGTCCAGAAGGTGCGGAAGTTGCGGAACAGGAATAGGACAGGAATATTAATAGCTTTGGAACCTCTGCCTCTGGAACTGGTCAATTTCTAAATCACGTGCAAGCGATAACATCAAGTACCATCTCCCACAAAGCAGAAAGAAAAGATCCCCAACCGAGGTTTCAACGGGGCAGGGGTCTTCAAACAAGTGACAAAGTAAACCTTTATCTGATCGGAGGTACCGCCCAAAACTTGTATCAGCTTTCAATCGGCACTAAATTTTGTTTCCTAACATATTCCTACGAACGACGAATAAGGCTCTCCGCCAATTCAGTTCCACTTTTTTAAAAAGCTTCCTTCTCGAAAAACAAACCCCATCCCCATGCAAAGCACTCAATATTCTGCTAGCAACCTCAATTTTAACCATTCAACCTGCTGCCGCATCTGACCATTGTGTAATAAAAGCCTCCCCCTCCTTCCTCATCTATTTAATTTTTGGTCCACCTGAAATAAATTACTTACCAGCCGCACCCTCACTCTCCCAACTCCAGCAGTCGGCTGTCATTCTCACGATTTGACAAGTCTTTGATTTTATTTTATTCTCCCGCGCAGACCTATTTTCACCACAATTCCTCGTGCAAGCTCTCTATCTTTGTTTCTGCCGATCGATCGTTCAGTGTACGGTTTGTACCTCCCCCCAGAAAAGGCGCACGCTCCGCAACAACTGCAGAGGTCATAAATTTTATGCATATTAAAATGCGACCGTCTATATGCCAGGCAACCGTATATTGACTTTGTGCAGCGGCGGCGGTGTTCAACTTGATGGCCTTCCAATGCGCCACTAGAACATGAACAACGCGGCGCTGCAACGCTGTGGCGACGACGACGCACCGTATATACACTAAAACACTGAAGCGCGCTAGGAAAAACTAATTTTACAGTCCGATCATGGAGGCCCAAACATGGTTAAAGGTAATTTTCCTGTCAAATCGAAATATCGTAAAATTCCCCAGCAGAGAAAATGATGGCACTCAGCACTAGAAGGAGCAGATGAAGAAGACTTGTTGTAGTTGTACCTCCACTAATAATAGGAGGGGGGTGGCCATTTGGCATATCCAAATTAAAGTTGACACGCGGTACTGTTTGAGGATATCTGCGAACGGCGGCTTGCAATTTTGTTGCTGTCAAAAATTTGCTATTGCCGAGACAATTGAATCTTATTGGGCCGCAAAAACGGTACCAGGTGGTCAGAACAGAACGATGGTTGCTATGATAGTACTGGAGCATTTGGAAAGCCATTAAAAACCTTGATCAGGTGAATTATTGCAGCAATGATCTATTAATTTGTCTGAATTACTATTTCCATCAAACGATACCGCTGTCAGTTGGTGAAACATTCAGCGTATGACGTTGTCGGGCTTTGCTAATCCATGATTGCGCTGTCAAGTTGGCGGAGTAATAAATGATCTGCTTCAGTGGAAGTTGAGTTCGTGCAAAGTATGCTTGATCTCTAAAGTGCAAACTTCTGTTGTCAAAATGATAACTAAGCTTTGTCTCCTTGGGTTGTTTGGCATGGCCTTGAATTTCTAATGAAAGTCTGACCGATTGACAGGATTGACAGTGACTTTCCGATAAAATTATGTCAAAAGCAATCGGGGATATTAGAGGATATAAGAAAGATGATGAAGTGGTACGTGTATGTAGGCAATTTGGCCGTGACAGGTTGGAGTGGACCTTCTGTGAAAATTTTTCCCTTAATTTTTCTTCTACTTTTTTTCCCTCCTAGTTTTTTTTTTTGATTATAATCCAATGCCCTCTAGGCCGACACTGTGACCTAAAAGATCTCTTTTATAAATTATTTTAGGCTTGATGACTTGTTATTGACACATGCTGCAATCATACTTTGGCAAGAGATGTGGCAGTGAAATTTTTCAATACGTGGTTATGCGTCGTGGTTATGAAGCACCCTAGACCCTTGGCATGTTATAAAGATTGCTAAAATATTGAGACACATGGAGATGATACAACGTGTTCCTGCTGTGCTAAGAACAGTGACCGTAGTCAGCCAGGAAGTCTGTCTTGTCGGTTGATTGCTTCATCTGAAAGCTGTACAAAGAAAAGCTTTATATTGGTCGATTCGTACACTAGTTTCAAGCCTTCGTCAGCCCTTTTGGGACATAGGTTTAAACATTTACCTCCCAGCCTAAAAAAGGCCGTAAATATCTTAGATACTCAATATGGAAATGGAAAAGTTAAAGTCATATATCTTATGGTGAAGATTATTCTGGTTTCCGAGGCTCGTAAGCTAAGTCCCACTCCCAAAACTTACTGGCATTTAGGTCATATTTCTTTAACAGAAATTTTAAAGGCCTTCTTCATAGCTTCTTAGGCTTCCGTATGGACTTCGGCCCCTAGTTGGAAGTCGATAAGAAAGGTATAAAAAGCTATACTCCACCTTGAAAGCTTTGAGTATTAGTGCGCGTCTCAGTAGAAGGGGTAGGCTTGCTGCTCTCAAGTTGAATGAATTCATAAACAACTCGTATATGAAGACATTGGAGGCAGCTAACTGATAAATACCAAGTTTCCAGAAGCTTAAAGATTGACTAATAGGGTGTTAAATATGTAGTCGTGCAGGTTCATTTCTTCGCAACTGGCATTTTTTAAAACAGCGCGCTGTACTAATAACAAATTTAAGTCCCGACTTCAAATTGAGGGAAGCTCACAATTGAAAAATTTACGAGGAAAATATAGCCACTGTGCACTACTAAAATTTAAAGCCGAAACTAAAAATGTTTACTGGTAAGGCTTACCGAGTCTTTCTGTTGGCCATTTTAGAGCTTTTCGCATATTCGGAAGTTTTAAGTAGCCTAGTACTAGCTTGAAATGTCATAATGCTTGGAGCCCTCAAGTTGGATAAATTATTTTAAATCCAGTCCTAGATAATTGGAAAGCAGTTAGCTTACGACCGTTCAGGTTCTAGAAGATTGGGTCTTTCTCCCACGACAAACTGACAGTGACAGGTTGCCAACTGAGTGAACAGCTATATATAGTGTCCATTTTTCTCAAAATTAAAGCGGACTTCGTCGGTCCATGGTGCAAATTTTCACCCGCTTATTCAATAAAAGCTTTGAAAGGGTTTAGCACAGCTATGGGTTTGAACATGTTCCACCTGTCTTCTACATGGAAGAGGTACTGACACCCCAAATGATAAGCTCAAATCAAAGGAATTTTTAAATCAATTATCGTAGGCGATTGGGGGCAGCTTTTTGAGGTCAACTTGGCTTTGAAAAGCTTTATAGAGTGACTCCTAAATTGACTGAAAGCTAACGTAAGTGTACCTATACCGTCAACTACTGAGATCGTTGTTAGTAATATGCATTTTATCTTGCGTCTCATATTCAACGCCTTAGGCCTTAGGGCTAGAGAGAAAATATACTCCTACTTCAAGGTAAGGTGAAGCCAAGTAAGTTCTTTAAAACATGTTGCCCCCTTATTTGACGCAACAAACTAAATACTGAGCTGGTTCGAGAAGTCTTGGTGTTAAGTTAGTCTTTCATGATTAACTTGTAAAGCAATGAACATATTTTCCGTCAATGGATTCTGCCTGTCGTCTTCTTAACTGTCATCCAATCTTCTAGTTTTTCCAGCTTCGCAGCTCATTGACGTCTCAATCTTTCATATAAGCAAAATTGAAACATACAACAACAAGGGGTCCGCTAATAATAAAACGAGCATCTGACTACACAATGACGCCAAACAAATCTCCATCACAATCTTGACACCTTCAGGCCGAGATGTGCCCCAAACAAACAAAAGCGCACAACAATCGAAACGATCGCACTAACGCACGTGTATATAAATTTATACTTTTGGCACACCCATTTCCGTTTCCAGGCTATACTCACTCACTCCCATTTCCAGTGTTGTGCGATCGATTAAGACCCAAAATCCTCCAACCACCGCATCAACGTCGGATCTCTGCCACAAAACGTGTGGCAAATCTCCCCTCGCATCACACATGGATGTCCCGCGCACTTGGTCACATTTATTTTCGTGCTTGGTTCAGGTTAGAAATCTATTTGCAGACTTGACTGAGACAACGTCTCTCTGTCTGAGGCCGAGTCCTTTTGAGGTGATGCTCAGTTGGGCGCGCTGTCATTTTGTCGCCGCGAACCGTTTTGCAACGCTCTCTGGCGAGGAGGTAATTCTACACCATAAGCTGGGTCCGAGCCAACACCATAGAGCATCTATCAGGCATCATGGTGTATCCGGCAAACAACAGACACAAAACGAATTCCAGCGTCACATCACATTTCGTGTCGTTTGTCGTCATTGTCGTTGTTGCCATTGCTCTGGAGGGGGTTGCCTCAGGCGACGCGAGGTGAGCTGAGTTGAGTTGAGTGGTTGAGTCTTCTACACCGTACCCAGGCAGCAGCAAATTTATGAATGAAAATGGTTTTCGAGTTTCTAGTGCACGAACGGCTACGGTGGAGGTTCATTGAGAAGTTTCGAGCACGATTGCCGTTGGCAGAAATTATTATTATTTTTTTTTTTTTGAGAGGGAAAACAAAATCTCAACAGACACAAGTTAGGAAGAAGTCAATAGACCCTCGAGCGAAGTGCTATCCAAGGAACGAAATCTATTGAAAGGCCACGAGCCATATTCACGCTGAAGATTATTTTTGGGTTTTTTCTTTTGCTTCTCTTTTATTTTTTCTTATTCAATTAATAGCAGTCATTGTTAGGAGGGTTCTGCGGGAGTTTTTGTTGTTTTTTTGCTGTTTTTATCTGCAGTGACGGTGTTCACAATGCTTGTCAGAGCTGAAGTCGTGTCTTTTCTTTTCTGAAATCTATTATTTTAATTTAAGGGGGGAATTTTTGTTTATAAACAATTCCTATGGCTGAGTTCTTAATTAGTTTTTGGCACATCGATATTTGCATACCGGTTTGGTTGTTTGTTTAGAATTACTATGAATGGGTAGCATAGGACTGTATCAAATTAACTTTGCTATTGGGAATGAGTAAGTGGGCGTGTGGAGATTGCTTTGCGGAACTGATTTCGCTTTGAAAAGAGGGTATAAAGTTATCGAAGTCATTGGCAGGAAAGAAGGAACTCACTTGGGTACCATCTTCAAGAACCAATTGAGTCTTTGTTTTGACTGGAGCCTGCATTTTGAATACGCCTCGGAAACTGTGACCACGTGTGATCCTGTATGGGCTGCGAAGTTGGCAGTGGATTGATACATTTAGTTTGTACTTACAGCACAATCAATGGATTTTGGTAGCTATTTCAGATGAATTGCTATATCCAAAAAAACAAAAGAGTCCGTTAACGAACTGTGGTTTCGAGTCAATAGGGAAAAGTACGCTCAGGCCGACTGTCGTTTATTTAAAGTTTTCCTAAGCAAGTTTGCCAGCAATAGAGGGCAACCCTGAGTCCAACGAAACTTTTCACTCGCTTGGAGCCCATAATGGACTTTGAGCCACTTCTGTGGGCTGTAAATCCACAAATCATTTACGAACTAATAACCCGCCCAGGTAGGCCAAAACTCCACACGCGATACTTGTCGCCTTTTGACTCATCTGTTATGGTGTTATGGCTCACTATGGTCCACAGTTGTTAAGTAAACATTTTTGAACGGGCAACGTAGGACTATACTTGCAAGCTTTCGATAACGAGTGTAGCAAAGCAAGTTGTTAAAGCGTTGTATTTACTGAAGAAAAATATTAAAAAAAAATATTAAACAATAGCTACAAGGTGGGCCATAATAGGATCACCCTATTGGAAGATGCTATAATTTTTGCATGGCTGAAAATGTCAAATCTGTTTTGACATTTGTGGACTAGACAGATGTTGAATATAAGTGAACAAGCCATGGAGCGATACACTCCCCAAGAACGCGGAATAATCGTGTCTATTTTTTTGCCCAACAATTCGTCTGTAGTGTTGGCGCAGCGCGAATTCCGCCGCCGATTCCACGGCCGTCCGACACCGACTGCGCAAACACTGCGCCGTTTGGCCACCAACCTTGAAGAGTATGGGACCACACGAGACGTTGCCAAGAGTGGCCGGCCCCGGAGCGCCCGGTGTGCCGAGAATATCGCCGCTGTAGACGAGGATGTAGAGCTGTCGCCGGAAACATCGACCAGACGCCGTGCCTCGCAATTAGCAATCAGCCGGTCGTCCCTAAGGCGAATTTTAGTCAAAGACTTCCGCATGTTCCCGTACAGAGTCCAGGCACCGAAAATCCACGAGGAGTCATTACACCCGCTGAAATTTACTGCATGGTGCGCTGTTCACGCTGGAGGAGTCATCGGGGCATTTTTTTTTTCGAAAACGCCGCTGGTCAAACGACAACAGTGGACTGTGCGCGCTATAGGGCCATGTTAACCGAGTTTGTTTTGCCGCAATTGGACGAATTAGGACTGGAGGACATGTGGTTCCAACAGGACGGAGCTACGTCACAAACTGCGAGAGCCACAACCGATATTCTGAAGGAGGCGTTCCCGGGTCGCCTCATCTCTCGTTTTGGCGATTTGCACTGGCCCGCAAGATCGCCCGATTTTACCGTTCCAGACTTTTTTTTGTGGGGTTTTTTGAAGACCCTAGAAGCTCTCAAGGACAACATTCGACACGAGTGCGAGAATCTGTCGCCCGAAGTTCTCGCCGAAGTGATGAAAAAAGCCATAAGACAAGCCCGTATGGCAATCAATTGGGACGTCGCGCATTTGGCCGATATCATCTTCTCGACTTGACCAATACAATTCTTAAGGTTCAAATAAACATAATCAAAAAACAGACTCGAAGTTTTTCATTTAGAAAAAAAATGAGAGCCAAACAACATCGGATGACTTCTTTTGGCCTTGTATATATACGTATGACAGTCCGAAAGGGCTGACGTGCCGGTCGAATTTGAGCTTTGGATCCTGAATGAGAATGTGAATGTATTACCTTTACTTGTTTCAGAAACAACTTGCTTGATTTTGACGAGACTTAGTGCTTGCCCATGCCCATTCGCCCCAAGAGAGAGTGAACTTCCACAAAGCAAATGGTTGTAAAAGGCTTGACCTATCGTCCTTTTCTGACCCGTTCCGCTAACTATTTAATTACTTATTTTATTAAATGCTCACCGCACCTTTTAGTGTTCTCAGTGTGTCAGTTTTCCCAAAATTCGGACAAGGGGAACTTGTAGAATTTCCCAACGCATCTGCTTCCATTAATCGACCGCCTTAAGCTCAATAGCTAATCGCCTTAATGCTATTAAAACCTACCCTCCATTATGTACGGAGACTTGTCATCAAATTAGTACACCCATTACACGGACACGCCTACATTTCTGACCCCCGGTCACAGATGCCCATGCCCATTTATTTGTTTGTCATTAGTTCCACTTTACCGTTAAATCCCCTTACTTACACCGCCAATTAATTACGAATTCTCAACTCAATTCATATCTGTCCAAGAAAATCAATATTCACCAACGAAATTTTTTTGGGCCGCAGAACAAAATATTGATTGAGCTAACAAAAAATGTAATTCTCGTTACGCACTCTGATTGGATTAATAAATTACCATAATAGATTGTGCATTGAACCCAAAAATCAGACATCAGACTCAACATCGACGTCGCAAAGTCGGCCAACTGCGCGCGATGATGAAAAGAGAAATATTATTTCCTTAACGATCGTGCATTCGGAATAAATTATTTCGGCAAATCAATTCACCCAGCCACACCATTGCTGCGCAAAGATTACCAACTTGACTCGTGCCAAAAGGTCCGTAGGCGCTCTCCAACAAAATCTAAAAGAAAAAAAAAAAAAACAGAAAAAAGGTACCTACCTCCAACAACAGATGGTCACCGCGAGGCAAAGAGTGAAAGAGTGTAGTGGAAAAAAAAAACAAAAGAGTTGAGACACGAACTTGATTTGTTTTTCATTATTCTTCTATCCATCGCTTGGTTTCTTTTTGCCTTTTGTTGATTTTATTACACGGCGTCATGCTGTGTTTTTATTTTAGTATTCTTTCGTCTAAACATGCCCCATTCGGTGTTGTCGAAAAAATGTGCCCTTTTTGTCACCCCGTTTGTGTAATGGTCAGACATTTGTCCATTGCGGGTGCGGGTGTCTTGGAATGAGGGTTTTATGACACTTAACGTGTCGCCATGTTTTCCACGTCTCTGACCTCTGACACTGGCGGTGGGTTGCCCAAATCGGTTTTCAATTGAAAAATTGTCAACACGCATTTGGCGCGATAGCCTTTTGACATCGGTTTGTCACCAGATATGTCCCCCAGTGACAAATGGCTGAAATTAATCACACACATACCGGATTTCCTTCACAAGGGAGAGCGCAAAGCAATGCGTTACATACCTCCGGCCATACCGAGATCATATATCATAATTGTCTCTTTGAATTTGCATAATTAATTGTTAAGATGTTTACAGAGATCTTAGATCTTCGAGAGATTCCAAACAAGAAAATTCAGATTCTGTCTCGAAAGCCAGCATGAGGCAGGTGGTAGTGATGGGGTGATTTGAATACCACCGGGGCGCTGAACTAGTCCAAAATGTTACTGTCCCGTTTGGTTGAATAAAAAAATAAATATTTCAAAGAGCAATAATTTTATTAATTACATCTCGAGAGGGATTTGTTAATTTGAAAATTTGTTAGCTACAGGAAACCGTTTTAATTGGCCGCGATGCGAAGAGCTCTGTTTGTCGTTAACTGTATGCGAGTTAACAATATTGTTGTCACACTGTGTGGGGTCAGTTTGTGAGGGGAGGGGGACGACGACTAAAAATGAGCAATTACAAGATATGATTATGTTGACTGATGACCGGGGATTTCATTCGAATTGAATTTTAATAGAGGAGATAATGATGGTGGCGACATGGCGCTTTTGATCTGCCCAGCGCTCATGTCCACGTCGCCTAGTGGGCGCATTAATATCTGACAGGGGAAAATCTTGGAAAATATTTTGTTGGCTTACTCAGCAGGAAGTCTTTTGGAAATGGCTATAGGGAGTTATCCAAATGCCATATAACTTGTCTCAAAAGTTACAAATGTACAGAGTTCTTCAACGTCTTTGAGTTTTTCAATTGCAGGACTCTTGTAATGTAAGTTGGTTGCGGGTATTCCGCATTAAAAAAGAGTTCAAAGTATTTGGCTGTTGGATGACTGAAGAAGACTGCTGTCACAATTAAAGTCGCAATCTTCGAAAATACTTTTCCAATCTGAATAAACGCACGCTCCACTTGTAATTGTTATAGTTTGTGATAAATAAGGTCATGTGAGGGTTCACCTACAGAGATTTACCTTTCATTTGGTATATTTTTTTTTATAAAAATCCGCCTTGAAATGAGGAAGTAATCTGTACCAGGGATGTTACGGAAGTGGTTTTACCGGAGTCGGAGTCGGAGTCGGAAGCCTCATACCGACCTCCGCGGAGTCGGAGTTGAATCGGAGTCGGAGGCGGAGGTCGCACGCAGACACAAATTAATTGTTAAAATATAAAATTTGAAAAATCAATTTTTATTAGAAAATTAACAAAAAAAAAAATACAAAACAAAATTGTATTGTAAGTGTAACATGTCGCAACTCGATAATTCTTTGTCGTTCATGTTTATCGGTCGTCACCGATTCCGAACGAAAAACCTCCGATGTGATTATATCGGAACCGAAGCCGGATTCGGAGGTGTAATTTAAACCGGAGGTTCCGACATATCGGATTCGGAGTCAAAGCTCCGTATCAACCCTAATCTGTACGACAAAAAAAAAACTCGTACCCTATTAATAAATACAACGATGATGATCTAAATATTGGCGGCGCTAACGTCTTTAGCAAGGAAATGTTCTATGACTTGGAGGACGGACCATTAGCTGCCATAACATTGACTGGACCCCTAACATTGACTGAAATTCGAAAAATATTTCCAAACACCCTGGTGGGTATTTTACATATAATTTCTGTAGCATTTTTTGTTTTCACCTATTTGCCAGAAGATATTATATTTTATTTTAAAGGAACCTTTTAAATGGATGTGAGTTTTGGCGGAAACTTTCCAAGCGCCCTTAAAATGGTGTGACTTTGAGTGTTGCAAAACTTTCGTCTTTTATACCTAAACTATCGCTTGTATAGCAAAATGCATATTTAAGGGGAATAGCTCTACATTTTGAAAAAATAATAGTAAATTAAAATAATAAAGTTTTCGTGAAAGCTGTTCGAATATTTATCGCATTTCATGCATGACCGACCGAATAGTGGACCTCGGACAGCCGGTCCGGTGTACCGTAAGGAAGCGTCCTTGGGCCGCTTCTCTTTCTGTTATATACTCGCGATATACCAACAGAAGATGGCACTATCCTTGCTACGTTCGCCGACGACACCGCCATCCTTGCAGTAGGTAATACGATCGAAGAAACGACTGCAAAACTGCAAACCACACTGAATAAAGTAAATGAATAGACGAGGGACTGGCGGATTGCCTCAACGAAACTAAATCTGTTCACGTAAATTTCACATATGTATAAGAAAACTAATGACTTGGCAATTTTTCTAAACTTGGCTCGAATACCCTTTGCAAACAAGGCCAAATATCTGGGAATGACACTTGACGCAAAGCTGAAATGGAATTCGCACGTTAAAATGAAACATAAAGAACTCGATATCAAATATATAGAAATGTACTGGCTACTCGGAAAACATTCCCAGCTCAGTACCGAGAACAAACTGCTTTTATACAAGCAAGTGCTAAAGCCGGTGTGGACCTACGGTATACAACTTTGGGGTTGTACCAAGAAAACAAATGCCAATATTTAACAAACTTTTCAAAATAAAGTACTAAGAGAAATCGTCCAAGCACCGTGGTATACTAGAAACGACGATATCCACAGGGATCTCGGAATTCCTACAATCGAAGCTGAAACTAGAAGCTTCGCGCGAAAGCATAGAAACCGACTAATCGGGCATATCAACAATAGAGTCCGACAAATGTTGGATGAGAGTAATTTATTGCGCCGACTACAATAAACGAAAGCTTTCGACTTGGCAAGATAAGGATTAACCGCGTCTTAATTGCGGAACATGCAGGATCTTTCAGTAAAATTAACCTGTCAAAAGTGTTTTCCATATAAAATAAAAATGTGCAACCGCTGATTTCGAAAGTTGAATTCATTTAAATTCATTAATAAGCATGATTATATTCATTTCATTAACGAATTTGGGCGGAACGAAGTTCGCCGGGTCAGCTAGTCTATATATAAATGGCTTTCCTGGCAAAATGGTAAGACTTTCAAGCGGTTGTCCCACATAACCGACAATGTGCAAGTTTTTTTTTGAAAAAACAATCCCACAGTTTCTGTTAGATTGAGTAGGATAATCTGAAATGTTTAAAGCTACGCTGATGAACTCTGCCTAATATTAAATGAAATATCTTTCTCCAAGAATTTCTTTATCTGCTTAAGGTCTAACAGAGTTAAAAGTTGAAATATAAAATCTGACACACATTTAATACGCTTGAAACTTTGAAACTTGTAAATGTGATTGTCTAGAAAAGGGTTAAGCCTTTAAAGTGATTTGTAAAACAATGTGTAAGCCGCGTTAAGCATATGACTTTAAAAAAAGGCTGACAAAATACCGTAGAAGATTCTGATATAAAAGTATTAAGATTCGAAACTAAGAAGCTCTCAATATCATTTTGGACGTTTTATTTTACAACGGATGATTTTTGCAGAAATATTTCTCAACACCAGTGCCGTGTAATAAGGCCAAGCGAAATAAGGCCAAATCTGAAAATTTGCACTTCAGTACTTTAAGTGAAATTTTTAACCGCTATATATACTAGATTTAATGAACCATTCAACCTGGACGATGACAGCCAAGACTTCCGTCCACCTGACCAAAGTGAAGTAAGGATAGCAATATCTAAGCTAAAGTCCAACAAGGCTGCTGGACCGGACGGCTTAACTGCCGAGCTTTTTAAGGCAGCGGTAGATGGCTTGGTGGAGAGCATACACCAATTCGTTTCCAAGATTTGGTCAGAAGAAAGTATGCCTGATGAATGGAACCTCAGCTTCGTTTGCCCGATCCACAAGAAAGGAGACCTTCTAAACTGCGCCAACTATAGAGGCATCAGTCTCCTTAACACTTCGTATAAGATCATATCTGCTATACTGTGTGAACGCCTTAAACCATTCGTCAACGATCTGATAGGTCCCTATCAGTGCGGTTTTAGGCCCGGAAAGTCCACAACCGACCAAATTTTCACACTACGGCAGATCCTGGAGAAAACCCAAGAAGTCCAAATCGATACCCACCATCTGTTCATCGATTTTAAGGCCGCATATGACAGCATTTATAGAGACGAGCTATACAGAGCCATGTCTAGTTTTGGCATCCCTGCCAAACTCGTCAGATTGTGCAGAATGACGATGGAGAACGCTCGCTGCTCCATTAAGGTCGGAAACAATCTCACCGAGACCTTTGATGTCAGAAAAATATTTACACAAGGTGATGCGCTGTCATGTGACTTCTTTAACATCATTCTTGAGAAAATTGTGCGCAACTCACAAGCCAACACCAGAGGCACAATTTTCCATAAGTCTGTGCAACTGCTTGCATACGCGGACGATATTGACATTATTGGCAGAACACAGCGAGCTGTCACTGGCGCGTTTGCAAGTATTAGTACGGAAGCGGCAAGAATGGGTTTAGTGGTGAATGAGGGCAAGACAAAATATATGCTGTCAACAAGAAGGGACGCACAACATCGACGAATCGGACAGAACGTCACGATAGACAGCTATGATTTTGAGGTAGTTAGGGACTTTGTCTACCTCGGCTCCGCTATAAACTCTGATAATGACACCACAGCAGAAATCAAACGAAGAATTACACTTGCCAATCGCTGTTTCTTTGGTCTAAGACGGCAATTGACTAGTAAGGCCTTGTCAAGAAACACTAAGTCGGTTCTATATAAGACCCTCATCATCCCAGTCCTGCTCTATGGCGCAGAAGCATGTACCCTAACAAAGGCGGATGAAGATCTTCTTGGCCGTTTCGAACGCAAGATTCTTCGAGTGATTTTTGGTCCCGTTTGCGTTGACGGGCGTTGGAGGAGAAGATTTAACAGCGAACTCTACGAGCTGTACAACGACACCGACCTGGTCAGAAAAATACGCATCTGTCGTCTAAGATGGCTAGGACATGTAGAGCGAATGGACACCAACGCTCCGGCCCGAAGAGTCTTCGATTCCAACCCGGAGGGACAACGCAGTAGAGGAAGGCCTCGCCTTAGGTGGCGCGCACAAGTGGAAGGGGACCTCAACCAACTTGGAGTGCGCAACTGGAGGCAGTTAGCCAAAGATCGCGCTAACTGGAGAGGCGTATTGGTTGAGGCCCAGGTCCACCCCGGACTGTAGCGCCACCTTAAGTAAGTAAGTAATATATACTAGATTAGATAGAAGCCGAACCTACTGCGAATGTGGTTCCTAGGTCAGGGAACGAAAAGCAAACCAACGGCGAAGGTAAGCGGGACTCTGAAGACTGAAAGCAAACAGGAGTCCGCGAAGGTCGAGTCCAATACTGTACCGCCAAAACCAACGACAGACTTAACAGCCGTAGCCACCAAAAACTGCACTAAGAAGCTTGATTTGGGTGGTTAAATTTTAAGGGCCGATGTTGAATGTGAATTACACCTAAACGTCAAGTTTTTTTCTGCATTTCATTTGACATTTCTTAATTTCAGACTAACTCAATTTGAACAATGGAAAGATACACAATCGAGCAAAGCGTTAAAATTATTCAGGCTTATTATGAAAATGGTCATTCAAATCAAAATGCATATGATCAATTTTCAAAGAAAATCATCCTCAGTGATGAGGCACATTTTCACCTCAGTGGATTCGTCAATAAGCAGAATTGTCGCATTTGGGCGAATGATAATCCAAGAGTGATTGTCGAAAAACCAATGCACCCACAAAGAGTGACTGTGTGGTGCGGTTTATGGGCTGGCGGCATCATCGGGCCGTATTTTTTCCAAAATGAGGCCGGTCAGGCAGTTACTGTGAATGATGTTCGCTATCGTGAGATGATAACGAACTGCCGTCCACTTAGATGTGGACGATATGTGGTTTCAACAGGACGGTGTCACTTGCCACACAGCTAACGAAACAATGGCTCTTTTGCGGGACAAATTCAATGGCTGTGTTTTCTCACGTGGGGTTATTTGAAAGAAAAGGTGTACGTCGATAAGCCAGCAATAATTCAAGAGCTAAAGGATGAGATAATTCGTCACATTAACGGCATAGAGCCTCAATTATGCCTCAGCGTCATCGAAAATTTGGACCATCGGTTGGAGGTTTGCCGCCGATATATTGTTCCATACATAATTGAACCATACCTATATTATCATAATAAAAAGAAATGACAATAATTTTCTAAATAATCTGTGTTTTATTCAAAATCAACATCGGCCCCTTAAACTTAACCACCCTTTAGATTGGTACACGCTCAAAAATATACCTTCCGATGCCAAAACCCAGTGCTCGGTTAAAAAAAAAGGATTAAAGCTAACTAAGTCTAAGTTAAAAAAAAAACGACTATTCGTTGCTAAAATCTACAGAGTTAAAAGGTTAAATACGGAAAAAAAACACACCTCAAACGAACAATTTTATTTTTGTTAAGATCTAAAGTCTTAAAGTCGACTTCACTTAGTCGTGGTGAAGTCAAGGGCAGTAAGCCACTGCAAGAAATATCTTTACGAAATGTCACGCACAAGCCAACACGGTGACCTTATGCTGGGTACCAGGGCAGTATGGTTATTTGAGGTTATGAACAGGCGAATGAGCTTGGAAGAAACGGGTCGGAAACACATACATCTGTGGACCTAAAATCAGTAAGTACTCCGATAAGCACGCTTGCAAGGAAGAGTGACATTGAATACTGGAGTAGAACTAACCTACGCTTTACCAACCTCATTATCTTCAGGCACACAAAAGAACTATGGCCGTAGGTGAGCCAAAATAGATCTAAATATATGATCGGAATTAGGCGCAATGACATTCGCATACTCACGGGGGTCATCACAGGACACTGTGCGATATGCATACATGCGGAACGGCTGGGAATACTGCATAATGACTTTTAGAGAAGCTGTAGCTGTAAAATCTGTTCGCCCCCTACTTTGCTAATGCCCAGCCTTAAGACGAACTAAAGGATGTGGTCAGAAAGGAGCTTAAGAACCCATGAGATTCATAATAAATCTATGTGGGTCTAATATGAAAAGCGGTCTACTTCTTGTCTTTCAACAGGTATACTGGATGGTTTCTGTGACTGATGGTCTATGTGAAGCTGTGACAACCGCCACAAGAGCACCCATTTAGCTACCTACCTACATATAATTTTTAGCCTATTCAACGTTTTTTAAATCTAATAAACTTTTTATTTATAAGTGTGGTTTACACATTACACGTTTAACCCATTTTAAATTGGTTAAAAATCTAACAACCTCTTTGTTCAAAACATCAAGATGTCTGGTTTGTACTCAGCGCGTTTTACAAAAAGTCTACTGCTTAAGGGGAGTAGTTGTCCTCTGAACTCCATCCTAAATTTTATTTTTTTTCCACCATTATCCCATAGGAAACTGTCTCACTCAGAAGACGTCTTCCGGTTACTGGTCCCTAAACAATAATATCCCAATAAATCGCTGGGCAACCTCCTCCAAGTCGCATGCATAAATAGTTTAATCGCCTCTTATGTCAGACCTATGCGTACGCCAGCCCGGCCACTCCTAGCTCTCATATTTCAACAATATACTCTCGAAAACAACCCAAACATGTCCTCCTCCTTCCAAAATTGATTTCCAAATAACCATTAAAAATGCCTCCCATTTGTGAGAGATAAATCACCGTATATCCATAACGCTTGGGTTGTCAAAATTAGATTGCGCACAGCCATACACCAGGTGACAGCGACACTATGACACTCGCGTTCCATCCTCTCTAAGTCAGCAGCCTAGATACCCGTACCCGATCAGGGTAGTTCCCCAATTGGAATGCATATACACACTTTCATGAATATTTGATTAAGTTGAAGCACGTCTACGAGGCCAGTCCCTATTCCGCCAATAAAACTCACATAAAGCACAATTGCAAGGGCTGTTGATTTTTGTTTTTTGCGGCCCATTAACATAAATGAAGTTACCACCTCTGTGGCTATATAGAGTTCTGGGATTTTTTTTCGCGCGCGGTCGCCCATAAACTATGCGAGATTACACCCGCCGCCGTACGGACAATATGTGCGCCAGAGAACTAGACTCCAAAATCAGGCGCAAAAGACTCAATATAACGACTGCGCGCCGAGAGCGAGACTGTTATTCGATACGCCATGGTCTAGAGAGGTAGTCGTCCGCTTGCCGCCGCTCACCGACCCCGCCATCAGATCTGAGACCAGAGCGAATGATGGAGAAGGAACCGCCGAAGTTGACAGGAATACATTTGCAGCTGATTTGTAGTTGGGGCGGATTTTATTTATTAAGTGCAAATGAATTAAATTTACGATTGAACGAGGATTTGTCCCTCGCAGAGGAAGCGGCCGGACTCGGTATGATAAAATTAATAGATTTGTACGGAAAATGCCGCTTTTAAGACCGCCTGAGTGTATAACAAATTACAACAAGCCAATTGGCGTGCGGCACCTATCGCATTTCATAGGAAACACAAATTCAGGGAGAGTGCTCTTTGTGTCGAGATGGTGTGGATGAAAAATCCACTTCCCGATGTGATGACGTGTTTAACAGTCGGTTAAATCATTACTTAGCTGCAAATGAGCCGCAAAACCAGTTAAATGGGGTATGGGGTCCCACTTCTCTGACTCGTACATCGCCTTCGAATTGAAATTCCAAATCAAACGGCGACTTCCTTCGAATATTTACTCAAAATCAAATCTCATTATGTGCCATCAATGCGCAAGTCGCATTCAACCCACACGCACACACGGAAATTGCCTTGGGGCACGTGTTGCAATTTTCATTCATTCGTGCAGTTTAATTCCGCTGCTCATTCAATTTTCCCATTTCGATTGTGAATTGCTGCGCACAGAACGATAGAGAGCACTGCTAAGCAGACAGTTCCTGCAGAAGTAATAAGTTGCCGTATCGCTGATGAAGCAATCCCGCCGCAGCACACAACACTCCAGAGTGATTATCATACATAATCAGCGTGCGCAGATCTATGGCTACGAGGCTGATGGGTTGGCAAGAGAGGCCCCAAATCCGAGAGATGAGTGGGCATCATTTATTGCACCTGGGTAAATACAATAAAAGAGTATGCCAGGCTACAGCTACAGCGCAATGACTCAATGAGTTATGCTGGGCAAAGGCGCGCGCGTACTCGCGTTGCACTCTATATATTCATCCTGAAATGTGCGCTTTGTTATGGCTAACGTTAACGTTTCCAGTTCCAGAAGCAGCTTCCGTACCTACGCACCACACTTTTCGCCACTATAGGAAGAAGCAGATCAGGGCACGTATTGCAAGCGTGTTGCATGAAAGTTGCAGGAAAGCCTGTGTGTGATGTAGATTGATGTGGATAAGGGGTTCTTTATGGTGGCAGTGCCATTGTCCTGACCGTGCTACTTGTGATACACGAAAGGCGGTTAACTTTTTTTTATGAAGTCTGAGAATGGATTGAAATGGGTTTTATGGCGAGCTGATTCCATTTAGACGTGGAGGTGACAATGGGCATTTAGTTGGAAGTTGAAATATTGCATGTAACGGAGGTATGGGATTATGGTGGTATCCTTAGTCCTGGGATGTTACATTTTACATTTAAGTGCAATGGATTAGAAGGGGCTGGGAGTTGTTAATGGGAAAGTGTTTTTGAGTTTCTGGTTAGTGGCGAACTGCTTACCTAGAAATTAATGTTTGTCCATGGATTCGTTACCGATAGCCGCATAAAAAGCTCAGCTTTGGAACTTAGCGAAATTGATATTTAAGAGACGGAGGGGCTTATACAAATGTCCAGTAGGTTACTTCCGAAGCAACCTGAATGAGAAATTCCATACATCGAAAAATGTGGGCGGAATAGTTGAATGAGGCGTGGCATCTGCCATACAACAGAGTCATTGAAAGCTCTTGGGTCGATATATGTAGCAACTTTGGCTTTGAAATTAGGAATAAAGACGATTTAATTTGACTGTGGAAATGAATTTGGAAAATGTGGGCGAGGCACTTACTATACAATTAGATCAAGTAGAAAGCTTTGTAGGGCTTTTAACATGCTTAATTCGAATTAGAAACTTATTAAAAGGGTGTGACTTTTGTGCCACCTTGAATATAAGGCAACGGTGCCAGGTAGAAGGGGGTTAAGTCAGAAATAGTAATTTTCCACTAAAGATTGAACATTTTTGTGTACATCCAAATATTCCTTTTGCGAAAAATTAACAGTGCAAATACTAAACAAAAACATTAGTCTGTTGACTAAAAAATTAAGGCTTAACAGATTTTCTGAAAAATTATCTCTTCGGAGCCATATTTCCTTTTGCTACGTCTTAAAATTAAGTTTATTCTATGGGGGCAGATTCCGTATATCAACGATCGTCTGAACGATATCGTTTTTGAAACTTTGATCACCAAAATAAGTCATATTCTGCTCGAATTTTTTTGACAAACGTCAGCTTTTATTATATTTATGTAAAATGAACTGGATTAAGCCTTCAAACTTGTAATTTTAGCACTAAGTTGCTAATTTTGGAGGTCTGTCGTTTCGACGATAATCGTATATAAAGTTACGGAATGAGTACCCATATTAATTAGTAAAAACCTAAAATTAATTTAAGTGAAATGTCATCTTATTAAATATGTACGTACTTACATCTGCCCATCTTCTTTATTCAACAAATAAGGATCGTTGTCTAGAACCTTGTAGCTCCTCTGAAGTTGCCAAAATTGCGTAAAAGTCATTAAAAAAAAGCACAAGATGACTTTAGCAACTTAATTATTTGGAAGCATTAAATTAAATAAATGAATGAAATAAAGGACTTCAATCAACTTACACCCTAAATTTTAAAATGTACTGTCTTATACCATTTGTACGAAATAATTGCTATAGGAAAGAGTAGCGCTATAGACTTAAGTTGATAGAACCAAATTAATGAAAAAAAAATTTACTTAAATTCAATAAAAATCCAAAAACAGATTTTTTTTACTTTACCCCTTTCTACCTGATACCAGAGATATAGAGTTAATAAGCATTTTTAGTTTCAACTATTCATAACAGTTATATTTTATATTTTTTATATATTTTATATTTTTTAAACAAAATTTTCCAATTGTAACCTCCCGCAAATTTAAAGCCGAGGCCAAACTTTGTTGTTTCTACAGCGTATAATGTAAGCAAAACAAGTATTGGACACTTTGAAAGGACCAGCTAGTAAAGGGTTTTCTAATAAGAGGTGTTATTTTGGTATTCAAAGAAAAATGCCATTTTTTGAGATAAATGATCGTATGTTTATGGTATGCCGTTAATAATGAAAAACATCATCAGCCAAATGGCCACCACGAGCACGCATAGAGGACCATATCCTTTTCATGAAATTTTCCATAACCAAATCGCAAAGTGGCTGCCCTATGTCCTAGATTTTGAAAAAGTAAGGTCCAATGACCCCGCCGGACCATAAACCGCACCAAACAGTCACACGTTGGGGATGGAGAGGCTTCTCAACAATAAGTCTTGGGTTTTCCGAGCCCCAGATGCGACAATTTTGCTTGTTGACGAAGCCACCGAGGTGGAAATGTTCCTCATCAGTCAAGATGATTTTTCGATGGAATTCCGGATCATTTTCATGCATTTCAAGGACCCAATCAGCAAAGACTCAACGTTTTTTCACCATTTTTGTAGTGAATTTTAATAATTTCAATGCGTTGTTGAAGCGTGTATCGTTCCAATTTTAGTAATGGCGTAGTTTCTACTTGTCAAATGCCAAAGACTAAAAGCTTCAAAAGTGACAGCTACCGAAATAGGGGGTCATTCACAATAACACCTCTTTTTGGAAAACTCTTTATTTAAAAACACTAGCGCAAATCTATAGCCGGATAAAGCTCACTTTAAAATTATTTTAGTACGATGCAATGGCCGTATTAATGTTTTGCTAATATTTAGCAATTAATTGTTATCGTCCATATAAAACCCACTTTATCGTTATTACTTAGTATAAAATGAGAAACCACTAAAAGCACATTCTATCCCTAAGTTTGGACTCTCAACCATCTCCCATTTGTCATTTGCATTGCAAAATTGAATCTTTTTATTTTAAGAAATAATATTCTTGCGATATAAATATTTTTAAATATATCTAAATGTTTAAAGATCTTGAGCTTTTTAGAAAAACAAAGGAAAATAAAACCAAACAAATCCTTTTGCAGATTTTGATTTTGTAGTACCCATTTTTATACCCTCCACAGGAAGGTATATTCACTTTGCCAATACATTTGTAACGCCAAGAAGGAGTCAACGGAGACCTCATAAAGAATATATATTCTGAATCAGCATCACATTTTGAATCGATTTAGCCATGTCCGTTTGTCTGTCTGTCTGTCTGTTGAAAGCACGATAGCGCCCAAAGTAATTGATGTAGGTGAATGAAGTTTTGTGAAAGGACTTTTTTTTATCGTCGTTAGGTTGGTATTGAAAATGGGCTCTGTCGGTCAAGTAGTTCTGGTACCACCCTCACAAAACCAATTTAGCATGACTTGTATGCAGTGGAGGGTATCAAAGCATCGGCCAGGCCGATGATAACACTTTTACTTGTTTTGTTTTATTTTTTCTCCTAACATTTCATTAAAATTTGTTTAAAGAGAGTTGCCCAAACTGTTTCTGGTTTCCCAAACTGTCAATTCAATTGTCTGTTTGACACAATCTTGAGTCGCCACCGATCTAATGTAGGTTAGGTAAATAAATGCTCTTATACCATCAGTTGGGTCCATTGTGTCCAAGGTATGTAAGTTACAAGGCGTTAATTATGAACTTAAAAGTTAGGCACCGGTTCTAAAGGTAGAGTGCTGTTACTTATTTAGTATCTACTAAGCTTTCCTAATACACGATGACTATAATTTTGAGCCTTTCGATAAAAAAATTCTAGTCCTTTTTCAGACTTTTCTTGGGCGAGAGCAGAAGCAGAAAAACATCAAGCTTTTCGAGTATTTTTGTCTCTAGTGAATAAACAGGTACTTCAGCAGGTTACTTAGAAAAGAAAATCAAAAATAGTTTAGATCTGAATATTCGTGTTGCTGTTGCATCTTAATACCGAAAGGGTTAAGTGTTAAGCGGCTTACTAGCGTACAACTGCTTTATGGCAGGTATGCTGTTTAGCTAAGTTAAGACTTTCTTAAAGATCAGCAGGCTTTTATGTAGTCTCGCAAGTTATTTAAAAAATATGTGATGTAGGGAAAGGTACATGACACTTGGTTTTGACGTAGCTCTACCGTCTGGGAAAGCTCCCCACTATACGACCACTTAGACCGCCGTGACTAACTACAGTAGTCGCACAATTAGGGTATAACAGTCATGGGTCTCAAGTTGCCTTTCGAGAGTTCCAATAGGTTTTTGAACGCACTACTGCTGGCATGAAAAGTTCCAGCTCTTCCTTTACTCGCAGTTGCTACCCCTGCTTAAAATTTTTGGTGACTAAAATTCTCGCTCGTAGCGTGTCAGTTGTTCTTTCGATACTTTGGCAGGAAAACCGTCCAACAAGTGTCAAAGTCCTGTTGGAGAATTTCATATCAGCCACTCGCGATATAGCACTATCGGCTTACCGACTTTTCCAATCTCTATATACCGAACTGTCTTCAATCAATGAAGTAGTGATTGGAAGATGCGGTATTTTTATTTTAAATGTGGCAAAGAAAAGAAACGTGTGAAGTCATTTAACCAGGAACGGGAAGCTTGGTCTGGTTATTGGATTCACATATCAGATAGGAAAACTCTAAAATGAAGGATTTAGATTGAAGGTTTTATGCTATAAAGTTCCGTCCGCGGCGTATTTTGATTCTCTTGTGTCTTTTATAAAGTGAGGGTCTCCGGTTCAACGGCCAAAGACTCTCGCATCAATATTTTCTTTTTAAGAAAAATCAAAGATTTATATTTTATTTCCGGATTCATACATTAAGACCTCCTTTGGCTTCGTAGTAAGAGTACGAAAGAGACATTGACATTATTGGTTTGAGAGGAGGTTAGGAAATTGTGAGGTTGTCAGTTGTCACTTACAGTGCGCATCGTCGCAATGACTTTTTTTCCACTGCGCCACGGCTCGCAAAGTTCTGACCAACATCCGATGAGAGTATTTCTGTCGAGGAAAGCTTCCAGAGACGCTCGGCACAGGAGCTGCTACGCCAGCTATTAATTCATCCTTCATACATCAGACATTTCCAGTCATTTCTATTTATATCTATTAACCGTTCCGAATTAAATGAAGCGACCAGGTTTTCGACACGCGCTTGATAACCACATCTATTTATCTTTGCACAAAACCACAAATCGCTCGGAGACCATCTGTACGTAACAAATTAAGTGGGCGTTGCATCACCGCGCACCGTCATCATCATTCATCAGTTCAATTATAGATACTCAACTACACTTAGTCACGGTTCGACAAGCTGCACAGCCACGGAGCACAGACCCATTAACAAGGTACGGTAATAATAATTCATTTTGAATTACGGGGAATCGCGTTAGATTTGAACCCGTTTGACATGTGAGACACTATAGATACACTTACAAGATACAGCTCGATACTTGTAAATAAATCGCATGATTCAGCGATGTATTAATCAGAATCCCGTACCCAATCATCGTTGCATCATGAAGCTCCCTTTTCCGCTGGCAGAGAACTCTTGGAATTTTTTAAAAAACTTTAGTTTGCGCATAGCTAAATAGGAGACATAACATTTCCGGCTGTTGATTTCTCATCTCAAATGTCAAATCACAAATCCATAACCATAAACGGAAATGGAACCAGAAAGCTAACATCTCTTCTGCTTTTGGTAAACAATGGTTTTCGCGTGGGCTGCTGCACAATATGTTTCGTTGCGGTTTCCGATTCGAATCTTTGGACAAAGAATATCCAAAAACCGAAAGTGACACTCATCGGCTGATAGTCGGCTCTATGAATGGCGCTATTAGACGACTGTCAACACTACGAATGGGAGGCTTCGAAGAAGAAATCGATTAACGAATTAGTATTATTTAGTATTTCCGGTGAAGAGGTATCGATTCTATTTGACTTTTAAATTCGGAACTTGTGTCATATGACAAGTTGACAAAGAAGGAAAAATGTGCATATGGGCACACACGGGACACGGCACACTCTTCTTGTAAGACTGATGCGTGCGCATGGCTAATATTTATATGAACTGTGAAAAGTGTAGGCCGCAGTAACACCAGATGTGTCCGGTGTCGCGGTGAAAGGTGGGCGACCGAAAGCCGATCAATGGAGCGAGATGTGATTTCGGATTTTATTTTATTTTTTTTTATATCAGTTTAAGGGCCGCGATAATGAAGTTATTAAATTTGAGAAGAAAAAAAGTAGGTTAGGGTTACGCACATTAAATGGTCTTCTCTGTTTTGGGGCACTTCCCGTGGCGATATGAAGATATCACGTTTGAGATTTGAAGCAATGGTTGCCTGGCTTCCGGTGTGGGATTTTAATTCGTTTATTTATCTGATTTGTTGGCATTTAGTTGGGCTAAGTATGATTTAACAAAGTTTCGGATTATCGACAGATGTTGTTGATTGGTTATGGATGGGTGTATACAAATCTGGGTCAACGGTAGCGATTTTGGGTGACAAAGTGTGTCACTTTTATCTTATTGTGGTTACTTTGTGAGCAGATTAGACTTTTGTGGCAATAAAAATTTACTCTATATAGAACTTTCGAAAAAGAATGTGCTTTGGACAATTGGGACATAATTCCACATCAAATGGTTTGCATAACCCAAAAAAACCGACCAAACCAGTATAAATATGAACAAAAGCGATGCTTAAGGCCAGAAAATAACTGCTCCCTCAAGGCTTCAGTATCGGTATCAGCCATAAAAAGCTGCTCTCGTGGTATCTTTGGTCATTGATGGCTTGGTCGTTAATTTTTGGGGTAACGAAGCAAACAAAGTAAGATCATGTATGAAAAGTACCCTTAAGACAGTCTGAGACTGGTGTACCATAGAGATTTTCTCATTTAACCTGGAGATGCCGTCAAAGCTTATTTCCACAAGAAGAAGAAATATTAACTTGGGTCAAATATTAGATGTGCAGGAGTATGGAATGGACTGAAATACATGGGCAAATATCAATTATCTGATGAGCAAATACTGCCACTAGAGGCGCATTTTTTCCTTTAATTCTTAAAGGAAACTGGATATAAAACGGATTTCTTCCGCCTAACAGAAGCAAGAGTACAAAATCTTCTAAAAAGATTCCAAAAGGAAATATAAAGTTTGGGGAACTCCTTTGAGGGAATATACCTCATTGATGCTTAAGAAGGGGCTACCATATACCGAAAGGCCGCAACAACAACAAGCCCTTTCTAATAGATAAGCGATAGATAAAAGGACGAGGTGCCCCTTTTATCGCTATAGCCAAACTTATATTTTGTGGCTGTATAAACCTGGCGGAGTGAAGAACATTTCGTATTATCAAGGCTGAACACCATTCCCCGACTGCGAAAAGCAATCATACACAAAAGCGCTTGGCGTTGTCAAAAACTCGACTCAACCACGTACAAAAATATTTCAAAAAAAAAACGGCAAAAGAAGTCAAATACCGAGTCTAAGGCATTTTGCAAAAGGTCCCCAAAAACGAGTTCAAAAAAGCTTCGAACACGCATACAAAAACAATTGAAAACGAGTCCAAATTGCGTCAAAAGACTGTGAGAAAACGCATCAAACTTTTCCAAAAACACGTAAAAAAGCACCAAAAATGCTTGAATAATGCATCGAAAAACTAGCTAAAAATCCCATAAAACTAACGACTATGATAATTCGTCAAATAGATTTCAAAATTACCTCAGAGAATTCGTTCGAAATTGAGTGCTATATGACTCAAAAGTAGTCAAAGAGACATTAAAAAGCCGTCTGAAGACGCATTTAAAACAGCAGCGGAAGAGCTTTAAAATACATGTGAAATACCTGAGGAAAACTTTTGAAACGCTTGTAAAGAGTACAAAAACCCGACGGTACTGTTGAAAAGCGTGAAAAAAAAAAGATTTTAAAAGGCTTAAACAATATATTTGACAAAAAGCGTCCCAAAATAAACTAAAACTCTTAAGGTATCGGGAAACTTATATGAAACCCGTCCGAAAACGCATCAAAAAGGCGTCCAAATTTCGTTGGAAAACTTGCTGAATACGCACGAATGAGCCTTAAAACGCATCAAAGAAATCGCACGAGTACATCGAAAAACGGACAATTGAAAAACTTGTCGAATATATTGAAAAACACGTCACAAAAAAGCAAATAAGACTTTTGTTAAAAAAGCATCGAAATCCGTCATAAATCACGTTCAGAAAAAAGACCAAGAACGCATCGAAAAAAAACGTCACAAACACTCAAAAATCCCTCAGAAAACGAGTTCAAAATTGCTTCCACAAACGCCTCGAAAAAATAGTCGCAAAGACACCCAAATTATTTCAGAGAACGCGTCCGAAAAGGCATCAAAGAAATAGTCAGAAATACGTTGAAAACCTGTCTGAAAATGCGTTCAAATTTGCAGCGATAAAACATTCATGAAAAGGCTTAAAAAAAAACGCGTCAAAAACCTGTCAAAAAACATTCGAAATCGCGAGAACAAGAACCCGCGGCGCTTCTTAAAATTTAAAAAAGTGCAAAAAGCTATCGTAAAATGCATAAAAAATCAGCTTAGAAAAAGCGTCAAGAAAGGTTTCTAAAAATGTTAAAAAAAACTATATAAATCTGTCAGAAAACGCGTCAAAACGTGCCAAAAAATGCACCCAACTGCATCAAAACCAATTTAAACAAGTAAAAGTGTTATCATCGGCCTGGCCGATGCTTTGATACCCTCCACTGCATACAAGTCATGCAAAATACCAGAACTACTTGACCGACATAGCCCATTTTTAATACCAACCTAACGACGATAAAAGAAGTCCTTTCACAAAACTTCATTCACCTAGGTTGATTCCTTTGGACGCTATCGTGTTTTCAACGGAAAGAGGGACACATGGGTCTTATATTGGTTTTGTATGGGAGGTACCAGAACTACTTGACCGACATAGCCAATTTTGAATACCAACCTGACGCCGACAAAAAGAAGTCCTTTCACCGAATTTCATTCACCTACGTCAATTCCTTTGGGCGCTATTGTGCTTTCAACAGACAGAGAGACAGACGGACATAGCTAAATCGATTCAGAATGTGATCCTGATTCAGAATATATATACTTTATGAGGTCTCCGGTGACTCCTTCTTGGCGTTACAAATGTATTGGCAAAGTGAATATACCTTCCTCTGGAGGGTATAAAAATGACCCCAATAATGCGTCTGAAGCATCAAAAACCGCCAAAAATGCGTCAAAAGATTCACCCAGCTTGCTGCGATCTACAATTGTCTTATTAGAAAAAAATTTAGTCCATCCGAGGGCTAAATAAAACGTTTTTTCAGTAACCACAGTATAAATGGAGTACCACAAAACCCCAGTTCGTTGTTGGACTCTTTTGTTTTCGGATTGGATGAGTTACCAAATTTTATTTAAATTTCTGTCCGCATTAACTGAGTCCATTTCCTACCACTCTGAGTCCGAAACGAAATCCATACCATTTCCACCGACACCAGCTGTAGTTTCTCACGAGTCCAAAGACTTGTCAAGCAAAACTAATTGACGAAATCCCATTCTTTCCCATGATGGCTCTTGGTCAATAAAACGAGTCCATAAAACTGCTGATTGATTGATTTGCTGATTAAGTCAACAAAACACCACCATCCGCCATTAACATTTCCTGATTTGCACAAAACCCCCATTAAATTCGGAATAAAAGTCACCAACAGAATTACCATTTCTCTTGCGCGATAGCTCTAATCACCTTGATTTCCTCATCTCTATCTCACTGTATCCACCAAATCAATTTAATCTCTGGCAATAAATCTCCCATAATCAGCATCTGCTCCAGAGCACACCAACAGGGTGTGTCCAGTGTCCACCAAAACCAAAAGAGAAACAAGATCAGCGGCCGCCATCAAATTACCTCCCAACAAACAAAAATGATAAACTGGCGGACCACAGACGTCGTCGTGGACAACATAATCAAGATTCTCACTCCAAATAGCCTAATTCAAAGCAAATAACTGTTCGCCTTGACATCAGTCACAGTGCAGCTGCATCTCCATCAGCGGGATCTGTGTAGCTGTATCTCTACCGGAATCTGAGTCGCAATCAGAATCTCCAAACGTCTATAGAGAGACTCGTTATCATCTGCAGGAGGGTGGAAGATGTACCTGTCATAGGTCAACTCAAGTTGAGTGCGCGGCATAGATTACCACAACAATGGCCCCCAAGATGACCATAAATCAATCGACTTTCGAAAATTGTTTTCTTTCCGACGATAAGCGGGTGTCCACTTGCGGACCTCCATCGAAGTGGTCCCTTTCCACTTGCCCCCCAAACCGAAAATCAGTTTGAATTGCGCAGTCTAAAGAAAGACGTCACCTCACATCGATCACTCAAAGCCCCCAGAGATTGGCCGAGTAATCTCACGGGCGACACAACAAAAGCGTCCAAAAGCGCGCATCATACCTTAGCCCAAGACCCACCACAGAGACTCATGCGCGTCGAAACGATCAAGTGGAATTGGCCAATTTAGCGATCGCAGAACAACGGCCAAAGCGGGGTAATAACATTATTTTTGGACCGATTTTGTCACACCATCGACGACGACGCGTGATCTCCGGCCGCGACACACGATCGGTGTCTACTTCACTCTGATCCACCACCGATCGTCGTCATCATCATCGGTGTGCACCACCATCGTCTTCGTCATCGTGATCATCTGCATCCGTTGCATCCGTTGGCCAAGAGCGAGGTAGAAAGATCGCACTCGGCCCGAAGATCGACATAAAAATAAAGAAAATTTGACATGAATGGGGTCATAAAGCTCGCGCGCGAATTAAAACACTTGTTTCTTACTTTTAAAATTAAACAATATTTATTTGGAACTATGTCCTTTATTATTGAAATACTTTTTACTAATTCTAAAAGGAGCTTAAGGCTACTATGTAGTTACAATAAGACTGTTGATAAATTCATCATACAGTCGTATTTATATACTTTTCTTATCTATCTACAAGGAGACCCAAGCGTACAATCGTCTTGCTTGATAATGAAGAAGAGATAATATTCCAACATTGTATACAAACGATATTATCTCTTTTACATATGTTATCATTGTAGCGTTGTGTGCAAGACTGTACTAGAGACTAAAGATATCATTGAATACAAATAATGTTATCTTTTTTCTCAATATGTTTTGCTATGGATACTTAACTCCCCCCCTTGTTAAACGAAATCGTCCCGATTTTTCGACGCTATTTTTAACATTTCTCTTTCATAAGTTTTGTTATATGCGTCAATCTTTTTTTGTTTTTGACGATCTGTTATACATTGTATAGTTTTTATCATTACGTACGTAAATGCTAGAATAACAATCAGTGTTACAATTGTGTATATAGTTGATAATATCGGTTTTTCTTCAAAAGGAATAATTAGTTTTTTTAAAGTATCTATGTTATCGAATTTGTACATTGTATCTTCTTTAATTATTTGGTCGATGTAAGACTCTGAATTATGATTTCTTAATATAACTTCTTTAATTTGCTTATGCATGTTTTTGTATATTTTATCGTCTAGATTTATAGTATTTTCATAAGTAACTAAGTTTATACCATTAATTGTTTGATTATTTAACTTATGCTTACCGCTTAATAACATAACACCGGATTCAATTTCTAAGTCGTAATCGTATTCTTGTTTAATGTTGCATTTTGAAGTTATATTCTTTAAAAGTGGAATAAGACAATTTTCTTCTTCAAAGTTAATTTCACAAATGTTTTTACTTAGATGATTTTGACAATTTCTTGTTCTTAAATAAGTTTGGTTACATAAGGCAATTGTTTTATCTGTAATGATTTTTCCATGTTTTGAATTTAAAGGTGTTACTTTATACAATTTACATGATTTAATTAGAACTGGATATTTATATATTGTGATGAAGAATTCATCAGTTCTAGCTAATAATATTTTAGAGTACTCAAGTATATTTATTATGGGTACTTGAATTATTTCATGTTGAATAATATTTTTAATGTCATCTAAGTCTAGGCTTTCTGATAAATATTCATTATTTTTTGCTGCATTAATTGTTCTGGTCATCTTCAATAAGTTCGAACTGTGCAGTGTATGCATTAAAAGGCTGATTCACAGTTTTTATTATATCATTAGAAGAACTTTCAGCTGAATGTGCTGTTTCTATGGTAGAAGTATTTATGCGTTGACGTGATAATGCGTCAGCTACAAGATTTAGGTTTCCTGGTTTATAAACTAATTTTGCTCCAAAGTCTTCAATGATTCCCTTCCAACGTTTCAGCTTTGTGTTGGGATTTTTTCCTGATACAGAATATATAAGGCTCTGGTGATCGGTATATATGGTTAAGTCTGCTATACCATATATGTAGTTTCTGAGTTTTTGTAAGGACCATATGATCGCTAATAGCTCTTTCTCGTTTGTGCTATAGTTCTCTTCTGTCTTACTCAGTGTTCTTGACAAGAAGTGTATAGGTTGCTTATTCTGACTTAGTACGGCTCCAATAGCTATGTTGGATGCATCAGTAGTAAGCTCGAATGGTTTACTATAATCCGGTTGAAAAAGTTCGACTTGTTCTTTCAAATAATTTTTTAAAATTCTAATCGCTTCTAATGCTGAATCATTCAGATTTAACTTAATATTTTTACTTTGTTTTTTGTTTACTTTACCGTTATCTCCTCGTAAATATAATGTCAGGGGCTTGGCTATGCTTGCGTATCCTTTTATAAACTTACGATAGTAACCTGTAAGACCTAAAAATCCTCTCAAATCCTTTACCGTTTGTGGGACTGGAAAATTTTCTATAGCTGCTATTTTCTCAGGGTTCGTAGTGATTCTACCATGTCTGATTATGTGACCTAAGTATTCTACTTCTTCTTGAAAAAACTTACTTTTCTCATCAGATATTTTTAATGTGGCTTTATTGAGTACGTCGAATACTTGACTTATGTGCTGTATATGTTCTTCCTCAGATGAAGAATATATCAATACGTCATCAATGTAAACGTGTACGAATTTACCTACAAAGTCTCTCAAAATGTCGTCCACGCATCTCTGAAATATGCTTGGTGCATTTTTGAGCCCGAAAGGCATTCGTTTAAAATGATATTTTGCGCCATTTATAGCAAAAGCTGTTTTTTCTTTGTCATCTGTTTTGATTTTAATTTGGTGGAAACCTGACTCCAAATCTAATGTTGTAAAGTACTTGGCTTTACCTAAATTTTGAATTGTCATGTTGACATCCGGAATGGGGTATCTGTCTGTTACAGTGTGAGCGTTAAGTTTTTGGAAATCAACAACCATGCGCCGTTTTGGTTTTCCTTTTTCGTCCAAACCTTTTTTAGGTACTGTCCATATGGGACTGTTATAAGGACTATGGCTTTTTTCTATTATATCGTCATGTAAGAGTTTCTGTATTTCTTTGTTTACGAATTCGTTATCTGCTATGGGATATGGATATTGTTTAACATAAACCGGATTATCATTGGTCGTCCTAATGCTTGCTTCTATAGTATCTGTAAAGGGTAACGGTCCTATGCTGTTATTAATCTTCATCAGTCTATCTATGTCTGCTTTATAAATATTATTTTCCCCAATTATGTAATTAATTTTCTGAATAGATTCGACACTGCTTATGGTAGTTAGAGTCATATTACTGAAATTTATTTCCGCGTTTAGAACTTTAAGTCCTTCATATCCTAATATCATATCAAAAGACTGAATATCCTCTAATTCAAAAAATGTTATATTTTTCTTTAATATCCTAACTACTTTCTTTGTATCTACCATAGAATAACCATGCATTGTTTTTATTTTTATAGGTTTAATTTTAATTTTTTTGCTAGAATCGCATTTTCTATTAATGTAATTATGGGTTGCACCAGTATCAATAAGAATTTTATAAATTTTCTTAGAAATAGTACTAGTTAAATTTAAGCAGGGCAACCCGTCTACTAGTTTAAATGATCTATTCTTATGTTATTATTTACCATACATTCCGTTTCATCTGCTTCTGCATATGTACTGCTGACATCGTCTCTGCGTTGTTGTCGGGAGTTATTTACTCTCTGCTGCTTGAAGTTCTGCTGATAAGATCGTTGCGGTCTGTTGTGTGTGTTGAAACTCCCGCTGTGTTCACGTTTCGCTGGTGGATTATATACATCGGGTTTGTATTGATTCCAATTTTGTCGCTGTGCATGTACAATTTGTCTCGAGTTTATCTCCATCGGCTGTGGTCCTTGATTGTGTTGCTGCATATTATCGTATTGCTTCTGGGGTTGATAATTCGTTGTTTGGCTCGAATAATTTGGTCTTCTTTCGTTTCTGCGTTCATGTGGCATATTTTTGTGGTGCTTATCCTGAGTGAGATGTAAATGCCTGTGCACATTATCATGTTCTATTCTGCGAGCAATTGCGAATGCGTGTTCTAGATCATTTATTGTAGCTGAATATAATGATCCTCTTGTAAAGTTGTCACTCATACCATCAATGAATATACGAACTGCGTCGTCGTTAGCATTTTTAATTAGTCTGTCGATTATATTCGGCGGATCACCTGACATAGTGATTTTTGATATTATTAAATTGAGATTTTTATTTATCTCGTCGTGGTATTCAGACAGTGTGCTTCTTTTTTGCGTGATGGCTTTCATCATGTCTTGTAGCACGTATAGAGGTTCTTGATTAGAGTACGTATAATCTAATCTGTTACGTATCGCCTCAAAATTAAAAATTGTGTTATAATTAGTTAACACATTCGCGGCTGCACCCTGTATTTTACTTTTCACTATAGTCAATGCTGCTGCGTACTTACTGTGTGTTTTGAAGTTTTTAATGCTGTCCATTAATCTGGATGCTTCTTCGCGCCACGACCGATAATTTGATTGATCGCCGTTGAAAATAGGTAGGCTTTTAAATGCGTCTAACTGTATTTCACTACCATCTGTATATGTGGTTCTTATTTCCTCTAGCACAGGTATGTTTGGTACTATGCCTAATCCAGATTTTACTTCATTTAGTTTTGTTTCTAAATTAGTGTTTATTTGATTTTGGTTAGTTATTATTGCTGCTAACCTTGCATTCTCTGTGCGTGTGTGCTCTAGGGTTTGTGTTACTGTGTTGCTCCTGGTTTCTAAAGCTTCTAATCTTGCCATTAATACTGCGAGTTGTTCCATTTTGAACTCGTGTCTGTTGTCGTCGAATTTGTGTGTTTTTTTTCTCCACATATACACTTTCACTGAATTGCTTTGCTGCTTCGTACGAAGAAGCTATATTTGTACCTGCTATGCTAGGTAATTCTTGTAACCGGTAACGCGAGTGTTCTGTTTATACTAGATTTCACTACTTGTTCCCGAGGTCCGCTCGATTGAAGTTAAAAAGTATATTTAACCTCCTGGCAGGATCGCCAATTAAAACACTTGTTTCTTACTTTTAAAATTAAACAATATTTATTTGGAACTATGTCCTTTATTATTGAAATACTTTTTACTAATTCTAAAAGGAGCTTAAGGCTACTATGTAGTTACAATAAGACTGTTGATAAATTCATCATACAGTCGTATTTATATACTTTTCTTATCTATCTACAAGGAGACCCAAGCGTACAATCGTCTTGCTTGATAATGAAGAAGAGATAATATTCCAACATTGTATACAAACGATATTATCTCTTTTACATATGTTATCATTGTAGCGTTGTGTGCAAGACTGTACTAGAGACTAAAGATATCATTGAATACAAATAATGTTATCTTTTTTCTCAATATGTTTTGCTATGGATACTTAACTCGCGCGCGATTGTGGTAATCGCGCGTCAGTTCTCGCACCCATATTGATTCGAATTCGGTTTGGTTGTGTATCTATCTCGGTGTGCTGTCGGCCACCCAGGTGCGGATGCTGCTGTTGCACTTTGCGACGAGTTGTAGGTGCGAGCATACCCTTCGTGGGGGGAAAACTAGGGCTCTAAAGACGCCATATAATGTGAGATTTGTGGGCCTATGGTGGTGTCCCATAAGAGGCGATTTTTTTGTTTGTAATTTTCTCCAAAATGGAAATGTGTCTGCTCGGTGGTTTCATTGGCACTTGCGCTGGTGGTCTTTGTTTGGGCAGTCTTAATCTTATCGCGCGGTATTTTGGTGAAGAGCTGTAAATTTGTGGATTTTTTCTTTCCCAACCGCAGAGGTGACACTAAGCTGGTGGATTTGAAGATTTTTCTATTAGAAGGGGAGAAATTTCTTATCAGCGCGTTTGCAGGAGGTATTACGGTATTGATGGCGTGTTTTTCTGGGTGATTATTCGGGAATAAATTTCTAAACAGAGATTAGAAAGCCCGCACAAGATGGCAGATTGCCTGGGAAGTCTTAATGACGTCGACTATCGGCTTAAGCGGATTTAGAGGGGTGTCTGTGGGTAGATTAACCAATTTTGGATAATGGTGTTAGAAACAGGTAGCAGATAGCCGTTCCTGGTAATCTTTAGAATGGGGCCCAGTGGTGACTTAATCAGCGATTGTCTTCGAAAGTAGTTGGACGGGAGGGAGACTTCCAAGGTGATTTCCGTTTGAAGATGTACCCATTTCGACTAGGAGACTGATTAACAAACAGATAGAAATTACTTAAAGTATGTTTAGATGAAAGTTCTGACGGAAGCGTCTTATGAGAAATAAAATCGAAGGCGTGTGCGATCAAGAAACCTACGATTTCTGTGCTTAGTTTCTCTAAAATCAAATTGTGTTGGAAAATTCTGCAAAAGAAGCTTATTGCATACGCTCTACGAAATGTCGATACATATTCGGAACCAAGACTATTATTGCCACTGTTTTAAGGAGCCACTTGAATTTTTTTGTTCAGTCTTCTTTGAAAAATCATTTCTCCTATCAAATCTATTCCCCACTAAGTTGTGACAGCAGTACCCGCCACTCAACCGAGGTGCACATCTTTGGTTTTTGGTGACGAAAATAAATTGTAATCGATTACCGAGATATATGCTGAACAGATAATCCTTCCTATCGCCAATGAAGAGTGTAAAGCGTTATGGGCTCCGGCAGTCTTTCGTTATGGTCCATATTTCATAAAATTCGGATCTGAAAGAAAAGTTTCTTGCACTTTAAATATAAAGACACTTTCGATAGATCTAATAGATAGATTTAAAAACGATACGCTTCGATAGTTGCATAGATTCTCTATCCGATCGAGTTTTCAAAGCTTCCTAGTTGAGCTGGCGGAATTACCTGTGCCAAGCTACAGAAATTCCAACTTAAGGGTTTTTTCACTGCGCCACCTTTCGCAAACGATTGACAAGCATCAGAGGGTATACCTGTCTTGAAAGAGCTTCTAAAATTTGCAGTTTGGACTCGGCATAAAACTGCAGATCCCTTCCATTCGTCCTAAAAATTAAAAACTCACACAAAACGAATGGTTGTGAGAAGCTAGGCCCAGGGTCCGTACGCACCTGTTGTGCCAACTATTTATCTATTCATTTTTAAGCGACAGTTCTCTATAATAACTCTGTTGGTTTGAGGTACTGCACTTAGACCCAAATAAATGTCGATTGTGCTGCCACTGAGAAGGACAGCAGAGTCACATTTTCCGCTCCTGGGAATGAATTCCCATAGCTCCCATTGTTAGGTACGCTTTGACTCTTTAATAGTTTTGTCTATCTTCCTTTACCCGATATCAGCTCCAAAATATACCTTCCCTTTCAGGCTTCTTAAGGCTTTAAAATCTTTTTGATTAATTATTGTGGCGTTGTGAGGATCTCACCTTAGAGTTGTTAAATTTCGATTATTTGAGTCAAACAGCTCTGCAACTCCAGCATAACAAAGGTTGGCGTAACTATGAAAAAGCTAAAGCAGAACTATTCCGCCGGCTCTGTTGGTTTACCATCGGAGCTCTTGAACTAAGTTCGTCGAAGCACTACGAACCCAATAATCGAAACAAGAACAGTCCTTAGGACTAATGATGCAAGTCTACGTCTGGAAATAATTACTGAGGCTTATCTCTTTTTATTGTAGCCTGTATGCAAAATCATGCGACAAAATTCACAAGATCAGCCCACAAGCCTTATCTTACGTAAGCTGGTGATGAGGCCATATTCGTAGAACACAGCGGGCTATCACTGGTGTATTTCCTATACGAAAACGGAGCTTCAAAAATGTGTTTGGCGGTTAAAGAAGGCTAAACCAAAAGACTCAGTGACTTAGTGGGTTAGCAGGCACCTCTCTCGAAGAACTAAGGAAAATTCAGCTTTATGGCGCCGACTTTGTTTGAAAGCAGATGAATTTTTTCTGGATCGCAAAGAGAGGATGATTCTTTGTAAAATTTACGTCCGCTTTGACGGCCTTAAAGTAGACAAGTAAAAGTGGTATCACCGGCCTGGCCGATGCTTTGATACCCTCCACTGCATACAAGTCATGCAAAATACCAGAACTACTTGACCGACAGAGCCTATTTTTAACACCAACCAAACGACGATAAAAAGAAGTCCTTTCACCAAATTTCGTTCACCTACGTCAATTACTTTGGGCGCTATCGTGCTTTCAACAGACAGACAGACAGACAGACAGACAGACAGACAGACAGATAGACAGACAGACAGACAGACAGACAGACGGACATGGCTAAATCGATTCAGAATGTGGTGCTGATTCAGAATATATATACTTTATGAGGTCTCCGGTGACTCCTTCTTGGCGTTACAAATGTATGGGCAAAGTGAATAAACCTTCCTGTGGAGGGATAAAAAATTCAACGACGAACTGTACGATATCGAGCTGTTAAAAAAAGTCCTAATCAGTTTTCTAAAATGGGAACAACATAAAGAGCAACTGAACACGCATGTTCTGGTCAGTAGAGCCCTCGAGCCTAGCCCGGAGGAACAACGCAGTAGAGGAAGACCTCGCCTTAGGTGCCGCACATAAGTAAGGGGACCTCAACAGATTTGGATTGCGCTACTGGAGGTAGCTAGCTAAGGACCGGGATAACTGGGATAACTGGCAGCGGGATATAGTTCTAAGTATAGAAGCACATGCTGTCAGCAAAAAAACATCAATCACCGCATGAAGCTTCTTTGGGATAGTTGAAGACTTTTTCTGCCACGAAGTAAAAATAATACTCAAGTGGAAGTCCGTTGGAGAATAACCCTTTCAGGTCGAGAAGGTTCAAAACTCCTTACGAATGACATGATCCATTAGCCTCTTATTTGGAAAGTACTGATTTATGGTGTCGAAGACTGAATGATAAGCGGGCGAGGTGATAGCTGATAGTGCTCCATTTTTGTTTTATAAGGTCTTCGACGAATTTTTATTATTCTGTGCTGTGGTGCTGTGGAGTGCGAATAAATTGGAAGGTACAAAAGCAAAAACATTCAGCGAATGGACAATAATTCTCTACAGCGAAGAAGGACAAGATCCGAACACCGAATCTACCTGCATAAAACCAATTTGAAATATCAGCCTGTAGAGTTATGAGTCCCCCTTTTGGCATCTCCACCACTGATGATTTCGTTAACTACATAATGTGACAGTATTGCCCAACTGATCTGTGTATCTCACTCAAACTGTGACCGAGATCACCTCCAATCTGATCCACTGGCAACTATTTTCCATTCTCCAAATCTATCGGCAGGAAATTACCCAACAAAACCGCACCGTTGGCATCAATTAAAAAAGACCTCAAAGGTCCATAGCTATGATTAAAATCCGCTTATGTGCTGCGAGTACAATTGCATTTTGACAGTTGACACTTGCGCAGTCGCATATCACTCACATGAGAGCTCAATCAGATTAAGAATTACATTGGTACTTTGTAACAAAGGCCATCGGCTTATCACGTGACTTGGCTACCTGTCAGCCACAAACACACACACAAACACACACGTAGAGTGGGCCCTTCGCCCTTTTGCGGTGATACTGCTGTGACAAAGCCACATCAATGGCATGACTCGGCTGCACCGATAGTAATCTCTATTTGGGAAAAGTGTCACTTTTTCTTCTATACGCTATTTGGACAGCTTCCGTTGACATGGTACTTATGACACAAAACAGGTACCAATCCACCACCAATTCAATCGGATAAATCTTTGGATTTTCGTTTTTGTTTCGAGACATTAGGTATAGTCCCAAAGGGACGAGAGCCCTGCCTTTTTCAAATCACAACCAAGAAAGAGAAACGCACTCTCGCAGCCAAAAGCAAACACCTCTCGTGGACACACCGCAAATGATCCGAAGAAACTGATCAGGGAATCAAGATAAGATAAAATTAAAAATATCCACACGCGAGCAGCAAGAGGAGAAAGAAAAACAACAGCAACGACGCGACCGACGCGACGTGATAAAGCGAAAGATGATGATGGCGATGATGACGATGACGCGAATGCTTCTAGTGTTGAACCGCGCGCTGGTGCTATTGCTGGCCGCCGCCGTCATTACTGCCACCATGATCCTATATCACTGTGAATAATCTCATCATTTTGTGTGCGCATTCCTGCGTCCTTTTCGTCCTGTGTGTCGCATCGCCATCATCGTCGCAGCATCCGATCCATTGCGTTCGCTTCTTTAGTCTTTTAAATGAGTTTGCGTTCAGATCTTAAGTTAAGATCGCTGCCCGATACGCCGTGTGTGCTGTGTTCGAACAGTATCTATCTATAGAAAGATATATATATGCATCGGACAACATCTGCATTCGTATCTTATGAGCAGAATGCATTTGCCATGATGGCGTGGAGTATCTTTGATTTGGAATCAGTTAAGAGAAGAACCGCTGCTGTGAGTGGTGTTTTTGCGCGTTATCTCCGTGGTCCTCCGTGTTGTCGTCTTAATTATTGCGTTAATGAGTTTTTCTTTCAAATAGCGCAGCAAGATAACAATCTTTGATATGAAAATGTATAAATTTATTGCTAAGTTGTTTTGCAACTAACTACCTACCACCGTGCCAGGGAGGGGGGCAGACAGATTGATGTTTTGCGATGTTCCTGCATATGCATGTGGAGATTTATTGGCGCAGAGGATCATACAACAACGGCCTGTGGTGTACCCCTTGCAAAATGTAGAGAAGGTACAAACAGTTGAGGTGGTACTCGACTTATATTCATTTAGGCGAAAGTGGCTTTTCTTTCAAACCACGAGTACTAGATGACGTTTTATACGCAATCGAAAGGCACATCCCAAGTCACGGTTTCATAAGTATCCTCCAACCTGCCGGTCTATTTTAGTTCAATCTAATTTTAAGTCTATATGAATCTTCAGTTTAAGGTCGAGCGGTGTAAAAATCCGCAGATCTAAATTCATGTGGTTATGTTAGAAGCACGCACCTCAAAGCTGTTTGCACTATTAATACGGACAGCTTAACGGTTCTAGACCAAACTCTATCAGGCACCAGGAAGACGTTTGGAAAGGAGAGGTTCTTATAGGTTCGCAGAGATATCTTATTAGGAATCTCCTTATAACCTGGTTCCTGGTCGATATAAGGGTGATTTTTTAGCTGGTTTGGTTTTGGCAACACTGGTTTTGACAGCTGACGTGTGTCTAGTACCTTGTGTCACTGTCAAACAGCTTCAGTTTGGTTTGCAATTTAACCATGGATCGTCTTACAAATGAACAACGCTTGCAAATTATTGAATTTTACTATCAAAATTCGTGCTCGGTTCGAAATGTTCATCGCGCGCTTTTTTATCGAAAAATTGTGTTCAGCGATGAGGCTCATTTTTGGTTGAATGGGTACGTAAATAAGCAAAATTGCCGCATTTGGAGTGAAGATCAGCCAGAAGCATTGCAACAGCTACCAATGCATCCCGAAAAAGCCACTGTTTGGTGCGGTTTATGGGCCGGCGGCATTATTGGGCCATATTTCTTCAAAGATGATGCGAATCGCAGCGTCACTGTCAATGGTGAACGCTACCGAGCGATGATAACAAACTTTTTTTTGCCCGAAATGGAAGTTCTTGACTTGCATGATATGTGGTTTCAACAAGACGGTGCCACATGCCACACAGCACGCGAAACAATGGCGCAATTGCGAGGCGAGTTTGGTGAACAGTTAATTTCATGTTTCGGGCCGGTCAATTGGCCGCCTAGATCGTGCGATTTGACACCATTAGATTATTTTTTGTGGGGGTATGCCAAGGCTAATGTGTATAGGGACAAGCCCGCTTCGATTGACGCACTGGAAGCCAACATCCATGCATTCATTCGTGAGATACCGGCCGATATGTGTGAAAGAGTATGCCAAAATTGGACTCAGCGGATGGGCTACCTGAGACGCAGCCGCGGTCAACATTTGCATGAAATTATCTTTAAACATTAAATTGCAAGGTTCAAACTATCGATTCAAATAAATATTTCATTAATTTTTTCGAATTTTTTGTGTTTTTTTTTTAAAAAAAAGTTCTAAACCTCTTAAAAAATCACCCTTTATTTTCATGAAGCAAGCAGTATTTTTTGTAAATTAATAATATAAATACCGTGATATTTCAAAGGGAAATCGCTTAAGTTGGGATAAATCGCAAATTTATCGAGCCAGTGAAAAGATATGAGTCTAAAACAGACCCCTTCTTCCAATCATAGATACCTTAAACCATCGTTACTAATAAATATGCCAGTCAAAAAGGAAAATATGCATACATAAGTACTTATATCAGAAAACAGAAACCACTGCCACACTTTGCCTTGTAAAATGTAAGAACTTATAAAATAGTACTGTAGACGCTTCTTACTATTTAACCATAACTTGAGACAATTGGTATATTTATGTACTGCCTATCAGATGAATAACCCAAAGTGAATTTTATCCCTTTTCCCATATTCTATGCACCGTTTCTTTTATCTAGCATCTTTTCTCAGTTTTTTACCTATCTACTTAATAAAATAAGAAAACAACCAACCAAATTCTTGATGAACAAGAAAGTTGCGTTAGACCCAGTTTATTATACCCTCCACAGGAAGGTATATTCACTTTGCCAATACATTTGTAACGCCAAAAAGGAGTCACCGGAGACCTTATAAAGTATATAATTATATTCTGAATCAGGATCACATTCTGAATCGATTTAGCCATGTCCGTCTGTCTGTCTGTCTGTTGAAAGCACGATAGCGCCCGAAGTAATTGACGTAGGTGAATGGAATTCGGTGAAAGGACTTCTTTTTATCAGCGTCAGGTTGGTATTGAAAATGGACTATGTCGGTTAAGTATTTCTGGTATTTTGCATGACTTGTATGCAGTGGAGGGTATCAAAGCATCAGCCAGGCCGATGATAACACTTTTACTTGTTTTTAAATTCAGGAGTTTGTAAAAAAAAAAATACATTATGGAATTTGCCTATGGAAATCCACCTTTCATTTGGTCCATATTTCATACAAATCCGTTTCGAAATAACGGCGTAATCGGTACGACAAAAATTATTATAGTACTTTCTATCGATCTAAAATTTGTAACTCCAGCACTAAGTTGTAAGTTCTAGAGTTATATATTATCTCTTTCAAGAAAGTTGTCTGAATAATCACATAATTAGTGTTCCAACTTCCCACGAGACTCCCATCTTTCGAGAATATTATGTCGATGTATTTTCACAACTTGAAACTTCTGCAATTAGAGGTGGTAAAGCTGCGAATATGCAACCAGAACCCAATTGTAAAAGAGGACCGCTACGTTTGCGAAAGAACCTCATTCTCAGCCACAAAGCATTTTAAATCCTCATATATGTACAATCTATTGAAGTTACCCCAGCTCTATATTCTGCAAAGTAATCGCATTTTGGTTGGTTATCCGGTCAAAATTCTGGAAGGGTCGAAATTCGTTTTTTTTTAATTTTGCTTTCCTTTATTCAGCTTTTCAAAGTTCTGCAAATATTAAAAAAGGTTTAAAAAATGTAACGTGCGCTCGCATGTTTTTTTTTTAATTTTTCTCGGTTTTTTATTTTTATTTTTTAAATAGGTAATATTTATTTTTATATTCTTATTTCGTTTTTATTATTTTTGTTTATATTCGTTAGTGGTTAAAAACAAACAGAAAAAGCTGAATTTCGTAAAGCAAACCTTAAAAAAATAGCATTTTTGTGTAAGACGACCCGCTCTCAAATTATTCATTTCCAGGTGTCTTTGTTGCTGTCAAAGCAAATTTTAACCAAACGGCAGCACCTTCAGCACTTCTGGTCGGTTGATGCGCATAACCTTTAGCGATTTGATTGACAAAACGACATTTTCCACTGAGTGGAACTCTAGCCAGTGCTCGCTCCTTCTTAGGTATTTTTTAGCCTCCAATCTTTTTACGTATTCATGGCTGCTTTACCAAGTTTTTGCGGCTATCTGCTTAGACAAGGATATCACTCTTCAGACATATAGATGATAAGTAAGCCTAATTGAACTTCACATTTCTATCTAGCAAATGCTCAGGCTCAGTGGTTAGTGTGCCGACTGAGAAAGGAGTCACTGGTTCGATACCCAGAAAATCGTTAATTAAATCCTATGATTGTCTTTCTACTGCGACAACTACAACGAACGTCTGACAAACATCCTAGAGTAATACCGTATTTAAAAAAAAAAAAAAACAAATGGAGGGGACGATTTGTCCCAAAAAATATCCAAACTCGTACAAAAGCACGCTTGTAAGAAGCTACGCTTAGGGTACCTATCCGGACCTCTTGCGACATCTACCAGTCCCTGATGTTGTAGGGTAGTTGCGGAAGCTCTAAATGTCACTTTTGATTACCTCGCTGTCATTTGACCAAGCTTAGTATTACCAACTACTCTTACCATACACCTCAGTTCAAAGTTTCTATAAAGATACCACAGGTAGCCCAACGGAACTGGTGCCCATAACTGTCATCCGGACGTTGCACACAATCAGTATGGATAGCATTAGATCAAATAGCCTCATTATTTAGGCATTCATCTCGAGCTGAAGCTATAAGGCCCTTCGAAGAGTCAACACTCCATTTGCATAAATTTGAATTCCAACACCAGTTCCAGTTCGAGCGTAATGCGGCAACACACAAAGGCACAGACAGAACTTTCTTTGGTGGCGCCAAACTTCGTCTCCAACCGAATTTATTCGCGACAACAAAGCGTGTATGCCAACCCGACATTACTCACGCTAATCAATGCCTCCCTAAGACGATACTTTCCGTGGCTCAAGCTTGACCCTTGCGGGCTAAGTGCGTGAATTCATTTTATTTACCGACCGGTTGACGTGGGTAAAGCTGGAACCGCCACATTCGATTTTCGAAAAACAAACTACATGGGATTTAATTGCTATTTAATTGCTATTTAATTGCTCTATTCTTGATTTTTTTGCTCTTCGGGAAGTGGGAGATTTTGTGGCGGTCCTAGCTTACCGGTAAAGCTGGAACCGCCACATTGGCTTTTGAAGGATTTTTTTAGCGCATACCAATCACTGATTTAATTGCTCTGGGAAAATGTACTTTTTTTTTCGATCGGACAAGCCGTTCGCCCACAATTTCAAATTTGCGTTTTTTTGTAACGGTCAGTTCGCTATAAAACTCTTTTGTTTTTCAAGCAAAAGCAAAAAAAATATTAAAAAATTAATAAAAAATTAACCAATTCGAATTTTACTACGCCACATAACTTAAAAGAAGCGTATATTTGTAGGCTACTACCCGCTTAAATCAACTATTTTGTCGCTCTTCTATAAATGGGCCAAAAACAGTAAAATAAAACCTCCAAAAACAAACACTTTGAAAAATTAAAAAAAATAGATTCCGTTACAATTCTACTAATCCATATAGATCAAAAGAAGCGTTTGTTCATTACCTATCAACACATATAATAAAATGATTTTTTGCTCTTCTCTAAATGAGGCAAAAAGTAAAAAGTTTATTTTACCACCAAAAAAGTTAGCAAAAAATACAAAAACAAAAATGTTCAAAAAACTAAAAGTCATATACCCCGTTCGAATCCTACTATGCCATATAGCTCAATAGAAGCGTGTATTCATTAGCTATTAACCCAATTCATCAAATAATTAGTTGCTCTTCGTTAAATGTGTCAAAAGCTAACAATTTCAATTTGGCAAAAAAAACCAAATGTACCCCTAGTACGAAAAAAAAATTAGGAAATTTGAAAAAAGTCATATACCCCGTTCGAATCCTACTATGCCACATAGCTCATTAGAAGCGTGTATTCATTAGCTATTAACCTAATTCATCAAATAATTAGTTGCTCTTCGTTAAATGTGTCAAAAGCTAACAATTTCAATTTGGCAAAAAAAAACAAATGTACCCCTAGTACGAAAAAAAAATTAGGAAATTTGAAAAAAGTCATATACCCCGTTCGAATCCTACTATGCCACATAGCTCATTAGAAGCGTGTATTCATTAGCTATTAACTCAATTCATCAAATAATTAGTTGCTCTTCGTTAAATGTGTCAAAAGCTAACAATTTCAATTTGGCAAAAAAAACCAAATGTACCCCTAGTAGGAAAAAAAAATTAGGAAATTTGAAAAAAGTCATATACCCCGTTCGAATCCTACTATGCCACATAGCTCATTAGAAGCGTGTATTCATTAGCTATTAACCTAATTCATCAAATAATTAGTTGCTCTTCGTTAAATGTGTCAAAAGCTAACAATTTCAATTTGGCAAAAAAAAACAAATGTACCCCTAGTACGAAAAAAAAATTAGGAAATTTGAAAAAAGTCATATACCCCGTTCGAATCCTACTATGCCACATAGCTCATTAGAAGCGTGCATTCATTAGGTATTAACTCAATTCATCAAATAATTAGTTGCTCTTCGTTAAATGTGTCAAAAGCTAACAATTTCAATTTGGCAAAAAAAAACAAATGTACCCCTAGTACGAAAAAAAAATTAGGAAATTTGAAAAAAGTCATATACCCCGTTCGAATCCTACTATGCCACATAGCTCATTAGAAGCGTGTATTCATTAGCTATTAACTCAATTCATCAAATAATTAGTTGCTCTTCGTTAAATGTGTCAAAAGCTAGCAATTTCAATTTGGCAAAAAAAACCAAATGTACCCCTAGTAGGAAAAAAAAATTAGGAAATTTGAAAAAAGTCATATACCCCGTTCGAATCCTACTATGCCACATAGCTCATTAGAAGCGTGTATTCATTAGCTATTAACCTAATTCATCAAATAATTAGTTGCTCTTCGTTAAATGTGTCAAAAGCTAACAATTTCAATTTGGCAAAAAAAAACAAATGTACCCCTAGTACGAAAAAAAAATTAGGAAATTTGAAAAAAGTCATATACCCCGTTCGAATCCTACTATGCCACATAGCTCATTAGAAGCGTGTATTCATTAGCTATTAACTCAATTCATCAAATAATTAGTTGCTCTTCGTTAAATGTGTCAAAAGCTAACAATTTCAATTTGGCAAAAAAAACCAAATGTACCCCTAGTAGGAAAAAAAAATTAGGAAATTTGAAAAAAGTCATATACCCCGTTCGAATCCTACTATGCCACATAGCTCATTAGAAGCGTGTATTCATTAGCTATTAACCTAATTCATCAAATAATTAGTTGCTCTTCGTTAAATGTGTCAAAAGCTAACAATTTCAATTTGGCAAAAAAAAACAAATGTACCCCTAGTACGAAAAAAAAATTAGGAAATTTGAAAAAAGTCATATACCCCGTTCGAATCCTACTATGCCACATAGCTCATTAGAAGCGTGTATTCATTAGCTATTAACTCAATTCATCAAATAATTAGTTGCTCTTCGTTAAATGTGTCAAAAGCTAACAATTTCAATTTGGCAAAAAAAACCAAATGTACCCCTAGTAGGAAAAAAAAATTAGGAAATTTGAAAAAAGTCATATACCCCGTTCGAATCCTACTATGCCACATAGCTCATTAGAAGCGTGTATTCATTAGCTATTAACTCAATTCATCAAATAATTAGTTGCTCTTCGTTAAATGTGTCAAAAGCTAACAATTTCAATTTGGCAAAAAAAACCAAATGTACCCCTAGTAGGAAAAAAAAATTAGGAAATTTGAAAAAAGTCATATACCCCGTTCGAATCCTACTATGCCACATAGCTCATTAGAAGCGTGTATTCATTAGCTATTAACCTAATTCATCAAATAATTAGTTGCTCTTCGTTAAATGTGTCAAAAGCTAACAATTTCAATTTGGAAAAAAAAACAAATGTACCCCTAGTACGAAAAAAAAATTAGGAAATTTGAAAAAAGTCATATACCCCGTTCGAATCCTACTATGCCACATAGCTCATTAGAAGCGTGTATTCATTAGCTATTAACCCAATTCATCAAATAATTAGTTGCTCTTCGTTAAATGTGTCAAAAGCTAACAATTTCAATTTGGCAAAAAAAACCAAATGTACCCCTAGTAGGAAAAAAAAATTAGGAAATTTGAAAAAAGTCATATACCCCGTTCGAATCCTACTATGCCACATAGCTCATTAGAAGCGTGTATTCATTAGCTATTAACCTAATTCATCAAATAATTAGTTGCTCTTCGTTAAATGTGTCAAAAGCTAACAATTTCAATTTGGCAAAAAAAAACAAATGTACCCCTAGTAGGAAAAAAAAATTAGGAAATTTGAAAAAAGTCATATACCCCGTTCGAATCCTACTATGCCACATAGCTCATTAGAAGCGTGTATTCATTAGCTATTAACCTAATTCATCAAATAATTAGTTGCTCTTCGTTAAATGTGTCAAAAGCTAACAATTTCAATTTGGCAAAAAAAAACAAATGTACCCCTAGTACGAAAAAAAAATTAGGAAATTTGAAAAAAGTCATATACCCCGTTCGAATCCTACTATGCCACATAGCTCATTAGAAGCGTGTATTCATTAGCTATTAACCTAATTCATCAAATAATTAGTTGCTCTTCGTTAAATGTGTCAAAAGCTAACAATTTCAATTTGGAAAAAAAAAACAAATGTACCCCTAGTACGAAAAAAAAATTAGGAAATTTGAAAAAAGTCATATACCCCGTTCGAATCCTACTATGCCACATAGCTCATTAGAAGCGTGTATTCATTAGCTATTAACTCAATTCATCAAATAATTAGTTGCTCTTCGTTAAATGTGTCAAAAGCTAACAATTTCAATTTGGCAAAAAAAACCAAATGTACCCCTAGTAGGAAAAAAAAATTAGGAAATTTGAAAAAAGTCATATACCCCGTTCGAATCCTACTATGCCACATAGCTCATTAGAAGCGTGTATTCATTAGCTATTAACCCAATTCATCAAATAATTAGTTGCTCTTCGTTAAATGTGTCAAAAGCTAACAATTTCAATTTGGCAAAAAAATTTTTTCGAGAAAAACTTTGAGTCCTGAATAACATGGTAACCCACAAAGTATGCATCAGATTTGGACTGTTGTAAATCGTTTCCAGCAATTCGTATAAATCCTGAAAGTGTGCAATACCCATACGGTCAAATTTAGCCAGCCCTGAATGTATGCATTGCATTTAACTTCGAAATATTCATTCATGTACCGGCTGATTAAAAATGGAGCCAAACTCAACCTGGCGCCATCTATATCTTTACTCCGCAGCTGACAGCGAATAATCGCATCACTCAACTGTAGTGGATAGTGTTACCAGCAAACTAGTATTCTTTCGAGTTTTACGTTTCTCAAGTCTACTGCTATTTATTAGATTCCCTTACAACGCCTCTACGATTGGCCTGCAATTACAACAATTACGCTCTACTTGACACTCGAGACTCACAATAGTTGTTGTAATCGCGTGCTGAAAATCGTACCTTACTCTGCTTTGCTGAGATCAAAGCTAAAAAAAGAACCTAATGTTGTTCGTTTAAACATCGCGTAAAGATTAACGCAGCCTCTATATGTGGCTTACCTGAAATTGTTATTTATAAACATTTTTCCGCGGTAACTTTACTAAACGTGGTTTGTGTCTAGTAATGTAATAATTTCAAACTATCTGGAACAATTCCGAAATTTCTTCGAAAGGACTGTTGAAATATTATATCAACTGCAATAGGATAGAGCGCGACAACGTCAATGTCAAAAAAAAAAAGAAGAAAAAGTCAAGTGACAGCTAAAAAACATATACATATGTTGAATTTGGAATAATTTATGGGGGAAGGGAGGAGGTAGGTACCAATTTTATGTAATGCTATTTAGAAGATATAAGGAAAGAAATGCTTTATGATTGTTGTTGAATGGAGTATTAAGATTTCTAGACTAAATATTTAATTTATTTAAGTCTGAAGCTAAAACAAAAAGTTTTTTGAGAAAATAGAAGTACAAAATTTGGGTTTTTTTATTTTTTACTTTAGACAAATTGCGAAAAAAAGACACAAATTCGCAAAAATATTCATCCATCCATGTCCGTACTCATAAGTAAATATAGTCTGGCTTTGTAGCACCTATTTCATTTGACAAAATGGTTTCCAAAAACAATTAGCCTCCACAACTTCGAACACACATTGTCTTTTAATATGGTAACACTTATTTCCCAGATTTCAGATTTCGTGTGGCAAATCGATCACAAGAAGTAATCTGACTGTGTTTTGTTGCTGTTAGTAGAGTAGCTGCCAAATTGTGTTAAGGTACATTTTTTTTTTGTGAATATTTTCTTTGTAGGCGAAATGTCAAATCAGATGTAGATGTGTATTGGTAAATCTGAATCAACTCTGAGAAAAAATCCGGACTCGCAAAAGTGCTCTGAAATCTGAAAAAGATTGCATTTTTTTACCAAACGAATATAAAAAGTGATCTGAGAGCAAAAAAAGTGCTCTAAGAGCTCCCAATCGAATACCACATAAATACTATAGAATAGACTACAACCTGAACGATAAAGGTGAGTGGTGAGGGAAAGTAAGTGTCCAGTTGTAGATTTGAGATATAGATGCCGCTAGGCACCAAACTGGGCTGGGGATGAAAACTCATTAAAATATCAAATTACACTTTTCAGCTGCATTCAGCTTTTTGTGACATTTCAAAATTATTTTTAAAATAAATTCGTTTGAAAACATTTGATTGCTTTGCAAACAGTTGTTGCAGTACAATTTTTGTTATTTTTTACAAGCTGCTGACAAATACTACAAAGCTAATGAAATTTTGTCTACTCATACCGCTGCTCTCAAACTTTCACACTCACACACACATTGACTTTTTCTACTACAAATCGCAACGCGACACACAAATCCAGTGTTAGGTAATTGCTTTTGAGTTAAGACAGTATTTGTCAGCTGCTTGTAAAAAATAACAAAAATTGTACTGCAACAACTGTTTGCAAAGCAATCAAATGTTTTCAAACGAATTTATTTTAAAAATAATTTTGAAATGTCACAAAAAGCTGAATGCAGCTGAAAAGTGTAATTTGATATTTTAATGAGTTTTCATCCCCAGCCCAGTTTGGTGCCTAGCGGCATCTATATCTCAAATCTACAACTGGACACTTACTTTCCCTCACCACTCACCTTTATCGTTCAGGTTGTAGTCTATTCTATAGTATTTATGTGGTATTCGATTGGGAGCTCTTAGAGCACTTTTTTTGCTCTCAGATCACTTTTTATATTCGTTTGGTAAAAAAATGCAATCTTTTTCAGATTTCAGAGCACTTTTGCGAGTCCGGATTTTTTCTCAGAGTTGATTCAGATTTACCAATACACATCTACATCTGATTTGACATTTCGCCTACAAAGAAAATATTCACAAAAAAAAAATGTACCTTAACACAATTTGGCAGCTACTCTACTAACAGCAACAAAACACAGTCAGATTACTTCTTGTGATCGATTTGCCACACGAAATCTGAAATCTGGGAAATAAGTGTTACCATATTAAAAGACAATGTGTGTTCGAAGTTGTGGAGGCTAATTGTTTTTGGAAACCATTTTGTCAAATGAAATAGGTGCTACAAAGCCAGACTATATTTACTTATGAGTACGGACATGGATGGATGAATATTTTTGCGAATTTGTGTCTTTTTTTCGCAATTTGTCTAAAGTAAAAAATAAAAAAACCCAAATTTTGTACTTCTATTTTCTCAAAAAACTTTTTGTTTTAGCTTCAGACTTAAATAAATTAAATATTTAGTCTAGAAATCTTAATACTCCATTCAACAACAATCATAAAGCATTTCTTTCCTTATATCTTCTAAATAGCATTACATAAAATTGGTACCTACCTCCTCCCTTCCCCCATAAATTATTCCAAATTCAACATATGTATATGTTTTTTAGCTGTCACTTGACTTTTTCTTCTTTTTTTTTTTGACATTGACGTTGTCGCGCTCTATCCTATTGCAGTTGATATAATATTTCAACAGTCCTTTCGAAGAAATTTCGGAATTGTTCCAGATAGTTTGAAATTATTACATTACTAGACACAAACCACGTTTAGTAAAGTTACCGCGGAAAAATGTTTATAAATAACAATTTCAGGTAAGCCACATATAGAGGCTGCGTTAATCTTTACGCGATGTTTAAACGAACAACATTAGGTTCTTTTTTTAGCTTTGATCTCAGCAAAGCAGAGTAAGGTACGATTTTCAGCACGCGATTACAACAACTATTGTGAGTCTCGAGTGTCAAGTAGAGCGTAATTGTTGTAATTGCAGGCCAATCGTAGAGGCGTTGTAAGGGAATCTAATAAATAGCAGTAGACTTGAGAAACGTAAAACTCGAAAGAATACTAGTTTGCTGGTAACACTATCCACTACAGTTGAGTGATGCGATTATTCGCTGTCAGCTGCGGAGTAAAGATATAGATGGCGCCAGGTTGAGTTTGGCTCCATTTTTAATCAGCCGGTACATGAATGAATATTTCGAAGTTAAATGCAATGCATACATTCAGGGCTGGCTAAATTTGACCGTATGGGTATTGCACACTTTCAGGATTTATACGAATTGCTGGAAACGATTTACAACAGTCCAAATCTGATGCATACTTTGTGGGTTACCATGTTATTCAGGACTCAAAGTTTTTCTCGAAAAAATTTTTTTGCCAAATTGAAATTGTTAGCTTTTGACACATTTAACGAAGAGCAACTAATTATTTGATGAATTGGGTTAATAGCTAATGAATACACGCTTCTAATGAGCTATGTGGCATAGTAGGATTCGAACGGGGTATATGACTTTTTTCAAATTTCCTAATTTTTTTTTCCTACTAGGGGTATATTTGGTTTTTTTTGCCAAATTGAAATTGTTAGCTTTTGACACATTTAACGAAGAGCAACTAATTATTTGATGAATTGAGTTAATAGCTAATGAATACACGCTTCTAATGAGCTATGTGGCATAGTAGGATTCGAACGGGGTATATGACTTTTTTCAAATTTCCTAATTTTTTTTTCGTACTAGGGGTACATTTGTTTTTTTTTGCCAAATTGAAATTGTTAGCTTTTGACACATTTAACGAAGAGCAACTAATTATTTGATGAATTAGGTTAATAGCTAATGAATACACGCTTCTAATGAGCTATGTGGCATAGTAGGATTCGAACGGGGTATATGACTTTTTTCAAATTTCCTAATTTTTTTTTCCTACTAGGGGTACATTTGGTTTTTTTTGCCAAATTGAAATTGTTAGCTTTTGACACATTTAACGAAGAGCAACTAATTATTTGATGAATTGAGTTAATAGCTAATGAATACACGCTTCTAATGAGCTATGTGGCATAGTAGGATTCGAACGGGGTATATGACTTTTTTCAAATTTCCTAATTTTTTTTTCGTACTAGGGGTACATTTGTTTTTTTTTGCCAAATTGAAATTGTTAGCTTTTGACACATTTAACGAAGAGCAACTAATTATTTGATGAATTGAGTTAATACCTAATGAATGCACGCTTCTAATGAGCTATGTGGCATAGTAGGATTCGAACGGGGTATATGACTTTTTTCAAATTTCCTAATTTTTTTTTCGTACTAGGGGTACATTTGTTTTTTGTTGCCAAATTGAAATTGTTAGCTTTTGACACATTTAACGAAGAGCAACTAATTATTTGATGAATTAGGTTAATAGCTAATGAATACACGCTTCTAATGAGCTATGTGGCATAGTAGGATTCGAACGGGGTATATGACTTTTTTCAAATTTCCTAATTTTTTTTTCCTACTAGGGGTACATTTGGTTTTTTTTGCCAAATTGAAATTGTTAGCTTTTGACACATTTAACGAAGAGCAACTAATTATTTGATGAATTGAGTTAATAGCTAATGAATACACGCTTCTAATGAGCTATGTGGCATAGTAGGATTCGAACGGGGTATATGACTTTTTTCAAATTTCCTAATTTTTTTTTCGTACTAGGGGTACATTTGTTTTTTTTTGCCAAATTGAAATTGTTAGCTTTTGACACATTTAACGAAGAGCAACTAATTATTTGATGAATTAGGTTAATAGCTAATGAATACACGCTTCTAATGAGCTATGTGGCATAGTAGGATTCGAACGGGGTATATGACTTTTTTCAAATTTCCTAATTTTTTTTTCCTACTAGGGGTACATTTGGTTTTTTTTGCCAAATTGAAATTGTTAGCTTTTGACACATTTAACGAAGAGCAACTAATTATTTGATGAATTGAGTTAATAGCTAATGAATACACGCTTCTAATGAGCTATGTGGCATAGTAGGATTCGAACGGGGTATATGACTTTTTTCAAATTTCCTAATTTTTTTTTCGTACTAGGGGTACATTTGTTTTTTTTTGCCAAATTGAAATTGTTAGCTTTTGACACATTTAACGAAGAGCAACTAATTATTTGATGAATTGAGTTAATACCTAATGAATGCACGCTTCTAATGAGCTATGTGGCATAGTAGGATTCGAACGGGGTATATGACTTTTTTCAAATTTCCTAATTTTTTTTTCGTACTAGGGGTACATTTGTTTTTTTTTGCCAAATTGAAATTGTTAGCTTTTGACACATTTAACGAAGAGCAACTAATTATTTGATGAATTAGGTTAATAGCTAATGAATACACGCTTCTAATGAGCTATGTGGCATAGTAGGATTCGAACGGGGTATATGACTTTTTTCAAATTTCCTAATTTTTTTTTCCTACTAGGGGTACATTTGGTTTTTTTTGCCAAATTGAAATTGTTAGCTTTTGACACATTTAACGAAGAGCAACTAATTATTTGATGAATTGAGTTAATAGCTAATGAATACACGCTTCTAATGAGCTATGTGGCATAGTAGGATTCGAACGGGGTATATGACTTTTTTCAAATTTCCTAATTTTTTTTTCGTACTAGGGGTACATTTGTTTTTTTTTGCCAAATTGAAATTGTTAGCTTTTGACACATTTAACGAAGAGCAACTAATTATTTGATGAATTAGGTTAATAGCTAATGAATACACGCTTCTAATGAGCTATGTGGCATAGTAGGATTCGAACGGGGTATATGACTTTTTTCAAATTTCCTAATTTTTTTTTCGTACTAGGGGTACATTTGGTTTTTTTTGCCAAATTGAAATTGTTAGCTTTTGACACATTTAACGAAGAGCAACTAATTATTTGATGAATTAGGTTAATAGCTAATGAATACACGCTTCTAATGAGCTATGTGGCATAGTAGGATTCGAACGGGGTATATGACTTTTTTCAAATTTCCTAATTTTTTTTTCGTACTAGGGGTACATTTGGTTTTTTTTGCCAAATTGAAATTGTTAGCTTTTGACACATTTAACGAAGAGCAACTAATTATTTGATGAATTGGGTTAATAGCTAATGAATACACGCTTCTATTGAGCTATATGGCATAGTAGGATTCGAACGGGGTATATGACTTTTAGTTTTTTGAACATTTTTGTTTTTGTATTTTTTGCTAACTTTTTTGGTGGTAAAATAAACTTTTTACTTTTTGCCTCATTTAGAGAAGAGCAAAAAATCATTTTATTATATGTGTTGATAGGTAATGAACAAACGCTTCTTTTGATCTATATGGATTAGTAGAATTGTAACGGAATCTATTTTTTTTAATTTTTCAAAGTGTTTGTTTTTGGAGGTTTTATTTTACTGTTTTTGGCCCATTTATAGAAGAGCGACAAAATAGTTGATTTAAGCGGGTAGTAGCCTACAAATATACGCTTCTTTTAAGTTATGTGGCGTAGTAAAATTCGAATTGGTTAATTTTTTATTAATTTTTTAATATTTTTTTTGCTTTTGCTTGAAAAACAAAAGAGTTTTATAGCGAACTGACCGTTACAAAAAAACGCAAATTTGAAATTGTGGGCGAACGGCTTGTCCGATCGAAAAAAAAAGTACATTTTCCCAGAGCAATTAAATCAGTGATTGGTATGCGCTAAAAAAATCCTTCAAAAGCCAATGTGGCGGTTCCAGCTTTACCGGTAAGCTAGGACCGCCACAAAATCTCCCACTTCCCGAAGAGCAAAAAAATCAAGAATAAAGCAATTAAATAGCAATTAAATAGCAATTAAATCCCATGTAGTTTGTTTTTCGAAAATCGAATGTGGCGGTTCCAGCTTTACCCACGTGACCGGTTGCACTATCCGGCATAAGTCACACCAATTCCATCGCGGGGAAATCCCATCGCATTTGAATTTCTTTTCAAAATCAATCAAAAATGTTAATTCCCAGAGAAAATTTTCCAAATTCCCGTCCGCATCCCATTTGACACTTACACCTTCCGGACATTTCGCGAAGGAGATTGATTTTTGTTTGCCTTGTATCTCGCTCTCTAATTAGCATAAAAACCAAATAAGCTCCAGCTCCAGTATGCTATACGCTTTTCAATTATTATTCCCGAAGGAAAATATATATAAAAAAAAAAAATGTCTACCCGCAAGCTGGGTACCGGTGCTCAATCTCACTCTCATTGCGTCCAGCGGCGGTGGCGATGGTGATGGCGGTTGCCATCAGACCGGGCCAACTGATTTATGCCCTTCATAACGATCGGCGAACAAAATCAATCAATCAAACTATCGAACAAGTTCATTGACAGCTCAGTTGGACTAAACAAATACTAAAAATGTTCGCTTGTCAGTATCTTCGCAGGAAACATTCTCTCGTTCCTCACTGCGCGCACGAGGTATGGGCATTGGGCACTGCCCGTCGATTTCAAATATGATGAGGATGAGGATGAGGATATGTGCAAGCGAATTGATCGAACATCATACCACATCCGAATCTGAGAAACAGAATCCCGCATAGGGCTGCGACTTGGCAATGGGTACCTATACGCGTATAGGTATATATGGGTAGGGCTGATTGCATCTGAGGGAGAGAGAGTGATGCCCATTTTAAGTACACACGCACTCACGTGCAAAGTGGTCACTCCAGAGAGAGGCTATTTGTTTTGACCAAAGATAACACTTATCCCGCTGTGAGGCTGCAGGCCACTATTCCGATTCCGATGGAAAAAGACGACAACCGCCAATTGGGCATGGGCATATAAATGTGGTATTGGCATAAATGGATTTCGATTTTGTAGATTCGCCTGGTACATATGGTGGCTGGTGGCAACCAGGGGTTCAGGTGAAGTCAGCTCTATGGAGTGCCAGTTGTTTTTCGAATTTGATGGCTTTCGGGAGGAAATTTGATACCGCGTACCCAGTGTGAGATCTCATTATCTGGTTCTCATAAACGACCAAAAGCGGTACATTGATGATCGTTGCGCGCGAATGTTCCTCTAATTCAAATGTCAAACATTTGTACTCAATTATTGGCGGCCTATAATGGATACGGGTGTTTATGATGCGACTTCAAAGTGTATCCGACTGTTTGTTTTGAAAGAGTTCCTAATAAAGTTCTCAGTAGAGAGGAATTTTGTCTTATTCTGGGACCGTTATAATGTTGATCCTTCAAAATAAATAAATAAATGGTTGGCGCAACAGGACCGTAGGGATTCGTCTTGTGTGAGTTTTAATTTTTTTTTTTTTTTGACGAATGGGAGGGGTCTATACAATTGTATGCCAAGTCAAAACGGCTAGTTTTTGAGGAGCTTTTTCATTACAGTTTTATATACTCTCGGATGTTTTTCAGACGTTCGCAGTGGAAGAAAACCTGAAGATGGGGAATTGTAGGTTTTTTCGGGAATCAAACCGGGGACCCCTCGCTTAGTGATCCAACACACTAACCACTAAGCCACTGCGCCTAACGTTGGAGGTATACGGAGATGGAGAAATGCAATTATTTGATTCATTTGGATAAAGCTTGAGGTTTCACAAGTGCAAATGAATCCAATATGAGGTTAGCTGACACTGTGGTACAGGTATTTGCAATCGCTATTCACTTTCGTCAGAGTCACAGAAAGACACCATGACTCTATTATGGGTCGCGCTTCCCATAGCCCTTTAATGTGAACGTAAAGAATGTCGGTCTCAGAAGTACGGACCTTTTTTAAGATCAATCTTGTTGATAGGCTTAGCCATAACTATATGTGACCACTTCCTTGAACTGGCTCAATCAGTCCGTCAATTGTACATGTGGGCCGTTAACGTTTACAAATGTAAGGCGATGGTATTTAAACAGGCTAAGATAGGTCTTGTTTGCGTTCAGTCCGCGACTGGTACCAGGTAAAGAAAGAACTTCTCAGGTACCTAGTTTAAAAGTTCTTGTCACTGGGATGACATTCATCCTCAAGCTCAGAATTGATTGCGACTTTCAAATTCCCCCAGATCCACAAGCCTATTTTTAGATTGTGACACCCTTAGTCACGAAATAGCCTCTTAAAGAATTTTCTCCGAAAGAATTAGTTTCAAACTGACAGTTTTTAAAATAGATCGACTTACGATGTACGATGTGTAAGGAACAACATAAGTTGAGAACGAATCGGGATTTGTAATATATTTCAAAGCGGGCCAGACTCGAAAAGGGTAGAACAAGGAATATTTTTAAAAAAATATTCTACAATATAAGTTATTGAACCAATTGATTCGCATTACATGAAGTCTTTGTTGATTGTTAAACAGCCATCAACAGAGGTATAATCTTGACGGCCTATCTTCTCAGCAGAATCTTATTCTCAAATGTCCCAAAAAGGTTTTCATTGGTTTTTTAAGACCATTTTTACCTCCGTAAATCGCAGATCTGCCACAATAGCTCCGAATACCTGTTGTTTTTCTTTTATTATTTAAGTAAACCCGAAAAAAAGCTCCGGGATTTGATCTTATAACGGGTGAAATTCTGAAAAAAACTGCCAAAAAAAATTTATGAAAAAAAGCACAGATAATAAGTGCAGCGTTCGGACTAAGGTATGTTGTGGAAGGTTGCGGAAGTCATCAGGTACCTAAGCCAGGAAAATTGCCCAGTGAAGTTACATCATACCGGCCGATTGCATTGCTGTCAATCCTGTCTAAGCTATTCTAAAAAAATCTTCTAAAACGACTTCATCCGATTCTAGAAGAAAAGACACTGATCCCAAACCATCAGTTTGGATTTAGAAATATATACTCAACTATAGATCAGGTCCAAGAAAATGAATATTTCGCTTTGAAAGATATCAAAGCTGGAGTACCGCAAGGTAGTGTGTTGGGGCCTGTGCTGTTCCTCCTTTACACAAACGACCTACCACTAAATGACGAAACTACTGTTGCTACTTTTGCAGACGATACTGTTGTACAAATTGCAAATAAAATTAAATGAACTGAAGTCGGTTCATGTCAACTTTACGAATAAACAAGTACAACACATACCAGTGTATATAAATAATAAAGTAGTTATACATTCGAACTCTCCTAAGTACTTTGGCTTGACTCTGGACGCAAGGTTGCGCTGGATAACTCATGTCAAGAAAAAACGTGAACTAAATATACGATATAAGAAAATATATCGGCTCATAGGGAGGTATTCATGTCTCTTAATTTACAATAAACTGCTTCTCTACAAGCAAATACTAAAACCAATCTGGACATATCACATATATGCGAGAGGACTTACTTTTTATCAGGTTGATATTAAAATTGGGCTATGTCGGTTAAGTAGCTCTGGTCACTCCATATAAAAAACCAATTTTGCATGACTTGTATGCAGTGGAGGATATATGGAGGGACAGGCCGATGATAACACTTTTACTTGTTTAAGGATTTTTTTGCAAGTTTTATGAGCCTTATTTCTTGCATTTTTTAAATTAAGGAGGGACTTTTTAAGCCAAAGAAGATGTTTTCTCATCGTTTTTTTTTTATTAACAAAAATTCATTCATTCAAGTGGATATCGTACATCTCCTCAATGTTTAATTTTTACACATACTCGTACTTAGCCAGTCAAATTGAGCCAAATGAGTTTTCAGATCAGGAATATTTGCTTTACTAAAATTATATAATTTAACCCCCGTATTAATAAACAAATGTGCACAAGTAAGTTAGCTATAGTAGACATGAAATAACATAGGTACAAAAATTTTAGGTAACTGCTGAATAACGAGTTGATAACTTTTACGCAGCGTTTATTAATATGGGGAAAATTTTTTAATATTTTTGAATGACAGAGTACTTATAGCACTCTTTCCCAAATGCGACCCTATGCCTCGAAGGTACTTCGAACTCCATAACTGTGCTATGACTCCTTAAAGTTTAATTGTAGTTGTTCTAAAACTCCATAATTCTTTCGTTCAAAACTGAAGCCATGCTTCGGACGTCCTTAGAGTGTTTCAACAGGCAAGACGGCGTGAATCCCGAATTTTCGTCAAAGAAATCTTCGCCTCCAATTGACTTGGCAAACCCTCTTGATAGCCCCACTCATTTAAAAACGAACTTGACACAACATTGTACCCCAATGTGCCTCGCAAAGTCCGTCACCAATTCGTGTGTTTTTGATCCAATTTAAATTTTTTCTTTACAAATCCATTATCCCTAGTCACGAGCACGACACCTCCTGACTTAACAATTTAAGCCACCAATCCGCTACAGCAAACAAGAGAGCACACGCGAAGCCGCAAGAGTTAATTATCAGTAATTACTGTCCCTTGATGGTCTAATTTCCCCGCGCATAAAGAAGCCGACCATAAATCACGCACAATCAAAACATTAGCACCAAACTGTCCGTCCCCCGAAAGAACCACTTAATTGTATGTTCCGAACCCCATCGAAACGTAATTACGGATGTAAACCGTGTGCGCTCACTTACAGCATATCCGAGTATAGGCTACCTCAAAGGGGCGCGCGTGCGCACGCTTACCACATCCACACTTAATCTAATTTTAACTACAAAATTCAATTACCACTTCAGAGTGCGATAACAATGCGACCGTGTGCATGTACCATTTCCCCGCCCGCTGATGTGGCCTAATCGATTGTTATGCACTTCACGAGGTATGCTACCTGAATTTCCCTGCGTCGACAACCATCTGTTACAATGTTGACTCTCAACTTGTGGTTAATTGTGGCTGGTGGTTTGTGGTATTGTCGGTGGTCAGCGCGGTGGTAGGTCAGCGCCAAAAACAATTCATTTGGATCGTTGGCCGATAAGATGCACACGCATGATTGGGTATATGGAGGACTCAAACAAAGGGACCCCCATGAAACGTCAGAGATTTTTGATGTTTCCCACGATTGCGAAATCTTTGGTCCTGGGTCCGTACCGGCGCGCATTCACCGTCGATAAGGATATAATTATATCTGTTGTGCAAAGCTGCGCAGAGACGACAAAAGGAATCGATAATCGCAAATAATTTTGCACCGTCGCGTCGCACGTCGTCGTCGATCGTCCTTCGTTCTGCGATCGCTTGGTCACGAATGTCGGGCGATGGTCCTCGGATGGATATGAAATTGCTTCGATCTGGCACTTAGGAGATAAGCGCGAATATAACTTTTAATTATGGCTCTGGAGCGAGGCGAGCGCAAGTCCGATATTGTTGTTTGTTTTATACCGGGGATTGGTCGTTGTTGCTTTGCCTCATATTTGCACGTAGCCGGTACCCGTGTGCGTGGAGCGATGATGCGTGTGACTTGTAAGTCGCGATGAAGTTATTTTTTCGGCGCAGCGCAACGTGCTGTATGGGCACAGTGTACTACGTTGGGAGTAATTACGCGCGAAATTTGGCTGAGTGGCAGGTACCTGAAACCGCTTATTAGCGGCGGGGTTTGTTGGTTTTTGGCAATTGCTCGTGTGAGAGGGTGTGGACAGTTAGTGAGGCATCGGGATGATGTCATTATTTTTTGATCGGACAGCGAGGAGAACCACTTTCAGGTCTTGTACGTTCTCTAAAGACTCTTGAACTAGCTGTCCTCCATCTAACAATGTGTCACGCGTCGCCTCTCTTATGTCAATCTTCGGCTACGTACCTCTCCAGGTCGAAATCTTAGTGCATAAGACTCGCACGGTTGCAGGCCTATTTTAATTACACCGCTACTACGCGCTACCGTCATCTTCCTCGTTAGTGCAGTCCATGCAGAGAAGCGATTTCTCCGAATTAGACATCCCATTCAACCGCCAACAAACTGTCAGCCAGCACACAGAACTCCCATTCACTTGGCTCAGGCGCGCGGTCCACTCTACTCTGCTCGTTTAGCGGGTAAATTTATTTCCGCTCTAAATGAGTGCCACAAAGGAGCACCCGCAACCGTGCCTAAAAATGGAATAATTGAATTAAATTGCAAAAAGGAAAGGATCAACAGGTAGCCGTGAAGCAATCATAAATTCTTTTTCAAAAACAAAAAAAAAAAAACTGCCAGACAACTCCCGCCTGTCCAGAGTAACAATGAAACAAACGAAAACAAACTGCGCGGCGATTTGTTTCCCTCTTCCGTGAATCTGTCGCGGTGCACATTCAACGAGTACACGCAGGAATTTGCATCCTCTTCAATTGCGGGACTGCTGCGATTCGCGCAGATGCCAAAAGCGGAAGCACCTAATTGTGTTCAACGCAAAGACATTCCCCGTCCGAAATGAACGAATATGGCATGGTTTATGATTTTACCTCTCATTTGTAAGGTAATCGGCTGGCAATTGTTACAATTTTCGGATGCAACCAGCAGCCGGCCGGGAGTTTGAAAACGAAAGAGTTGACATGCGAACTGTTTTGTCCGATGAGGCAGACACATTTTATTAAAAATACGTGCCAAGTCATGTGCACTGCTTTCGTGAACACAGTTTGCCATGTTCCTCTTTATGGTAATTTGCATAAGCGCACAGAACAGCACCATGATCCACGGTACATGCGGACCACGAGTGAACTACGTTTGAGACAATATTAATCCGCACAGATCGTGAAATTTCCATTACGGGTATAGTTATTTATGTCAGCAGATAAATGGCTGACGCTAGAGATTCTGACGTAAGCAAAGCCGAAACAATACTTATTCGCATTTGCGGTGCAACATTGTAGTGGTTGAGGTGAAGTAGTTGAGTTGTTACTTCAGGGCCAACACTGCATCTCGAATAATTCGGAATATCGTCGAAAGAAGATTGAGTTCTTTGGAATTTCGTCGAGTACCCGTAGTGGGGGCAAGGGGTTCCTATATGATCATAGCCTCCCCAAGCAATCGTCTGCGTGGGGTTTTCTTAGTCAAATTAAAGGGACCAACAATTTTATACCGAAATCGACCGGAGGAATTGAGAAGCTTTTTCAGAAGAACTTCAAGATCTACGACAATTTACTTCTGAATAATGGCGCCAATAACATTTTTAGGCATAAAGTGCAAATGGTACGTTTACCAATGAGTGTTTCTGCCAGTCTGTCCGACCAAATTTTTACAATGAAGCAACTCCTAAAAGATGCCGAGGTCAAAACCCACCACCTTTGTTATGAACTAAAAACCATCGAAAAAAGACCTCTAGATAACTAGGGCTGGACTCGGGATATACTCCCAGACTTACATTGCGATGAAAAAGTACTCTTGTGCTGATGCGGAGATCCTGGAAACCTCTGCTCAGTCATTCAGTAAACCGATTTCTGCACTTACACATAGTTCCTTATATTAAATACCACTCTGAAATAATTGAAAAAGCAGTTCAGTGGATATATATAACCCAACGTGGAAACAAAATACGCTAACTAAACAACATGGTAGGTAGCGACCAAAAATGCGTCAAAAACGTATCCAAAAATCCGCTCAAAGACCCGTCAAAAAGGCGACAAAAACGTATCCAAAATCCACCCAAGGGCAAAAACGAGCTGAAAACCATTAAAAAATCGCGGCAAAAAAGCATGAAAAACGAGTCAAAAGAACGTCAAAAAGAGCATTAAGAAACTTTTTGAAAACTCATCCATAGCTCTACAACAGGCGTCAAGATTGTTCCCCAATTGAGGTTAGAAAAACGTCGAAAATGCGTTGAAAATTTGTCAAAAACACGTTAGAAAACGTGTCCAAAAGTTTTTTTCAAGTGTTCCAAGAATTTTTTTTTGAGACTACATACTTCCAAAAATGTGTAAAGAAACTTTTTGATGACAAACTCATCGACGATGAATAACGTGCCAACAATGTGTCCAAAAATGCATCAAAAATGCTTTGAGGACTGCATATAAGTGTACCTACGTTCAAGAACTTTACCAAATTTAGGTAGAAAAATGCATCAGAAATGAGACCAGAATCACTTTCGAGACTTATCAAAAACCACGTCAGAAATTCTAAAAATAAGTTAAAAAGCTTTCAAAAATGCATCTAAAAATACCTCATAAAACGCCCCCATAAGCTCGTCAAAAGATGCATCCTTGTAGGCTTTAGGGATGAGTCGAAAATGTTTTGAAAGACGGATAAAAAAACCTATTGAACGCATAAGAAAACAAATCCAAAAGCGACTCAGCACGCTTTCAAAACCGCAACAATAAACACATCAAAAAACGCATAAGTTGAAAAGACAACAGAAAACGCTTCCAAAATGATACAAAAATCTATTAAAAAATAGACAAAAACACGTTAAAAACCTTATATGAGAGTCGGAGAACGTCAAAAATGCAAACAGAATCGTTTTAAATACATGTTAAAAAACGCGTTAAAACGCGTTCAAAAGTAAATGGAAACGCTTTCAAAAACTCAGCAAAAAGCCTTTCAAAACCGCGACGAAAAACACGCATCCAACAAGCTTTTGAAAAACGAATCCAAAAGTCTGTCAAATAACAAATCAAAAAACGACTCGGAAAATGCATCAAAAACGTATTCAAAACCGAAACAATAAACGGATCGTAAAAACGACGAACATACATAAAAAGGTGCCTAAAATTAAATCGAGAAGGTAGAAGAAAATGTTTTCGAAAATGAATAAATAAAAACATGTCAAAAACACTTCCAAAACATTGAAAAGCTCGATAAAACGCGTTGGAAATCTATCATAATGCGACCAAAAACGTGTCAACCAATGACGCAAACGAAAAACATGACGAAAAACGCACTCAAAAACTCGTCAAAGAATTGTTTCTACTTCATTCTGACAAACGGAAAGTAGTTAAAAAATCGGAAGATGATGGCGATTGGTAAAAAAATATTGTGCCCTTTTGTTCTGTCTAGGTTCCCCTAATTCTGCCAACTGGTAAACATATTTCCCTCACGATTGTCCACTTTGTAGGAAACACTTGTTTTGCCAACGAGTCCGCAATTATCCCAAGCACTCTGTTGTGGAACAGCCACCTGTCCAACCATTTAAAACAATTCAAAATTTTTCAGACTAACTGCTGTCATTTGTCTGTCATGAAACCCATGACACATGACAGCGCGCATGGAAATTCCAATAAAAATTAAGCCTTTCAAATCAGCTTCTGACTTTCAGAAACAATATATATATACACCAAGACGAAAATAATTAATGACCAACTAAGTGAGCTGTCAAAATTTCCCATAAAACCATCCAAACTTCCACCCGGATCGCATAAAACACGATGAAAAGTATCTGCTTACCTTCTTGAGGCATACAAAACAAAAATCATAATTTCTCCTGACCCCGAAAGCCAATCGCGTAGCATCTTCCATCTTGGTGGATCTTGATTAATCAGCCCGTTGATATGAGCAGATGAGCACCCTATCGGGGCGTAAACGTTGAAGATCTTAATTGTTAACGAATCGCCGTAGGTCAATCCGGGGGCCAGCACGAGCGTAACTCACTCTCGAAATCCGAAATTCGAAATCCGAAATCCACGATTGACAGCGATATGACTGCGAGCGGTTTCCAACTGTCGAGTGATTAATTGTCAAATAGCGGGACGGTGTGCCCTCGTCGACAAGGAAAATAAAAACCTAATTAAATCAAAAATATTAATCTCGTGGAACATATCCGGATAGAGTTGCACCATCATAATTGTGGGTGGCTTAGGGTGCCGGAGTGATGATGTTCCAGCGATTCACAAATCCGATTAAGACGAGACACAGCGAAAGAGGTCACAGATCAGGTGAGTTCTTAATGATCCCCGATGATGTTGAGTGATAAGTTGCATAGGGGTGCAGGTAGGGCATAAATTAATTAGCTGCGACGGGCCTCACGTGCACCTCGGACTTGAAGCTGATTCGGTCTGCCGAGATAAGGACGGTGCGGTTTTATGTCATTAATCTGTCACGTGGATGACAATTAATTTAAGCGTCATCTGTGAGTTTGATCTGACCAGTGCGCGCCAGTATCTGATTTACATAGCCTGTGCTGTATGGCGTGCGGTGATAAGGAGCACATTTACGGATTTTATTTCCTTCCCGAATTGGGTGTAACATTTGGATTGGTTTATGCAAATGCATCAGGTGTGTGCGTCTGTTGTGAGGGAGATGCTGCAGGAATTAATTCGTATCGGAGCGAAGTGATCTTTGGAGACACTTTCCCGCATTGATTGGGGCCGAAATTATTTGGCGTTGATTTTGATGTCTTAATGAGGCCACGGTTTGTTTTGATTATCTGCCAGATGCGACCAATAAAATAAGCACTTTATTTTGGGCGCAATGAATCCATTTGAAATGGGTAAGACGTAAGAGAGTTGAAGCTCCAAACTTGATAGTGGAAGTTGTTTTAAATATTTTAAGAGCGTGTGCAGCTTGTGCCGGGTTTAGTAGTCGATTAAATTAAAAAAATGTATTTAAAAGAGGCTAGAACTTGGTTACACAAAGCCTTGACTGAGCTTGAAATTTGGGATAAGAAATTTTGTACCAATTTTGTGTAGAAATAATGCGCCACCAAAATACTTATGGCACATATTTCGAGGAGAGGTTGTCTGCACTGTAAAAGTTAAAGCATGTTCCAAAATAAATGACAATAAAGGCTGCCAATATAGCAGCTGTCAGTGAAAAAATTCATAACAATTAATAAACCCAAAGTAGTCCTTACTTCTTTAAGACGGACGCTCTCACTATGGTGACTGTCAAAAACGATATCGTTACATTACCTACAGACAAGTTTTTGTCACCAGAATTCGACTTTTTAGGCTTGGAATACGTGCTTTTAAGGTAAGGCTTCAACAACTCAACTTACAGACAATTTTGCAACCGAATTGCCGAATCTTCTTTTTATACAAACTAAAACAGAAATCCGACCCCAAAAGGAACATGCATACCCCTTCCACATTTTAACAATTTATAGCACAAAGCATACGCTCAACAGAGCTTTACCATTCAAAGATAAGGTTTCAGTGAATCAAAATCAGATAAGGCTTTCAATAAAAAAAAAAAAGGAAAAGGCGGAATAAATTGATAAAGTGCGTTAGCACACATCTCTAATTAAGAGAAAACAAAAGCCCGCCACATTCATAATTCTATTCTAAGTCGAAAATCTTGTCAAAGGGTTTAATCGATGCGCCAATGAAACGGGAAACCTATATATTCCCGATCACGCGTTAAAAGCGCCATTAATAACCGGCGCGCACACAAAATTGACATTTTCCCCCGCCGAAAAGAAAACACTGCAGCGCGCATGAAAAAAACCCTTTGACTTGTCAAATCCCTTTATTTAAGAATTTTGAAAATTTAACGTCATGAATAATAGATATACAATGGCACCTATGTGGGGAAAAATGGAAACATCAATTCCATTAACAAGAAACGACGAAAACGAATCGAAATTTACGTGCAATTAAATCAGTTTGCGCTTGCGCAGAGCTCTCTTCGATAAGGAAAAGAGTCTGGCGCAGTATCACTACACAACTCGCCGTCTTCTTCGTCATCATCGGCGTCCATGATGCAGCCGACTTCATTTCAATGAATTTTCAATAAATCTCGAGTGGAGATTTCACGCCACCACATTGATTATGTAATTGGAAAGAGTGGACGATTGTGGAGTGGACACTGGACAGTGCCGCCATAGACGAGTGGTGGCAAGTGCTAAAACTTAATGAGCGGAATTTATTTTTTTCGAAATTGCATGACTGGGTCGCTCTTAGCTCGCTTGTTTGTGGAACTTTTTGACGGTTTTAGATTTGAAGGATTTTTAGGTGGGAGAACTTTTCGAAACGAAGTGGTTTAGTGGTTAGTTGAACTGAAGTCCCAGGTTCGATATGAAAAGGAGCGTAGAAATTGTCATTAATATCGAATATTTTGACGGACGGCAACGGTGGAAACAATTCCACTTAGCAACTGTCACAAATTATTGTCTCCAAATTGAAAATAGTCTTCAGGTTAATTGTGTTTACACTGATTTTTCGAGGGCCTTTGACAGGTTCCAACACAATGTTTTGCTATAGAATCTTGAAATCTTTGCTTTCCACTCTTATATTTGAATATTTAAAATTGTATCGGAAGTTACCTGCACAATCGTAAAATAGGATTCGGACTGTTTTTAAATCGCTCAGGTGTCCCTCAAGGAAGCCATTTAGGTCGGCTCCTCTTATAACGCCCTACCATCTTTCTTGCAGGTGAAAATTCGCGTGAATTCTCTTTCTGATCCAATCCAACTGCAAACTGATCTTAACCAAGTTAATCACTGGTTTACTTTGAATGGGCTGCATTTTAATATAGATAAATGCTCGGTTATGACTTTCAATAGGAATACGTCTCCGATAACCTTCTAATAGGAAACTCATCGTTAAAGTCGATGGTTTTCTTTTGAATGTGGTAACCGCAACTTCAGGTGCCATTTAGGTCCGTTGTTATTTTTACTACATGTGAATGAAATCCCCAAGCTTTTCAAAAATTGTGAATGTCTCTTATTTTCAGATGATTTCAAAAAGTTTTTTAAGGTCGCAAACTTCTCAGATTGTCTATTATTTCAACGTGAGATTGACCTATTCTTGCGATGGTGTTGTGAAAATGACTTGGAGCTCAGTCTGTCTAAATGTAAGGTTTGCTCGATTTCTCGTTCAAACAGTCCGTTGATTCATTCATATGTGGCTGGGAAAGTTCCTTTTTCTAGAGCATCAGAGATTAAAGATCTTGGAGTTATTTTCGATAGCAAGTTAACCTTTAGTTTACATATTGACTACATCGTCTCTAAGTCCTTCTCACTACTTGCTTTTATTAAAAGGAACTCAGAAGATTTCCGTGATCCTTTTGTTCTTAAAACTCTCTACTGTTCTTTAATTAGGTCCAGATTAGAATACTGCTGTGTTATTTGGGATCCTTTCTATGGTGTTCACTCTTCTCGAGTTGAACGGGCTTAAAAAACGCTTCACTCGCCTGGCTCTGAGGAGATTCAATAGGGATTCTGAACTGCCTTCGTATAAAGCTCGCTGTTTATTGCTAGGCCTAAATTCTCTTGTTGTAAGGGGAAAGTTGCAGTCCTTGGTATTTCTCTTGGATATTGTCTCTTATAGAATTCATTGTAGTGAACTCCTTTCTAGTTTACCATTCTATGCTCCAAGCAGAACGCTTAGAGAAAGGAATTTATATTTACCTCCTGCACATAGAACTAATTATGGATTTTCTGAACCGATAACTCGGTGCATCTATTTGTTCAACTCGGTCGATAGTGCCTTGGATTTAACCTCAAATCGGGATTGCTTTAAACGCAATGCTCTCGACGTATTATCCTCTAATTTTATTTAAATTATGCCAACTTTCTGTCTTTTTTCTTTTTTCTTCTTTTTTAACTAAAACTATTATAATTTATTACTATACTTATCTACTATATGTACCTTTATTTTTATTATTGCGAAATCTGTGAAGGTTATTTGCCTTGTGGATGAATGAATAAATAAATAAATAAATAAATAAATAACCTTTGATTATAGTACTCAAACAAAAGTTCTCAAAAGAGTAAAAGACCAAAAAAGATTTAGGTGTTATCTTTGACCCGGAATTAGATTTTGCCCTTAAAATTATTGATTATATCGTTCACAAGGCTAATTGCATGTTGAGGTTTCTTTGTCAAAATTCTAAGGACCTTAAGAATCCCTACACGCATAAATCCCTTTATAATTCATTAATTCGTTCTATATTAGAATACGGTTGCGATATTTGGAGTCCTTACTACCGTAACAGTAAAATTCAAAAACGGTTCACAAAATAAGACTCAGAATAATTAACTGAAATACAAATTTCCCTCCTTATGAAGGAAGATGGGCTCTTATCAACTTGAAACCTCTTGCTAAAAGAAGAACATATTACTCAGTACTTTTTGCACATGATGTAATTACCTCTCCGTCCAGCAACTAAAGTAGCAGACGATATTGACATCATCGGTCGCTCCCAGCGTGCCGCGATAGAGGCTTTTACGGCGATTGAAGGCGAAATTCGTTGGTCTTGTAGTAAATGAGGACAAGTTTAAGTAGATGCTATCAACAAACAAACAAGCATCTGTCCACCGCCTAGGACAGAACGTCACTATTGATAGCAACAATTTCGAGGTAGTTAAGGAGTTTATCTACCTCGGAGTAAACATGAACTCCACAAATGACATCCTAGTGGAGATCCGGCGAAGAATTGCCCTAGGAAACCGCTGCTACTTCGGTTTGGCAAAGCAATTGGGTTCAAAACTCCTAACTCGAAGGACAAAATGTATGCTTTACAGAACCCTTATCCTGCTAGTCCTGCATTATGGCGCCGAGTGCTGGACGATAAGCAGGAAGCGAGAGCTGATACTGGGCTCCTTCGGCGGATTTTTGGTCTTGTGTGCGAGGAGGGCGAATGGAGGAGAAGATACAACCGCAAACTCTATGAGCTGTACCAAGATGTGGATGTAGTCCAAAAGGCCAAAATACGTCGACTACATTGGCTCGGCCACATCGAGCGAATGGACAATAAGCAAGAAGATCTTCGAATCCCAGCCGCCAAGTACGAGACGACAAGGAAGACCGAACCTCCGTTTCAAAGACCAAGCCATCGCGAATGCCAGAGCGCTTGGTCTGGATAACTGGAAGCAGCGTGCCCGAGATCGCAGAGGATGGAAGGCTACAGTGTCTCAGGCAGAGCCTCTTCACTGGTCGGAAGCACGTGAAGTAAGTAATTAGGTACCTCTAATATTTATTGTTCGGTTTTTATTACCAACGCATAGTATTATACTTTACGCATTCTTCCACCTATAGAACAGTCCTTTTTTTTACAATATGCTATTCTGTGGGCCGCAAAATTCTGTATGTCGCTATGTATGCTCCTAAGGCCAACAGCCTAAGCTGTTGAAGGGAATTGGTTCAAACTTAGGATTTGGAGTTTGTGGACCTAGACTTTCGTTTTTCGCTAAAATAACAAATAACGTTACTTTAGTAATTTGGACATATCTCAAAAACTTTTCATACGATTGTAACAAAAATGTATTTTTAATTTTTCGCTTAATGGCAAACTCAGTTTTTCTCTGTAGGTATTATCGTACAATGGATTTTTGAAAAAAAAAACTTTGTTTTAAAAATTGGTTTTCTTTAGTTTACATGAAAACGGTGAGAACGATTTTGACCAAAATGCACACTTAGAGTAAAATTGATGTTTTCAAAATAATTGCGTCCTTAATTTTCAATACGAATCACTGAAAACGCAAATTTTAGAAACAGCTTAAACCCCATTTTTGATTTGGAAAAAAAACCAAGTAACGTTTACATCCCGAACAATATCTTATAAGCTCAGAGTTAATGTAAATAGTTAAGCAATAGTATTCCTCAAACTAAACATTGCAATATTTGGTACTGTCTTGTCTGCCAAATTTTACAAAAACCGCTCTTACAATTTTGATCAACATTTTTGATAAAATATTTCTGATTAGGATCTCAAAATGAGTTCTCAAAAATACTAAACCAATCCCGATTTGTCTTCAAAAATCTTGTAAAGCGTAACTCGGCTAGTTTGGTCATCAAAGACGATTATTGTTATTTGCCCCCAGTCCTTACTTATCAGTCGCTCTACAAACTCCGAATTGTTTAAAATTGAAATGTTGCCCCAGCTATTGACTGACAACATTTTACATCCGAAAGATGCAACACTGGACGGCCTCACAGGTGTCGCAGTCCAAGTCATACACATAGGTAAAAGACCTCCACACTCCCATGGATATCCACCTAAAGCTGTCGCTTAATATATGTAAAAAAAATCATTTTAAATTATTTATTCCCCCACCACCCAAATGATAAGCACAGTGCCCCGGGGTAGTAACCACGCGGATCTTTATTACCAGTGGCGCGACAAACTACAATCGAATTCAATTTTCGGACACACTAATGAGCCAGCCGCCGAATGCACTTCAGACCAGTGTCTCCCTGTATCTTCTAACCCGATTCCATTGTGATATGCTGGCTCTACATATGCAGGCCCATAATCTCAGCAATTGTGCCTCTCTAGCATAGTTTACCTAATGGTTTAGTGCCACTGACTTCGGTGTTTGGTCGGCCGCCTCGTCTTTTGTTTATGCGACACCCAATGGAATTCTCCTGTTCAAGCTTAAGTGGATCTATGCGTCTGCGCGCGTGATACCCTATTAATTAAAACATTTTGGAAAAGAACACGGAATTCGGATTTAATAGAACCGCGCCGGAGCTTTGTCGGCTCGCGCACTGCGCTGGCAATATTGTTGTCTTTCGAGAAGATGCTAAAATATTACGTTCCTGCCCTCGAATTCGAACCAATAAATAACCAGAGCAGTCGATGAGTGGTCTTGCACTGTCATCGACGGGAGTTATGTGCACCGGGGAATTAGTGGAAATTTATGTCCGCCTTATCAGGTGGGGACTGGACTGTTCAATTCATCTTATGACTTCTTTTGGACTGGAAATTTAGGTAACTATTTAGAAAGTTTGGCCCGGGGGAGGGACCCATTAGAAGACCGCTTCGCATGTTTATTCATATTCACGATGAACTAAGTAAATCATCGCCTATCGATGGGCAAACTACGTACAAGATGAGCCAATCTAAGGCCATTTGTTATGAGGCTTTTGGTTTTTTGTTTTCCGAGATAATTGAAAAGGAGTGTAACTTAGAGGCCGAACGGTGAACAAAGGGAAAATAATGAGTGAAGATTTGTGTTGACAGCTTGAACTGGTATTTAGCCCAAGCGAGAGTTAATGGTGGGTATGGTGACTAAATCAGGTCGACAATGATGAAGAGGACTGAATTCGGGGCGGCGATGTGTCATTGTCGGTTCTGACGTTGTTTTAGAGGAAGAACGGTCATTTGAATTAGCTATCAGCAGGCGATATCTGTCTACCAAATGTTGACTAGAAAGGGGCCAGCTTCAGCCTGAGACAAGGAAAGGAAAGTTCAGCAATACAGGCCATTGTTGGACTCCACGACATGGTGAGAAAAGCGACTTAAGCCTATAGATAGGATTGGTCTAGAGAAATTGTCAAGTAAAGATAACTTTGGACTTTATTTAAAAAACAAGACTAAGAGCTTAACACTAGGAATCTAATAGAAGGAAGAACTTTGCAGAAAGTCTCTAACATGCGCAGTCGAATTTGGTTGAGGCTTCTTTCTTTCAACTTCATATGCAAGTCCGCTATAAGTCAGCACCCGGTCGACTACAGACCCAATTTTACAAATTCTGCAAAAGACAAACAAATTTCAAGGTGAGACTACACCACCGCTCCCTTGACTTCTTTCATCACGCTTTGAAGCAGACAGTCAGCAGGGTAGGTGTCAACTGCCAAGGTACTATCTTCAACCAATCTGTTCATAGGCTTTGGCATGCCAGAAGATGTAGACAACCTCGGCTGCTCTAAGAGGGCCATAAAAAAGGTTTTAACTCCGATTATGAAATTGATTAAAAATGAATAAATAGTTAAGGTAACAGTTCCTCAAATAAGCATCCTTGTCACAACCATTCGTTTTGAGGAAGTTGTTTTTTCTATAACAAATGGAAGGGACCTACAATTTTATGCCGAGTCCAAACTGCTTTGATTGAGAAGGTCTTCTGTTGCACCTGAACACATTCATCTATTCAAGCAGCTAAAAGCTCGATGATTTGACAATCCGACGAACCTAACCTCGCCGCTGTTACTTGGGCATTGTTGGTTGTCTTTTGCCGCCACCTGCAGTCGTATCATAATTTGTTTCACATATCCCCACAGAAAATAGCCAAGCGGCGTAAGATCTTGGAGGCCAATTCACAGGTCCGCCAAGTGAAACTATGCGGTTACCAAACATTCCAATATTGTTTTGGGTTTATTCACCGAATCTACGCCTTGTTAGGCTTCAATTCTTGCACGAGTTGGATTTTCTAAGCACGCAAACCAAGATCTTTCCCAAAATCTTCCATAAAGTGGATGGGAACATATCCAATTCCTGTGTGCACTATGGCGGATAGACTGATTCGGGTCTTCCTCAACGCTACGCTCTACAACAGCAAAGACTTCTTCTGTACGCACTGTACGACATCTCTGTGGATGCGTATTAGCATTTAGAGTAGACGTGGTGCGAAAACGTTCCATAATTTACCGAATTAATTGCTCTTATGGACGATTATGTTGACCGTAAAATTGACGTAGTGCGCGATACGATACGAACAGAACCATGATTTTCAAAATAAATTTGCACAATTTGGAAGTGTTGTTCAGGCATCAGTCTATTCATGTTGAAATGCCAAACCAAACTAAAAATAAATCACTTGACAGCTGACAAAATGGCCGCCAGTTAAAACAGTGCTGCCAACTCAAAGAGTCGCCATATTTGCAGGCTATGATTTATGATACCACCAGCAGGTAGGACAGTAACTTTCCCAGGTGTTTAAAACAGATTGTCGGCAATGTCTCTGTCGCAGTCCATTTGCCTTGAGCTCCGTTGCAGACACAGACAGTTTGACACTCCTCTCGATAACAAAGTATTATTCGACTTTACAAAACGGTTTCGATTCACTGGTTCGTCAAATGTACTCGGGGTGGTCATTCCTACATGGCGACAACTTGAAGGCTATATGGGCCTATGCAGTTGAGAGCTCTCTCCATACAACTGCCTTCATCTGGTGACCAAAATCTATAAACCCAATTATTTACTGAAAGTTTTAAACGAACCACCGTTTTCTGGAAACATGAGATCACGATGTTTGCAGCTTCTGCACAGTTTACTAGCTGTAGAGCCCCATCGGCGAGACGTGCGTAGTAGTCCGATGAACAAAAAAATTAAAAAGACAGGTCCGTGTAGGAACCCTAGGCCTAACATCTTCTGAGAAGCTAGAAGCTCGGAATTCAAGTGGAAAACTCGACCGGAAAAACCTCGCAGACTCATTTAAGTCTTCAATCCTTTTCGTCGATCGTTGCATACCCATACCCATACTCTTCTTATCTCACATTTTAGGTGCACATTTCAGAAAGCGGTTCCACCCGCATAACACAAGTTGATAGCGGGATCTTATTCTAATTCTCCTAATTGCCGAGCATGAAGCAGAACGAAATGCACCTTCAGCCGCCGACTTTCGACAACTTAGACCTGCAGCTAATGTGTTCCAATAAAATCGTCCGCCATTAGCATGAGTACCGCCCAGTGACCGATTTTCCCCGCTCCAAACCTCGGAAAATGCTTAACCCCGATACAGCTTTAACGATCGCCCATTCAACCGGTAAGGCACCCGAAACGCGCAGCCGGTCTGCAATTAAAAATTCCCCAACCAAAACCCCGTCTTTTCGTTAGAAGGTTTTTTTTTTATTTCTCAATTAATATTCAAAAGTAAAAAATATTCACCAAGACCCATCAAAGCCACTCAGCTTTCAGCAATTTCCTCCGGTGCATTGTATGCGATTGTGAATTTCATTGCTTCATCCCGATGCGAGTATCTTATCTGGAATGGGCACTGCGCGCACTTATCTACACCGATTGACAACATTTGGCCATTTTCCGAGATGTGAGTTTTAATTACCCGACTCGGAGCTACCTGGAGTTGAAATAAACGGTCCCAAAGCGGGAATAATAATTAAACAACCATAGGCAAGCTGTAAAAAAGATTATATTCCTCGGGGCAACACCGGCAGTCGCCTGCCGTTCAATCGCACACTAGTGCTTAATGGAAATTCAGATCGACACATTTCCATTTGACACAAGAAGACCCTTAGGGCTTGCCGACGCGGCGCGTTAGATGTTAGATTCCGACAAAATTAGGCAAATCGCAGAGACGAAGTGCGGCGATCAGAGAAGAAGCGTCGATTTGTTCCAGTTTTTGGACTTCTCTTCGGTTTTTCTCAGGGTAGGTGGATCAGCTTAAGTAGCCGATGTTAACTAGGCCTTTAACTAGATTAGATTATAGCTCGGAGCGCATAGCTCGTTACTTTTAATGGCACACGCTCTCGCTCCTAGCACACACTCGAGGCAACTAACAGCTCATCTGCGCTGAAATGGTGCTTTTATTGTAATCGATGTTATTTACGATGATTAGGAGGGCGGAACTTCAATCGGTGACGGCGAAGCTCTGCAGCTGGTCTGCAGTTAGCCAGGGTATTGCTCGATAAGAATGTCAAATGGGCTGGCGGACAAAAATGTTCGATGGGGCTTAATTGAGATATCAAATTGGAAATTGGTTGTGAGCTAACACGGCCTAAGACAAAAGCAGCCTAATTGACTATTACTGGTAGCAGGCTTTTGTATAAGTGTCGCTCTTTGGCGGCGAAACATCCAATGACGGTGTCACGAGAGTGGTGATATTTCATTGAATTGGGAAATATATTCAACAAGATGGGGAAAAGAACTGGACACGCAGTTGATGCGATTTGGATGGAGCGCGGGAATAATGTTGGCTGATCTCACGGGAGCGAAGATCGGTGCAAGTCCGATTTAAGTTCGTTGTTGGCAGATCTGAGCTAAGTATTTGGGTGGTCGCATGAGTTTTACATACGATTTTTCCTGAAAGATAAAAACTGGGTATAGGATACCTTGTGGTGTACCTGCCTTAAAAAAAATTCTATCTAAATGACTTTTTTTATTATTCAAAGCGACATCTTTTAGCAGTTGCGACTTTTCATAACGTTGCAGGTCTGTTTTGAGTAGCAAATAAATGCCTATCTTCGCACAACCATCCAACTGCTTCTGGAATTTTGTCACACGATCGCGAGAGTTATGGAACAATAGAAAATGTGAATCGAAGTTGATAACCATCACTCAGTAGTTCAACGCAATAACAATTTAACCATCGCTCAGATATCTATGGCGAAAAAGCTTGATTGTGAAACTAAACTGTGCTTAGATATTGGACCGGAATAATAGCATGCATTGTTGAGGACCTTGTGAGGAATTATTTATAGCAATAGCCTTTCCATGATTCAGCAACACTTATCCCAATTGCGTAAATTGTACATAAATAGTGCAACAAGTCGGTCAGTTAAGTATACTGACCTAAAGCAGTTAAAACGTTTGACAATGAGCCCCCTTAATTGCAGTCTTTCCTCGATACTAAAAAAGACTAATTTAACTATACCTATCTCATGTTTTCAATGCTTTATCATGAAGCGTGTGTTCTATCGGAATGGAAGGTTGAAACCTTGGGCACCAACGGTCCGCAGTCCATTGATAGTGTCAGGTTCTTATTGGCTAAAACCGCAGTAAAGGTCTTACATTACTCTTTTTTTAAGCTTTACCTTGGCACTTCAAACGCCTTACGGGGCCTTATTTACAATAGCGAAGCTTTGAGTACCGTAATATTTGTGTCTAAAGATATATCCTCTATTACAGTCCGTTAAAAACTGTGGCAGAAGAGGAAGGTTTCGGTTATTTGATCAATGGTGCTCATCTTCCTTTGAACAATTTATTCCATTATTGTTGCTATGCTCCAAAACTGCAACTGCTTTCATATTTTCTAATGAATTCGCTCGCTTTTTGTTTTTTTTCATAAGCTTCGACTGTAATATCGAAGTTTTCACATGCATACCATCATTCGAAACTCTTTAAAATGTACATGCGATCCTAAGCTCCATAAAGTCGTTGTACAGACTTCTATCCCCGTACATAAGACTCAACATTCGACACATGCTTGACCATAGTCCAATTGCGATTATGAGTGTATTACTGTAAGCTCCTGAAGGAAAAAAATCTCTTGTTTTGTGTCGGGCCTTGTTCAGTCTTGAAGGTGATATCTTTTCCCATGTCTGGTGTTTGAATCTTTGATGAATAAGCACTCCAAGGTATTTTAAACTCGTAAATGGTTGGCAAACTGATTCGTACTCTTCTACTTTAAATGTTATAGTTTCACGAACTATCCTCATAAGTAGATACTGCTTCTGATTTAGGGCCCGCAAATACAAAGCCGGAACTAGCTACCCACTTACGTATAGTTGCAACTGTCTCATTGCAATGCACCGTCTATTGCTATTGTCACAAATACCGTGGCGATATCATATCCAAACCTAAAAACTGACGCAGAACTACTTCCTGAAAATCATTCAACTGCAGCGAGCCTTGTGGCACACCACAGATTACTTGCCTTGGTTAACTCATCCTTTTCATAGAGGTCTTTGAGAAAAATGACATTTTACGATGAAAATTTTGTTCGCCGAGGTAAATTCTGAGCTGTAGCCCTCTATATCGGATCTGGCTCTCGTTGTTTACGCCAAATGTATATACGCCCTTACAAAAACTATATTAATATTCCAAGATATCTTCTGCACTCTAATTTTCGACTGAAAACCTGTTGCTAACTATCCGCTCAAGGATTACCAATCGTGTCCTCAGTAAGCTGTTGGCGCAGTGTTTTTGTGTTGGACTACTGACCGAGTCTACAGTTTGAGACTTCAACTCCAATATCCAAGATTATAACTGTCATTAAAGAGTTTTGATGTTCAGCCATTCAGACTGGGTATGCAATCTTAACTGCTCTTTCATTCGTCCAAAAAAATTAAATCAATCTCACAAAACAAGTTGTTGCGAGAAACTAGGTCTAGATTACTTAAACGGACCTTTTCTGTCAACTATTTATTTTTCCATAATTAGAAAATAAGTTGATAACTGAAAGTTGGTTGGATTTGCCTATTCTTTCGCCAAAAAAAAATCGTTGGTGCTTCTAAGCCTCAAGAAAAAATATTGCCATTTTTAAAGGTGTATTTGAAATGCCATTCAGTTCCGCGGGATACCTTCCTACATAAGCTTCAAATAATTCATCACGAAGAGTTACGGATATACCGAAGCCATATCGTCAACACTTTGACTATTTGACTGTCTAGCTCCCTAGTTTTTTCTTTAGGGTAGATATAGCATAGAGTCTCAACAATTGCATACGTGGACCTTCTTCTTCGATTTGATTTTGTTAGGCCTACCCCAGATGTCACTAATAATATCTTCGCAAAGATTTATAAAACAAGGATACTTGCTTGACTTACTAGCATTCTTAAAAAGCGATCTCGCTTCTCGTCTCGTGATGAACCGATCTGAGCTCCCAACCAAGACATATACGTGGCAAATTCCCTTGCATGCCTGTGGCTTAAATAATCGTGTTGGGGTCAAAATTGTGGAACGGTCAAAATTCATTTAATTGCATCTTTTGTTTCTTTTTAAATTCTTTTAATTAAATCTTTATTTTTTTTTTTTAAATTATTATTTTCCATAAATTTAAAATTGATATATATTTTCTTATTTATTTTTGTTTGTTTATTTTTTTTAGTTGGAAAGAAGCAGAATTAGATGGATTTTGTTGCTTTAAATTTGAAAAACAGAATTTTGTAAAGCAAAACTAAAAAAAAATTAAAATTTAAAAAAAACTAAAAAGCCCGACTGACTAAAAAAAATTAAATAAAAATTAACATTCAAGTTTACCCAACTATTTGGCAATCGGAGGGTAGGTACTCATATTTTTTTGCTAGGTTGTAGGTATAGGTATAGTCTCCCATTATCAATTAGTTAGGTAAACTTGAATGTGTCTTGTTAATTTTTGGTTCCTTTGTTTTTAGTCAGTCGGGTTATTTAGTTTTTTTTTTAATTGACTGTTTTTATTTTTATCTTTTTAGCCTATGAAACTCCGGGGAAGAATACGAATATTATGACACCTCACTCTTCAAAATCGGTCAAGCCGTTTAGCCTAGAGGGCGTCACGTAGGAACGCACATAGGATACGCGCGAAACACATAACCCTCCCTGTGTCCAGTCGGGTAAAAAAGAAGAATTTTGAAAAGCTGAATTTTTGTGTAAAACTGCATTTAAAGCAACATTCCGACCCGCTCCCTTCAATATCGCCGCACTGACATCGTAGTTTAGAAGGCCTTCATAAAGCGTATTGCCAGTTGCCATCTCGTATCAGGCATACTAGCAAGTGTGCTTTCGAAAACAGATCCCAATCGAGCTGCGTTTGAATCATGAAGCCTTACAAGCTATACTCCCGTATCAAAACAAGGTGAAATGAAAACAAGCCCCAGAAGTGGCTCATTCCCATATAGACATCCTCCATGGAGACAGCTTCATCTATACGGCTGATGGAAGAGGTCCGTTGTCATTTGAATTGGGCTTCGAAAAGGTAGGTACCTCTAAAAAAAAGCACTCTAGTTCCCCCACTGAGCTATCTAATTCAAAACAATGCCAAACCAAGGAATGCAGGGTTGAAATGAATTCCCACACTATATTGGGAATAACAGACGACCGTGAGACAACCGTGAGAACCATCGAAAAACATCTGGCGAACGATAACAGAGCAACTCAGCGAATCTACTATAAAGGGGACACCAACGATAACAAGGATGCTCAGTGATCAGCGAGACATTACGCTGTTTAAGAAAATAAAAATATCAACAATATGTTTTAATTTGAATATCATAAAAAATGCTTCCTAAGCTAAGTTGTTAAACACATTTAAAAGTTTCCTAAAACCAATCGTCAACACTAAACGACTTAGTTTGAGCCACCTTTGTTGCATCAGTCAAAGACGCATAAAACCTAGTACCTACCTACGTTTCTTAAATAGTTCTTCCAATCCGGTCCCCATAAATGTGCTTACTCACACCTGCACCCCCCCGCCGCAACAACTGCAGTCTTCCAATATTAGATGCAAAGTCTCAAACAAATCATTTCTCACTGCAAAAGGCCCCGCGAGACAACCGCTTAATCATCCATCAATGTATACCGGGCCGTACAAACATATTGTAAAACTATCTGCGGAAACACGTTTTAATTAGGATAGCCCATCAGCTACAGCGAGAATATGCATTCCATATGTAGCCCCCCGAAGCGCCATTCAAAATATTACCAATTCAATCAAACTAAATAGCATCCACATATCACTGGTCCACTGGCCAGCCGGACACATGTTTGGTGTGCAAAAAGGTTAAAAAGCCTGCAACTCCTCCCCGCCATCCACCTGCGATTGCGTTTCCAAATCATCTCACTCAGATAAAAGCAAATAAATTCCATCGATCCGCATCGAGAGATAACCGCCGAAGGGCGAACAAATGGACACCGAAAGCAGTGCGCGCCAACAACCATATGTGCGGAGAAAATTCACACTAATGACTTTCGAGGTGCGCACATGGTCGTCGGTCGTCGTCGTGGTGGAGGATCATCCGGCTCAGCCTCTCTCCATCGTAACATCGCGCCAAATCCGTTGATCGAAAATCAAAGGAATCGCAGATTCGAGGATAATCAAATGATGGGGAGAACGACTTAGAGTGGTTGCCACGCATGTGCACTCGCATGTGCCAATTTGAGGATTTGAAATTGAACTGTGGCCAATTGTTGTGCAGATGGAACCATGCGGAAATTTTCATGCCTCCGGGTCAGATGTGGTCCACCTCTCAGTTGGTCGCACCGTGGTGTGTGTGTTTTTTTTTTTTTTGAGTTGAGTTGGGCATTCATGTGAATTTATGAAGTCTTTAAATTCTGTTCATTGAGCGGGAAAATGGTTTCTTTGTTGTGCTTACGAGCATGGCACCAATGGACCATGTTGACTTTTTTTGTTTGGATTGCTAGCCAAGTTTATGGGAATCTTCGCAGTTAGTTGTGGTATTTTAAATGCAATTCAATGGAACGATAATTAAACGTACAAGTAATAACATCGAGGCACTGACAGGAACCTTTAATGCGGTCCAGCTAAAGGCTGGAACGGGTACACATGAACAGATACACGAATGAGTTGCTGACACAAATACTGAGGTAAGGAAACCGTTTTCGCAGTGTTGATCCCTGATTCAACTCACAATGACGAAATTTTCAATTTAAAATTATTAATTGCGATCTACAAAATATATGGTGTGAAGGTTAAAAATGAATATAAGTATAAGGCCCACTGTGAAAATGTTGCCTGTTACCTGGAGCTATAGAGTCACAAAGCTTAAGTACATAGCTTCATACAGGACATGGGTAAAAATCCGTTTTCTCTGTTTAAAAATTAGAAGATGTCAATAGCTACAGCTCAGGGTGAGCTTGGTGCTGGATAGCTTAATTCAACAAAAATTTGTTCCTTATTTTTAGAATTCAGAGCCTTCCTGGAAGGTCTGAGATAACACATTCCCCTATAGTAAATCTAACAGCTCAGTTCATAGATGATAGAATGTACCCCTAACAAACTTGCGGCAATCTACTTGCGCAACATAAGATTCGGTCTTCCTAATCATTTAACACTTTGGTCTGAAGGATAAGTGGTTGTGTCAGATGACTTAGTTAGTAGGCACTCTATATGATCCAGCAGTCGCGTTTCTTATGAGCATCTGTAAGTTTTGGTTGAATCTTCCTCTTCATAAATCGTTAGAACAGGCTGAATTGTATGTCTTATTTTTATAAACGCAAACGAAAGTCGCGATGTCAAAATTCTGGGTAAGGTCAATGAAGTGCTTTTTGCTCTACTATGTAAAACTCCAAATGGTCTTCTTGTTTGTGAATCAGCCAAATGTCCCCTTGAAGTTTCTAATATCGTACAAACTTTCGTCGGACCACATCTTGAGATTAGATAGACTTTAAGAACTCACTGACTTAGGTACTAAGTCATCTGACCCTCTGACTTTGTTAGGCTTGAGTCTTTGTCGGGAGAAATTAATTGTCGGATGATATAAGTCATTATTTTTCAAAGTAGGAAAAGGTAAGGTTTGACCCTACCCCTGGTGTCAAATTTGAAAATGGCAATTATTATACTCCCGGATGTTTGTCAGACATTGGCGAGAGCTGGCGAAGTGGAAAAAAACCTTAACCTTTTTCGGGATTCGAACCTAGGACCCCTCGCTATTAATACCAAAGGTGGCTATTTCGCACCAAGCATAAAACCAGGGTACTCATTCTGTAGCTTTTCAGATAAATATCGTCGAAAAGATAGACCTCCAAAACTAGCAACTAAGTGCAAAAATTACGAGTTTAAGAGCGTAATCGATTTTTTTTTACACAAATATAATGAAACCTGACGATAGTCAAACATTTTGGGTCAGCTTATAGCTTTTCTCAAAAATGATATCGTCCTGACGGTTATTGTTATACGGTTTCTGAGAGAGCTCATAGTTAATATTTGAAATCTATCACTTTATTCGAAGCTTACAAAGGGCTAGCTGAAAGTGATTACAACACAGCTCTTGGGCAGGTAAAACAGAAGGAGCGTGACCAGTCGTCTTACCCATGGTGGGAGTTATAAAAAGGCTGCAATTGTTTGCAATGAAGCTTTGCTCCCGTCTGAACTTTTTAAGTTTCGAAGAATGTAGATAAGGGCGGCAAGTTGTTTTATTGAATGGATTGATGGCTATAAATACACGCTTCTCTTGACCTGTGTTACATAATAGGATTCAAGTATATTTAGTAATTTTTTAAATGGAATTTTTTTGGTATAGGTGTAATAAGGTCGTAAAATAAAATTTTTACTTTTTGACACATTTAAAATAAAAGGCCGACAAATTATTTTAGTCTATCAGTTTATAGAACTCGTGTCTTTTGACCTTTGCGGCCTTGTAAAATTCGAACAAAATCTAATTTTTTTTTATTTTTCAAAATTATTGTTTTTGGTAGGTCTAGGTAGCCTTTTGTGGCCCGTTTTTGATTTAATAGAGTAGTAGCTTTCAAATATGCGCATTTTTAAGACATTTATATGGCATTTAAATTCGAACGTGCTATTTTTCATTTAGTTTCTTTTTCCTTGAAAACCAAAAGAGTTTTAGTGCGAACTGACAGTTGAAAAAAACTTTCAATAATTGTGTCTGTTAAAAGCAAAACATACTCTTCCACCAAAAATTTTTTTTTTGAATTAAAGATGGCAGCTATATGACCAATTCACTTTTATATTACAAAATCGATGTTATCCCTTATTAAAAGTAAGAAGAAAACTGCTACTAGAATCAAAACCATATCTTATCCATCTGACAGTTTACTCCAAAACATTATGTTATCCATCAACGCAGGAGTAAAGCAAAACATACCTTATCCGATACAAAGTTCCCACAAAATACGTTCTGCAAAAGCAAAAAGTAATCTTATTTTTGTTTTTACTCTGTCTCAAAAAGTCAGTTTCGTTTACCTGTTAAAATCATTGCAGATACAGATTTCGTAAAGATAAGTTTATTTTTTACTAAAACGTAAATATGAGTGCTGTTTTCGCGAAAAATGTTTTAAATGGTGAAAAATCAACAAAAATGTACTTTATACACTTGAGTTAATAGCAAAACATGCCTTATCCATTTTAGTATACCAAAAACATCCTTATCCTTTTTTCAATTATTAATTACTTCCAATAAATTAACTTAAAACTTAACTTAACTTATCGTTTTTAAATCTTATCGTTTTTAAATCAATTAATGTTTTTATAAATGCGGTTTTCAATTTTTTAAGGAACAGGAAGTTTTTTCTCAGAATGACATGTGATGGACAAGAGTATGTTTTGCTTTTAATAGACACAATTGGTAGTTGTGGGCTCATCCGATTGAAAAAATATTTAACATTTTTCAATCGGTGATATGTATGCGCAAAAAATTCTTAAAGGATCAATGTTGCGGATCCAGCTTTACCGATATGAAAGGTCCGCTGCAAAATTCACCACTTCTCAAAGACCGACGAAATCAAGAAAATAGCAATAAACGCCTATGTAAATGGTATTTCATTTAGGACTTGACAAACTTATTTTTTAAATAAAATGCAAGCTACTTTATATTTATAATTAAAAAAAAAATTGTTTTGCCGATTCGATTTCGTTCATACTCACCCCTATCGGGAATAAAATTTCCCTGCAAATGATTTCTATTCAGCAATCTGGCAAGGGAAGCATTTCCATTGGAATTTATTCGCGATAACCCTGATTATGTCCACCACGGGAACGTATGCAGCGGCCGATACGTTGAACCCAATTTTCGATGACTCTGGCTGCACATTTCGACCGATACGGCCGCTATTTCTCGTTCAATATTGACTCTGAGCTCCTCTAACGTCGCCGGATCGTTGGCATAGTCCAAAGATTTAACGTAAATCGTCTAGAGGCGTTAAATGTTAAATCACACGATCTCGGGTCCGTTTCTCGAGATAACACATTCACCGAACTGAGACTTCAATAACTCGATTGTTGCACTCGCTGTGTGACTTGTGGCACCGTATTGTTGGAACCACATATCACTGATGTCCAATTCATGCAATGGCTCAAAGAAATTATGTTCCAAAATGTCTCTTTAGCGAATACAATTTACCGTAACGTGACGGTCATTTACATGGACGAAAAAAACGGCCCAAAGACGCCACCGTCTTGAAAACCGCACCAAACATTGACTTCTGCGGATGAAGAATGAAGTGCTGTTTCATGAAGCAAATGAGAGTTCTCTCCTGTCAAGTTCTGCACATTTTGCTATTGATGAAGCCGTTTAACCAAAAATGATCTTCATTGCTATTTTTTGTTGTTAACGCTCTTAAAGTTGCGACCACCGACTCGGAATTTCGGCAGTAAATTTTAATTATTTGTAGATAAACGTTGTTCCTCCGTGTACTTCTGCGAAGCCAGCTGAGGCAGTCAAAACGACATTGTGTTCCATAATAAATGGGAATTTCGATTTTCCTGAATATTTTGACATTGACAGTTCGGTAATCGGTTTATGGGTGCGTTCACACTGAAAGTTTGAAGTTGTCAAGTCGCTAATGAAGGACCCTTTATATGAAGTTCGCACCCCAAAATTTGTGCTGCAGTTGATCCATCATAACTTGTCCTTAAAAATCTTTACCTACCTCAATGCCACTCCACCTGTACCCTTCAGTGAACACAGGTACGTAACATGCCTCAAGTTTTCTAATGTGTTTGAGTAATTCTAGTATACACATCTTTGGGGGACTGCGACTATGACTCATTTTGAGGACTGCGATTCAAACCAATTTTCATACAACTTGTAACAATATCAGCGTAATATTTGCATGCGCACGTGTTCCGTTCATCGTTCAGATGGCGAATCCTTGTAAAATACTGTGGACGCAAATAGATTCAAGTCAATGCTGTGCAGTTGGGAAAAAATGTCCACTGCTGCGATTATATAATCCTTGGTGGGTTGGAAATCGAACAGAATACAAAATATTATGATTAACGTGAAGGTGGAGCTTCCAACTTCGAGTGAATCCCCAATTTTATCGAAAAAATGTAAGACTCCCCAAAAAGCATAAAACACGTGCTGCCACATTCAACCTGAAGTTCTTGCCCCACCCCTCATTCAAAGGCGCGACAGAGTTCCATTCAATCTCGGAACCTTTACATACGTACATTAGTAACTAGGTCACTCAGAGAGTGGGGGTAGACAAAATTCATCCAAACAGTTCAATAATTCAATTCCTGCCCACCTCCTATCGTTTTTTTTATGTGTGATTTTCCTACGATTTTCTAATGACTTCTCCATGGAAGCGAAGCGAATCAAATTAATTAACCGGTCATTTGAAGTAGGTACTATGGAAATAAATTAGTACAAGAAAAACCGGACCATGCGGGTGGGTGAAATCCACTGCCATGTGACACTCTACCCTCGTGGTAATTAAAAGCGGTGGCAACTATCGGAAAAATTAAAAAAAAAAAAAAAAGAGAAACGCGGGGAAAAACAAATACCAATTCGCCGCCGCAATAAAACGCTGTTTAGCCGTTAACAGTCGTTATCTGTATCTGGAGGCTGTTTGACTAAACGCATAGCCCGCAGCTCTTACACATACACACAGACTAATCCACTTCGGAGCGTCGTAAAGACGCTGGGTGTATTTTGTTTTTTAATGCTCGCGTCAATAATTCCTTAGGTGTAAAATATAATCGAAACAATAACGTGATAATCGCGGCCATAAAACACGGAACGTTAAATATGTTTGCCTCTTCTGCGGGATGGTTTATCTTTTGTTGTGGTCTCGGTTGAATGTCGAAAATGCATTCTCTCGCACTCAGGTCGGAGGAGCTACAGCACGCTCAACTGCAGCTCCAAGTGTTTTTTTTTTTCCGAACTCTGTGAAATAAATAGAAAATAAAATATATTAATGCTCAGCCATCATAATGGAGAGGAAGATAATGACGCGCGTTTTATGGCCTTTGGGTGTGTAACTTTCCCAAAGTGGCAGTACTATTACACTGCGGTATCGCTCTGGCGGCCTAATGCGCTAATCGTCTGTGCCTTGATTTTAATACAAGAAAAAGGGGGGAAAATTAATAAAGAACAAGGCGACAAAGGGACTCTAATCGGTCAAGAGGAAGTCGCCGTGTTTAGTGCTTGCCGTTAAAAGTTTTGACACCCTGCCACCAGTGTGCAAGCCACACACAGCGAGACTCCAGTTGTGGATGATAGTTAAATGCAAGCTGCAGGCTTTGAATGCAATCGCAGTGATCTAGGTCGAGAGGTCTCAATTTGACTGGTTGGCGGAGGTGTGGGCGCAGTGGCTTAGTGGTTATTGTGATGGACTACTGAGCGAGGGGTCTCCAGGTTGGATGCACAGAAAAACAAAAATTAATCAATTAACGTTTGCGAACGTCTGACAAACATCCGAGAACATAACTATCACGAAAGAGCTTCCCTATTCACCCGTTCGGGCTCGGCATTCAATTTTAGGTTGCTTCCATTCTTCCCTAAAATAAAAAGGAAATGCTGCATTCGCTATTTTCAGTCTGAGGGATGTTCTCTTATGTGGCTTTTTTGCGTCGGAAGGAGAACACCTTGCATGAGGCACCAATGGCGCTACGTCCATTGGTAGTGCCGGATTCCTACCGGCTTAAACCACCTCCCTTCCCGAACCGGCTGACTTGGATCCCCCGCGGAACCATCGTAGGGCACAACTTCGCGGGGGTCGGAATGAAGACTTAGCTTTCTCTATCATTCGCTTTGCGTTGACGCTCTAAACGCCTAAGGTTGCAGAGTATGCGAACCGCCATGTCACTTACAATCGTCCAGTTTCCGCTGTTCTGAAGCATGTATTTTTTGGACTCGCTCGGTTCTTAGAGCTTTCATTTCTTCAGCGAGCAAATTGATAGGTAGCATTGAAGATACCACAAGTACAGCATCTATCGAAACAGTTCAAAATGCACAGGCAACAGATTTAATTCCTCTCACATAAGATCTAACTTTCGCGGCGCATGACCATATTTCTACTGCGTACATCACTTAAAATAAAACCCTGGTGTATTTGTTAAACCTGGGGCTTCATTCAACAAATTTGTTTGTCAATATACGTCCAACAAAATGTTTTTATCAAATTAACAAAATTTTAATAAGTTTTATCTTGTCCTAAAACTTTTGTTGTGATGAAAAAAAAAAATAATGTGTTAACAAAAGTCGTTTGCTTATTTTACAAAATGGGTTTCCCAATTCTACCGTTGCTCTTTTGTCAAATCAACAATTAACTGCAGCTTTTACAAAGAAATCTATCAATTTGGTACTTGCCTTTTTATTAAATTAACAATAAAATTGTGAATAATATCGCATTAGTTTGTCAATTCAGCCATTGCATTTTGTTAATACAACAGGAAACATTGTTGATTGTACAGAAATTTCTCATTACTGCTGTAATGTTTTGTTGAATCTATAAACAGATTGTTGGTTACATAGCAATATTTTGTTAGTTCCAGCATTTTAATTTGTTGATTGATCAGCAGAATTGATGAGTCTGTCAATTCCTCATTTATTGGTCTGTTGAATTAAATAAACTATTTTCTCGATATAATTCATATTCACTTGCAGTTGTCATTTAATTTAATTTAAAAAATACGAAATAAGCATTTATATAAATAAAGAAATTATATCCAAAACAAATCTACAATAAAATAATTATAAATGATAAACAAAACCAATGAGTTTAGTTATTAGATTTATTAAAAAAAGTAATTCTACGAGTTAAATTAAATTAATTTTACTTGTTATTTGAGTTAAAACGAATCTGCACTCCCAGTGGTATTTCCTTATGGTACATAGAGAAAACTGTTCCCAATCGATCTCACAAATCCAAAAAATTAGTCATAATTTTTATTTAGTACGTAGGAAAGTAAGATGATTGCACTTTCAGATAAGATAATTTATATGTAGGTAAATATTTATAAAGGCACTATCTTCAACAGATCCGTCCATTCTTCTGGGGTATGCAGACAATATTGACATTATCGGTCGCTCCCAGTGTGCCGTGATAGAGGCTTTTACGGCGATTGAAGAACAGGCGAAATTCGTTGGTCTTGTAGTAAATAAGGACAAGACTAAGTACATGCTATCAACAAACAAACAAGCATCTGTCCACCGCCTAGGACAGTACGTCACTATTGATACCAACAATTTTGAGGTAGTAAAGGAGTTTATATACCTCGGAGTAAACATGAACTCCACAAATGACATCCTAGTGGAGATCCAGCGAAGAATTACCCTAGGAAACCGCTGCTACTTCGGTTTGGCAAAACAATTGGGTTCAAAACTCCTAACTCGAAGGACAAAATGTATGCTTTACAGAACCCTTATCCTGCCAGTTCTGCTTTATGGCGCCGAGTCCTGGACGATAAGCAGAAAGGGAGAGCTGATACTGGGCTCCATCGAAAGAAAAATTCTTCGGCAGATTTTTGGTCCTGTGTGCGAGGAGGGCGAATGGAGGAGAAGATACAACCGTGAACTCTATGAGCTGTACCAAGATGTGGATGTAGTCCAAAAGGCCAAAATACGTCGAATACATTGGCTCGGGCACATCGAGCGAATGGACAATAATGCTCCACCTAAGAGGATCTTCGAATCCCAGCCGCCAGGTTCGAGACGACAACGAAGACCGAACCTTCGTTTCAAAGACCAATCCATCGCGGATGCTAGAACGCTTGGTCTGGATAACTGAAAGCAGCGTGCCTGGGATCGCAGAAGATGGAAGGCTACAGTGTCTCCGGCAAAGACTCTTGACGGGTCGGGAGCCCGTTAAGTATAAGTGAGTAGGTAAGTATTTTCGCACTAAATTCTTTCACTTACCTTTTAGATATTTCCACAATTATTTCCATATGTGGTTTTCTTTGATTGAAGAGAGGTAGTTTATTATTTTTGTCCTTATTAATTTTCTGAGATTTAAAATGTTGCGATTTTATTCACTTTTCACGGTTATATTTATGCGCACTAACAAAATTGAGTGTGAAATATAAATGACGCCTTCAATAGCATTGCATTCAAAGGACAACAATGTTTGAAATGTATTTCTATTAATTTAACATGTGTGTTATTAGTTCTACAAAATTTATGTCATATCTACAAACATTTTATTCATTTTAACAAAATGAAATGTTTGTAATATAAAGGGTGATTTTTTAGCTGGTTTGGTTTTGGCAACACTGGTTTTGACAGCTGACGTGTGTTTAGTACCTTGTGTCACTGTCAAACAGCTTCAGTTTGGTTTGCAATTTCACCATGGATCGTCTTACAAATGAACAACGCTTGCAAATTATTGAATTTTACTATCAAAATTCGTGCTCGGTTCGAAATGTTCATCGCGCGCTGCTTCCATTTTATGATCGGCATTCTCGACCTTCTGAGCAGTCTATTCGGAAGATTGTGACCAAATTTCGCACCAAATTTACTTTGTTGGTACTGTGCGTAGTGAAGAAAATATTGCGGCCGTATCAGCTAGTGTGACAGAAGACCGCGAAATGTCGATTCGGCGCCGTTCCCAGCAGTTAGGCCTTTGTTACAGCACTACGTGGAAAATTTTGCGGAAGGATTTGGGCGTAAAGCCTTTTAAGATACAGCTGGTGCAAGAACTAAAGCCAGCCGACCTACCACAACGCCGAATTTTTGGTGAATGGGCTCTTGGAAAGCTGGCCGAGGATCCGCTTTTTTATCGAAAAATTGTGTTCAGCGATGAGGCTCATTTTTGGTTGAATGGGTACGTAAATAAGCAAAATTGCCGCATTTGGAGTGAAGATCAGCCAGAAGCATTGCAACAGCTACCAATGCATCCCGAAAAAGCCACTGTTTGGTGCGGTTTATGGGCCGGCGGCATTATTGGGCCATATTTCTTCAAAGATGATGCGAATCGCAGCGTTACTGTCAATGGTGAACGCTACCGAGCGATGATAACAAACTTTTTTTTGCCCGAAATGGAAGTTCTTGACTTGCATGATATGTGGTTTCAACAAGACGGTGCCACATGCCACACAGCACGCGAAACAATGGCGCAATTGCGAGGCGAGTTTGGTGAACAGTTAATTTCACGTTTCGGGCCGGTCAATTGGCCGCCTAGATCGTGCGATTTGACACCATTAGATTATTTTTTGTGGGGGTATGCCAAGGCTAATGTGTATAGGGACAAGCCCGCTTCGATTGACGCACTGGAAGCCAACATCCATGCATTCATTCGTGAGATACCGGCCGATATGTGTGAAAGAGTATGCCAAAATTGGACTCAGCGGATGGGCTACCTGAGACGCAGCCGCGGTCAACATTTGCATGAAATTATCTTTAAACATTAAATTGCAAGGTTCAAACTATCGATTCAAATAAATATTTCATTCATTTTTTCGAATTTTTTGTGTTTTTTTTTTTTAAAAAGTTCTAAGCCTCTTAAAAAATCACCCTTTAGTTAGTTGGTTGTATATGACTTTTGTTAATTGATCTTCGAGTAATCTATTTCTTTCTGTAAGCTGGACAGCCCTTTCTAGGATCTCTCCATGACGAACTTTTAATCCGGATAACTCAGCGCGCAGAAGTTGATAGTTGGACTTCGTTGGCAATTCCTGGACTAGTTCTTTATTTTTTTCAGCAAGTAGTTCTTTCAGTGTCTCGATAGTTATGCCAGTAGTATTGTCAATTTCGACCGTGTCTTTGCCAATATTAGGATGCCGTTTTTTGTTCTTAGGATATGTTCAGAAGAAATTTCGGATACACCTCGCTTTTTCATTTATTGAGGTTATATTTGCTACGGCTTTTATTCCTAGTGAGTGAGCCTAAAAGCTAAGACTTACTCTGAATAGATACATCTGCTATTAAGGATGTTCTTTCTACAATGATTTATGCACTTTTTTTTATAAGAGCAAATTATTCACGTCTTTCCTTGGCAGATGACAGATATCAATGTTTGTAATATTGAAAGTCTGTATTTTGTTTGGCTGACAAATATTTTGCATAAGTTTTGTCAATTTCACAAACATTTGCAAAAGTGATTTTTGTTTCTGTTTTTATGGATATAACAAAAACTTTGTTAATTCAACAATTAAATTGTTTAATTAATTGTTGTGTTAATTGTGTGTTTTGTCAATCTGACAAAGCGGTTTTGTAGTAGGTTAGGTTAGGTTAAGGTGGCTGTCTGGAAAGACACACTTAGACCAATAAATTGAGTAGGTCCTTTGTGATACCACATGAGGGGGGGGGGGAAGAAATAGAAGGCCAAGACATGCTAGTGGGTTTGTTGTTGCTGCCTAATACTTATGGCGATTTGCCTATGGCTGTGATCCTCCTGTGTCTCGTTGAGGGAACCGGGGTGGTTTGTCCTTGGATCGGGGGAAGGGTGCCGATACAGTCTGCCCCTTGCCCGTGAACCTCGGACGACCCCAAGTTAGACGATGCAGTTTCCCCTCTGTTACCATCCATAAACAAACCATCTGAAATAGTAGCTGATGGGACCAGCTGCTAATATACTGCAGCCATTTGGTCTTGGTAATATATTTGCTGATGTTGCGTGTGTCTGTGAGAGACAAGTCACTGAGGTCTACGAAGAAATATTTTCCTAAGTGTGTTTTGCGCAAATTTGCGAGAGCTGGGCAGTAGTAAATGTTTGACAAAATATCGTTCAAGATGGTTCAAGATAAGACCGAAGTTTTATTGAAAAAATTCATTTATCATTACAACAATTTTTTTTCAGTGTACCTATCGAACTCGCAGCTTTTGCAAGGAGTCTTTTACTCTCGGGCCTCCGATGTTACCTACTTATCAGCCTTAAAAGTGCACTAACAGTTTTCGATGTCCTTTTGCAAACATGCTCTAGGTAGGTGGTATTTGAAGCTTCGACGTGCCTCAATAATCACTTCAAGGTACCTGATAGGCGGTTGAGAGACCACTTCATGCCCTCCCACTCTGACCGATATCGTTTCCTGTACTTTTCTACTCGTAATAAGCACAGCTTCCGTTTTATGACCTGCAAGTTGCAAACCGGCGATAGGTCACAATCTACGTACAGTTGCAACTCTCGTTACAGTGCAGTTCGATATCTTCAATCATTTTTGCCACAACCACCACGGCGATATCGTTTCCAAAGCCGATAATCGAAGCTTCTCGTTGAATCGGTAGACGCAGAATTTTGTCATACAAAACGTTTTACTTGCCTGTCGAATTGAATGTGCTCCATAGCTTCCTTTCTGGCTTCTTCTGATATAAAACCGGTCGATGGAGCAATGAGCTATAGACCAGCACAGCATAAGTAATTTTCGTGGTTCCTAAGTAAGTCAGCAGGTGCCATCAGGGTTGGAAAATATCACCAGGACTTAAAGGTCCAATATCTAGGTTGAAAAATATTCCAACAACTTATAGAAACAACTTCCAAAAAGTCCTCATTATTTGTTTTGAACTGCGTCCTGCCATCTCGTGTCTTCACCCACTCTTTCGAAAATCCCTGCCCATACCTACACCTAATGCCACTCAATAGTGTGTCATCATCTGGTAAGCAGCGCACTTCAAACAGCAATCTGAAAACACTCCCTTCGGATCAATTACTACGTCTTCTCTCAGCTCATTTCAAACACCAAATTGACTGCTTGCATACACGCAGCACTATCTCCGCGCTGGACGCGAAAATTAAATTGCATCAATCTTCGCACGGATGCTCCATACGTATACAGCATCCATCCGAATCCTAGCCAGAAAGGCGAAGAAAAAAAAATTGCTTTATCCATGATTTAGTTTAAAGATACTCCACCCAGTTATCCTCCTCATCATGCTGCAGCCAGAGATAATGTCGTCGTTTAAGACATCGTCATCGTCATCACCATCCATTATGATGCGGTGCGGAGTGCGCAGAGTGCCTGCCTGACGATATGATGCGAATTGAGTCTCCTGCTTGTAAACCGCACCCCGAAAAAAAAAGAAACGCGCATTTAACTCGCTTATGTCGTAGCATGGATTAAATATTTTATGACAGTTTTGCATGGATGCGCATCTGTAGCCGAGAGAGATCGGTAGTGGAGGTGGAGGTTGCAGTGTGCATAAGCCTGGCTAAAACGGAACACATCCGTTTGGGTGTGTCTCCTTCGTATAAATAGTGTTTGGCCGAAATGGTAAGAAAAGAAAGCAATTTAGCTTCGATGTTAATCTCATCGAGAGGGCATATCTCACGCGGGCACACGCTACATAGATGTTGAGGGCGCTCTTCTGATACTATACAGAGTGGTAAGGTGAATGTAATTCCAATAATCATAGAGCTAAACAAAGACGTGAGGTTTTGCGTCTTATGCCCCAAGGATGTGCTACGTTTGTAGGACTCGAGAGCATTTTAGACATCTGAGCACATAATCAGTTGTGGTATACCATTGGTCCCTTCTGGTCCAATTTTGTCAAAGGAAGCAACATCTGAAGGAAACTTTTACTTGGTAATAGATGATTAGGAACTTTTCAAGTTCAGGGTTGCATTGTTTTCTACCAGGTCTACGGATTTTCGGTGATGGTATTGATCAACTTTAAGATGCTTAGTGCTGGCGGAGTCCGCACAGATATCTGGGTTCAGATTCGGACTTACAGGAGCCGACCCTAACTACGGTCGAAACAAGACTACAAACGAAATATCAGGCGAGTTCACTGTAGTTTAGTTCAGAGACTCTTTTCTCAGGCAGGCATTGATTGGGGAAATTTCCATTAACCGCTTGGTCTCTCGGCACTGCGGCTATTCAACTCTGTAGCAAAATCGCAACAGCTATTTGAACTAAGAAACTACACCTATAACGATAACAACAACTACAATTACAACTACAACTACAACTACAACTACAACTACAACTACAACTACAACTACAACTACAACTACAACTACAACTACAACTACAACTACAACTACAACTACAACTACAACTACAACTACAACTACAACTACAACTACAACTACAACTACAACTACAACTACAACTACAACTACAACTACAACTACAACTACAACTACAAATACATCTACAGCTAACAAGGTCTTCTTAACCTTTCAAATAAAACGAGTGCCCACTCGACCGAAAAAAATTCGTATGAAAGCAGTAAGCTCTGTTATATTCTACAAGCTAACCGAGGAGAATTACAAGTTTACCGGTAGGAAACCTCTCAAAATATTGTGTCTTCTATAATCTGATTAGGTTTGTGTGTATTGCAAACTGTGTGGTACAGGAAAAGTCACATGTCGGTATGGGAACAAGACAGCAGTATCTAGAAATATTTACGTTGAACTACACCTGTTGAAGTCCAACATTTTCAACTGCTGTATCAATATGTAGTAAATGCAACAAGACAGTTTCCGATTTATGTTAATCGCTGCACTAAAGCCTGTGACTTTCCCATACCAGTAGTCAACATAGAAATTTGTAGCAACAAGCCCTCTCCACTCCAAACTCCCTGAATGGTGCGTAATTTTTGGTACGGTTTCCGCTTACAGCTCGTAAATACCCACCGCTAACGAGGTGAAGAAATCCGATCCCCCAACAATGCCCCGAAATGAATGAATATCCTCTTCACATTAATCTGCATTTTGGGAACAGAGCCGCGTCAACAACCCGCAGCCGAACAAAACCACCGATCATGTACATCCACTCTTTACGATGACAGTTTTATGATGAGCCCTTCCACAGATCATTTAGTGCGGGGTACCCCAAAGACCCCAAAGTCTGTTTCCAAAACATTTGTCTGCTATTCCCCCCGCGCAGCCCACAAATTTATGACATCCCCCATCCTCCGCGGCGAGTTATGCGCGCAATTCCAGATTCCGTGGTATATTAACCAAAAAGTCGTCTTCGTCGTCCAACAAAAGTAATGAACCCATTCCACGTGATCAACAAATAATGATCACTGCGGTTCATTAGCGGTCCGGGGCATTAATGGCCTAATTAACATGAGCACGACGATGATGACAACAGTTCCAGATGGAACACTGTTTGTTGTTCGGCTCATTATCGGACATTAGTTCCGTCAATGTATGTTGCTCGGACCCTGGGAGGACTGCCAACGTCTAGCTGCCCCGCGGTGCCATTATGCTCACCGCGCAACTGTTGCGTTTAACTAATTATAATCGGAATGGTAAACTGTCCAAATGGATTTTGGGAGAAATTTAGAGCACACAACGTTGCAGTGGCTGTGGCGGAATTGTGTGCTCTCCTCCAAGGAGAGGATTACCCACAACACTCGCAGCTTGTATGGTTATGGTTTATGTGTCCATAAATCCGTTCGATTCTTAACCAAATGAGTGTGGATATTGTGCGGATCGTGTGAACAGACTTTCTGGGATATTGAATTGTGTTGGCTGTTCCTGCAGATGAGTTGATTGTTTATATACTGGAAGCTGGTCAGAAATTTAAGCTATTACCAAGTGTATTGTCTCGAAATGGGTCTATAACGATGCGGTTTTGTTGGCATTTGATTGGGCTTAATGGCATTTTTTTAACGACAATATTTGGATGATTAGCTAGACAAATGGTATGGCTTGGCGACTTGTTATGATGGGCAGCTAAAGGCTGCCATAGAACTGAGACAATGACACATTGTGGGCCCTTGCTTATGACAGTGACTGGGAGTATCAGAAGAAGGTAGGAATTTTAAGTGTGCTTTACAATGCGGCTTATAAGGGAAGACATTAAGGTGCACAGGAGGGAAGCTATACAAAAAAAAAACATTGCTACTATTTTTTGTTCGTGTAACTCGTTTTTGTGGTAAAGTTTGCTCACATGAAGGCTGTACCACCGGGCGTTTCATTACTTTCTCAGTATTTCTTTGAAGGCTGATCTATCTATGATTCTGCTTGCAATCGCAGATTGATCTTGATACATTGAGCTCAGGTAAAAAATACAATTTGTGAAGTATCTCTCATCTTCATCGGTGTTTTGAAACTATACTTATATCGGTGCAATCTCTAACCAGTGAGTTACTTAAAAATGCAAAAGATTCGTTGAAGGACAGCGGTTGGCAGGGCTTCTCTTTTCCGATACTAAATCGCATATATTGCTTTGGATATACGTTTCCTCCGACTACGCTATTTTAATCAAATCTTGCATACCTTAGGTGGAAGTCTGAACTTCGCTTTCTATTTACCAAGCCAGCAAAGCTTTTCATATTTTTAGCCTTAAAAACCTCACAGCTCACAGTCCTTTCCATTGAATATTTTTTAAACGAACTCTCATTGCTAGGTATGGACATAAAATTTAAGAAACCCACCATCGACACTTGTAACAGGGGTGACACTCTGAAAACCAAAATAGAAGTATACCAAAACGTGACGGAGCCGAGGAACTTGCAAGCCTTCAAAGTGATTTAGAACAACTCCATATCATGACGGACTTGGCATACGACTCTAAAAGGGAACACGAGATACTGGCCAAGGGAAATCCTCGAGTCAAGGTTTTTGCTTCAACAGTGCCTGCCGACACCATACTTCCGAAATTCAGTAAATTTTTACAAACGGCAGTTGTGGACGTATAATCTTACCATGCACGACTTTTCCTCAAACTGTCCCTATTGCTTTATGTGGCACGAGGCAATGGCTGAGCGAGGAGGTAATGAAAATATATAAACGCCGACAAACAAGTATGGTATAATTTTGTCAGAACAGTGGGTTAAAAAAACCCATTCAGCGTAATTGAAATGAACAGCCATCTTCTTCGACTTTGGTTCTGTTTCAAAAACAAAACTTCTGTGGAGGAGCCGGGATAAAGATTCTAACAAGTTTGTATGGAATCAAGTGAGATGGTTGAGATATAACAAAAACAACTTTGGAAAGATTGAATACAAAAGTACACTGGATAAAAATCTGCATTTTTAGTACTTAATATGGCAAAACGTGGTATAAACTCACCGAAATTAAGTGCAATTCCATACTCACCAGCCAAAAATTTAATAAGTTCAAAAAAAAGCTGATCTTCTAAGCTTATTTTCATTTATTGATCCTGCATTTAATGAATTCTACAACAAATTGGATACGGAAATGCAACCGGGTGCTGACACACATCCTCAATTAATTATGCAGATTTCATTCTTATCCTTAAGCTCTTTAATGAACTATCTACAAACTTTTATTCATTGCTTTTTAATAAGTGTTTTTTTTTCCTTTTTTATACCCTCCACAGGAAGGTATATTCACTTTGCCCATACATTTGTAACGCCAAGAAGGAGTCACCGGAGACCTCATAAAGTATATATATTATGAATCAGGATCACATTCTGAATCGATTTAGCCATGTCCGTCTGTCTGTTTGTCTGTCTGTCTGTCTGTTTGTCTGTCTGTCTGTCTGTCTGTCTGTCTGTTGAAAGCACGATAGCGCCCAAAGTAATTGACGTAGGTGAATGAAATTTGGTGAAAGGACTTCTTTTTATCGGCGTCAGGTTGGTGTTGAAAATGGGCTATGTCGGTCAAGTAGTTCTGGTACCTCCCATGCAAAACCAACATTGGGCCCACATGTCTCTCTGTCTGTTGAAAGCACGATAGCGCCCAAAGTAATTGACGTAGGTGAACGAAATTTGGTGAAAGGACTTCTTTTTATCGGCGTCAGGTTGGTGTTGAAAATGAGCTATGTCGGTCAAGTAGTTCTGGTACCTCCCATGCAAAACCAATTTTGCATGACTTGTATGCAGTGGAGGGTATCAAAGCATCGGCCAGGCCGATGATAACACTTTTACTTGTTTATCTTCGTTTTGCCGCTCATTATTAAGACTTTTTCATAGGAGTTTGTAATCGTTTTAGGGAAGCTTTATGACGAGATGTTCTTTCGGATTTTTAATATTTTACGAGAGTTTTTCGGAGCGTTTTTTGATACTTGTTCCTTGGGAGATCTTGGAGTTGTTTTAAGTTCATTTCCCGAGAGGAATTTTAACCTCGTTATTCGCCGGGTTTTTCAACTCATTTCACAACCGTTTACTGAAGTTCTTACACAATATTTTTTTTCAGGTGTCCTTTATGGTGACTTACGGCTTTTCTGCTTCGTTTTTGACATGTTTTTGGGGACCGAAATTGGGCACGTTTTTCCTCTATATTTTCAGCGTATTTTTAGACCTATTTTCGACAATTTTAGTGGGAAATTCTTTGTCAATTAGAGGCATATTCGACGGATTTTTTAAGTTGCTTTTATATTTTTTTGGGACGTTATTTGGTGAACTTTTTGGACATTTTTGACATTTTTTTCGACTTGTTTTTCTTTGAAGACTTTGTTCTCGCTGTGGACCCAAATTTCTCGGAGTTGCATTGCGCTACCAGATGACGAAGGCCCAATTGAGGAATATTCAAATTTACATAAAAAATTACAAACAAATTCTCATAATTAAATTATTGTTCATAATAGGTAAAGTAACAAACGGTTGACTTATCCTTATACAAGACATTTAAAAACACAGCAGCTTAGCCAAAGAACACATTGTGCTTATTTCATCGAAAATAGACTTGACATCTAAGCCCCAACTTAAGCCGGCAAACATCAGCTTTGTCCTCCATATAGCAATCGTATATATATTCCATAAGAAAAAGAAAAAATCCTTCTTATCCGTCTGACTTGCCCCATCATGGACAAACCATCAGGGACCATGTTCACAATTACAACATGCAGACGGTGTTTTATGCTAAAATCACCCAACTCTTTCAGCCGTTCTGCATCCTCATATTTGGCATTAAGCACACACTCTCCGAGATATTCTGATTTATGAACCATTCCAGAGTTACTCCACACCATGTGGCATGTCCTCCCAGCGAGACGTACTAAAATATGCCACAAAAATCTAGAAATCACAACACAACACAACTATGCACGGCACTGGGGAAGAGAGCGCAAACGATAGCTCGCTGGAGAGGAATTAAGAATGGAAACGTTGACCACCGCCAAAATACAAGACAACCGTCATGGCTATCTATCCATCTTTTGGGATGGGATAGACTCCTCATAGAGTCGAAGACGACTCTCGACTCTATCTGATGCAAAGGAGCAAGCTTTGAATGCTCGCCACAAACCATACCACTCGCAGCAGCAGTAGAAGTAGCCAGCAGCAACTGAAGATGATGTTGATGATGACTACGATGGCGATGATTGCCATGATGACTATGATCATGGGTAAAAGTGCCTGGTATAGGCATACCATCCATCCAGCCAGCCATTTGGGAACCTTTCAACATCCTGGCCTGATGTTCTCTGGCAATGTAATTTGTTTAAGAAATTTGTCGCTGGAATAATTTGTGTTATCACAGCTAGAGGATCAGTGTCGACGTAGATCGTCCACTACATGTAGGGATAGATGGAGCAAGACGTAGCGGAACACCATGGAAGATGGTGTGTCTCTTGTAGGTGGGCCGGAAAAGGAGACATGTTTTATTTAAATTCATTCAAGGAATTTACCTCAATCCGTTGTTGTTCGTTTTTGCGACTTTCAGTGTACTAAGTCAGAATGTGTATGATTCCAGGAATGCTCGCACTTGGAAATGCTGTATAAGGTAGTCCTAGTGAGTGGAGAGATATAGGAAATGGGATATACGAAATTATGGCCCTGCGATGGGCATACCAAAAAAACACTACAAGACCTTAAGGCCCAGATCTCTGTCTCTGGCTTTGTTTCTGTTTGTGTTTGTGTTTCTGTCTCTGTCTCTGTCTCTGTCTCTGTCTCTGTCTCTGTCTCTGTCTCTGTCTCTGTCTCTGTCTCTGTCTCTGTCTCTGTCTCTGTCTCTGTCTCTGTCTCTGTCTCTGTCTCTGTCTCTGTCTCTGTCTCTGTCTCTGTCTCTGTCTCTGTCTCTGTCTCTGTCTCTGTCTCTGTCTCTGTCTCTGTCTCTGTCTCTGTCTCTGTCTCTGTCTCTGTCTCTGTCTCTGTCTCTGTCTCTGTCTCTGTCTCTGTCTCTGTCTCTGTCTCTGTCTCTGTCTCTGTCTCTGTCTCTGTCTCTGTCTCTGTCTCTGTCTCTGTCTCTGTCTCTGTCTCTGTCTCTGTCTCTGTCTCTGTCTCTGTCTCTGTCTCTGTCTCTGTCTCTGTCTCTATCTCTCTCTCTGTCTCTGTCTCTCTCTCTGTCTCTGTCTCTGTCTCTGTCTCTCTCTCTGTCTCTGTTTCTGTGGTGAGTTTCTCATCGAGTAGTCGCAGTACTTCAACACAACGCGCGGTCGACCGAAAATATACCTTCATTAGCAGAAAATGTGTGCAAGAACCAAAACGACTCAATTCCGCGGCTTTCTAAGAGCTTGACTGCGGGGACCGGTAACGAGCTATGGTAACTGATCTTGTTTTGAAGAAAACAAGACGATGTGACGTGCCACGTAGCGAACTCAAAACTGTAGATCTTGAAGGCGAAGTTTGCCGTCACATATACTCTTCAAGTCTTGACGGCAAGTTGGTCAAAAGTTGAAGCAGTGTCAGTTTTAAAATGACTTGGGGAATGATCCTCCTCAGGTTTGCAATTTTGATTTCGAAATCCATTTGATAAACAGTTCGAACTGCGCTTCTCCCGCTGAACCATATCCTCCTCTTCATTAAGCTACACCTACCATTCCATCAGAAGCCTCCTTGCCAGGGCAAGGAATTTGCCATCACCAGTATTGATCAAAACCACTCAACGTTCGTAAATGTACATCGCATTGATCGCAATGGCCACCGTATAACTAGCGACATGTACAACGAGTTCAGCAGATCCTGTGCAACACCTTCTGCAATTTCTGCCGCCGCCGCCACCGTCTGCCCTACAATTTCAATTCAAGTCAACTGACAACGATCCAGTTTGTCCCTTCGCAACAGAAGAAATCAAAACAAGAAGTCGTGATTGCAAAACTCATAACTCACTGACGATGTCACCCGATGGCAGTGCCTCCCTTGCCACTTGTTTTACTCCCTGCCTTTGGTCTCCGTCGAACATAGAACTACCGTCCAGAGCTCGTCGAGCAGCGGCTGCCTATGCCTATGTGCTCCTGAATTGTTTAATTAAAAGCGGATTCACGTTTTTACGCGTGCTCCTCATTGCCACCAGAGCCCCCAGAGTAAAGGAGTCGTCCTCTTCGCATCTTGAACCATCTCATACGTCCTGTTCTTCAAGTTGATTGTTTGGCCAAAGTGACACTGTGTTGTTGCTGCTATGTTGATGTTGTGCTCCAGCAATGTGTGACAATGAGGACGATGATGTCGGTGCCCTGATGACGATGACGTTGCCCTTGCCCAGACAGCGGACAATTGGGAGATGATTTCCATTTGATAACGAGTTCGTATCGCCAAAAGGGTACACCACACAACCAGCCCCGGACTCTGGCGGACTCTGGGGTAAATGAAATAAAAATTAATGTGCGCCGCCGCCGCCTGGGCTGGACAAGAGAGCACTGAATTTCATGAATATGCATCGTACTATTGTGCTGCCGGATCAGAAGCTCCAATTATAATGTGTGTGCCTGCAATTTGTGATACACAGCCACCGACAGTGTTGGGTAAATATTTAGACAAATCAGGAGAAACACGTTGTTTGCAGAACACTCACCTAGAGACTACGTGCGATGATCTCAAGGATCCTCAGTAGAAACAGAGCGAGAGCGAGAGAGTGCGATTCCAGCATGTCACTCCGATGTCGTCGGTTCGTATGGTTGCAATTATTTTCCGATTGTCCAGGGTTCAAGTGCCGACACTGACTTAGATGTATGGGGCCCTTAACGTTTCTGACTAATTTGACAGATCATGCGATCGGCATGGAATTAATTACCACCAACGGTGGACGATCGTGTTTGAGGCAACTCATCATGTCGGTTCCATTCATCCGGCATCACATCAAACTGCGGGTGGGGCGGTGGTGGTGATGGTTGGTTCGGAATGATTACCGGGGCCACGATCAGCAGGAGATCTCCCTGTAAGCTATGTTTGCTCTACATTATGGAGTCTGTGGAGCCCAAGCGGCCCATGAGGCCCGTGGAGCCCCCTGAACTTTGCGATAATTAATCGTGGCACAGGTTGTGCGATCGTTTGTTTGCTCTTCCATGTGCATGTGCAGTGCACCCTGTTGAATGATCGATAATGTTGCTCCAGGTGCCGCACCGGTACGCATGAACACAGAAACACACTCACCGCACACGATCCCTGTTTAATTAATTACCGATCTTCTTTCGATCGGGTCCAGAGCTCGTATGGAATCCGATATGTCCGGAGGTGCCAAAACCTAACCGATCGTTGTTTGACTTAGAATATCCTTCCAACGAATTGCATAAATCCATCCAGGAAGTGGACGACAAATCCCCTGGCATCCAAAAAGTAAAATAAAATCAAAAAAAAAAAACACACACACTCTCTGCTTGGCGCACAGTTGGATGGGGCAAATTCGCATGAATGATCGTTTATTTGTGGAAGCGATCCTCGATCCACAGATGGTAACATTGCTTCGTTTTTCGCTCCGCCATGTCCCTTATGGTCAAACAGAGAAACCATAAAGGATGCCGCTGCCGCAATGATCGGCGCACCGATCTTTCGATCTCTCGATCTCTCTCTCCCGATCGGCCAATCTTCGAATCGATCGATCGATTTGAACTCTAGGGGGAAGAATTGGACTCGATTTTCTCTTTTTGTTTGTGTTGGTTGTTGTCGTTTCCCTTTTGTTGCAATTTATGAGGATCGGTTGGTATGTTAAATGGGCAGAACATTTGACACGGCAGGGCGCCATGTTCAATCGAGGATATGTGTTAATAAATTTTGAGAAAAATATTTTCCCCCTTGTGTGTAGCGCTTTTTTCTCCTTTCGATTCAGTCGCTTGTGTGTTTGGTCCTTCGGTGTTATTAGAATGAAATGGTATGTGGAGAATTGATTTTTTTTTTTTTTTTTTTTTTTTTGTAAATTGAATATTATTTCGAATTGGAGTGTTGTGTTATCAGTGGCCATTTAAGATGAGACATGAGGCAGTTTATTTAAATTTTTGTTCCTTTCTTTCGATCGTAAATAACGGTTTGGGGTACCTTTTCGGAAGGCGGTTGTCATTGCGATCGAGATGAGTTATTTTCGGGAGATCGAAGATTATTGAGGGGAAAGGTTGCCAAGCCGTTTGGGTTCAAGTGGAGTTTTGCAGATGAAATTTTGGGAAAAAGAGATCGGAGTGTAAATTTGTTTTGCATTATTTCTTAAACTACAAATTTTAGAATTGCGACCTCTTTATCTACATCGGTGAGTGTTAGCAGGAGGACGTGAAACAACGACAGCTCGGAAAAAACATCCCAAAAGTTGACTATTGTAGAAAGTCGAGCGATGCTGCCAAACACAACAGTTTTTGCATAGCATTTTCAAGTTGACGGGTAAATGTACTCTGTTTAAAGCAGTAGCATAACCGGTGGCCATCATCAAGAATATAGTTTGGTTAAAATTAAGAAACAATGAATCCGTGCCATAATTTTCAAAGAGAGGTCTCAAAGCAGTTGTTCTCAAATTTCGTGTGCCTCATACTCATACAACACCAATTCACTCTAAATCCAAAAATATCCCAATACCAATACCTTGATATATACGTTCAAATTTAATTTGAATCCCATCGTTTTTGCCGTTTTCCTCAAACATTTTCGTGAAGTCCATCACTTTAAACCAGCACCCAGAGAAAAGCCTGTGTAAACTTTACCTAAATCGCGGTATAAACCACCTTAGTCCTAAGGCCGTTTTGAACTTGGTAATTTCTAAGGTAACTTACCTTATATTCCTAAGGTAACCGGACTTTTTTAAACATGTATAAAATCAACCTAGTTTTTGGTAACGGTATGCCAGTTTGTCTAAGGAATTTTACCTTAAACCTAGGCTGAATTAAGCCTCATCTTTTACCTAGGCTATATACTTAGTAAGCCTAGACATACATGCACATACATACCTCTTGTTTTAATTTACCGCCAGGTAAACTTACCTTATTTCTATTTCTTATACTGATGCTAGGAGAAATGTTATAAAAATTAAAGATATGTTTTTTATGTTAAGTCATTTTTATTTTATTTTTTTTCTGCTAATTTGTTTTTTTACATAATATTGAAAGTGTTTTAGTAATGATATTTTTTACATTATTATTGTGCCATGAAGTAGAGTTGAAAATGCGATGTTGATATTATCTGGAAATAGAAAACATACATACATTTGACTAGATATACCAAATTTTCTTTGTGAAACATTGTTTACAAACCGATGTCCATTTTTGTTGTAAATTCCATTAAAATCTTTTAAAAAAACTTTTAAAAAAATGGCTTTAATTCGATTCGAAAACAATGTATTCTTATAAATACATAAGTACATAATACCAAAGGGATATTTCACTGCACTTACCTTAAACTTCTTTTTCGACGAACTTTTTGTCTAATATATTGTTTGTTATTTGTATTTAACTTTTGGTTTATACTTTAAGTTTACACACGGAACTGCACTGCACTGCACTGTTTTTAATGTTTTTATATTTCACGAACACAATAGAAAATACGTCCACAAATTGCAAAGGCCAGTAAAACACTTTTCATGTAACAAGCGAAAATATTTATTGGGGGATATATCACCTTAGATGTTATAAATTTACCTTAGAACTAAGACAGTTTTGCTTGGTCGGTGAAAATATCAGCATAGGCCTAAGGTACATTTACTTAGTAACTAAGGTAATGTGTTCACTGTTTCTGAACCTAACGGTACATTCCGAAGCAATACACGAAAATAAATGTTGATTGACTGGTTGCAGGTGGCTTCTATCAGGTAGCTTCTATCAGATGGTATGGTATGCGAAACTTTACCTTAGAACTAAGCAGAGTTACGTATGTCCTTAGGCAAATATACACTTATCTGTATCTAGGTTAAAACACCTTAGGCCCTTAGGCAATTTAGCCTATTTCTCATTACCTATGCCGTACATAAGTTGTCTTATTTATTGGCAGATTTATGCCTGTCCAAAAAATTCCATACAAAAATATTTACCTAAGGCGTTTAAGGCAATTTTACACAGCATTTTTCTCTGTGTGAGGGCACTCATTCCGTAATTTTAAAATTTTTCAGACGATTATCGTCGAAACGATATACCTCCAAAAGTAGCAACAAAGTGCCAAAATTACGAGTTTGAGACCTTAATCCAGGCCATTTTCCACAAATGTAATGAAAACTGACGATAGTGAAACAAATTCGTGCCGAATATAACTTCTTATGGTCATCAAAGTTTCAAAAACGATATCGTTCCGACGAATATTGTTGGACGGAATCTGCCCCCAGGTAGGGCTAAACTAAGCAAGGGTCCCCATGTTTGAGTCCGGAAAAAAACTCAAATTCCAACTTGTTTTTTTCACTGCTCCAACTCTCGGGAACGTCGGACAAACTTCCGGAAGTAAAACTGTCATGAAAATGCTGCTAACTTAACATTTTGGAGCCGGCACAAAATTGTAAATCCCTTCCATTTGTCCTTAAAATTAAAAACGGAAGAAACGTTGTCAGAAGCTAGGCTTAGGTTCCGTTCGGACCTGTTACTCAATTGATCTGTCAATCAATCAATTAATTTTTTTTTCGACAAATTATACCTAATATTGTACCTTCAGAAAGGAAAGAGCATCTCTTTGAGACAAACGCTGTTTCAAAGGTAATAAATTGTTTTAATTTTATATATTTTGAAAGAAACGGTCTCCTATAACGTATATAACAAAATCAAACATCGTGTACAAAATTTGTACCACAACCCTTGAAGATAAACAATGATTTTGCCATAGCAAGAAATGTTATGCTCAGTTTTTTCTTCTAATTTACCTAGACAGAAATTCGTTCGTATTTTTCTTGGGGTTCAACCTAAGACGATCACGACAGTCTTAGATTACGAAGATCTTTGACCTGCTGCCATCGAATTGCCAAATATTAGCCTTTGTGTCATATGTAAAATCGAACGAATTCCCTGAACGAATGCTACAGTCTTAGCTTCGGACCGGGGCGCCGTAAGTCCGATCCCCAGCGAGGAACAAGCAAAACATGGTCCCCTACTATATAGACAAACGTACATATTTCTTTGGGGTTTGGATCAAAATTCTGGTTCTGCTTTAAAAAACTCTAAGAACAATTAAAAACGGTCTTGAAATTGTTTACAAGCGCTCGCTTTTCCAATCCTTTATTGCTTTCAGAATTTTATAAAGTAGAGACATAGAGAACATTTTCTTTTTTTAAATTTTTAACTTCCTTTTTTTTTTTATTTTAATTTTTTTTAATTTTTTTTTGTTTTTTTTTATAAAATTAAAATTGTTTTTGATATTTTTTGTTTGTTTATATTTGGTAGTTGGAAAAAGACAAAATAAACTGAATTGTATTGCTTTAAATTGAAAAAGCGGAACTTTTTAAAGCAGTAAAAAAAGCGGAATTTTGAAAGCTGCATTTCGATCCGCTCCCATTTCTTTGAAACCGAAAATTATTCTCTGCTTGGTAGTACAATGGTGGATGCACCCGTGATTCGAAAGTCTGGTCTTATTGAAAGAGGCTAGCGCTGACATCAACCAAACACCTTCTGTTGAGCTGAGAGAAGGATGTGCTATCCCAAAGGCTAAATTGAAAACACCAAGTCTCCCCAATACAAACAATAATCACTTTCAATGCTGTCAAAAGGCAGGCCGCTATTGAAATTATTTGACATTCTATGTAAACGAAAGTTTACACAAAGTGGACTCCCTCCATCAGCCACCCCATTACAGGATCGCACCTATATGCATGGGGCATGACCCATCATATGACAAAAACCAATAAATTACGCAATCGCAGATTAAAATGTGTCGCCATCATTCCTTTAATTACATCAACTCCTTAGACGCGGCGTGTGGTGTGTGCGTTCTCTTATCCATATCCTGGCATCAGCGCATTTAAGCCTACCGCAAAATCCTTAATTCTCGCCTCGATCCCCATCTGTATAAATATTCTGCGACATATTTTACAGCATACGAGTACATCGGCACGACGATTATTGTCTGCGTCGCGTAAACCGCCGAAAAATGCATTTCTAAATCCTTGTGGCGAACACATGTTGCGTGTCATCCCGTCATCTTATCGGCCGGCGCGGACCGTTTCGCCTTGTCTCCCTTGCTGCTGCGCCCCGTATATAGAAGCGCACCGAGGTTGGTCAGCTTAAAGCGCGTGTGTTTCGGTTAAGTGCATCCATACCCTGTGGTGCAGTGTGATCCTCTTATCAGTTCGCTTAATCGGAATACTAAGAGTATGGTGTACATATATAGCAGGAAGATGTGTTGCAAGCCAGCCACAAGACCGTGCCAGCGCAGCAGCGGTGTAGCGCGATCTCATTTGCTTATCAGGAACTCACGCATATTTGGATTTTCTGATTACCAACGAAAGATAGTCCAAGTGTGTGTATATAGAGAGGCGACGTCCATGGCTTTGTGGTAATAAATGAGGTGACTGCAGCTGGAAGTGAAGATGTCCATGCGGTGGAGTTAATATAAGGCACCGGTCGTAAATTGTCCAGCGTTGGGGGAAGAAATGGGGACTCGGCAAACTGTGGTCAGTTAGTGTAGAATCTAATAGATCCTGATGGTAAAGTAAGAATCGGCTCATAGGCACACGCACGAGCGCACCTGAGATAAGGCAGGCGATGCTGGGGCTATGTACTTGTGGGACATACGTCGGAAGATGTTGGCTGATGGGTGTGAATTCCTGTGCTGAACTGAGGTCTATATTGATCCATATCACTGGATATACATTTTGGCTCATTGAAGAAACGAAAAAGGGGACAGGTCAGCCGGCAGAATATTTGAACGACGGTGAAACGAAAAAGAGACAGGAAGTTTAAGGAAGTAGCTATCACTCGGGGAGAACTTACGACTCATTGGAACAAATTTCGAATGAAGCGAAAAAGCAACAGATCATCGCGCAGTTATTACGTAGTCCAATGAAACGTAAAGCGACATGAAACGTAGGGAGACAGCACGCCTATTGCAAAACGAAAAAGCGAGTCGAGTCGAGCCACTACCTAAATGGCTGTGGAAGGGCAACTATGAGCGGTAAAGAGGTGAAGAATCGACTTTACATTCCTCATAGGGTCATGGATGGCTACTGCCAACAGCAAATTAATAATATATATAGATCCTTCCCACAGACTTTCGCGTTGCGATACTCTTCGGGAAGACGGCTTTTCGATAAACTGCACCCACCCAGTACAGTTCCTCTCAGCATCTAGCCGGGAATCCTTGCCAATTCATTACCCAGCGCGCATCCCATCCACAATGTGACCAACTATTTAGTTAACATCCACTGATCCCGATAGTTCTGATACTTCCTCCGATGAGTATTCTAGAAGCACTTCTTCTTCAACCAGACGGTGATATCGAAAAAGTGATCGCCCTTTTAATTGATCGATAATTGAAAAAGTTAATTTGAAGAGTTACACGCGTGCTCTTTTAAGATAAGCAAACCATCCTACCCCCCTTCGGTTAGACGATCCACAGTCCGATTTGCATCTGCACACTGCACACTGCACACTTTGTCCGCGCACTCTCTCAAAGATGCAGCTATACTCTTTGTAATCGAAGAGAACTGAATGTGACCACTTTGTGCCATCCGATTTGAGTGACGAATGGCCAATGGAATATGACAACATCCTCGGTCGGTGTGGCGGATCGTACACTGAAAACGAATTAAACTTAGCGTTTCGCTTATCTCCGCGATGTAGGATTTCGATCAAATTTATCAATTAAAAATCAATCTTGCCGACGACGATCAATCGATGCGGAGAGTGCATGGCTGCACCAGCATAATATAGGAATGCAGCTGTTACTGGTGTTGGTTAATAATAAATCTTTTGATTGATATGCAAATTATGCCGGCTGACATCACCTCGGTTGGGTTGAATAAAAAAGAAATAAATAAATTAACTTTGGTGATTGACTGTTACCTGGGGTGAGCTACGACCGTAGCGAGGGGGGCTCCATCGAAAGATTGATGCGCTAAGTCATATTACCGGGGAACTGTCAATCAACGAGCGTTGTTGAGAGTGCTGTCTATACGCACAAGTGCTGGCCTTGTCATAGACCAGTTACCAGTTGTTGTCTTTGGGATATAACATATTTACCTGATGGTGCTAAAAGGGTTTATAAATAGGTCGAACTTTCGGTAGTTGTCAAGAGCCTTGTAATGATTTAAATGGAGTTGAATATTCAGAGCAAATCAGTTGACACATTCGGATTATTCGAACTCGGTCATTGAGTGTATGTACAGGAAGTCAGAGGCATTCAAAACTCATATACCTACTCAAAATAAAATACCAGGTAATATTGACCGAATTATATGAAGCAGCATGTGCATACACGGAACTATTATATTCATAACATTAACGATTTTGGGCGAAACAAAGTTCGCCGGGTCAGCTAGTGTATAACGAATGACCTAAACCTGCCTCCAATTTAAGAAAGTAGCATATTGAAATTATGGGAATATTATTAACAGCTAAGTGCGATAATATATAGGTACACTAGGCGACCGGGCGAACTTCGTACCGCCTAAAATTAATTAAAATATTAACATCCCTTGAACCTCTCTATTGAACGAATGGAACTTTCTTGGAATTAAATTAAGTTCAAAGCATAGAAACGACTTCATAGATTTCTGGGTCAGCTTTTTGATCATATTTTTCCGCGCTAATGATTGAATCGAGTTCAGATTTTCTCAATCAACCACATCAACTTAAGCAGAATGTGGGCAATCGGCAATCCTCGCTTCTGCCATTCGACAGAGTACATCCAGAAAAGCGATTGTCCAAAAACACTGTGCTTAACGATAAAGTCCGTGATTGTTTTGAAGTTTTGTTTAAAAAATCGTGCGTGATGTCATTACCGTGTGTATGACATCAGCACACAGTAAACATATAGCACAAAAAATCAGATGTTGCTATAACTCACCAACGCGTTGACCAATTTCGTTCAAACTTTAGATAAACCAACTACACGACCATGCAAACAAACCCTCAATTTGATCGAATTCGGTTCGGACCGTTCGTGAGTTTATAAAGTCACAACGCTTTTGCAACTCTTATAGAGATTATTATTAGTTTCATTCAGGCAATGCAAAAATAATCAAAAGAAGGAATATTCTAGAAAAACAGTCCACCAGTTATTGAGACACATAACCACATTCGTCAACTACAGCTGTGTGTGATTCGCCACTATTCCCTAAAGCTCCATTTACCCAGGGTATGATATTCAAATCTATATTTCTATAATCTATTTACATCTCAGCGTCGTGCAAAAAAATTATATTTAAGTTACAGACCCAAGTAACAATTTGACTTCGGTAAGGTTCAAATTTAAAATTTCTGTAGGCGACAGCTTGGAAAGAGCTTCTATAGTATTTGTTAACCGAGGTTGATCCATTTCGAATTAATTGTTTCGATAATAACTTCAGTAAGACCTGTACAAAGCATATACACAGGTTTTATAGAGGGATATGAAATTAAGTTTCGGCAAGATCTCTATGAGACGCCTGAAAATGTGTCAGGAGATGTGTGAAAAGTGAATTGCTTCCATAAAGCTTGTGGTTCGAAGAGCTTTCCAGATGCTTCTTTAAAACTTCTGACCGAAGGCATTATAGAAGCAAAGAACTGTCATGCAGTATTGCAGTCGACCGCTTGCGATTGGAAGCTGTATTGAAGCACTTACTCGTACTTCCTCCTATAGAGGCATTTCCATTGTCCGTCAATTGATCTTGTGCCGATGTATTTAACCGATGGTTGTGCTGTAATTGTGAATGGATAGTCCGTCGACCAATATTTCCTCCTTGTCCACGAAGACGTGGCATTGTGTCAGTTACGTAACTTATATGTGAATGTAATACACTTAATATTCACTGAAAATGCGACACCAAAAATATCCAAAGATACAAAAAAATTTAAATATGAAAATAACGAAACGCACTTAATGCAGTTAGAATACCTACGTGTGGCCATAGTTGTTGCTTCATTCAAGTTTTTGTTGTTTTCAATGACACCACACACGTTGTCTTGCAATTCGAAATAAAACAAACCACTATTGCGAAAATTAAAATTTCCTTTTGTTTGAACGATTGAGAACGAATTTGTGAGATGACAAAAAATAAAAGCAAACAAATAAGCTCGATGACCAAAAAAAATTTATTCAGTGACATACACACGTACAGTAGATTTGTATGGGAGGTACCACTCCCCTTTGTACAATCCCGCCCATATTTGCAGCAGCACATAAAAAATGCACACCAAATTTTGTGCAAATACCGTTATCAGGAGCAGAAATAATAGATTTTTAATTTGTAGTTTGTATGGGAGGTACCACGCCCCATTGTCCAATTGGACCGAATTGTAAATCTAAACCACCCGGGGCGCAACCCAAACGCATACAAAAAAATTTATTCAAATCGGTCCAGCCGTTTAGGAGGAGTTCAGTCACAACACACGTACAGTAGAATTATATATATATAAAGATGTATATTAAAGAGAAAACAACTGAAATTACAGCCAAGGAATAACATGTCCAGACAATTGTGCACAAGTGCAATTGTATTGAAGAAAATAGGATTGTGCACATCCTGCGCTCGCTTGGCTGAACTCTGGACATTTTCTTTCTTGTCTGTAAGTGCAGCTACACACAAGAGATTTTAATTTATCTTGAGACTGTTTCGTTGTTAATCCTTCGGAAAATTTATTAAATTTTTACCTACTGTCTTTGTATTATTGCAGTTTCAATCATCATCATATAAATAAAATTGGTATAGTTCTGTTCGACTAGGATTCAATTTGACTGCATGTCTTTAAATGCAAAAATCTTAGAAACTACTCAATATATTCTGGTACATTTTTCTTAGTCCTATAGAGGATACCTAGGCCTACAATCTCCACTTTGTTTCAACTCTCTATCTCTATAAATTCCGGAAAAAATTAGACAAGAGTAATTTTTTTTTCCGTTTCGTTTCGCTTTTTTCTTTGCAACGCCAACACCGTAACACCATCTTATAGAGGACGTCTGCGGGTACAACTTAGGATATCCATTAACTCGAAAACTTAAAAGGTTTTAAAATAAATAGGCAAAATTTGAAACATTTCTACGATTTTCACCTGCGTAAGTGGATATGCACTTCACTCTCAAATCAAACATACTAACCGCGCGGTATATTTATTTACATCTCTTTTAACCTTATTTTACTCCTGTAAGGGAGAGGGAGACAGACAGAGGCAGTGTGCTGTATGCAGTTTGTTTTTTAAAAAAGGAAAAGAAAGATCGTGGGTAATTACCCAATTCGCGGGTATTTTGCCTTTCAAGAAAAGCTAAAAGAGCGATCAAGGGCAGTAAATTAGCCGCTCGAGTTTTTAAATAGCATTACAGCCCATGGCCTTCCTGCTCATAAAGTTGAAGTTCCCATTATGTTGCTTCGCTATTTAAATCACCCCAAGCTTTGTAATGGAACCAGATTGAGAGTGATAACAGGCACTTCGAGACTTTACAGTAGAGTTGTTGTTATCGCGTGCTGAAAATTGTGCTTTACTATGCTTTGCTGAGATCGAAGCTCAAAAAAACACGCCTATCGTTAGAGAAAAACTTTATTGATGCGTTCATTTTAACTGGGTGTGGTGAAGGAGAAACGGTGTTTATAACAAGAATACCTACAAATAATTCGCAGCAGTTATTCATTTCAGTTTAAACGGATTCAAATTCCTAATAATGTTTGTTCTTTCATGACAATTAATAAGTCACAGGGTCAAACTTTAAGAAAAGCGATAGTTGATTTAAGAAAGAATTGCTTCACGCACGGGTAGTTATATGTAGCGTGCTCTAATGCAGGAAATATCACTATCTTAGCCGATAGAAACAAAACTGCTAACATAGTATACAAAGAAGCGTTACATTAATAAAAAAAAGTGAGTTAAACATTATAAAATTATCTTCGTTCATTTTCATTGTTCACTCAGACTCAGTCTTCGCGAGGTTTTTTTTGGATCGGGTTGAAGTCCCTCACTATTGAAGAAGGCTTCCTCACTTTATACCTTTACAATGTCTTTCGAGGATTTTTTGATTTTTCCTTCCAGCGATTTTCAAAAGAAATACATTTTTATGTCCCCTAGAAACAGTAAATTTCTTTATTTTTTTTCCATCAACTGTTCTGAAACCACAGCTAGTGTTAAATAAAAGTGTTTGTCTGGAAAAAAGACATTTACATACACCCGTATAATCCATCCACTCTATATTATTTCTGTAGTTTTTGTAGTAGTTGAATTTCACTACTTTAAATTTTAACTACGCAGTTAGGTGCAAACTATGATTCAGGGAAATACTTTTGTTTCATTCATCATGCCCTGCAGAGATAGGAAATATAACAGATAATTTAATTTTAAAAATTTTGCGGGCTAATTGAGAAGGAGCGCTGAAGCTAACGGTCTATTAATACTTAGTTTATGAAAAAAAAAAAATTGGGATTCACTTAACTTCATTTTGAGTGTGTGTATTACTTATCAGACCAGGAGTGGAATCCTGTAAGGTGATAGGTGATGGGCACTTTTGTGATAGTCAAACGCGATAGTCAAATCATGCTCCTTCTACGTAAGGTGATCGCAAAATCTCTATACATATAAAAGAGGGTTGCAAAAGCGTTGTGACTTTATAACTCATGAACGGTCAAACCGAATTCAAATTCGAAGTTCCATTCGTTCAATAGAGAGGTTCAACTATCAAAAGGGATGTTAATAATTTAATCAATTTTGGGCGGTACGAAGTTCGCCCGATCAGCTAGTAACGTTATAAATTTGGCCATCACTTTGTTATTTCAAAACATAGTTTTGTTGTCGTTGTCGGCGCAGTGGCTTAGTGGTTAGTGTATTGGACTACTAAGCAAGGGGTCCCAGGTTCGAATCCCGAGAAAACCCAAATTTCAACTCAAGGTTTTTTTTCACTGCGCCACCTCTCGCGAACGTCTGACAAACATCCGAGAGTATGAAGAAGCTACTCAATTAGCAGTTTGGACTCGGCATAAAATTGTGGATCCCTTCCATTCGTCCCAAATGAAATGAAAAACTCACACAAAACGAATAGTTGCGAGAAGCTAGGCCCAGGGTCCCTACCGACCTGTAGCGCCAACTATTTATTTTTTTTTACTTAGTTTTGTTGCCAGTTATTATTTTCGAACAGAAAATTCAAGGTAGACTTGAAATAGTCTTATATTATAAATGCGAAAGTAAGATTGTTACCTTAAAACGACCGCAAAACTAATTTTTATGAGTTTTGGTGTAGGTATAGATGCAGGACCTCTGAGAATGACATTGGCTACTTTTTGTCGCAAAAAAACAAAACTTCAAGGGGATGCAAGTTTAAATGACAAACTTATTTATTTTTCAAGTTAGGTATACTAAACTGGGGATGGCAATGGGTCCGTATTGATGCCTGGTCTTTTGTGACGATCTAACAACCCCATTCAACCTAACCTAACCTAGGTATACTAAAATTCATCATAGATATCTATGTATACTTTTGGAACGAAATAAATACATTTTGGTGCATATTTTACCATTGAATTTAAATGTGGTGGTTGGCCTGAAAGAGAGGATGGTTTTGTACCAGGTACCAGCTATACAGATCTATTACCTAAACTAAAAGTGCGTTCATCTTACTTTTCTAGGTACCAAATGCAAATTGTTAATATTTTTTTAAGATTGTGAAACCGATCAAGCTTAATTCTGACAGATCGTTGTGTTCTGTTGTACTGTTGAGTTTTTTTTTATGAAGAAGGAAGCCAGAATGAGTTTTTTTTTAATAAATACCACAACAAGGAGTACCTAGAATTGAGAATTGTTGAAATCAGAGAGAGTTGAATCTTTGAAGGAAGTTAATCTCAAAGAAAAGCTGTTTTCTGTGACACTTATCCACGACGAGCTCTATGCCAAAAATTAAGCTAGGATTTTAACCAATGTTTGGAGAGCAAAGTCATAGAGCAGATCAAAGTTAGCCTATCTCGAGCAGCGTACTAAGCTTCAGAGCTTGGAATTAGTTAAGTAGCAGTTGCAAAAGTACCAAAAGATAGGACTCGGCATAACGAACAATTTATTCAAACTCGGACCAATTGATCCACTGTCCTTTTTAAGTGAAGAAGTTGTAACTACATTGGAATGATATTGAATTTTTCCAACGAAAGGGTGGGTAACCCATTTCATCACTAGATACCTATCTTCCTTGACACGATACCAAAACCTTCTTTTCAATTGCCCAAAGCGCCTCAATGTCCAATACCCGCAATTAAATTCTACAAGTCCCCCTCCATGCTGATCTTTTTGAACATTGACACATAAACGAATCTTGCTCACTCTTGACGAGCAGCTTCTCGCCTCTAAAACATGATGACTCCCCAATAAATTGGCGCTAAAATATACGCGGCCCCAAATACCAATAAGATCTCCTCTGTCCAATTAAATCGAAGCGTTTGTTTGTCCTCTGCAAGACATAAGTCCATATTCCAATCAAACAAATTAATTCAACTCTTACGTTTATTTCTTTTAATGAAAATTTATCAGTTTCACCATGACAATAATTCGCCCTAGACCCTCGACCTCTATGCACGGGACAAAGGAGAGAAAAAAACGACAAAGAGCTGTAGCAATTTACACCTCGCAGCAGTCCACCATAGACCGAACTAATGACCAAAACTAATTCCGAAAGTCTCCCCGTCCCTCGATTCATTTACATAGACAGAAGCCATATGCCCCCAAACTGCAACTACTACTACAGATGCCCGATCGTGTCACATCTTGATAAATTTGTCCCTTTCAAAGGGCGGACCACAATCGGTACTTAACGTAAACGGTCCATAAACTACTGTCTTGTGCGCAGTGGAACGAGTCCCCACATTCCACAGGAGATCGATTAAAAGAAATTTTTTATTGCAACGATCCCCAAATTTAATGACGCAAAATAAATTAAAACAAAGCCTCGCTGGTCTAGGCACAGTGGAATGCCCTCTGGATCGGTTGAAATTTGATCTGCGCAACTTTTGGTCAAACACTTTCTGGCGCAACAATGTACCTGTCCGATGGGGAAAGATTGAAACGATTGGTCTTTGCATTCGTAATGAAGCCACGCAGCCGATTCTATGGAGGGTCCCATTTATTTCCCAGCAAATTGCTTCGATGACAAAATGATTTTCAGGCCGTTCGTCTCCAAAGCCGCTTACACAATTACCCACAAAGTCGAATATGGTTGACAAGTCAGAACAAGGAAAGCGCATGCGCGAACAATGCGCGAGCAATTAATCATCGCGTCGCTCTTTAAATAGAGAGAGAGAACACACCAAACCAGCAACTTACCATCGATCATTAATTAATGCCCAACGTGGGGATTGGGCGTATTATGGGGTTACAATGGGCCATGGGCCATGACCCAGAGGAGTGTGCGGCTGAGAATATTGCACCGCTAAAGATGACGTTCCGTCTTGTCGGGGTAACATCGGTAATCGTATACAGCGTGACTTATTAAAAGCCATCAAAAAAAAGAAGAGTTTCCGGTCCCAGAGTAACGACAGGCATCAGAGACTGGATGGTAGGTATTGATGGCGATGGAGCTTCGTAGAAACTCGTGCCATCGGCCATCAGCCATCAGCCATCATACTGCCGTCTTGTGAGGGTAGGAGAGGCGAGAGATCGCAGTGCTAACATGAAAACGACTAAATGCATCTATTTGTGGTTTTGAGATTTGGAGGGAGGGCGCCTTCTGAGGTCATGACCATGATGTGCCGCAGGTCGTACGGCTGATGTGCTGAATCACTTCGAGTACATGGTAAGAAGAGATTTCTTTGAGGACAGGCAAGTGAAAGAAATGAAATCCAACCAAAAGGTGGTCGTGTTTGGAAAGTTCCGTCGAACATATGTCGATTTCCAAGAGGCTATAGACCATAGATCTGGATAAGCTCTATGCTCTCATCAAGAAGCTTTATTCTAAATATCGGTAAGTGACTATGAGGCTCCTCATTCACTGAAATCGAATAAGGAGACTAAAAATTCAGCCACCAAAAAGGTCAAGGCTGAAAAACAAGTTATAGGTAGGACTTTAAGTCCCTTTCTGTTTTACGGTGTTGAAGTTTCGATTCGACCTAAAGTCGATGAAGATATGCACGATATTGCTTTCAGAGATAGATTCTTCGGTCCCGTCGACCGGCTTATCCGATGGCATAGACCTAGTAAAAAAGTTTACGTATCAGGTGTCAAAAGATTGATAGGAAATGCCAAAAAATGTCCCATAGGGGAAAAAGAGTAGAAGAAGACCTTGTCTTATATTGCGCCCAAAAAGTGGACTTCAACCATCTTGGAGTTCGTAACTGAAGGCAAGTAGCCTAGATTCGGCCTTACTCTAGGGGCATTTTAGAGGAAGCTCGGGTTTAACCCGATGCAGCAAAGATCACCAGGCTAGAGTCGGAGGTTGACCACTTTTCCCCAGAAAATTCCGTAAAGAGGATGATGTTGTGTAGCGGCACGTAGAACAAAATTTCTTCTTTCTTCGAGGTGGTATAGGTAACCGGAACAGAATATAGAGAGGAAGATGCCAATTTACACTTATAAGACCCGCAAAAACCTACACAGTAAAATAACTTTCACATCAGTCTCCGAGAAACTCTCAAGAATATGAAAATATTTTTCCAAACGTCTTAGGTCACAAAAGACTCATTAAAAGACATCCTTGGGTATATGATAAATGCGCCTTCACATTGACGTAATGTTTAGGGTAGGTCTAGGGTGTTTTCGGAGCCATAAATGGGGAAATTTTGTTCTGTGCAGTTCGTACTCTCTTCCAGAAAAAAACGCAGTGCAACGCAACACAACGCACCAAAATTATATTCACATTCATTCCGTGGCATATGACACCTGCTTTGATGATATTGATTGATTCGCCTGGTATTTTATGAATGCAACGAAACGCAGTGCAACGCCACGCAACGCAATGCATCGCAACGCAATAGAAATATTGATTCACTTTGTGGCATATCATAGACAACTGCTTTGATATTAATCGCCTGGCGTTTTATGAACGCAACACAACGCAATGAACGCAACGCAATGGATTAACGTGATTTTAAAAATTAATGCTTGACTCGAAAATAAATTATGAGACTTTCTAGGATCTGTCTAGACACTGCAATTGGCCCTGCAGGAGAGCCCACTACCACCACATAAGTTCACCATGCCGCAGCTGCTCGGAGTGTCAAAAAGTAACACTTCCCCACAGCCTCCAATGAAACACCAAAACCTCTTTAAAGCTGATTTAGCGGAAATCACTTCCCCACCACCGCGATATAGGTACTCCGATACCTTTAGCCCGTAGACTGCGCATGCCTAAGTCTCTTTCAACCTTTCAAAAAGTAGGTATGTTCGGTAGGTACTCCGCCTCGTTGGGTTCGTTTTACGACTCTTTAAGCGCACTGGGCACCTTTCTAAAAAAAAAACAGCCCGTTTCAGCTCGAGCCAATTATGTTTCGTCAGAAATTAAATTTTTATTCACCGCTCAACAGCTCAATCAAAAGGCACTGTGCTCACTTTCGCACTGACGCCAGTCAGCACCAACTGGGCCACCTCAAAACGTGATATCAGTTCATAGCCCCGAATAGCATTTTACATGAAAAAACAACTGCAAATCCGATCACTTGCACTCCATTAGGTTTATCAGCCGATCGATCTCTGCTCATTAATGCAATACGGAGTGCGATTTTTATGCGATCATTAATTCCACTTTAATTACAACTCCCGGTGTAGTGTCCCTCGTACTCTCGTCTCTCGAGGATTCGGATACCGTTAAGACTGTCCAAACAAAAAATGAAACAACCGAACCACCACCAGCCAGCCGTAAGGAATGCGCACACCGTAAGGTAAGTGTTAAATGTCATGTCGTGTTGATACGACACCGATCACGTCGGTGTTCGGCCGGCGCTGCACTCAACAGCTGTTGCCGCTCGGTGCTCCGTGCTCGGTGATCAATAAAATTCTGCCATAAATGGTTTTCCTTTTGCGAAACTATCAACACTCTGGATCTGATGGCGATCGCTTTAGCTTTTTTTCTGCTTCATTTGATTGATCAATTAATTCGATCGTCACGACAAACACTTTCGCTGCAATCATCTCCGATCGACTGTGTGTATGTGTTGCTGGTTCTCATTTAATTCATTTTCCAATTGAGTTGATCCATGCATTACGAGATACGAGTATCTGTCCGTGCGTTTGGCGCTTCCCCTCCCTCGGGCTGACAAATCGATTATAACATGTTGATCATGGTCGTCATGATCGACGACGACGAAGACGATGACGATCATCATAATCAGAGTGTGGTGTCGATGCGGTCTGCATCTTCAATCACAGAGGTGAAATAATTTAATTACAGTAGCGGTGTACTGTGCACTTCATGGCATAAATTGTCTTTAAAAGGAAATCGTGACTGCTGAGATGCTGAGATGATGTGCTACCGATGTGAGGATCCACTCGGTGATCTCTGTGCGATCAGCGATCACAGTGTTCAATCAGCTTCCTTTGAAATGATTTGATTTTCAAGGTAGTTAGCTTGGATGCTCATCCAGCTCATTCGGCGCGAATGTGGAGCAAACTTGCCACTTTGGTCATGTCCTATTGATGATTGACGGGTCGGTTGGTCGGAGGTGGTGGTGGTGGTAGTGGTGTTGGTGATCTCAATTGAGGGCACTTTGTTGTCAAGTTTGTGATTGGAATTTTGATCGAAAAGACAGTTCAGTGCCAGTATATCGGCTGTCGTTTGACAGCTTCATTTAAGCAATTATGTCGAATTAGATGCAATGCATTTGTGGCGATTAGTCAAGTGGTCAGCTCGGAGGTATTTAGAACACAAATCGCTGGTTCGGATGATGATAGTGATCGTGATCGCCATTTGGCAGCTGTAGGTGATTAATGGCTTGTTCGGAAATTCGATTCGAATGATTGCTCTAACTACGTCGTGTGAAATTGTTTAACAGGACGTGGTTAATTATAAACAAAATGGGTTTAGAGGTTACAAACTGACGGAAGGTGTACAACCATAAGATCTTTTTCGCTTTACTTCGGAGATTATACGATTTGTTTACTGATTTCCGACTCGTATACAATAAGTTGTTATTATCGATTTGAAATAAATCCTCTTCTACTCAATAGAGTCTTAAAAGTAGCTTAAGTTAAAATAAAGCCTCTTCTGGTCAAAACAGTCTCAAAAGATTCTGAAGAAAGAGGTTTGATCTCCACAGCAGTGCGGTTACCATACTTTTGATCGGGAAGTATTAGGTAGGCTTTGCAAAATACCTTAAGTGCAGTGACAGCTGTTATAAAGAAGAAAGACCGGAGAACAAAAGCTTGTAAGTCAGCATAAGCTATGAAGCTACTAGTGCGCAATATACGAGTGAATCGACCCACATAACACAAACTAGTAGACACCATTTCGTTGGCTTTTTAAAGCACGCAAACAGTTTTTTTTTTAAACCACTGCACAGTATTTGGTTCACGTCCATGTTAATCGATTTGTCAATATCACGGTCCGAATGCCGCTTAAATCTAAGATCCTTGGATACCAAGGCTTGGATAGCCTCTAAAAATCCTAGTCACTGCAATTCTTAGGTTTTCAAACATTTTCACCTACCAGCAAGCGAATATTTCAAGTTTTCATAGTCAACAACGGCAGAGGTGCAGATATTCGATAAGTTGTGATATAGAGTCGCATTTGTTACGACGCGTTTTATATTCTAGAAGCAGATCTAACAGCGGACTCAATGAGCTGTGGGCACTGCGACATATCTTCTCTCAAATGAGGGAATCAGATGCCTAAGGCAGCTAGCTAGATCATATAAGATAAATGGGTACCAAATGGTTAGACCCTCTACAGTAGGTAGGTATATAAAGGGTGATTTTTTAAGAGGTTTAGAACTTTTTTTTAAAAAAAAACACAAAAAATTCAAAAAAATGAATGAAATATTTATTTGAATCGATAGTTTGAACCTTGCAATTTAATGTTTAAAGATAATTTCATGCAAATGTTGACCGCGGCTGCGTCTCAGGTAGCCCATCCGCTGAGTCCAATTTTGGCATACTCTTTCACACATATCGGCCGGTATCTCACGAATGAATGCATGGATGTTGGCTTCCAGTGCGTCAATCGAAGCGGGCTTGTCCCTATACACATTAGCCTTGGCATACCCCCACAAAAAATAATCTAATGGTGTCAAATCGCACGATCTAGGCGGCCAATTGACCGGCCCGAAACGTGAAATTAACTGTTCACCAAACTCGCCTCGCAATTGCGCCATTGTTTCGCGTGCTGTGTGGCATGTGGCACCGTCTTGTTGAAACCACATATCATGCAAGTCAAGAACTTCCATTTCGGGCAAAAAAAAGTTTGTTATCATCGCTCGGTAGCGTTCACCATTGACAGTAACGCTGCGATTCGCATCATCTTTGAAGAAATATGGCCCAATAATGCCGCCGGCCCATAAACCGCACCAAACAGTGGCTTTTTCGGGATGCATTGGTAGCTGTTGCAATGCTTCTGGCTGATCTTCACTCCAAATGCGGCAATTTTGCTTATTTACGTACCCATTCAACCAAAAATGAGCCTTATCGCTGAACACAATTATTCGATAAAAAAGCGGATCCTCGGCCAACTTTCCAAGAGCCCATTCACCAAAAATTCGGCGTTGTGGTAGGTCGGCTGGCTTTAGTTCTTGCACCAGCTGTATCTTAAAAGGCTTTACGCCCAAATCCTTCCGCAAAATTTTCCACGTAGTGCTGTAACAAAAACCTAACTGCTGGGAACGGCGCCGAATCGACATTTCGCGGTCTTCTGTCACACTAGCTGATACGGCCGCAATATTTTCTTCACTACGCACAGTACGTAAACGTGTTGGTGGTTTAATGGTTTCATATGAAGGGTTACGATCTCGGTGAATATTGAATAAACAATTTCGCACTGCGATAGCTTTGTGGTCTCTGGAAGAATATTACGTTCGCCAGCGAGTTCATCTCGGTAAATACAAAGGAAGGAATGAAAGGCTTTCTAGCTAGCGACCAGTAGATGCAAATTCACTGGGATGGGCTAAATTGGGCGTCACTATGCGTCGCATCTTTTTATTTTGATTTTTAATATTGAAACGCTTTCTTTAAGAATATACCTTTAGAGCAGAGCGCGTGTTATTGTTATGAATAGTCGGTGGGCAAAAATAAAACTGCCAGGGACTATGTAAAGGGTGGGCCATCTAGTGGATTCTTTTTAAATCATAGGTTATTTTGACACTGACAGCTGTTTCCCGCTCGTAATCTTGACAGAAAGACAGTATAACGCCTCCGCGGAACGAAATGAGTCGCTTTAGGCTTAAACAACGTTGCGAAATATTGAAAACTTATTTCCAAAGTGAGTATCCTGTATCCCAAATAGTGGGTTTTTTTAAAAGAAGTTTTGGTCGAAATGCAACACCCACCGCGCCTGCTGTACGCAAGTTTGTCCAAAAAGTTCGTGAGACTGGTATGCTAGTGGAGAACACTCATGGTCAGAAAAGCCAATGCACTCCCAGAGAGTGGCAGTTTTATGCGGATTGTGGAGTGGTGGCATCATTGGACCATTTTTCTTCGAAAATGAGGTTGGGAAGAACGTTTCGGTCAACGGTGAACGTTACAGAGCCATGTTAACCGAGGTTTTTTTTTACTGAAATTGAAGACATTGATTTGGACGACCGATGGTTCATGACACAAAACACACAGTCAGCCATTTGCGCAACAAATCGTGTTATCAGCCGTCTTGGCGATATCAATTGGCCGCCTCGGAGCTTCGCTTTGACCTCCTTTGGACTTTTTTTCGTGGGGAACCGTGAAGGACCTATGTTATGCCAACAATCCCGAAACGATTCAAGCACTTATAGAGAAATATCATCCAAGCAATCGGTGAGCTACAGCCCGAAACCATCGACAAGTTCTTGGAAAATTTTAGTGACAGACTGTGCTACTGCGAAGCCAGCCGAGGCAGCCACTTGAACGACGTTGTGTTCCATAGTGGCGCTTTCCGAGCTGAAAATTGCGCCAGTAAACTCTGGCCCTAACTGGCATTAGGTGCGCGCAAGAGCTGTGGGCCTTTTTTATTCCAATCTCTTTTGTAGCTTTAAACTGATCATTTTTAAATAAGTATGAGGAGACCAGTGTTTGTCCTTAGTCCTTTCGTTTGTGGCTTCTTAAAAACCAACCAAGGATCCACTTAGATTGCACCATTTCGCAGTGTCGCCTCCTAAAAGAGTCTCTCTCAAACCAACAGAAATCGATGAATGTTACTACCCCCTACCTCCTACTCCCTCACCACCAATAACCATAGCATTCCTAACATGCTTAACAAATGACACCAATTAGAGCGCACATCGAACAGAGATCTCTCCCCGAAGCTGGAAAATCTCAATAATTTACGATAAAATTTGAGCAAATTTGTCAAAACAACATAAACCGTCGCGTCGCGCCAGTTCTTGTCGCGTATCCCACCAGACTGCGGCATACAGCGATCGCAATCAGCATAAAAATGCCGCGCACCAAGAAATTCCTTTCATGTCAAACGTTTCACTTGAGTTAAGTTTAATGCGCTGGCATATATCAATCGCGGTTATATGCACATGTGGCGACAAAACTAATGAAATAACGAAAATAAAATCCCCAGCGTATCAAAATTAATATCGTTCCAATAAAATATCTCAAAAGCAGCAGTCGTTCGCGCAGCGACTTCCGCATGTGTGTGTGTGTTTAGCGGTAGCTCTAGTCATGAACGACACACTGATCCGCAACTGTAGGACGATCGACTACGACTGCGAGTGCGACTATTGGTGTCCATAAATGTTGTGTATATTGGCTCGGTGGCAATTGCGGAATAATAACCCACCTACCGTCACCAGGTCCTTGGGTCGGCGGAATCGATCCGATCGGTAGTTGATTTTCGCAATTAACGTAATTTCATTTCGAACGTCGATCGGGAGTACGGTCGATTAATTAGTGACGATTGCGCTGGTGGTGGTAGCTTGGCCGACGGTGCTGGACGGTGGCGCATGCGCTAATGGATCTATTGTGGCTGAAGGTTTAATTGCTGTGAACTACTTGTGCGGAAAGTGGTTCTGGCTCGTGGCACTGGCATGCGTATAGTTAAGAGCTCCTCGCGAATTAAGATAACGCTTCGGGCGAATTTATCACCCGCAACGGGGTCATAAAGAAACTTTGGCAAAATCAAAGCGATATCGGTTTGCAATTATTTTCGGCGCTATGCGGATAATTTTGCAACGCCTAATGGGTGGTGGACCGAGGGCTACGCTTTCCGTTGGATCGTTTGGAATTCAGGAATTCACAGGTGAAATCGTTAACAAGTTTGGTTCATTTCAGCAGATGATTGGTCGCTGAAAGGAAGCAAGTCTATGATGACCCGAAATATTTGCAGGACGAGTAAAGAACCGCAGCTGGATAGCTTTAAAGTTGTGCCTGCCTCTATTATTAGGTGAGTAGGTAAATTTGTGCTCTTGCGGCAGTTGCCACAGCTTCGCTTAGAGCATCAGGGTCCATTGTGTCCTTCAGAATAAAAAGTTGCTCATGAACTTCATTGCGCCAAGTGTGGAGGCGATTAATAAAGCGAGGTGTCCCTTTGTCAGATATATAAATTGTCTCAACGATGAGTCCTTCAACCGCGATAAGTCATCCGAATTCCCATTTGCCAAGACGTCGTTTTTATTTTTTTTTAAATTAGTTAACTGCTGACGGATGCCAGGATAATGAAAGTAAAGAGCAATCCCGGGCAGATATCGCATCAGCCCACATGGTCTGCTTGTGAAAATCAGTTTGGCCTCGCATTTTTATCAATCCTTCATCGATGATGTCCCGCTGGGACACCTCTCGCTCCCAAGATCTACTACATCGTGTAATGGGCTTGAATTTATTTGGTTCCTCACTGAAAGCCAGCAATTATAAGGTCGTGTGCTGAATGTGCAACTGCAATGCAATGTGCAACTGTGCGCGCAAAATGTACGAGGAAGTCTCACGCGACATTCCAACAAAGTAAAAACAACGCGGAGACATTATACGAGCAGGAAAAAAAGGACGCGCATCTAAAAAACAAATAAACATAAAACACATCCGCGTAACTTGTCCACAATGGTCCACACTCCACAACCAGGGTAGACGACACAACTATATGCCACAGCAATCAAAGAACAGAAGCAGTTGCATCAGGGCCCCGCTTGTCCTCTGTATGCGCACTGTGGGAAGGAATATGAAATCAAAAGGAAGCCAACATCGCCACCAGAGTCACACAGATATCGTACGCCGGCCGGCCGGCCGGCTATATGGCGTGGTTGTCGTTTTTTCGGAGCGCGGAACTGTCAAGTGGCTTCCTTTCCATTTTCGTGGAAAAGATAAACTGCGTGCGCACACATAATCGCGCAATGAATCAAAATCTCGCTATGCACTCACTCCTCACACAGCGGTAGAGTTTGGGCATTTCGCGCGCCCAAGGATCATTTATTATATCCCTGCGCCAAGAGACAGGAGAAATGATATCGAATGCGCAAGGATTCAGCAAAAATAAAAACAATAATAAAATTCCAACTGGAGTTGCAATGAATTGGCCAGATAAAGTGGCGGATAGGGCAAGTGGTTTCACTTCTCAGATTGGGCTGCTAGATGATTCGGGGTTATGAGGTAGGATTGCTTCCTTGTGTGTGAACATCAGAACTTTAGACGAATGAAGTGTTATGAGCGGTGAGATGAAGATGAAGATGAATTTGTGAAACTGATGATGAAGAAGAAGATGAAGATGAAGATGAAGATGAAGATGAAGATGAAGATGAAGATGAAGATGAAGATGAAGATGAAGATGAAGATGAAGATGAAGATGAAGATGAAGATGAAGATGAAGATGAAGACGAAGATGAAGATGAAGATGAAGATGAAGATGAAGTGAAGATGAAGATGAAGATGAAGATGAAGATGAAGATGAAGATGAAGATGAAGATGAAGATGAAGATGAAGATGAAGATGAAGATGAAGATGAAGATGAAGATGAAGATGAAGATGAAGATGAAGATGAAGATGAAGATGAAGATGAAGATGAAGATGAAGATGAAGATGAAGATGAAGATGAAGATGAAGATGAAGATGAAGATGAAGATAAAGATGAAGGTGAATAGATGTAGATGTACCTGGAGGAAGAGTTAGGTAGGGCTGAAAATGAAGGTGTATCGCAGTTACTTTGGTAAAGGAAGCAGTTCGTAGAAGAACTTCGGCGTTGGTCAGTGGTCACCCAGGCATACTTCTCTGACTATGCAATGTATCAGCTGCATCCGATCACAGCAGATAATTTTCATGAAGAAAGTAAAATCTCCAGCCGTCACGTAAACACCCTCATTTAGCGTGCGCAACAACCTTCTTCGGAAACAATGACAGTAATTCTGCTGACACTCATAGTTGCACTCCTCCAGTCTACTATGGCTGGGGATAAAATTGAAAAATCGCCTCTCCGATTGACCAACATAACATCCATCCATCTCTTGATGGACTGCGTCGCCACCATCGATTCATGTGCAACCATATGACCCCTCTATCAGTAGCCCATACATCCGTAGCTACTGTTCTACTCCATTCCGAGGACGGCCTTCGGTTTTACAAGCCTACGGGCGACAAGGTAATCGCGCCATGTTCACCAGTCATCCACTACCATCTCCTCATCCCTACACAACCACAACCGCCCGTTGAATTCCTGCTCCGCGTGCTCTCCATACGGGAGTGAATCCTTTTGATCCATCATAACATCAGTCACCTGGACGCAACGGTTGGTGGTATGAGCGCGGGTCGCCCAACCAGATCTTCAGAGATAAATAATCGCCAGGCAATCGATTTCTCGCAGTGTGGAGATATTTTAATTTCAGATAATCCTGCTCTCGATCTCTCAACCACACTGTTGGGTTGGGGTGCAGCGCTCCGCGCCACACCGCCACCACCTGACGTTATTTAATTATGGTGCTGATAACGTATTGCGTAGATGGTAGCAATTACTCATTAAGTCCGTTCCACGAAAAGAAAAAAAAATAAATAAACAAGAAACGGCCGAGATTCGGTTGCACTGTCTCGGGACGGAGTATGCGCCCGCGATGGTTCTCATTTCTGTGCTCGCGGTCCAAATGAAATTTTATTGATGCAATAAATTTTCAAGATGAAAAATTGAAAATTCTCTTCTTCAGCGTGTGTGTGTGTGTTTGTGTCTGCATGGAATTTTTATGGTCGAGTGTGTCAATTTTACCCTTGGGACAGATGAATACAAACCGCACAGCGATCGGCCGGCCGGCTGCCATGTCATGCCTCTGAGGTGGTACAGGAAGCCGCATGTGCTGTGTACAGTGATGGGACTTCTACCACTTAAGTGGTATTTCTACCACTTTTTACACTTTCGGAAATTCTACCCACCTGAACTCGAAATCTACCACCTTTTACTCATCGCTACTAGCTAATAATATTTCCTTTCCATCATTGCATTAAATTGAAAATTGTTCCTATACCTACTCGCCTTAGTTTTACCCATGCAGACTCAGCTTTATGCTATCAGTATTTCTCTCTGAGATTTGCATCAGCAAAAACTTCTAGTCCAGTACACCATTTACTGCGCTAAATTTTCTATTTTTGACTGTATTTGTGAGAGGATGTTTTGCTATGTTTGGATATTTTGTGTTTAATAATGAGTTGAATCTATGACGTTTTTTTAGTAGTTTCAAAACTTTTAATTTTCAAATAATATTTAGAACTATTGGAAGTGAAAATGCGTAAATTCTTGGTTCCTACAGCAAGTTAGTGTGCTTTCTCTAATGCTTGCATTATTTTAGTGCAAGTTGAACATTTTATTTTTTTTACCACTTTTCTACCACCTTTTTTTAAGGCTATCTACCACCGTTTCGCTTTTCTCAAGTCCCATCACTGGCTGTGTATGGCGTGTTCGGAAGTTTTTCCCATTCGTTTATGATTCTTAATGAATAAGGTAATTATTTGTGGCCCTTAGGGGAAGGCTGCTAAGAGATCTTGTTTAGTACATAATTAATAATTTTTGTTTTCGCATTAATATGGAGTGAGTACACACTTTTGATGTAGGCCCTGGGCTGGGTGAATTTTTAGTTTTACTTGCGGGTACGTGGGAACTACGAGGTAGTCAAGGTTTACTTATGAATAGACTGGCAACAAATTTAGCACTTCATCTTGTTGATAGCTTATGTTGTAAATAGACATGTTGTCATGTCAGGTCATGTTGTGACCGCAACGGTGGAACTCGAAACCTGTGAAGAAAGACAGAAATTATTGCTTAATAGGAGAAGGTTTTCTTCTTATATAGTCCCATCTAACATTTCAGCTTTGCTTGGGTCAAAAAGTTGGAGCTTTGAGATGTTTTTGCTTCCATAACAACCAAACTCGTTATGAAATCCCAGAATTCTGCAACCTTTTTAGGTTAGAGAGAGGTTGCAAGCAAGAAAAAAGCTTGACAAAAAAACTAGACAAGTTTGAGCTTCCTTTAAATTTTGTGAGTTTCCTTCGAAGGTCTGTATATCAGCCAGCAAAGAACGAGCCTCTAAACTAAAGGGAAGTTTTATCGAACGGTTTTTGGTGATAGCAGATTTGGTACCCCTTAAGAAATTGGAAACAAACACTCCACTTACAATCTCTTCATTTCCCAAAGGTCAGCTCAGACAAACGGGGGTTGAAGCCTTAAACTTCATCGTAGTCAGGCGGATTCTTAAATATAGTACTCTCGGTGGAAGGCCACCATTAAGAAGAATACACGAGACATATGAGCCAGGTTACAAAGAAACACTGGTGCTCCACGATATAAGCCCAGGGGTACACGTGACGAGTTTATGTATCTTTTATACTACTGGACATAGAAACACAATTTAGGGCAGCAAGAATTTAGTAGTGCCCCTTGGCTCAATATCGTGGGGCTCTTTAAAAGCATCTCTGTAAGAGATAGCTCTATTCCTGAGGTATTACTCGGCAAAGGTACAGTTCAAAAGAAATACAAACCATGCCTTATAGACCTACCATCAGCTTTTCCGAACCCTGCAAGAGGTCAGCTGCCTTCGATTAATGTTATTCTTTTAACTCAAAGTCAAATCTTTACGGTTGGTTTTTAGAAACCGAAGAAGGTTTCGAGTGTCTTCGACCTGGTCATTTAAGCTTGTGTCCTTGATTGGATTATAATGTCGCAGGTCTTGCTTCGAATTGTGCTAAAACTGTTTTCCAACAGCTTAAAGCCACTCTCACCCCGTCGATGTCATAGCCATAAAACCAGTATCGGCAAGTGTATGCAGCCCTGTGGGACCCCATATTAAAACTGAAAGTCGCATCAAACCACACTCTTTTTTCAGCATCACTATGATGTTTTTGGTGTCCAAACCAGCAACCTGTAACCGTTTCCCAGCCGCACAACAAAGTTGGTCCGCAGAAATCCGATTCTATTGCTCCTGTCAAGCTGAGCGCAATGCCCAGAAGCCACCATACCACATGTGCTTTGTGCAACCAAAAGAATCTCACATTACCCGCGACGAAAAATAAAATTTATGGTGTGGCACCTTTGTCGCCCGGCACATACAGAGAGCGCAAGAGGACAGATGCAGCTGGCCGGCTACCGGACTATAAGATCTTCTGCTTCCGCGGTGTTCGAGTGCATCTGCTTTCCCTCCCCCCAAAATGATGAATGGATGCGAGCTTCGCCCCATCTTCTGTCCACGGTGCAGGCGAATAAATCTAAAAGCCGCACAGCGCCCCAAAGAAGCTCCATTCCACGAATGACCTCATCGCCATGAACTAGAGCGCATTGAATTGTCGCCGTTGGGGAGACCCTCCTAAGTGGTTCGAGGACACAATACAAATTAGACCGCCATTGCCGTGGCTGCTACCACAATTGTGCTATCAGAAGAGTCGAGAGAGAGAGAACGAGCGAGGCTACCTTGAATGGTACCGCGTCTCGCAGTCACAGGGGATATGTGGCGGCCCATATGTTAGCCGCCTCATAGATTCGGTATGCAGAACACACATCACATGGGCCGGGACTTCGATTAATCACAGATAAATCCGATCGAGATAAATGAGCGGGACCGTGGTCAGTGGTATATCTACAGCCGTGGCCGGTGGCCAAAAGTGCGCAATGCCGAAACCAGTAGCTGGCCTAGCTATGCATACACGAAACGACCATAAAGTTAATTTTCCGCGCCGGCCTACCAGCGCAGCGCCGCAGAGACATCAGTTCGGATAAATAAGTGGATCTATTCATCTAACTGCCTCGGCCGCAGTTGGATCTGCTTCAATCGAATTGTACTTTGGCTGCGGTTGTCCAGTGTCCGGCGGACAATAATTGAAGACCAGATAATGATTCGACAACTTTTGTGGCAAACACTGGTGGCCCGGTGTATCTCGGCGCGGGCAAAAGTCCACATCTACATGCGTAGTCAATCGATTAAACTCCCTGCACAAGTTTGGTTATTCTGCGCAATTAATTGTTCCCGATGCCGTCTCTGTGTGCGGAGAATATCTTTATTTGCCAGTCGTACTGTAGCGCATGCCAACCGATTTGTTAGTGTGTGTGTGTCCCATTGTATTACTAATCACTTGCCGACGATCTGGACTGGACTAGTTTCGGCCGACGCGCAACGTAGGAGGATACGAGGAGTCGCGGATTATTGCCAATTGTTGTAACGGTTGTGATCAAGTTGTTAACTGCGCGCGCCTAATGATCGCGTGGAGGTGGTGAAAAAGCACCACACACGGGACATTGTATAATCTTAATTCGCCCGTCGAATGGAATTTTAAATCGCGCACAGACGAAAGTGATAAACTCATTCAGCTTTGATTCGAAGTGTATCCTGACGGGGTTTGGTTTTCTCTTGTTTTTTTTTTGGGGGAGGGGAGAACACATGTATGTGTATGTGAAATGGAGCTTAATTACGAATTTGTGTAATTGCAGTCAATTAGGGGCAATTTCGATTTTATTTGGAGGGATTAGCCGCGCCGACTGTGGGTGGGAATGGGAAGTGCATTCGAAATGGATTTCGATTAACTGTTTGTTGGTCATTAGAGGGATTAGAATGGAAAACGATTTACAGATTCGACTTGATGGGGTTAACCTATGTGGGATCTTACATCTTTTATCAGAATGCACTGCGGGAAGGTTTCTTTCACAGTTTGTTCCTCTATTAACATTTACATTTATTGACTTAAAAAATTTTTTTTAATTAGACTTGAAGTCCATTTGAAGTAAAATAATTAAATAACAAATAATAATAAGTATTATGAATCATTGACTAGATGCCTGAATAAAACGTTTTCGAAATTTTTGGTACCGCGATGTCTTCATTTATCTATGGGTAAGGCATTCCACTGTCTGATAACACAAACAAAAAATTGACTTTCGGAATTTGTGCTTGTGAACTTAGACTGTAAAAATATTAAAGATTTTGACGAGGTAGCAAAATCTATTTTTCCATAAAGATACGATGGTTCCTTGTTTATTCAAATGTTATTTAGCGTCTTAAGTCCGCAATACTTAAGATACGCATACAAGCTAAAATGCTTGGATAAAGATAAATTTCGCAAGCAACCATAGATCTTAACGATTGACAACTGTATATGGTAGTCCCAACTAAGTAGAATCGAACCAAATACCCAAGTTTTTAGCCTTTTCTGTATATTCAAAGTATTGTTGTTCCTAAGTATATTCTTGGAAAAATAGCTATGATCAAGTTAATTTTGGATGAAGACAATTATTTCTCCTGACCAAGACGTAATATTTTTTAGAGCTTCATTTGATTTGTCAGCACAATCTTCGATAATTCCAAGCTTGCAACTTAAATAGATTTGTACATCATCAGCGTACAAGTGCAGCGAAGAATTTTTAACTACAAGCGGAAGGTCATTTATAAACATTGTAAATAACATTGGGCCAAGTATTAATCATTGGGGCACACCAGAGGAAAGTTCTAAGAAGTTAAGCACTTTCCTATTTAAGACAACTGCCTGTTTTCTATTTGTGAGGTATGAGTGCATCAGAGTGGCGGCAGAGTTTGAAAACCGGAAAATAGTTCTTCATTTTGGATTAAAGTATTGATTGACTGTATCAAACGCTTTAGAAAAGTCCAGCAGTCCGAGAAAAGATACAAGCTCTTTATCTATAGAATATACCTACCTTAAGTCGTCAGTAACTTTTAGTAAAGCTGAAATACAACAATGCTTTACCCTGAAACTAGGCTGAAATTTACTTAAAAGTTTGTTATTGTTAACAAATATCCCTTTATTTGTTTGTGCAAGATCTTTTCCAAAACTTTTGACAGGTCGGTATTCGTTATTCGCAAATCGTGTAGCTGCTTTCTTTAGAATCGGTATTACTTTCGCAAACTTTCATAACTGCGAAAAAGAACTCGTTAAAATGATTGTGTTAAAATACTATAGCTGTATATAATTTATACATATACTATGTGGCAAAATTATTTTTACAAAAAGAGGCTGTATTTTGTCGAGACCCACTGCCCTTGATTTTATATCAATGACAGCTCTTACAACATCTTGTTCTTCTATTCTTGTAAAATAAAACATCCCTCGACATCATTTTCACATGAAAAAATTTCTTCGAAAGTTCCGGCGATATTTAGGGAGCGGGTCGAAATTCTGACTTTTAAACAAAAAACACTAACTACAAGAGTAATTATTGTCTAAAACAACAGCGCAATCTTAAAAGCGCGCGCTTTTGAACATTTTCCAAACCTTCTTTCATTGTTTGCAGAATTTTGTAAAGCAGAATTTTGAAAAGCAGAATTTAGAAAAGCAGAATTTTGTAAAAAGAATTTTGATCCATCCAGAATTTTGACCCCAACCCATAGCAAATTCATAAGAACCACTTCTAAAGGGTTTTCCAATAAGAGGTGTTATTGTGAATGACCCGCTATTTCGGTAGCTGTCACTTTTGAAGCTTATATTCTCTGACATTTGACAAGTAGAAACTACGCCATTACTAAAAATGGAACGATACACTCTTCAACAACGCATTGAAATTATTAAAATTCACTACAAAAATGGTGAAAATCTTGCAGTCACAATTCGCAAAACTAAAGCATTTTTTGGTCGTCGTGAAGCACCTTGTCGGACCGCAATACAGAAATTGGTGGAAAAATTCGAGCTGTTGGGACAAGTTAGTGATGTGAAGAATAAAACCCGTGCACGTCGCTCAAGAACAACTGAGAATATTGCTGCTGTAGCCCAAAGTGTTGAAGAAAACACAGGTTTGTCCACTCCTCGTCGTTCTTTGGAATTGGGCATTCCACAAACGTCATTACACCGTATTTTGCATAAAGACTTGGGTCTGGAGGCTAAAGTTCAGTTAACACAAGAACTCAAGCCGGCCGATCATCAACAACGTCGTGTCTTTGCTGATTGGGTCCTTGAAATGAAACCATTGATCTTTTACTGGAAAAGTTTCCGGACCGTGTTATCTCTCGAAGAGGTGATCACAATTGGCCACCAAGATCTTGTGATTTAACACCTTACGACTTCTTCCTTTGGGGCCACGTGAAAGACAAGGTCTACGCCAACAGCCCAGCGTCGATTCAAGACCTCAAAGATAAAATTCGTGAGGCTATCGAGGACATAGGGCAGCCACTTTGAGATTTGGTTATGGAAAATTTCATGAAAAGGATGTGGTCCTGTATGCGTGTTGGTGGTGGCCGTTTGGCTGATGTTGTTTTTCATTATTAACGGCATACCTTCCTCTTTATTATGAAATAAAGATCCGAGCATTTATCTCAAAAAATGGAATTTTTCTTTGAATACCAAAATAACACCTCTTATTGGAAAACCCTTTATATTCCTCCTGACAAAAAATGTGGCCACAAATTTCGCACTAAAACTTCTGCTCCAAATGAAATTTTGGGGCGCAGGCAGAAACTCTTTTTAAAGAACTTTTGTCAAGAAACGTCCAGCGGAATGCCACGGCAATCTACACTCAACTGACGTTGACGTCAGAGACTATGTACCTTCCATTTATCTTTTTTATTAGTCACCTAGTCTAAGAACTCAGTGGCTTGACTCAAAGTCGGACATTGATTAACCACATTGCGTTGCTCATCACGCGACCTACAACTTGTCATTGCGACGGCACTTAAATAAATTCAAAACATCACTTCCAAGCTTTCAATCTTCAATCAAACGGTATCACGAAGAGGAATAGAGACTGCTTCACCATTTTCCGCCCGCACTTTGACTTAAGAAAAAATCCACAATCGCCTGACATTTATGGCAAACAAACCGTTAAAACAAATCTGTTCCAACTCAGAACTCGCGTGTAACTTTCTCCTGCAATTTGTACGTCTCATACCTACCAACAAGCCAAGCTCGTAAAATTTTAACACTTCTGTTCTTGCACAAACAAGATGTAAATTTATTCAAAACCAAATCGGTTCCGTCTTTTCCCCACATATGCAGTTGCATCGTTCTGTACTCTGGACACAAAAAAAAACAAGACCACCCGCACCTCGGTGTCATAATATATGAAACTATTAAACCTTCAGCCTGATTCAGTTCGGATGTTTATACGATAATCCGTGCCATTCATTTTGGACTCGGAGAACAAACCGATCCGACCGACGAACACACAACAAGGATACATCACCCGAACCGAAACGCACACACGCACCAGACAAAAGCTGACGATTTATGCACAACAAAACAGCAACAACAAAACATTTTGGTTAACAACCATAAATAACCCGCCGTGCTCCGATCCATTAGGGGTTATTAATTAGCCATAAATAACGCCGCCGGCAAAATTGTTCCTCCTTCACACAACAAGGTTCCACTGAACTGAACTCGGTATCTGTATGTCCAACTTGACGATGTCACACAAAAGCGCTGGAGATGGAGCGAGTGCCTTTGGTAACAGGTACCCTACACAAAACAACAAGGGATGGCATGAAACACATTTACCTCTTACAAAGGTAGTTACCAACATCGATAGATCGAATTGATTTGTGATCGCGTTGCCCCTATTGTTGCGCGCTGAGAACCTGCTCCGGGGAATTCCCGATTTCCATTCCCTGTCCGAGGGTGTGTCTCCCTAGCGCTGATGCATTGATTTGACATTTTTATGCCGTCTTGTGACAGGTGAATGGGTCGAACCTTTTTGTTCTGTGGTAGGTAAAAGTGCGCGCCGGTGACCGATTCCCAGGGCCGTAACCTTTTAAAAACCAATTTCCCTATCACCCAACAATCGGTGAAGGTGTGTGTGGTCGCGACGGTGGCCATTCGGTGCTCCAGATAATTTGTTTGTTTTCGGCTCGGCTCGCCCGCCTAATGGTCTATATAGAGACGTTCCCATTGTTCGGGCTTGTTGTGCCGATGTGAAAGGATTCCCATGGCCAGATACCATCGCAGCCGAACCGAAACAGATGTTCCGCTGGGCGGAGGTGTATCTTCCAACTCACTCTGCAGAAATAGGCACGCGCCTAATGCACCCACGCGCGAATCTCGCTTTCGGAAGATGATGGTGGTTCTGTTTGCTTGTGCTTCGTCTTCTTCATCATTTTGGGTCGGATTGTCTGCCGCCGCCGCTGCTGCTGCTGCTGCTGCTGATGATGATGATGCGATGGTGAAGTAGCTCTCGTTTGTTTGCGTTGCCTGTTTGTTACCTTTTGTTCACGAACATGTAACAAACAAATTGAATTGGACGACGACGACGATGATGGCGATGGTGATGATGAAACAAAACTGTAAATCTATCTTTTTGTGTACTGGAAAGTGAGATATACCCTGTGTGGGCTTTTTCGACTGACATCATGAATCATGATGATGCGAAATGTGCGCACCATGGATCTATCGGGGGCTCGCATCTATCAGTCAAAAAATCAAATCGGAGGTCTTGAACGATCTTTCAAGTGGTCTTGGGTAGGTACCTTGGACTTGGTCATTTGTTTGGGGGCTTCAGCCTTATCTGGCCCCATTGATCAGCGTCGTCGTTTTAGAGACCGTTTTTTTGTTTGAAAATGTAAGTGGCAAATATACACACGTAAGTATGATGGCGGGTTACGTGTTCCATGAGCAGAATATGGACACTATCAGTTTTTGGAAATCTACAGATGAAGTGGCTGGTAAAGATGTTGTGCAACAGGACTTTTGTTGATGGGAAAACGTTGGTCTTTTGACAGATTTCATATACCAGCGCTTTGTGTGTCAAGTGTGGACAGAGTGTAGCTACGGAATTTGTTTCTCAAACATGGCGATTCGTATTTACATATAGCAAACTTCAAGTTGGAATTTCAAGTGAAGCGAAGAACGGAGGTAGGCACATAGCTTTGAATAGGCGATAGTAGGGGAATGCTAACAGGTTCAGTTTTTCTAGGAACGGGTTGTCCACCTCGAACAAACTCAGAAAAAAATATTCCATTAAATCGTCAATTGTTCTGATGATTGGTTTGATAAGATGTGTTTTAAGAAGGTTTCTAAAGTGGAAGAGGCTTTGGAAAGGTTGCCAGCGGAACTGTTGTCGAAATGGTTTGATAAGACGTTTTTAGAGAAGGTTTCTAAAGTGAAAGGGGCTTTAGAAAGGTTAAAAGTGGAATTGTTGCCGAAAATGTTACCGAAACTTAAGGAAAGACCATTCGCTTGTAATAGTTGACTTAAATTATAGGCGCAGCGTCCTTAAACTAAAATATAAGCCCCAAAAATTCAGACTTTTGTAGCACCTTTGAAGGTCTTAATGCGTTTAGCAAGATTCAAGGGGTTGTGTTGCAAATATTTTAGGTTCCCAAGAGCTGAGTGCATAATTTCACCAAAAATTGAACAGTTCTTGGATGGTGCTTTTTGTAAGGCCCTGCTCGGCTATGGAAGACATTCTCGAAGGATTTCATTTGTATTCTCCTTTCCGTGGATTTGTAGATTCGCAGATCAATTGTTATGTACTCTGGACAGTTGACTTCGATCATCAGTTGAGTCCATTCTTTCTATATTTTCTTTATTTGAACAACCTAGACTGTTCATGGATCTGAAAGCTCTCAAATATCGAGGTGCTCCAATTCGTCCCAGAAATTACTGGGGTGATACATATATTCCAACTATATACTGGAGCCACCGCAGATATAGCTATGAAGTTATGCTTCTAGCCTTGACTTCGTTTGATCAACTTTCCCCAGATCCTCCTTTTCATCGAATACATTTTTTTTGAGGTCTCGATATTCGCAAAGTGTGAGTGACAAGATTAAAAGTCTTCGATGTCTCTCTACATCTTCAGCAGGAGTATTTAAACAATAGGTGTGCGTCTAGCCTTTCCGCGTTTACCTTCGTTAAGAGTATGCGAATGTCAATCCGATCATAAATTTGGAAATTTGTTTCGCTCTGTGATCGTTTTTTTTTGTGACCCATTATGTATCCACAGAGTGGTCTACTGGCTACGTAAGTTTTGAACATGAGAGCACTACAGTCTGGCTTCAAATACGTGAGTCAAGCTCTTCCACAAGGAAAAGAAGATTGTCCGAACTGAAGCTACCATTACAAATGCCACTTTTCATGCCAAATTTTGACATTCCGATGTCATTATGACGTAAACATTTGTACTAGATTTGACACTACGTGTGATTGCCTGTAAATCATCTTATCACGCGAACTGTCGCAGCGCACTCACACGAGTGGCCACCGAATGGCCGAAATTTTGTGACCTCAGCATGTCACGAAAAATGACACGTGTAATCGTTGCTTGACACTGGCGATATAATAAAAAGTGTCTCTATCCCGTACCTAAGTCAACCATCTCGAAATAAACCTTGATAAATCGTGCAGTCCAGTAGCGAGATCATAGTCAGACGTCAAAAGACTGCGATCGCAAAAGACTGTTGAAGACTTTACCGATTGCCCACTGCCCCTTTTTAGCCATGCTACCAATCTTATGTCCACAAGACCAATGGCAGCTCAGCTGTCGAGTTGCCTTCTGTAGTGACACCTCACAAGTTTCTACTAGGTTTCACCCGGCGATCACCAAGAAAGAATAAATCGATTTTCCGATCGAGCGCCGGTGAGCTCATGTAGCCAAGGTAAAAGGAATATATAACTTGACTGCACGCACAAGGTCGAAGGCCTTTGGTGGACAATCCAATTTTATTCCCATTTTTAAAATCATTTAGCGGCAACGTTGCTTTTACCAAATTTCGATGAAAGAGAATTATAAAAACTTCTCGTCGAATTCGCCTTTTACGGCTTATAAGTCCTGATGATCGCTCCCCCTTTAGTCATTTGTTTTCTTCTTTTACAGCTTAGATGTGGTGGCTTCAAATTATGGCTACCCGCTAGAGAGACGTGATGCATATAAATGTCGACCTCAAGGCGGAAAAATAAAATAAAAGACATTTGGAAGAAGTAGAAGTTTGTGCCTTGAGTAAGAGCCAAGCCTCCACTAAGGGGTTGCTTAACTTTTTATCTATTTAGAGGCTGCTGATTGATCTTAAGATCTTCTAGTCGCAATACTGAAAACTTTGAAACTTTTGTGACTCTCTGCTCACAATGGTATCTAGTAGAACGATTTCGGCGATGAACCTGCTGTATAAGTAGAGACTTCGGCCTCACAATATGTCTTCAAAAGTCTGCAGTTACAGAGGCTGTTGACCAAGACTGGTAAGACCCATAGACTCCAACATCGATAGTTGCATCTAGACATATCCCTAGGGTTTGTGAGGCAGCTGAGTTTGTTCTTCTAAACCTCAGTAGAACAAACTGTTGATGATAGACCCGTTTACTCAGGAGCCGCCTTATAATTTCACGTGTTTGGCAAAGCCAACAAATTTTTGCTGCTAAACCTGGTGTCGAATCACAACTTCCTTAACAAAATAAAGTAGATTTTACATGTGAGGGTAGGTGCGGCGGTTTTTTTTTAAAAACCCAAGAAGCACTAAGTGCAAAAAAAAAATTCCTTTACGCAACGATCGTTCACGGACGTCGCCATTCAACCCCAACTCTGCCTATCTCCCAGTCTAACCGAAAATTTGCAATACATCAGCTCAGATTGTGTGAAACCATCCCAGACAGTTATGAAACCTTACATCAAAGCCTTACACAATCATCCCAGTAATATAACCCCAATCGGGGCAGTAGGCGGTCATAACTCTTCAATCACTCACTCGGCATTCACATCACTATGACTATGAGATGAGGCCCCCATTATTTTTCAAGTAGCCGCAGAGATGCGCGCGCATTTATCGCATCAAAACAAACGTCCAGCCAATTACCTTATTGGCCGATAACCTTTGACACACTAGCAACGTGCGACCACCACATATCCACATGTGTGTGCCCCATTACATCGTCGCTGCATCTAACCCAGGAGGCAAATTGCTCTGCGCCGCTCGTTCGCAAGACAAACGAACACCGCTGGATTTCGAATTTGAAAAATGACAAATCGCATCCGCGATACAAGCGGAGGAGGATGATTCCATTCGCATATCCACAACATGAGCTGTAACTGCCCATTACCGCCAGCCCACTGAGCAACAGGTTGTTGCCCATTTACCATATGGCACTGCGCCATACAGCGTGCGCTGTCTCCTTTGCCCAGTTGAAATTTATGAAATGTGAACATTTCTGACAGCTGCGCGCATAACCACACAGGGTTCATAAATCGACTACGCGCTCGCAGTCCTCCTCCTCCACCGCCAACGAATGTTGGCCACTGGCGATTGTTTTTCGTGAAGAATTGCACTCCTCCGCTCGAATCGCGCATATCCTCTTCATGCCAGAGCGCTTAACACCTTTGCACAGGATCCTGTGCCGCTTGGAAACATTTTATTGGCCATTTAACAAAACGAATGTGATGTTCGCGCACGCGGAAGTAATCACAGCACACTTCGCACACCCTAAAGTTGGCTCAAGTCCACGACCCTGGTTACACTGCCGTTAGTGCGAGTATCCTTCTCATAAAACAGATGTTAATAAAGTTATTAGCCCGCGCTCATTAGAGCCGGATTTTTTTCCTGACACAGAGACAATAAAAGTCAGACTTGCAGCGACAGCAGTTCGTTTTTTAAGTGTTTTTAATTTGTGCCAACGGTACATAAACCGACAACTTAATTGAATAGAAACGATCTCTTCTATGAAATGTCGTCCAATAAACGAAACCTGCGGCACGCCAGTTGTAATGAGAGCAGCTGGACCGCTGCTGCAGCACCCCACGATGCTCCACCACCAGCATTCACTGCCGGGGCCTAATTGAGACTGTTAAAAACGCCGCGGTGCTCGCTTGAGATTCGGTGGATTTCCTTTAAACGGTTATGTTTGACAGGTTATGACATTTTTAGGGTCGCCGGCGCCAGTTCGTAAATTCCCACCGCTGACACCGGTCATCAAAACAAGGTCCATATATGCCCAGCGTGATTGCTTACATAAAAAAAAAGACTCAAACCTCTAGCGGCATTTGAAGCGTGCGCGCTTGACGAGCAAACGCTCGTGATCGCAACGCACTTAAAGTTAGATTACCACCCCGGCGGCCGGCGGCGGCGGCGCGCAGCACCCTTTATGAGCATTTGTGTGTTCATCATCGTCATTTGGCCGGCCATTCAGATCCATTAGATGCGTTCACATCAAATTGGATTGTTTTAGTGTCGTTCTAAGTGAAGCAGGTCCAAACTCCAAAGACACACATAGATAGATGCAACAAAGGGGGGGCAGGTTGCCTTTACGACTTTTGGCCATCGCCGGGGTAGAGGCGAACCGCTTGGACCGGACAAAATGAATCGGAGTTTATTTATGGCCCAAGAGCTGTGCCGTGTCGCTTGCTTTGGCCGAGATGATCGCGATCTATGCACGATACGATCGCGAGGGAAATTAACAAATTACGGTTATCGTAAACTAATTACGTCGCTTAATTGGATCGTTTTATGACGGATTTAGTGGCACACTAATGCAGTTACTTGTTTCGGTCCAGGAGGAGGAAACCCATTTGGAGATTGCTATCGATGGGTCGATGTTTAATTTGATTGACTGGTATTAGGTTGGTTTTGAATATTGAATGGGATATCGATTTTAACGATTTAAGATACATAAACTGTCTTTAGGGTAGATCTGAGAAAATCGGCTCGATCTTTAGTAGTTATTTTTATTGAGCCATCACTTTGGCCGATATTGGAATTGAGCTTGATTTCAAACCAAAATCACTTTTCTTTTAAGAGCGTCTTAAGGGGTGGAACAGGTCTTAGAGGATCAGTTGAAGATCAGTGATTTTCCGAGTTTAGCTGCTGTCGGCAAAAGAAAGACGGTTTTAAAATCAGTTTGGTAAGATCGGTTTGTTGAAGATCAGCGATCGTACAGTATGTAATTTGATTTTGAGTTAAAATTCTGTTCAATGAGATAACGCGCTGTCTCGAAAGTAATATTTTTGCCCAAAGTTTTGTTTTTTGAATAAAAACAGGATCAGTTTTGAACGATGGGTTTGAACGGTTGTGTGCTTTCCAATCTGTTAAAGGATCAGTTGTAAAATCATTACTAGGCAGTGTTTAAATTGAACAGCAATATTTGTGGTAGACGATCAGTGATAAGAAAGAAATTTCGAAGCTCAATATTGTATAAAGCTAAAGATAATTTTATGAACAAAATTGGATCAGAACCTAATAATGGAGCACTTTCGGAAGGTCATATTTTAAGGAGACGATCAGTTGAAGATCTGTGATAAGACAGCCATCTGAAATTCTCAAGTTCTATCGGAGGATCGGTTGCAGATCAGTGATCATGCCGTACCTAATTTTGTTTTGCGCCAAAGTCGTCTCTAATGGAAATAGGCTTTGTCTGGAGAGTTATGTTGGGAACAAGTATCAAAGAATAAAAACGAGGATCACTCTTTAAAGATCGATTTTAAAATTTATGTAATTTATATGTTACTAAAGGGTCAGTTGCTGCTAATGATTAATTAACGATCAGTTAAAGATCAGTGATTCGACATTACTACTTTTAAAGATCACGTTTAGTTCAGCGATTAAAAATGGATCACTGATTAAGCACTCTTTTTGAATGGTTTTAAATAAAATGTGTGGCAAAATAAGACCGTCTGAAGCGTGTCGAAGGATCGATTAGTGATGAGTGATTTTTTTTTCCGATAAAAGTATATATTTATGCTGAAATCTTATTCATTGAATCTAAGTCCTTTCAATTATATAGTTTTGAAATGAGAGAAGTTCCCTAACAATCTTTTTCGTTGCAGAAAGATTAGTTTTGAAGATCATTGATCGGAGAACGCTTGATTAGATTTAAACCTTAAAATAAGATTTAAAGCACTTACCGTAGGCAGTGTTTGTAGCATGTAAGTTATATCAAACAAATAGAAACAAAGCGCCTTCCTGAAAAGCACCAGAAAATGCTTTATTAGAGGATCACTTTAAAAAGATCGACGTCTTAAGTAAACTGATGTCCATGCTGTTCGAGAATCATCTGAACACGACATACGGCTTTTGATTTAAAAAGCAATATTTATGCTATCTAGATGATCAGTTAAAGATCAATTTGAGAAATCACCATCAGGGCTGGGTATTGTATACTACATCCCTACTTCCAATGCTTATGATCATTTCCTAAACAGAATTATGTGGACTAGTATATTATACTGTTTTCACAGAGGATCACTTTTAAATGATCGGTTTCAAAAGTCAAGTGATGTCCGCCCTTTTGGGGGATCAGTTAAAAATCTGTTTCCAAAGATCAGTCAAAACCTTTAGTGCAGTCACTGCTAAGATTACAAGTTTAAGAACTTAGTCCAGTTCATTTTCCACAAATATAATGAAATCTGACGTTTGTCAAAAAAATTCGACCAGAATATGACTTAATTTGGTGATCAAAGTTTCAAAAACGATATTGTTGAGACGATCGCTGATATACGAAATCTGAACAAAGGTAAAATGGATGTCGAAGGATCAGCTGAAGTTGAATGATCAAATGAAATTCAAAGTAAATTATATCAGCACCAGAGGTAATAGAAAGAGAATCACTTGGAAAGATCGGCTTTAAAAAACAAATAAACTTGAATATGAGCTGCCAACAAGTACCTTTGCAGCACAGTTTGGAAATATCGGTTTAAAACGTCGGTCGTGTGTTAAATAGCTGTGATCAGTTGATGAGGATCACTTTTGAAAGTGAAACATTATTTATTACATTTAGGATTAGGATGCCAAAGTCTTCATCGACATTGAGGCAACCCGTACCTTCATGATTTCTCCGATATCACAGACAAGGAAAAAATTCAAACTCCTTCGAAAAGTTTATAAAGTCGAAAGAAAGATGGCGCTTTTGGAATTATATGGAAAAATATTGTTGCGAAAGATTAAAAAGTCACAAAGCTCTAAATGCTACAAAGACAAATACGGGAAAGCCGTAGGAAAATCCCAGATGGAGCTAAGAATTTTTAAGAATATCTTCCGTAGACCGTTCAGCAAGTAAAGTTTCGTAATTTTTCTATCGAATATTTATGTGATTGCATTTCTCCCTCGATTTATCCTCATTTCTATTCTAGTTCGATATTGAAAAAGAAGAGTAAAGTTGTCAAAGTGTCAAAAACCGATTCTAGTCGCAATTTTTATTAAAGCGTTGAAATAGTTGACTTTTCCCACATAGAGCTACTTTCCCTTACCCCTGCCTTAGCAAACCAACCAATCCCCGAAAAAAGCTCCCATTTACTAACTCCACAAACTAAGTACACCATCTGAGAAAAAAAAAAACAGAAGCCCCATTATTCCATTGCTAAGTCATCAATTTGAAAAAAGCCCATCTTCAGCCGATGATGGTGGCACAGCATCAGCAATTTATTTTATAGAAAAACCACAAGGCAAACAAATGGAATATCTCCTGCCGATCTCTGACTCTCTGATCCACCTATCTCTGGCACAATCGCTTGCTCCAGAGTGTGAGTGCAGTGAATCACATTAATCCCCGGATAATCGACGGATTTCAATGGTAAAATCGTGACTTGACTGCGCTTTCCACCCCCCATCCGCCAGCAACCGAATCATATTGTTTGCTCTGCTTCCATGGACTAGATGGATATGGATTGAATTGAATCCTCTGCAGCAGCAGGTTCACAAATTGAGCGTTCAAACCGAGTGAAAGGGGAGGAAGGTGGTTTTTGTTCAACAAATATTTGCAATAATGCATGCGCTTGGGCATGCGCGCCGTCCGCCACTCATAAAGGTGTGTTATTCCCTCAGCATTATGTGAATGGCAAAGAAATCAATTTGTGGTGCACTTTGGTGCGGAGTGGTCAGGGGCGGGTCGGCGGTAGAGTTGACTTTGCAAAACGGAAATGGATATTTTTAGAAAATATTGTGGGTCACAATTTATTGTTTCATCTATTCCACTGTTATTTCCAAATATTTCTACAAGGCAATGAAACTTCAAAGGTGGAAACGAAAAATATAACAAAAAGTAAGTCCAACCAACCGGAGATGGATGAAAATGATTTTGCCATTTATAAAAAATCGATCGGTTTAAAAATGAGTGCAGAAGGACATATCCTAGGCACAAGCTCAGCGCCCCAATAGGCAAGGCCCAAACTTAACCGAGTCCGCCCCTGCACCGGTTTCAGTTCCGACAAATTGGATTTCTATTGACAGACAAAATAGATGAACATGATTTTCAATTATTCCCCCAACCGTAGCCGCAAGGCTTGTTCGCATTTAATTCTCTCCCCCCCCTGCCCGTTGCTGTGTCTCCTTCTGGCTCTATCTGGCTCTCCATCTAATTTCATATCGATCACGATTTGTCATGTGGACTGCATAATGGATTTACGATCGCATAGCATGAATGCTTTTTACCTTTTGACATTCGGTTTGACACTTTCGAAGAGTGACAGTAGTAGGTACGCGTATACTGGCTGCAGCCGAACCCGCACCATGTGCAATTAAAAACCTTTTAGAGCTGAACTTTTCACGGAATGCCTTAGCGTTCACGCATACGCCATACAGGTGGCTTCGATTAGAGATCTTTGCGTGCAGATATGGCCACAGGAAAGATCACAACTGACAGATGAGGAAACTAATTGAACGCAATCAAATCAAATTGATTGACTACCAACCACAGAACTGCCGTTCGCCGGGGGGGCGACCAAATTCGCTACGAGCTATAAATGCTTTTTGGTGCAGTCGGAGATGGAGCGCCTCGAACGATAGGAATCGCAATTGTTGGCCAATTTGTGGCGATATCCAGTCGAGAAGCTACCAAGTGGCTTTCAATTGATTTAATGTTATTGTGCTGTATTTGGTTTGCAAGTTTCCTTGCACAGGAAATGGCTTTCAATTAAGCCACATGGTGCCTGTAGGTGCATTTGCATAAGAGTTTGGTGGGCATACAGCTGGAGGGACATTCAGACAGTCTGTCTGGGAGTTTAAGTATGGCTTTCGCGATGAGTGGAACTTAAATCAGCCATTGGGTGGAGGTTTTGACAAATTTTGTGATTATGGCTGATATTTGGGTACAGACTTTGGCGATGATTGTAGATACGATTGTGAGTGTGCGGATATGCGGATGCAAAGAAAGTGAAATAAGCGATTTGGCGGAGGGGCGGAACTTTGTTACCTACCGGCTGGACCTGGCGGCCTATGTCAAAGTTTAAATGGGGAGTTGAGCTTATTCATATCTGCATGCAACCGCATTGCATTTACCGTTGTTTTATTCCTGCGAAATTGGGATTGGTTGCTCTTTCAGCCGCCGAAATTCCTTCATGGATAAGGTTGCATTCTGCTTCATATTGCGCTCGATGTTATCATATGTTGAACGATATTTTTTTTGGACTTGGTATTTCTGCGATTATCTCTCCTAGTTCTCTGCGTGTTATACTGAAACGTTTGCACTAAAAAAATACATGCTGCGCATCTTCCCTAACATCTCCGCAAGTGGGACAATAAGGAGATTCGTGGAGTTCAAATCTGTCCAGATTCGCTTGGAAGCAACCACGTCCGGTAAGGAGTTGGCTTAAATACATAGGAAGCTACTTCTTCGTGTTGCACGTCTATCCATTTCTGGATTTCTGGAATAGGACGATGGCTTCATCTTCCCTTTGCAGATTGAGTCCAAATCTCCTGCCAAATTCTTAGGCTTCGCTGTCCTTCTCCCAGTTTAATATCTCCGACTGAAGTTATATGGGTTCCTGAATTTGGGCATCCGTATAGGTCCTTTGTAGTTGAATGGTTACGATATCCGCTGGTAGCACTTATGCGGTGACATATAGCATCACCAAATATACCGTCCGATATGCACAGCAGACTCTCAAGTCTCAACGCACATAGCCAATTGACGGATTTTATCCTTCTTGCGTAGGACTTCTTCCTTGTCATATCTTTGGCCCATACGAGTGCCACGTTCATTAAGATGGATTGCACTACCCTTGACAGAATTTATCTCCATTTCTGTGTTGGTACCCCCAAATATTTATCATTATTTTGGATAAAGCCCCACTCACTCTAGCAGCTTTCTCGCACGTATCTACTTCCAAGGTGTTCCTTACAAGTGAGCCTCGAGTCGATTATCACGCCTAGGTATTTGTTTGCCTGTTTTGATATTATATCATGACCGCCTACATTGATGGTGAATGTCTCTTCAGTCTGGCGACTGGTTACTATTACTAGTACTGCTTCCGTCTTATGTTCAGTGAGTTCTAACCCAACTGATGTCGTCATCCTCTGCCTCACTTTTCCAATGTACTTATTCGTTTCCAATGTCCTCTATTTCTTCCAAGTATTTCGCAGGCGCCACAACATCTCACAAATTCGTTCTCAATCGTTCAAACAAAAGTAAATTTTAATTTACGCAACAGTGGTTTGTTTTATTCCGAATTGCAAGACAACGAGTGTGGTGTCATTGAAAACAACACAAACTTGAATCAAGCAACAAATACGGCCACACGTAGGTATTCTAATTTAAGTGTACTTATTGCATTAAGTGCGTTTCGTTATTTTCATATTTAGATTTGTTTGTATCTTTGGATATTTTTGGTGTCGCATTTTCAGTGAATATTAAGTGTATTACATTCACATATAAGTTACGTAACTGAAACAATGCCACGTCTTCGCGGACGAGGAGGAAATATTGGTCGACGGACTATCCATTCACAATTACAGCACAACCATCGGTTAAATACATCGATCAATTGACGGACAATGAAAATGTAATAAATCCGACTGCAATCACACGTGCTAATGAAAGTCAAGAGCACCGCAATGAACGCCTTCGAGCTAATGCATTGACACAAAGACTGGCCCGTCAACGAGTCACCGACACATTCAGAACACGCGAACAACAGCGTTTGCAAGTGTATCGCACATTGACATGTGCATCACTTCTTCGGCTTGCGTTTGAATAAAAGTCGGACGTCGACTATTCGTCACATTCACAAATTCTAATCGGTGCTATGAGCAAACAATGCCAACACTGTCATGCACTCAAATACAAAGGTGAATCGGCCGGTTCACCAACCGCATATCTCTATATAACATAAAAGAGAGTTGCAAAAGCGTTGTGACTTTATAACTCACGAACGGTCAAACCGAATTCGATCAAATTAGGGTTTGTTTTCATGGTCGTGTAGTTGGTTTATCTAAAGTTTGAACGAAATTGGTCAACGCGTTCGTGAGTTATGTCAAAATCTGATAGTGTCCATATAAAAAAAAAGGCGCCTATGAGCGTGTGCTGTATGTTTACTCTGTGCTGTCATACACACGGTAATAACATCACGCACGATTTTTTAAACGAAACCTTAAAACGATCATGGACTTTATCGTTAAGCACAGTGTTTACGGACAATCGCGTTTCTGGATGTACTCTGTTATATGGCAGAAGCGAGGATTGCCGATTGCCCACATTCTGCTTTGGTTGATTGAGAAAATCTAACCGTACCAACTCGATTCAATCGTTAGCTCGGAAAAAGATGATCAAGAAGCTGACATCTGGAAATCTATGAAGTCGTTTCTATGCTTCGAACTTAATTTAATTCCAAGGAAGTTCCAATCGTTCAATAGAGGTTCAACTATCAAAGGGGATTAACTAAAAAAAATTAATCAATTTTAGGCGGTACGAAGTTCGCCCGGTCAGCTAGTATCTAATATATTTTTCTTTTCGCCTTTTTTCAGCATAATAAACAATAAAAAGCAAATTGTTATGTTTCAGCAAAGTTTACAATTTTTTTTTCAGAACAGCATGGAAAAATCTCTAATTTTTATACAGTTTTGCAAGAGATGCTTGTTCAAAATTCGCTCTCATGTAAATAATTCTCAACAAACTGAAAAAGGCGACATTTTGGAAAAGTCGGATCCCCGGGACTTAAGGTCATTTGGCCCCTAAAGTCAGATACCTCGCAATGTTTTCAGTTCTGCAAACTTCTCACGGCGCAGTGGCTTAGTGGTTATTGTGTTGGACTACTAAGCGGCGAGGGGTCCCTGGGTTCGAATCCCGAAAGAACCCAAATTTCAACCAAAGGTTTCTTATTCACTGCGCCAACTCTCGCGAACGTCTGACAAATATCCGGGAGTATAACTGTGATGAAAGAGCTTCTCGATTGGCCGTTTGGACTCGGCATAAAATTGAAGATCAATTCCATTCGTCCCAAAAATGGAAAACTCACACACGGACCTGTTGCGCCAACTATGTACTTATTTTTTTTTTTTTTTTAAACTTCTCACTGACTTACGAAATCAACAGGCGGCATTCATTCCAAGATTGTGTGTAGACAATTATTATTTTTAAAATCTTCTTCATCAAATTTAGTTGTTTCTTGTATAAGAATATAATGTAACTACCTACAACCCCCGACACTTGGTGAACGCACTCAATATCTGTAGCTCGAGTTGCGCCACCTAGTTGTCCTCTCTAGTTTTAAGTGATGAGGAAAAAACGAAGTAGCAGTCGCTAACTTCACTAAAAGATAAGAAATGGAGACAGACGGACACGAGGTTTGTTCCGCCATTAAAAGAAAAAGAATAAAAGGAGTTTACACTTGAAAATTGTAAAATTTGTATTTGAATTCAAATAAACTTATTCTGTTCTAAAATATTCTATTCATCTCCATCATCCACTTTAATGTCCAACGAAAACCGACCGCCACACTATGCATCAGCGTGCAGGTGTTATAAACCCTGTCAAAGAGCTCCAAAGTGTCCCAATAAATTTTTGAAGAAACGTACGTGCCTCAAACACAACACTAAACATCACAAATACCTGCCATAGAAGTATTCCGCTCCATACGCCATTCCATCACGAAGTGTCATCGCAATGCCTGAACTTCTACTAAACCGCACTAATCAGGTGGATTCATTTTTAACGATCACGCACTTGTGACATTTTTCCCATTCTTGGCTTCCCCAGTGTGGTTTTAGTCACCTCAAGCCGCAGATCTCTAATAAATCTAAAAAAAAGAAAAAACGCTCCCTCCCTTTCTACGGGATTGACTTTTTAATGTCACCCCATAAACTTGTGTTCTTAACAATTTTAATGACAGACAGAGTGTCTGTGACCAGAGCAGCATTTTTGATTGGAAAACAATTCCCGAATTGATTGGCTTCAATTCCTTTTATTTGATGCGAAGCATAAATGTCTGAAACTAATCTCTGCCGGTATCTCTGTATTATGGGAGAGGGAGGGAAACCCGTTTCCATCGCACAGAGACAATGAGAACTTCCTGGACTGTGAACGGTCTGATTTGAGAACAATTCCTGGAACAATGGGGCTGCTAATAAGCAGGGCCCATACCGATTGATTGAACGGCAGCAGTTGGGCCCAAGTTAAGCTCACGCTTGCCCGTGACATAATCTCCCACATGATACCCTGAGTGATCTCTTAATCTCTCACACCGGCCCCATCAGATTGTGCGGACGATCGCCGGCAAGGGAGCGTGGAAATCACACGGATGCCCAGAGATACGCACAAATGGAATTCCAAGAGTTCACACATTCAAAGTGACGCTAATCTCCCAGCGGGCAGATACTTATATTTATGAGCTAAGTACCAGCGTTATATGGAGAAACCGGTGTGCGGTGTGACGAAAAATCACCATGGGAATTGGCCGGTGACTCCGAGATGCAAATGAGTTCATCAAAATTGCATCGGCAGCTGGGATTCATTGAGACAAGTGGCATGCCGCATGAGCCGGCCTGAACAGAGTATATAGAGTGCTCAATCAATCAGCGGCGGCGGCCCAGAAACCGGTAGAGGTGCGCGAGCGAACACACACAAAAACAAAACATGTCCCGCAGGCCTAATGGGGTCCGGCTGTCAGTCAATTTTGTCAGATTCTCAGATGGTGGATGCTGTTGCCGTTGCCGTTGCTGCTGCTGCTGCTGCAGGAGCGCAAGCGTCGCGGATTCAATTCGACTCCAATATCAAATTTACACGTCATAAAAAGGGATGTGCCCGCGGTGATGGTGTAGATGGTATTCTGAGCTAACGCCGCACCACAGCTGGGTGCGACTCCTGGCCCCGAATGGAAATTAATGTAATTTTCGTTAGCCTATTTGATCGTGTGTGAGCAATTACGCCCGAGGTGACGGAACAAACATATAATGGCGGTCGCAGTGTGGCGGGAGTTGACAAGCGCCAAAGGATGCTCTTTACTTGATGGCTTGTGGAAATTGCCTGAGTAGTCCACAATCCACATTCCTCGAACTGGTTGATGTTGTTGGGAGGGAATCGAAGAGAACTTCTTTGTATAACGGTTGACGAGATCTAGTGCAGAAATCTGTGTCGCCTTTCAATGTAGAGTCCGCTTCTTCCGTTTCTATATGATGATGTGAATACAACGAACATTGCACTATTGCTTAAACTAAGTACTAAATGGACTGACAGCTTAATCCAAAACATAGGGATTGCTTACAAGCTTAATTTAAGCTTGGATGTAACCCAGTTTGAATTCATGGATTTGTGCCATGTTAATCAAGGGGGCCAACGCATTCTTTTAAAAAACGGCCTACAGCCTTCCGGTTTAAACCGGATGTCAGGTAGGCTGAGGTGGATTCTCATCTTAATATCGAGTGTGGGGCTGTGTTGTAAATAATATTTTTTCTTGGTCCCAAATTGAAATTTTCGATTCGATTTTCTTATTTCCCGGTATCAAGTGAAACGAATTATACCATGCAAATAAAAATCAGTTCTAAACACCGCAAATTCAGTAATCAGGATACTAGCTGATCCGGCGAACTTCGTTTCGCCCAAAATCGTAAATGTAGTGAATATAATAACTCTTAGTATGCACACTCTGCTTCGTGTTATTTCGCCAATTCAAGATCTTTATTCATAAGTTAAACTGAAGTACATTATGTACAACAATGTCGATGTTTTTCAATCAAACTGCAATAGGTATCGGCCAACATTCCGCTTTTTCATTGAATACAATTGACCATTGGAATTCAAGATTGATGCCACAAACATACAGCGACCTATTAATTATTGTCAAAGCGAAATCTAGACGTACGGGAAATTTAAGGCGTTAAAACACAAATCGTAACATGAGTTCTTATTATTTGTCCTATAGACATCGGGTATTTGGCCAACCATACATAAAGCAATTTGCATTTGATGGTTTTTGAAAATTGATTTAATTGAGTTTAAAACAAAAAGTAGTGACATGGATATAGGACAACTGTCCATACAGTTGCGGATACATTTAAAACCAAAGTAACAAATATTGTTTTCAGTGGAAATTGTATTGGATATAGGACACACAGTAAAATACAAAAACTATGATATTAAATATTTTTATTAAAATCTAAATTCAATTCATTCTTTATTTGAGTTTAAAAAATAAACGAAAATATTGCAATGTTTATAAGGATTCTTAACAAAGTAAAAATGAATAAAAATAACTTCTTTTCTCTAAACTAATTTAAATAAATTTAATTTAATTTAATTTTAATAAAAGCATAACAAAAACGCAATTCCTATTCATACTTTTTTGTCACTAATAGACACTATTATTTTATTATGGTGATTAGGTAACTTAATTAATTATTTTTAAGACAGCCTTACCTATAAAATGTAAAATCTTCGCTGTTATGCATAAATACGGCAGCATAAAGATGATGTCCTTCTTTTTTGCATTAGAGATGGTTCCATGAGCATAAAGTAACGAAACTTTTGGAAAGTTTTTCGGAACTCCTTGAATATCTCGCATCTTTTTCTAGGAGGAGCTAATATGGGGACCGTTATTGAGTCAACATAGAACATACTCTCCATAATCATTCTTGTATTGAACGCTTTTAAGATTGCTTTAGCAACAGATAATTTCTTTTGCTTGGCTGTACTTAATTCCTGCAAACTTTAAATCTAAACTTGCTTATTTTTAATTTTGAAAGTCCTTTTTCACTGTAGACAGTAAGTTTTTAATTAAAGACACTTGTCTATAGTACTTTACATTTCGCAAATGTCTTTCAGTGGGGGTGTTATTAGCGTAAACCTCTTGTGTCATGGAATATCCAGGTTCTAAATATTTTGTATTATATTCTGTATTCTACTATTATCCTGCAAACATTTTAATAAGGTTTGTTCTGCGGAACACATAAAGCAGATCAAAGGATAATTTTAGTAATTTGTGTGTTGTCCTAAAATTTTTATATTTTTTATATATATGTACGACATTTAAGCACAAACTTATCATAATTTTAAGCTCAGTATAAAATTTGTCTTACTGCATACAAAAATGGATATAGGACAAATAAGCATAAAATTCATCAAATTTGGTCTGTAGGACACAATCAATTTTTTTATCTAGAAACATAGGACAATTCTACTTGCAGCAATCGAAAGAGCATGGCCGAAAATTTAAGATGGCGTTTATGACTCATTTTCGGACAAAATGGTCTGTAGGACAAATCAGAACTCACGTGACGAAATGTCAAATCGTACGGAATATGCAGAATCTGATACGAATTCTAACTTAACGCCGTTCCTTAACTCGAACGATTCGTAAAAGAGAGCGTCATAGAGAGAGCAAGATATCCAATGCGAATCTTATGAATTTTTACTGAAAAAAATGTTAGAGCTGGAAAATGTGGTACCTGACAATCAACACAAGATTTGAAATTGTTTGTCCTGTGTATTAAAATGTTATCAACAGGTGGCCAAAATAAATTGAATGAAGACTCTTTGCGAAAGTGCCGACAAAGTTCGTCCTCCTCCACGAAGAGACAATCTGCTCTACATAATTTTTAATGCAGTTCTTTTCTCGAATGCTTGTATAGTTCAATCAGTAGAAATTCTTCCACATACTGGGATTTTTCAAAAAGAAGTTCGATTAACTCCAAATCATTTTCATTGCTAGATGAATCAACTAATATTGTTTATAAATTAAAATTATACAAGTCTTCGAGTTTATCAGACATCTCAACGACTTTTCGTACCGCTTTTTTTTATTTTTAAATTATGTGTCTTTTATTTTTCATAGATAACTACAAAACCGCTACCTCTGGAGGTCTGTCCTTCAGATGATATATGGGGCTGAGAAGTGATTTGATGGTAGACCGAAACCGTGTTCGGTTTGGGTTAGCACTTCCCACTTTTGAATGACTAAAAGTCACTGAGCATTATTATCACCTTTTAAAAAAACATGCTGGCGTCAAGATCAACCCCATCGCATTTCAATGTTAATATCCCTCGTTAACATTTAAAAATAAATGCAAAAAAAAATCCCCATCGAAAGTTAACACTCGTGGCAAGTACCCACGTTCGTCTTCACCTATCATCATCCACACACTTTCCCATTCAATTGAAGTCCACCGCAGCGTTCTAGCTCGTGTACTTGCGCCACACGAAACAACGCCTAATTAACCGCACATCTCATGCCATTTGTGCATAAATTTCTCAATAACAAGCCACCAAGGGGATAAAAGTGAAATAAATTCAGCACCGCGGACAAATTAATATTTCGCATTTAAATCATTCATATACAAAATGCGTGGTTTATTTGCCACAGTCCAACAGCGCAAAGATACGACCAACGACCGACCATACGCGAAGAAGGTGAAGCATCGCGGTCCACAAATATACCTGACCACAAGTTCGAAGTATTGGGGAATGGAGTGGATGTCACTTTCAAAATGAGACAACGAGTTATTTAACGCGCAATGATATCCGAATGTACAGAGGAATTCAATTCGAAGCGAAGAAAAAAAAAATCGCACACACGAACAAGTGCGTCCTTCCGGCCGAGGGATATATAAATATATAGATGAGTACTCTACGACTGCTCCAATCCAATAAATCATTCGCGCAAATTGATTGGATCCTTATTCTTTTAATAAATTGTTTAAGTTGGTGATTTTTTCTTCTTTTTTTTTGCATATTATTGAAGTGCACTTGAGGTAGTATGAGGTGAAGATGTTCAGGGGCGGTGGGTCAATGCGGCGAGAGGGAAAGTGGGGCGCCAGGAGTTGGTCAAAAATAGCGGCAAAAGGAAGAAAACTGCGAAGGGTGGGCTGCGGATTAAGTTTTTTATGTGACTTCTTAAAATATTGTCAAGGAGTATTTTTTAGGTTTGATGAAGTTGAAGAAGGGCGCTTGAAGTTTTGTTCTAAAACGTGACAAATAGTAGGAAGTTATTGGAAAGTACATGAGCAACTTTACACGTTTTTATATGCATAAAGCTTTCGATTAAAAGGGAGGACATAGCGTAGAAATTTCATATTTTAGAACAACTTGGCACCGACTTTAGTGTCGACGGTTTCATGATATTCTTCTCATTTTCCACCTTCATTCTTCCTATAATTTTAATAAATTTTCTATTTCGTACTAGAAAGCGGCCACGATGAAGTTTTCTGTGAACGTACAAAGGTTATTTGGTGCCTTGAAGATTCAGTGAATTATAATCCGATCTCGGTGAAGTTTTCGATGAAGTTAAGAAGAGTCTGCTTGAAGTGTGGAAGACCTGGCGACGCACTATATAGAACGTCTTTACGATGGAGAGTCAGCTTGTTGCCCGGAACCCTTTCACTATGGCGGTCCCAGTGGGTTTTTGAGGAACATATACAGAGTCGACTCGTGATCCGTAAGCCTACCTCGTCAACTCACTATAATGAAGATTTGAAGAGTCAGCACGTGGTCTAGAAGACTCCAAGTGGGTTTTTCGACATAGATTTGGAGAGCGAACTGTTGATTCAAAAGCCTAGTTCATCAACTCATTAAATTGCGGTCCTATTGGTTTCTTGAATAAAGTTTAAAGACTCGTGATTCAGAAACCTAGCTCATCAATGCACCAAAAAGCGGTCCTATTGCGATTTTCTATGATGAATTGAAGAGCCAACTAGTGGTCCAGAAGCTTCTCTCAAAAATGCACTATAAAGCGGTCCTAGTTGATTTTTGGATGAAGATTTGAAGAGTCAACTAGTGGTCCCGAAGCTTCGCTCATCAATGCACTATAAAGCGGTCCCGGTAGAATTTCGAAGAAAAATCGTGGTCTGGAAGCCTTGCACTATAAAACGGGATCAGTCAGTCTTCGATTAAGATATGATGAGACAGCTCGTATAGCGGACAAATGAGCTTCTTGAAGCCTCCGTCATATAAACAAAAGCTCATTCACTACGATAGCTACCTCTTACATCGACAGATGCTTTCCGAATGTTTCCGGCTTTGGCCCACAGTCAGATTTGGCTGATTTCTTTAATTTCTTCTTAAGGTTCTAAAGTCTGTATACAGTTGTACAAGCAATGATCCGAGGTTAAGCTTATGAGGGTCGACACCCATCTGTAAAAAAAATCCACACAGCGGAACTAAAGGGTGTCCCGCGCCTCCTCAGAGTTATGTTACAAAAATATAGGTTAGGTTGCAAAAAGGTTCGCAAATACATTTCCAGGCCCACAAACCGCCACAGCCCCTCCTGCCCAAAATGCAGTTTTCAGTTGGCACCCTATAGCGCATGATATCTCCGTCTTCAAGGAAATTCCTTGCCTTCCTAGTGCAATAATTAAATTACTTGAATATGAAAGTCCATGTTGTGGCAACTTGAAGAGTCTCTTTTGGCAAGAGCAACAAAACTAAAAAAAACTCAAGCAAACTGTCACCCCACTGATAGTGTCAGCTCTCGCGTCTTCAACAAATTCTCGCTCGCCATGAAACCCGAGAAAGGCGACAAAAAAAACCGCCATCACCTCAGAGGAGGCTTTTTATTAAATGATAACGAGGCAAGACTCTTCCGTCCTCTATACCGATAGATCGACACCGGAGCGACTGCAATCGGTGCATCATATTTGCTCTTCATTAAAACAAACTGAAGACCGCTGCAGCCATCCTGGCCGGGGCAATTAATCACAGAATAATATTTCATTTTTAAATAAGTCCGATACACTTAAGGCAGTGGCGAGAGGGGACACACGGTGCGGACCAGTTCTGTTGCGGTCCGACGTGCTGTGTCTCTTCATCATCGTCACCCGGCTACTTTAACACTTTTTTAGTTTAACGCCTTGCGAATCGTAGTGATAACGCGCACCAGGCCGCCGTCAATGATTGCAATTGCATATATGTATAGGTATGGGGATGGGGAGGCGAGCATCCTCTGCGCCATCGTCCTATACCTATATCTGAGGTATTTTTCGTGAGCGATTATTTATTAACTTGTTTGCATTTTGTAAAATTGAGAGTTTTAATGCGAATACCGCGTGGTCATATCAACACACACAGTCATTTGGCACACATGCTGATAAGGTGGGTCCGAGGGACCATCTCCTTCTTCGATGGTGCACGGTGCGTCGGCCGGAGCCAGGTTAAGTTAATGTACTTACATGATCAGGACGTTATCGTTGGGCTGTTATCGTGTCCTTAGTGTTGGCTCTGTGGCAAGCAAACCCCCCCTGTGAGTGTGTGTTATTTTTGGAATGCCTCATTTGGGCCGGGTGGTGCTGTCTTCGATTTGTCCGTCTTCGATGGGATATACCCATAGTAGTTGGCTGTCGTCACGTGGGACGGTGTGCATGACATTTCGTGATCTTTCGCATGGTGCGAAGTACTTGATTTGGAGCGTATTAAGTGCCAATTTTAATTTGCCGATAACACATGAAATACGAGAAACGATTGAGAGGTGTTCGTTTTGTTGTTGATTTCGTCGCCAGGAGTTGGGTTTTAATTATAAAGGCGGACTTGGGAAGACATTAGTGTGAATCAGATGGTCGCCTTGTATAGAGTCAAAAGTATTTGGGCTTGGAGTTTTGGATGGAACTTCACTGAGAAGGTAGTTAACCAGGGAAAGGTACCTATGCCAAAGAGCTTTAGTTTTTTTCTGTAAATAAATACTTCTCACTGGAAAGACGAAGCTTTGGCCCTGCAGCAGCGTCTAGAAGTGTTTGTAGATCGGCGATATATCCTCTCCCGTTTGTAAGTAAATAAAAACAACCATTTTTTTGCTTTCAGAATGCCAAAAGAAACACCCGTTCAAGTCCTTTCACCTATTGGCGCCAGGGTACAAATTTGGATCGCAAATTGATCTCTTTTTGGCTGAAAGCTCATTATGTATATATACCAGCTGCTGTCCCATAGTTCCAGCCATGAATTTTGTAGCTACCTACTCCTTACAGGCAGAAAATAAAGCAATGATCGCAGTTATCATCATCCTTTTGAAGAAAACATCGCTTGCCTGTTTGTAAATTAAATAAAAAATGACCCCCAATCCACTCCCAAATTATTCTTATCTATTATTTATTATTTAATAAATTACTGATTACTATTTACTAAAAACTAATAACTCTATACCAACCCCACCTTTTGGGTCCAGATTGCATTTGTTGGCCCTAAACAAGCCTTAGTTACACCGTTTCTGTCCATAAATGGAGAAACTGGGTAATAAACTGACCACAGCGCCACCTATCGGATCTTCACATACTTCTAAACCATCAAGTTGATCAAGCAAATATTTGGTGTTGATATGAGCTCAATCGATCGAGTCGTTTAGAAGTCATACTAAAACAAATGAACACACCAACGATTGTGTAAATAAAGATTGAAGGACAGCGACTTCCATATGATCCTATAGGGCTAAAGGACTAGGAATATGAATATCTGCAGATAACAACTTCATCATTTACAGAATTAGACGAAGAATGCCCACCGATAGCATAATGAGGGCAGAGAAGATATCTAATTTTCCGCCAGTATTCGAAAAGATACAAGAAGCTAGGCCGAAGTGGTCGATGAGGTTTACCGGACCTTAAATCTTTTTCAGGGTTCTCCGGCCAATTGAGCACTAGCTGCGACAAAAGAAAGAGTAAAAAGAAAGCATAAATATTTGAGTCAAGAGGTCCGCATAGATACCCTAGACCTAGGTTGCCACAACAAATTGTTGGGAAGAATGGAGGGGACCTACAATTCTATGCCGAGTCCGAAGTCTAAGTTAGCGAACTGAAAAGCTCTTCCATGGCTGTTATACTCTCCAAATCTTTTTTGGAGGTGGCGCTGCAGAGAGAACTTCAAAGTGCGATCCGGGGATCGAACCTGAGCTCTTTCAATATTCACCTTAGACTAACCGATCCGTAGTCCAGCACTCCATTTGAAAACAGAGCTTCTGAGCTACAAGATGACTTGAAACATAGAACCCAGAAGAGTGAACTGAACTCTAGGTAGCTCCATCACCTGCCTTTGGCTTAGACGTGAAGTCCAGCACAATAGACCTCTCATGTACCTCACCCCACCACCTATGGCCCGTTCGAGGACCCCACTGATGATTACACTCTACCGACGGCGTTAATATATTTGCCCTGTAATTGTCGCCATAACACGTTGGCCCTTTCCCTCTATATACAGACGCACACACTGCCTGGATGCGCGCTGATCCTCGGCATCTTCTCGCTCGCTGCTGTGCGCAAATTTTGATGGATCTTGCAACGTTGGTCTCTCAGGTTGTTTTCACATTCTGGCTGATGCGGCGCACTCCTCCTCCTGCCGGACATGTGAACATCATTCGCATCCCATTTGGTGGTAATTAGTAGCGAATACATTTGATGTCCAGCGATGATGTAAACTGGATGTTTTTTCGCGCCCGACTACACCGGCCAGTGTGAAGAGGAAATGAGCGCTGCAAGCTCTCCTCTCCTTCATATTAATTAGCATAAAGTTGGACAGGTTCTCCGCTGTTGTCGGGTGCTTCTTCTTTGGGTGTGTATCGCTGGACATCCATCTTATCCGCTGGCCGAGTGTCTGTGTGTTGCAGTCGAAAGGGGTTTCCCTTGGAACAAAGGTGCCACAGAAGCTGTGTCATGTTTGCTGCAGCACAGGGTTGTATGCGGCATTCGGACATGGAGTTCCCTTTCTTTTAATGAGTCGAAGTGTTTTTTGTCCGCTACAATGAGCGGCGGGGACGTCTGCGAGGAGTGTACCCCCGGGCGGAATTCCACGCACACACACTGGGACTCGGACACTTGTTATTGTGGTAATTTATGGTTTATTACTGCGGTTGCTTAGATTAATTATTATTGCGAAGAGCGTTTTTAGTGTCGGTTTGTGATTACACGCCAATGGCGCAATCGGTCGACAATGTTGCCGCGTGTCAGGATGGCAAGGGTCGGATGCTGGTGTCCAATTAATCCGATGCCGATTAACGTCAGCTCGAGGAGTTATGATTTTTGCGGGAAAAGCGGGCCCCAGTCTCTGATCTCTGATGGATGTTGGATTAGGAAATTGCGCCGTTTATTGGCGTGTAAATATGAAAATGTCATGTAATCGTTAAATCAAACGGCCGGCGGTTTGTTTGCATTGGAGGCAAGTGGGTCATTGGAAGGTCGGTTGTGGTGATACCTACAGCTGCCGCGGGTATAGAAAGTTGGCTGCTGTTTTAGTATCGGTTACGTATACCGGGGAAGTGGTAGTGATTCGCACTTGATCCGTGGGCTGATATCATGAGACTTTGAAGACGGGGTACGAGCATTAGGTCCCTTCTTCAGAGGAAGCACTCAAACTGTGGTTGTTAGTTTCTCTCCAGCTTTTGCCTAGTGTCTTAGTGGTTAGTGTATTGGACTACTAAGCAAGAGGACCCAGGTTCGATCTTCGATCCCCGGGAAAACACAAACTACAACTAAAGGTTTTTTCCCACAGCGCCATCTCTCGCGAATGTCTGACAAACACCCAAGAGTAGATGTCGTGTAAGACCTTCTCAATTTGCCGTTTGGACTCGGCTTGAAAAAAAAATTAAAAACTCGTAAGAAGTTAGGCCTTACGGACCTGTTGCGACAAATCTTAATTTTTTTTATTGCCCAGTGACTTGGTTTACATCTTGGGCTGACCTGTGGTATATCTACCAATTTTCAATATTTTCCAAGGAAGCTACTGACCTTGAATAAGGGCTGCGAGGCTCATTCCACAAACTCCTTTAAACAAATAAGGACTTCAATTTACAATAATTAGGTCCCTACTCATGATAATGGTGGCAGAAGGTGTTCCAATCTGCTTTTGCTAGGTCCAACTACGAAAAGTGCTTCCCGAGACACAGAAAACGGTTAGGTCCTCCGGTATTGGCACAGATAATCTTTTCAATCTCCAATGTCAGCAAACCAGCTGACACTCTAATAACTTTCTCTTTCGGGTACATTTGAATTCATTATATCTAAAAGTAGGTGTGAATTGTAAGAAAAAATGCAAAAAAGCTTCTTGTACATGGCGGTCTTCACAATCCTCGCAAGTCATTCTGCTCGAGGTGGCTAGTGCATCTATTTTTTTTTGGATGCACCAAAAGAGACAGTTTTAGTCACAGTTACCAATAATCCCTACTAGATGGAGCCAGTAATTTGAACGCGCCTACATTTTAACAGAAATTTTCGACCTTTCCGCCAGTTACCACTCGTCCAGTGGAACTTCTGTTTTAGGTTATTCTTCGCCTGCCAGATCGGTTAGGTTATCATTCGCATCTGCGATCTTTTCCTTCGGCTCGGCTTTTCTTAGTCTTTCCAATTTTTCTCAGATAGCTTTTGCGAGTAGGTCAATGAGAAATAAATCATCCACCAGTCCCACTATCACCGCAAAATAATAATTTCATCTTAGGAGCTGCGGGCTTGGCAGTTGACACTTTTGGCCCTCCTTCCACAAAGTGCCTGCGGTATAAGTTATTTCGTACCCTTCATCTTGTTCTTTAGCTGAATATTTAAGACTGAAAAAGGGTAAGCTATTCTTGGCTCAAACTGTGGAAATAATTGCCCAAAGCAGATAGCAACCGCGTTAAATTTTATTTGTAGTTTAACTTAGTAAGAGCTCAACGTTGAAGATCAGATTGCAAGTCCTTCGGCCATTTGTCGTGCCCTCATATTCTTCAACAATTTTATAGGTCTTTCTCCTGGTTATCCTATACTGAAGTTTTTTTTTTAACTAGTCGAAGCTTCAATGTTCATGAACCCCGCCTGAATACTGTGGCAACAGATGCCATCGTTATAATCGCACTGGCCCAAATCGTAGCAAAATTAAACAGGCCATTCTCCTAGACGAAAAAAATCGTTCTACGTTTACTGACATTTCGCCAGTGTGAAAGGAGCCGCGTATAAAAGATTGAGGTGGTCACTACACATAGTAGCACCTTCCTGAAATACTCAATCTTACCGATATTTAGGAGCATACCTATCTGAACCATAGCATGCCACCGATCTTTACTCCTTTAGCTGGTTAAAGTCCGTCTAAGACCTAGAAGCCGTCGATCCCCACACGGAATTTTAAATGATTTTGAATATTCCACAAGCTTTTGACTAGTTATAGTCTCAGTCTTGGACTTAGGTAGTTCTGGACCGTCTGACTACAACCAGTTTTGGATTGTGGTTACTGCTTTGTACTTGGGAGACAGTGGGCACAGTAAACACAGGAATATCGTCAGAGACTCGATCGCCCAAACACCTGTGGCAACCTAAGTCGCATAGCTTTGTCGTGCGCAATGTTTCGCGAAAGAGGTCCATTTAGCCAGCCTTGCGGGACCATCGCAGTATCATTTTAGTACTTAGAGCCATCGTCAGTCCGGTAAAAAACCGCAATAATTCAGGAGAATTTCTGGAGCTCTTTATGACTTTACGATGTATAAGATTATCTAATTCATTGTTTTCACCAGTAACAAACTTCACCCCTTCTAGAACTAGCTAGATCTTTTCAGAATTGCTTAATCCAATGCTCTAGTGATTGCTGGCGTCACTTGGTGCGAGATTGTCCCACGCTGGTCCACAAGTGACTATAAAGTCGATGTTTCTCAAACGCTTCTTTGTCGAAGGATATGTCTTCCCTATTCTTTGTCAAATGATGGGTCTTCCCAAATAGCCTGACCTTAGTTCATGTTGGATATTATCGCGCAAGAAGTCGCTGTATAGTTTTGTATTGAACATGTGTGACCTTTACGCGTGAAAGAAAGATGTACGTTTAAAGTTGAGTGGCTTTCTGGTCCTCAAGAATCATATTTTTACCACTTTTTGTCTCCCGGGAAGCACTCTTCGTAGTTTGACTAGCAGAAGCATGGTTGGACCGCCTCCTTTTACTATTAGCAGAAGTAGGGACCTAGTAATTGTATATTAAAGTCTTTATATGTCTAAAGAAGGTTTATGGAATGAGCCTCGCAGCCCTTATAGAAGGTCAGGGCTTCCTCGGAAATTTACCTATATCTCTTGTTATTCAAACTCTCTCTGAAGGTGAGGTCCTAGCCCTCTATTCGTTGCCCAGCTGCTGCATTGCGCAGGCCTTGTTTTAAAAAGCTTACATCGCTCTATATGACCTTTCTGATCTTGATGCACTCATACTTATCAATAGATCACCGATTAAAGTTGCCGTAGAGCACCCAATTCAGTATACATTCGCGTTGTTTAGGGGATCTATTGACTCACAGAACTGTTTCGGGTGCTCTTCATCGGCAACCAACGTTCAGCTAAAAGTCAGTTTCAGCATATTTCAAGCTGCAACCGATCCACCAGACCCCACTGATCCACACGATGTCCTCCATACATATCTGGAATTGATTTATGCCCCTCGAAAGCCATTTCAACTTGTCTGGCTAAACTTGGTCAATCTCACTCGCCGATCTTGTCGATTGGACACCGCATTGCACATACAAATCTCTCGCTCACCCAAATTGCATGACCTGCGGTAAAAAATTTGCATGAGCGCATACTCAAAAAAATTCCGCACTATCCCGCGCCTCTCATGCGCTACCCATTGAACAAATTTTCACAAAGTGCAGTTGTAACCACTGACCGCATGCCGCCGCCCCACGACACGAACCAAAATTCACGCGCGCACGCGCAACCTACCGCTTGACCATAGCGCTTCGACATTGGCCAAAAACAAAACGCCAAGCTCGGTCAGTCTGACCAAGCAACAACAACAGAAAAAAAAAACCATGTCTTGACTATTTCCGTTGGCAGTGAACATGTGTTCAACAAAACTGTGCAACTACAGCCACGACCGCATGGAGGACGCAAACGCAAACGCGAACGCGAAAGCGAACGCACACTGCATCAGCATTATTTGTAAGGCCCGTCCATATGCTCTGCATCTTCGACAGACAGATACATTCTGGACTAGCGCGAACCATAAATCATAGATCAGCGCAGTGCCGGAGAGTGTGCCGGCGCGGCGCACAACAACAATACACAGTGTATATGTAGAGAAGCATGGCATGTGCAGCACGCCAGCTAAGGCCACTTAACTTATGCAAATTAACCGTTAGATTGCAGCACATTTGTATGTACCGAGGTCCGAATTAGCTTCCCTGTTTATGCAAATATTTTACGGCGCAGTGTCTTCCCGCAGCCGAGTATCTCTATCTTGGTCTTGGTTTTATTTTTTTTATTTTTTTCGTCGTTTCGCCAAAAGCAAGGAACACACTGCCATCAGGTTGACGTTCGAGGTTTGAGCCGTCTCTGTATAGGTTCCCATCGTTAGGGAAGGTAAAGAGTCATGCAACCGGGCAGCGGTGGTGGTGATCTGCTTCCATATAGAATGCGATTATTGATTACTGTCGATAGTATAACGAAATCGATGGGAACATCAGCGTGTGCATAACGATCTATGGGGACAGGCCGGGCATATGGAGACGACAGCGGGACAACTGGTCTTGCCGTTTTCTCGAATTATTTACTTTTTGCCCTCTGGCCATGCGAATTGTGTGTTCGGAGACGAATTTAATTGCCCAGATGATTAATTGGCCATTAACATGAATTTTATGGCCAATTATTGTGGCCAAGTGGATTTGGGATGGAAGAGGCTCTCTCGGTGATCCCCTTGATGAGGTGTGATCATTATAGGTGGCGCATATATTTGGTGGTGGATTAAGGTGCGCTATGAAAAGGCAAAGAGCCTTCGGCCATGCACCTCTAATGAGGTGGTTTTATGGTTGAAGTTTTTCCAGCAATGCATCTAGTGATGGTATAGCGGGGCTTGAGATGAACGAAGTCCTGGTGCCTGGGAGGACTTGGTGGCGACCTTGATTGGCTCAGAACGTATACGTATAGTGTTCCCTCATTCGAGGTGAGGTGCTATTCAAGCGTTTCATAAGGAAGGTGAATGGTGAAATAACAGCCCAAGGCGAGCTGTAAATAAATCAGGGTTGGCATTCTGTAATCGACGCCGATTTCAACCGAAAATGTGGCATTGCCAGGTAGGAAATAGTTCCGCATATAGCAAATGTTTTTGTCATTCTCGTCTTTAACTTTTCAATAGGGTCCCAAATTCTTGTATGCCCAAGGGCCCAGGCATGGCCTTAGACCAGCTATACTCAACCTGCGGCCCATCAAGCTTTAAGAACTGGCCCACCTGTGACTTGACACAGTTAAATAATAATCACATATGCGTTCCATTCATGTCGCATTGCTTGCCGGTTCACAATTTCAGAGATCATTATTAACTAAAGAAGATTTTTTTATAACAATTTATAAACACTAGCGGACCCGACAGACGTTGTGTGAAATGAAAGACAAATTATATAAAAATTTCATTATTCTTTATTTTGAAATATAACATAAATTTTTATAAAAACAATTCCTTATAATCAATAATATTTGTTTAATTTTATTTTAATGCCAGTTGATGAACAATATTTTTAGTCAATTCCTGCGGAGTATGAATGAATAAACTTGACGGTTTTTCAACGTGAGAACACGCCACATATAATTGGCCATGTGAAAAGACCGGATTTTCTAGATCCAACCCACAAATCGACATTGTTTGACCTTGTGACTTATTAATGGTCATTGCAAATGCCAGGCGAATTGGAAATTGCAGACGTCCGAAAGGAATGGGTGAGTCTGAAGGAATCTTTGGGATTCTTGGCAGAAGAATAACTTCACCTTCAAATTTGCCGTTCAAAATTGTAGCTTCAAGAACAATGCCCATTATATTTTCTTTGGCTAATCTTGTACCGTTGGAAAGCTAAGGTGCATTTAAATTCCGAAGCAAAATGATAGGTGAGCCAATTTTTAATCCCAAGTTATGTGTTGGCATTCCTGGTAAATCCAGCGAATTCAAAAATTCAACAGGATAGTTTACTGCTTCGTCAGGATCGGTTACAGTGTCGATCGATTTGAACAATATCTCATTGCCGGGCAATGACTGTTGTATTTTGAAGTTAATAGTGTCAACATCGATATATTTTGCAGCTAAAATAGCTCGTTCACGAAGAAACGCATGATTAATATAATAAGCTTGTAAATCCGGAAATATGCTTTCAATCAAAGCATCTTTCGTATTTACCATGTCTGGCAAATTTGATGCATTGTGCGTCTCCATGCAATAGTATTGTTCCATTTCCAATGTTGAGCAATTGCTCGGAGAATGATAGTGCAAATGGATGGTTTTGACGTAAATTTGTGTTAAGACGTAATGTTCTGACATTTCGCCATAGATATGATTGTTTTATACATGCGTTAAATTCATCCACATATTATGTAGCGCGTGGAATGGCCGCCAATGTCTGCACCAAGTAAAGCACCACCGAAAAGCCGAAATTCATCATTCTATCGAGAGCTTCAAGTGAATGCTTGTGGGCCATAGTGCATTCATCCCAGAATTTTATATATAAAGAAGATAAAATTAAAAATACGTCTTTTATTAACAACAACTGAGTATATATTTATGTTGAGTTGCGGACCGAGGCACCACAGCTAAAACGAATTTGTGGCCCCTATTGAAAAAAGGTTGCGTATGGCTGCCTTAGACGGTTCCAGCTAATTGGACGTATTTTTGTTACTGAATTCTGAGCTAAAAATTAGCTTAATATCTACTTAACTGTACAGGCTACGTCTGTTACAAGTTGAAGTAGAAAAAACTAAAAAGATTTGGCTAAAATTTGTTCACAGCTTACCTTAAGGCCGCAAGGAGAATAAAAGATACTAGAGTTCGCCCAGTGGTAGAAATTCTACCATTATAGCGACCGGGGTACAAGCCCACATACATGAAATCGGGCAAACTCTACAATTTCATTTTACAAAGTAATTTTTTCAGTCGCTGCCTTAAAAAAAAAATCAGACAGTAGCCGCAGTTTTGGATCTTCAATACAGAGCGAGGTTCAACCATTATAAGGCGTGAATAGGAACAGCTCAAGGTCCACGAAAATTCTGACAAATATCAGGTAGAAATACCTACAACCGCCGCTGAAGATCTTTCTTCAATTAAACTGGACAAATGAGGCATAAAACTGTAGGTCTCCCCCGCGCAATTGGTTTTTAGGTTGGTCCCATACGGACCTGTTGCGCCGCCTATTGAGTATTTTACTACTTTATTTTTAAATCCTTTACTTTAGCTTGCGGCAACGCTGGCTTGACAATTTAATTATTAGCCAGACCGTGTGCGACTTTTTGCCACATCTCGCCATGAATCATATTTCACCTACCGGAGCAGCTGCCATCCGCATAATTACGAAAGCAAACAACGCCATCCTTCGGTTGCGGTAAATTAACTCGAAATAACTGCCCTCTGGCCCGACACAGTGGTTATCTAGCAATCCTTCCTCCTCGTAAATCAGATAACCTAATCAACTGTTGCAAGTCAGTAGTTAGCTACCACTAAATCGTGATCTAACCACAAATCCATACTCGCGCCGAGATTGCGCCTTATCTGCTGTGGCTGCGCTCTATTTACATATCATCATCGTTCCAGCAGCGCGCGTTATCATTTCATCGCACTATGGCGCACTTCAAAGCGTACCGGCGCCGCCGCCGAAGATTTGCGCCAGCAGACTCGCAGGAGAGTTCAGCCGTTCAGCTGATGGGGGAAAACTATTTCCCTCTTAGACGCAGTGGATAAGATTCAGTGCTGCCTGATCTATGACCGCTATCGTTAGGAACCTAATGCAGAAAGGCGGTAAATTACCCAGAGTTCTCTGTGCAGCGCGCAGATAAATCTCTCGCCACAACTACCGCCAAAGAACTTTCGCTTTTCGGCACACACACCGTGTGTGCAGTTTAAAGGTTGCCTGGGCTCCGTCAGCCGCCGCAAAGGCTTCACCGTTTGGTAATAAAGATGCAGCCGACCAACTGCGGTCTAACTAATTGCCCGTGTTCGGGTTCAGGGCAGGTCAAGCAATTTGTTGGAGCGCTGCACCGCATAATATACGGTAGCCGCACTCCCTACCGTCGTACCGACACAGTCTATCGCACTTGTGTGAGGTCCTTCGATTGGCTGTCATTATTCAATTAATCAATGTTCGTCGGGCGATTAATCATGCACTAAAAGTCATCTGCCAACGCCTCCGCCACGGCGCTGGCGGTATATCCTTAATTTTTTTTCGGCACAAACACGCACACAACTTGGGCGCAGTGCGTTGCCCCAAGGAATTTCCCTGTCACGCGATCGTCACGACCCGAAGACTTCACACATCGATCATTTGCCTACTTGAATCGTCTCCACTGTAATACCGTGTGTAGTCCAACTGTGATCGTCCGGAGATGCATCGTCGATCTCGGGGCGCCATCCATCTCGCGCTGTGGAGGACGCACTGGCACTGGCACTGGTACTGGACTGCAGCTCTTGAATTAAGCAATCTATAGTGGCACGGAAATTACCATAATTTTTTCGCATTAGATTGCGCGCGCACTATGGCGAGTGGAATCATAGGGACTTGTCCGTCGTCCCAGCAAAGCCTATCATCATCGACGCCATCGTAGTGGTTCTCATAATCGACGTCGTTAGACATTAGTAATTGGGGATGAGACGATCATCGCGGCGAATGGATGCGAGCGGCTTCCACCCAGATGGGAGCAGTAATGCGCGCGATAGGCTTATGCCTGGCTTAACGGCGATGTTTACCGACGGGAAGTGCATCATTGGTGCGGCCAAATGCATATGCACACGTGATGGAGTAATTTCAATGATCAGCGCGGTTAATCTATCGTTTAGTCAGGGATTAGGAGCTTAGGGTTTGTGGTCTTGTATAAGTGATGGTGTGTTCGGAGTGTGTACCGCGGTTTGGCCCTCAGACTTTGGGAGTTTGGGAAACTATCAAAAGTTGTTGGAAAATGAGTACATATCCATTTTAGCAAGGTGGAAGTCTTATTTTCGGTTGAATCGCCTTCTCCAAGTATTAATCCAGGACCACTTGAGAAACTTTCAACAAGCCCAAGAAAAACCTTCATCCGTACGAGGTCTAAGTCTAATCTACGAACAGCAACTCTATTTACACGTTTTTGGATCTTTTTACTAGAATATACTTCATAAAATGGATTCCATTACTACAGAAATTCAAGACTAGACCTGACAAAAGCCAAGAATAGACATTCAAGAGAATGCGGATCAAAGAAAAGTCTTTAGAGTTCCGCAGTATAAAACCCTACATAGAATTACTCTTTGCAACCAAGAAGTCAATATGCTTACAGAAATCGAGTTTGTTGTCAAATATGACTCCCAGGTTTTTTTTTAGAGGAGACAATAGACAGTGGGATATTATCGATCATGTACGTTAATGACACTGGGGAGAGGTTACGACAAAATGACATGATTTGACATTTAGAGACGTTAAGGCGAAGGTCGTTACTATGACAACACAAATAAAGTCTTTTCAGATCTTTCTGTAAAAGTATGCAGTCTTGTTCAGACTGAATATGTCGGAACACTTTTAAATCATCATCAAACATCAGACACTGTGAATTCAAATATAAATCGGGTATGTCGTTAGCAAATAAAAGGAAAAGTTTGGAAATTTCGAAAAAAGTGAGAAAACTCTTCAACAGAAGCAAACGCAACGGCCAGTGGGATCAATACCGATCTCTTCTTACCCAATATAACAAGAAGTAAGAGCCTGTAACAAGCACTCTCAAAAGATCACTTAAACTGCATGGGACTGTTAACTAAACCTGATGGTACTCGCGACCGGGAAGTAACTTTGCACTCACGTCCGATTAACTTACGTAGAATCAATAGTTTATCTGGTAAACTCTTTACCCCGGATAAGGTTAAATGGACAGTTGCCTCATTCAAACCATACAAGGCACCAGGTACAGACGGTATATATCCGGCCCTTATGCAGAAAAGCCTAGACTTCACTTTACCAACCATGATCGCCTTATTTAGGTTTAGCTTTTACTGGGGCTATATACCACAGACTTGGAGTGAGGTACATTTTGTTTTTATCCCCAAACCAGGTAACGAGCCTAGGGAGTTACCTAAATCGACGCACATATTGGAGATTGCTTAATTCGTAGCATACCTCTGCACGCCTTTCAGTGTGCCTATCAGAAAGGCAAATCAACTGAAGGTACACTCCTAAGTTTAACTAAACAAATAAATGATGCGTACAGTTGTAAGGAGATTGCGCTATGGGCATTCCTCGATATAGATGGTGCTTTTTACAACACACATATCAAATGCTTTGCTTCAAAGAAATATAGATGAACCGACCATAAAAAAGGGTTAAAGCGATGCTTGCAAGCTGAAAAATATCCTCAACGTCTCAATACCTATGGGAAAAAGCCACAGTGTATTTCAGGCAGAGCTCTATGCAATCAAGGAATGCATAAACCTTATCCACTCCTCAAGGATCAAACATCCATATCTTCAGATGACAGTGAAGACGCTATAGACGCCTTTAGCTCACCAATGTCTCAAAATCAGTCATGCACTGCTTCAATGCTTTCCAAACCCTTTGCTCTCGAAGAAAAACCAAAATATCTTGGGTTCTCGGGCACGAGGGTATTGAAGGAAACGAAAAAGCTGACGAACTGGTCAGGGAAGGGTCAGGAACTCCTTTCATAGGACCAGAACCTTTCTGCGCCGTTACTAAATCAGCAATCACTTCCACTATCAATAGTTGGAAACACAACATGTGTATCAAATAGCGACAATAAATCCCAGGCCTCAGACAGGCCAAGGCACGATATCAAAAACCTTGTGGGCTACCTTACAGGTCACCACTGTTTGCAATACCACCTACCCAAACTTCACATAGCAAACTCCCCGGAGTGCCGGCTATGTCTTGAAGAAGACTAAACAGCTGAGCACATCATGTGTAAATGTGAATGTCAAGCCTTATTTAGAATTAGAAGGAAAGTCTTCTTCCATGCAATACTCAGTCCAGAAGAATTGTAGAAGTCTGCTTCTAAAAACATTACCAGCTACATTAGGGAGGTAGAGACGCTGCTAACCTAAGTACTATTTTCTGTCAATCTCGGCAAAATAGACCTTCAAGGTCGACGTGCTAATTTTTCGCCATGGCGAGTCAGAAGTTTACAAAAAAAAAAGTTTTGGAAATTAAAGCCTTCAAAAGCTTTGGCAAAGTCAGTATAAACTACATCACATTGTAATCCTTTCTCCAGGTCATTCAGCACCGTGCTACAAAAGATTGCGAGAATTGAAGAGGTAGATCTACCAGCTACAAATACATGTTGCAAATGGAAGAGTACGAGAGTTGTAAGTTTCTCAGAAATATTTTTTCCAAATAGCTTGGGTATGGGCAAAATTTTGAAAATTGTACTATAATTAATATAATAATATAGTACAGTAATATCGTGTTTCGATCCAGATTTAAAATTGGAGTTATGAACGAGTTCTTCCAAACTTTCAACAAAATTTCCTGTCCGCAGAGACAAGTTAAACATTAAGAAACTTTTTACCCTTAAAGCAAAATTGTCGGGATCCCCTTGAAACCAGGTTTTGCATCTAATTTGACCAAGGAAAGAGCATTTTGAACTTCTGGAATTGAACACTCTAGGTTAAACGAACATTTAAAGAGTTACAAGACATTGGGGTTTCATTCGAGACACTAGCTGGGGTAGTACCTACTACTTGAAAGTTGGTCACAAAGTCGGAAGAGGAGATATTATTATGGCGCATGAACCGAGGAATACCATTAGACTATTTTTTACTGTTGATAAGTCCTTAAATGAGATTCAGCAGATAGAACGTATACTGTCCATAGAGAAATATATGAAGAACATCAAATTCTGTTTTAAAGCTTTCGACAAACTAACAAATCATCATTATTCCTTTTTCGGAACTGCTTTTAAAGGGTGGTTGATTTTTAAGGGCCGATGTTGATTTTGAATAAAACACAAATTATTTAGGAAATTATTGTCATTTCTTTTTATTATGATAATATTAGTATGGTTGAATTATGTATGGAACAAAATATGGGCCAAATGGCCGCCGCGACCTCGGCGGCGCACCTCCATCCGATGGTCCAAATTTTCGATGACGCTGAGGCATAATTGAGGTTCTATGCCGTTAATGTGCCGAATTATCTCATCCTTTAGCTCTTGAATTATTGCTGGCTTATCGACGTACACCTTTTCTTTCAAATAATAATCACATGCCAATTGACATCGCCACCAAGTGAGATAACACGGCCATTGAATTTGAAAATTAATCATCTATTGTTGCCATTTCTTGCCACCATTCTGACCATTGACGACGCTTGAAATGGTCAAGAGGTTTTAGTTACTGAGCAAATTGCACCTTGTAAGCGCGTAAATGCAAGTCTTTATGCATAATATTCATCCACGACGAGCGTGAGAGGTGCAATTGTTGGACACGACGACGAGTTGAGGCGGACGGCCCTTCAGCCACACTATCGCGAACAGCAGCAATGTTTTCTGCAGTACGAGCATGCACTGGTGTTTTTACATCTCCTACAGACCCGGTTTGCTCAAATTTTTGCACGATTTTTCCGATTGTACGCACATTTGGACGATTAAATTGACCGAAAAAATCACGAAGTCCACAATATGCATTTTGATTTCATAACAAGCCTGAATAATTTTAACGCATTGCTCGATTGTGTATCTTTCCATGGTTCAAATTGAGTTAGTCTGAAATTAAGAAATGTCAAACGAAATGCAGAAAAAAACTTGACGTTTAGGTGTAATTCACATTCAACATCGGCCCTTAAAATTTAACCACCCTTTAGGTCTTATTTTTTCTATTATTGGGGTTCACGATCCTTTTCGAATAGGATAAGCGCCCGATGCAATCCTCGCTTTAGCTGTAAATATATATCGATTGCCACTTTAAAGCTAAATAAATTTAAACGAGGTTTATGCCGCTTATCATCCATCCAATAGGGAAAGTTCTTAAATATAGGGTGGTGGAGTCGGGCCACATTTGACCTGAGTCCAAACGCCAGTTTGTGTCTGTCTGATGATTTATTTTTTGACGAATGGAAGGTACCTAAAATTTTGTGCCGAATTTGAACGACTTTCTCAGGCATTCGACGTAGGTGGCAAAGCAAAGGTAGGCAGGTCTAAATAGCGTTTATCACTCGAGCACCCTAACCACTATCGTTTAAATAAATCACTCCCGAAATACCTGCTCCCCACCTTCAGAACCGTGAGAACCACCGCATCACACTCACCCGCAGATCGATTATTAAACTGCACGTCAAACCCAATTTTTGTTCAGCCACCGGAACAAAGACAATGACATCTTGAGAAACTTAAATCAATTGTCAATGTTTTATTCATAAGACGAACTTTCCGCACCCATGCGACAAAGTCGCTGCATAATAAGTCGAAGAAGCAGCAAATCATTCACCATCAAGTGTTGTTACAAATAATTCACTCAATTGTTACCCACCTGACGGGCGCAACCACAATGCCTGATTGCACGGTGGTCGCTACACTTGTCAATGTGACATTTCTCCAATCCAGAATGGTGTGTGCTGGTTCGAATTGCAATTGAAATACCTACCATATAATCCATCGCGCGATCAAGTGGAAGCGCTGCGCCAAAAAGGAACGCGAATGACGATCGCTTCGATTGGACTTGTGAGTTCCAACTGATGATGATGATGGAAAATTATGTCATTACCTCCGTTTTTGGAGGAGCATGATGCAGATGGCCGACAACCGACAACTGACAACCGACAGCCGACAACCGATATAATTGGACAATCGACTGGATTGATGGATGTCTGTGACAAATTGCTGAGTGGAATTCATTGGTTTTGCGTAAACAATGCGATTTAGTGGTCCTGTCAGTGGGGATGCTTTACACACTGATCATAGCATTGCTTCATTTTTCCTCCCGTACACGAAAACGGAGAGAGAGAGTTGAACCAACTGTCTGCTTGTCACTTTGAATAGATTTGAGCAGCCTCGGGTAATGCAAATAATTGCATGCTCTCCTAATCGGCCCGTTAAATGGGTCCATTACCTCAAATAACCGTATATCTCACATCGGCACTGTGACCAACTGAGCTCCATTGCAACGGTTCGGTCATCGCCACCTGCACTTCCTGATATCGCCGTCAGCGCGCACGGTAGATGCTCAGAACTCGGCGACCACCAAAAGACTCGGCATGCGGAATGTGCATTGTGCGCAACCCCGCCACTCCCCCACCATCATTCTCGAGCATAGATATGCAAAAATTTAATAATTCCGCGCAGCGCAAATTGAATGCCAATTTGACTTAGTTCAGCCAAATCAAATGCGGAACTCCGTCACAGCATCACTGTGCGAGCGCTGTGCAGAGCAACATTGCTGTTTGCAAAACATGATCTCTTAATTGCACGATCGTCGGGATCACATGGGCATGCATTCGTAGATCGCAACCGCTGTGCGGTCCACCTCGATTACACACTCGGTGCTCGGTGTGTAATAGCCGGTCATTTGGTGCGCATCACTGGATGGTGTACCTGCCTATTGCCACAGATAGATAGGAATCTTCGATAAATGTATCTAAGTATCTTTTAAATGTTTTTTTTTTTTTTTTTTGTGTTGTGCGGAATCCTTTGGTCGCCCCACCACATGACAGCAATAATGCAGCTTTTTACACACAACATGCAAATTATTATTACGCTCTCTGACCATAAGTGAGTGGCGGAGCAGGAGTGCCGAGTGCGGTGTGCGGGTGAGCGCGGAGCAACACAAACCGGGTCAGGCGAACGAGGCATTTTATTGCCGTAAAGTGAAGGCAGTATAGAAATGCTGAACGCACTTCGATCTTGCATTTTAGAGTTACGATGACGACGACGACGATGGTCTGTGGGGCACTCACTCCAAACCGATGATCGACGGATTTAATGGTCAGTTCAGAGCATGCAAGATGTACAATTTGTGACCACTCTGAGAGATGCAGTCTGAGATCTGGGAAAGTCACTCAGAGAATTGGAGATATGTTCAGGTACCCATCAGGTGGATGGACTGATGTTGCTCGAGGATGGTGATTTGAATTTGAATGCAGCCGTGCTAAAACGGCGGAGGGAAGCCTAAAATATGACAGATGCGGTAGGCATGTGTGGACTGAGAGTGTTTATATTGGGAACAAGGACGTGTTGATTCTTGGGAGCATTTTCGTGGAATGTAACTTTGGCATTCAATGATGAACGAAGAGAACAGAAACAAATTTGATGGCATTTGACTTCGTGAGTGGACGGTTCAGATCCAAGACGAATCGAAAGCTAAAAGTTGACTTGGAGAACTTTTAAATGGAAAACTAGCTGTAAACGGCTTTGCTCGTTTCCAGGTTTGTTGGAGTTTTTATTTATCACTATCAATAGAAGTACGTGACTTAAGTTTGGTTTCAAGTCCCGCCCGTAAATTTCACAAAGTGTTTTGTTCGAACAGGACAGCGGATCGAAATGCTGCTTTGAAAAATTCTGTCTTTTCGCACAAAAATGCTTCATTTCGTTGTTCTGCTTCACAGATTTTAAGAAATAAAATTCAGCTTTTTAAGAATAAAAAACAACAATAAAAATATACATTAAAAAACAATTTTAGATTTACAAAAAAATTATGAGTTCAAACAAAATTTAATGTTCTCTCCATCTCTGCTTTTAAACATTTACCAAAAGTTTTTTTGGTGTTTGCAGAATTTTGTTAAGCTGAATTTTGTAAAAAGAATTTTAACCAAACCAAAATTTGAACACCAACCCAATAAACACACAAATAATTAAAAATAAAAAGAAATAGTTATTAAGAAACAATTTTCAATTTAAAACTATAAAACTAGAAATTAAAATAAGCAAAAAAATCAATTAAAAAGAAAAGAACTTTCAAATTAAAACGAAAATTAATTTAAAAACAAAATGCAACCTAAAATCATGAAATGTTTTCTAAAACTCTGCTTATAAAATTCTGCAAGCAATAAAAATTGTTCAAAACCCCGCTCTTTTAAACAAACATTTTGAAAGGCAGAATTAGGATAACTGAATTTTCTAAGAAGATTTTTGACCATTTCCAGAATTTGGCCCCAGCCCTAGTTGTTTAAAATATTTTTCAACCAAACTTTAGGAAAGCACTTTTCTAAGCACATTTTTCGGGATATATTGTGCGCCATTTTTAACTAATGCTTTGCTGTTAAGTATTTGAAGCTTTTTTTTATATTTTTGGATCATATTTGATGGGTTTCTTCAGCATTATATTCTGGATGTTATTCCGGGACCTGGATCAGATAAATGAATGAAAGAAAAGTATAGTTTTTACACGTAGTTGAAATTTAATGTAGTAAATGTTCATATTTTTTCAATTGTTAATATCTTTTTAGCCTATGACACTCCGACGAATAATGACACCTCACTCTTCAAAATCGGTCAAGCCGTTTAGGCTACAGGTCGTCCCGTAGAAACGTACATAGGATACGCGCGAAACACATATAACCCTCTCTGTGTACAGTCGGGTAAAAACGTTTGTAGCATTTTGTACCACATCGGTGGAAGGTGGAAGCAATCTTGATTTCAATTGTACATTCCGTCTTCCGGTTGTAAACACTCGCTTTCAGATTGCACACTGCACAGTGGTACTTTTTTGTGGAGTTTGCCTCGTTAGAACCTATTGATACCCGAATCAAACTACGGCAGAAGCTTTCAAGATAGGCAGTCAGAAAAAGATCTCTGCCAATAAAGTGGTTTTTTAAATCGCAGTTCTTAGCGCCCTTTTGGTACATAAATTAATAAATCTTGTTTTGTTATGCTTGGCATATTTTTACATCCTTTGTTGGGTGTTTTAAAGCCGTTTTTTTTTATTGTTCGTGGCATACTTTGAGGCGATGTGGGCCTCTCTTTCCTGGTGCCCTTTTCAGTCATGTTTCTATGGCGATTTTGAAAGATTTTTGAAAAAAATTTTCTTTGTAATTCGTGAGTTTTATGAGCTATTTGGTGTTTTTTGGATGTTTTGCGGGGGATTTTTTTTTTAAAGGCGTTTGTAGGCACATTTCAGGCTGTAAGCAGCATATGACAATTTGTTTCATCACCTGTGGTTGGCTTTATTATAAATGTTCGTTATTAAGTTATATTAATTTGGTAGATGACATAACATAAACCGAAAAAAGAATCAAAAAATTCTAACTTAAGTTTTTTTTCACACAAATTTAAATTTTCAAAAAATGGTTGTGAGAAGCTAGGTCCCTGCGGACCTCTTGCGCCGACTATCTATTTTTTAAGTCGTTAAAAATAGTAATAAGACAACTGACGCCTTTGGAAGTTTTTCTTTTACTTTGTTTTAAGTTTTATTATTATTTTTGGCAGAAACATAACTAAGCGAAGGGTCCCAGATCCAAACCCCGGATAAACGCAAAATTATATCTTTTTTCCAACTGCGCCACCTCTTGCGAACATCTGACAAACATCCAAGAGTGTAAATGTCATGATAGCGACTCTCAATTAGACGTTTGGAATCGGTGGTGTATTTTTTAGTTTTTCGTCATGTTTTATGACATTTTGCTACTGCTTTTTGGATCTCTCTTTTGTGTTGGGTGACTTGTTCCGATTTGTTTTGCAGCGTAATATTTGGGAAAAGTCCACGACTGATTAATTTCCGAATGTTTTTCTTTTAATTTCTTAATTTTTAAGACTCCATTATTTTTCTCTTTGTGGCAACGTTGTTTTTTGGAGTATTTTTTTTTAGCATTTTTTGGACTTGCATGGAATGTTTTTCAAGCGTATTTTGTGTAAATTTTTCTTACTTTTTCGGTCGACATAATAAATTGCATGTTCTCATTTTTACGCTCGTTATCTGATGGGAATTTAACACTTCGGAGAGTTTTGTTGCCGCGTTTCTGGAACTTGTAAAATTTTTGATGATGATTTTTTGACAAATTTTTTTCGTCTTCGGTGTAATACAATTTAGCCTCAATGCGGATTGCTATGGGGATCCTTTTTATGAAACGATCACAGACCCGCTTACACCTTTCCTTTCAGATTGTGCGGCCTACATTCGTAGCTCCATCCCTTCATTCAAAAAAATATTTAATTTGTATGAAATATGTTGCCCCCACCACTTACTCAAAAAAAAAAACCCTCCAACAACCATTATCCTTGACGTGCCAGATTACACGGACTTTGTCACACCAAACAAATGGGAATTAAAACGTCTCACGAACAGCGACAACTCCATCCCCTAGATATACGAGTACTAATGCCCACTTAAGCTCCAACTGAGGCGTCCCTGATGATTCCATTCAACTGTCTGACGGCGATGGCGATGGTATTAAATTTTATTCTCTCTGCAGCATCATCGCGCGCATCACTTGACACGCCGCCGACGATGACGAACTCGGACAAGGATCAGCTTCAGCTCCATCGCGATGATGAGCATGCGGAGCACCGAGGTGCATAGTACCCATACCCAGTAGTAACAGTAACAGCAGCTGTTTGCTCGCGTTGCCCATGTCTACGGTTTAATTCGATTTGCGCATTCAGTAGCTAAAACCGCGAAACCAAAACGGACACCAGACACTCTCGGAGGATTAGTTCTCGCGAAACGAACACCACATATCGGTCTCGGTCGATTTACTTTGATTGGATTATCTTCGCGCATTGGACGCAAAAAAAATAAAAGCATTTCACATCGCAATATGAGATGAATACGCGAATGCCGAATGCACATGCGCGCGCAACTCACAACGAATGAAGGACATGTTGAGAGATTGTTGTCCTTCCGTTGTGTGTCGCTGTAAATCATAGCGCGTTGACACCGACACCGACATCAATAGGCGAGCACAACAGTCACATATCAAGCCGTCTGCTCAGGCGCGTTTCGACTTTTGTTTGTTAGCCAAGTCGTCGCCGTCGGACACCAATGTTGGCATTGTGTATGCAAATCAGAGCACGCAATAAATCACTTTACCTGTCCGCTTGCAGTTGCAGTTGGTTCCTCCGATTTTTGTAGAGTAAAATAAATTTTGTGCACAGTTATACTCTACACATAGGAAAATGTTTTTATTAAAAACAAACTTGTACAATCAATTAAGCGGTCTCCGCTTGGTCGTACACTGTGGCGCCTGGTGGCGCCGTATTCGGTGGGACGTGAGATAGGCAAATGAACGTCAGGTCGTCCAGTCTGGTCCTGAGTCCGTAATATAGGACATTGTTTAGTAAATGCTCGGCAATGTCCCTCTGGCCTTCGGCCATTCGGCGGAGCTTGCAGGCAATTAGTTTACCAATTGCATCGAACTCATCGTCGGTCATGGTCGGCTGCGCAGGTGGGTCTTCATCTTCGGACCTTTTTCGCTTGATCGGCAGATACGATGTCGTCGGTGATTTAGTTGGCTTTGCCAGATGGTTGGCTGAATGATTGTTGCTGCCCAGCATCGCCGAGCTGTTTGAGAGACTGTTGTCGTCATCCATCTGGAAAAATACAAAAGGCAATTGTTTATGGAGGATGTTGGGATTTTCTGATGAAGCTGAGTAGAAAAACAAAAGGCGGGCGCGGGAAGGTACTTAGACTTCGTCCAAACATTTGCTGTGAGTTTTAGGAAAGAATGGAAGGCATTTGCAATCAAATTAACGGCTGAATGGGGAAGCTTTCTCAAGGTAGCTTTATAGGTATTCAGTCGAATGTCAGACGACTCGACCAAGGAAAGCCTTTCTCATTTAAAATAAAAAAATAAAAAAAGGGCTTGAGGGTCTGGTAGAATTTTGACTACAGTTCCAAGAAAGTACATCTATAACTTCCAACAAATAGGAAGCTTGTTGGGACTTCATAGCAGATGTTTTAACCTTTGGCACTGTGTGCAAGCACTCAGTCTCTATATGCAAAGTCTTGGGTCAATGAAGTTGCCATGTATGACTTATAGACAGTGAGGCAGAGTCACGGTGCACATGAAGCACCATCTCTCCCAGAGCATAGTTTTAAAGCTGTGATCTAGATACCAACATGCATCGCTTAGAAAAAATCTGTAATTTGAAGTTCACTTGGAGCAAGTAGAGCAACAATTTTTTGAGTAGTCCAAAAGGCAAACCAGATGCTCCGCCACAAAACCATATTTTGCCACGCAGTGCGAGCTTCAAAAGTTAAAAGTCGATCAACTTGCGCGCGTGGAAAAATATGCACTTCGTAGGTGGTATCTAGTTTTGATATTTGACGGACCTTGTTCTGGTCCAGTAGCTACAAAAATTCATAATGTCAAGGACCCAGACTTTAATTTGTTGCATGCATTTTGTCGACGTTTTCAATGGGCAGATTACCAGCTATTTAATGATAGCTGGCTTATTGGCAACGCAAAATCTAAATGAATGCGACAGAGAGTGCGTTAAGTTAGTTGACAGCGTTTAAAATCCCACTATAGCTGAACCACAAAACATTCTGCGCCGTACTAATAATAAATTTAAGTCTCAACTTTAAGTATATTTAAACAACTTTAAGTCTCGACTCTAAATTCAAGGAAGCTCACAATTGCGTAGTTTTTATGGAAAATATAGCCACTGTGAACTACTTAAGTTTAAAGTCGAAACTAAAAATGTTTTAGTAAGGCATTTTTCATCAAATGGAAATAAAGAAAGATTTTACCAGTTGTCCCCGACGTATTGGAAACTTAAAAAGGCATGGCGTGCAAGCTTGTTTAGTCACTGTAAGGTCTTAAGCAGACACCACGTTGCTGGAATGATAGTTTTAAATTAAATTCGTTTTATTCCTGGGATTCATTCATTAGATCTAAACATGATTATTGTTTGTAAATACTATACCAAGTTGGATAAGAAGCATAATGATGTTTGGATGACTAACTTATCGTTGGAAATAAGTTGATAGCTATTGAGAAACTAAGGAGGGACAAATTTTAAATGTACGATTGTGGAAAACTAAAATTTTTTCTTGGAGTTTAAGTGGACAACGATGAAGGAAGTATGAAGTTCGGAATGCCAGAATGGAACTCAGTTAAAAGTCCAATGGAAAAGGACTGATGCCTGAGCAAAAAAGGAGAAGCCATACCGTGAACTTCTGGGAAGCCTGGGCACTTATTCCGTAATTTTTCAGACGATTATCATCGAAACGACAGACCTCCAAAAGTAGCAACTAAGTGCTAAAATTACGATTTTAAGACCTTAATCTTGTTAATTTTTTACCAATGTAATGAAACCTGACGATAGTGAAACATACTCGGGCAGAATATAACTTCTTTTGGTCATCAAAATTTCAAAAACGATATCGTCCCGACGGACGATTATTGCTATACGGAATCTGCGCCCTGATGTATATCATGTTGACCAGGCATATGTTATCCTTTTGCGTTTATGGGCCAATATCTCTATCCGATCACCACTTGAAAAAAATTGTTCGGTAGCCGGTAGAAAAGACCGGCAACTTGAATTCAAAATATTTGCTGATGCAGACTGGAGATCTGACCAAGTTGATGGAAAATCAGTTATGGATATATTTTCAAAAAATATGGATGCACTGTTTCTTGGTCCAGCAAAAATCAAACTACTGTTGCTACATCATCCAGTGAAGCAGAATATATTGCGTTGAGCTGAGCTGTTACAGAAGCGCTATCGTTAAAAGGCATATTGCAAGACCTGGACAAGTTGCAAGAAGAGCCTGTTAAATCAGCTAAACATATCGACATAAAACACCATTTTATAGGAGATACAATTGCAAGTACAAATTCAAAACGTAGGAACTACAGAACAATAGGCTGATATTTTCTCAAAGAGTGTATAGATGTCATCCGTTTTAAGAAACCAATTTAGGATTATTTGTTTTGTCATCACCTTCAATAAAACTTGACTGCGAAATTATTTTACAAAAATATTCGATGCAACGAATTATATGGCCGATTTTATGGGTGCCAAAAGCTGTTGGGTGGAGTGTCAATTATATTACATTGATGGCAAAGGCGAGGCAAGTAGCCATGGGGCTTGAGGGGCTGAAGCCCCCCTCGAACGCACTATAGACTGCCGAAAAACTCGACTTCTTCGCCTCTGTGAAACAAGATTCATTGAAAGGCGTGACGACTGTATTATTTTCTTTGTAGAGCTCTTGAAATGCTTCACAATAAGTCTTGAAGAAATAACGAGCAGATCGTGGGCGATGTCTTCGGAAGCATAAAACCTTTTGGCAGCGGTCCAAAAAAGTGATTTCCTAGTAAGCCTAATTGTACGCAAAAAACTGTTCAGTCTAACGCTGCCTTTATCAGTTTTCCTACAGAACAGATTTTTAGATTTCGTTTCTGCAATTGACCGCACAAAACAAGTTCTGAATTCTCAAGAACATCAGAGAAAATGATGACGAGGCTTTTCAATCCGCATCCCAACTTGCCGAGGACTTATTTCAAATTGAATTAAGAGCTCCAAGAACTTCATTCAAACAAACAACACCTTTCGGTCCAGAAACTTCTTCTACTGAAACCTATTTTAAAGGGTCTATGTCTATACTGATTCCTTGCATAGATTCGTTAATTACAAAATCTTACGGACAGATTCATGGTCAACGAAGACGTTCTACAATCATTTCAAGCTCTTCTCCTAGGTTTTGCTTCAGTTGAGCGGGTGAAGGAATTGGAAAAGCCAACTTGTTACTTTGATGATTTCGTTATCAGCTGTGAAAGCTGAGTACATTCGCATACATTTGGTGCGAAACAATATCGTCGAGTGATCCTTCTACCGAAGTTTTGAAATTGCTTGATATAATGACAAGACTTACTTTAGAGGTATAAACTTCTTGCTTACGGCCAACGCTTTTTTACTATGAAAAAGGACTAAAACAGTATCCCGGAACGTTATGGGGAATGCAAGAGTAAGCTTACTTGCTATGATATCTGTTCATTGGGATATTAGTAAGATTTGAAAGCAAGCCCCTCCGGAAACAAAACCCTGGCTACGGCACTGGCAAAGGCTAACTTTTGGTTTAAGGCCTGGGAGTTCTATTTAAAATATTGCACATGTATGCTGCTTGGTTCCGTATAGGGATAGCTATTAGCCCGCTATGGAGCCAAGGCTTGTATGACGATCCCACAACACGCTTGAAGTACTTTCCCTGGAGACAAGCCATCACTCAATCACCTCCATTTGATCAACTTTCTCACAGCCACCGATGGACTGTTGGACGCCGAAATCACACCGTCACCTATCGAAAAATCGTTATGCATAGCATACCTACCGCCGGGCTTTCAATACCCATTACAGGCTACAGACTGCTTCCGTCAGTCTCTCTTCTTACAGCTGTAATTAAACTTTCCACAAATGTATGGAATTTCTACCCTACGAGCCTATCAACGAGGCCATACTCACAGCTTCCCAAAGGAAGCTTCTACGTAACAACAAGGCTCCCATTAGTATGTCTGGTGTACAATTACAGGCCACAAGACTCCCATTAGTATATCCAGTCTAGTGTTGCGGGTTAGCTTCATCTTAATTGGTATCACAATATACCTACAACTCTGAGTGTGAATCTTCGGACAGCTACCTAAGCTACCCTGAGGTTATATATCTGCCTTCCAAATCATTATGACATTAATTAGGCAATCCACATTTCCTTACAATTTTATAAAACTACTCGCCGCATGTATAGTTGGGGACTTCCCGATCCCGAGACCTTATAAATGTGTATTGTGATGGACTTCTGAGTAAGGAGTATCGGGTTCAATACCGGGAAACACACAAACCGCACCACTTTAAGAGAACCAGACACAACAAATTGTTTTTTTACTTTTCCTTATTTTAAAAAACTTCACTGACCCGAACGCCTTAGATCAACAAAAGGACCACCACTTGCTCTTCCCCCAATCGCCGGATATTTCACTAGAATCCAGCTGCAAAAACACCTTCCGAATCACTTTTTAATTTAATTTCAAGTATTCATTTTCAACAATCAAACTTCAAAGTCACTTCTTTTACTTTTTCACGAGTAAACTTATGAACCAATTGTAAGGTTTTTAAATTGGAAAACAGGTAGTTTGAGACCTGAAGAAGAAGAAATTATGCATAGCTTGTCCAACGTTGAAGTATTCTAAAGGTTCAACTTTCGATTTAGGTCCAGACCACTCACTTTTTTTCCTATTGAGGATGATGTTCTCCAGGAATTGAAATGTTCAATGTTAGTTTCTGTCATCCTGTTAAATTGCACCTCGCTATGGTTACCCTAGCAAACGGGTAGAAAATACCGGGACACCTTTCCAAATCTATCCAATCTAACCTTTAAATTTCAAAACTCTTTAAATTTGCGGCTCCGAAGTTTGAAAGATATTTTTCTTTTCGAATATACACAAATGGAAGACCCACTCAGCTGTCAAAAAGTGCAATTCAAGCGACGCATTGCGCAGAAGATATACACAAAATCAGGCAGCAATCAAAAAGATTCAACGAATATAAACGCTCCAACTTCTTACCTCATTGCCGTTGCTCTCCATTCCATCCTCATGTTCAGACTTCATTGTATCCGATAGATGATTCTCTGCGTTCTCCTGTTGATTAGCAACTGTGAACAAGAACAAATCGTAGTACCACAGCTTGGGGATGTATGCACTTCCATCAGGAGCACCACTCTCCTGTGATTGTAGCACTTTTTTCATTTCCTTGCGGAATGCACATCGAATGTTGTTAATTTTATTTCTCACAGTACTCATGGTGGCATTTGGATCGTATGCTCGACAAAAATCCAGCAATTCCCTGCGTCCTTCATTGCGTAGATATTTATTTGTATAGGTTTGATCGTTACTATTCCACAGGCACACATGTTTCTTGTAAATTTCGATAAATGTTCTAATAAACTGCGGACTACTCATAACCCATCTTCGCTGTGACATTTTAGCTACCTGACTGACGGTATATGAAGTATGTACCTATATTTTTTTTGATTTGATTGCAGTTAAGTGCCTGCAATAATGAACTGTATCTATCAGATGTATGTGCTGGAAAAATCGATATCATCTGCAAGTGAATGCTGCAGTGGGTGTGCAGAAAAAAAAATCGTGTTCGAATTTAATTGGCCATTATGAAGTTATGTGCTGGGCGATATTTTCTTTTTCGACTTCAATTGATGAGAAGACCAAGCTGATAGCTGGATGCTGTTATTAAACCCTAGCTAGCTGTAGAGCTCTATCGTTGCAACGATAATCCACTGGAATTGCCTGTGCCTGTGTTAAATAAAGTGGTGCCGTTTGGGATAAGGTTCACAGTTCATTTTACAAAATAAAAAAAAAACAAGTAAAAGTGTTATCATCGGCCTTGCCGATGCTTTGATATACTTTGGGCGCTATCGTGCTTTCAACAGACAGACAGACAGACAGACAGACAGACAGACAGACGGACATGGCTAAATCGATTCAGAATGTGATCCTGATTCAGAATATATATACTTTATGTGGTCTCCGGTGACTCCTTCTTGGCGTTACAAATGTATTGGCAAAGTGAATATACCTTCCTCTGGAGGGTATAAAAACACCCAACTATGTTTATAAAAATCAAATCTTCCTCAATATAGAGAATAGGTTCTCTGATACATACCATTCATTCCGTTCAAGGATTTTAGTCATATGATCTCTACATACCGTCAACTGACCACTACCGCCTCTGAAATTTCGCCTGACCCAATAACAAGGAAACCATCATCCACATTACACGCTCCGTCAAAAAATTATCTTACCGACAAAACACAAGAAGACGAAAAAAAACCTCCACGCCGTTCCAGCACGTTCCACTCGTAAATAACCAACCAAAATGAACGGCTTAACAAAGAGCCGACTCCGTAACCGACAAGTCACACTGCCGTGCATGATTTGTGATCGTACATCAGAAATCATGTTCACATCAAATGATCATAAATCTGATTTGAAATTATCGCGATCAGCGGTAACGACTCTTGTATGATAAAGCACCCCCAGCCGACTAGGACGACCGTCAATAAATCCGAAAATCAATTGTGCGATCGTCGTAGCGCCCTAATCGGTGCCAATAAAAGCCCGCCATTAAGCATCATTAAGTGATCACGGAAAGTTCATAAAAAATCACTCTGGCATTGCATATATGGAGCGCGCAGAGCGCGCATATCCTTGCGGTGCTCCACCTCGGGGCGATCTGCATTTCTTTTGTTGAATTTTCTCACTTCGTGCTGAGCGCGCACCCCCTGTCTGGGCAAACGCCGCAATATTGTGTGCAAAATATTGTACAATGTGCGCACACATTCAAATCGTTGGCTGTGTGCTCGGGGGAAAGTGTTAAAATTCAATTTTAATTAATGAAAACATGACAGGGACATGAAAAGCGCCAACAAGGCGATAATTAAACATTTAAAGCGGATTAATCGGCGGCACGATGTAATCCGCGATGCCGCATGAATTGAGGGCACAATACACGATAGACAGTAGGTATGGGCCGGCTTTAAGCAAGGTGCGGGTTTGGTGTTTGGGAGTTGTATAAATGCAACTGAAGTTTTTATAAGAGTGCAGCTGTGAAAGAGCGCAATTAATTCAAAAATTTCTCGTCGATATTAGTTGGCAAGTGCAGGGTTTAAGGAATTCAGTATCGACTCAAGTCTAAAGCCCTCTGCACACGATGCAACACAAAAGTGACAAAAACACAACACTTTGCAAAAGTTTGTAGAATGCTTTGTCGGTGGGAAACGTCACATCGTATGGAATGGTTGCGCCAATGGATGTGGTAATCTTCTAAAGATGCGGTAGCCCGAGCTGCCAACATGCACGATTCGCAAGCCCGAATAATCGATGCCAGGAATGCGCCTACGTACTAATCCACACCCAACACACTTCAACCACTATCCCCGTGGGACTGCCGTTAGGTATTACTTCGGGACTGGTTAGCATTCAAGCTATTCGTGTTATGTCACCTGTTTCCGTTGTTTCTGCGGCCTCTAAGGCTTCTACTGTGGCTTTTCTTTGCCTTTCAATTCTCCGTAGCTCATTTTGTAGGACGGTTATAAAATTACATAATTCCGCCCAATTCTCCTGTGATTGCAACATGTAGTTGACGGTTTCTGACGGGCTGGGCAGAGTAGTTCTCCATGCCATTAAGCGGGGGCAATAAAATACTGCGTGCTCGGTATCTTCATATTCATTTATGCATTCGGGGCAAAATGGTGAGCTGTCATGCCCGAAACGGTGCAGATATTTTCGATAGCCGCCGTGGCCCGATAAGAACTGCGTAAGGTTATAATTGCAGTTTCCATGGTCACGTTCTATCCATTCCTGGATTACCGCACCCAAAAAAAAAATTCGTTATATGCACGAAATAGTTGTTACATTTTACGAAACCGTTTGTACTTTTCAGCAGACGAACGCCTTTGTACAAATTACATGTGGCTATTTGTACAATGTACGAACGAACAAAAGTATATATCAATATATTATTGGACAAAGATATTTGTACTATGTACCGATAAATATTTGTAGATATTACGAATGCATTCGTTAAATGTACAAATTCGTTCGTAAATTTTGTACGAATCCATTTATTTAATGGACAAATATATTTGTACTATGTACCGATAAATATTTGTAGATATTACGAATGCATTCGTTAAATGTACAAATTCGTTCGTAAATTTTGTACGAATCCATTTATTTAATGGACAAATATATTTGTACTATGTACCAATAAATATTTGTAAATATTACGAATGCATTCGTAAAATGCACAAACTCGTTCGTAAATTTTGTACGAATCCATTTATTTAATGGACAAATATATTTGTACTATGTACCAATAAATATTTGTAAATATTACGAATGCATTCGTAAAATGTACAAATTCGTTCGTAAATTTTGTACGAATCCATTTATTTAATGGACAAATATATTTGTACTATGTACCGATAAATATTTGTAAATATTACGAATGCATTCGTAAAATGTACAAATTCGTTCGTAAATTTTGTACGAATCCATTTATTTATTTGACAAATATATTTGTACTTTGTACCAATAAATATTTGTAAATATTACGAATGCATTCGTAAAATGTACAAATTCGTTCGTAAATTTTGTACGAATCCATTTATTTAATGGACAAATATATTTGTACTATGTACCGATAAATATTTGTAAATATTACGAATGCATTCGTAAAATGCACAAATTCGTTCGTAAATTTTGTACGAATCCATTTATTTATTTGACAAATATATTTGTACTTTGTACCAATAAATAAAATATTTGTAGATATTACGAATGCATTCGTAAAATGTACAAACTCGTTCGTAAATTTTGTACGAATCCATTTATTTATTGGAAAAATATATTTGTACTTCTACGAATAAATGTATTTTTACATTTAACAAAGGCATTGTAAAAAAAAATGGAAACATTTCATTCGAACAATACATGGAACTGGTACAAAGGTGTTCGTATGCTGGAAAGAAAAAAAAAAAGATTTAGTGGCATGCAATAATTGTTTTGTACACATTACGAATTTTTTGGATATTTGCTTTTTATATTCTACAATATGGCTAAAAGTAAAAGAGATTTTATAGAACGTAGGAATTATGTCGTACAAAATACGAATTTATTCGTGAATGGAAAATTTTGGTATAATACATATTATAATAAATAACTTGTTTGTTCGTACGATGTTTGTAAACAGTCCCGTCAGGCATACGTCGGCTGAAAGTAAAAACGATTTTGTAGAATGTAATAATCTAATAAAAATTAATACGAACGAACATTTTGTGTATGAAAGTTTCTTTATAATGTAGGTACAGTTTTTTAACAAATTTGTTAGTTTGTTTATTCTGGAAATGCTACAGTTTTGCTAGGGCTGCTTGCAGTCGATCTATTTTACGGATGCGCTGTAAATAAATTCATGCTATAAGCCTTCGTACCTCACCAGTCAGATAACTGACCTCGGCTTACCGGCAACCATTGAGGTATAATGTTATTCAGCAGGGGAACTATGCCATTAGCGTGAAACATTTTTAGTCCTCTGGAGCCGGCGCCAATTTATGAGTACCGAATCACCGAAATGAATTACAGCAAGCTGAACAAATTTCACGCAAAAACACAAATATGAAATGACTACCTAGAACGCTAGCAAACTGTTTTGCAATGCTCCAAACCAATAACCACGTACTTTTTCGCAACATTTTTTTTTTAATACGAATGTCGATTGTAAATAAAAATACACTTTTCCACACAAAACGTTTAAAAAAAGCCCCTATATCACTTCGCACACACAATAATAATTAATAAATTAAAACACTTACCTGCGGAATCGACTTACAATTCCATTTGAAAGCCGAATAAAAATCTGCATTTTTTTTTATTATTTTTCCTTTCTGGCACTACTTATGGAAACGTCTTGACTCTATGAAATATTTGATCGAACTGAAGCAGAGCAATCTAGTAGCTGCACGCTTCATTTGAAGTTTTCAAAGAATGTTCATGAACATTTTTCGACAATATTTTGTAAATCACAAACCACGTTTGTACTACGCACTAAACATTTATGCATTCTACGAATACTTCGTTTAAATTTCAGCCGCCATTTTGTTTACGAATGGCACTCGTACTATATAGCAATCATTTGTACATACTACGAATAATTTATTTTTTATTAATTCGGCTGCCATTTTGTATACGAATGACATTCGTAGTATGTAAAAAGCATTTGTACATTCTACGAATTGCTAAGGTTTCGTATTTTTACGAATATTTAATTTCTTACAAATTAACAAAAGTACGAACGGCGTTCGTAAAATGTACAAAGGATTCGTAAATTTTACGAACGCTGAAGTTTTGTATTTTTACGAATATTTAATTTCTTACAAATTAACAAAAGTACGAACGGCGTTCGTAAAATGTACAAAGGATTCGTAAATTTTACGAACGCTGAAGTTTTGTATTTTTACGAATATTTAATTTCTTACAAATTAACAAAAGTACGAACGGCGTTCGTAAAATGTACAAAGGATTCGTAAATTTTACGAACGCTGAAGTTTTGTATTTTTACGAATATTTAATTTCTTACAAATTAACAAAAGTACGAACGGCGTTCGTAAAATGTACAAAGGATTCGTAAATTTTACGAACGCTGAAGTTTTGTATTTTTACGAATATTTAATTTCTTACAAATTAACAAAAGTACGAACGGCGTTCGTAAAATGTACAAAGGATTCGTAAATTTTACGAACGCTGAAGTTTTGTATTTTTACGAATATTTAATTTCTTACAAATTAACAAAAGTACGAACGGCGTTCGTAAAATGTACAAAGGATTCGTAAATTTTACGAACGCTGAAGTTTTGTATTTTTACGAATATTTAATTTCTTACAAATTAACAAAAGTACGAACGGCGTTCGTAAAATGTACAAAGGATTCGTAAATTTTACGAACGCTGAAGTTTTGTATTTTTACGAATATTTAATTTCTTACAAATTAACAAAAGTACGAACGGCGTTCGTAAAATGTACAAAGGATTCGTAAATTTTACGAACGCTGAAGTTTTGTATTTTTACGAATATTTAATTTCTTACAAATTAACAAAAGTACGAACGGCGTTCGTAAAATGTACAAAGGATTCGTTAATTTTACGAATGGTTGAAGTTTCGTATTTTTACGAATAGTTCACTTCTGTTCTTAAACTTTCCATCTTACCAAGTACGAACGGCGTTCGTAAAATGTACAAAGGATTCGTAAATTTTACGAACGCTGAAGTTTTGTATTTTTACGAATATTTAATTTCTTACAAATTAACAAAAGTACGAACGGCGTTCGTAAAATGTACAAAGGATTCGTAAATTTTACGAACGCTGAAGTTTTGTATTTTTACGAATATTTAATTTCTTACAAATTAACAAAAGTACGAACGGCGTTCGTAAAATGTACAAAGGATTCGTAAATTTTACGAACGCTGAAGTTTTGTATTTTTACGAATATTTAATTTCTTACAAATTAACAAAAGTACGAACGGCGTTCGTAAAATGTACAAAGGATTCGTAAATTTTACGAACGCTGAAGTTTTGTATTTTTACGAATATTTAATTTCTTACAAATTAACAAAAGTACGAACGGCGTTCGTAAAATGTACAAAGGATTCGTTAATTTTACGAATGGTTGAAGTTTCGTATTTTTACGAATAGTTCACTTCTGTTCTTAAACTTTCCATCTTACCAAGTACGAACGGCGTTCGTAAAATGTACAAAGGATTCGTTAATTTTACGAATGGTGAAGTTTCGTATTTTTACGAATAGTTCACTTCTGTTCTCAAACTTTCCTTCTTACCAATTAACAAAAGTACGAACGGCATTCGTAGAATGTACAAAGGATTCGTAAATTCTACGAATTCGTATTTTTACATATATTTTATTTTTGTTATTAAACTTTCCTTCTTACCAATTTTGCCGCCATATAACGAAAGTACGAACGGCGTTCGTAGAATGTACGAAACCTTTGTTCATTCTACGAACGGCTGTAAACAATTTCACCGCCATTTGTATATGTACGAACGGCATTCGTACTATATACGAATCATTTGTACATTCCACGAACGATGTTCGTACTCTCATCCAGTGTGGCTGCAGAAAGTATTCGTATAATATTACAAAGGTGGTTTCGTTATATGTACAAAGTCAACAAATCTAATAATTTTTAGAATACGACAAAAACAACAAATGTTCTTATTATGTACAAATAATTTGTGCATATTACGAAAATCACTGTTCGTATTTCTACAAAGATTTCATTTGTATTTTTATACTAACTATTTTTTGAGTGCGGTATAAGTCGGTATGTCCATCTGCCTTTTGTTGTATTATTCCAGCAAGTTTGCCACATTGCTATTGACGCTGCCTTTTCTTCAATTTTAATCTTTTTGATTTCACCACCATTGTATTGGTTTAAGGCTCTTCTACTATATATCCCCAACATTTCATAGACGCTCGCTGCGTACCTTTATTTGTCGCGTCTTGTGCGGACTGCCATTAAAATATTATTTTTATATAAATAAAGTGCTCAACGTCTCAATTTTGAGTTCAAGGTACTGGACTCTACAGTGTGAGACTGTAATCAGTCTAACCAACGCTGTGGAGGATACCGCGATACGCAACAAGAGGTCGGGTAATGAACGAGCTCCTGTTGCCCGTTGGATTGCGTTGAGCAACGATTTCCTACTACTAATCATCTCTTTCTTGCTTTTCTCTCGGCTCTTTCTGGTAATATTTTTCTGCATTTGTTTCATCGTGTCTGGAGCTCAATTGAAATGCATCGGCGCACGTGAAAAAAAATGATTTTCAGACACTAATCTCGTGGGCATGTGCCCTTCATGTTACCACGTGTGCGGTGGCCTTAGGATAACATGTCGATTGAGCTCGAAGTTCCAAATATCTGACCGATTGTGATATTAGGGAGTTGTCAGGCAGGGTAAGCTTGACGTTCTTATTCCAGTTTTTTGTTTGAGTTATATCGTAAAGTGTATGATGCAAAAGACCTCATCACGTTCACTAGCAGACCTCAAAGGTTCATTGTGAACGCTCTATTCAGAGAGGTACTAGAAAAAAATAAGAATAAACCAATTTCCATGCAAAGCGGATGTTTAAGTGACTTCACCTTACCTCGGCATAAATCGTTGGACACTATTCGCCTCTTAAGGAGTTTGCCAAGCCGCCAGTGACAGCGTGCTGTGGTTTTAAAAATAATGATGCAGTTAGGTAGTCTATGTACTCCAGAAGACTCTTTGTTTTTTTTTTATGTCATCTCATGACCTACAAAAGTCGGCGGCGCACAGTCCTCCATAGATAACCAGGATGAGTTGGCCTACTTTTCTTATACGCCGTCAGTTATGTTCCACAATTTTGAAACCTGTAGCAGTATGAAAGCGTATGCAATCAATATTTAATAGGATCCGTCTTTTAAGGTAGGTAACCTTCCAAAATATAATTGCTGGTGTCCAAGAACGCAACAGAGATCGACCGAAGTGCATCGATCGCAGCGCTTTCTAAAAAAGAATATGTTAAATAAATATAATTTGTTATAAACTATTTGCTATCAACAGTTTGTAGAATTGTTTTGAGCTATAAAGCGTTTCTTGGCGTTTGCGACAAATTTTCCAAATAATTTCTTTTAACAAGCATGAATGTAGTACAATATCCAGCCTCTAAGTAAAGTTTCGACTCTCCGTCAGCTGAAGATAGAAAAAATACATAAACGGCAGGCCATCCTTATGTAAATTTCAATTGTCATTCAGTCAAGTTCGAAAAGCCGCCATGTTAAGTTCGTTAAGTCGTATATTAAATTTCCTTGTGTTTTTATTTTATAAACTTCTAATAATAATAATGATAATATATCAGAAACTGATTCCCTTGAGATCATAGATGTGCCTCTTCTCCACCTGCGCGTGGTTCCTGCCGGTAACAGACTTATATCTGGCTGACAGAGTAGGCTTTATAGATCCCTGGTTGCCAGCCCTTTCGATCTAAATTTGTTGGCCCACAAAGAAGAAACATGCCTCGGATTAACATACCAGAGTCCACTGACCCTGGCAACCAACAAAACAACACATCCCAACAACCCTCCCCCTCATCATGGAGTTGTCCATTCTGTTCCAGAACGTTTGATACCAAAGTCGGCCTTGGAGTACATCAACGCCGAGCTCACCCGGCTGAATTTGACGAGCAACGCCAACGGATAGATGTCAAAGCTAGATGGACGGACGAAGAAAAAATGATGCTGGCAAGGAAAGAAGGGGAGTTAGAGGAACAAGGGCGCGTTCGCTTTATGAACCAAGCCCTGGCGGTCTTCTTTCCGCAAAGGACAACCGAAGCGATTAGGAAGGCTAGGCAAAAATCTCCTATCGACAGGATGTCGACAACTGCCGGACCCAGATAGCAAATTTTTCCTCAACATCTAACCATGCAACAACACCTGCGACAAATCTACCCACCAACACCTTTCTGGAATTCCTGCTAAATCTTCCGCCTCCAAGAAACACTTGGTACAACAGTAACCTCCTTATAGATATCACCAATCAGGCAGAATTTTGTGGTAAGGAGGAAACTAGAATGCGTCTTGGCCAATACCTGAAGGACATCTTCCCCAACACTCCACGGACAAGAAACCGGAACCGTCGACCTGTGCTTGAACCGGCAAACAGACGGCAACACAGACGTAAGGAGTACAGAGAAGTGCAAACCAACTGACAAAAACATCAAAAAAGATGCATCAAAGCCTTGTTGGAGGAGCCCAATCAGTCCCGAATGCCACCTGCCTATATTATGGAACCTTTTTGGAGGAAAATAATGGAACATGAAAGAACCAATGCCCCAGAGGATGAGGAAAGAAGGCAATCCCTGGAGACAGTCTGGATGCCCATCACAGAAGAGGAAATCAAGTCGAATATGCCAGACACGTCAACATCTCCTGGCCCAGATGGAGTAACAGCCTGTCAACTCAAAGCTGTCCCTACTGGAATTATTCTACGAATTTTCAACCTCATTCTGTAGTGTGGAAAGCCGCCGCAAAACCTAGGTGAATCCAGAACCACACCAATACCCAAGAAACTAGACTCCAGTGAACCGGGAGACTATCGCCCAGTAACAGTCTCTTCAGTCATCCTGGAGACAGTCTGGATGCCCATCACAGAAGAAGAAATCAAGTCGAATATGCCAGACACGTCAACATCTCCTGGCCCAGATGGAGTAACAGCCCGTCAACTCAAAGCTGTCCCTACTGGAATTATTCTACGGATTTTCAACCTCATTCTGTGGTGTGGAAAGCCGCCGCAACACCTAGGTGAATCCAGAACCACACTAATACCCAAGAAACTAGACTCCAGTGAACCGGAAGACTATGGCCCAATAACAGTCTCTTCAGTCATCCTCAGGCACCTCCATAGTATTCTTGCAAGGAGACTCTCCACTGCACTCGAGCTTCATCCACGACAACAAGCTTTCATGGAAACAGACGGATGCGCAGTTAATGTGACAATTGTAGATATGCTCCTCAGGCATCACCATAACCCCTACAAGTGCTGTTACATAGCTGCCCTCGATGTCGCTTTCGACTCGGTCTCCCATGAAGCGATTTTTGGAACCCTCCGATCATATGGATCTCGACCAGAGCGCACTAGTTACTTAGAGGAAAGTTTCAAAATCTGAACTATTCGACTTAACATGGAAGGTCGCGAATCAAGATCCAATAGGCCAAAAAGTGGAGGTAAACAAGGGGATCCTTTATCCCCGACATTGTTTAACATGATAGTTGACCGACTAATAAAGTCACTACCCGAAGAGATCAGATGTAACATTGGCTTCGCTGCGACAAACGCCATCGCCTTTGCGGATGATCTGATCCTCTGTGCATCCACACCAATGGGTCTCCAAAAACTACTATACCATACGAACGCATTCCTGGCATCATGTATAAAGGGTCAAGCAAAACAAAAGATCACGATGATCAAGCAGCGTATGTTCAATATAGCGGGACAAAGGCTCCCAGCCCTAAAACGAGAAGAAGAAGGGGGCTACTTAGGTGTCAAGTTTACCCGGATAGACGCTGCAAGATCGAGCCACAGATTGAGCTGATTCCAAAACTGCAGCGCATTACTCGGGCACTACTAAAACCGCAACAGCGGCTGCACATCTTAAGGAGCGTGCAAATACCCCAATTATATCATAAATTAACATTGGGGAACGCCAAAATAGGCTGCCTCAGAAAGATTGAGGAAGAAATCGCAGCCAACCGACCCGCGCTATCAAAGTCACCTGGACCAGACGGCATCACCCCGCGCCAGCGAGCAGTCCCGGTCGGAATTATTGAACGGATTCTCAACATCATCATGTGTTGCGGCAAACCACCCCAGCACCTGAACGAATCCAGAACCACTATGGTTCCTAAAAAAACCTGCGCTGGTGATCCAAGTGACTTCCGCCCCATCACGGTCACTCGACTGCTCCACGGTCATAGAGGAACTAAACTAGAGGGCCGACTTTCTGCACACCTACCCGATTTTCCCCGCAAATTTTGAATGACAGCCCTCTCTCGCGCGCTCTTTTTTTCCTGTCTGTGAATACGTGTATTAATGGCCGCCGGGTGGAACTATTTCCAAAAACAAACAATTTGTAAATAGATTTATAACAATAAATGTAAAAAAGCAAATGTTGATTATGGTTTTTTTAAATAGCATAATTTCTTCTCTACCCATTTTAGTCACCAAAAACTGTTCATCCATTCACATTTCAGTTTTTTTTAATTTTATTTGTATGAATTCTATTTCTGACAGCAAAATTCATGCTGCTGCATAAAAGGGGTTGTTCCAAAAATGAGGTAACAACATATTCTAAAATGTTCATAAGCATTCAATAAATTTTTATAAGGTTTGGTGAATGTTTTCAAATTCGTTTATTTAACATCATATTTGTACAAATTCAAAATATGATTGGAAATTCTGTAGTTTAATAACACTTACAGTGTTGAATAATGTTACTTTGGTATTTCGCCTATTCAATCGAACGTAAAAATACATATTGTTTTGTTAATTGTTGGTATTTGCATGCTATATTTCGTTTTCTGTGCATATATTCTTTTACAAATTTTATGACAATGTACATATTTTGAAATGTGCACTGATTTTTTTTTACAAACCTCTTTAAATTATTAATTAAGAAAAACAAGTGCGTTCTTTGTGTTTTTGGAATACAAAAAGTGATCAAAAGGTTTTTTTATTGTTCCGAGTATTTCTTAGGTATAAAGAAAGGGCGATGTACGAGGATTTTTATATTATGGCTTTTACCGGAAAAAGCCGAGCTCATACATAGTTAAATTTGAGAGCAATATAGTATAAAAAAATAAAAAAATATCGAACTTATTTTTTAATTTAGCATTATGCATACTTGGATATAATTACTGTACAAGTATGCATTTGGTAAAACTAAAAAATCTTTTTCACGAAAAAAAATAAACGATTTTCTTAAACGGTGTTCAAATATTTTGTTTCGATATTTCGAAATTATAACCATTAAAATCAACGAAAAAAATGTTCTTTCCTTAAAATATACAAAAAAAAACTTGAATTTACAAAATCTCTTTTAACAAAAGTGAAGAAAACGTTAATTTTTCTCTGATTGTTATTATGAGTTAGATTTCTGCAAGATATTGACAAATTATTATTTTATTGTAACAAAATTATAAAAGGAATTCCATTGGATTCCAACAATTTCATATACTCTAAAAGCTCTTAACCTCAAGTGTGATGTGAACGCCGTGTAACTAATGGGCGCAAAATATGCCGAACACAGTCGCCGTCACTTGAAATTCCACCACAAAAGTTGTAGGTAGCAGAAGATTATATAAGTATGCGTGCGGCATTAATGGCGCTCCTTTGATTTGTACAGGCACGAATACTTATGCAATCTGCAGTACCCCAGGCAGCTTGTAGGCAGATTTCCCGTTTCTGCTCTCAGTTGGCCCTCTAGTTTAGTTCCTCTATGTCCACGGTGTTGAAAGTTCAGCTGGTAAAGAAATGGACTGTAAGGTGCCATCAAGAAAACGTAGTCTTTATTATTTTTTCTTCTGTATTTTTTTGTTGACTTGAATTCTTTCGTTTTTATAATCAATTTAAATTAAAATCGTTGTGTTTCTAAACAATGAAAATATTTTTATAAATAAAAAAAGATTAACAAGTAATAAGTAGGAAGTACAAAACTGAGTGCAGACGTTGCGTGTTTATACCGTGGCACATACATAGCTGCACGTTGTACCACTCCATTACCGTTTCTGTCACATTCTACAGTAGGAGTATGCTGGTCAAGTTGCTCTTTTACAAAAGATATCGCTGCCGTTTCGGCACACACGGTATCCTCATCACTAGACTGGCAGCCGCTATCGATCTCGACCCAACCCAGAAAGCCTTCACGGAGACTGACGGATGCGCGACGAACGTAACCATAGTGGACCTTCTCCTCCGACACCACCACGAGAAGCATACAAGTTGCTAGATCGCCGCTCTGGACGTCGCCAAGGAGTTTGATTCCGTCTACCACGAAACCATCTTCGGCATACTGCGGTCTTATGGAGCTCCCAAGGCTTTCATTACATACATGCGAGCTGTATGTGCCGACTCAAAAACCAGATTAAAAATAGGAGTGCACCACTATTAGCATCAAAGGACAACCCAAACTGAAGAACACTGTCCAAAGACATTTCCATATCTCCGGACAAAGGATGCCAGCACTTAAGCGATCAGATGAGTGGAAATATTTGGGAATTAAATTCACAGCGGACGGTCGCTGCAAGATCGACCTACTCCCAAAGCTGCAAATAATCACCCGGGCCCCACTTAAGCCACAACAACGCCTGCGTGTTCTTAGGAGTGTCCTCTTCCCCCAGCTCTACCACCAGCTTACACTTGGAAGCACCAGTAATGGTTCGCAAGTGGTAACCGGTCTCGAAGAAGCTCACCAACACAAACTATTCAAATAAAACACCACCCATATCCGAAGTGAAATCGCATCCCTGCTCCAATTTTCAACTGTACCACCAAATGAAAATCTTCGCCAACACCCCGAAGCAGTCTGGGCACCTGTAACGGACGAGGAAATAGCCGCAAATCGACCTGCACTCTCAACATCACCAGGACCGGATGGCATTACCTCATTATGTGGTGCGGCAAACCACCTCATCACCTTAATGAGTCGAGGACAACTATGATCCCTAAGACCACCAACGCGAATGAACACGGCGACTTCCGGCCCATTATAGTGACGTCGACGGTCACCCGGCTACTCCATGCCATCCTCGCGTCAAGACTTTCTTCTCTTATCGATTTGGACCCAAGACAACAAGCATTTAGGGAGACTGACGGATGTGAGACGAATGTAGCCATCGTGGACCTTCTCCTTCGTCACCACCACGAGAAGCACGCGAGCTGCTACATCGCCTCCTTGGATGTCGCCAAAGCATTTGACTCTGTCTCCCACGAGACCATCTTTGGCACTCTACGTTCCTATGGATCCCCCAGAGACTTCATTGAATATATGCGCACCACATATGCTGACTCGACAACCAGGATAAAGTTTGGAGGACAGCTGTCTACCCTGATGATTAAACCTAGGAGCGGAGTCAAACAAGGCGACCCCCTATCACCAACTCTATTCAACCTAGTTGTCGACTGACTAATACGCTCCCTCCCTGTGGACATACGATGCAGTATATAGGTACCGCCTCCACAAACTGCATCGCTTTTGCAGACGACCTCACGTTGTGCGCCACTACACCTACTGGCCTCCAGAAACTGTTGGATCACACCAGTGAGTTCCTGTCATCCTGTGGTATGTCCCTTAACCCTGCCAAATGTACCACCATCAGCATTAAGGCTCAATCCAAACTGAAAAACACCGTCCTGGAGCAAAGACACTTTTACATCTCTAGACAAAGGATGCCAGCACTTAAGCGATCTGACGAGTTTAAGTACCTCGGAATCAAATTCACAGCCGACGGTCGATGCAAAATAGATCCTCGAGCTGACCTCCACCCGAAACTGCTACGTATTACCCGGCCCCACTTAAGCCCCAACAGCGTCTACACATCCTCAGGAGTGTCCTCATCCCACAACTCTACCACCAGCTCACGCTAGGAAGCGCCAGCATCGGATCCTTGAACAAAATCGACAGGATGCTTCGGGCCGAAGTAAGGAAATGGCTCGACTTGCCAAAAGACACCCCGACCGCCTTTTTCCAAGCCCCCGTAGACAAAGGAGGTCTAGGTATCATAGCACTCCGATGGAAAGCCCCCCAGATGTGCGCGGAGAAACTTACCAACCTCAAACTCCCCAATTTGGAGGGTAACACGTAACATGGCCGCTAATACTTACCTAGCCAGGGATATCGATCGAGCGACATCCCGTCTTAGAGTCAACGACGAGACACTCGGTACTAGTGAAAACATCAACAGGTACTGGAGCGATAAACTACATAACATGATAGATGGACATGGCTAGAAACACACAAACAGGCACACCGCTGGATTAGAGAGCCAACCAGGCTCCTATCAGGCAGAGACTACGTCCACTGCATTAAGGTTAGGATAAATGCGCTACCAACGAGATCGAGAACCACACGTGGTAAAACAGCGGATGACCGACACTGTAGAGGAGGCTGCCAGGTGCCAGAAACTCTCAACCATGTTTCCCAGCCATGTCATCGCTCCCACCAGAGCCGAGTAGATAGACACAACAGCGTAATCAAATTCATTAAGCGCAAAGCCATTAATAATGGACTTCGAACTGTTGAGGAACCTCCGATACAAACACCCGAAGGACTTAGGAAGCCGGACCTCGTAATTACCACCGCGCACAAGGCCATCATAATAGATGAGCAGGTGGTAACAAATGGAAGGTCTCTTGAGGAAGCCCACCAACGCAAGCTGAACGAAGTCGCGTCCATATTACGAGTCAACGAAGTGTTTGTCACAACGGCTACACTAAACTGGCGAGGGATATGGACTGGTAGCAGCATAGACCAAGGGTGTTGTTGAACGGAACAGAAGTCAGCCATAGGCTGATAACCAATTCCTTTAGGTGCTGCCACTTTGCAGCGCAAAGGCTTCTTCTTTCCGCAAAGGACAACCGAAGCGATTAAGAAGGCTAGGCAAAAAGTCTCCTATCGACAGGATGTCGACAACTGCCGGACCCAGATAGCAAATTTTTCCTCAACATCTAACCATGCAACAACACCTGCGACAAATCTACCCACCAACACCTTTCTGGAATTCCTGCTAAATCTTCCGCCTCCAAGAAACACTTGGTACAACAGTAACCTCATTATAGATAGCACCAATCAGGCAGAATCTTGTGGTAAGGAGGAAACTAGAATACGTCTTGGCCAATACCTGAAGGACATCTTCCCCAACACTCCACGGACAAGAAACCGGAACCGTCGACCTGTGCCCGAACCGGCAAACAGACGGCAACAGAGACGTAAGGAGTACAGAGAAGTGCAAATCAACTGGAAAAAAACATCAGAAAAGATGCATCAAAGCATTGTTTGAGGGGAACAATCAGTCCCGAATGCCACCTGCCAATATTATGGAACCTTTTTGGAGGAAAATAATGGAACATCAAAGAACCAATGCCCCAGAGGATAAGGAAAGAAGGCAATCCCTGGAGACAGTCTGGATGCCCATCACAGAAGAGGAAATCAAGTCGAATATGCCAGACACGTCAACATCTCCTGGCCCAGATGGAGTAACAGCCCGTCAACTGAAAGCTGTCCCTACTGGAATTATTCTACGGATTTTCAACCTCATTCTGTGGTGTGGAAAGCCGCCGCAACACCTAGGTGAATCCAGAACCACACTAATACCCAAGAAACTGGACTCCAGTGAACCGGAAGACTATCGCCCAATAACAGTCTCTTCAGTCATCCTCAGGAGACTCTCCACTGCACTCGAGCTTGATCCACGACAACAAGCTTTCATGGAAACAGACGGATGCGCAGTTAATGTGACAATTGTAGATATGCTCCTCAGGCATCACCATAACCCCTACAAGTGCTGTTACATAGCTGCCCTCGATGTCACCGATGTCGCAAAGGCTTTCGACTCGGTCTCCCATGAAGCGATTCTCGGAACCCTCCGATCATATGGATCTCCACCAGAGCTCACTAGTTACTTAGAGGAAAGTTACAAAATCTCAACTACTCGACTTAACATGGAAGGTCGCGAATCAAGATCCAATAGGCCAAAAAGTGGAGGTAAACAAGGGGATCCTTTATAACCGACATTGTTTAACATGATAGTTGACCGACTAATAAAGTCACTACCCGAAGAGATCAGATGTAACATTGGAGTGAAAAACGCCATCGCCTTCGCGGATGATCTGATCCTCTGTGCATCCACACCAATGGGTCTCCAAAAACTAATATACCATACGAACGCATTCCTGGCATCATGTGGATTAGCCTTGAACCCGGCAAAATGCATAACCATCAGTATAAAGGGTCAAGCAAAACAAAAGATCACGATGATCGAGCAGCGTATGTTCAATATAGCGGGACAAAGGCTACCAGCCCTAAGACGAGAAGAAGAATGGGGCTACTTAGGTGTCAAGTTTACCCAGATGGACGCTGCAAGATTGAGCTGATTCCAAAACTGCAGCGCATTACTCGGGCACCACTAAAACCGCAACAGCGGCTGCACATCTTAAGGAGCGTGCTAATACCCCAATTATATCATAAATTAACATTGGGGAACGCCAAAATAGGCTGCCTCAGAAAGATTGATGTCCACCTTCAGGTGATGCGTACTGTACATCGGAAAGGATAGTCTTCCTATCTGATTCCTTAAGGTATTGTGCAACGGAAAGGTAGTCGACTTTACTTTAACTACTGATTCCCATTAAGAAATAGATGTTCCTCTTCTTCAACTCCACGTGGTTTCTGTTGGTAACAGACTTATGTCTGGCTGACGGAGTGGGCTTCCTCGGTCCCTGGGGTTGCCAGCCCCTTCGACCTCAAATTGTTGGCCCAAAAAATAACACACAGCCTCGGATAAATAACCCAGAGCCCACTGGCTCCGGGACCCAACAACAAAACAATCCCCAACAACCCCCATCCCCATCCTTTCCATGTTTTTTTTTTGTTCTAGGTCGTTTGGCACTAAAACCGGCCTCGGAGTCCACCAGCGCCGAGCACACCCGGACGAATTCGACGTGCTGAGAACCAGAGTTGATGTCAAAGCCCGTTGGTCTGAGGAGGAGATAAAAATGTTGGCAATGAAAGAAGTGGGGCGCGAAGGTGAGGGTGGAACACGATTCATCAACCAACCACTGGTACCTACGATACTTTCCCCATAGGACTATCGAGTCAATTCAGAACTCTAGGCAAAACCCATCATACCGCCTCGATGTTCTTAACTTCAGAGAGCACCTGTCATCCACCATACGTCATTCCACGGTATGTCGCGAGTTCAGTGGTTTTATCCCGTATCAAAAGTGCCCAACGCGCCTAAAGAAGTTATCACTTCAAAAATCCTATCACAAAGCTTCGTTGTACCAAGTACGCAAACCTTTAAATGCGTTTTGTCTAGAAGTGCCAATGGCGTATGGAACAAACCAATTCTCAGGCGACGAATTATATTTGCAGCAAAATTGTTTCTTTAAAATGTCGAAAACCGTTTTCGTAGCTTTAATATTATAAAAGTTATAACATCTATCGTGGTTGTACCCCTAAATCAAAGGTGTCTTACTTCGATGGGCTATAAGTCAGACTGATCGTTTGACTGATCGCGTGCGTCGTATGCATGGACATCTCATACAAGTGATCTTGTGACTCCCCTGACTGATAACTCCTTCTACCCAAATGAGACCTAACCTCATTTTCCCACGATCCAAATCGATATGAGTGGAAAAGGTGTTTTCTTCATTTGCCACCGACAACTCTCAGCGACAAGATCGGCTGTCACAACTCATTTTGCGCTGCAATTGTCTGGCTTGTCAGTGTTAATTCTATTACCTGAACTTGGTATTAGTTCAGCGGCAGAGAATACAACACTTGTACAACTGCACGATCGTCCGATTGCAGTTCTCCCGCAAAGACAATATCTGTCGCTTTGTCTATTAATTTGTGACACTTCTCGTTAGGCAATCGCTAAATCGCTAGCCATTAGCGAAATTTCCCTCAAACATTTAAAGCAACCGCGACTAGTTCATAAATTCCCACTAACAGTGCACAAACTCACCCATAGAGTGGTGCGGTCATATAACTTTATGCGTTTCTCACACCCAACTGCAGTCGGTCGGTCATATTCTGTTGCACAATCATATGGATACTCACAGACGCACATGGGGCAATTTGGCGCGAAAATTAATGATCAGGTCAATTGCAATCAACAACAGAGCGCAACGGTAACCTAGACATAAACTATACAATACGCTTATGCAGTTGGGGCTCCATTCACTCGCGTTTGTGCGTCCAATTGGCCTCAATGACATCACCGTCCCCATCATCATTATCATCGTCGTTGTCTCACAATTCATCTGCAACAAGAGTCCGCCATAAACATCGATGTCATGACTTTAAAGTGGCTCGCTTTGGTCACCGTGCAGAGTCGTCGAGTGTAATTAGTTCAACTGCCACCAAATACAGAACGGAACAACAATACCTTGAGTGTTAGTGGTGCAGATAGGTAATCTTGTTTTTTTTGCATTTTGTTGGACTACTAACAGCTAAGACTGTTTCTGTTGTAGCGCGCCATATGTCGTGGTGATCTTTTGAGGTTAATGTGCTTCTCGCTAACGAATTTATATGGCGGTAGATGGCGAGATTTTGGATATGGCCTGACCAATGGCTGCACTGTAAATAGAGAGTGAGTTTCTGACTGCTGAGTCTATGAGTGTTGTTTGGTTTTGGGTCTGTTTGGAGAAGTGGGGGAAAGGCCTTTGGCTTAAGGGGAATGCTATCATTTTTGAACTTATGCAAGTTTGAGTGGACCCAAACACAAACACAACAAGTATTTGTCCTTCTTTAAAGAAAACGTTACTCAATGAAATTCACCGATCGATAAAGCTCCTGTTAAGGTCTCCTTCTATTAATCATACTTTTAATAACTTTACATGCTGATTAATAGCCTTTTAGAGCTCAGAGGCACATCCATAAGGAAAGGTCTATAGAAGCATTTAGCCTTCCAAATCGCGATAAAAAATTCTCAGATCGTATTATATTTTGTGACTATATTCTCAGTGAACTCCAAAAACTATGCACGAAAAAGAACACCTATGGCCAGGAAACGTCGCATGCAAAGCTGTGATTTGAACATACGACCTTATGGCAAATGGAAACATGTCGAACGGGCTTGGTGTCATGTCAATTTAAATAACACGTAATTTTTTCGTTTATAGACAACTCGGCTCCAAGCCTTTTTTAAGGTGAACTCAAAAGCCTAAAGTATTCAAGATTTCATCTTTTAAAATCTGACTTTAAGGCCTGAAAGGGACCACAGAGTCCACCAAAGAACACGGTTTTGTGGGTGTCAGCATCGCTTTAGCACATTTTGCAAATCACACCTGCAAATCAACACGTAGGGAAGAGACCTCACTTACATCAGTCCTAAGCCCCTTTCCTAATGAGAAGAAGCTACCTTTCTGTATAATCTTACAATGTGTTTAAACCAGGGATGGTCAAGTTGGAAATAAATCTTATTCCAATGAAAAGCAGCAGACCTAAGGGCAGAAAACTACAGCACAGCGAAATGGGAAACCCACAAGCCTTGGGTAGTAGACAGGAACGATCTGATGAAAAAGGTGTACGCGTTTATAACCCGAAATGGCTAGAGAAGGCATTTATAGGACCAATATCGAGTATATTCCAATCTTACTCAGATGAAGAACGCAGTTTAAAGGGAGACCCCATCATATAAGGTATACAGAGGCCGAAGTTGACCTCTTGCAACATTGAGTTTAAAATTGGAAGCAGATGGTATGCCAAAGTCTCTTGAAATAGGGCAAGTTCCGCTTGCTTCCGTTGTGAATTTTATATTTAAAATATCACAACGTCTGCCTGTCCTCATTACGTTTCCACAATCTTTATCCGAATTTGCATCCATTAACTGTTGCGGGTGTTTCGAGAATGTCACCAAGTCTATTCGGAGTATACAAACGTATTGAATGATGGGGTGTGGTACCTCCAATACAGGAAAAAAAAAAAAACTACTTAGAACGCTATACTTTCCATTTCACTGCCTTGAAAACACTGCCCCAAGGAGCATTTTGCGACTTCATGTGTCATGTGTCACGAGCGACGTTGTTAAGACGGTTTTGTTACCAGAAAATATTCCCAATAAGCAACATTTTAGACACATGATAGGCAGGGCCGGACCAACCATATGTGCAAGATGTGCAAATGCACAGGGCGCATTAATAGGAAAGAACAAATACTGACGTTTGCTTTTCAAATAAAAAGCTTGTTCAAAGTCCAGAACAACAATCACTTGCAATGTTGTAACTTCAAGGAAAATTTAACTCAAAATATCGCAAAATGAAAAGTTTCACTAGACCCATGCAAGTTTACTTCTTACCTACATAATCTCCTAAAATATTACACCTTGTTCATTTAGGTATATTTCTTGCACATCCACTTACATTTTGCAAAAGAATCTAGCTCAAAAAACTCAAAACCAAAAATACCTCAATAAATAAAACACATTGAAAGTCTGCCTCCTGAGTGATGTGGAAAAGACTTATGCATGTGTACAAATATGAAAAAAGGGCGCTTTCAGTAAATCTTGCACAGGGCGCTAGTTTGGCTTGAGCCGGAACTGATGATAGGTAACACTTCTCATTTTAGGAATATTCCTATTCGATTTTATATCTACACAGGTTCGCTATTGTGTCAAAATTGTTTCTTCAATGAAACTTTATGTCCGCAGCGTGTAAAGTGTGGGGAGATCAGATATGTGTTCATGCACGCAATTCCTAAAAACTTACTGTCAACACAGATTAAACGCTATTCCCGATTGGGATGTTTTTGACACACAGAATAAACACAATTCCCAATAGATTATTTACTACACAAATAAGAACGAATTCCTAATTGTGAATATTTTGTTAGGTATCCATTTTGCATTGAAAAAAAAATGTGTGTGGAAAATAAGAAATTTTAAATTTACAGTTTTGGTGGATATGGTGTAATTAAATAGATTAAAATGTCACTATTATGTGTATATAGACATCGTAGATTTATTTTGTACTGATTTTATAATGCTCCTTATCAGCATTTAAAAAGAAAGTTTTCATTAAATGTAGCATATTTTGTAAGGATCATGGTTTTTTTCGAAGTACATTAGTAACATTTCAAGGCAAAATGATGTTCCCCATAAAATTTCAGTAGCAGTTTTATGTTTAATAATGAAATGTTTGATGCAGTCAGAATATTATTTTGGTACATAACACAAAATGAATGACGTATCATAACGTCACAAATTATATGGTATGGCATTCTTCCCAATTTGTGTATATATAGGATTTGCGTCAAAAACAATTCCTGGTTTGTGTTGCGCCACTTCCGAAACAAAAAACGAACTGTTCCTTCGTTGTTTCGACACATATGTTCCTAAATGGGATCACGAATTGACACCAGAACGTCGCCAGGCCTAAATTCGTATGTATGTATTCGAATGCTACTTGGATGGACTCCCTAACTGCATTTCGTAAGGGCTGTTAAATATTAGAAACACAAGAATTCAAAAACAAGTAAAAGTGTTATCATCGGCCTGGCCGATGCTTTCATACCCTGCACTGCATACAAGTCATGCAAAATTGGTTTTGTGAGGGAGGTAGAAGAACTACTTGACCGACATAGCCCAATTTTAATATCAACTTGACGACGATAAAAGTAAGTCCTCTCACAAAATTGTACTTGCTAGGTAAATTTTGTTTGACGGTGTCATGTTTTTAACAAGTGTTTTGGTTTTGTATGTGAGCTACCAGAACTACTTGACCGACATCGCCCATTTTTAATACCAACCTACCGACGATAAAACGAAGTCATTTCACCAAATTTCATTCGCCTATGTCAATTGTTTTGGGCGCAATCGTGCTTTCAACAGACAGACAGACGGACCTGGCTAAATCGATTCAGAATGTGATTCTTATTCACATTCTTATATATATACTTTATGAGGTCTCCGGTGACTCCTTCTTTGCATTACAAATGTATTGACGAAGTGAATATACCTCACTGTGGAGGGTATAAAAAAAATCTAACGTTGCAACTTCAAGGTCAATTGTAAAGACTTTATGGAAAAAAAATAATTTGTATATAGACTTATTTTTACGTATTATATGTTCAATTAATATTTGCAGGCAATTAAAACTAGAATACGGTAAACGATACCTATCACTTACTTGGTTTTATCCTGAATAGGATTCGATGATGTGAAATATTCCAAAAATCCTAATTATTCCATTGTTCCTCTCCTCCCATGCGTCGCTGCCAGTAATCAATTGGGTAATTTGGCTCAAATATTTTAGCTTTGGCTCAATGCTCCGAGCCAAATAGAAATGACTCACATTTGGCTTAAAACTCACAATTCTTTCGTACAAAAAAAACATTGGTTAAAAATATTAAAAACGTAATCAGGAAATGAGAACTTACTCGCCTGAACGCCGGCCGTCACAAAACAATAGCTGGATAAAACGAATCACCAAGTGCACACACCCATTCAGCATGTCATATCATTTGACATTGGGTCGTATGAATAAAAACTAGCATTTGCTTTGAGTGAAAGGTTTTAGTAAAGTAAAATCCCTTAGCAAATGCTTTGAATCGGTATGAATAAAAACCTAGTTTGCTAAAGTAAGTTCGAAAATTCGAACACAGCATTTAATTCGCTGTATATGTCCTTGGCTTGCAGTTCCTGTCATACCTAACCAGTAAAATTGAATTTTTGAATTTTCCTTGAGATAGTAACGAATTTTGTGGAAATTGAAATTAAAAATAAATAAAATTCAGAAGTATGAATGCAATCTATAGCTCCAATTGCACATTGAAACATAAATTTGATTTGCCAAATCGTTTGATTTCTTCCTCGGTTGACTGATGAATACCAAGATCTTCTCCAACACCAACCTAAGCACATAAATTTTTCACTTGTTAAGCCATGAATTTTGAAATGTTTACCTGAAAGCCCCGATCTCTTAAATACCTTAGTAAAGATTTAATTTTCTGGATATTTGAAAGAGCACCACCACGCGTCTCAAAATTATCATTTAAAAAAGTATTAGCCAAAATGTCCACGTTTTCATTGCTTGAAGTTATTATCGTCACCAATTCTTCTTTGTTTATACTGTTTTTGTTTTTTTAGCACGAACGTTAACAACACGAGGTAAAACAGGTATGTGTAATGCGAAAACTTATTGCATCCATGTTTTCCTTGGTTTTCCTGCACGAACAGAACTTAATTTAACTATTTATAAACAAAACATCGAAAATTCACAATACTTAAACTGTTTTATGTAAAGAATGTGCGTACCTACAAAATATTTAGCAAAATGTCTGAGTCAACTAAATAGCAGACTCAGAATTTGCGTAGCATTTTTCACACCAATCTGAGTAAAAGGTCAGTGCCGCCGCTTTTCGAACATGCCAAAAATTTAAACTAACTCAAATTGGGTTTTATTCATACGAAATGTAGCAAAATGCTTCGATTTTGACATTTCCCTTGAGTAAAAGCAATTGCTACGTTTTATTCATACGACCCATTGACAATTGACTTGACATTTCAATTTCCCTAAGCACGTGTTTGTTTTGTTGCAAAGCAATAAATTGTGGTGCTGTGCAGTGGTTGCTGGGTGCTGGTGTCATACTTTATCATACTTTTTTTTTTTTTGCTAAATTTTACACACCACAGTCAATAGTTTTAGGTTTACGATTAATTATAAGGAAATAAGAAAAATATATATATTTACTTATAGGTATTAATTGAAGGTCAAACTAATTTACTTCACAGTTCTCCGCGCCGCGAAAAATTTAAATTTTAGGTGATGTATGAGTGAGAGGCTTTCGGATTACTGACGAATTCCCTTGACAGGCTTCCGCACGGGCACGGTGCACCGTATTATCGATTATCAGCGATCGAGCGGAATTCCGAAATTCGCTTATCGCTGATTAACCGAATGCACTTGTTTCGCGAGAGAAATGCTGTTTGTCGTCGCGCCGCTGCTGGTGATCGTACGTAGTGGCGTTATGATACATATGTACGACCATGCATGTGGAAAAAAAAATCGTTTTCTTTGGGAATTTCTTTTGGTGAGTAGTATGTACTGCGGCCCGAACAGTGATAATGAAAGATGAGAGTGTCTGGCGTGGTTAGCGGAATGATTTTCTCTGAGTGTGGCTGCTGTGGTGCCAGTGCTAGTGGGATGGTTGATTAAGGGCGGCAGGTAGAGGAGCGGATCATGTGCTTTTTCGCGCGAGTCGAACAAAAAAAAAGCGAATGTGACTTATTTGTATTATGGTTAGCGAATAGGGTAGTTCGCGACAACGTCAGTGTCAAATAAGAAGAAGAAAAATCCAAGTGACAGCTAAAAAACTTGTAGGAAAACAAAACGGATTTTGTATGGAAGTAGTCTAATTATGTTAAAAAATTACTGAAAACTGCATAAAAAGGGCAAAAAACAAGATGAAAGCATTGTTGAATTAAAAAACTATGTTTATCAAATGTATTTGGTAACAACTGAGAAGTTAAAGTAATGGCAATTGTGCGCTTTTCAACAATATTTGAACAAAACACTACTCTGGCCATTATAAAACAGCTTTGTTATCCTACAAGTTTTTTTGACGTTTGAGCAAAAAAGATAGCCCATCTGTGAAAGGATGGGCTTCGCGAAACACTCTATTGAACAAAATTCATTCGCCTGAACTCTCAAACTGCTGGCGAATTTAAAGTCGCCTCATTGCGGTTTGCGAATTTATGAAATATCATTCGCCTAAAACTTGAAATTTTGGCGAATAAAACAATTTGGTGAATCCTGAGGCGAATGTAACTTATGAGCTAGAGAAATGAATGAAAATTCAAGAAAAACATATAAAACCCATTCAATTCATATTTCTACATACATATGGAACAAAACCCAGACATAGCCAAAGGGTTGGTACAATTTGGAGCTTCAAAAAAATCCAATAAAGAATATTTAATATTTAAGGCACACAAATTTTTTATTTTGATTTCCTTTTTTTGTTGACATAAATGTTCGAATTGTCGTTTTGGTGCTGTCATTTTGGTTTTAATTATATAGGTAGCCTTTGATTTCTAGGCGATTGAATTCTGTGGTGATAAGTTAAAGTAGCTTATGTCATTTTTTGACATTTTTCAGTACGAGAAGAAACAAATTAGCATTTGGTTTTTAAAGTGTATTTCATTGTTTTCGGAAAAAGTACTGTGCTAGGTAATTGAAATTTATTTTCAGAATAGGGATATTGACAATGTACAGATTTAAATGGTTTGTATTCAATATAAAGTTAAGCTATTATGTTAATGCAAATAGTTATGTCGACATAAGCTACTTTAACTTATCACCACAGAATTAATTCGCCGACAATAATCGTACAAGGCGAGTGTTTCGACAACTGACTCGATTTACGCGAATAATTCGACTCGCTAACGATAATTAAGCAATGCACACCTAATTATTATTTTATTTCCCAATGCGTACCTTTGCCAGTTCTAGAATTGTGGTTTTTATTTTTATAATGCCAAAATTGTATTGCTATTTTTGAGGTAGGCCGTTCGACCAATTTGCAGTTAATAATTTAATTTTTTTTCTTTTTGGTTTTCGTAATTGTAGCTAGGAAAGAACACTTCGTTTTCTCTTGAATGCCACGATGAAAAGAAAGAACTCGCTTCTTCTAACTAGCGGCAAAGTTTGCCTTTCTTTGGATCTTAGCTCGCTTTTTTTTCATCCTTTTTTATACCCTCCACAGTTAGGTATATTCACTTTGTTATTACATTTGTAACGCCAAGAAGGAGTCACCGGAGACCTCATAAAGTACATATATTCTGAATCAGGATCACATTCTGAATCGATTTAGCCATGTCCGTCTGTCTGTTGAAAGCACGATAGCGCCCAAAGTAATTGACGTAGGTGAACGAAATTTGGTGAAAGGACTTCTTTTATCGTCGTTAGGTTGGTATTAAAAATGGGCTATGTCGGTCAAGTAGTTCTGGTATTTTGCATGACTTATACGCAGTGGAGGGTATCAAAGCATCGGCCAGGCCGATGGTAACACTTTTACTTGTTTTCTTTTACTTCCTTTCGTTTAAGTTCTAGTACAATTTTTATTTTGCAAAAGTAGATGTTCGTTAGGTGTTGTTTTGGTTTATTTATTTTTAGTGGTTATATCTACAGACATTCGCAACAAAGACTTGAATATAACACGGGCAATAATTGCGTCAGGTGATAGAAAGTTGTATTTTGGAAGTGATTTCGGCTGTAAAAAGCTGCCAATGAGTGTATATTCAGCACAAAGAACTCTTTAAATGTAAGCGGAAATGGACGATGAGGCGTGGAACGTCTTGCTCAAAAAAGTTTTTTAAAACGCGCGTATGTCAGCCTCGGTTGCGAAATGTAGCAGCTCAGTGTAAACTGTCTGTAGCAAGACCTTCTTCGCTCCCTTTAAAAGAAAAAAGTTTTAAAAGGTGTATCCCAGCTCTTTTGGCATGCAAAGTTGTATAGTTGTAGTTAATATCAGGAAGGTCTGCCTTTATCGTCTTATACTTATTTATAAAAGAAATGGTTTTCCCCCTGGCACTTTAAGAAGCCAACCTACTACCTGCCTTACATCTAATTTCGGTCTAAATAGGGCCTTGGTGAGCTGCTAGTCTTAGGGTTATTGTGTCAGCATCTTTATTCCACATAATACGATAAATACAGACAGCCAGGGAGACATTGAACTTCTTCAAGGTAAAGACTTTTGCAGTCTAAAAGTTGGAGCATATGCAAAGACAAGTACTCTGAGATCTACGACGATTTCCTCTATGTTGTCCCTCCGGGTTAAACTCGAAGATATACCAGCCGGAGAATTTGTGTCCATACGCGGTGTACAAGTCCTAGCCTTCTCAGACAACTGAAGCGCAATTTTTGAGTTAAATTGATATCGCTGTACAGCCTTTATAGTTCGTAGTCGAATCTTCTCTTCTAAAGGCTGTCAACGGGACCAAAAAAGAGTCCAAAAAGAGGGACCGGGATGATCAAGATTTCATACAGAATCTCCTAAGTTGTTATCGATAGGGATCTACTACTAAAATGCCTTCCTCATTCTAAATAAACAGGGTACTTCTTAAATTTCTGCTCTGATGTTCTTATCAGGTACCATGGGTACGGACAAGAGCTCAAAAGTCAAAGCATCGAGGAGAGTAAAACTCAAACAAAATTAACTTTTGACAGAGCCAAATTTTAGGCAGATCAAGCCTCGGTGACTTACAAAACATATAACGAGAAGGCCCTTAGTCTAGATGGCCATTCTAGCCATAAGTTTTTAGGTTCCAAGACTGTTTTATGTGAAAAGTATAGCTCCTGCTAGTAGGAAAGACCCCAAGGTACCATCTGATCCTAATCGGATATCCACTCTTCGACATCACTGACGGACGACATTGTGAAAGTCATCCCCAAAACCCCTTTTGGAGCCTAAATTCCATCTGCCTATCTTCGCAGCTGATTAAAACACATTCCATTCAGCTTATTGTCAATAAGCCGACGATTACATTCAACCACACCAAAGGACAACCCATATCCTTTGCCTTGTGGAAATTAAATCATAATTTCTCCGGCGAGACTGCGCCTTCGGTCTTTTGCACAATCAGATGGTGCCCCCCGAACAGCAGTGGCAATAGCTTATTTATGCCCAACACCTTTAAGCACACGACGTAATCATTGCTAAGCTTGCGATATTATTTCTGATTTAGGAGCCGAGCGCGCGACGAGGGCAGAGCGGCTGGCATCACGGTACCCGCTCTCAAATTTATAGGGAAATTTACAATTTCCAACTTCGCCACAAATTGTTATTTATCGCATGGGGCCTAATAAATTCCGTTTTTCCCGCCATTACTCTCGGATCAATAAATTCGTTTTACACCTCTTTACGGAGACGGCAGCGCCACAGCGACAGAACGAGAAAGAGAGCGAATGTGTGTGCGAGTGCCAGTGCATCCCCCTGGGGCACAGCCGCACAGCTCTCTATGTTCTCGCGCCATAAGATTATATGTGGATATGTCAGGAACGACACCAGCGACACACAAAGTGCCTCGAGTTCGATGGTTCTGGTGTCTGGTCTGGTGCCGAGCGCCTTTGTTGTACGATTCGGCAGACAATGTGACAGGCTATCGCCGCAATTGGGCCTGAAATCACACACACTCACAGAGATCATGGTCTGGGGGGCATCTTCGGCCTCGGCGGCCGCAGGCGCGCACAATATCTGTCGCTGGTGCCCTGCATGTATCTGTATCGGAAAATAATAAATTTATCATCGCACAAGTATTTTGCATTTAACAATCTTGTTTGGTGGACCCCCTTTCGCTCAAGTCCTTCCTGCTGGACCAAGGATCCCGATCCCGATGCCGACCCCGTTCGCCTGTCGTGTCACATTGGTAACACGCTGCCGCGTGCAATCGCAATTTATTGGTTTGCATTCTCGCGCGCGTCGTCTATATGAGATTTTAATTTATCCGCGCGCGCGACTTGTGACACTCGCACCAAGTGGAGCGCAGGGTCCGGCTGCTCCCTTGGAACAGCACACGCTTGAATGTTGTAATCAGTGAGTAGGGGCACCCACCAAGGGCCGGATATTGGGGACAATTCGATTTGTGCCCGACTTGGACAGGAAACATCTTGTACAACTAGCAGCAGATGAACATGAGCAGAACATGCACCGCGAACAGCTTCACCGCGACTATATAGCTGGCAGCCAAAGATTTTCAATTGTCACGGCCCAGACCCAGACCGCAGTACTCTCTGGCGAGGACGATTTATGAATGCACTTTGGGTTGGGCACTGCACTGCACAGCAGACTCCGGGGGCCAGGGCGGTGCAAGTGAGAATGCTTTATCGGGAGCCCGTGTATTCGTCGTGCGTCGCCGTGTGTGAGGTGTTTGTGACATTTTGTTGCGGATTTTCAGTGTGTTTGTACGTGTGCTGGCTGCTGGCACACATCAACCGAAGAGACGCTGACACTTGAATGTACTACAACATATTTTGTTTGGCTGAAGAGATAAATATGGAACAAGAATGGGCATAAGTCATAAATATGTCCACTTTGCCAGGAATAGGAGACAGCGTTTGTGCTGTGTGTGTATTTTTTTATCAACTCGGGCATTTCAAGGTGTCAGGCGAGATAGGAAGTAGCGCGAGGATGTCTAAGGGAAATTGGTTGGCTATTCCAAAATAGGTACTTGATGTGGACTTCCTCTTCAGTTGAATGGCTTTTCGGGATGGAGTTTGTTGGCCTTTGGATAAGGTAGGTCTGGATATAAGCGAGGTATTCTCTCACTATTGTGAGGATATTGAAGGATCATTCAATGAAAAGAGCAACTGAAGACTATGAGGTCCATAGGAGGATGCTATATTTCAGTTTCTAAAAATATTTCGAGCGGCTTCAAAATTGGTGGGTGAATTTTATACCCAGGAGATTCACAATCTCTGTTGTTTTTCTAAAATTGTGATGAATTGCAATGTGGGCACTTGATTTCGCTTGTGTAGATCTGCAACAATTTCATCAATTTGTAGAGTTTGGGACAAAAGTATGCGCGAATTCATCCAAGGAATATTAACCTTTCATTTGATGCATACTTCATAGAAATCGGCATCGAAATTACGGCGTAATCGGCACGACAAAAAAAAATGTTGACGTTTACCATCGAAAGTAAAAAATTTAACAGTCCATCCCCGACCCATACACGGTTAAAAATCCTGCCGTTAAATTTAATATTTTCGGGATTGTAGGTATAAAGGACAACCCTGAGAAAATATTGAAATTTAATATTTTGCATTATATTGAATTTAAGCAAATAATAAAAGATTTATTAATTTTAAGTAATGTGTGCTATTACAAAATATCTCTGAAATATTAAATTTTAACATAAAGGAAGATAGATGGCTTACAATGCAAAAGTATTTAAATTAAACTCTTATTTATACTGAATCCATCTTTATAAATAAAAATTGAGTCTTAAAATTATGTTCGTTTGTCGCCGATTCACACCTTAACGAATCTACCGATTTTAACCAAACTTTCACCCATCTTTGGTATTGGTCTATATATGGTTTTTATTAAGTTTGGTTGAAATCGGAAAACGTATGTGCGTGTTGTACGTGCGTGAAAAAAACATATGAACTTTAGTACATTTTGTTGTTTTCCACGTTAGTTATAAAAAAATCAATTGCTGAGGGTTAGTCGGGTAAAATCACTCAAGAACGGCTCAACGGACTTGAATACTTATTTTTTAATTTTGTTTATCTAGAATCAGGGATTGTTTAGGAGACATGCAAATTCGGAAAATTCTCAACAGGTGACGCTGTGCTATGCACATATCGTTTTTTCATCTTTAGCCTTCTATAGGTAAGTATAATATCAAAATAATTCGCAATCTTGTTCTCTTAGTGCGTGAGACGATATTGTTTTTGGAAGTTTCAAATGAAAGGTGACGTCAAAACCAAGGTTTGTATGTATATACGGTCTTTGTATTCGTATTGGTTGGACGAGTTAGGCATTTTAGTGAACATAATTGTGTCGACCTCCGAGACCCCTCAACCGATTTAAATGAAATTTGGTCGATGTTTATGGTTGGATGGATCTTAAGGGATAGGATAGTTTTTTGCCCGATTGGTGGCGCTGTATCGCAAGCATTAAAGAATTTGTGATGTGGCATGTGACCTATGTGTGCAAAGGCCGTACGGCGCATATCGCTGGGTAGAGAGAAGGGGAGTTATATTTTATACCATTTTAACAAGTTGACCACTCGCCCAAGTGGTGCAGCTTACTAACCACTGAGCCACCGTGTTCACAAGTCGCAATTACTGATATTTATTTTTCTATAGCACCTTTATCGAATGTGAAGTGGGAAAAAATTATCCGAACGGTGATTCTTAATTCCCGGGCAAACTTCGAGCGACCGCCATGAAATCACCGCACGATTTTTTAAACAAAACCTCAAAACGATCATGGACTTTATCGTTAAGCACAGTGTTTTTGGACAATCGCGTTTCTGGATGTACTCGGTCGAATGGCAGAAGCGAGGATTGCCTATTGCCCACATTCTGCTCTGGTTGATTTGGTTGATTTGCAAAAAAAAAAAAAACCATCTATGAAGTTTCTATGCATTAAACTCAATCAATTCCATGGTAGTTTCAGTCGTTCAATAGAGAGGTTCAACTATCAAAAGTTATGTCAATAATTTAATAAATTTTAGCCGGTACGAAGTTCGCCGAGTCAACTAGTTTTTAAATTAAATTTCTATTCGAGTTAAATAAACTGCAGATTAAAACAGAATACTTTCACCGGAAACTCAATACTTTCTTTGCTTTCCATAAACCCATGGAATATTAAAATATAATACAATCTTATTATATTTTCAAACTTCTTAAGATTTGATTTAAATATCTATGGGATGTGTTTCAACATGGAAAATAATTTATTTTAATATCCATTTTTATTGGTCTTAAATATTACATATAGAAAATTGTCAAGCGTGGGAAAATTCCCGCGGCTTTTTATCCCCTTTGAAAATAATCCTATAAAATGCCGCTGTGTACCTTAAGTACGTATACTTTTCTACAAATTTTAATAAAGGAGAACTCATAAGCATGACTGCCCGAATTATCTTATTAATTATTAAGTCAATTACTTACTTTTTGTCAGAAGAATATTCTCATTGGATATCAACGGAACCCCGTTTTCAGCATGACTTTCACTTGTTTATATTTTTTAAAAATTTGTCTGTAAAAAAAATATCAAAATCATCCACTTCATTGAGCAGGACGGTCAAACTAACTCTTAATTCTTAACCAAGCGACAAAATAATATATTTGGGTTCAAAAGTAATACCGAAATATTGAAAATCAAATTATTTTTGTATTGCATACACCTGTAATACTGCGGATGTATTAAAAAACACCATTATATATTTAATCGTGTACCCCTTGCAACATAAACTTAAAATTGCGACGGATCTTCGTTTCGTTTACACTTTTTTCTTGCTTTACTCCATTTAACTTGCTATTGTATTCATAAATCTAGATCAGTCCTTGAAAGCTTGAAACTACTTTTGGGCAATACTTCACCGAGTATTTAGAGTTATCACACATCTCTTCGTTCCATCTAGAAGCTGAGCTGGAATATTTGGAAAATAGATTTTTTTTCATCATACGCATTTTTGAAGTTATAGATCCTGAGGGAAATTTGTAAAATCAGAAGGTAGGTCCTTTTAGCATGTGGCGTTTACTATTTTTTTGTAAGGAGAGTCCATTTTCGGCCACACAAGCGAATATCTACTGGTGTTGATAAGATTTCCTATGGAAAGTCACTGACGTTATAATTATGTATAATGAAAATCACCAAAAAAAAGTCAATTTCCCCCGACGTAACAACTTTGGACTAACTACAAAAATGGCGTATTCCATCAGTATATTCGTTAGGTAGACAGTCTCAATTCCTCCGAAAGGCAAATTTCCCCCGATATGGCAACACTGTCCTACATAAAACTGCGAGCTTTTTTTTTCATTGCCGCATTCCAATCAGAAATTCTTTAGGTTGACAGTCTCAATTCCTTTGCAAAGGTAAATTTCCCCCAGCATAGCAACACTGGACTACATGAATCTGCATCTCTCAATGCCGCATTCAAATCAGTATCAGTAGTTCTTTAGAGAGTCTCAACTTTCAAATTCGAATATGCCAACAGTCGAAAGGCTTTCGAAACCAAATCTGAAAATTTCAATTAAATCCCGCTGCTTTGGCAACTGCATAGAGAAAATTCCTTTCGCCCATTTTCCGCTACAATGTGCAGACAATTAATGAAGCAGTTGATTGTGTATACGACAGTCTTCCTCATAGTCTGGGGTCCGCCCGATTCGACACGGCGGTCTTCACCTGTTGGCCATAAATTATCCGCATTTAATTTGTTGATCTGTTCATCAGGCGGATAGTTGTTGTTGCTGATGCCATGTCCATCTATAAACCACGCTGTACATTAATTCTCTGTCCAATGTCAGTGCGTGCTGCAGATTCACAAGCCCATAAGGGAGGCGTTCATCTAAAAATAGTTGAACTGCAATTTTAATGCAAAGTTATGTCACAAAAGTGACACTGGAAAGATGTGGTATCTCTTACAAAGTCCTCAAGCGATTGACATCGCTTTTGGTTCTCGTCAATGCGACTTTCAGTGTCTCACCCCCAGCCGGCCAGTCAGCGCGCTTTGATATTGATGAATGAATGGGCGCCCGACAGAGCTGTGCTTGTCCAATTCAATTTTCTTCAATTGATGATTGTCATATCTGTTAATGGCGTAGGTTGCATTCGATCGAGAGACGATAAAATACAGATACACAGATCGACAGGGAGAGAGACCACCACCTACGATTTTGGGGGAGCGTCGTCGTTGAGTTAGATATTTATATACGAGTACGAATCAGGAAAACCGCTTTTCCAGCATGTTGCACATTTTTATGAATCAATTCCATTCATATGTGTGTGCGCTTGCTATGGCAAAGTTTAAGTGTTCTGTGTTTTATGCTCGCTTGCCACATCAAGCCAGCAGCTGCTGCTGCTGATGCTGATGAGTGCAGAGGAGGTTTTAACCTTGCAGATACTTTGATGGCTGCCGAAGGGAACTGTATGTGGGTGGATTGCCAACAACAAGTGATTGAGTTTTGATTCTCAATTATACAGAGAGCACTAGACGCAGTTCAGTTGTGTTAGGTACTCAAGTGTGGCTATACATCGATGGGGAGTAGCGCCCTATCGCCGAACACTGTGGGAACTTTTCGGTGGGATCGGCTCTGTGTCTGAATTTATGAATGAAAAGTTTTATGAATGAGTTATTGCTACTTGGAGATACTCGTAGCCATATCCGCGCCATGAAATTGACGGGGGTGGACAATCGTAAGGACACGCAAGAATGGCATAGATAAAGCTGTAAATTTAATGATTCCGCCAAGTGGCCATTTGTTTTTCACTTCCCGTTGGCTAGGTTATAAATCATGATGAGGGAAATTTCGGCACGGAAATTTATGACAGACCTGTGGTGGGTGGCTTCAAAGAGACTCTGGGACTTACCAAAACGAGGGGAGATGGGTTGGTTTGGTATCAGAGTGCTTTGTATTGTTAACGCAAGTTCCGCATAATGTTCTAAATAGTCAAGACTGGTACGCGAAAGAGTTGTATCCAAGATTCCCACTCCAAGGTTTGTTTTCGTGGACCATACACCGATTTGAATATTAGAAAGCCCCAACAGGGTATAAGAGTCACCCTGATAGAGCGCAAAATGATAAAATAGTTTATATCGAGCGCGTCTGATTTCTAGACTTCAGCTATTGCTGGAGTTCTTCGCAGGGCACACAGGTATTAAGTGCACTCATTCCGTAATTTTTCAGATGATTATCGTCGAAACGATAGACCTCCAAAAGTAGCAGCTAAGTGCCAAAATGACGAGTTTGAGACCTTTATGCCGCATTTACACAGTCACACATTCCTATGACGGAAGATTAAAGGGATGCTAAATACTAAATAGCCGTGTGAATGAAAGGGACGGCATTACCTAACACGCAAAAAAACGTGACACGTTTTTTCGTCGCCCATCTAGTTTACGTGGTAGGAATTATGGGAAAGCTATGCATGTTGATATTTTTATAGCGACGGCTCACGAAATTTCGCTTTCCTATAAAACAAAATGCCTTCCGGAAGTGATGAGCGGACAATTATTTATAAATTTCGTACAACTGATTGATGCATTTTTGGTTACATTTACTGAAACTTAAAATAGCTCTCATTTCAGATGTTTTAAATCAGAAATAGAAATATTTTCAAGTGATTACAGAAATTATATTCTCCGGAAATTGGGTTTATTTCCGTTTTACGTACCAATAATTATGGGCAGCACATCCATGACACTTTAGGCGTCTGATTTGTGATCTCATTCTTACTCCTTTACTAGCATTGACTGTGGAAAAACGGATTTCTCTCTCACGTCTCGTGCAAAAATGCGCGTGCGTGATCGTGTAAATGCAGCTTTATTCAGTTAATTTTCCACAAATGTAATGAAAGCTGATGACATTGAAACAAATTCGGGCAGAATTGAACTTATTATGGTCATCAATGTTTCAAAAACGATATCGTCCCTACGATTATTGTTATACGGAATCTGCCCCAAGCTTAACACTGGCTTTTTACTGTTCCAACAGTAATATTTTCTAAACATGGTGACTAGTTTTTTTGGGAGAAGGTTGTTGGACTTATATATAAAGTTTCATCAAATGGACGAAGCAGTGATCCCAGATTGGGGGGAAAGTCGGCAATTTTTTAGATTTTTTCTAACAAAAGGGGAGAAAAGGGGGGAAAATGGGGAAGGGGAAAACAAAAACAAAAAACTCATTCAATGATCATAACCATATATGGGCCCACGTAACGTCTCACTTACAACTTTGTTTCATGCTGAATGCATTCATATTGTTTCGTTTCGCTGTTCAAATTAAGATTTAAATTCAGAGAACTATAAATACAACTGCAGGGGGTGTTGTGTCCGCTACCGGCTGTCGTAAAAACTATTAAGTAGAATTTTTTAAAACTGCTTTTGAAATATGTCCCTTAACACCGAGAAGCTTATGAAGTAGTATATCGCTTATTGCGTTTTTGAGCTTAATGTAATTTTTTCTGATTTTAACTTTTATTCAACAAAAATTGTAATCACTTTGAAAAATAGGATAGGTACTCTTATGAAAGCCACACTCCCATAAATATTTAGAGCCTTGAATACCTAAGCTTTCTGTAATCTGGATGCCAAGTTTCAGCGAAAAATGTTGCCTAATCAAAGTTAATGTCATCAACGTGAAAAATATCAGTACTAATGAATATTCTTGTTCGTGGTTCTGCTTGAGGGTGCACATCGAAACCACTGTGTGTCGTTTTTTCTGTTGGAGCGGACCGCAAGAGAAGTGTGCGATGGATGAACGTGTGAATGTTACAGAATTTTTCTGGGGAAATGCTTTGGAAGTGTGGTTTGGTGATTAATAAACGATGCAAGTGTTTCGCCATTTTGGTTGGTTAAAAGGTGGTCTTCGGTGTGGTACAATTGGAAGGTAAAAAGTCCATTTTGCTACGACTGGGTAGGACGGATGGGTCACACTGTCCGAATTTGGAACCTTTTTGCTATTAAGCGCGGCTCTCCGCATTCTGGGACAAGAAATGCACTATTGGGTGATAGGAATAAAACGTACCAATTGCTTTAACTCGAAAGAAATGTCAAAATCGAAGCATTTGCTACTTACCGCGAAGTAAGAGTAAATGCTGTGTTTGAATTTTCAAACTTACCTTAGCAAAGTAGGTTTTTATTCACACCAATTCATACGATCCATTTCATCCTCCTCATCATCATCTCTGCAACTTCTGTTGAAGTCATTGTAGATTTCTCCATATGGATTTCTTCGTTTAGGGAACAAGGGTTTTCCAATAAGAGGTGCTATTGTGAATGTCCCGCTATTTCAGTAGCTGTCACTCTTGAAGCTTTTATTCTTTGACATTTGACAAGTAGAAACTACGCCATTACGATATACGCTTCAACAACGCATTGAAACTATTAAAATTCACTACAAAAATGGTGAAAAAACGTCGTGTCTTTGCTGATTGGGTCCTTGAAATGCATGAAAATGATCCGGAATTTCATCGAAAAATCATCTTGACTAATGAGGCCCATTTCCAACTCGGTGGCTACGTCAACAAGCAAAATTGTCGCATCCAAGAGTTATTGTTGAGAAGCCTCTCCATCCTCAACATGAGGCTATCGAGGACATATGGCAGCCACTTTGCGATTTGGTTATGGAAAATTTCATGAAAAGGATATGGTCCTGTATGCGTGCTCGTGGTGGGCATTTGGCTGTTGTTGTTTTTCATTATTAGCGGCATACCTTCCTCTTTATTATGAAATAAACATCCGCTCATTTATCTCAAAAAATGGCATTTTTCTTTGAATACCAAAACAACACTACTTATTGGAAAACCCACAAGTAGTACAGCTTGACGAAGCAGATTCTTTTTTAAAGCTTAGTACGCTGATCGAGCTACATATTCGTTACCATACAAAATTCTCTCCAAAATTTAGCTGATCTCAATTTAAGCCAACCAATTTAACAGAGTGGTACGCAGGTCGAGCTGAATAATCAAACTTTTGTTTCTGAATGAAAGTGAAATTATGAAGTTCAAATAACTGAAGCCTTTAGTGGGCATTTTTATAAATTTAGAAAATAATTAGCCACAATCAATAGAAGAACACAGTTAATTTCGGACAGACATAAGACAAAGCATTTTATGGCGAACTTCGAGAGAATCTATTCGCAACAGCAGACATGTTGATCGGCTTGAAGTTGAAGTTCTGGAAGAGTCAAAATTATTTTTACAAGTCGACGAAGTGTTTTTCGGCACTTTCCAAATTTTTTTTATTGTTTGCAGAGTTACAGTTCTGAGAACGAGTTCCTTATTAATTTTTTTTCAGTTTTTATTTTCTAATCAATCTTTTTTCGAATTTTTGTATTTAAATTTGTATTTTGTATTTTCATGAAGTAAGAAGTATTTTTGTAAATTATTAATATAAATACCGTGACATTTCAAAGGGAAATGGCTTACGTTGGGATAAATCGCAAATTTAGGGAGCCAGTGAAAAGTTAGAGTAGCCAAATCGGCGATAAACAGTCAGTGCTGGCAACACTGTGGCATTTCACAACCGAATTTTGTAAAATATCGACCAAATGAATGGTGGACTTTTCTTAAAGGGAAGAATTTTTTTTTAATTATAAATGAACATTTACAACTTCTTTATCTGAAGATTGAAAGAAGACCAACAGAGTTGTCGCTGTGCGATCGGAAAAAAATTTGTTTTTATATAAAGGGTGTCGCATAATTCACGGAAAATGTAATTTTTATAGAAATACAGGGAGCATGTTCCGTAAATCGACGATCGTCTAAACGATATCGTTTTTGCAACTTCAATCACCAAAATAAGCCATATTCTGCTCGAATTTTTTTTGACAAACATCAGCTTTCATCATATTTGTGGAAAATGAACTGGGATAAGCTCTTAACCTTGTAATTTTAACACCTATTTGCTAGTTTTGGAGGTCTATCGCTTGGACGATAATCGTCTGAAAAGTTACAGAATGAGTGCTCAGATTTTTAATTAGAAAGCTTAAATTTTTTATTTATTCATAGGGTATACAGATTGGGTTTATTTATGGAATATCACATCGGATAAATGGCCGCCACGCTTTGCTGGCAAGTACGTACTCTTTTATTGAATTTTTCTATGACCATTTCGCATAAACGAATTTCATTAATACACTTCCCGATTTCCTCTTTAAAGGCGTTGGTGGTCGTGGGCTTGTTTGCATAGACCTTTGACTTCAAAAAACCCCAAAGAAAAAAGTCCAATGGAAAGATTTAGATGGCCAATTCTGATCGCAAAAACGGCCGATTACACAATTATAAAATGACTCATGCAGTAATTGAATTGTTTCTCTGGCTGTATGGCATGTGGCACCGTCTTTTTGGAACCACATGTTGGTCACATCCATATCTTGCAGTTAAGGCACTAAAAACTGGGTTATCATGTCACGAAAACGAACACCAGTTATTGTTACTGCCTGATCAGCCGTATTTCCAAAGAAGAATGGTCCGATAATGGCTCCAGCCCAAAATCCGCACCACCCATTCCAGCGATGTGGATGCATTTGTTTCTCAACAATTACTCGTTCAGAACCCTAAATGCTACATTTTTGACGATTAACGAAGCCATCACCCATCAAGATGAATATGACGGCCATATTTTGTACGAAAATTGCGGACTGTAGCTGACAAACCTTTATTATCTATAAAATATTACTCAGCAATGAAACTGCGCTGTTCTTTCGTATAGCGCTCCATTTTTAGTTTTTACTAACCCGAACTGTCAGCTGTCACATTGTTATATTTTTTCCGTTGGCATCACTGAACTATTAAATGGCGCAAAATTAAATTTTTTTGCGTGAATTATGGGACACCCTTTATGTACACAAAGGGTTATAAATGAGCGCCTCTAGAACTTGCAGTAGTGAGTGCTGATTTAAGTGGTAAATTATGGATTCAAAACATCCTTGGTGGATGGTTTGTTAATTCAACACGATAGGAGGACTTTATTTTCACTTCCCTCAGGTTTTAAAAAACCGTATTTTGGAGAGGTATCTCAGGAGTGATAGCCAACCGTAAAACAAGACAGTTATTCTGTTCTGAACGGACTAGATTTGGCCAAAGAGCTCATGGTTTTCTATACTCTCTAACACTGATTTATTATGTGGATGGAAAAAATGGACTAAGTGACAGAATGGACTAAAAGACCGGTAAATATATTTAAATTTATCGCAGATTACGCTCAAATTCTAGCAGCCTACTTTTCCTAGTTGCAATTAAAGAATATCCTTCTCCTTGAAACTTCTTTCTCTAGATGCCAATGGACGCTCAAGTAAGACATTTATTCAAGCCAGCCTCAACGTAAATAGATTTTAAGCATATAGTAAACAATATGGGTCAACTTTCACTACCTTCCGGTACTTCACAGTCTACACACATTTACCATCATTTTTCCCCACCTGCGCTCGTTTGTTTAGGGAAAACTAGTTCAAGAATGTTTTGCGGGATCCTTTAGGCTATAATTATCTATTTTTCAATTTCAACTAGTTCAAACGGATCCCAAAAACCACTAAAACTCGGAGCGCGCCTTAAGCACACTTCCTTATTGTGTGTACCCAGTTAGGTAAACATTTCCCCAAAGTGAAAGGGACAATTAAAGCTGCTGTTTCTGTTCACTGCGGCTAAGTAGCCGATAAAATTTAAATTTCCCCCTTTTATCCAAAACTGAACTACAATTCGTTAAGTTTCACCCCGATGCCGCTCCACTCGCTTTGCATGCGCCTAATATGCTTTACGATTGCCCGAGTGGAATTCATTTAGAGGCAAAAATAAAAACTGAAAAACAGCAATAAAAGTGTCGCCCATAAATCAACTTTGCGCGCAAGATTGGCTTGATTTTTCCATCTCATATCCAACGAAATGAAAATCATTTTCTTAGCGGATGCAGTTGGACTGGACAGAGAGCCACAGAAACGTGTCCAACGAGGACCGAGAGGAGAGCGCAATGAAGAGATCACACGGACGGACGGACAAGCAATTTTTATATTTAATCAAGCGCGCCGGGCACGGGCACATTGACTCGTGCCAGCCGACGGCGGACGGCGCGGCGCAGCGCGACGGATGGGGCATAACTAAATGCATTTTGGGGCCAACTGTCATATACAGCAGCCAGCAATGTCCTCTCCACTTAACGACAAATCCAATTACGCAATTCACGCTGATCAACGCAGCGCGACTGAGGATCGTGGCGCACTGCACAAATGGGATGCATTTTCTTTTTTTTTCTTTTTTTTTGGGGCACACTTCTCGCTGTCATAGAGCTCGTTAGCCCTTTCGGCTTAAGTGAGCCCCGGAGCGCTTGTGATAGCACAGTGATTATGGCTTACATCCCATCTCTGGTGGTGTATCGTGGTATATCGTGTCGTGTGGCTAAATTGACGCTGAATGATTTGTTGCATTCGGAAGTGACAAAACAAAATTACCGTCACAACAATTGTCAGGCGGACTGGTGGTGGTGGCACCGGGACTGTCACTGGCACCCCCTCGCATCGTTCGCGCGAGTATATCTCATTTACATCGTTAAGTGAGTGTTTTCGTTTTAGAAAAGCATAGGGGAGCGCGCGCGTTCTTGTTGCTGGTCATTCACGAATTTTTCGAAAATAATGTGCGACATGGCGCGTGCATGTGCGAGCATGTCATCTAACTCGTTTACATGCGACACCACACCGAGACCGAGAGTGAGAGAAAAGTTGACATTTCCTACTTAATGAGAGATAGGCGAAGACGCGTCGAGTGTAGTTCCATGTAAAAGCTGACAGCATCAGGCAGAGCGATTTCGTTTGTCGAGTTTCCGCATACCACTCGCAATCAGACTTATTTTCGGTATTTTATTTGGAATTCGCATGGAGTGTCATCACACTAGTAAAGGGTGATTTTTTAAGAGGTTTAGAACTTTTTTTAAAAAAAAAACACAAAAAATTCGAAAAAATGAATGAAATATTTATTTGAATCGATAGTTTGAACCTTGCAATTTAATGTTTAAAGATAATTTCATGCAAATGTTGACCGCGGCTGCGTCTCAGGTAGCCCATCCGCTGAGTCCAATTTTGGCATACTCTTTCACACATATCGGCCGGTATCTCACGAATGAATGCATGGATGTTGGCTTCCAGTGCGTCAATCGAAGCGGGCTTGTCCCTATACACATTAGCCTTGGCATACCCCCACAAAAAATAATCTAATGGTGTCAAATCGCACGATCTAGGCGGCCAATTGACCGGCCCGAAACGTGAAATTAACTGTTCACCAAACTCGCCTCGCAATTGCGCCATTGTTTCGCGTGCTGTGTGGCATGTGGCACCGTCTTGTTGAAACCACATATCATGCAAGTCAAGAACTTCCATTTCGGGCAAAAAAAAATTTGTTATCATCGCTCGGTAGCGTTCACCATTGACAGTAACGCTGCGATTCGCATCATCTTTGAAGAAATATGGCCCAATAATGCCGCCGGCCCATAAACCGCACCAAACAGTGGCTTTTTCGGGATGCATTGGTAGCTGTTGCACTGCTTCTGGCTGATCTTCACTCCAAATGCGGCAATTTTGCTTATTTACGTACCCATTCAACCAAAAATGAGCCTCATCGCTGAACACAATTTTTCGATAAAAAAGCGGATCCTCGGCTCGGATGAACATTTCGAACCGAGCACGAATTTTGATAGTAAAATTCAATAATTTGCAAGCGTTGTTCATTTGTAAGACGATCCATGGTTAAATTGCAAACCAAACTGAAGCTGTTTGACAGTGACACAAGGTACTAAACACACGTCAGCTGTCAAAACCAGTGTTGCCAAAACCAAACCAGCTAAAAAATCACCCTTTAGAATGGGGATAATTGCATCACCATGTTGTGTATAAGCGAGAAGTTCACGCGGTATGCGGTTCGGTCACCGAGTGGCGCGTGCACTCTGTGCGGACAGTAAAAATAGATTTTGTCTCTGGTGCTTGTGGAAACTCTATCTTAAGTGGGAATAACTTAGTTGTACTAATTTGCCCATTTACATAGATCCAGATGCAAATAATTGCAGCTCACGAAGACCGCTGGTTTTCCGATGCTGACAATAGGAATGTCACTACCATTGACTTAGTCTGGTAGTGCAAAGCATAAGATAGGTTTCTTGACCTGAAATTTTGAAAATGATTTATTGGATGACGCACTTCGCATCTTCCCACTAAAGCCCTGAATATATGCTGAGTGTCATAAATTAAATTCCACACTAGGGGGCCTAACCCGCACGCTCAAAAATTGTCTTTAACCGAGAGCGATTTTTGCTCAGTTTAAAAACAAGGTTTAAAATTGACAAAGTCGCTGTTGAAAAAACTGAGTAGGGGAGAGCGGGGCTAGAAGACTAAATTGGATTCTGCTCTGCGATTTTGCAAATGAGTGAGCTAAACCTATTTTAAAACAAACAATATTTAAACTACAAAATTCACCAAAAAGTCCAATAGAGTCTGCTCAGAAGATGTCAAAATATTGCATTTAAAAAGAAAAGGCCTCTGTCGTGGGCTAGGTAAGGTATAACAATGATTGAAAAGTTGGTGTCGCATCTGTTTTTGAAAAAAATTATCAAAAAAAAACTCATAAGAAAAACCAAATTACAATTTACTTGCTTGAAAAAAAACTTACATCTTTTCGTAACCTACTTTTTGATTTGGTTTTTGGCGACCTTTCCGGTAAAGCTTTTTTTCTTCCTCCAGAAACGCCCGCTTCTCTGGAGTATCAGTTAATATGGCTGAAACGGTTCTCTTTTATGAACCTGCCTTTGAGTAAGAGCTTGCACCCTCTGGGACATGTTACAACTAACCACGCCATGAAATTTAACACAAAACACTTTAAAATCAAAACCGGAATCCGCACAAAGATCTTATATATACACAAAGTTCACCAAAAGGCAAATGCGTAGCTACAATGAACACCCGGCACTGTATTTCTTGAGTAGGAAAAGCAATACCTAAAATACAAAAAAAAAATATTCAAATCACCCAGTTTTCGGGACCTCACTGTACGGCCCCGACTGATTATGAATATACAATACGTAAGTAGGTTTCTTGGAGAAGACCAAGATATTCCTCTTTTACGCGACTCTTAAATTTGAAAAGGAACCCTTACATTTTAACAACTTACAACTTACCGCTGTTACTTTTAAGCCTTCCATCGCCTACTCGTTGTAAAAAACTACACAGATAAAAAGGTTAAATCCCTTCTGTTAGAAAGCACACCTTATCAGTTGCTATCAACCAAGTCTCCAGATTTATATCGACCAGTTTGTTAAACTCTACAGTAAGTTTCTTATTTTCGACTGAGAAAATTTGGAGGGGAAATTGATAAACCCGATATTTTTAACCGAGTCTCCCCTAACAAGTTGACTCGGTTATGTTTAATCCCCTTATGGCAATCAATTGTGACGGCGCCCATTTGGCCGATATCATCTTCTCGACTTGACCAATAAAATTCTAAAGGTTCAAATAAACATAATCAAAAAGCAGAATCGAAGTTTTTTATTTAGAAAAAAAATGAGAGCCAAACAACATCGGCTGACTTCTTTTGGCCCACCCTGTATATAAACGGTATTACTCTTGGCAGTTTTTAACCAAGAGTTGCTTGTTTTTTAAAAGTAGTGATTTTTCTGTATGCGGAGCCTTGGGGTACGCCTGCAGTTATTCTGCACTACCTCAGTTGAACTCTGTTGAAATATCTAAGAAAACTGATTTTGAATGAGACTCATGTCGACAAAGCTAAATATAGCGGTTTCTGTTCTGTCATCAGCTTACAGGTTTTACCATGCCTTAAGGCTTGTTTCATTTCAAAGAGGCTGTGCCTTTTAAGAGCAAACTTACAGCTCTACCAATATTTCCATAGTTTCCAGCAGGAAGTGCAACTAATCGTCTTTATGGTGAACCCGTGCTTTGGTAAGTGAGTTTTTATTAAGAGCCCAAGGGTTTCAAGACTAGGTGTCGCTAATCTTTTAAGCGAATTAGATTTAAATTGCTTACCTTCCTTCCAGACGCTAACCTCCTTTCTTGTTGTATTCAAGACTTCATTTTTTAACAAAAGGTATTCTATGGGGTGGATTTTTCGACTTCTAAATCAGCAATAATTTATAGAATTTTTATTTCAAAATTTAATCGATCTGTAAAGGTCTCAGTAGCCTATAAAAATTTGTATTGATAAACCTATTTTAAGGTCTTACAAGAGCCTCAGAAAATGTTTTTTTATGCGGTGCCTTACGTACTGAATAAATGTTTTGGTGAATAGTTGCATTCAGCCTCCACCTTCCGTTTGTTTGGTGCTGAATTCGACAGGTTTACGAATCTTTTAAGAAGGTTTGTTCTCAGTTAATCTTTTTGTGACTTTTTCTATCTTGCATAGTAAACTTCACCTCACATTGGCTACTTAACTCAATATGCTCGTACCTATGATCTGACAACTATAGTTGCAGCCGATCTTTTAAGTTCGGGACCGACCTGCAACATGTTTGTGGTAGATCAATAACCTTCTAGTTCTCCGACCGTAACCAATTTTGTTTTGAAGCAAGCATTTTAAATGGTACAATAGTGGGACGGTGTCTGAGAAAGGTTTACTTTCACCTTGTTCTTGCTTCTACCCTAAAAAATAAGGTGAGATAATAAGCATCATAGCTTCTGACTAGGGCCAACTTTTTAGTAACGGAGTTCTATTGAAAGTAGGACGATCCTCCTGTACGTTTAGAATTTAATGAAAGTTACAAACAATGTTGAACACAGAAGCCTTTGGCCTTGGTGTCGGTTTTCCCTAAACTTTTCCAAGCCTATCGGTTCTTAAAAAGTTTATTTAGAAACTTTTACTGAACCACGGGCGGTTTCAAATACTGTCGAATATTTTAAAGACCTCGAAGGTCAAGTCCCAAAATGCCTGACTGTATTTTTGCAAGTACAGCTTCTTTAAAGTTGATACCTCATTATTTGGTTTAAGTGAAGGAATCGAAATACTTTTTTTCATGTGATAGGTACTTTGTCGCAGGGCCAAAGTGGTTTTGTGAAGAACTACTAAGCGAGAGGTCCCAGGTTCGATCCCCGAAAAAAACACAAATTCTCGATCTTAAGCTTTTTTCTACTGCGCCATCTCTTGCCAACGTCTGACAAGAATACCCGACCGGAAATGAAACGCCCGCCCCCATATTTCTTCGTATCGTTTTGACAAAGGATTTATCAAAAGTAAGACTCTGTAAATTCGAGACCGATGATCATCTAGGAATGACACTGACAACCTCCTTCTAAGTGATAAGATTTAGTACAGAAAATATGCAGGGATACATTTATCCAAAGAGGAAGAACACTATTCAGGCTGCATATGGAAAAACTTTCCCACCACCATAACAAGTGTTGCAAACGAAGCGTTAAGAATGAGAAGGGGCTAAGTGGCATTTTTGAAAATGTTCATGTTTTTTATCCGATAAAGGACAACTTAAATGTTTGTCCATGCGCCGATACTCTACCTACTGTCCTTAATATAGGAGTTGGATGTGGTTAAAGGTGGTAAATACACAAATTTTTTTAGGTTTCGTAGCGTGAAAAAGTTCTAAAATCGCTTAACACACTTAACGCATTTGTACCAAATTCTTTACTTATTACAACATTAAATAAATGAAGTCGCGTTGTCTTAAATAATATTTTCCATTATTTTTCCATACTTTTATTTCGTAGATATTACCGAACTCCATCTGCTTTTGTAGGAAGATTTAAGGGCAACCACTTTAGTTTTTTACGCGAAACTTTAAATTCGTCACTTAACACCTTCTCATTCTAAACGCTCCAAATGTCAAACCCAAATGATGGGTGCATAATACCAACACAGATTGATTAATGAAAAGTACGAGATGCAACCATCGCACAAGCCAGAGACAATACTGAGACCACCAACTTCGGCCCATTTCCCGTTACTTAGCCTACAAGCTATATTTTTCGGAGTGGTCACGATTTACTGCGCTAGTATTGATACATAGAAATTCGTATTGACAAATGTCACGTAACTTCAAAAGTTCTGAGTCACCAATACACTCCCAAAAAATATGAGCCACTTCCGCTTTGGGCAAAGTGGCTTTCAGCGTTCATAGAATTTTATCAGTTAAATTTGAAATTGTTCGTTACGTGTGAATAATATTTTTTTTTGGGAAAAAGTGTACATTTGCTTAAAATATTTACGAAAAATTAAGAATGTATGTTGGTTGAGGGAAAATAAAAACATTTTGAGCAAATTTTCTTTATTATTTAAGAAAAAATAACACACGAAACCGAAGTTAATTTTATCCAAAAGCGGGAAATACACAACCATATTTGTGCCAATATATTTCTAGTATATAAAACATCTCCTTTAGATAGTTTTATTAACCACACAAATCAAATTATTTACCTTAAAAAAATTTATAATTACTAACCAATGGCATTCAGTTATGGTAAAATGTGGTATTCCCGAACTCTTTCACATTTCCCCACGGCTGCCGAGGTTGGCAGCATTTATTTTTGTATTTTTTGTATGTTTTTGCATGTCATTCGGATTCATTCGGATTCCGAATTGATATAACACCGATAGGAATACAAAATGGCGAATTTGAAAAAAAACTGAGGAGGCCAGCGGCAAGAGGATTGTGAGTTGGGGGTCTCAGTATGGTTTGTCTATGGCACAAGCTTTCTATAGTCTCCACTATATCTCCCCAATGTCCGATCTCCATTTGACACATGAATGTCACAATTTACTCAAATGACAGTTTATTTGTGTCAATGCCGTATAAATATCGATCGATGGCAACATAATTCTGACAAATACCATCACAAATTTTTGGTTCACCATAATTCGTTTTCACCCAAATTGCGCGCTTCACCATTGAGGAAGGAAAATGAAACAAATACGACACAGAGAGAGAGAGAGAGAGAGAAAAAAGACACATCCAGTCAGATCGCAGATGTGGGTTGGCAGTTGGCACATTGCGTCAAATTTACGGCTGTCAGTTTAAATGAATGTTGGAATTTGAAGTTGTTGCTTTTTTTTTAAACGATATTTCTGTGAAGATTATTTGTCGATCTGAGTCGACAGTGTTCCGTGCCAAATTTGGGCGGTTGTTTGTCATCCTTTTTTGGTCATCTTCATTATCGAGTTTTTAGTTTATTTCTTGTGCACTTTCGTACGGCTTGTGAGCTTGTTTTGAAAACATTCTCTCGAATTGATCGCTTGATCTTTACCATATTTGTAGGCGATGTAACAGTAACAAGGTGTTGGTAAATAAATTTAATGAAACGAAATGGTTCATATGATGGTTGGGAGGTGGTTTGCACTTAAGTCATCGAGTATGAGATCTGTCAAAATGGTTATAGATATATTTTTAAGCAAAGTGGTTTAATCTGTCATATACATAACGAACCCTGAGGTTGGAGGACAGTTAATTTAAACTGAATATTTGTGAGAAAGTTCAATAAAATTCCCAATACTACACAGCCTGAGTAGGACCCCAATGCGGGCAGTTTTGACAGAAATTGCAGCTCTGCTAGAGAGGAGGCATAACCAATGACTCGATTTATCTATCTCGCAACATTTTTCAAACAAGTTCTCAATGCTTTTCATATCAAAAGCCAAAATTGGTGCTGAACAATACAGCAATATGTAGGTTAAGAGGTTTATATATAAGTTATAAAAATTCTGTATAATTCTGACAGCTGTCTTTGGATTTTTGTGGGCCTAATCTAAGTCATAAGCGACTACAGCAGATTAATTTGTTGTCTCAAACCTTTTTGCCAGGAGCTTCGGTGCCAGTGAAGAAGGCCCTGCCCTTCCTATACTCTGTGAAAAAAATACTAGCCTTAATTTGATCTTAGAGCTTGAGTTACCTGCCGCATGCAAGTATGATGTAGGTAGTGTATTTTTTTCAGTGTCAAAAGGCAATATTTAACCAACATCAGCTAGTTTTATTCAAGGTAGAACCAAGTTTATAGCCTTGGGCTTAATATTTACTACTTACTTACGTCCTATATCCCCTTGTGGGTCCTAGTGCCCCTACAACGCCTACGCGCCATCTTGTGCGGTTTTTGGCAATGTGCCTCAGCTCTCCCCAATTCTTTCTCAGTTGCTGTGCTTCCTTCTCGACTGTTCTACGCCATGTACTTCTAGGACCGCCGCGTATCCTGCCATCCTGAGTAAGCGGATTCCATTGCATCGCATGGTTAGCTATAGACCTGTCACCTTTTCGGAAAGTGTGACCAATCCACTGCCACTTTCGTCGCTGCATGTATGTGCCAGTAGGTTCATGGCCGGTTCTCTCATAAAGTTGTTCGTTTCGTCAAATGAACAAAAAGGTTTCTCCTTTTGTCCTTTCACATAAATAAATTAATTAATGAGAAAAGAAGCATTAAAATCCAAGCTGATGATGGAAAGCTAATGCTGGTCGTGCACTACGAGCGCAGTGCATCAATTTTGACTTCAACGCAGTCAACTGTAGAATGCAGGATTGTACATTCTGTACACGGCTGGAAACGGTTGGAGATCGTTTCTTTTATTACATTCGAATATGAACGCAGTCAGCACCAATTTACGAAGCTTCCAACTCTGTACAACCGATTGGGGTCGGTTGGAGACCGTTGCTCACCATGTTGCTCAACAATAATTGAAGGGGTTGTGTTCGAGTTCTAGTAGTACGAGTACATCATCGATCTGGGCATTGCTGGCAAAATAAAGTAGGTACGGGACTTTGCTTAATTTTTATATTTTTTTTTTTTTCATGTAGGTTGATATGACAAAAATGCGAACCGGTTCGAGATAATTCAGCGCGTTAATCAAGCAACCCAAATCGATTGCTACTGCTATCTGCCACTGCTGCTGGTTGATATGTTCGACACAAATCTTGTGATCGCTCTCGCTGATATATATACCAGTCAGCTATTTCACTTAAGGTGTGTTATATATGCAGCTTACAGCCGCCATGCGTGATCAACGCATTGCTCAACGTCCGTTGTTTCATCGAGCAACAAAATTTGTTTACCAATTTTACAAAAGCTGTCTACTTTGTGTGCGAATATGATGCTATTCAACAAATTGAATCAGTTGATCAACTAGATATACGTCGTTCGGGGCTCACAATGCGTTGGACACAAATATGTCAAAATTGTTGTCGAATTGCGTTCCATACAATGCGAATTTGGTAGGTACTAGTTGGGGTTAGAAATGTTTTCCGATTCAGAGGTTTAATAAGCAGTTGGATGTAGTTGCGTTGAAGCATTTTGTGTTCGTAGTGTGCAACCGGCATTACCCCCAATCCAATTTCTAAACCAAACTAGCCACAGAAGATGTGATATATGTAGCTCCACACAGTAAAATAAATTTGTCTTCTAAAAAGGTTAGGATTCTTTTTCAATCAAATTTAGAGAAACCAAACATTGCTAAGCAGTTCTCCAGACCTTACGGCAGAAATGCATCCCCGAATGCTGCTTTCACTGCCTCCTTTTTTATTTGTCTACACTAATTTTTGAACTTGAAACCAACATTTGTCGATTCATCCGGGTTAGGTATGGTCAGCAACGGCCCAAAAGGTCGTTTGTATGACGATTGCTACTCAGCAACCTTTCAAATCGCCACACAACCCCTAGTGTATAAGCCGCTCTCTGAACATATCCCAATCAGCACGCTCTAATTGTTGATTGTATGCACCTTGATGGCTTGAGCTTAGCAGACCCTTCCTTTTTTAAGCCACCAAAAGCTGATCTGTTGTTGGAAGGTTACGTATTCGCCGATGTACTTTTGTGGGACTTGACTATGCCAAATAACTTGTATATGACACAACTTCCTTACCCTTTTCAAAATCCGTCGCCACCATAAAGTACAATTGTTACGTAAGCTCCAACTTGGAAATCTGTCGCCTGATAATCCATCGCAACCAGCCACTTGGTTGCCCTTGAGGTGATGAGCAGCATTTATCTAAAATCAATAACCAAAATGTAAGCCTTCAAGGACAGCAATGGATTACATATAATCCGCAAATGAAACCGCTTTCATTTTGATGTAGGTTTCATTCAATTTCATCAGACCACAAAACCCGCAACCCCTGCACTCTTACGCAATAAATTGCACAACAGTTTATTACATGAAGACAGCCCCCTCTCGAAACAAGTTAATTCGGTAACTAAATGAGAATCGATATTCAAAGAGGCCCCGCTACTCTGTTCAGACGCGTCTTTAATAATATTTAATCCGTCCTTCCCAGACATTCATTGATGAATCTGAATCTGAACAACGCAATTTGTATTTGAGTAGGTAAGTAGCACCAGGACATGAAATAATAAAAAAAAAAAAAACCGTCTCTTCTGTAACAACACTTATTTTTCCTCATCAATGGATTTCCTGGAAATTCCCACATCTTCGAGAAACTCCTGAGGTCCTTAGAAAAGTCTTGAGTTTCATCCTAATTATCCTTTCGTGTTCTATTTCCTAGAAATGTATACCAACACAAACCACCCCCGCTCGGGCAGACAAAAGCACAACAACGTGTACTTTTCATTCATAAATTGTTGTGAATACGACCCGACCGGACATGACCGGGGGAATGGGACTTCCTTTCATTCATGTATGAGATTCCTATTCATCTGTAGCCTCACCTATATCCTTACTTCGGGTGGTCATTGATGGCGCACTCTAATTGTCTTTCAACTATCGCTGGAAAATGACAAACCCCTACCACTACCATGAACAGTATTCGAAATGGTGGCTCATTGTGGGGGCGATAGTGTATTCTCCTTATAAAGATACAAAACCTATCTCTGAACCTGATTTCGTATACATGAGAGGCAAAACAACACACCGATCCACCCACATATCCTTCGTTGACAACAAAGTTTGTCTCGCGCCGCGCGCCGCCCGCCACAGCACCAACACCCATATACACAGCATCCGTGTACTAGAATTCATCAATGAATCCACCCACTACAGCAGCATCGGCATCGGTATCCCAGAGAGACACAGTTAAATTGGGAGAGCAAGCGACGACGACGAAAAAGCTTTCTTAGAGCTGTTCTCAGGTGGAAAATTCCATACACCTTAGCGACATGGTCATTTGCTTCTGTGCGTGTATTTGTATATATCTAGGCAGCGATTGCACACACTGTGGCACTGAAAGTGCTGACAAGGAGACAAAGTATCAGGACGGATATACGTCACCTACGCGTTAAGTTTTTAGGTTTGGTCTCGGCTTTTCATAAGGTATAGGCAAATGCGTTTATTTCTGTCTCCATGTGTGTGTCTTTTGAGTGAAAAACAAGAAACTGAGGAAAAAAATTCACAACTTCTAGCGTGCAGATCTATGCGATGTAAGATGTTGTGTGGCTCGCGCCATTTGATTTCGGCCGTGGGTTGCAACGGCGTGGCGAAGCAGATAAGCGTGTGCCCACGTGACTGACTGAAGGTGAAGAATTGTCGTGCGTCGTGCAAAGATGACGACAACGGCAAAGTGATGTCTTCGAGTATGCAAACGCACGGAAAGAGGTGATCAGAGGAGATCACATTTTCAGTTGGCTGGGGGGAAGGGTTATCGGTTTTGAATCAAGACGGGATGGTAAGGTTTCGTCAGAGGTTGCCATTGGTAATTTTTTTTTTTTGCTCCACTTATATCAAACAGTTTGATCGCGATGGGCCCTTAACTACTCAACAAACCGCGGGACACAACTAAAAGGATAGCACTTGCTTTTTTATTCTTTACTTCGTTTTTACTTCATCATTTGTTTTGAGTCCTGAATTTCCACCTAAACCATTTAAGGCAGTAGTTGTAGTGTTCCCAACAGTACTCCTCATGGAATAACAAATCTCCTTTTAGACGGAAACTTGCATTAAATAGACTTAATTTCTTTATATTTATTTTGGTAAGGACTGTTTATTTTTTATAGCCTGCGAAGCGTGTCAAAAACGGATAAATGCCAAGTCAAATAAAATGATCAAAATTTCATCGAATAAGGAAAACTGTGGGCAAAAATCATTTTCAAAAATATATAGCAGAACAAGACATTAACTACGTCAAAAACGTCAGAGAAAACTTTTCAAAAATCGCATTTAATGTACACGAAGCGCGCACCATTTAAATATACGGTGCTTCATTTAGACTTGTTTTTTTGCAAGAGGTTGGTTACAAATCATGCGTAACTGACATCATGGGGTCTTGTTATTCTTATTCAGTTTGACAAAACATCATGGAAAGACTCAATCATTGACAACGTTTCCAAATTATTAAGCTGTATTTCGAAAATAAGCGAAACAATGGATTTATTGAGAAATACCTTTTGTGGGCAGCTAGTTTTGCGTTCAGGTCCAGTCAGTGAAGCAGTGATCCTCAGAATAGACCATGCACGGTGTAGTCGCGGACAATATTTACAGGAAATTATATTCAAACAATTAAATGACAGATACTGTTCTTTCAGACCAAACTAAAGTTAAAATTCATTTTATGCGGTTTATTTAAAATTAAAACAAAATTCTGATAATAAAAAAATATATGAAAAAATTGCCAAATAATATAAAAATATAAGACGTCCAAAAACGAGTCAAAACAAGTGAAAGTGTTATCATCGGCCTGGCAGATGCTTTGATACCCTCCACTGCATACAAGTCATGCAAAATACCAAAACTACTTGTCCAACATAGCCCATTTTTAATACCAACCTGACGCCGATAAAAATAATTCCTTTCACCAAATTTCATTCACCTACGTGAATTACTTTGGGCGCTATCCTGCTTTCAACAGACAGACAGACAGACAGACAGACGGACATGGCTAAATCGATTCAGAATGTGATCCTGATTCAGAATATATATACTTTATGAGGTCTCCGGTGACTCCTTCTTGGCGTTACAAATGTATTGGCAAAGTGAATATACCTTCCTGTGGAGGGTATAAAAACGGGTACCAAAACATGTCGTAAGGTCTGTATAAGACGAAAGGAAATTACTAAAAGAGATCAACCAAAAGAAAAATAATTGGAACGAGTAGGTAATCAAAAAAAAACTAAAACATTAAAAAAAAAAGTGTGGTAGGTATTTAAAAAAAAGGAAGTCAATGAAACTCACAAAACTAGTCGCAAACGCAATTAAAAACAGTTTTTAAAGCCTTTTAAACATTTTTCGAAAAATTGGCAAAAAGTAAACGTAAAAAAATAATTTTGATAATCTTGAACAATTATTGTGCCAACAATATTGCTAAAGATGTGTACAAAAATGTATCTCACAACGATTTAAAAAGAATCTAAGAATACCTAAGTCAAAATGTTTACACAAATATCGTACCGAAATATGTCAGAAGAAACATAAGAAACGAGTAGAATAGGATATTTAGGATTCGCATCAAAGAATCTAAAAGAAACTATACTGCAAAAGAGTCAAATCCCGTATTTATAATCACGGTCCGAAAAAAAACATGTCGAAAAATTCATCTAAATTACTTATGTTAAAAATGAATGAAAACACCGCTAAAAAAACTTCTACATACCAAAAACAAAAGCAAGCACTATCCAAAAATTAACATTTAAAACTGCATCGAAAAATCCGACCAATTCATACAATAAGACGATATAAATTTTGTCAAAGAATGTCCTTAAAAGGCGTAGGGATAGAACTTTTGTATTAAAGCTTTTAAAATTATTTAAAGACTTACCCGATTATTAATAAACGCTGCGTAAAAGTTATCAACTCGTTATTCAGAAGTTACGTCAAATTTTTGTATGCTATCTGATGTCTACTAGCTAACTAACTTGTGCCCATTTGTTTAATAATGCGGGGGTTAAGTACTAACTGTTGATTAAATACGGACAGCAACACATTTGAAAAATAAGTACCTACAAAAAACAAGTAAAAAATCGGAATCGGACGAACATTTCTCTTATAAAATAAATTATTTTTATATACATTTTTGTAGTTTTTTTTTACGTGAATTTGTCCGGTCACCGATTAAGTGTGTAGGTAAAATTTACTCAAAAAATGATCCAAAAAAACAAAATCACAGACACTTCAAAAATCATAAGAAGACGTGCGTAAAATTTTCTGGAATATTAGGAGAAAAAATTGTCAAAAATTTGTTTCAAATTGTTCGTCAAAGTCGAGAATTAAAAAAAATAAGACCCATTGAAAAAAAAATCTCAAGACGAAAAATACCAAACAATTTGACGAAAAACTATGCAGGAAAACGTTTTAGAAACGAAAAAACACCTTCTTCAACCTTTCACTGGAATATTCTCATACCATTGTCGTTGCATATTTAAGGTGATGTGTAAACTAATTTAGAAACGCTTTTTGAAAACGTTTTTAAGTGGACTTTTAATTAATGTTTGGTAAGTGTACCTATACCTACATTTATTATTTCTAAGACAATAATCAGAATGATTCTTACTTATAGTTAAAAAGTGAAAATATTTCGTAAAAGGGTTGACTTTAAGTTGATCAGCAAAAATGTAGAAAAGAACTATCTTCGGTCTTGGAATAATGGCCATAAATTCCATTGCATTGAAATGCCAACCATGCAAGTCGCCTTTTCGAAATGTACATTCACTATTATCCTCTGATGCCACTTGCATTTTGGACTACTCCGAATAAGATCTGATTTATGCAAACTTGCTTAGGTCAGAAATTCGTAATTATTTCATTGGTCTAAAAAGGTTCAGAACTGTTATATGTTTTAGTTACTGTAGCTTACTTCGGCAGCAGTAATATCCGAGGCGGATTTAGGCCTATATGCTGTTTTTAAACTTCTTGAATGTGTTTTAGAAAATCGACACAATCTTTTATAAACATTTGTGCAAAAAGGCACGAGCCAAAAACTTAGAACTATTTCACTAAAGGCCTAATTAGAGTCTAGAGAAGTTCTCCAAAAGATCTGCAAGTCCCTTCGAAAATCTTCTAAAAAGAAGCCACAATTTGGAAAAGTCGTCGGGATCTTCCCAGACACCCGATGAGTTCATATAAAAATTCGAAAGAAAAAAAGAAAACCCGAATGGAAAATAAAATTTAACTTCCGAAAAATAATCAAGACGAAGATCTCAAAAAAATCTCATGAAACAAGACAAAATTCAAAAAAAAAAAAATTGTCACAAATTGAGATGAGATCAGGATTTCTTCACATCCATTCTGAAAAGTTCTGGACCAGCCTACGTTTATTAAAAAAATCGAAAAAAAGCTTCAGGGTTAAGTTGATGAACTTTAAGCAAAATCAAAGGTTTTCGCAAATAAATGAACCGTGAGTTTAAAGCTCTTAATTAAATAACGAATTTAAAATACCAACCCTACAGAATTTTTCAAAATTTATAGCATACGTTCTGAACGTACCGAAAGGGAAAACACCAAACCTTATTAGTTTCGCTTTTGTCCGTCTGTCCGAACCCACTAGACCATTTTTTTATATTGCTAGCACTTATTTGACACAAACTCTCATCTTTTAGTCGCTCAATACTTTTATAAGTCAGCAGACATAATGGCAAAACTGGGTCCAAGATTTTTTTTTTCTACTCTTTACCAGGCTTTAAGGTGTAGGTACTTACCCAAGTAGCATTCGAATACACATTTTAGGCCTGGCGACGTTCTGGTGTCAATTCGTGATCCCATTTAGGAACATATGTTTCGAAACAACGAAGTAACAGTTCCTATTTGGTTTCGGAAGTGGCGCAACACAAAGTAGGAATTATTTTTGACGCAAATCCTATGTACACACAAATTGGGAAGAATGCCATACCATATAATTTGTGACGCTATAATACGTCATTCATTTTTTGTACCTGTGTTATATACCAATATAATATTCTGACTGCATCAAAAATTTCATTATTAAACAGAAAACTGCTACTGAAATTTTATGGGGAACATCATTTTGCCTTGAAATGTTACTAATGTACTTCGAAAAAAACCATGATCCTTACAAAATATGCTGTATTTAATGGAAACTTTCTTTTAAAATTGTTTATGGTATTTTAAATGCTGATAAGGAGCATTATAAAATCAGTATAAAATAAATCTACTATGTGTATATAGACATAATAGTAACATTTTAACCTATTTAATTACACCATATCCACCAAAACAGTAAATTTAAAATTTCTTATCTTCCATATAAATTTTTTTTTCAATGCAAAATGGATACCTAACAAAATATTCCCAATTAGGAATTCGTTCTTATTTGTGTAGCAAATAATCTATTGGGAATTGTGTTTATTCTGTGTGCCACAAACTTCCCAATCGGGAATCGCGTTTAATCTGTGTTGACAGTAAGTTTTTAGGAATTGTGTGCATGAACACGCATCTCCACACATTTTACACGCTGCGGACATAATGTTTCATTGAAGAAACAATTTTGACACAATAAAGAATCTGTGTAGACATAAAATCCCTAGATAGGAATATTCCTAAATGGGAAATGTTACCTAGCATTTGTCGAAAATGTTACTCATTGGGAATATTTTCTGGTAACAAAACCGCCTTAAAGACGTCGCTCATGACACATGACACATGAAGTCGCAAAATGCTCCTTGGGTACCTATTGCCTAATGTGTGACCTTTTACTTAGGGGGGTTCGACATATGCACATGCTGAACCAAAGACTATAAGTTCGTGCTACAAAAGACCATAGTTCGCGCTTTCCAGATCTAGACCAATTTCGAGCTAAATAATTGATCTGAATCGGGGTGGTTTTACAGTTTTACAGTCAATGAGTCAATATCCTCTCAACGTGCAGTCAGATATGAGTCTCCATCACCATTCTGTTGCCGTCAGCTTTAATTTCAAAATAGTCTTTACCTAACTGCCGTTTATGGTGCCCCTTTTCAATCAAGTCTTTCTAGGTTAGCTACCGTTTTCGGAGTTGAGGGCGCGTCAATTCACACATTCCACCCTCTCGCAGTCGCAAGGAAATTTCCCGATTCTGTGTAGTGTAGGTGGTAGATACGTAGACACTAACAAAGTTCACTTCCATTCAAAATTTCCCAATTAATTTCCGATAAAAATATTGCTGGTTTTGTTTTTTTTTTCCTTTCAGTCGCACTTCTATGCTGTATGTACAGCATTTTACCAGTGAAGTCGCAATATGCCTCGCAGTAGTCATGTGGCAAAAACTTCATAAACACCAAACCATCTCGACCCACATGCCCACTCATCGCAACCACCACCAACAACGGCATCACCAGCACACTCGAGGAGAAAAATTGCGGGGGATATCCACATCGGCATCGACCTACTATCATCCGAGAACGCTCTGAAAAAGGCAAAAGCGAATCCAAATGAGAAAAAAAAAAAAAAAAACATTAAACTCTAAAAAGAACAACAACACACAAGTATGGATACAAGGCGAATACAATATACGAACTGCGCGACGAATTTCCACAAAATGGTGGCCCAACAGTTCCGCTCGGAGTGCGTTCGAATTCGAAATGCGTTCGCGTTTGTGTCTGTCAAACTTTCCACATCGCTCACGTTGGCCGCGTCCGCGTCTCGATTGAAGGCTTTCATTTTTCGCGCGATCAGTATACAGCCAGATAAAACTCTAAGCCACTCTAAACTCTAAGCCCATCCGTGTGTGTTTTGCGCGAATGAATGAGTGACTGTGTGTGGGCTTTGAAGCTTCTTTCTCCCTCCTTTTGCACTTGACGGCTTTTTTTTTTTTGTTTGTTCGTTGTTTTGTTTGTGTGGCACTGTCTAAGCCGTGTATACCGGCAAATGTACACCACCGATCGTCGTCGCATTCGGAGGACTTTTTTTCGCTGTGAGAGATCGGAATCGTTTTTCGCGAATTGTTCTTGTTTAGTGTCATGTTCGAGGAGTGCGCGTAAGAGTGGTAGATACAACAACAACAACACCAAGTAAAATAAACGAACACACACAGTTTGATAGCCGATAATTAGCCAATACGTGGGCTTAGTGGGCTGTGCTGTCGGCTGGCTTATTAAATTATAAGTGAAGGATTTGAATTTGAAAGGAAAAGGATGTGAGAAAGCTTTTTGACGAGTGAGTGCATTTTTTTCGGGGTGAATTCGAAGCTTTTTCATGAGTGAACACCGTCAACCAAGGGTGAAGTGTTACCAGTTTTTTTAGTGGTACGATACGCAACAAGTGGTAGGCTTTTTCAAAAGCTCTTACATTTTAAATTTGAATAGCGAAAGGGAACCGTTCAATAGCTGTTAAGTGAAAAGTGGTCTCTTCCAAATTGTACTTAAATTAAATTAAAAAATAAATTTTAAAGTTGCAACCGCGAGCTTAGCTACCTTCGCTGAAACGAAAGGAGACGTCAACAAATTAAATGAAATACTTAGTGTCGCGCTAAAAATAAGTACATTCTACGAATCATACAAATTGCGGACTTATTATGTTTTCCAAACCGGATAAAAGGTACACTAAGTTCATATTCTACGTGAAAGAAGAAAGCGACCTTTTCGCAAAAGGATTATAAATACATAATCGGGACTGGAAATCCTTACGCATTGACTCGAATTGAATATCTGGTAAGTTATAGCTACATGCACCTAGCTTTATGTAGGTAATTATAGTGTAAATTTGCCTAAGATGTTGTACAGCTGCGCTGAACCTGTTTATGGATAAGTGTCAAGAGTTATTTCACAAGTCGGGTTTAACCTGAGTCACCGCTAAACTCAATACAATTATTTAAGACCGACTCAGAGGTGTTAGATTTCGGCATGTTGTGCAACTATTTATAGGGTATTCCTTTTCAAGGTTGAAGGCACTTTATACTTTGTTTAAAGTTACACTTTACAATTGCTGGCTGTCATTCAATTTGCAATTTGTGGTGGACTCTTTAAGGTACTTTCGCTCTGAAAGTGAAGATCGCCAAACGAAAAAGCTTTGGAAAAATCAAAGAATGCTGAAAACACTCAATATCGATACATCTTATATGAGTAGAAATGTGAAGAGTCAATTGCAACCAATTTTTTATTGTCTTCTCTTTTCTGTACTTACATAGCTCATAAAAAATATGCGCCACTTCCGCTGTGGGCAAAGTTGCTGGTAGCGTTCGTAGAATTTTTTCCGTTTTATTTGAAATTGAACCACTGAGTAGAAAAAGTTACATATTCAACGAATTTGAGAAACTAGCTGGTACCCGAGACTTCGTCTGCGTAGAATTAGTACTTCGAGTAACTCAATTAAAATATTTATATCAACAAGAGCATCACTTATCGGGTCCAAAATTATCTTATCTTTCAAGCCAACCCAATAGCCCTACACATTTAAATTCATTGATAAAGTACGCAGCAAATATAACTACGTATTCATTTCTTACAAAATATAGATAACTATGATGAATTTTGCTATCCCTAACTTGAGAAATAATTGGTTCGTCTTGGATCCCCTACTTCATACCCTTCACGTTTTGTTTTCACGACAAAAAGTAGCATTCTCGAAGGTCCCATCTATCCCTATACCAAAAATTTATAAAAATTGGTTTTGCGGTCGTTAAAACGTAAAAATCTTACTTTCACATTTATAATTTATAATATTAGGACTATATCGAGGATACCTTAGATTTTCTGTGCAAAAATGACAACTGACAACAAAACTAAGTTCTGAAATAACATAACAGCAACAGCAACAGTACTCCTAGTCCTACCCGATTCCCCCACAAATTCCGAAAATTCGCTCTTAAATTCCCTATGACTGTAACTTCGGTCGTTGACTCTCTTTCGTGGCGTCGTTTGTCTCCAAGAAAAAAAAGGGCCAAAATAGCAAAAAATTGTGTGAGGCTTTCGAAAAAAGTGCCAAATTGCAACTTTAGTCGCACAACAGTCATGCTGCCTCCGCAAATTTCGAAAATAAAATTCTCTCTTAAATTTCCTATCTGTGATTCTTATTTCTTATGACTCTTTTCCTTGGCGTCATTTGTAGGATTGCCAGTAGTTGAAATTGAATGTAGTAAAATTCAACTTTTTCAACTGTTTATATTTAAAAAAAAAAGTAAAAATGCGAAAATAAGCACCCAGAAAATAACTTTTTTCTGACCCTTCATTTGTTAAGATTGGTTGAGTGTGTGAACCGCAAGAGGTAAATATCTTCTTTATATATATAATTCTACTGTACGTGTGTTGTGACTGAACTCCTCCTAAACGGCTGGACCGATTTGCATAAATTTTTTTGCATGCGTTTGGGTTGCGCCCCGGGTGGTTTAGATTTACAATTCGGTCCAATTGGACAATGGGGCATGGTACCTCCCATACAAACCACAAATTAAAAATCTATTATTTCTGCTCCTGATAACGGTATTTGCACAAAATTTGGTACGTCGGTTTGGTGTGCATTTTTTAAGTGCTGCTGCAAATATGGGCGGGATTGTACAAAGGGGCGTGGTACATCCCATAAAAAAAAATTAAGAATCCAATATTTCTGCTCCTGCTAACGGTTGGTATTTCGGTTGAGTGAACATATTTTAAGTTCTGCTGCAAATATAGGCGGGATTTGATAAAGACGCGTGGTACCTCACATACAAATTTTCTTTATGTATATATAATTCTACTGTATACGTGTGTATGTCACTGAATACATTTTTTTTGGTCATCGAGCTTATTTGTTTGCTTTTATTTTTTGACATCTCACAAATTCGTTCTCAATCGGTCAAACAGAAGTAAATTTTAATTTACGCAAGAGTTTTATTCCAAATTGCAAGACAACGAGTGTGGTGTCATTGAAAACAACACAAACTTGAATCAAGCAACAACTACGGCCACACGTAGGTATTCTCATTTAAGTGTATTGCATTAAGTGCGTTTCGTTATTTTCATATTTAATTTTTTTTGTATCTTTGGATATTTTTGGTGTCGCATTTTCAGTGAATGCAAAACAATTGAGTGACATTAGTATCGTATAAATGTTAATGTCAATATTTATACGATGGTAACACTACTCAAAAACAAATTGTCTATGGTATAATGTAAATTGTTTGTGGTAAAATGTCACTTGAAATGTAAACTTCTCTTTGCTGTGGTGAGCTCTTTGTACTGCATTCTGAGCTGTGAAATACACTCTCTGTCCATTTTTGAGATGCACGGCTAAGTGAACAACTATGGGGTGTCTTTTATGAATTGGAAAAGACAAATTTTGCCAAAATACTTCATTATTTCTAGCATAGCGGCCCATTTGGCATTGGATTACTTCATCATTTGAATTCTCTGAACCAAATCCACTTCCTTTGGTTATATATTTTCATATGTACTTGATAGATTTTACTGAATGGCAAGATTCAACATTGATGTGTGCTTTAAAAGTTTTTGATAAGATCGGTGAACATGGAACAATTTTTATTTTTTGACATAATGTAATTGTTGACTTATCCCGGTGTCCCGAATAGCAGAATAAGTATTTAAAAAAAAATTAAAGAATCGCCTGTTAGGCGGTACGAAGTTCGCCAGGTCAGCTAGTACTACTATAGAAACTAGAGAAATAATATGGAGTGGATGGATTAAACTAAGAATGCCAAACTGTACCATACATATTTCTATAGCGCAACGACTAAGTCAAGAAATGAAAATGTTTCAATAGAAGTAGGCACATAAAATGAATCAAAAAAATTTCGGTTAGTGTAAAAAGGAAAATATTCCTGGAATATTCCTTTTCCTATAGTCAATTTATGATATAATCCGTTGGAATTTGAAATTAGAAAAATCGTTTATGCAGGATAGCACACTTCCGTCTATTATTCAGTAGCTAATTATAAACAGATGCAAATAGTCACATTCTAGTTTTAATGGGCTTTGCTTTCGAATTTTAACTTATTAAACGATTTTTAGTGAAATTAGTGAAAAAAGGAAAATATTCCAGCCTCTTTGACTACCATTATTTGGCTTACCACTTCGGATTTTAACTTTAAGTTTTGGGATTGTGCTTCTTAATATAATTTGTTTCTTAGGAAGTTTTGGAAAATAACTTTGAGTTGCAGATATTATGATTTGTGGAATGTGTACCTTTTTCTACTCTGTAGCAGTGATAAGAGACTGTAGGTAGTAGCAGGTTATCCCACGGTTGTACACAAAAAATACCTTTTATCCCCCGCCAAAATATATAAAACATAATTCCCACAAAATATAAAATTAAAAAAAAAACATGTACTTCATTAAATTCAGTCATTTTTATTACCTATTAACAAATACAAGTTTAAGTTGGACAAATGTTTGGAGCGCAAACGGTTCACGGTTTTGCCGCATTGAAATGTCGCCCACAAGCTTTGTTGCAAAATGCTTTGCAATCTTCTGTTGGAACCGGCCTTTGGATTTTTTTCGGGATTCAAACCTGGGACCCCTCGCTTAGTAGTCCAACACATTAACCACTAAGCCACTGCGCCGACTTATTACTCCATATAGGGCAGTCGATATTTCCATTCAGTAATTGGTGAGTGAATAGTACGTCAAAGACTTAACTGAATTTTTTTTAGAGGTTGCATGTCAATTAACTTTTATTGATGTCTATGATCGATCCAATGGAGACACCGAAGGATAATTCGAATAAATCTATGTTTAACTGCATAAAATCGTTGGACGCAAAACCCTTGATAATTGGCTGCCATAATTAAAGTAAGGCCTAACAAAAGTTGTATAAACTTGGTAACGCATTGGTTCGAGAGTTACTTGGACCAGCGTTTTACAAAGTCTAGTTAGGTCTATTATTGACACTGTCGATATGGGCCAAAAATTATAGCTCTCTATCACAAATAACTCCCAGATAGAGGAACTTGCTTGTTTGAACGGTAAGCTTATCATAAGTAAACTTTTCGCTCAAAGCAGGACGTAGAATGAAAAAGTTTTTCACTTTCTTTGTACTGGGCAAGCTTTCTTTGATTACTTCAAGGCAATCGTAGGCCTCGAGTTCAAAAATTCGCTTTTTCTAGTAATAAAGCCAAATCTGACAACTAAGCTAAATCTGAAAATCCGGCTTTATTTTGCAAGGCCTTATTTCGCTGCTCCAATTTGCCCTTAACAATTTATTGCCTGCCTTAGATACAGCTCGTGTATAAGGAAGGCTCAATTCAGACCCAGGTCTCAAATTGTCGCATTCTGTACTCAATGGGGCTAAGTATTTCTGCTTCTGATATATGTTCATAGTCTCTTATAGAAATGTAGCCATAAATTCATTTGAGGTACTCCTTCTCATAATTGATCGAGCTTGCAATTTATTGAACACTGTCGATTTTTTTCGAATTTACTGTTTGAACCTATCTATTCCGAAATGCTTATAATAATTATAGTTCCTGGCTTGGTCCGCAACCACTTGTGCTTGCTACCTTCAGCGAGGTCTTCCACCATTGCGTTTGAGTTACTAAACTTAAGCACAGTTTTGTGGAACTTTTAAGTGCAAGTCAAATGAGGTCAAAATTTTTCCCCGCCGACTTGTGTTCATTTTTCAGATTTGTTACCATCTTCCTGTGCGAGCTTTTTTAGGTAAGCCCCTGGCGTTGGGGTCAAAATTCTGCATCCGACAAAATTATTTTTACAAAATTCTGTTTTCAAAAATTCTTCCTTTCTAAATCCTGATTTTTAAAGGTTTGGAATATGTCAATAAGCGCACGGTTTTCTTAATTATTTTATTTTTTGTTTATGTTTAGTTAGAAAAATTTAGTTAAAATATTGTTGCGCTTCAAATTTGAAAAGAAAAATTTTGTAAACAGAATTTTGTAAAAATAATTTTGACTGATGCAGAATTTTGACCCCAACGATAGGGGCTCAGGTAAAAAAGTTCGCACAGGAAGATGGTATTCACAAGCAGAATTTTTGAGTGAGAAGACAGAATTTTGCAAAGCAGTATTTTGAAATCAGCATTTCCACCCGCTCCGAGCCCCTGTCAAGTTTTCGTATTTAAACGTAGCATATACAGTGTCGCTGAATTGGGTGCCAATGTGTTTCTGTCACTTAGTTGACTTTTCCTTTGAAGGTGTGTCGGGTTAGCTTTGCCGCTCATACACCCTCTTACTGACACATGGCCTTACCCAAATTTTTCCTATCCTCATTGCCCAATTGACTAAGGGCTAAGGCGTTTGTTTTCTTTGCGAATTATCCTTCAACTTCCCACATCGGAAGGCCTAAGGAGCAAATCCGCACTCATTCCTATTGTTATTGTTTTGTGTGCCCCATAAATGCGATATGTGCAAGTTCCCACACACCATGCTTATTCAAATTATAAGCATCACAATGTTGACCTCTTATTTGCCACCCACAATGCTCAGCCCCCGTAAGGACATTTACAGCATTTTAATTATTACCAATTCGCAGCAGAATTTAATTAGCTCCAAGTGAGGCTATGGCACAAGTTAAACAGCCCCAATCTTTGACTTTGAACTTTCGGTTAAATGTTTACGATGATTCCCACTCAAACAGGGATGAGTTTCGTCTAGTTCCCCGAAGCAACAAGTCAAAAGCTCAAGCCCCCATTCAAACAGGTGGCCAATCGAGGAAAAGCTTTCGTTTCTCTTTCGAGTGTTGCTCTCTTTAGTATGTACAATGTACATATACATCGCAAATTGACCTCATTATCGCGCCAGAGCCTACGACGTGGACGAGTGTTGTTTTCTCACAAATCTGTTTACCGCAATTTTATTCCGCCATCACCTGTGGGGGTGTTTACCAATCACCACCCCTACACGTATTTAATTTCATTCATAATGACAATACCGCTGCTGGCTATAATATGGGTTTCTCTATCCAGCTTGCTCACCTACGCACAGGTTCGTTGCTTGAATATGCACTCACTCAGTGGGGTGGCATATTAAGCGAGCGCGTTTTCACTGTGAGACAGTAACTACTGTTGGAAGTTAGACTGTGGTTACTGCGAGTAGCGCTACAGGTTGTTGTCTGTTTTTGTCGGCCCTTTTCGAGGGCACTTTCAAACTTCAAACCACCCACAACGGGTGCGCTGTGAGAGTCTCCCCATTCCCGACCGAACAGAGTGACCATTGAACTTTGCGCTTGGCATTTTAATTTTGATCGTTGATTTGGTGACGGGGGACTTCTCTTTTGAAAAGTTTTCCACAAGAGAACTCATGGCTGGGTGGGTGGAGGCTAAGCACGCTGTAGTGGAAAATTCTGCCTTAGGGGTGGAAGGCGGAGGGTGGAACGTGGGTCTTTACAGAGAGAATCACTCTCTTGTTCGTTCTCATACACGATACACCCCCTACGTCAGCAAAGGGTTTGGGATTTTGGTGGTTGTTTGTTTCTGATTCACTGAAATAATTTTGTATATTTTCACTTTTCACGAGTCTGACTGATTGCGGGTGCCGACGTCGTCGTCGTGTGTGTTTTTCCCGACGCGACGTAAACAGCACCGCACAGCGAGTTGAGATTTTTTGCCGCCGCGTCGCATTCCGCCATTGTCGTCGGAAAAGCCGACTATACTCACATACACTCAGAGGGACTGTTGCCGGCGGAAAAGCGCTTTTTTCTCGAACTTTTCTCCTTCCGATCAGTGGCGAATTTCCTCTTCGTACACGCGGACAGCTAGAGGAAGAAGAGCATAAATTTCGCAACCGCTATCAAAACAAAATCAAAAGTGATACTTTATCACCAACGTGCGGTCCGGGTCGGTTCGGTTTGGTTTATACTTCTCGTCCGTAGTGTCAAATAAAAATTTCAATCGAATATTCTGTATGAAAATTAAATTCATATCGTGTCGTTTAATTTTCTGTTAGCCGGCGGTAATCTTGTGTCCCGAGACCGCGCGCTTTTCCGTCGTAAAGTGCTCTTAGATGGAAAGTAGATTGTTGTTTCTTTGCAGTCTTGTATCAATTGGTGTCTTGTAGTGTCGACGTTAAGTGTTTTTTTTTTTGTTTTTTTCACTTGAGCAGTTTAATGTGATATTTTGATGTAGGGTAGCTCAAAATATTTGAAAAGTGTAGTGTTTTTGAGGCATTTTCGTTAGAAAATAAATTTAGTACGTACCAGATTTTGTGTGGAAATTTTTGAAAATCTTACCGAAGATGGTATTGCGGGGGCTTGTGGTGGTCGCTGCTCTTGACAACTCGAGGAAGAACTAACAGGTGAGCCGGAGAAATATTTTGACGGTAGAAATAAATTTGAAAGTGTATTCAATGCGAGAGGGGATGTGGCAACAACTGATGATGGTGAGAGGTATAGAAGTGGCTTTAATATGTTGCGCGATACTGATGATCATATCTAATGTCCCGGCTGGACTTTCCATATAAAATTACCCACTGTGACCTACAAAATATTTAGCGTAAAGGTTGAAAATGATTTTTAGTAAGGCCCAGTGTATTTTAACATCATGTTCGCAGTTTATGTGTATTATGGAGACGGTCTTCGAGGCATCTGCTAAGCGAATTTGTGGGTTGCTTAAACTTTTACTGTGAGGAAGTAAAAGTTACTTGGTCAAGTGCCTTCAGTTACTCAGGTCTACACCAAGTTGGTTCAAGTCCCTTTCTACTTGTGCCACCTAATATTGAGGTCGATTTCAGAACAGAACGGAGGTAGACAAAGTCCTTTACATCAAAGTTATAGGTGTTAGCTGTCTATAAGGTCGTTCCGTCCTACACTTCGAGATTGTTCCTTCTTCATCGTCATCGGTCACCGCTAAACAGATTTAAAATCTCTTCCGTTTTTATGGTGGCAACAGTGAGAGCTTGGTGTGTTCTATTATTTTTTTTTTCAATGTCGTCGGCATATTCATGCAACTTAACAAAATTTTGAGAGATCACGTCCTTTTGCATCGAAAACCTCTTCTAAATATGATGCTATAGAAGTCGCATAACAGCGTTTTGCCGATTTGCCTAAATAATTTGTTTAAGATACCAAAACCCCGTATGGATGTAAGCGGCTTGCTTAAAACACAGGCGGCTTAGGTATGCAGGAATAATCTGTAGGTCGATTTTATAAAAGCTGTCGTGGGAGGCTTTAAAGTCAACCTTGACTGTGAGTATCGATTTGGATTTCCTTGACTTCTTAGTGCTTAAATTCGATCGAACGTGCATTTCTCCGGTCTAAAAAGTCTCACTGATAGGTATCTAGAGCTTTCAAAAGATCACAATCGTTCACACAAAATAGCAAATAGGTCCTTGTGCTCGATGCTTTTGAAGTTGGTGAAGTTGACGGTGTCTACTTTGGGAAACGAACAAATGATGCTGAGACTCAGTCATCATCAGAGATACACATCAAATTTATCTGTCAAAGGCTTCTTCTTCATTCACTATTATTTTCTGCAGCTGTTGTAAAAAACTTAGCGGGTAAAGCATCAGGCTTGTTGGTCCTACTCTAGGTAAGGTTACACTTGGACACGATAGATCAAAAGTCAGATTTGAGACGTATTCACCCGAAGAACGAATTATTTCCCACTTAAATCGATAAAGGCCCGTGTAGATCGAATAACCTTTTTCATCCAAATGCTTAAAACAAAATAATTTCCAAAATATTTTGTCTTCTTGCCCAGTATTTTATGAGTGTTACGTCCTTTTTGAGCACCCATTAGTTGTTGATCGAAATACAAGGTGAACCAAAAGAGATCACACTATTGGAAGATGCTCCTATTTTTGCCAATGGCCGCCAATGTCAAATCTGTTTTGACATTTGTGGACTAGACAGATGTAGAATACAAGTGAATAACCTATGGAGCGATACACTCCCCAAGAACGCGGAATAATCGTGTCAAGCCCGAGTACCTAGAAGACCTCATGGACAACATTCGACACGAGTGCGAGAATCTCCCGCCCGAAGTTATCGCCGAAGTGATGAAAAATGCCATAAAACGAGCCCGTATGGCAATCAATTGTGACGGCGCCCATTTGGCCGATATCATCTTCTCGACTTGACCAATAAAATTCTAAAGGTTCAAATAAACATAATCAAAAAATAGAGTCGAAGTTTGTCATTTAGAAAAAAAAATGAGAGCCAAGCAACATCGGATGACTTCTTTTGGCCTACCTTGTATATCCATATTCGCCGCAGTCTGGGTCTTTTGACAAGTTTTGGGAGAAAGTACAATGTCCGCATAAAATTTTATCGTGCGTCTTGAGTTGGTTCCTGATTATTTAACAATTTTCTTATGCACATTTCGCTTAAAAGATGTGGCCAGAGTGCCTTTTAAATTCCGCTCACCTTTTAAACATTATTATATGTCATGTCCGTTACTACCTCCTCAACGAAATAATGAAACGGCAGCCCTGATTCAAATCACCGAAAATGCTAATTTTTTAGAAACTGCTCATGTCTCGAAAACAACATATTTGATTTGGAAAAAACAATTAACGCTTATGTACATCCCGAACAATATCTTATACTTAAGTTAAGCAAAAGTATTTTTCAAACCAGACACTGCAATATTTGTTACTGTTTTGTCTGCATAGTTTTACAAAGACCGCTCCAACGATTTTGAAACGGATTTTGACTAGGAAAAAATTAAAGAGTCCAAGAAGCAAGCAAACTATCGAAGAAATAAGAGATGCAGAAAAAATATTTACATAAAAGTTATGTCAGAAGGTACCTAAATGAAGGGCAGCAGACGACAGACAAAACTTTCTTTCAACTCGTCAAAAGCAAGTAAAGGTAGCAATTATCCAAGGGCAACTCTCTCACTAAAAAGCCATTTAATAAACAACAACATTGATTAGGGCGTTGCAAACAGGCTCTGCCGAATGTTTGTAAACAGGATTATGCACAAGCTAATGAACGTTAGAACATTTTAGATGGTAGTGAAGGTGAAAGCCTTCGTGCTGTATAAGAAGTTTTTTTTCGGAAGTAAAAAATATTTTTTTGCAAAAGGTTTATTTATTGGACGTGTTGATGTTGGCAGCCTGTGGCTGAATTGAAAATTAAGGACGCAATCATTTTGAAAACATAATTTTTCTAAAAAGAATGCATTTTGGTCAAAATCTTTTTCAGGTAAACTAAAGAAAACCAAATTCAAAAAAAAAAAATAAGTTGAGTTTTTAAAAAATAAATTGTACAATAATACAGACAAAAATTGGATTTATTATTAGGTAAGTTAAAAAATGGCCATATTACCTTAGAAATAAATTTTTCTTGCAATCGTATGGACCGTTTTCGAGATATGTCCAAAGTTCAAAAGTACCGTTATCCAATTTTTTAGCGAAAAACTGTGTACGCAGTCAAGTTAACCTCACCTACTTAAACTCAAATGTCAATTTTGGTTTGAAACGAACTTTAGGCCCCCCAACACTAGATCTAAAGTTTGAACCAACTCCGGCAGGCGTTTAGACTGTAGGCCTCGGAGGCATATGGGCAGACAGACAGACGGACAGAATTTCGTGACACACTTTTTTTAGTTCTTCTACCATCGTAATGTCAGAATTGATTAACATCTCGGGTTCAGAATCTTGTACGAATACAATATCTCTTTCTTAATCGAGACAGTTAGGCGTTCGATGTGTCATAAGCTGCACCTTATAGACGATAGATCTGCTCACCGATTTTTTTTTGTTTTTTAAATAAAACTATTTTAATTAAATGCCTGAATAGTTTTTGGGTTGTCACTTTGTCATTGTCATTGTAGTTCTTAACAAAAATAAAATCCGACTTAGTGCGCAAAAGATCGTTTGTTGGACGGTTGTTCAAGTTGGTTTCTTCAGTTTCTGTCCGACAGAAAATATGTCAGTAGTCATTCCCCAGCTTTCCGTGGCCTTACATTTGTGTTCGTCTTTTAATGAAAATTGCGCAATAATGCCGACAATCTGCAGTCATACAGTCACACTCTGAAGTTGCATTGGATACTGTATGACTAGGGAGGGGTTTCCATGGCATTGGAGGCGATCGGCCTTTCTAAAAACCTGCACAAACTTTTGTGGCTTTCGGTCACTTTTGGCATAAAATCGGTCAAAAAATCCATCCATCAGAGCTGTGGACTGAACACCCTTGTTCCTAGCTCAGCAATGTCTTATGGAATCAGATTTTCTTTCGGATTTAAGACCAACTTAACACGCAGTGAATATGAAGCTCGTTTTAACTATTGGTCCACTTATTCTTCGACAGTGTTTTTTGTTTCAGCATGACAATTACCGCAATAAGAACATACCTCACCTCACGCACAATCGATCACTGCATCATCAGAGAAACTGAGAGTACTTTAGCCCCCTGTAGGTTTCTGCAGAAGCTCGACGATCCAAGCACATTTTCATCGCGGAGGTTTGACAGTGATTGGTCGGTAGAGCAGATGGGTCGATTTTTCTTCAACACGGTACAACTCTCTTCGTGCAATTTATTTTTATTTTATATTGGAAATAAAATTTCAGTACTTTCTGATATTTTTTTCACCCACATGCTGTCCCGGACTGCAGTTTCTGTCAAAATTTCAGCCAAGGGGCAACAAAAGTTTAGAAAAAAGATCCAAATGTGGCGTCTTTACCAAGAGGCAGCTGTGAACTTCCGAGTTGGTCCCCACGTCAAACTCCTGACTGAAGAAGGGTGAGTTACTAGCGATCGGTGCCGGTGCCTTTTATACCCATTTTGGGTGAGCTTTTCAATATTTCCAGCTGCAGGAGCTTTTACATTACAAATATATAGACCTAGAAGAGCTTTTAATAGGAAAGTCTAACATGTTAGTGTACACCAAAGTAAGGGTACTAATATCAATCACTGCTCAGATTCAAATGAGCTCTGCTAAGACACCCCACAGACACTTCGTGCCTCTGGTTTTATTTATGCGCAGCGCTAAATTAACTGTAATAACGGTTGTTTCATCGTAGACTTAGTCGAACTTTCTTTGAATAATTCAACACATCTCGCAGTACATACTCTCGACATCGCCTGCCTCATTTCCATACTCACCCGTATTAGACACAAAGTATCTCAAACCACACTATAGGCTTGAACTCAAAAGCGACAGCTGACAGACAACCGACAGCCAAAGACAAATACCTCAGGACCGATCACAAGACTACAGCAACCCAAGAACAGTACCTACCGTCATAAATTACATCATTTCGATTTAATCAAAATCCATCTCGCGGGGAACCATTTATGGAAATTATTCCGCTCCGCAGTAAGTGAAACAAGTGGAAAACGATTCATAATTATCATGCATCAGCAACGAGCGGCAATCAGCACGATTACCATTTGCCAAGCGCGTCACAGTCACCGTCCTCATCATCGCATCAGCGCCGTCAGAAGTACTGTCATGCCAGCCGAGGCACGATTATAGGTAATAGATACAAACTCCGGGTGTATGTTGTATCTGATGGATACTTTTTTGGTATTTCAATTGATTGATTCTGTCACGATAGCGTGCCGTACCTGATAATTATCGCACAGAATAGCTGCAAGGAGAGCTATTTTCGGTCAGCAGTTGTGGCTGGAAATAGCCTCGCAGTGACCTTTTGTAGCCGGAAATAATCGAATGACTCCTTTTTGGGTGTTTCTTGTTCCGTTTCAGAGCGAACACCACACACGCGGTCGGACTCTCGGTCAAGGCTGATCCTCAGTGAAATTAACAATCGGGTGGTGATACGTTTTACAAGACCACTGGGCACAGTATCCCTTACAAGTACATCAATGGAGTGGTTATCGTCCGTGAGCAGGGCCGCACTCGTTTTAGCTTCGGAACGTCAATTACCTCAAAATCGCTTTAGCACGGGAGAAAATGTTGTTAGCAATGCGTCGTGAAAGTGAACACCCCAGTGCTGCGCTTCATCACCCAAATAATCAATTGCAACAACACGAGCAGTCGTCCTCTGAATCTCCATCGTCCTCGACACCGAATCCCGCGCCGGGCACTGCAACACCGCTGCCGTCCACATCGTCGTCGAGTGCCGCCCTGCCATACGGCTTCTACAGCAATCCCAGTTCGGGTGGAAGCTACCTCCATTCCCATCTGCATCATCCACATTTGCCACCACCGCCGCCGCCACCGCCGCCACTATCCGGTGGCAGCCGGTCGGGCAGCGGTCTCGACGAGTACGTGGACATCCTTCAGGTGCAGCAACTTTTACTCGATTCATCGTCAACGGGCGCTGCCACAGCCACATCGTCCAGTGGGATATCCAGCTCACAGTCGCTTCCGAAGCCGCTCCCCAGACCGAGACTCAACCTGCAGAAGGCGTCGGAGTACGCCGCACAAATCCAAGGTGAGTACCCGCAGACCATTGTGTCCTTTGGTTGAGTTTTATATTATATTTGCCATCCATTCGTCTCGATCTATAGCTGAGTCGCCTTCATCGCGTCGAGTATTGCTAGACTACCCCAGCCCGTATTTGTATGGGAATCACTATCATAGCTCGCCAAATGAAGATCTGGTTGCCCTTTGGTTCGGCAGCAATGGATCAGGTGCGTTAAAAGATCACTTTTATTCGACTAACATTGGTTTAAGTGGAGTTTACTAACGCGCCTTAAAAAAATCTCAATTTTTGTAGCCCCACCAGTTTTAGGTCTTCGACTTTTGAGGGGTTGGGCAGCTGTGGGAAAATTGGTTTCATAAAGAACCGGAAATGTAATTACAAACTTTTCGAAAGAAAGTTCGTATTTTTCAATATTTTATTTATGTTGCCAAAAATAGGGCTTTAATGAAAATAAGTCTGAAAATGATATACTACAGTCTCAGGTGCGTAAGAAGCGTGTCACTCTTCAAAAGTTTCACCATTCCAGCCTTTGGTTCGTAGCCTTGAGGGCCTAAGCAGTCAAACTTGCGGAACAAGCTTTAATTTTCCTAGCTCGGCAAATAGGGCTGCAGTTGGACGGAGAATATTTTATAATTCGGAGGCCGCTTTATTTTTAAATATTTTACTGAACTTCAAGACCTAAGAGACGTACTTTCTTCTTTTTTGCCGTCTTCTATAATAATTGTTACGCGTTCTGCTTAAGACTTTCAACTTGCATTTTAATACTGTTCGGATTGAAAATCTCTTCAAAATCTAAACAAAGCCTTATCAACAAATTTTAGGACTCTTAAATATCCAGTATGCTTGGATAACACTTTATATCTTTAAGAGATTTTCAGACCCATTCCGAGCTTGCAAGACTGAAAATTTATAAACAGGCAAGACCGCAGAACCCTGACGAATGATCTGTATTTTAAAAACCGCTCTAGATTGACTTTATTATGCAAAAAATGTTAATCTTTGTCTCGATATAGCCTTAATCCGCCTTTCGTTTTGAAAAACGGTCCAGCTTTTGTAGCTCCTGAGGTCTTCACCTTCAGCTCAAAAGGTATAACAAATGCGTTTCTCAAGTAAGTCTGTCACTATAAACTTCCTAAGATTTAAAAAAAACGAATCTTACCACGGATCTGAAACTTGGACTCTTTCAAAATTTACGATGAAGGTTTAAAGAATAACAATCTCCATCGGATTATGCTTAAATGGGTTTTGTAGTAATTTAGTCAAAAACTACTGAAGCTGCGAGAGGCTTAGGACATGAAAATGGACATCAATACCAAGGCCCTCCAATTCTTACATTCTGATAAAGAACTCGACTATTATGCCCAAAGACTGTTTTATTTCGGCTGGCGTAACGCCATCTAGTCGTGGGGACTGAAAGCTAGGATTCTGGCATTTTGAGGCTGGCATTATTAATTGCAGCTAACATGAAAGCAGTCTCCAAACTCTAATCGAAGTTTAGTGGTCTCTCCAATTGAAGGTTAATCGAATATTACTACAGAAGACTTTCAGAAGTCTTGAGACCTCGGATGTACCCCATTTTTCCGTCCTCTAGATAGATACTTGCCTACCTAGGATTAGTTCAACCACAGTCTTTTCTTCATCTCATTATTATCAGATAAGAACCCTTGTTGACAATTCGTACTGTTGAACTCCTCTGCAACCTTCTGGTTATGGTTGGGTGAGGGAAGTAGGTACATGCTTTATAATTTGCCTTTAAAGAAATAATTAAATTTGACTAGAAACTCAGAAAGTAGGGGAAACTGTATTCAGCTCTAAACAAAGCCTTTGAAGACTAAGCCTACAATTTTAGGGGATTGTAGGCTATTTAAAATATAACCTCGAAAACAAGACTGAACTACGCAGCTGAAATCCTAAATTGTTGAACACTTTTCATTTCAAGTAAGGAAACTGACTGTAGACCGAAGATTCAAACCTTTAATAAGGTATTCAAAGTCACAAAATCGCGAGATCAAAAATATATTTCTGTACCTATATTCTGTAAGATCTATCTACCTGATTCTTAATTCAGCTTTTTGGTCTTAAGTTCCGGGTTATTTTTTATTTGACAAGACATAGCTTATTCGCACAGAGGTAAGGTACAGATATAGGTAAGCAGGTTGGCGAGACAGGGGGAGCCTGCACCCGATACACTTCAATCAGTGTAGATCCGTTGTATGCACTTTAGGTATCAATAACCAAATACTGTGAAAACCTCGGAAACGAGTTGTAATGGCATCCAGAGGCTAGTAAAAATCTAAGTGAGTCTTTTATAGACTTCTCAGTGAGGTCTTCTTAGTCTCCGGAAAAGTGTCTTCCAAGAATACTGTAACAGGGTTTAAAATTATGAAAGGACTAGAAGGCGTGATGAACCAACAACGTTCTCCACCATTTCCACAAATAAAACAAGCTTCTCCATTTATTCCGGTTATCAGCTAGCTACCTGTCCCGCTGCGCAAACCAATTCGATTGAGGTTTTTTCTGCTCGACCTACGACCTTTTAAGGTATGAAACCGAAGACTCTGCGGCCCGAAAAGTTGGAGCCCATTCGCTCGATTATAATATAAACAAATGCTAAAGTTTCTTGGGCCCTACTGTACTTATATAGAACTTTGGGCTTGTAGAACTGCAACGAATTTAAATACCCCACAAGCTCTCTGAAGGCAAAGTACTATACAAAATTATGATCTTGAGATTTCCGGATAAGTACGCCCAAAGCTTAAACGACTTAAGACAACTAGCAACAATGTCCACGGTCCACCATCCACCATCCACAAAGGACTCGGCGACTTGTTGTGCTAATCCTCGTTTTATTGTCCTTTCAATGGATTCTACTGGATCAAAATGTATCTTCCACTGACTTTCTTTTTTCATCGACGCGACGTCACCCGGTCTTCATAAAAACTTAATCTTTTCTATCTCACATACAAGTTCACCATTTTTTTCATCCGTATCCGTACACAGCGTGTCTTTTTTTCCAGTTTGTCTGATTTCATTTTTTCAAAGAGGCGTACTTTTTGGACCGGCACTCGGCCTTATTTGTCCACTCGGCCAACAAGCAGCTTCAAATGAATTAATTTATTTTCACAGCAATCACCTAAACAGGCACCGCCATACAAAACAACACGCGAACAACAACAACAATCACAAGTAATCTCACTCACTTGTTGCCTTTGTGATTTTCTGGAATTTATTTGTTGTTCATTGAAGTTGGTCACTAAGCTGTCTGTTTGATTGTACGAGACCAAACCCCTTATATTCGGAATGGGGAAAAAAAATCGAATGAACCCAACTGAGCCTTCCGTTGGCGGACGCATGCTGAAGTACGAGTATCTCTTTGCAGATATTTTATCTTCATTGGTGTCCCCGATCTTTTCTTTTAAAATTTTTTTTTCTTCGCTGCTGCTTCAGAAAATATTTTTTTCAATTAATAAAAATAATTTAGTTCAATCTTGGAGTACCTACGACAGACTTTTATTTCGTTGTATGGCTTTTGGGAGCAACTTTGTGATTGGTTCAACGATACACAGATTCGTATAAATGTACGGCTCCTGAGAAGCTGAGATGATGGGAATTTCGGAGTAACAGATAACCGGTGTGTGGGGCGAGGAGAGCTGAAGTGTAATGGCCCCGGGTTTTTATTTTTACATTTATTTATTTTTTTCAGACGATGGATTTATTATCGCCGATATAGACTAAGACGCGTTGCGAAACCACCCAAAGTACCGCGAATGGTGACATAATTCAATTTTGCAATTGACCAATGGACGTTTTAGATTCGGAGCAGACATTTTTATTAGCAAGTGTCGCAAAAATTTGGCTGTCTGTTTTTTTTTTGTTTGTTGCAAGCGGTCTTTTGCGAAATTAATGGAACAAAATTTGGGTTGCGAAATTTAGTTGAAAGCTATTTGTTATCTGTACGAGTGTATGGCAACAGAATGGCGGGTAGAATTACCAAAGGCCTGATAGATGGTGACGGATTCAGTGGTGGGAATTGTGTGATCGTGAGGGGTTTCTTTGGAGCAGTTTTTGTGCAATTAAGGTCAGAGCTTGAGCAGTTTTTAGTGTGACTTTCTGTTGGGATTGAATTTTGTCGAGGAATTATTGTGAAGAGAAGAAGATCAACAGTTCTTGGAAATGGACTTTTCGATGGGAGCTAAGCTTTGGGTTATACCAATAAATATCAAGCAGACTTCCTTTTAAATATATATACATAGTTGTATTCTGACAGTAAAAGTTCGACAAAATTTGATGACAAACTCGAGGACATGTACATCGAGAGTACCTCTTTCGAACACCATTCCGGAGATAGACTTTTTTACATATCACAGGACAAATTTTCCTGATATTGCGACCCAGCAAATGAGGCTGTTCGCATTTTATTCACTTTCAATTCCTCAGAAGAAGATTTCATTCGCCGGGGAGTTCATTTGGGAATCAGAGGCGATAAACGTTTCTTCTTAAATAGATAAAATTACGTCGTGAGAATTTTAGTGATAGAATCGCCTGCGATTTGCCAAAATCAACAATATAGAACAAAAAGCAAACATTTCGAAGAAGTTTAGGCGAACTAGATAAATATATGTAAAATATGTAAAATTTACGGGGGTAATAGTGATGAGAAAAAAATGCGAAATTTTCATTAAAGCTTATGTAGATTTAGGACTCTCTACAGTTACAACGACTGCTTCTTTATTATCTTTCCACAGGGCAGTTACAGGTCAACAAAATTTGATGACAAACTCGAGAACACGTGCATCGAGGTTATCAATTTTCTAACATACCATCGATAGAAATTTCCGCATATTGCGGCCCAGCTAACGACGCGCTTCGTATTTCGTTCGCTTTAGTTTAAGACTTCATTCATCGGGGAGTTCATCTAGGAATCCTAGGCGATAAATAGTTTCTGTAAAATAGTTTCGGTGAAAGAATCGCCGGCGATTCGCCAAAACGCTTAAGAAGAAAACGCGAACATTTCAAAGAAGTTCTTGTGAATTGGGCAAGTATGTACCTGTGCTGAAAATTTAAATATACGAAAGTTCAGATTTTTCTATAAAATTTTTAATACAAGAAAGGACTTTCTTTATTAACAATAGTTTTTTCTTCTAGTCTAAAGGTCACATTTGAAATTTTTTTAACGAATGCACACTACAAGGTGAACAACATCATCGAACTTTGATTGCTCATCGGCACCTTTCTGCCCAAGGACAAGACGAGTTTTTTTTGCCTGTCAATTACCATATTCCAAGTTAGAAAATGATCCCATATTCTGTATATTTCGTGGGGTATCAAGGCATCACAGTCATTTTGAGAACCTCAATCTACCGACTCCAAAGGATTGCTTATGCCATTCAACGTTCGCGGTATATTCCCCTGGAAGAACGCATTCGCCTAGATGTTTGCGAGGGAATGTCGTGGAGAATTTTCATCCATCCATCGTTTGTTTTCCGACATTTTAGTTGATCTATAACTTGAGGTGATCTTTTCTTTGAATTACCCCGCTAAAATATATTTTGACAGACAGTTTTGCCCAATTGTGGGCTCACTATCGTACAGGAAACAGAACCATATGAATGTTTTTAAGGCGTTCTTGGAAAGGTCTATTTTAACAACTGCAAAATGCCCATAAGAAGGCTCTTTATCTTGGCATCCCTTAAAAAAGGTCGTTAAATATTGTCTTAAGCCCTACCTTGCTCTCCCGCCTTGTACTCTATAATTTCGAACTTTTCGTAGAGTTTATTGCTATAACTAGATGGATGATTGTCCTGCTTCAGCTTTTGCATTTTAGTGAACCTTTTGAGACGTATTCTCGCAACTTTCCCTATGACAGTTTGTCTGTTGGTATTTGTTTGTAATTGCCTCGTCCCGGTCCCGGTTGCATCATTTCCAACTATGAAGGTCTCTCTCTCTCTAAGCTGATGTTAGATTTTACTTTTAATTTTAATTCACTGTCACAAGTCTTTTCCAGACTATCCACTATCGATCCGTAGTGAGTACAGACAACTCCGAGATCCACTTTGGTAAAAACTCTCCGATTTGTCACCGAACATTTAATAAGTCAATTAATCTCTCACCTCTTTGCTGCCACACAGAATGATGATCGGATTTCGCCGTAAATGCAATCAACTAATTCTCATAACAGAGTTGTCAACCCCCGTGACCCAGTCGAACATCTTGATTAGCATGCGAAATATCATCAATCTCCATGCCAGCATATGGCCATTTCCATCATCATCATAAGTCACATCGTCATGATCTCTTCAAATAATTAACTCCACACAACCATGTGAGGATTTCCCAGGCAGCTCTTCGTGCTAAGCGTTCCGTTCACACCTGAGTTTCTGCAGCAGCAGCAGCAGCACTAACACCACTTGTCAAAGTCAGTCATCGAGTCATCCAGTCATCGCGTCTCCATTCCGTTCGGCGACTCCTACTTCAGTGCTGTGCCAGCGCCATCGAGTTAATTAACAATCAATGAGAACGAGCAAACCATTCGTGGCTCCTCGACTGCAGTCAGTGTGGCATTTCCGTTCGGCACGATGCTGGCTGGCTGGCTGATGGCTGACGACGATCACCCAAGAAGGTCAAACCTGTGCAGAAGCGAATGTGTCACAATCCGTGCACATGCAAAGTCTGCGCGCGAGCACCGGAAGGCCAGTGCCCTCTGGTAATTAAGGCCGCTTCCAGTCAATTATAATTAAGTTCGAAGCCGAAATCAAATCTGAATCTCGGCGTGGAAAATCCGGAGATGACCCAACAGGATTTTGCGCAATCACACATGAACCGTACACACAGTATACGAACGGGACAGTCGGACTTTTAATGAAGATTAATTGCGCATGACAGCGAGTAGACCTAGAATCCTCGCAGCCGCATCCCTCCCTCTGCCCCGTGAATGACAATCGGACAAGGCACGATCACTTGGCGGACCTCCGTCCGAGATGTTGTCCGTAATCTGTACGTCCTTCATTAGAGGGCTCGGCCAAAGAAAGAGTATCTCCAGAGGGATCGCGCCGGCGATCTATGGCGGAATTGATGCAGTTGTTCCCGCAAAGACCACGACGAAGCGAGTCGTCTTTGTGCGGCTTAATTACTTAATAAGTCAATAGTTGTGCGCTCATAGGTCACCATCAGTCACAGGCGCATAGCACAACAAACCGCTGATGGACAGACAGCACACCAGACACACACAGCGAGTGTGGAGCAATTAGTGGAGTTGCATCGTCCCGAGAGTCCATATTGCTCACAGTGGTCATTAGTGAGCAGGAGCTTTGGACCACCTCAACTAGTTTCCCAAGGATACCCGGCTAGCCGTGTGTAGAGGGAGACGTCACTCTGGGCCGTACTCCCAATGCCGAATGGGGCGACAAATGTCGCATTGGCATTCGGATGATGGCAGTGTCTCGGGGACTCACGATCAGCTCCACACACACACAGCAACACTAATTAAATGATACCCAAGTTCCATTAATGAGAGAGTGTGGAGCTGCGAGTCTTATGAGATTGATGCGGTTTCCGGTCGATTAGGGTCGCCGCGCACACAATCTACGCGGAGTGCGCCGCAGCGGCTTCCTGTTTTACATTTGTTAATTGTTTGGTGACCAACGATCACGACGCGATGATGATGATGACGGTACTGATGGCTGCGCCAGTGTGTGCAACGTTGTGTTCTAGTAATTAAAGTTAAAACAAAGAAACAAATGCGGAGATCGTTCAAATGGTATATTGCGCGCCGGACACAGATGCAATGGAGAATTGGTCAATTAAGCGCGATGATCAACATGGGGAGATGAACGAGAATTGAGCGATAGAGATTGGCAAATTGATTATAATTGCTGATTTCATTACAGCCATGGTACTGTATGTAAGCCGAGATTGGGGGGAATGTCATCGCTACTTTGTCAGTGGCTCAGTTGATGGCGAGGCTGCAGTGGAAGATACTTTGGCGCATGCCTGTTGGATGTCACTATGATCGGCATATGATGGCACGGATCTAGGTCTAAAAAAGTTATAAATAAATCGTTGGGGCAACAGATCTTCTGCAGTTTGTGTTTCTCCGAGGATCGAACTTGGGAAACCTCACTCAAGCACGCTTGACCATCGAACCACTGCGTCAAAGGTTGCTTAGGCCTTCTACCTCAACGGTCTTTCTAGAAACTGGAGGTCCAAGTTCACAAATTCATGACGATTTTACAAACAGAAAAAAAATTCACACCGATTGCTCGTTCACCGATGATGCGTTCCCACCCTGGGTCCATCTTTTGTAGTCTTTTTAGAGCTAACGCATCTCACTGGAGATGCTTTATTTGTGGTTAAGTCCACTGCAGCCTTTTGATGTATTCTGCTCCCTGGCTTACACCTTGGAGATGTTTATTTCCCCGTTCAAAGCCCTCCTCCTTAAATCTTGAGAATTTTGTTTTAGGGTTATCAAGCTTGGAGCAATTCACCCAGTCCGTTTGTGTCTTATGTTGAATGGCGAGTCCAAGGTTGATATATCTTTACTTGCCGCTTGCACTCTTACAAGTCAATGTCCCACAGGGTTTCGCAGTACATGATCAAGAGTTGCAGCGATCGTAGAATATGCAGGCACCTTCGGCTGATCTACACAACCCATTTTCCTTAAGCTTTCCCTGCCAAAACAGGGCAGTGATCCCAGATTGAAGGGAAAAGCGCCATTTTTAATGAAAAAGGAGAATAAATGAAAAAGGATGAAAACATAAAAAAATTCTGTAGTACATAAATTTTTTAAGAATAAAATTCAAACGTATTTTTATTACGAAAAAATTTCAAAAAAATATTTTTTCATATTAAACATGAAAGAAAAGAGCCCATCGAACGTCTACGTAAGAATTTGTTTTTGTATCTGAACGCATTCAGTCGTTTCGATATTGGGTTTAATATGAAAGGAAATTATCGTAAAATTTGTATATTTTTGTGTTACATATATGCTTATTTGAAGCTTTGTTTAAAAACGGTTACAGTTTTTTTAATTTTTCGTATGAAAACAAGTGCAAATTTCACGCAGGGGGATTTTTTTTTCCAAATTTAGGGGAAAACTAATTTTGCGGACAAAAAAGGGGAAAAGAGTCTTCAAAGTCTGGGAACTACAGTGTCCCGTTGGGAAGACTTTTGTACTTTGTAGATTGATGTTATTGAAAAGACTGATACAGCTTCCCACCCTTTTTAGGTTTAACCTAACTTTAAGGGAAAAGTTTCTTAGCTTGTTTTGGGCCTAGAAGCTTTTTAAAAGATTCCTTTCTATTCGTGTGAACTCTTTTTTGAGGTTACAAACTTCATCAATATCTTTGAGTCAATTTTAAGGAATGTGGCAATGTGGGACATGTTGTGGAGTGGTCTTTTACGACTTGTAGGACTTGTAGGGAGCAAGCAGTTAGGTCCAATTAGCCTTTCTCGTTGAACCCCGAAAAGAATATTTTTGCATAAAATTATTTAAAATGTTTGAATTCGGAACTAGGAAGTCCTCGCATGCACTTCTTAGTCGCGCAATTGGTGACTAGTTTTTGTTATCTAAGGTTGAAGTCTAACTCATCCATAAACCACTTAGGGTTAGGTGAGTTTAGATGGATGTCCTGAAAAAATTTAATGAGTCCAGAGTAATAGGTTCATTGATATCAATATGAGTGACGGGGGGAGGCAGATGGACAGAGATTCTAGGACATACATTCTAGTGAAAGGGTCTCTTTTGAGAAACTGTTACTAAAGCCTCGTTAAACGTCCTCGAAGAGGTAATTAAAGCTATTAACCTAGATATACTTAGAACAGTAGGTTCCAGGTGGAGGCATAACTGAAGCAGAGTACACCTCCTGTTGACAGTTTGTCTTTGAAAAGACGAAGGGTTATTAAAATAGACTGCGACTAAGGCCAACTTTTCTAACCGGGTCAATATACGGCTCGTAGAGTGTGCTGCTAAATTTCCTCCTTCAAAGCCTGTCATCACCATCGTGGACCTAAATCACTCGATAAACTTTTGGTATGAAACGGCCAAGAAGATCTTAATCTGCCTCTACTATCGTGAATGAGTCTGCCCTTTAACCAAGACTAGGACAATGAGGGTCTTATTTATAGAGTCTCCTAATTGTTTCTCAACAAATCCTTACCACATTTTAAGGCGAAAAAAAGCAACGATAGATAAATTTATCAAGCTTTCGCTTAATGGTATAATCACATCCAAGGTCGGCATTCTGTTATGCGAAACGTTCAAACGTTTTCGTGTACACGAAAAAATTTTCTGTATAGGGTAAATCATTCGTTCGCACGAAAACGTTTGATCGTTTCGCCTTACAAAATCTGACCCAGCTAAAAGTGAGTGCAACTTCTTTAAGCAAACGGAATCTTTTTCTCAGCGTTTTTTATTGCGTTTTTCATCCAAGCTAGGTTGGGTACCTTCTTTAAATCGTTGGAGTGTCTGCTATCTTATGCATTTGGTGATATTTTTTTGTCTCAGTACGCTAAAGCCTGGGGTGGAGTTCTGTGAGATGAAAACATTCAATCGTTTTCATCTCACAGAACGTTTTGCTTCATGTAACTTCGAAAACGAAAGAAAATCTCACTTGAGCGAGATTAAAAAAAGCGTAAGCTATTTCATTGACGTTTTCGTTTTCTTTGCTTCATGTGACTCCAACACCGAAAGACATTTTCGTTTCACGCGAAAGGAATGCAGCGAATGCTATTTGTTGTTTAACAAGTGGTTGTGACTAATTTTTAGTTCACAAGAAATATGCTGCCGAATTATTTATTAATATACCTAAATTGCGATGTTCACCTTTTGTTACGGCAAAAATCTCAACAAACGAAATATTTGCGTTGAAAGCGGTCAGCTGTTAGCCGTCAAAACAACATATTTGATATATACAGCTTCTTAAACTTTGACCTTTTTGTCACACCGTTTCTTAAACCGTTCCAAACAAGAAAAAAAAAACGAAAGCAGTTAGGTACATGAAGCAAATTTTCGCTTTCGCGTGATTTCATTCGTTTTTTGAAATGCGAAAGTTGTTTTCGTTTCGTTTTTTACAGAATCTCCTCTGACTTGTGAGCTTATATGGCCCGCAGTGAAGAATTTGGTATTATCTGGGACAGATGTCCGTACAGTCAGCGAACTTTCAAGTGCGTATGATAATTTTTTTTAGGTAGGCCTCTGACTTTTGTGATGAACTGTTTGCCAATCCATCATAGGACTTTTCGCAAAGCTCTCTGAGCAGAGCTGATGGACTGGTTTGTTCTACGAACGCCACTGGCGGTGACTGTGGTTTATCAATGAGTTCAATAGTAAACCAGTTTCCTCATTTAAAACTCGAACTATGGACACAGGACAGACCTATAGACCTTTGTAAATGGAAATCTGCCTCAATTTATCTGCAAAACAAACTAAATTTCAGTCGAAGATCGTTGTAATAAATCTAACCACAAACTGTCACCAATTTCGTGGGCCGTCCTGTCGAGCAAAAATTAAAACATTCGAATGCTGAACCGATCCCCAAAGGAACGCCTCTTGAACTAGGAACGTCCCGTGCCGCCTTTCCACATTCAAACCGCATTCCCTTGAATTGTCGAGGACAAAGTCCCCACAACCGGAATGGGGTTTGTGTGCGTGCACACAATAAATCAATTTGTCGACCATTTTGTTGTTTCCACATATGCATTGGTGCAATCATTAGGACCATATGTGGCAGTGTATCCTGTTTTATGGGCCCCATCATCACCGCATCACCCAAAAAAAAATCCAAATGAAAACCCCGTGGGCTTTCAAATACCTACCACTGCTCCGCCGATGCGATGTTAATGTAAGACAAAACGAAACGCCATAAAGAGTGAAATAATTGTCGCGCCACAACGAGATAATGGATGTGACACACGATTACAAGCGGATCAAGTTCAGCCCACTTTTGACGTTGTCGTCGCGTCCTCTCTGTGTCTCGATTTTCATATTCGAATTGGCGCCCAAAAAAAAAATAAGAAAAAAGAACAAGACGCTTTGGGTGGAACGTATATATTTTTAGCTTTTCCAGTATCTATTTCGGGTTGCCCGTAATGACATCAAAAGGATATTCACACCAAGTCTGCGTGTGTGTGCGTTACAGCACACGCGACTCGTGCACTTAATCATATTATGTCGCGCTGTACTTCAATTCAATTAGAACGATTTGAAAATAAATACTGACGCGCGGCCGACGATAATTAGCAGCAGTGTCCAATGTCGTGTCGATGACAGTTCGCCTTCGCCGACTGACTGAACGGAGTGAAGTGAGACGTGGTAGATAAGTGTACGGTTGGTGCACTCCGGTGAGTAGATTGCAATTGGGTTTAGTTCGGTTGACAGATCAGCGATCGCTAATTGTTTCCGAACCGCTGGCAGTTTTTATTTTTGATAATCACGCACAATTGCGCCAAATGTCAGTGTCCTTATAGTCGCGCCACGCGCACCATCATCCCACTCAGATATGTGTGCCGCCAAAAACTATCTCGAACAACTGTTTGTGCGGCTGACATCGTCACAAATTCGCTCTAGCCAAATGCGGCGTGGAACAGCTTTCGGCCAACAACTTTCCACGGAAGGAAATTCAACATTTTGCTTGTAGACGTTCCTCGTTTCTGTGATACGGTTCTGGCGACCGATGTTATGCTGGGCTATCTTTGTGTCCGCGACGCTACTTTTGGTAGCCGTGAACCTCAAAACAAATTCAAATTGTGTGCGCTCGCTTGGGTTGCCATTTTTGGTCGTATTGACCGTTTTCACGAAACGGATTAGAGAGGGAGCATCCAGATTCGCAGATTCACCTGGCAGCCGTCAAGTTAGACCGCTTTGCCAAATCCATTTGCATGCGAAAAGTATCACAAGATATTATACTTGACCAAGACCAAGACGAAGGCATTTGGTTTGAACTCGTGTTCACTGGTGTTCCCTGTTCCCTGTTCCTTTGTGTGATTTGCGTTGTTTTGTCCGCTCTTCAGATGGTGGACTTCATTTGGAGTGGAATCTCGTGGAGATTAATTTTTTTGTTTCTGTTGGAGAAACATTTTGGGCTTGCCATCTTTGGAGGCAGAAACAGGTCAGTTTGGCATTCAAGTTGGAGGGGTTATTAGTGCGTAGAGTGGTTATGGTCATATAAGGGTTACCACGGAAATCATTTCGCATGTGGAATGGACAACACACGCGGGTGGTATCGTATATAATATAGCAGAAGCAGCGGTGCGGCATGTTGGACAGGTGAATTTTGATGAGGAGCCATTGGCAGTGCCAATCAGCGGTGATGAGTGTGAGGTGTGACCTTGGGGGTGCGACGGGAACGTCGGCTGAGGTATCTCTTGACACAGATGATCTCTACTGCGCAGATATACAAGGAGCCAGAAGGTCGTTAAACTCTTCTGAGGCGCATCTGATAATTCGACTTGGAGGCTAAAGCTTAATGGCCTTAGACAAGGTCGTAGAGGTTTTGATTTGCAATGACATGGAGCTCCGAAGTCGGACGACGTCATTGAACAGTTCATGGGGGAGGTCAGGACAAATGTCGGCTAATAAAGAAATTTGATTTTAGACTGAAGGCTTGAATCTAGATGCAGATCTGAGTGTACTCGTGCAGAAGGTCGACGTAAGAGGGTTTTTTTGTTGGCACATAAGAGGTGGCGTTTTCGCAACTACAAGGAAGGAAGAAATCAGTTGAAGGTTGTTTTTGAGATCCACTTCGATGATAGTGATGAGTGTCTGCGTTCAAGGTCTGTACATGCTTTGTCCTAAATAGTCTTCAAGTGACTGTAAGCTGCAACCTTCTGCCTTACTTATGTTGGACTTGCTTATAGCTGTCCAGGTAAATTATTTCCAAGTAGACAGCCGTGTTTTTGTTTGGACAAATTATCATTCTGTTTTTAACAACTTTCGTGATCAGAGAGTAAGAAGTACCAAAATAATTAACAAAGTAACGAGTACCAAAATAGCGAGCACCAAAATAACGAGTGTCAAAGAAACCAGTATCATAGCAACGAGTGCCGAAGTAACAAATACCAAAATGACGAGTACCAAAGTAACGAGTACGTAACCTCAGCTATAGCAACGAGTACCAAAGTACCTAACGAGTACTATGAGTATGTAATGATTATCAAAGTAACGACTACCAAAGTAATGAGTACCAACCAAAGTAACGAGTATCAAAGTAATGTGTACTACAGTATTAAATACCAAAAGGAACGAGTACCAAAGTAAGATAAGATTGCTAAATTTTTGAGAAGACTTCTCCTGCTCTTTTTCTATATTTTCCATCTGAGATCCATCTATGAAGGTGGCTGTACTTAGGAAAGTCCAGTCTTGTCCTGCAAGTATAAAGGCTCTAAAGCGATTTTTTTTAAATCATTACTTGATTTTTCTTGTTTAGTTTAGGTAGCGTAAATTCTTAAAATTATTGAAACGTTCGTTATGCGCGAGTCTCCGAAAGAGCTCAGCTCTTATGCGCTCTTAGTTAAACAGCACCCTAGACTGTCAAGTTGTTCCCGAAAGGGCTGTAGGTTAAGTGAATTCGTTCCCAACTCCAACCACAAAGCTGAATAGAAGGCAAGTGCCAATATGAACTTTACAATTGTCATGTCCATACAATGCAAATTAAAAGCTTGTAAACCTCCATTCTTCTTAAGCCTTTCTTCGGACGTAAAAGGAATGCAGTCGTATCTTCATCCGCTAGAGGTTATGTTTGGGACCTATTCAATTTGAATATGAAATGAATATAATATCGATGTTCTTAGCCTCATCTGACATGTGACCTAAGACCTCAGGAGTCCATCAATCCCTTAACACCTTTGCTCAGTCTACAGGGCTTAGCTGAATTTTTATTTTCTTAGTGGTTGAAGATAGAGCTCCCTCTTGCAGTATTGTGCGGTGAAAGATTTTCTTTAAAAAAAACGCCACTCATAAATCCGCTGTTAAGCCTTGTTGTAACCCAGTTCGTCTGAAATTGTATGGAAAACCTAAGCTCGCCGTGTCTGGATAGAATTGTTTTTTGTGTTGAAATTGCTGAAATCACCTTCTCTGTCTTAAAAGGCTGCCTAATTATGTATGGTTCGAAGACATCTTCATTGTTCTGAAAGTCTTCTTTTGGGATAAAAGCTTATGCTTGCAAGTCCAAAGCTCATATTAGAAAGGATGGCAAATTCATTGCCCTGTTGTCCGTGGCTATAAAGCAACCAGATACCCTAGCTTCGCAGGTAAGGATAACCCGTATGTCAAACTTTTTTTTAGTTGTGTGAGAAAGCCCTTTTTTGTCAACAAATTAATAACGTCTTAAACTCGTCAAACTTCCCCTAAAAAAAACTGACAGATAAGACTTCAACCTATTGGTGGTCTTAATACCTGCGTTGACAGTCATATCAATGAGTACACAGAAAGACATAAGTTAGGTTAGGTACAGTGATTATTTTAATTATTTTTATCGTGCAGTTCAAGTCTGCAACCTTATAAAGGCTCAGACCGACATATTGAATTTATGTTCGCAACTTGTCCTGAAGATTATAAGCAAATTGTTTTCCCGATACTCAGGGGGCTTCAAACCTACTCCGCTCGACTTACAACCACCTTTTTGAAATACTTCGTCATGGCTTTGCTGTCTTCGACAGTTAAAGGGACATTAATAAAACCTTTTGTGTCGATATATTCGCTCTCTCACACGGAAAAAAAATACCCTTAAGTTGAATGCCTGCTACAGATTCGTGGCGCCATCTATCGCAAATAAAGCGTCTTTTTGGATGCAAACTCAGTGAAAAAATAATTTCTCTTTCGAAATAAGACGTCGGAAAAAATATTTCTCATTCCGACGTCATCGAGTCTCTCCACTCCGACTCCGCTCGTCAATTGCTTGAACAACATCACATGACGCCACAGATCGTATAGAGCGCAAAGCTTTCCCCCATCGCTTTACTACCCTACTTGGAGAGGAAGAGTATCTGAATGATGCTCCTTCGATTTACTCAGCATCTCTGCTATATTTAGACCCGACACAGGCTACCACGGGCACAGCTATCCATGCCAAAACAAACCGATTGACGTTGACAGTGTGTGGCGTTCAGTCAGTATGGTGCTCAGTCCAATTGTGTATCTATGACTCTTCCTCGGGCACAAAACAGCGACGTCACTGGGGACCATCTCTCTTCCTCTCGCTCTCTCCACTCTGGCTATATTTAAATTACCAAAAAATCTATTTCGGTTAACAAGCAAAAATAGTTTCTTCGTCGTCGTCAATGTTGTGATCGTCGTCGGTAGTGCCAACGAAATGAGTTGGCGTGATAATTGCGGACCATGATGAATGTTCCCCCCAAATGTGTTTTTTTTTTTTTTGTGTACCGCCAAACTTAGTGCGAGATGAAAAATGCTCGCAATTCTGACACTGACAGCTACAGCAACAGGTGGAGCATCACTCTGACAGCTTGCTGCTCGGTTCAGAGTGTGTCACCCCTACGGGACAATGTCAGCGCAAATATTTGTGTAGCTCTGTTGTTAAGACATGATCCGCGATCCGGATTACATTTTTCTTTTCGCTGTTGTTCTCATTCTGCGTCGCGGTAAAATGCTGTCAAGGGAATTTGAAAAAAAAAAAAAAAACAACAACAAACCCGAGGATCGAAAACAATGTTGGCAGTTTGCCGCTGCCCGTATCGGACACGATTCGACAGCGTAAATGTGATAAATTCCCACCTCTCTTGTGTTTGTGAGTTTTCTTTATCCGGTGAGTTTGAGGGTTTTTCGTGTGATATCGCACCACAAACAAACGGCACACCAGAGTGAGACAGACTATAAAGACTGAACGGACAACTTGCGAATTGTGTTACCTGTCAAATGGCAATCGCATTAAAAATTGCAAAATGTGTGTGACAACAATGTGGTATGAATGTGTCGCACTGATAGGGTGTGTTCGCTTGTGTGCGGTGCGCGGTCGGTGCTCTGACATCGTGGCGTGTATGGTGTGGCGCGATAGTGTCAGGACGCGAATGAGATATCTACGTTGGAGCGCGGAGAAGTTGGCGCTTGTTCTAGTTAATCGCTGTCACTTGGGCTGAGATAACCAGGTTTGGCTGCACCATGTTCTATATGAACAGACAGTCAAGGTTAGGGGGAAATGATAGTTTATTCGTTGCAGGTTGATGTGCGTTATATATGAATTGACCAATGAGCATTGGACTAACCACTTAAATGTCTTCGAATTCCAGAACCGGTTTCAGTGAACATAGTTCGAGGGCGAAATCGGCTCATTGATTCTTTCCTCTAAAGAGAAAAGAGTTCATTCGAGATGTCAGTTGCATGGTGCTTTGAATGGAGATGCCAATGACATAGTGCTACAAGTCACCGCACAACATCGGCACTGTCGGTCGATCTTTTTCAGCAGTATGACCGCTTAAACAAACGATTTTAATAAATTGCCACTGATCAGCACCTCGGTGTCAGCCACTGATCGACCCCATTGATGCTTTTTCAGATGTATAATTTTTCCATGGCAATGGTGGGGAGATCGGCAATCGCTGCAGCGAGTAGCAGATCACCAACTCTCGACTTTCGTAATTTGAGTACGATTCTCGATTCACACACGCTTTTTACAACGAGGGCATTTTGCTCTCCAGGGCGTCAAACTTGAGAGGTGAGTACAGAATACTTCGCTTTGCTGGCATAGATTTATTTAAGCGAAAATTTGTATTGTTCGTTGAGGTGTTATTCTAAACTCTGATGAAACGAATAAGCGACAAGTCGTTGGGAAGTAGTTCCGAACTCCGTTAAAACGAAAAAGCGACAAGAAGCTGGGAAGTAGTTCCGAACACCGATAAAACGAAAAAGCGACAAGAAGCTGGGAAGTAGTTCAGAACTCTGCTCGTCGGGCAGTGGATCCTACCTTTCGTCGGAGCTAGGATCCGCGACAAGTAGCTGGACCGTATTAGAGCTCTGCTCGTTGGGCAATAGATTCTAACTCTCATGAAACGAAAAAGCGACAGGTTCATAGCTGGGCAGTAGTTTAAAGCTCTGCTCGTTGGCCAGTTTTTCCAAACTCATATGTTTTCTTAAAGGTTATTGTTCTTGAAACAGTAATCTATTACTTTTGCTCCGTTCTATTACAATAGGTTTCTCTCTCTCCCTCTCCCTCTCCCTCTCCCTCTCTCCCTATCTCTCTCTATCTCTATCTCTTTCTCTCTCAATAACGCGTTCTTTTAGCTGTCAATGACTTCCTATTTTTAACACGACTTAAAATCGCATTTAGAATTTCGCCGTTCGGCCTCGTTAATCGATTTTCGGTTGGTCCTTTGCTTGACATTGAAGCAGAAGATGCTGTGGGCGCCTCATTTATTGACTGAACTGAAATTTTGATATTGAAAAGTCTGTTACTTAGAAGAGAAACCTTTTTCGAAAGAGTCCCATTTGTTACCTATTTCGCTAGGCAACTACTGCCGATCTAGGTGGTGTCCTTTATCGAACCGGCAGCATCTTTACCAAATTTGTGGCTATTTTCCGTCTTTCGGTTGTATCCACTTCATATAACATGGCCCTTGCCTCATGTAGGCCACTTGTATGTCAATTTGTTCTTGCAAAATCAGGGCGCTTAAATTAAAAAGTTTTTAATATACATGCTACATGCTACATGCTACATGCTACATGCTACATGCTACATGCTACATGATACATCATACATTCTACATGCTACATGCTACATGCTACATACTACATGCTACATGCTACATGCTACATGCTACATGCTACATGCTACATGCTACATGCTACATGCTATATGCTACATGCTACATGATACATCATACATTCTACATGCTACATGCTACATGCTACATGCTACATGCTACATGCTACATGCTACATGCTACATGCTACATGCTACATGCTACATGCTACATGCTACATGCTACATGCTACATGCTACATGCTACATGCTACATGCTACATACTACATGCTTGTTACCTATATCATGCTACATGCTAGATGCTACATGCTACATGCTACATGCTACATGCTACATGCTACATGCTACATGCTACATGCTACATGCTACATGCTACATGCTACATGCTACATGCTACATGCTACATGCTACATGCTACATGCTACATGCTACATGCTACATGCTACATGACCCATCTTCTATGCTGCGCTGTTTTCCTATACTACTCATCCGCCTCAATGGTCAGTTCTGACTTCCTTTCTCCTGATCTGTTGGCACGTCCCTGCCCTAAGTTTGATTTCCAAATAAAGTCAACCATCGCCAACATCCGAAGCCCTTCTTAACACTCTCGGAGAGCCCACATGATGCCTCATAAACAAGAAAACACTTCACATCTCTTGTTCCCATTGTCGTGGTTCTCTTTTTGACACATCAAAAGACGTCAACTTGACAATAGGTACCCAAGCCTAAGCAGTAAAATGAAAGCTTCGCACCAGAAAAACGAAAAAAAAACCACAAGTGGGCGTCAGCAAACTAAACGCTGCTCCAATAAAATAACTCAATTGGCGTTGCATGATTTATGCCACCAAAACAACAGGAAAATAAATAATTTCTGTTCACAATGGCACAAACACAAACCAGTATCGCTTTACAAGCAAACAATGCGACACCTCATGCAGTGAATGAAAAATATCTCACAAACAGATACTTCTTGTTTTGTGGTTTGTTTGTGCCCAAGTAACACTGGGAGTGGAAATGTGGGTAGCTGGAAAAAAAAATAGTTAAAAATAATTGCATCCACCGAAGTAGAAGAGAATGTTTTCCTCCATAGATACAACCGCGATACTTGAGATGAAATCCGAGTTTAATCACAGATAAAGATAGATCTCGCTAGAACTACTCGACTGCTTTGAGGAGGCGATACGGCCCACTCGCGCAGAATTCACAAGCGCGAACGAACCTTTTTTGGTAGTGAAATGCGCCACAAACAGATTTATCTCCATCATGTATCTCGATACTTATCGATCTGTAGATCTGTTATCGGGACTGTTGTCGGATTCCCGGGGCGGGATAACGTGTCCTTTTGATCTGTGCCAGTTCCAGTCGACGAGAGTAAAGTTGAAAGGGGTCGCCTGCCGTTCCAACGCTAGATACACCGATCCACTCAATTTCGTCGCCCCCAGAGAGTTTTTCGAAGCACGCGACAGTCTTATGGTGGTACCCCACCTGCATGTTGGTAGCAGCGCTGCTGCCGGCTTCCAACTGCAATCGAAGGCACTTTCGATTTTTTATGAATGAACTGACCGATCGCACCGTACATGCTAATGGACTGCAATCGCGACGAATATCGCTTGTACACGGCTTAGATACACTTTGAGATACACAGTCTTGTGGCAGAGGAATGATAATTTTGCGGTTGGCAAGTCGCCCGAGTGTCGCGTAGGTTGGACACACTCCGCCGCCGCACAGCCGACCGTCATCGATTGATCGGAGCAGGTAAATTTTGACAGAAAATGTGTATTTTCAGATCAGTGATGCAATCGCACTGGAAGTGTGGAAGTGCGTCGGCCTACGTGGATTTTGGCGCCGCCGCCATATGACCCAGTCGTGTTGGTGATGGTTATATCGATTCTTAATGAAACGATAATTGGGAAAGGGTTCAGTGGGTAGACACAGCCTTGGCTGGCCATTAGAATCGCGATGGATTGAGGCCGTCTTCTAAGCCAGTTTGGTGAATGAGTTTGCCGCGGGTGATTAATATGTCAATTGTGCGGTTGCGCGCGCGCCATTACTCGCTTTCGTGTAGGTGGCCTATGAATGAAAATTAATTTCTCATTCATTGGGTGTTGTTTTTACATCAATCTTGGTGTCAAATGGATTTCCGCTAGTGCGGCGCGAGTACAAGTTAGATCAAGGTACGGTTTGATTTTGTGCCATGTAGGGAGTGCGCAACAACACCTACGTTTGTGGTTGTTACTCGTATGATGCTTATGCAGTTAAAATGGTTGCAGTTGAATTGAATTACCCGACCACTTGCAATCGCCATTAAATGGGTAATTTATGAATGAATGATCGCTGTGACTGTGTGGTTGGGCTTGAATTTGAATGTCAATTGTCAAGCAAGGGGCTGCATTTTAGAATCAACTCAAATTGATCTAGGTATGTTTGCCGCAAAAACAGGAAGACATTTTGAATTCCCCAAGACAGCGAAAGGCCCTGCAGTGCTTCACAGGTCGACTCTTCGACGTCCTTTGATTATTTGGAAACACTTGACAAATGTTTGTAGGTGCTAACAAGAAAGGTGTTTATTCAACTTTCTAAAAAATCGTAAATAATTTTTTGGCGCGACAGGTCCGCACAAGGCTTAGCTTCTCACTACCATGGTTTTGTGTCCTTTTTTTGGGATGGAATTGTTCTACAATTTTATGCCCAGTCCGAAGGCTAATTGAAAAGGTACTTCATGACAGTTATACACTCGGATATTTGTTAGAAGTTCGCCAGGGGTGGCGCAGTGGAAAACAATTTCAAGATGTAATTAAAAGCTGACTCGGCCTAAAGTATGTACCTATCCCTTCGCACTAACTGAGCAACTTAGCATTGATTTTGATCTTGCCATGATATTCCCGAATTAACTGTGAATCCACGAAAATCACAAGGGTTCCCTATATAAAAGTGCTGACATCAGCAAAGCTACAATTACTTTGTTCGTCGACCCAATTAGTGTATCGATGTAAAGAATGAATTGAGTTGGGCATAGTCCCCTATCCTACTTGTAGACTCTGTCTTGGGAGTGACGAATCCTCTCTTCACATACTTATGGAATGTCCTGCTCTATATCGTCTCAGAAAATACATCCTTGGTGATGAAATAATCAATTCAGCTACCATTTCAGAGAAGATCCTTGTCTTCATGACTGCTTTCGGAGTGAAAAGTTGGCTCTAGAAACCTATCAGAGAAGGCTCTTTGAAAAGCCGCAGTGCCATAACCCCATTGATGAATCTCCCGTTCTTTAATCTAATCTAGACATCTTGTAGACCCTAAGGACACTCGTGCGTTTATACCAGAAGTATCTGACAATACACCATTTACTGCACCACAAAAATTGATCTTCCAAAATGAAGGCTCTGCATCAATCCGCAGCGATTTGGTGGTTATCCAAAATAACCTTTTTTCCTTGCTAGACCCGATCAAAAGCCCCTAATCGGCCGCCAGTCGGGTCAGCATACTACGGCTTTTTAGCTCTGCTTGACAAATGTTTTCTCTTAATGCCATGATACTAAATAAAAACATATCAGCAACGATCGAGGGAAAAAGAGTAGGTCCAAGAACATAACCCTGTGGTACACCAGTTTCCGTTCTATTTTGTTCGCGCAGACTGCAAGTTGGATATCCCTTCTGTAGTCCTACGGCGACTGCCCTTGATAGCTGCGAGTCGGTGGCGGAAGATCGAGAGTTAAGGAAGGTCCACTTAAGTTTTGTATACCTAGGGATCGACAGCTCTTAAACATTATGCCAGTGCATACCGAAATCAGTTTGTCCAGAAGCCACAGTCTCCAATAGATTTTCCAACTTACAAAGTGTGTCCAGCTTAAGCCCGCTTCTCCAGAAAGATTCTTCGTAAAAAGCTCAGTCCCACTTGGAATTCTTTGTGGGAGGTGATTTAAGGAGTTAAATGTTTCGAGCACATAGAGCGGATGAACACAAATGTTCCAGATCGTAGGGTCTTCGAATCTTGCTCAGAAGAAGAGCTCCCCTAGGTGGCGCACACAAGTAGAAGAAGACACAACCAAACAAACTCAACGACAGTTTGCTAAGAACTGTGCTAAATGGAGGAGCTCATCAGTGGAGGCCAAGGTTCACACCGAAACTTAGAGCTACCTATGAAGAAAAGGGACTCCCTGTCGCAAGTTCTGCAGGTAAAGTTACAGTTTCTGCAGCGTTCACGTTTTTAAACGTTCAATGGCTTCCTTGAAGGAAAGTCGTGATTCTTATTTAAATGTCCGCAGTTCTGGTAAAAGCTTCTTCCGGATGTTTGCCGCAGTATTACCTGAAGCTGTCAATGCCTGACTGTCAAGACTTAGGACTCCCAACGTACGACGGTTACTTTGATGCTGACAATGTGTCTGATAATAGATGACATTATACGTCAGAATACATAATACAGTACTGGCTGTGAATAAGAGTCCCCCAAAGAGTGAAGACCTCGTTTGATGAACAGCCTTTTGAGTAAGGACCTCTTATAAAAGTCTGTGGGATATTTTGCCGACACTCTAAAGATTGCAACCAACGTACCTATACAAAGTAAGACCCCAACTGGTAGGGACATATATCAGGGCATTCCCTCACACCATATAGCGTTGGTAGTTATGGTCGTTCCCTTATCCGGGAACACAAAACGTTTTCCCATTTAATCGACAACCAAAAGTGCAAAGTGCGCTCCAACCCATCACCAATCCATTCATCACTGATGGCTGTGTTGCCACCAATCGAATCGGTAATTGAATTTGACGCGCAAACAATTTATTATCCAATCGATGGAGATAGGTCTCCTCCGAGCTATTCCACTTCCATGGAGATGCGCTACGCTGGCGCACGCGTTAAGCGACTACAACAAAACGACTCCATATATACATGGCCACAACATGTCATCGCACGTCGTCATCATTCTTCGGCTGGGATATTCTACTGCAGGCAGCCGCACGGTGCATTTTCAATTTCGAAATCTAATCGGAAATGTGTGTCCGCCTCCACCGGGAATACCAGCAGCCAAAGGTGCGTTCAAGAAGGTCAGCAGCTCCTTTCGCCGAGGCACATATGATAAACTTATCAGAACCGTTCGCTGTCCACCGCGTCGACCGTCATCATACATCAGAGGGACATTGCGGACGACCAACGTTGCGGGCCCATAAATCTTGGCGAAAACGAATGCAGAACGATATCACTGTCGTCGTCTGCCTCGAGAACTAGAATCTCATCAGCGCGCCCCCGCACTACAGCCAACTAGTTGGGCTCTATATATTTTGAAAGCAACCCTCGGTGCGGAAAACTGTTGCACAACACTTCCTCGGAGGTCTCGCTTTGGCGCATGCGCGCCGATTCGTTTGTCTCGCGCGTTTGATTGGGCCACAGTATTGTGGTATCCAAACGAGTTCTTGTCAAGATCATCAAAATGATTACCTCAACTGGAAATCGGTTATGGAGCGCAACTTTGTGATGGCAGATCACGTCCCGAACAAAAATCACAGTTGCGACTAAAAGTCTTCGTACAACGCGGTTGACAGCTGAAACTCAGCTGGAAGAGGCTGTCAGTTGGCAGCACCACGACCGCAGTGACAAAGATTAGTTTCTGCCACCTGGCCACCGATCACCGTAGACACGCGGGAGCGGGGAGCGAATTGTGTTTCTGTGTAGCGCCCAGGGCGGCTTGTTCTCGCTTTATGAATGGCGGCGAATGGAAGCGAATTCGGTGCGCTGCTCGTCAAGCGAGCGTGGGCAGACCCATTCAGTCATATTTTGTTTTGGTTGCTCTCGCTGGTCCGAACTTTTCGTAGGTGAAAACGATCGATGGGATGCGAAATTTTCTGTGTCACGTTGCAGCTGTAACGGCTTCTGCACATACAGTCTGACGACGACTACGACCACGACGACGACGGTGTGCCTCGCGATGTAGGCCAATGTATGGGGGTGGGTGTAAGCATGCGACTACTTAATTCGCACGCACAGCGGTAATGGCGGCATTTGTTCTGAAATCGAAAATCACTTTGACGTGTGACTGAGCAGTGAGCAGCGAGCAGCAGCAGCAGTGCAGTGTCGGCCGGAGTGCGGTTTTCCGCTTCTGGTGTGGGTGGGTACTGGCCACTGGGCAGACCGTAGCCACCAGAGAAGTGTGACCAGAAAACTAGAGGTGGGTGAACGATAAAGCATTTTTTTTCATTCGGTTGCGAGAATGGATCCGGGAGAACATGTGGTCAGATCGTATATTTCAGTGAGCCCATGTTGTACGAGACGTGTGTCCATGTTGTTGTGCATTCCGCAGAGAGATGGAGTGGACTTGTAATCGATTATGGTTGCTAATTGATTGTTTGGAATTTTATCGGTCCGCAACTAATGGCGGGATCGGCCAGGGCGATTGGCAGAGGTGTCTGGAGATTAGAAAAGGATAAGGGAAACATGGACAAAGGACTGAGCTGAGGACTTGTTCAGTGTCTTTTTGGGGCATGGTAGAATGGAAGTGGGAAGAGGTTACTGAAATAAGGCGTCAGCAGGACCCTAAGGTCGTATTGCAACTTCCCATTAGTTTGAAATAGGCGCCCATAGACGAGTGAGACATTTATTTAAATGCACCTTGGCCTGCATCCGTCTTGGCTATAAGACTTGTGCGTTTGAATTTTAAAGGAGCCAGAATGGTCGCGTTTTTATCGTATTTTTTAAAAACCTTTGAAGCAGCTTATAGTCTTGTGCACATTGAATTCGTGAGCTCTTTTCCGATTAAATGATTTTTTAGAAAACATTTGCAAAATTCCATTTCATACCCTCAATCGAAAGTGGGGGCTCAACCGGGGAACAGTTTTCAAAGTTTTGGAAAATTTCCATGGCTTAGTTTAAGCATACAATCAGAGATTGGATCGCTCTGTTTGAAGAAGCAGCTGGCTCGGCATTGAGTCTCGTATTCTGGTATGCCTTGGAGTCACCTCTTGCAACACAAGCGGTCATTTTAGAAAGATTTACCACGCGACTGGGTCAGTATCTAAAACTCATGACTACAAGTGGAGATTGGTAGCGGACAATTTTGTGTTGAAAAAGATGTCTCAATTCGGCAGTGTCAATATTGGCAGTCCAGTTTCCAAAGTCCCGCTGGATGATTTGACCTACCCTTTCCTGACTGAGGGCCACACATTTTCGTTGAACACAGTTGGAACCAGGTCTCATGAAACCACGTTCGTCGTTCAGCTACTGTCAAGCTTTCCTGACCCAAGACTAAGCTTTGCTTTTGAATTTGGTTGGAACTACTACCGCCATTGGGCGGCTTTTCCAACTCCACTAACGGCGAAGCATGGTTCCTAAGTAAGGCCGATAGTGGAGTTTGAGCCGTACCCAGAAAAGGCGTTTTCCCATGCGCACGTTCGTTGTTGGCCCGCTTTCTGGCTTTCCTGAGTAAAGACCACAATTTTCAGGCCGACTCGTTAGGAACCACGTTCGTCGATTGGATGCTTGCTGTGCCACGTATTACCGTTGATTCCAACTTGGAACAAAGTTGGTCGTTGAGCTACTTTCTAGCTCCCCTGACACAAGACCAAGCTTTGTCGTTAAACTTGCATTAGAATCACGATCATCGTTGCGCCCCTATCTCCACTCCTCTGTACCGTACCCAGAAAAGACGCTTGTCCATTGGGCACGTGCGTGGAAAGCCCGCTTTTTGACTTCGCTTGTTGAGGAACCACAATACGCCTGTTGATCCGTTCCAAACGATGATCGTGGACCACGTTTGTCGTTGAGCAACTTTCTGACCTCTGTGATTCTAGACATCGCTTCGTCCATGATCCTTTGACTAAGGTACGACACTTCACCGCGCTAGTTACTGTCATCGAGCCTATTGTCAATTGAACTGACTGCCATCTAAATTAACAAAGATCTAGGAGAGCAGCTCAGCAACTTTTTAAAGTGGACTTAAGTCGTTTGTAAGTGAAGGGCTTCATGGAATAAATACTGAACCTTTCACCAAAAGTTTGTGTTGCTTTAGGTATAGACCTCTGACCTGGCGATTTATACCGCAGCCTTAGACAAAAATCGAAGCTTCAATCGCGATCTCCTTAAGCTTTAGGTATATCAATCTGTGGATGTATTTCGAATATCGAAAATACGTCGACACATTGGCCATATCGAGCGGATTTAAAATAAAATTGCCGACAGTCCTTCACGAAGTTCGCACCTAACTCAAGTGAGTGGGCTCCTAGAATCTCTCACTCAAGTTTTCAGTCAGACAAGTTCTAAGTGTGATACTCAAATTCCTGGGATTTTGCCAAGCAAATCGCCTAAAAGTTGTCCCATTTCTATTGCATTCCCCATTTCGATGTCTTGAGCCTTAAGACCTTTTTCCAAAAAAAAAAAACCGCCCAGCTAATTGAAGAAACGCAATCCATTCCATTACTGATTCATTCCGTCATCACAGATGAACCAAACCCTTTCCATTCCTACAAAACTTTCGCCTATAACCATTCCATTTACGAAAACATCCTCCTTTCATATTCATTCCCTGTGACAGATAAAAAGAACTGAAAATACTCGTCCCAATTGACAGTTGCCAGCTGCTTGGGCACACTTTACATTTAAATGGTCAACAACCGTGTAAACAACTCCATCTCTCTCTCCTTTTAGCGAAAACATTTTCAAATTGTCTCCGAACGCAGTCCCAAACAAAAGAGCAGCAGCGATTTGACGCTTTAAAAGCATAACAGTATAACACACTCGCAGGCAATACACCCAATTAGTGGATGTGCGCAAAGTAGCACAAAGGTGACAAACACCACTCCATATAGCGTCGCATGCATTTCGAAAACCTTTTCCCTGTCGAGATCTATTTTTGAATGGAACTTTCAGCATTTCCCAATCATTCAAAACACTTTTGGAGTACTGCGCGCCGTTCCAGACGCACAGTGACACCCTCAGAAAATTCCCAGTTAGTGCGAGTCGAAAAAGTGTGTCAAGATGAGCCACTGCTTTCGGTTTTGTGTTATTTTTAAGTCAAAAACTGTCCCAAAAATACATTTCACTGGGAGCCTGAGACGTGTGAGTGTGTTTTTTTTTCTTTTAATTGGTTGAGCGTTCCTTTCCGCGGAATGCTAAATAAAATCCGATTGCTTAATTAATTTGGAAGATTTTTGTTTTTCTAGAGTTTTTTTTTTTATTTTTTTATTCTGAAAGTGTCAGAAATTTTAAATTTTCCACTAGGTGACATTTTGTTTTTATTTTTCGCCAGGGGATTACCCAAGGCGACTTGTTATTGATTTAGATATGGGAGGGCTTTCGAATTAATGTGAACATGAAACAAGAATTTGGTTACTTTGACAGATGTGTCGCCACTTGGTGTTGGGCCGTTTTGGGGGGCGGGGGATGATTTCCATGCGTTGAAGATTTATTGGTTTCGATGTTTTGGCGAGATTATTATGAAACGAGCGGTCAAATGTGTCAAAGATTTGTGTTTTCTTTTTTTCTTTGGGGTAGTTTATGCAGGCAGTTGAGTGACATTTGTAAGGCCATATTGAAGGGCAAACTGTTTTAAGAGCTTTAGTTGGTCTAGAAAAATATTTTTCTCTTCTTACACGTATGATGACTGGGAACAGGCGGTTGTGGATTAAAAAAAATATTGAAAAGAATTCCAGAACTTGTCATAAAGAGGGCATGGAGGTACATAGAACTCAATCTGACATCTGACGATCTGAAAGACGCTACAAAGGAGTCGTCAAGGAGTCGAAATCTGGAAGCTTTGCCAAAAAACAATCTTTCCCTGGCGAATTTATCCGAAGCTTTTGAACAACGGAACTACAAAAAAGTATCTACAACTTCGTAAAGATCTCCGGCATAAATCTGTCGAATGGACTATTTTGACTGACAACAGATTATTGTTCAATTGCGCAGTGTAAGAGCGCAGGCGTTCTTAGCACCGACTTTTGAAAATACTACTACCATTCTACCATGATCCTATCGCAGTCTTCCGTTCGGACCTTGCAGGCTTGGGAAAATTCTGATGGTAATCTGCGGGTAGATCACATATGACAAAGATCATCTAGACGATATCGTTTTTGAAATTTTGTTAACCTTAAACAGTTATAATCTGCCCGATTTTTTTGGACTATCATCAGCTTTCATTGCAGTTGTGGAAAATTACCTCCAAATTGGTCTTTCAAACATGTAATTTTTGCACATTTTGTTGCAAGTTTTGAAGGTGTTTTGTTACGGAATGGGAGGCCTGGTAGAACTTTCGAACGTTGCTCCTGCATCCCAAAGGCTTCTTCAGCCTTCAGCAGCTCTATCTTTGGTCCCGAGAATTGACTTATAAATGGTTTTCCAATGAGAGGTGTTATTGTGAATGACCCGCTATTTCGGTAGCTGTCACTTTTGAAGCTTTTATTCTTCGACATTTGACAAGTAGAAACTACGCCATTACTAAAAATTGAACGATACACGCTTCAACAATGCATTGAAATTATTAAAATTCACTACAAAAATGGTGAAAATCTTGCAGTCAGCATTTTTTGGTCGTCGTAAAGCACCTTGTCGGACCGCAATACAGAAATCGGTGGAAAAATTCGAGCTGTTGGGACAAGTTAGTGATGTGAAGAATAAAACCCGTGCACGTCGCTCAAGAACAACTGAGAATATTGCTGCTGTAGCCCAAAGTGTTGAAGAAAACCCAGGGGTGTCCATTCCTCGTCGTTCTTTGGAATTGGGCATTCCACAAACGTCATTACACCGTATTTTGCATAAAACCTTGGGTCTTATTGGATAGTATTGATCTGGACAACGTTTACTTTCAACAAAACGGCGCTAGGTGCCACACAAGCAACGAAACCTTGATCTTTTACGGGAAAAGTTTCCGGACCGTGCTATCTCTCGAAGAGGTGATCACAATTGGCCACCGAGATCTTGAGATTTAACACCTTGCGACTTCTTCCTTTGGGACAAAGTGAAAGATAAGGTCTACGCCAACAGCCCAGCGTCGATTCAAGACCCCAAAGATAAAATTCGTGAGGCTACCCAAGGAGCATTTTGCGACTTCATGTGTCATGTGTCATGAGCGACGACGTTAAGACGGTTTTGTTACCAGAAAATATTCCCAATGAGTAACTTTTTCGACACATGCTAGGTAACATTTCCCATTTAGGAATATTCCAATCTAGGGATTTTATGTCTACACAGGTTCTTTATTGTGTCAAAATTGTTTCTTCAGTGAAACATTATGCCCGCACCGTGTAAAATGTGTGGAGATGTGTGTACATGCACACAATTCCTAAAAACTTACTGTCAACACAGATTAAACGCGATTCCCGATTGGGAAGTTTGTGGCACACAGAATAAACACAATTCCTAATAGATTATTTACTACACAAATAAGAACGAATTCCTAATTGGGAATATTTTTTTAGGTATCCATTTTGCATTGGAAAAAAAATGTGTATGGGAAATAAGAAATTTTAAATTTGCAGTTTTGGTGGATATGGTGAAATTAAATAGATTAAAATGTCACTATTATGTGTATAAAGACATCGTAGATTTATTTTATACTGATTTTATAATGCTCCTTATCAGCATTTAAAATACCATAAACAATTATAAAAGAAAGTTTTCATTAAATATAGCATATTTTGGAAGGATCATGGTTTTTTTCGAAGTACATTAGAAACATTTCAAGGCAAAATGATGTTCCCCATAAAATTTGAGTATATAGTTGTTTTCTGTTAAAAAATGAAATGTTTGATGCAGTGAGAATATTATTCGGGTAGGTACATAACACAGGTACACAAAATGAATGACGTATCATAACGTCACAAATTGTATGGTATGGCATTCTTCCCAATTTGTGTGTATATAGGATTTGCGTCAAAAACAATTCCTACTTTGTGTTGCGCCACTTCCGAACCAAAAAAGGAACTGTTACTGCGTTGTTTCGAAACATATGTTCCTAAATGGGATCACGAATTGACACCAGAACGTCGCCAGGCTTTAAACGTGTATTCGAATGCTACTTGGGTATCGAGGACATAGGGCAGCCACTTTGCGATTTGGTTATGGAAAATTTCATGAAAAGGATATGGTCCTATATGCATGCTCGTGGTGGCCATTTGGCTGATGTTGTTTTTCATTATTAACGGCATACCTTCCCTTTTATGATGAAATAATCGATAATTTATATCAAAAAATGGCATTTTTCTTTGAATACCAAAATAACACCTCTTATTAGAAAACCTTTTACATGCCTCGTTCTTGGCTTCATATTCCTACCATTACTTCTCATCGAAGAAGCGGCTTATCTATTTTGTTCAGGTCGTGTAGTGTAACCCAACATTTTCGTGGCGGTAGGCAGTGTCCCAGCTGGTCCTCTGTGGTTCTTGCTGGCGGTGAGCTTACTTATAAATTCAGGATGAATCTGTCTCTAAAATGCCATGGTCTCTTGCGACAGCGGCAAACCTGTAATCCTGCTTAAAAAATCGGTACCGCCTTGAAGGATTTCCTTAATCCTCATCCCATACTATGCAGAGCAGTGGTGCGATCCTAGTTGACCATTGGAACTTTTGCACATCAAAACACTGCACGAATGCCTGATGTGGATCAATTATATTGACGGTTTGCTATCTGGAGGCCGGCAAGTCCATATATTTTAATGTGAAATTCCCTCTTTTTAAATTGAGCTACAATTTATTTCTCTTTCCAAAATAGTTATCTAACTTTTGCACATACTTCAGAGAAAAAAAGGCTGAGTTTCAAACCTATAGGTTCTCCATATATCGCACAATAGTTTCTACGTATTTCTGTAGGCAAAGTAGGTAGCACAACCTTAGTAAAAAGTGTCCGATAATTCAAGCAAAATGTTATTTGGATCAAAAATACAGATTTTTAATTGAAAGCTTAGTTTTATTGATTTATAGAGGATACAGATTGAGGTTATGTATGGATAGGCACATCGGATAAATGGCAGCCACGCTTTGCTGGCAAGTACGTAGCCACGTACTCTTTTATTGAATTTTTCTATGACCATTTCGCATAAACGTGGCTGAATTTCATTAATACACTTCCCGATTTCCTCTTTAAAGGCGTTGGTGGTCGTGGGCTTGTTTGCATAGACCTTTGACTTCAAAAAACCCCAAAGAAAAAAGTCCAATGGCAAGATTTAGATGGCCAATTCTAATCGCAAAAACGGCCGATTACACGATTAGGAAATGACTCATGCAGTAATTGAATTATTTCTGGCGATGGATGTATGGCATGTGGGACCGTCTTGTTGCAACCACATGTTGGTCACATCTATATCTTGTAGTTTAGGCACTAAAAACTGGGTTATCATATCTCGATAACGAACACCATTAATTGTTACTGCCTGATCAGCCACATTTTCGAAGAAGAATGGTCCGACAATGCCTGCAGCCCAAAACCCACACCAAACAGTCATGCATTTTGGACGCATTTGTATCTCAACAATTACTCGTGGGTTTTCTAAACCCCAAATGCGACAATTTTGACGATTAACGAAGCCATCAAGATGAAAATGAGCTTCATCACTGAAAATGAAATTGCGAACTGTAGCTGACAAACCTTCCTTATTATTTTTAAAATATTGCTCCACAATGACAATTCGTTGTTCTTTCATATAGCACTCCATTTTTACTAGCCCCGAACTGTCAGCTGTCACAATGTTATATTTTTTTCCGTTGGCAAAACTGTACTACTATTAAATTGCGCAAAATTTAAAATTTTTCTTGAATTATGGGACATCCTTTATATTTACTTCCCCAGATGTCTTCCAGTGAATATAAAGAAGGATCTTAATTTTTCTATCCAAAGAAGGTGTCTTAAGTGGAACCTTCTCAAACGCCACAACTGTTGCCTCTTATCGGGTGGTGCGCAAAAAAAAAAGAATCGGCCCTGGTACTCTATCCAATTATGCACATCTGTCAGTCTGAACATGTATATTAGGGCTGACAATAATTTTTGTCACACACCACCTTTGGAGGGGAATTTTTTTTAATTTTTCTACTAAAAATCGGTGGCCGTCATACATAATTTTGATTTATGCTGCCGAAAGTTGCAGTCACCATCGGCATCCTTTTTAACAATCGGTTTCAATTTGTTTCATATATCCCTCGGCTAATGATTGCATAGTCTCTGTCTAGCTGAAGATGCGTTCCCACAAGTCCCTTTCTTGTGGTGATCATCCACAGTTTTTACTGTTAGTTTGCTTCTTCATTAATCATCTTTCAGGATTTACCTGTGACGACGTGTCCTTTTGCCCCTACCCTCACATTAGTTCCATCGCAAATGTCATTCACGAGGCACATATCGGCTGGTAATTCTAATTAATGATGCGCTGCCACTCGAAAACGTAAGTGAAATCTGCCGCCAGCCAGACGCACTCTCTCCCAAAATGCTAGAGGTTAACAAATTATTCTAATAGCCAAGCCGCGTTTCACCGCATATACACGCCGGCCGCAGTTATCTACACACACGAGCATCTCGTATTTCAACCGAAATCTCTGCATGATGCATCTATCCAGACGGCCGGCGAGTGAATTGAACTCGCCTTTGTGTAGGAAGATGTGGAAACTTGCAACAGACTCGCGAACACCGCTCCGAGTTGAAGGCAGCAGCAGCAACAGAGTACCTTCAACCAAACCGATTGTCGTCATCATGCACGATGGGGGGGGAGGGCGCACAATTTACTATCTGCATCCATTGATACACCATTTAGCCGGAAACTTTTCCATGAATGAAAGTGAAGACTACAACAGTAACGACGACGACGACGACGACGACTGTTGCAAATGTATCCCAAAGTTCCATTCAAAGTTGTTGTCGATTGTATCTGTTTCAATTCATTCATAGATTCGACACACAAGCCCCAGCTGGGGTCGCTATCGGTATATACCTTTCCGTTGCGTTGCGTCACATCTATAGAGTTGGCAGCGAGCATCGCAGGCAGCTTGCTTTTATTGGGCAAACCTACACGCACTCCGATCGGATGCGTTCAATGTTCAGTGTCAAAGCGATTTAGAAATCCACAACGACACGCCAACACCGACTCGATGATCTGAATCTGATTTACCAAGTCGTGGCACGTCTCTGACGGCGAACTGACTGTGTCACTTACCAAGTGTGACCTTAAAACTTTGAGTTGCAGCTGCTGGACTTTTGGCACTTTACGATGAACATTTTTCATTCATTCATTCATAAGTTTGGATTGCTGTTGCAATGGATCTGTTTTTATGAGCAACCGGTCCGGCGATCTATCAAAAGCCACCTACTAGAACATAAAACCACATACCCCGGGTGCCGTGACTTTTCTCACCTCTTGCCATATTTGTCCGTCTAACCCACACGATTAAGATTGCTATCTGCACGCATATATAGATATAAAAGGTAAATCTGCATAATAACTTCCTGTCGCGTTCGAAGGTGGATGCGGTGAGCTTCGGAGCGGTGTTCATATTGTTTTCAGCTTCTGATGGGTTTGGCGAGCTTGTTTAAAGTTAAATTAATTTATGACAGCGCCAAATTGGGGGTTGGGTTGGGCTAGACTAGGATGGAATGGATGAGTTCTATGTGAAAGATACACCTCAGTGGAGTGTCTTCTATTGTACGTTGGTTGTAGGCTGTTGTTGCCTTGTACGACTTTTCTGTAAGTTACCGATAGAAACTTTTTTAGATGACCAGGAGAAGTTTAGCTCGCTTTATTTAATCGGGGTTTTCTCTGGCGGGGACTAAGCGTAGGGACAAAGTTGAGTCTTATATGCCAATAGCTGCAGAGTATCAGGTATCTTATGCAGCACCTTGCGAAGACTGGGAGGTATCCAAACTGAGACCGATTGGGAATTTATTATAGAATAACGAAGCATAGGCATGTATAAGAGAAAGAGGGCTCCGGGTCATCTATGAAGGGCTATACTACTCGTTTCTCTTATGAGCTATGGTTGAAAGTAGACCAATGCCTTCTGTCACTCAATACACCCTCCTAAGGTCTACAAGGCTCCGATCATGTAACTTTTCAGACGACTATCGTCGAAGCAAAACCTCGCAACTACTGCCGAAATTATGTGTTTGAAAGCTTCATTCTACCTAAAAGTAATAAAATTAAAAATAATTTAAAAAAATCCGCAAGGAAATATCTTATTTTGGTCATCGAAACTTGAAGATCGATATCGTCCGTTTTATTTTTTGCATGGTAACCCCAAAATTTAATGGTACTTCCCCTATAAAATTTTCATACCAGTTTGATTTGTTCGAAAACGGCTGTAACGACTTTTACCAAAATTGATATTTGAGCTAAAGTAGGTAAGGTAGGCGTACTCAGTTTTTCGCTAAAAGTCCATCGACGGCACTATCGAAATTTGGACATATGTATCTCGAAAACGGTCCATACGATTGTAACCAAAATTCATTCCTAAGGTAATATGGGCATTTCTAACTCAATAGCAAACTCAGTTTTTCTATATGTTATCGTTGAATGGATTTTTGAAATAAGTATTTTTTTTAAAATTTGGTTTTCTTTAGTTCTAACGATTTTGACCAAAATACATACTTTGAGTGAAACTGATGTTTTAAAAATGATTGCTTAGGCTACGATTATACACTACACGTGTCATTTTTCATGTCAAATTTTGACTTAACAACGTTTTTATAATGTAAAGATTTGTCCTAAATCTGTCACTACGTGTGATCGCCTGTCAAGCGTGGTCACGCGGGCTTTTGCAGCACACTCCCACGAAAGGCACACGAGTTACCATCGAATGTCCGGATTTTTTGTGGCATCAGCATGTCAAAATTTGCCATGAAAAATGGCACCTGTAATCGTAGCTTTACTTAATTTTCTATTCGAATCACTGAAAACGCTTTTTTTAGAAGCTGCTCAGTTATAAACTGAATATCACCGATGAACGTGTGTGGGGCCGGGGGTGCAAATGAAATGCAGTTTTCTGACGATGTACACTCCAAGTGTTTAAAATTATTTAAGGGTTCATATTTAATAAGGTTGGCAAAAAGAAGAAGTGGGTGCTTAATATTTGCTAAAATGATGTTTTGCGTAGCTTTTATTGCATTTTTGCAGAAAGTGGGAGATTATAACAAAAATATAGCGTAGAAAACTTACTTTTTCGAATTTTTTGGGAAAAACTAAGTACGGGATCGTACGTTGGAGCCGTTTTCGAACAAATCAAACTGGTATGAACATTTTGTTTGTTGAGTAAAGGGTGTTTTTTTTAGAGGTTGGCTTTTCGAATAGAGATAAAACTGACATTTTGTGGTCAAATTTTGCACATCTAATGTCATTTAAGTTCAGTTTGGTTTGCCATTTCATCATGATTTCATCGTTGACAAATGAACAACGCTTGCAAATCGTGCAAATTTATTTCGAAAATAATGGTTCAGTTCGCGAAGTTTACCGCAAGCTCCGTTCATTTTATGGTCGACATAATCGTCCACCAGAGCAATTAATTCGGTTAACCATGGATCGTTTTCGCACTACGTTTACTCTATGTGATAATACGCATCCGCAGAGACGTCGAACAGTGCGCACCGGAGAAACAATTGCCTATGTAGAGCAAAGTGTTGAAGGCGATCCGAATGAATCGATTCGCCACCGTGTACAGTAATTGGAGCTTTGTCCATCAACTTTATGAAAGATTTTGCGCAAAGATCTTGGCTTACGACCTTACAAGATCCAGTTTGTGCAAGAATTAAAGCCGCGAGACCATGCAATGCGTCGTGATTTTGGTGTATGGGAAGAAAATTAGATTGATATCGATGCTGATTTTCATCGCAAAATTTTGTTCAGTGATGAGGCTCATTTTTGGTTGAATGGCTACGTCAAAAAGCAAAATTGCCGCATTTGGAGTAAAGAGAATCCACATGAGGTCCTCGAGATGCCATTATATCCACAAAACTTGACTGTTTGGTGTGCTCTAGGGGCTGGTAGAGTCATTGGGCCATACTTCTTTCGAAATGATGCTAGAGTGTTTCCAACAAGACGGCGCTACATGCCACACAGGGCACGTCACAATCGATTTATTGAAGGAAACATTCGATGAGCGCATAATTTCGCGGAATGGACCTGTCAATTGGTCACCAAGATCGTGTGACTTGACCCCATTGGATTATTTTCTTTGGGGATATGTGAAGTCGCTCGCCAACGCCAACAAACCAGAAACGTTAGGGGACTTGGAAGCCAACATTCGTGGCGTTATTGCCGACATACAGCCCCAAATGCTCGAAAAAGTGGTTGAAAATTGGACCTCTAGACTTGGCTTTTTTCGAACCAGCCGCGATGGCCACATGCCCGAAATCATATTTAATCATTAATGGCATAAAATTATCCTTCCAATAAAGCCAAATTGATGGACATTAAAACGATTTTCTTGTGTTTCATTTCAATTCGAAGCTCTATACCTAAAAAAAAAACAAAACCCTTTACCATTAATATTGAGGTTGCCGTACAAAAAAACGGGCCCGAACTTACATCAAACTCCAAATCCGAAGTTTGAACGAAATCGGGATAGCCGTTTAGGTTGTAGGCCTTGGGGCATGCAGACAGACAGACAGACGGACTTTTTTGAGTTCCTCTATCATGTTAATGTCAGAATTGATTAACATCTCTAGTTCGAAATTTTGGATATACGAATGCAATATATTTCTCTTACTACGTAATGGGGAAAGTTTAACACAGTCGACCAAACTTTGATCAACGAAAAAGTTTCGTTCGTACACTTTATTAACTCTGAGAGCTGGCTTGATGTGTTTCAGTTGTTTTTGTAGCTCTAAAGCCTTCCGCACACAATGCAGCACAAAAGGCGCAAACCATGATGCAAACATTTATTTCTCTTCAAAAAAAGACGGGAAATTCCAAATAAAATTAAGGGCTCGTTTGAAAAACAAATCTGAATAGTTCTGAGCACAAGCTGAGACCTAGTATCTCCCTTTTAAAGAACTAGTCCCCAGGACTAGTATTTCCAATCCCAGGTAGGTACACTCTTGTTTCTCTACATAGATCAAAGCGTCCTCCCTCCCATTCTCAATAAGAAAGAACAAAACTTTACAATTTATGCTAATCGTCAACGATTAGGTACTCTATGCCCTCGCATTAAATTGATTTGTTGCTCATCCAAATCATTTCCGCTGTGTACTTTCACATTAACCTAAAAACATGCAATTTTGACTAGCACACGGCGCGCGGCTCACACAAACCCATCCGCAACGCAACACTTTCCCAAGTACACTCCTAACAACAACAGCTCTCCTTGGTAATTTATTTCAATCGTTCCCGAGTCCGGAAATTTATTAGAAAAACCCAAGTTTATCCATTCAATTAGAGCTTTAGCGATGATGCCCCAAAGGGATTCCAACTCCTCCTGCTCCCTTTGCAGAGAGAGAGAAAAAAAAACCCTTCCTTCCCCCAAAGATAAGCATGTCCTCTTACGTACTGCCAGCTCCACAACGAATGACGACGGACTTGGCTATATTTATTTGTGAGTAGAAATAGCGCGCGGGTGGCACTCATGACTGAATTTCCATATCCATTAAAACTGTACTCCTTTATGCCATAACCACATGTGCATGTGAGCCTCAGCCTCAGCCTGAGCATGGGAATGACTTTGACTTGAAGAGGGACGACGAGCATATGTATCGGGCTGAGGAAGTCAGGCAGAATTCGTAAGACTGCCCGCTGGCATAATATGCTCAGGTAAATCTCGTGGTACTGACGACTGACTATGACGGCGATTGATTTTCATTCATGCGAACGTGTTCAGAATGTTGTTGCAGTTGTACAATGTACACACACGACAAAAGCAGGTGGGAGGCTCAAAATGGAAGAAGGGATACATTGCGTCATAGTGCGACTAGATTGATGTGGAATTTTGTTTAGGAAATTTGTCAGATGGAATTTTTATTCCATCACGATGGATATAGCCCTTTGGAATCGGTTTTATTTGTTGGAGATTGGCAGCCCTTGCGAGTCTCCACCCAACCGAACTCTTACTGGAGGTTGTTTCTACTGAAATAGTTTGGAAACTGATGGCATTTTCAGGTCATTGTGTACCCAAAAGACATTTAGAGCCAATAGGACTTTCGGGGCTAAATAGCAAACAGATGGGGCAACAGGTCCATATGCGACCCTAGGTATAGCTTCTTTTAAGCATCCATTCAGTTTAAATTTTCGGGGCGAATGAATAGAACCAGCAAAGTTCATCCCGAATACGAACGACTGAATTGAAATGCTTTTCCCACACAGTCATGCTCTCGGATGTAATTTGTTCTTTTTGGGGGCTCAACCGGGGAACTCCCAATCACTTGGGAAACTAACCACTTGGAACCTGCGCTTAGCGTTTAATCTATCAGCCAATATAATTCTGACAGCTTTGATGCTTACAAACCTTAAGACCCCCACGAACCATTTTGGTGGTCGAAACGGTAGCAACTTCTCAATAGTTCAATAGTTTCGGTGCAGTTTTAGTGGACAAATTTGTGGACAAATTAAAAATTTGTTTTGTTCAAGTAGACAAAAGTTTGAGGTTTGTATTGAGCGATTGAGACGAGGCTTTCTTAGACCTCTGGTTAGTAAGACTTCCCGATAGTTGATTTAACTTTAGTTTTATTTATTTAATATCGTTCACCTTGAATATCACCAACTGAAAGCCCCAATTCCATTTCGTTCTCAATCCTGTCCCCTCTTCATACACGCAGTTTTTGGCACGTTGCCAAGGTAACTCTCTATTGTTCCAAATCTTTGACTATAATATCGGGGTGTTAGGGCTTTTCACAGGGACTTTTAGATCTTCACTATGAAAAAACGAAAAAGTGGGAAAACCCTGCAAAAGTCCTCATCCAAGTCCCAAGCATTAAGTCTTTTGCGATGTGAAGACAGTATAAGGCCAAGGAGCTTTATACTTCCAAATAGTTAAATAATTTTCACCTGAACCCTTTACAAGTTGGATCTAGACTGACCTCTGCATCAGCTACCAAATCAAATGAGCCACATATGCGACAGTCCAACTGAGGTTACTCAAGTGCGCCACACCCACCTACAGCCTGAAACACCTCTCCCTTTCAAAGATATCATCCCTTTGGCACGCGTTTTGCCAGAAACCTGTTGGAATTCAACTTTAAAGCTGGCATTTGTAGGCCAAAAATTCTAAACGCACACTGGGGGGCACACAAAAGGTTAGAAACTTCCGTTAAATGTCATACGTGGGCGAATGCCGGCAGCGTGAGAACGTTCATCGCATAGGCACTGCTGTTTTTTTTTCCCGCATTTGCCCCCCTCAAACGAGTTCCGGGACGATTTCCCTCACAGTCTTTCTCTGTATCAATTTACAAATGCCAAAGTTCAAAGAGCGCGATAGCAAACCCAATTTATATACGAATGTATTAGTGTTTCATAATTATCATCCTCGTAGAGAGTATCATTTAAGAAAGGGCAAACCAATCAGTTTACTGGTGGTGTCCTATTTTCCGGCCAATGTCAATGACAATATATTTTGACTTTCAGAAAGAAAAGGACCCGGCTGTCTTAATACCTTTCGAAGGCATCATGCCAATTGAATGAGAAATTGAACAAAAAAAATTCTACGTAACAGTGATCCGTTTATTCCTTTTGCATCGACTTACGGAGAAGGACTCTTCCGGAAAGCACTTACCAGTGATTGCTGCCACGGTGATGGATGCGCTCTGTTGTCTTGGATTGCTCTTTGGTTGGCCCACGCAAAGTTTCTAGACAACGAAAGCACCTAACAAAGACAACAGTTGGTTGTCTTTTCATTCATAAATAGAAACACGCGCGCGCTGGCATTCGGTGAGTCCTTGGGGGACGGCGGAGTTAGGATCTAATGAATTAATGAATGAGCGACTGCACCAATGGGGAAAGTTTTATGACTTCAGGTTGGTGGAGCTGTTTGGTTTGGGTAGTCGAAAGTTTTCCATTGAGTTAGCTAATAAAGGTTGGCGCACAGTCATATAAACCGTTCAAAGGACATAACTTTGCCATACTAACCGAGAACTTCTCAAGTGCATTATATCGACGAACGGATACCTACTCTTGGCCAACGAGATTGTGAATCATTTATTTTTACGAGTTGCACTAGGAAATGGACGTTAGGTAGGGTGGTCGCCGTAAGAGCGCAGACTGCATGTCTGCAAGACACTTGGACGGTGATGCAGATGTTATTCAATTTGTATAGGTCCGCGAAAACGTGATGTTGAAAATGACAGCCCATTCCAGGGTTAACAAAATAAATAAACAAATAGTTGGCTCAACAGGCCCGTAGGGACCCAGGGCCTAGCTTCTCACAACCATTCGTCTTGTGGGAGATTTTCCAATTAAGAAGCTCTTTCATGAAATGTTTGTCAGACGTTTGCGCGATATGGCGAATTGGAAACATGGAACCCCTCGCTTAGTAGCCCAATACACTGACCACTAAGCCACTGTGCCGGGTAATGCTGTGTAAATCTAAACACTCAGCAAGACTTGAAATCCTCCTTCAACGGATTTCTTTTAAAAAGCTTTGTATGCAGCTATAGTTTATCACAAGGCGCCATTTAGCAGGAATAGCTTAATGAGGGCTTTGCCGGGAGTTTTGTACCAATATTTTTTCAATAGAAAAAGCCAGTGGTTCCCTATATCAACTCTTTGTCGGATCTTCGCTAAGACGTGAAGGTTCGTAGCTACCTCACAGCTTCTCTGTTCTATCAAAAGTTGCGGTTCATCCTAGAAGTTGGACAGACAATTGTTGTGTATTTATTGAAACTATTTATTCAGTCTTGTCTAGGTTGACTTCAAGACCGATCGCCTTTGCCTGCTCTTCAATTTAAAAGCCTTCAAAAATCTATGAAAACGTAAAACAGTCCTAACTTGAAGTCTAGTGGTCAGTTTGCTTCAGTGACAAATTTTGGTCTTTATCGTCGATCTTCTAAGTCTTAAGTCACACTGATTCGTGCGATAAGCAACATCAAAGAGAAATTTTTCTAGATAAATAAATTAAGACCGACGGTTTTTATTTGGATGCGGCATGTTCCTAGAGCTTATAGCCCGGGCCTAATGTCTTTTCTTAACGCCCTCATTTAGTTGATTACTTTGTGCATGCGCTAAATATGTATTTGAAGAGCTCCGTTGGTGAATCTTCGTTTATAACCAGGCCAGCTTCTTCTACATACAATGAACATTGAAACTGTTTGTCCTCTTTCAAACTTATCACCCTATTTACATGATGTCCATTTAGCAGAAATTCGGCTTCATAAAATCTCTTGGAAAGGTAAAGGGTAAAGGTTTCTATAGCTGTTTCGAGTAGTCTGCGCTTCGGTCGGAAAGCCAGCAGCCAGTTGCCTGATGTTCTTATAAAACTACCTGCGGAAGGTGCTTCAATCGCAAAAGTTATCTCCTTGAGCTTAAGCGTTCCTGCCCTTAATTTACTCTGCGGAATCCTTTTGAGGTCATACCCAGGGTTCAGTCTATAAGGTGGCTGAGCTAACCTCATTTTCGGTTAGCTTTGAGATAATATCCCGGTTCAGGGACAACTGTTTGTAGGGGTCTATGATGGGTCAACGGGACAGTTTCACAAATCCCAATAGCTTCAATTTATCTTTCTTTAAAACAAAATATAAAAATAGTTGGCGGATGTCCATATACCCATTTATATTCACCGACTCACAACTATTCATTTGCGCAGGGTTTTATTTCTGAGACGAATGTAGGTGACATAAAAAAATATTTGCCGAGTCCGAAGACCCAACTTAAGAAGCTCTTTCAGTAAACGATCCCTGAAACCCTTCGCTTGAGCATACAAACCACTGAGCTACTGCGTTCTCCGAACTCTCAATTTATCTTTTTAAACATCAATTTTCGAAGTCGAAGTGTGTACGTTAAGTTCAGCATAGGAGACCAGATTGCTGTCTGGATTGACAACTTGGTCTCAGTAGGACTGTTAGGGCCTTTCTTAATAATTAACGCACCAAATAATTTTCCTTCGAGACTTTTAAGTCTCTGGACACAGCTTCAACAGGAGAGGCTCCTTCATCTGTCATGTATAGGGTCCTTGGTTAAGCCGGGTACTATATTAGGCTTAAGCTTAAAAATGTATCTTTGCTGCGATCACTTGTCAACTTAAGACATGTACCTTCTGTTCTCGATGTCTCAAGACTACTGTCATCCTATTTAGGTTAAATCTTGTTCTTCTACCGTATAGGGAAAGACTTAAAATTTTAAAGTGTAGGGTAACAAATTGTCCGTGAAATTGTTTTGTTGAAAAATCCTGTTCTAAGTTCGAACGTACTACCAAACAAATACCTTGTTCTTAGTGATGTCGTGGGGATACTCGAAGTTTTTTGTTTTCCTTAATGGGGGCTTAAGTCAACTATTAAAGTCCCACAACTTCTTTAGCGCATATCGACTTTAAAAAAAACACATGGGAATATGCCAAAAACTACAAGTTACATAGGACTTGAGTTACAGCAGTGATGCCAGACCCTTCGGACTGAATTTCCCAAGGCGATTATCAAAAATACCCAAAAAATACCTCTTTGCCCATGCCGACGTTAAAAAACAACAAAATACAATATTTTGTTTTGTTCTAAGAGATAAAAAATGTCCCTTTTCGCGCTTTTAGCTTATTTTGAAAGGCAAAATGCCAACGAAATGGGTAATTACCCACGATCTGGTATCACTGTGTTACAGCAGAGCTTAACCAAAATTCTTCATATTAAACGACTTTGTCCACGATCAGTCTAATCACTACTAAGATCGTGATCGTCAGTCTACTTTATAGGACATTCGGAGACATGAAGAATTTGCTTGTTACCAGCGAAATCAAATGAGCATTACTGACCTCTTGCACTCGTTATTCAGGACTCGGATCATTTCATCACTCGACACGCGATCTCATAGCTCACCCAATGTTTTGCCTCAGATGTATATCAGTCAGCAGGTGTTACTTAATCAGACTTCAAGTCCGATCGATCCATAGAGTACGATCAGTTTGAGTTAGTATAATCATTACATTGATCGACAGTCGTAGACATCCTCCGTTCTCTGATCTGCATTCAACGTTTGGTAGGTCGTCACTTAAGATCAGATCTTCAACAGATCGGGAATGGCTGAAAGTTCGCACCCAAACGAGCTAAGGATTTTGATGGAAGCTACCTTTCTCCATGACAACCACCGCATTTGATAAACGATCCTCCAGGGAATATTTTCACCACCGTCATGATCGGCACGAGCATTTCCGAAATGACCCTGGGAACCATCCAGAAACTTAATTCCCAATAAACTGTGTCTGGTTTACCTCAGAATGCCCTCCGACTATCTATCTTTCTATCCACGGATGAGATCTCAGTAGAGGACCGAATTTCAATTGACGCCCACTTCACGCCGGCCGTCTACCTCAGCCAACTCAAGGGTGCACACTGAATCATCTCTGTCATCACACCATCGAACAAGGTTAATCCACTTTCCGCAGTTTCCTGTATATTTGCATCCACCACTTCACATGATCGCCCAAAAGAATGAACCAACGCCCCCTCACGATCGCACTGCCAGACGAGACACCAGCCACAGCAAGCGATGTGTAATTCAATTAAGGGTAGGCGAGACCCCAGATCTGGTAACCACTACACAGATGGTCGCAAACGAATTTCCCACACCCCCATACGCGCGTCGTCCACTCCACAGCGATCACGATCACCCATGATCTTGGCTAATTGGCCGGGAATCCGTAACGTTATGTTCTGCGGATGCAAAGCAGATGCACATCGAACGGTGCGCTCTCTAGACACATCCGCTCATCATAAGATCATCCCGCGCTGGTGGTGATCACAAATGCGATCGGGGGCGTTCTGTTTTGTTTTTCGGTGTGCTTCTTGTGTGAGTGTTTCCACGCGCTCCTCCGAACGGTTTTTGTTTTTGTTTTGCTTGCTGTTTGCAACCTACAACCCCCGCATATAACCGCTTCAGAGCCATGGGAATTGGCACACAAGAAGAAGACACCTGTCTCGCTCTCGTTGGCGTATGCACAAGGTCATGGTCAGTGGGTCTATGACCAAGGCGGTGGCGTGCGCCACTGGACCGCACCGTGGGTGGGTGCAAAGTGCGACCGAAACCACTGGGCGGTGAATGGATGGCGCCCCCTTAAATTTTGTATCGCGAGCGATCAAGTGTCGCGTGGCATCCATCCCCCAGATGTCAGAGGCACGTCATCGGGACAGAAAGAATCTTTTCCGATCGCCGTAGTTCTATATGTGTGTCTGTTTATATGGACAGAGTGTAGGTCGCGTGGCAGTACGTCCTCCGCAAAGATCGCACTTCAAGCGTTGATCTTGGCGTACAGTCTATCGGAGCGGTGCGCGGTGCGCCTCCTCAAAAATGGATTTTTCAATATTTCCTCGGCTGGGTTTTCGGGATTGCCACACCGGATTGGATTGGATTGTGTTTTTTTTTTTTTCTTGGCCTGGCTGTTTGACTTTTGTGTGTGCCGGGCAGGGAATTTATTTGTTTTTCGCGTCACTTTTTACGGTTTCATGCCTCCGTGCTGCTGTCAGATCGGTGGTTTGAGTTTAATTTTCGATATTTTTATTTTTTTTGTAGGTTTATTTTGATTATTTGACACTTTTTTCGTTCTGGCTGCATCTGAGGCGAATGGGGTTTTGTGTTGGCGTTTAGCGACGCCACGTCCACCCGACTTGCGGCTGAGTGCTGGTATATAGCCGCATTGCAGTGCGCAGTGCAACAGGCAATTTAGTTATGCGGCCTACTTGCGAACATAAATTATGTCGAATAAATTTGTCGTTTGTCGTTGGCCATGTGGTTGTCGGTTGGATAGGTTTTAAATATTTTTTTTTTTTTTTGTAGAACTTGGTATGATTTTTTTTTTGCAACGCTAAAGTGATTGTATCTGTTGGGATAGTGACAGCCAAGCTGGGCCAGCAGGTTGTTGTATTCTGTTGGAGGGAATGATGTGGTTTCCATAGTTGCATCCACAGGTAGCCTAATGGAGGTTTTGAGTGTGCTCCCTAATCTGAGTATCCTGGGTAACTTTCATCGTTCGTCCATTTAGCCGGGGTCTTCGTAAGTCTGTAGGTTTCTTTTCGCTTCGACTATACAATCAAAGACCGGACCTTTGATTTTTCAAAGGTTTTAAAGGCTTCTTCTTGTGAATACTCTAGATTCCCCTGCTCTGTATTGTGGACACTCCATCATACGCAATGGCATCGAAAGTGTTACTGCTCGGCAGTCGATTTTTCGCAAGATCCGCAGAACTTTCATCAGGAACCGAGGTTTAGATTGTGGCCCAGCGCCAGTTAGGGCTTAGGTGATGAAGCTTTCCATAGTGAGGCTATTAAAGTCCGAATTTCTCTTGAGGAATGCATTAAAACTCAGTAAATAGAAGAATTGCCTTCTTAATTCCTGAAGCTTTCTTTGAAGTCATGTGAGGGAAGGTTACGCTTTTAGCCAAGACTGGTTAAATTGTTGGCTTTCAATTGTGTGCACTGTTTCCAAGACCAGGAACTCGGTATAAGAACCTAAGCTGCACTTAAAATCGAGGAGCCTAGCAACTGACAAGCCTCCTTGCTAGGCCCAACTCCATGTTCGTCGCCACCGTACGCAAGGTCTTCCCCTTCTGCGTTGAGTTAGACCACTCTTTCAATTGGATTGTCCTACCCAAAGTAAATTTTTTTCAATTGGGTCGATGCCACCGTAGAACTTGTCCAAAGCACTTTTCCATTGATACGATCAAAGGTAGCTTACTTTGCTTTTGAAAGTTCCCATGTGTCACATTCGTATAAAGTAGGACTGGGATTTGTAAAAGGTCTTAGAAATCGACAGTCACAGTCGTTATTTAGGAAAGCTTCCGATATAGCTCAATCCTTAGTAGAGTTATTTATTTTCAAACTGACAAGGCTCCTTACTTCCTCAGGATTGTGGTTCTCAATTTTGACAAAAGTCGGTCCGATTCGTCAATGTTGGGTTCACTTTGTCGCTTAAAGCTAGCCGTTGTTAGTTTTTGAACCTAATTCTGTCCCCCGCTGACATAAAGTGCGCATTTGTGTTGAGCGACTAAAAAACTGAAGAGCAAACGGCTCCTCCTTATTTTTAATCCAATTCGAACCATTGTTCACTATACGCTGCAAAAAACACTTCATAGAGACAAAAAAGAATAAGAGACAAACTCACACCTGACGAAGTCACCCATGGTGAAAGGTTTGAATTCTACGCCGTTTATGTCTGGAAGGGTGTTCCTTGTGTCTTCGCCCGCAAGTTTTCCCACAGTTCCTTCAAGTACGAAGTAAGCTGATTTTTTTGTAAGCCCTTTCACTGAGACGCTGCTCGCTGTCGAGCTTTCCTATTCGCAAACTTTATTGAGCTATATCCAACCAAGGATTTTGTCTCTTAAAACTTCCAAAGAGGTTAGTCAGTCTATGCTTCTACCTTATATACGTGCAGTTGGTCCGAGATGAATGGAAACCTTGTACAGTGCACACAGCTTTACCATTTTTTTATATATAATAATGTAAACCCATCCTGCTATAAAGGTTTACATTTTTATGGTCATGGTTTGTATCCAGTTAAAGGGGCCCTTTCTAGCAAGTAAGGAAATGAACGCCTTCCATCCGCACCTCGTGGAAGCTTAAACAGGTAGAAGGAGCTATAGTAACTTAGCTGACAACCCCTTTAAAGTATAAGAATGCTTCTTCTCTGCCCGTAAAAAAGAAGAAGACATAACCCAGTTCTCCTAGTGACTAATTTTTAAAAGCGCTCATTACTCCATCTACGGCGAATAAAAAAAGCATTCGTAGACAATTAAAGACTTAAAAATCAACCAACTTGTTCTCCCCCTAACCCTCTTACATAAAGCAGCTTTAACCATTTTAAAAATAAAATCAATCCGACTAAAGCCACACTCACTCAGACTCATATTTTCTTTTTACTTGCAGGTAAAAAATCATCAAACTTTCTTCTTAACTGTAAATAAACACCTCCACTTCCATGCCCCCCCTGCCACCGCCAAGTAAGTACTTCAAAACAATTCCAACTTCCGACTATCCTGACCCAGATAAAGCCATCCAAATGCATAACTTCCCTGCAAAGGCAAAAAGAAAACGCTCTATTTCCCACGCCTGACAAAACTGCATAAGGAACTTTTTTTTCTGTTCAGCAAAACTACCCCAACAGCAACGGCTGCAAGAAATCAAGTTCACGACCATACCACTTGGAAGTGGCCAACCTCCACCCTTCAAAGTCAAGTTTACATATGGACCTTCGGAGCGAGCATTCGCGTCCCCAACTTTTGCCGAAATCTGCACGAAAAATCGATCGAGCTCTGGCCGTGTTCCCCTTCGGCGGACCTAAGCACACTTTCGAAACCAACCCCTACATCAGAGTTTCATTCATAAAACCACATTATCCCCCAGCTAAGCGCGACGCATGGTAAATACAACCAGCGTAAAAATTGCCAATTTATGAATGAAACGGGACCTCCACCCGCCGCCGCGCACCGCACCGAAAGACGAAGCAACCAATCATGGTGGCACTCGTAGTAAGCGTGCTCGCTCTGTGCTCGTACAACAGGTGGATGGGTTTGGGTTGTGCTGCTTCCCATTCATGGCTTTCTGTTCTGTGTGCTTCCTGTGAAAATGGTAATATCCGTTGGATAACGGTGTTGAATATCCGATAGAGAGATACTTACTGAGATGCTATCTCGTTCACGCACCCCCGCTGCGGGATAAAGTCGCAGCGGCTATTTATATATGAATGGGATTACGTCAGGGCTAGGGGTCGTATACGTAACCTTTTTTTGTTTTTGTTTTTTTGTTCGCTTTCTCCTGGAGGAGGAGAGATTTGTGTTATACATTACGCCGGCCGGCCGGTTCGGAAAACGAGCACCGGACGCAGCACTCAACCCCTCCGGCTGCTATACCGTCAGAGGGAGGTCGGTTTCACCACCCCTTTTTCGTTCGTATAGCAACAATACTCAGTACATAGTATTGACTGCGAGTGACGTAAGTATCTGGTGGTTAAATTTAGATACCATCCAACTGGTGGTTAGCAAGAGTCTATCGTGCGGTGCGTTTGACACCGTTATCTGTTGCTGCAACGATAGGGGTGCCAGCTGAGGATGGATGTACAAAAATAGCTTGCCGGCAATTTGCCGCTAATTGTGTGACTACAATTGCGACCAATACCAGTCAGCAACACAAAACGATGCCACAGGACACACGTCATCGGTGTACGGATACACTATTTAAATTTTTCTACCTTCTGCATGATTTTGTGCGAATCTCTCCGATAGACAGATGTGCGTAAATCGCTATCGAAATTGTGTGATAAGGCGAACCGCACCCAGAGCGGATGTAGTGTCAGGTGTTTTGTTTTGTCGAAGATATGCACATTTACAAACGTAATCCTGTTTGCGAGTTTGTTGGGTCACATTGACGCTAGCGCGGCGTTATTTCGACGTACATGCAGCGCCGATTGACGTTTGTCTTCCGTTATCGCAATGAAACAATGTAATGGATTTTAGTGAGACGACTGCGTTGATTCTAATTTATTGAGGGGTCGTCTGGGCTGAAATGTTGCTGGCTGCGTGTCGTTTAGGGGAACATATCCCAAATGACGAAAAACCATCGATAAGGCGGGTGGAATTGCGTCAAATCGGAGTTGTCGGAGTGAGTGTTGTTCTTGTTTTTTATGATGGAAACTTTGATTTTTGTTTTGCTGATACGGATGGATGAGCACGTTTCGAGGTTGTGATTGCCAATGGATGAGGCAATTCGAACAGGAAGTGGCATATTAGGAAGTCCCTGTATGTGTCCAAGTGATGAAATTTGCCTAGGTTATTGTGGGTATGCCAAAGAGGCATGGGATTCAAGTCAGTGATTGTCTGAAAACTTAAATAGAAGTTGGGAAGTGTAAGTTGCTCCTGTTCAGTGTTTGAGTGTTGGGAAACTTTTATCAACTGACTGAGTTCTACCCGATTCCGGTCCAGTTTTTTTCTATTTACAAATATTTCGTGGGGAAAAGTCGACCTTGGAAATATGTCTAAAAAAATTGAAGTCCATTGTCTGTTTGACCGAAATATTGGACACAATGGACCCAACGAGAGCTTCCACTTAACTACCTACCTACCTCCCTGGGCCGAAAGATGTGAATTAATTTTGTTGATGTTGATCTATGGACTGTAACGTTTGGGTCGGTCACATAGCAAGTCCTAATTGAATGCTTTGTACCTTCTGGCCCTAGAAAGTCCATTTCCACTAATTCACATCACAACAAGATCTGGAAACTCTAATTAATGCACAGTCCCAAGGCTCTTAGAATAAAAAGTAGAAATTTTCGAAGCTTCGGTCTTTGGAAATTCACGCTTGTGCTTGAGACCTTCAAAGCGGACTTATGTGACTAACTTATGGACTTAGAGAAACCATGGAATGGTTTTGACAAAACCTTAAAAGGCTTAATATTGGAGATAGTATTACAGCTATTTCTTCAGCAAGCTTCGTAAGAGGTATGCCTATCTTGATAATTGCAAATGACAAAGAGATAATGAAGGTAACGAGACTTCTCAGAAACACTGAATATGGGCAAGGTCCCACCGTCTCGCAGATAAATCAAGCGTATTCAGGCCAAGATTTATGTAGATACAAAAAGGCAGCTTAAGGGCTCCAAGCAATGGAACTACCAGCTAGTTTTAAGTCCTTTAGAGTGGATAGTCAAGCAGCAGTTAAGTAATTAACCCTAAACTGCGGTAGGTATATGAAAAGTCTGTAAAAGCAAAAAACCAACCTTCGCTAAGCACTGCTTTGTTTAGGTACTTGGACTCATTTTAGTGGAAAGAAAGAGTCGCTCATAACCGCTGATATTTGCTGATAGAAAAATATTGTCTACACTCTTTCAGTACTGCTAGTGTTAGTTTCATTGTGGAACAGTGGAACCACATTCTGGTTGTTGATCATATGTGGCCCGCAACTGACATTGAAAGGTAAAAGACCCGAAAACCCCTTAATCCAAGTGCTCGCCGAGGTTGTAAATAACTAACAGCATCATTGGAAACATGGCTGAAAGGTTAGAACACCTTTACGAAAGACTTCTGACGAAGCTGCAGTGATTAAGCCACTACTTGGTTGTCCAGCTTTTCATGGCGGCACATGTCTTCAATAGCTTTAGAAAGCTACCGAGGAAATCCTAATTAAAGATAAGAAATGAGTTGCGTCCCTTACCAAAAACTACGCTGGGCCATAGCTCTTCTTCTTACCTAACCAAAGGTTTGGTAATGCATAAGGAAGCCATTTAGGTCCATTACTTTTTATTTGTAATTTCAGAGGGTTTTCAATTGTTTAAGTTGAGAAGATCTTAGCAAGAAAGACCTCGAAGATGATAGATCTTATGGCTTCTATAGGCAAATATGCTCATAGAAAATTAATACTGACCAGTGTACTCAGGAAGTAGGCAGTAAAAAGTTCTTTAAAGGGATTTTCCTTCCAACATCGGTTAAGTAAGATTGAACAAGGTTGTGAGATGTTTTCTCATATTTTACTAAGTTTGAGTTGAGTGCGCATCGAGATGTCTAGAGCAGTTGGTTACATAAGAAGTTCTTCGGCCCCTTTTCAACAAGGATTTGTAATGAGATGGGTCCCAAGCTTCAAGTGGCCCTAGGTTTAAAAAGAGAAACAGGTTGAAAAGATTAAAAAAGAGAAACAGGTTCACCTTAGAAGGCTTTCAACAAGGCTTTGTGATGATTTGGGCTTTTATTGTTAGCTCAAAAAGCCCCAGGTTTAAAAAGAGAAACAGTTTGACCTTAGAAAGTAAGGGAAACATGTTGGTTATATTGCTTACATAAAAATGTAATAGATGGGCTTTTGGTGATATGGAGCTTGAAGCAATTTTTGACGCATCATGTCCAAAAGCAGTTCAGGTCTTGACAGAAGTGTTAAATAATCGCATCTTCTTGTCAGCTAAAAGTGAGACAATGTAAAGTTCGTTCAAAGAGAAGTGGTCCTAGATGATAGCCTTGTGGACCACCAGCTTCTTGTCTTTACTTTCATAGGTAGAAAAAAGATTTGTAGCTTGGACGTGTTCGTTCATTGCCACACCTAAGAAGCTGTAATATTCAGGAAATGATGAACTTGCTGGTCAGATAGAAGGAAGTTTTGGGCATAATTTTCAGTGAGTTGGTACCAGAGTCAAACTCTCACTTCCCATTCACGTATCTGGAGCCTTTTGCTCGAGGTCTATATATTGGGTGTTACGTTCAACCTTCACCGAATTTTTCTGCATAACCTTTGCTGAAGCAGCTTCAGAGCTGGCGGCAACGCTTGTCCAGGTACCCTGCATTAACTGTCAAGCTTCATATCTTTTGGTAGGCTAAAGATACTTCTGTTGGCAGAAATTTGGCCGTCAGTCCAAATGGTCTGCCTGTCCTATTGGCCGAATTTCCGACAGCAAGACCAAAGAAAGTACTCTCCCTCGACGTTGGCTTGAAAGTCGCTCAGAAAATTTTTGACGCGTAGTGTTCCCAATTGAGGCTTCGGAGCTTTAAGAGAGACTTTGGACTTACCCTTCGGAGGGCTAAGACTCTTTCGACTTCTCCAATCCCCCATAAGCAAATACAGGTAACCGATGACTGTGCGCTCCTACAGAAAGTGACACTTGCTCCGTTGGCAGTTATATCAGTTCCATACCCATGAATTTTTTGAATTTTTGTTGTTTTACAATTCACAAATATTTTTTTCTGCAAAGCCTACGCGGCTCGCCTGAAACTCTTTATCGGGATTCGTATTCGCTTTCCACTCCAAACAAAGGCCGATGCAGACAAATGGAGAATATTCAACCTGTCACTGGCAGCTCGCATCTGACACAGTTGACATCCACTGAACTCCCATTAAGCAAACATGGCGCGCTCCCCTAAATAATGCACTTTTCGTGTTCAAAACATATCACCGCAGCCATGCAGCTCGTGATCGCATCTTAATTAAGACCCCGACAGTCAACCAACAAATACTTCATCAACCTGCCGCGTGTTACAAGATAATTTCGCTGTGAATTCTCCACCCTCCGGTGCAGCGACACCATAAATATACGCATCGTCCCGCTGCCATGTGACACTGCGTCGAGAAATTCCATGTCACAGGGAGAGAAAGATCTCCCTGTCCCGGTTATAATGGGCGCATACCAAACCGAAATGACTGCAGGACAGTTCCCCGACAACTTGCGGGCTTCTTGTATAGTTGCACCGGCCCGCGTGCGATTGGCGCATGTTCCGAAATCGCTTTTAATAACGCACAACGCGAATCCGAAACCGAAACTAATCTAGGCAGGCTATTAGCCGGAGTCGAGTTAAAACGCTCACCTTGCTCACCCTGGGAAGATGCGGCTCGGTGTAATCCTCGTGCAGGAACAAGTGCTCCTAACACGGCGTACATAAGTCAACACGGTCGAACATCACTTTGGGGCGGGGGGGGGGGATCATGAAACCTACCCAACATCACTCGTCTTCGTCTGGGAAACTGCGCATTACTCTCGCGTTTCGCGTGTGCACACACTGCCAGTTGATGACCCCACCGCATGTGTGCTGCCGGACAAGTGTTGCGTCTCGCTTTTGGGGTGAATCTATTGCACGGATTCTGCATGCTGCATCTATTGCCACACAGACTCAGCGCATCTCAGGCGATTTTTGTTCGTTTTCTTCGAGGATGTGTCGCATGAGGAATCACCTCATAATCATCGCATCTTTGTGGTCCGACGTTGCTATAGACCATGCACATAGTACCTCATGATGTCTTATGGCCGCCGTGGTCTAGCTCCGGCCCGGCTATAGGGACCCCATGCGGCGAACGAAATGTTTTCATGACATCATAATTCGCCAGTTTATCATTTCTATGGGATGCGTACGAGCAGATATATATATGCATGCGACGCCTACGTCGTTGTATCCGTCGCCGTCACTGCAATCAAATGATGGACTACCTAAACGGCATCGCAGAAATGCTCCACTAAATCACTGCCAATGGGGCCGGGATGCTGCATTTCCATGTTCCGACGGGGAAAATTGTTCAAGAAAATTGTGTGTATGTTTTCTGTTTTTTTTTTTTTAATTGTTTTTGTTTGTGTTGTTTACTTTCGTTCACCTCAGATCGTGCAGAGTTTTGTCGAGATTAATGCCGCATTTTTGTCATTTGTCATATGGATGGGGGGGGCGAGGGGTGAGCGCCTCTATTTGCGACGCAAGAACACTCGCGATTAAGTGAGATTACGCGTGTGCAATTAGAAAAGTATCTGTTAGACGGTATTTGGTGTGGATGATGTATGTTTTTCTGTTCCCCTGTAATCCGCACTTTTATGCGAGAGGCATCGGAGGCGCCACGGTTATTAATCAAGCTTAGGCGACGGCCAATCGAATTAGGTGGCACGAAGAGTCAGCCGGGTGCAGGATTAGCGTTGCAGGTCTTCCGTGTGAGTGGTGATTTCAGTTGAAAGCCGTCGAGGGATGGTATTTGTTATCGGAAGGAGGGGAAAGCTTCTACAGGAAATGGTGCAGAGGGTGCTAGCAATTTTTTAAAGGATTTGGGATCGGTTTTGTTTACTGTGCACCTTAGTTCGGTGAGGATTTTCAGTTTTTAGTGGTCATGGGAACTTGCAAATCGAGCATTTAGTTGAGACATAGCTGAAAGTAGCTACAGCCTTGCAATAGCGAGTTTGTTCAATTCTGGAGGTAGCCCGGCTTTGAGCTACTGTCAGGGATTGATCTGTTAATGAGGGACATACTTTTGAAACTCAGTGACAACGACTGTAATTCGTGGCTGTTCATGGTTTTGTGCCAATAGTACTGTCGTATGGACAACATTTATTGAAAAGACCACCATAACACATTCACTGCCGAGTTAACCACGAGCAGTAGATCTTGTCAAACTTCCAAATGGAAATGGAATTTATCAGTGTTGCCTATAACTTGGGAAACTATCCCCAAAACTTCACAGGCAACTTGAAGTACCTATGGTTGTTCACCACAAACTGGCAATGCGACGAAACGAATCTTGTTCTAAAGGCTTGCAGCTAATTTGGCCTGCGGAAACTCTTTTCGTCTTGGAGTTCACTTTAGCTGCGACAAGGAGACAATTTTACTTTTTCGTCGAACCTTCTAACGCTTGGGGCACCTAGTGACTACGAAGAAACCAAACGTCGTGCGATCAAATCGAACAAAAATCATATTTAAATTGAGACGAACATTGGCAACATGCCACCAGATCCTATAGAACGAGATAACCCGAACTTTTGTGCCGGCCAATCTAGCGACCCATCACCCGGAGACCCGGAACTATCAAAGGTATCTATCGAAATTCCCGCATTCTGGAAGAAAAAGCCAGGGCTGTGGTTTATTCAGGTGGAATCCCAATTTTTCGTTGTGCGGACTACATCAGATGCGCGGAAATACTCGTATCATACCGCAGTAGCCGCGATAGAGAGTAACAGTGATATCCTGCTCAACCCCCCAACTGAAAATTTGTACGACACGCTCAAGGCAAAGATCATATACACGATTTAGTGATTTCGATCACCAACGGCTGAGGAAATTGCTTCAGGAAACCGAGCTGGGAGACAAGGATACCGTCTCAGCTGCTTCGCGAAATGCGCCACCTTGCCGGTGCAAACATTGCAAATGAATTGCTTAAATCGCTGTGGTTGCAGCGGTTGTCTCCCAATATGAGTTTCATAATTTCCGTAAGTACTGACAACTCCGATAAACTAACAGAATTTGCGGACAAATCTGCTGAGGTTAATGAAGCACCGCATCAGCAGTCAATAGACACGAAAGCCAAAAACAAGGTATGCAGTCGACACATAATTGCAGCAACATCCAACGGAAAATATCAGAACTTTCCCGTAATCTGGCAGAGCTAACAGCACATTTTTCTCTGTCGCACGCGAATGATTGAAGTCAATCCCGCCACCGGTTGCAACCCAAGGGATTATTTAATAGCCCATCAACAGTCCGGACCGAAACCCTCGACTATACAAACCGTCAAATTAATACCCAAATCTGTTTCAAGGATATTTAGATTTGAGATTTTTTGTAGCTCCTGCGGTCTGAATATTGGGCATACGATATGAAAGCCATCTTCCTTCGAATTCGGGTTCCCGAGCATACAGAATTGATCGAAGCTTCCATTATTCGGATTACCATTTAAGGAAAGGAAATGAAAGTAGAAGAGCTCACACCTTTTGATTTATCGAGGATATTCCATTGAAGCTTTGTGAGTCGTTGAAGTAGTTTCTGCGGCTAAGATTAAGAATAAGTTTTCCGTGGAATAACTTCCGAGCCTTTATGATAAACGCATCTTGAATAGAGTCTTCATTTTTCTAAACAATCGGTCGAGTAAGTCGTAGGTTTTTCATTTCTAAATCTTCCTTTCAGCCACCTTACCACTGGTGGGGGGATAGCTGATAAAGAATAGACCACCTTGTTTACTGTAATAATTGGTCTGTTTATTTGTATTCTTCTTACTGACTATTTATACACTAAATTTAGCTTACTATGCAACAACACTACCTATATTGCTGCCTCGTATTTAATGGTGAATTGGCCAATATGGGTCACGAAGCCAAGTGCTTGTGCTTGCATTATTGGTAGTGCAAGAGAATTGGTAGCTCGTTGACCAATATGGGTCACGAAGCCAAGTGCTTGTGCTTGCATTATAGGTAGTGCCAGAGAATGCTGATTGTGTTCAGGGCATTCCCATTGTTGTTGTTGATGTAATCAACAGTGTGTAACGTTTCACCGCAGGCGTTACCAATAGTTTGTCATCTTTCACACCACCAGGCCTCATTCCTCAACTCAAACCAAAGCAGTTTTTTCGAAAGTCTAGATTTTTGGTGAAAGTCTAGGTCTTTCATGTCTCTATTATGAAGACAGCCTGTGACTTGGGTGTGTTCGTCATGAGTTTTGGGAGTCCAAGTATATGCCCTGACTAGGTGTATGTAGGGGTAGATCCAAGAGGTATTTTTTAAAAGATTTACTATTTGGCTTAATGTTGGACTACTAAGCGAGGGGTCAATGGTTCGATTCCCAAAAGAAGCCAAATTCCATCTTCAGATATTCGTTACCACTACGCCACCTCTCGCGAACGTCTGACCAACATCCGAAAGTATTACTGCCCAGAAAAGGCTTCTCAATTAGCCGGTTGGACGCGGCATAGAATTGGACTCGGCATAAAATTGTAGATCCCTTCTATTCGTCCCAAAGATGGTTGTGAGAAGCTAGGTTTAGGGTCCCTTGCGACAACTATTTTGAAGTGCGTTATCGAAACGAATTTCCATTCCTCCACCCAAATAATTGGCCCCCAATATCTGCCTTAACTTATCCCACACAACCCAATCCTAGTTAAGACACCAAATATTTTTGAAAGCCTTTTAGAAAACCTGAAGGTGAGTAACCCCCTATACAGAAGTCAGCACCCGTCATACCCATGCCCATATTTTATAAACTCTGAAGTCATTTCAATATGTTAATTAGTTACTAACCACTTAACCGTAAGACACAATAACAACCATTTCACTCGACTTAATCTACAAAATATTTCAACAACAAACGGAGAATTTCATCATTTCCCAATTTTAGTGGCACACGCAACGCCATCCGCTGCCCAGACTGGCGACAGTTCCCCACAATTATATCGCCGTCTTACCAAACTTGGCAATGCACACCAAATTTAGCTTGCGGTTTTGTATCACTTCAAAAAAAATAATTAAAACAGTGTCCCTAGCGCCAAATTTGGTCAAGAAGAAGAGCTTTCCCCATACTAACCACAAAAACATGTAGCCGCTAATACAATAATTTTTTTATAGTCCTTCTTTCGTGGCTAAATAAATGTTACCACAAAAAACAAGAAATATAAATAAATAAACAAATTTATTAAGAAAACGTTACCAAAGGCAAAAAAAAAAAAATATTGAATTAACTGCGGAGGCGTCTTCGATCGGCGACTGGTAGTCGGACTGTGAAACCGCAAATGATATACTTTCCGTCGTCGGATTGCTGTTATTTTTTTGTTTTGAGCTTCTCGTTAGGCCGGTTTGACGATTTTGTGTTCCCTTGTTTTGTTTATATACATAAACTTTTCATAATCTGCAATAATTAGTTGGTGGTTAGAATTAATGGCGTGTATCGCGTATGCCGGAAGCAGCTCGTTTGCACCATGGTAATTGTACCTGTATGCGGATGATTAGGAATTGTTTTTTTTTTCAGTGCAGATCTTTGCATTTATCGGTTTGGTTGGAAATAAAAAAATCTAGGGGGATACATTTATGGTAAGAGTATAATACAAGTTGGCAGCACATGGTATTTAGAATTTTTGAAATATTGAATTTGTTTTTCGAACCAGCCAATTGATACTGCTGCCATCAACAGAGCTTTGATCTTTCAAAAGTATCAAGTAATCCGTTAACAACTGTTGGTGAAATATTTGATGTTGGAAGCAGATTTTTGAACTCCAAAATATGTACAAGACTTTTTACCTTAAATATATTAAATTTCTAGATTTTTTATGAATTTTTTTAAATCTTACTACTTACTTAACGGGCTGCCGACCCGTGGAGAGCCACTGCCTGAGACACTGCAGCCTTCCATCCTCTGCGATCCCGGGCACGCTGCTTCCAGTTATCCAGACCAAGAACTCTGGCATCCGCGATGGCTTGGTCTTTGAAACGGAGGTTCGGTCTTCCTTGTCGTCTCGAACCTGGCGGCTGGGATTCGAAGATCCTCTTAGCTGGAGCATTATTGTCCATTCGCTCGATGTGGCCGAGCCAATGTAGTCGACGTATTTTGGCCTTTTGGACTACATCCACATCTTGGTACAGCTCATAGAGTTCGCGGTTGTATCTTCTCCTCCATTGGCCCTCCTCGCACACAGGACCAAAAATCCGCCGAAGAATTTTTCCTTCGAAGGAGCCCAGTATCAGCTCTCCCTTCCTGCTTATCGTCCAGCACTCGGCGCCATAAAGCAGAACTGGCAGGATAAGGGTTCTGTAAATCATACATTTTGTCCTTCGAGTTAGGAGTTTTGAACCCAATTGTTTTGCCAAACCGAAGTAGCAGCGGTTTCCTAGGGTAATTCTTCGCCGGATCTCCACTAGGATGTCATTTGTGGAGTTCATTTTTACTCCGAGGTAGATAAACTCCTTAACTACCTCGAAATTGTTGCTATCAATAGTCACGTTCTGTCCTAGGCGGTGGACAGATGCTTGTTTGTTTGTTGATAGCATGTACTTAGTCTTGTCCTCATTTACTACAAGACCAACGAACTTCGCCTGTTCTTCAATCGCCGTAAAAGCCTCTATCACGGCACGCTGGGAGCGACCGATGATGTCAATATCATCTGCATACCCCAGCAGCTGGACGGATCTGTTGAAGATAGTGCCTTCCGTGTTGACACCTGCCCTGCGCACTATCTACTCTAGCACGAGATTGAAGAAGTCACATGATAATGCGTCTCCTTGCCGAAACCCGGTGCATGTTTGGAATAGCTCGGAGGAACTACTTCCAAATTGCACATTGCAGCGTGTGTTCTCAAGCGTCACGCTACATAGCTGAATCAGTTTTGCCGGGATCCCGAATTAGGCCATCGCCACATAAAGCTCCTGACGATGAATGCTATCATATGCGGCTTTGAAGTCGATGAATAGGTGGTGAGTCTAGACTTGAAATTCATTGGTCTTTTCCAGGATTTGCCTCAGTGTGAAAATTTGGTCTATAGTCGATCTGCCGGGCCGGAAGCCACACTGGTACGTGCCGATTAGTGTGTTGCAGAACGGTTTGAGACGTTCACACAGTACGTTGGATAGGATCTTGTATGCGACATTAGGCAGGGATATGCCTCGATAGTTCTTGCAAGACATAGGATCGCCTTTTTTGTAGATGGGGCATATTTTTAAATCTTACAAATTAAAATAACTTTTTCTATTGAAGACAAAACGTTTTTTGGTTGCATTCTTATGTATAATGTGAGTCGAACAGAGCCCATGCACAATTTCTGTTTATTCGTTTTCATCAACTCTAATGAAACACAAATTTCAACAGATTTGAACTGATGATGTTTTTGGAAAAATATTTAGAAGTAAAAACAGCGAATGGGAACTTCTTATATCCGCTCTTAAGAGATTCTATTTTTTTTTTATATTTTCTGCTGTTAATTTAAATAAAACAAAAATTCGTAATCGTTTGAGTACTGCAACAGTTGAAAGTTTAATCTTTGCAAAGGATTTGTTTAGTTTGAAAAGTCTTAAAAATCAATAATATGACCATTTTTTTTTGTCGATACTTATGTGATTTTTATAAATCTAGGAACAAGAAGGGGGAGTATTCTTTTTTCAACTTAAATCTCTTTTGGGCCTAGTTATCACAAATGCTCTTTTTTCTAAGCTCTAAGGAGGCATACACTCGTCGGCAAAAGTATTTTGACAAAACTAAAAGTTAAATTTTATGAATTCTAGGAAGAAGTGACAAACAAATTAATACACCGATTTGTTTACTTAAAAAACATACGCAATTTTTATTTTATTTAAATTAATGAAAATGAATAAAATTAACTTTTTACTTTGCCGTAATTATTTTGACAAATAAGTTTCAATTAAAAAAATTAATTCGCAATTTAAAAAGGAACAAAATAAAATTGTTTAATAAAAAAAATATATCCTTATAAGCCTCAATAACTTTCAATAATTAAATTGAAACCTTTTCGATGAGTTTTTGCAGCATTTTCGGAGGAACATCATCCCAGAGCTTTTTTACTACAAAAATTATCTACCTCAGGGAAATATTTATATTTCCTCTCATCCAATCCAACTGGTAGCCTTAGCCAGTTGTGTGTTTATAGTTCAATATCCCGTAAAAGTTAAACCACAATAATTGGGCTTTTGTGACAAGGAGCGTTATCCTGTTGGTGAATAAATGACCGACAGTCTATCGTCAAATGGGAATGCGTAATTGTTTGAAGTTTGTGCTCGATCATCGTTGCATCGATTGGAAACAAATCTGCGCAACCTTTAGACGGTATACAATAGGGTGGAGTGAATTTTATTTTTTTGCAAAATCCACTCGCCTGGGTGTGGTAAAGTTGCACCAAGGGATAAAAAAGTAACATGAAAAAGAAATTTCCCGATATTTAAATTACATATACTGCCCCATCCCCTTCAAAATTTGACCTAATTGAGTGTTATTCAAAGCTTAAAAGTTCCAAGAAGTCAAGTAAAACGGAAATAATAACAGGTGATTTATATCAAATTTTATTCAAACTAAGTCAAATAAGATAAAATAACAAGAAATTTGAATATGAAATTTATATACTAAAGTAAAAAAAAAAGTTTAAATAAAAATGGTATTTGAGAAAAATACGTTACTGCAGGGAGTAGTCCTTTTTCGTCTCAAAAAAAGGCATTATTTGACGTGACTTCAATTTGGCTCTAATGAAACCATCTCGTCGTATAGATCCACAGACTGCGATAGAGGCTTCCGTTACCAGTTTAACACATCGTTCGGTAGCTTGAGTGTGGCAGGGAAACGCCTTTATTTTTGCGACTATATCCTTTAAGACATTCCGATTCAAAACAGCGCCTTTGATAGTTTCGTCACTAAGGGATCTCGTAAGTGGTGGTTCTGTTACATTATCCCAGTTGATCATATTGACATAATCCAACACATTGAAATCGAATTCGGGCAATTTAAAGGGACGAACATTTAGATCGACCTGATTCGAAAGTCGTGCTTTTAATATGCGCCGTAGTGCGAGTTCCTGAATGTGCCGTCTATCATCGGCCAACATAGCCAATAAAATATTTTCTGGGTGTCCAAAGAACCCGTTTCGTTGGATAACAGGATCTATTATTTCTAGCAATTCACGTTTTAAATATCTTGAAAGCCGTATAGTCTGATGCAAATGCTGGGCGCCATAGATACATGACGGCTTGATTTTTATAGTAAACCACATCGGTGCGTAGACTGTAAGAACAAACTTTGTCAATATTTTTAAATTTTCAGATTGCGTTTCTGAAGAAATATAAAGACGAAGTATGCGATTTGCTGTTGTTAGCCACCTGGAATGCACGATTTTGCCTGGATTTCTTTTAGAAAGACTTTCATTGCATGTTCCCGAACTAATAACTTCACAAATTTCTAGCAAATAAAGTTGATCCGTGCTTAAGTCTTGTTTATTACTAACATGTGGTAATGCACAGTTCATAGGTTTGAATTTGATTACTGGCATATCTTCGCAGACGTTCAATGCTTTTCCAATAGGTCCAGTAAAACTGCGCGGTCCAGTTGTGCTTCCATCCAGATGATCAAAGAGATGTCGCAGACTTAGCTCATTTGCATGTAATTGACACACCAGCCATTGTAATGGATGGCATATTTTTAATTCTAGAAGCCGTATGACTCCACCTTTGCTCCCAGTATTGATGACAGTACCATCGCAGCCTATCGCCAGGAGCTTTTCAAAATCTATTGATTGGTTTGACAAAAAATTAAAGATCTCTTTACTTGCGAGATTAGCTTTGCCAGACTTTAAGGCTATGTGTCCGATATATTCAGAACCAGGTTCCAAAACTAAGCTGATGTGTTCTTCCGTTATAGTTTTTCGACGATTATCTTCCATAGATACGGTTCTATCTTTACGCCCATCAAAGAATACACCGAAAAGATCTGGTATTATAACTAATACTTGATTAGATAGTAAATCTCGTTCCTTTGTGCGTTCTCGTCGTATTTTGCTTCTATCTACGACATTAGACGTATCATTTGGCGATATCAGACCAACGTCCTGCAATGTGGCGGATACAATGGCGGCGCCTGCGCGATCAGAGATACCGTACCTATCCAGGGTTCTTGCAACTACGGGAAAGTTCTTTACGGCTCCTCCAATTTGCGAAGATGAGGGCGTTATTGGTAAATCAGGATCAAGAGAACTGGTGCCTTCAAAATATGTTTGCCGTAAAGAACGACAAGAAGTCCCAGGTTGAACTAACTCAGATTTTTTCCTTGCTTCTTGGTTTTCTTCGAACTTCCGCTTTCTGATCAAAAAAGCTTGTTTTTTTTTTGAAATTTTGTGATCTACGCTGCCCATAATCATTTGCCGACAAGTACGTTGATCAACTAAAAAGTCTCGTTCAATGGTGGGTATTTTACGACTTTTTTCACAGAAACATAACTCAAAATTATTGCATTTGCATGTGGCTACATCAAAAATAACTTGGGCTTCTTCTTTAAATTTATGGAGTTTCAGGCGATAGCTTACAACGTCTTTTCTTCCTTTGTAGGGCTTCAATATACTGCGATACTTATCATGATAAGATTTTATACGTGCCAAAATAGTGTGATGTTCAACTATGGGAATTGATGCCTTCTTCCACACTTCTGCTAACTTAAGGGCCACTTCTTCACTTGTTTTAGAAACTAAATCTTTGTATACATTGTTTTTATTATGGCTCACCCACAGAAAACATCTCATAACATCTTGATAAGATGGTAAAACGTTGCGCGGCAAATCACACCCAGTACCGAATATAGGACAAATAACTTCACTTCTTAACAAAGCCATAATCTTACTCTATTTAGAAATTATATATTCGCAATTAAATCTTTCTATTCCGTCACGAAATAACACTTGCCTCTCGACTGTCAAAACAATTATATTCAAAAATGCATGGCAATCTACTGCAGACAAATTTTATTTGAATGGTAGAATTTTTTTCGCTTTTTAACATTTATTCAAATAGGGTGGGGCAGTAGTAAACGTTAACATTTTGAAAAATCATTTTGATAACTGTTACAAGTAAATCGTAATGCAACTTTTCCAAACCCAGGGCTTTTAATTTTCAAAAAAAAAAAATTTGTTCATACAAAACCACTCCACCCTAGTATACAACCTTAAAACAGACCAAACCCGCCACCATGCTATAAGTGTTCTAAACGACTGGTGCTTGTTTTTCCAGAGATAATTTCGGCATCCGAACAAAAATCTTCTTTAGTGTGATCCATGAGGCTCAAATGAACTCTCGTCCGTCCATAAAACCCTGGTCCACACCTTATGCGTTTATTTTTGAACCATTTTGCGAATTTAAGCCTCTTTGTTTTGTTTTCTTAGTTGTGCAAAGTACCCTTCTTACAAAATATACCTCTAAATCGAGTTTAGCAAGGCGCCTCTGACTTATCGTTCAGAGAATCGGATTTTCAGCATATTTTTTTTCATTTAAAGATCGAGAAGTTTACGACTTAATCTTGGATTTTTGACAAACTTCCCCGAAATATATATTTCTTCCATCCTTCTACCTTCTTAGAAACAACTTTTTCGCTTTTTACCCGAGGGAGATAAATTTTAGACAGAAGTCGTTCTTTTGTGATTATTTATTTGGATATTTACAGTGTGCTTTGACAAATTAAATTCTTTCCCTGTTTTCTTTTTAACAGAAACCGCAATCGTATTTTGCGACAAAAACTACTTGGTCTTCCATATTTAACTCTACCCCTATTTTAATCATAATGGACCTAAACACAATGAGCCTTACCAATAATCTTCGACTTTATACGATCGCAATTGGTTTGGAACTTATTTCACTTCTTTTCCAAAATCCATTCTTAAAGTGATCGACAACAAAATGCGAAATATACCGATCTTCGCTCAACTAATTAGCTCACATAGATCGTTTATATGTCCAATGGATACTCCAATGCAAACGATGATCATCAACTGACCTGACCAAAAATCGATTCAGTGATCGCGCAATGAAAATATGATCCTGCAGAGCACAACTATCTGAAAGAGGCACAATCGCAAAGGACTAGGAGATCTACACAATCCTAAATTTCCCTATAAAAGTTATTCTCGAACTGGGCCTTACCAATTACCATTTTTATACCCTCCACAGGAAGGTATATTCACTTTGTCATTACATTTGTAACGCCAAGAGGGAGTTACCGGAGACCTCATAAAGTACACATATTCTGAATCAGGATCACATTCTGAATGAATGAAATTTGGTGAAAGGACTTCTTTTTATCGGCGTCAGGTTGGTATTAAAAATGGGCTATGTCGGTCAAGTAGTTCTGATATTTTGCATGACTTGTATGCAGTGGAGGGTATCAAAGCATCGGCCAGGACGATGATAACACTTTTACTTGCTAACCTTCACCTTATATATTTTTTAGGTCATAATATGGAATTTTTGTGTGGAAAATTTCGCCATTCTATATTTGAAAAATGTAACCTGGACTATTAGTATCGCGGAATAAATCTATGATATTTATTTTAAGATCAAACTATTTTTCGCCAAAACAACCTTGAAAAATGAGTTTGTCAAAATACTTTTGCCAGCCAAAAAATCGTACCTTAACCACAAATAGTCTTGAGCTGTCCAGCGATGGGATGATTGTGGGTACACACAATCAAACGTCATATGACCATATGCAATCACTGAATGAAAATTGCAAACCAGTTAATCCGTTGGAATTATATTCGCCTTGAAAGGCGACTTGCATTTCTGTCAAAAGGCAAGAGTGTAGCCTGCTTAGGTTTTACAACAAAAGGCCTACACAAAGCTACTGCCTTAAATGGTTCCCAAAACGATACGCACAAAGCTCATGATCTCAAAAGCATCATCCACTCTCCGTTACAAAATCCAAGCCCCACGCAACTCAGATGAAAGTAAAACGTCCTCAAATTGGCGCCCGAGTCAAATACAACTTACGAAAAAAATTACTTAAAAAATATAAACAAACTTGTCCGTCACTAATTCGAATAAAGTCTGTCGAAAACCACATGATTAAAAGACACATCCATCATAATTCATATCCCGTGTACCAACACGACATGAGTGACAAATCACTCAAATTAAGTGTGTATCTCTTACGCAATATCTTGATATAAAAAGATACAAGAGCCAACAGAAAAAAATTGTAGAGAAAAAAAAATCCAATTTGACTATTTTTATAGTCCAGGAAAACTTAGTTCATTTTTATTTTCTTCCGCTCGCCTAATGGCTATCACACTCGTAGCTCCGCGTTTATTTTCAAATTTTCTAATTTAAATTAACCATCGACGTCATGCGGTTGAGTATAAACAATTTCCCTGTCAAATGACGTCAGTATGTGTTACAGACACAAAATACTATTGTCTGCACGATCATGGATGGCATCGACTTTCAGTACCCACCTGATAGTGGGTGGGTGTACTCACTACTATGTACCTCAGGACTATATTTATCTAGTACAGTAATTTGTTTACCAACCAGAAGGAGTACCTACGTAGCCGCTATTGTGTGACGTTTTGCGAATTTGTTTAATTCCAGTCGATACTCGTACGTAAGAGCGCAACCGAAATTGCGTGGGCCGTTTGTTTTTTAGGTCATATTCGAGAGGAATCTGAATTTTGTTTCGCACTGTTTTTGGCGAGCGATCCTCCCATCGAGAGTAGAGACTTTCAAATTTACACCTCGTTAGCGTTGCGTAACAAATGCAATCAATTTTTAATTCACCGACATTTTGTCGGAGATACAATTTTTTTAGACAGATACGACTGCAAGTTCGTATGTGATAGGCATAGGCATTCCGAATGGAATCCATTATGATGCATTATGCCAAAGAAGAATGCGTCGTGATAAAAGCATCATTAGGAGCGTGTGTCATATATGTTGCTGGTTCTGACAATGACAACAAACGGATGGCGTTGTCAGCGGGGAGGAAGTACCTTCGTGTACGGTTGGGTCCAATCTGATCGTCAGATCAGCTGCTATCTCCGAATCACAACGTGTTGACTATGTACTAGACGACAGCTTCCCTAATTTGTTAGATAACATCGGGGAAAGGATGACACACCGTAACGGGTTCAAATGATGATTATAACTTGAAAAGTGTGCCATCGCTTTGGTGGACGATTTATCTGATCGGGGTATTCTGATGCGATGGCAAGCGAATGAGTGGTATTTTTAGGTGGGCTGCGGCTTGCGGCAGTCTTGGGTAAAAAGCGTCAGAGGAACTGGAAGAAGAAACTAGGAGTTGGGCGACGGCACTGTAATTTTGGTGGTTGGTGATCCTCAATAAATTCGGTTGGTTTTCTATATTAGAAAGTGATGCTCAGAATTTATTTTAGGACATGATAAGTCCGAGAATAAAACCATGTTCTCTCCTACAAAATGGTAAGGTTCCAGTGAACGCTTTCGACATCCAAAGAACTGATATTGGCGATCGTCAAAGATGTAAAATTGTCTATCAAGCAGGCATGACCGAATGATTTTTAAAATTCTACAATGTTGCATATAGATATGGTGTACCTTCGAAGAATTTAAAATATCTGGCAAATTCATAAGTGATCTTCAATGATATAGAAACGCTTTCAAAGTGATCGCAAGCCAAATTCCTGATCCCACCCAGGTTATCCGTTCTCAAGTTAGCAGCATTTAAGTGCAGACACCATAAGAATACACGATCACACAAATCGTGGTGAATTTATCTAGCGATCGTTACTTAAAGATCGGTGATCAGTTTCAGAAATAACTGTGGTTATTTTTTGTGCAAGGGATCGTAAGATGGGTGAAAATCTAACCCAAAATTTTGCATTACAAAATAAGCCGCTGATCACCAAATTCGTATCATAATATATTTTTTGATCTTGTATGCACCAAACTCAATCACATTCAATATCCCTCCGGGTACGTGCAGATCTTGACAAACCCCTCATATTGTGATGAACAAAAATAATGCGTAAAATATTTTTTTACCATCAGCAATAAAAAAAATATTCCTGCCAGATCAGCTGCATTAAAACAAGAATGGTTTTTTGATTGATCGTTGTTGTTAATAAATTTTAATGCACTGATCCGCATCATTAATATGGAACCGTTTAAAAGAAACTACTTGTTTAGCGATCATATCAATAAGGTCAATAATTTGCAGACAATTATTGAACATTAAAAAAAAACCATAGAAACAGACTCGAAGAGTTTTAAAACTGAACGCTGTCGATCGTTACTCAGTTATGAGAGTGGAGATGACGATCGGCTTCTAAAGTGAAACGGAAAATTATTTAACATGAGTATCTAGTATTAAAAGAAGTGATCGTGTCTCTAAATAAAAAGAGACCAACGATCACTAGTCTATCTAAGAATATTACTGAGCTGATCTATCACATTACGATCGTTTACCAAAACATAAAACATAACATCAAAGAGAGCGAAGATCATTAAATTATAGTCCTACAGTGATTTCTAACTTAGCGATTTCGAACCCGCAGTTGCACTGATAACCATCTGTAATCACCATCTCCATGTTTACGGTGTTGAGGAATTTGATAACAAAACACACATTTCCAGTGCGGGGATATCTTCTAGAAAGGAGCACAAATCGGCTCTTAAATTAGCTCTTCTTTCTCGTGGCTGGATCCAGAGTGGAATTTAGTGATCTTGAAAGAAAAACGATCGTGCACAACTTGTGATCACATTTTCAATAAAAGAAACTCAGTTCGTCGACTGATCGTCACTCAGTTATCTTAGTTCATTTTCGATCTTCTACTGAATTGATCGGATATTGAATAAATGACCGCATACCCAGAGTGTACTCCTGCAGGATACAACTAAGCGGCCCACCTGAAGTCATAAAATATTTAAAGCATATATAGAATTCGTGTGCTGAATTTAAAATGATCGCAATGCTGTTCACCCGATCTTTAGTAGATACAGAGTCGAAAACATATTTTCGCGACCTAAAAACTGACAATAGTCGATAATCAATCACTAAGTGATCCTTTCCAACTCCAGATGCACATCATCTACTGACCTCATCGCATATCGTATTGGTAATTTTCTTTTAAATATTTCCATAATCAATATACTGACTGTAAAGTGATCGTCACCAATAAATGCATTTCAAGCCTGAGTAGGTGTGGAGTCCATAAGTTATTTTTCATCAGCTTATGAAATATGATCATAGACGATCGTCATTCAGTTATATTGTCCCATTGTAGGTGCACAGATAAAAGTTTACTAAACTGATCGCAAATGGATAAAGTGATCGTACTGGAAACCATATAATGAACTAAATACGATCGCAAATTGTTTGTCTTTTCGAAAATCCATTCCTAAAGTGATCGGCAACAAAATGCGAAAAAGACCGATCTTCGTTCAGCAATTAATTATCTGATATAGATCGTTTCAATGTCTATGCATATTCCGAGGCAAACGATGATCTTCAACTGACCTGAACAAAAATCGATTGAGTGATCGCGAAATAAAAATATGATCCTGCAGAGCCCAACTATCTGAAAGAGGTACGATCACAAATGACTAGAAGATCTACACAATCTTAAATTTCTCTACAAAATTTATTCCGACTGGGCGTGGGCGTTACTAATAACCGTTTTTAACTTTCACTGTATATATTTTGTAGGTTTTGCCATTGTGAGTTCGCAAAATTCAGCCTGAACAAATGATTATTGGAATCGGGGACTGTTTTTCCAAAGTGATCGCTTAATGATCACTTGCAAGTTTCTTCGTCATTCCCGCTGCTAAATCTTTCACAAATGCTTGCAAGGAGATGTTTATTTATTTAAATTTGAAACCGATTCCAGCAATACATCTCACTACGTCAAAATCGAACGCCTTTTTTCGAGAAATCTCAGGTAACAGCCACCTGCATTAAAAGTGACTCATCTCACACCCGAAAACAATCGCATGCCATAACCTAAATCGCGCAAGATACACCCCACACGTCAGTGTATACAATAGACCAACTAATTAGAAAGCGTTTGCACTGTTTACATACACACAGCGAGCGAGTACACCCGCTATGGTCGAATCGCCGATAAACAAAAACATCTTACTCAAGTGTTATTTCGAATTGTCTGACTAAGTCCGATGCCGCATCACCGAAAGACGGAGAAAGCATCAGGTTATCTGCGGCTAATAATTAGCATCATCACGGTATAGTTTTGCATTAGCGCGTCCGAAAATAACTCAAAACAAACCGTTAGTAAACAAACGCGGAGGGGTGGTCGCAGGCAACCCAAGCTCCAACCCTATATACCTATACATAGCCCGAGCAGCGCGCACAACCATGACATTGGCATTCATTGCATTTTAGCGATAATTTTGCTCTATTTCGGTGGCGATTCGCGGCCTGACGTTTCCAAAATTAAATCGCGTGCGAAAACACTGGTTTGGCCAAAAACAGAACACAACATCATCCGCCGTATTGGCATCGCAAATCTAATTTTATCTCGACCAATTCACTCTCGTCGGTGGGCTTTTATTAGATTGCGCCATGTGATCTCGGGCCGAACAGCCTACCCCAAAAAAGGGTGGGTGGTTGTTTAGAAGTGTAATCGGCCCCCCCACACAAAAGATGCTCTTGTTACGTCACTGTACCAGCAGCAGCACCAGTAGAAGGTTGTTATTTTGGCCGGCTTCCGATTTGTGAATTGTTCGATGGTTAATCAGTCGGACAATTTTGGGGTGCGTTGAGGTAGTGCAAGCAGCCGCTTCGATCGATACAATTACGGCGATGATCATGTACGCCGGCTCGAGGGTGTGATTTAATCACAACACTAATTCAGTGACGTCGTCTGCAGGAGGATATTGACCGTAGAACGCGTTCTATTCGTGGGACGATGAGCGCGTGCATTTTTTTTTTAGAAAATCTCCCCCAATACGTATTAACGTGCGCTGGGTTATTTGTAAACAAAAAAAATATTTAATTTCTGTGCGCGCTTTGAGCGATCTTTAATTTTAGGCGAACTATTCATGCTCCCAGATCTGGCGCTGTGTCGTCTTGGTGGTGGTGGTGGGCGTACGAATGTGTTGTTTCTCTGGTCGATGGTGGACGCCGTGTTCTATTGGCAAAAGTGACTAAAAATGGTCATGGCTGCTGTTTTGTGTCATTGTTTGGGCTGGCGGTTACTTATTACGAGTGGATGGGTATATGGGACTGTGGGATGGGTGCTTTGGGGGCAGCGGTGTTTTGGGAAGTCTGACATCGAATAGGGGGTGTTCTTTTGGATTCAATTTGAATGCTTTTCCGACTGAGTTTATATGAGTTTATCGGTTCTATGTGACCTGTTCACCTGATGCGCTAAGTGTGTATAGTTTCTTTCTTGTTTTTGTAAACCATGAATAACTCTTTGGAACATCGTTTCCTCCAAATTTCGTCAATGCAAATAGAGCCATAGATCGAACTGAAATCTATGAAATTTCAGAAAGATCATTGTAGATGAAAGTACAACGAACTGGTCTTAAAGGTTTTTAAAAAGAGTGATCCTAAAATAAAAGAAGCCGCTGAATGGGTTGCGATCAGTGCGATCGGCTAATTCATGTCAGCTCATAAATAATTTGAAAGTGTAATAATGTAGATCACGGCGATCAGTGCAAGGATACAGCTGCAGATCACTAAAGCTGATTTTTTTGCATAACATTCGTATCTTTTTTATGAGAGAGTAGTTGAAGATCTTACTGATCACTGCGATCTAATTTAAATGTAAGTTTGTTTACTCTGAAAATCTGAAATGGTTTCATCATGCAATTTGAGGCACTTGAAGATCAGTTCAGGATCCATTTTAAATTGCACGAATATCCGAACGTAAATTTCGATCGATCGTGGGAAATTCGTTTACACATAATTTTTCCTAAATCGAAAACAAGTTTCTTGCTTTCCTTCCTGGATGATCGTTTCAATGTTGATCAGGTTTCTTAAGTGACTCTGAGGGATCGACAATACCAGCGATCGCTGATCTTGACGCTCAACAAAATTGCGAGTTAGATATTTCTATATAGGAGGTGATGTATCGATCACTTGGGTAACTTGTTTTGTATATGCGAACATAAATTTCTTGATTGGAAGGATTATTTCTGCTAAATCGAGAAAAAGTTTCTTGGGTTTCCTTTCTGGATGATCTTGTCAGTTCCATAGCGATCACTGATTTTTGGTTCAACAATATTTGAAGTTCGATATTGCTGTAGGAGCTGATTAATATTGTACAATCACTTAGTGAGCTTTAGAAGTGGTGATTTGGATCGCAAAACAAATTGGCACATATCCGGTGTTTTGATGAGGATCAGCTTAAAGATACTGGTGTAGATAAATAGAAGGTGGATAGCTCTGATAAGGATCATCGGCTCTGATAAGGATCATCGGTAGTTGATCAGTCAGTCCGATCAAATTAAAATTTTCGGCGGCTACGCAAATTCGAATGATGCGATCTCAGCCATTCGAAGATCAGTGGAAAGCAGGGTCCGAATTACATCATACGTGATCGGTTACTACGTGACCGAATTTTTCATTGTTTTCCATGTTAAATCCGCAGAATTAAGTCACCTATTGCTTGCTTACGGATTCGGCAATTTGACCTTAGTTTACGCTTGTTTAACGTCAACTTACAGCGTGTAGTGATCGCAGTAGCAGATCGATTGTGGATAATGCTACGATCGTTATATAGAAATTTCATGGGATCTGCAGCCGACCTTTCATTATTCGTGAAAATGGGCAAATAACAGGAAACACATTTTAAAGCTCATCTAGCCGATCTAGCTGCTGGCACCAAAAACTGAATTTTGTCATATTAGACGATTTCCTTAAAAGTTCGCAAGTTAAGAGGGTTAAGGGTTAGCAAATTTGTTGAAAAGAATAAGTTTTGGAGTATAATTCTATTCAAAAAACTGCCCTGGCAATATTCTCTGTTTCATTTCAAAATTCACAAATTCTCACTCCTTAGTGCTCCTCAGCGCAAAAGTTGTATTCTTCCCCCAGCATAAACATTCGATCTGAAGGCGCACCAATCCCAATTTCAAGATCACTCCGCCCCACGTTGAACTCCATGTAAGCCAATCGGATGAAGTTTAAGGACAAGGTCGTCACTTGGCATACATTACAGAACATCATCACTTGCACGTACCCACCCTTGTGCATGTGTGTAGATGTAAAACAAAGAAAAATTATTTTCAATGAAACATTGAACCCGAAAATAGTTGCACACACTAAACACTGGCACACGCAAAACTGATTTTTGTTGTAGTTGGCTCCCTCCCTAGCCAGCCACCCACCTACAATTAGCCATCTGGCTAAAAATACCGGCACACGAAATAATTGAAGAATTCCGTATACAACCCGTGCGCTGGCTGGCCCGAGTTTTTAATTACCCCGTGTGTACCTGTGGTGATCACGCAGTGAATTATCTTGTCTAAATCATACCGCTAGTTGATCTTCATAAATATCCCTGATGCCGAGCGAGGAGCACATACCTTCACACAAACCAATGATATACGTACACACACAGGTGATGTGTGACGCCAGAACCACACTGACGTATGCGCACTATGCCGGCCCGATGTCGATATACATTCTAAGCGTATATCCCACCACTTGCGCTGGTCTAAATTTAGCGGCTGCTTGTTGGTCTGACAATCGCTGTTTCGAGATCCGAGCCGGCCAGGAGGCAGATTAAATGTGGACCAAATTTGAAAATGATTTTCGATGAAAATAAAAATTAATTGAATGTAATTTGCAAGCCGAAACGCGAGGCTGATTGAGAGTGTTCGTGGGCTAAAAGTTGTGCTCCACATTTTGCTGGTCGCAAAAGATAAAGTATTATAAATTGGAGGGATTTGCTTTGCACTGAAAGTGTGGTCATTGGTCAAATAAAAAAAAATAAGTGGAAAAGATTGAGTGCGTAGATGTTTGAATTTTTTGCTGAAAATTATGCAAAAGGACTGTAGCTGATTGCCACTGATGGCTAAATTGAGTTGGCTTGGCAGACTGCGTGTACACCTGCAGTCAAGGAGATCATGTTCGTTTGATATAGGCACATATGCTACAAGCGCTACTAAGCAGATAAAGAGTCTGATTGCAAAGCTAAGGCTACCATCGTTTAGGATACTTGTGGTTCAGTTTCACACAAATGGAAGTGCTGTAGAAATGTAGGCTCCGTTCATTGCATGCTCTTAATAATACTGTTTGATTTGAAAGAGTTGGGGGGAACTTCCAAGCTGCTTTGAGGGTATTCTGTGACATGACAAATTTTTCGTTGCATCTATTCCTCTCCCCCACTGGCAGTAGATTTTTTCTGATCACAAGTATTTCTGTTCCCCGCAAGAGCTCGAACTTACGTCGCTCTAACCAACCGTTGCTTGTTACAAAAGCCAACCTATAAGAAGCATCTACGAATCTCCAAACGACTTCAATAACCGTGCATAACCACACGTGCCACACATAGATCTCTAGTATATCCGTGCACTCAATATGTCACCATATGTCAATTAACAGAGGGAAATCAAAATTCTCCGTCTGACTTTTTTGTATTTCACAAGGAATCGGGTATACAACACATGCCAAATCCAGCTCAGTAGCAAAATGTCATTTGATGTAAAAAAAAAAAAAACACTGGAACAAACACCGCACATTGATGGGGATGCAAAGTAACGTGGGTACTCATACATCGGGTAACTTTTCCCTATTGTTGCGTGCGACCTTTAAATGTCAACCAAGTTGAATGGAAGTTGGAAGTTAAATGGGGCGTTTGAACCATTTGAATATTTAAATAAGTAGGCCATATGTGAAGGCATGGGGTTCTATTTTATCAATAAATAGAAATTTATTACGACGACGTTCAGCTGGGCAAAAAGGTTAACATTTTGACTGTTAAGGTGGCAACGTTGGTCTCTTTGTTTGCATAATGTTTGAGGTCAGTTCCTCCCTGCCAAAAACGCTATACCAAACAAACGAGATGGGATTAAAGTGAGCACTCTTATTCTCAGATTAAAGAGAATTTTTCGCCGAATGTAAGACTTCGAGACGAGCATTCATCGGCAGGAGCTTTATGTGGCGATGGCCGAATTCGGGATCCAGGCAAAACTGATTCAGCTATGTAGCGTGACGCTGGAGAACACACGCTGCAATGTGCAATTTGGAAGTAGTTCCTCCGAGCTATTCCAAACATGCACCGGGTTTCGGCAAGGAGACGCATTATCATGTGACTTATTCAATCTCGTGCTAGAGTAGATAGTGCGCAGGGCAGGTGTCAACACGGAAGGCACTATCTTCAACAGATCCGTCCAGCTGCTGGGGTATGCAGATGATATTGACATCATCGGTCGCTCCCAGCGTGCCGTGATAGAGGCTTTTACGGCGATTGAAGAACAGGCGAAATTCGTTGGTCTTGTAGTAAATGAGGACAAGACTAAGTACATGCTATCAGCAAACAAACAAGCATCTGTCCACCGCCTAGGACAGAGCGTCACTATTGATAGCAACAATTTCGAGGTAGTTAAGGAGTTTATCTACCTCGGAGTAAACATGAACTCCACAAATGACATCCTAGTGGAGATCCGGCGAAGAATTACCCTAGGAAACCGCTCCTACTTCGGTTTGGCAAAGCAATTGGGTTCAAAACTCCTAACTCGAAGGACAAAATGTATGCTTTACAGAACCCTTATCCTGTCAGTTCCTGGCGCCGAGTGCTGGACGATAAGCAGGAAGGGAGAGCTGAAACTGGGCTCCTTCGAAAGAAAAATTCTTCGGCGGATTTTTGGTCCTGTGTGCGAGGAGGGCGAATGGAGGAGAAGATACAACCGCGAACTCTATGAGCTGTACCAAGATGTGGATGTAGTCCCAAAGGCCAAAATACGTCAACTACATTGGCTCGGCCACATCGAGCGAATGGACAATAATGCTCCAGCTAAGAGGATCTTCGAATCCCAGCCGCCAGGTTCAAGACGACAAGGAAGACCGAACCTCCGTTTCAAAGACCAAGCCATCGCGGATGCCAGAGCGCTTGGTCTGGATAACTGGAAGCAGCGTGCCCGGGATCGCAGAGGATGGAAGGCTGCAGTGTCTCAGGCAGAGACTCTCCACGGGTCGGGAGCCCGTTAAGTAAGTAAGTAAGTAAGACTTAATACCAAAGATCTATTCAGTCCAGTTTGAGTCGCAGTATATCCCAACTTCTTAGTTTTTTTAAAACTCTAAGGGGGGAAGTTTTATTTGTCCAATGAAAATTTAATGGAGCCGTATATTTAACACTGCGACCAAAAGAATTATTTCGTACTGGCCTTTGTTCATTTTTAAACAGGGAGCTGCTAAAGCTCACAAAAATCGATGCATTTTTCGGAGAAAACCTCTGTAAGGCGAATACCGAAAGGAATGTCGGGACGGTCTAGATTTCTAATAAAACAAAATTTGCTTGCACAAAAAACTGATCAAAACTACTCGTACTCGTTTGTCATTTCTGATTTTTTGGGTGATGTCCATTTTTGTTTTTGTATTCGGAAACCTACCAGAGAACTGACTGCATTGAGAGAGTGGCACCAATGAGGCACAGGGAGCTAAAAATCACCATTAAACCGACTGAAAAAAAGTTTTGCTGACAACTCCTGCTGCATACCTCAAACAGGTGGAATTTTGAGTAATATTTAGCAGTAGGTGGATCTTCTTCGTCCAATTTGTTCGTGAGCACGTCTTCTTAAATCTGTCAAAACGTACTCAAATCAATTTCTGCTTCGGATGACTTTCTATGCGGTCAAATGTCCATCGGAAAGTTCTTGATTCTTAAAGTTGATTTTCACAATTGTCACTTTTGAGCACAACCTGTCAACTGGTCGGTCAGCAATCCCTGTCCGGAACTCTAGAGAGTAAGCAGTGCATGCGCAAAAACATGAATTTGCCACCAACCATTCGTTTTGGACTGATATGAGTGACCTACAGTTTTTTGCCATAGGTATAAGTTGAACACGGCTTGGGAAGTGTTTTCTGGGCAGCTATAGTCCCAGGTGTAAGGCATGATTTTCCTCTCTCTGACATTTAAAGATAGTTTACCTCGCTCAGTAGTTCAGCACGCACTGACCACTGAGCCAATAAGCCCATGAAATTCGATCGCACCTACAAAAACAAAATTTTGTGATTGCTTTAATACCAGCCCATATTTATGCCTCGTTTCTCATCGATTTGGTATCCAAAAATGTAAACAACTTGGCGAAAAGTACAACTTAAAACAAAAGAGTTCAATCGCGAACTGGAGTTGCGTACTGGCTGCCCTACACAAAAGAGTTGTGCGACGAACTCATTTGATGGACGAAATTGAGAAATTTTGTTAACAACATGCTTTCAGTTTTACTTGTGCACATTATGTGTAGGTTCTGACAACACAAATATACAGCCCTTCTTCATTTTGAATGCACTTTGACTACCCCGCGTTTTCCTTCTACCTACAGTTGGTCTTTGGGATAGTGGAAGGAGAACTCAACTCAACCAACTTGAAGTGCGCAACTGCCATTAGTCAGCCAAAGACTTCACTACTATCAGAGGTGTATTGGCTGCGGCTCAGATCCATCTCAGACTGTAGCCGCCACCTAAGTAAGAAAGTAACTTAAGCTTTACTTTAACTGGCCGATGTAAATATGTAAGTCTGGCAAAACTTCCGAATGTAAATTTACTGTCCTCATCAAGTCTTTCGTATTTGGTATAAGATTGTTCCGCTTTTATTTATTTCTAAAATTAAAACCCAATTTCCGCTGAATTCGGTTCCAAGCCAAAGGTCAGTTCGTTCGCACCATCAACTACCATCAACAAAAGTGGATCCCATACCCAGAAACTTATACTCGTACAACACTTGTACCTAGGTATGCACATTACCCCTCAAACTGCATACTGCAATCCGTCTTTATTGTTTCGTCAACAACCAAACCGGGTGTCTAATTCCATACTTCCATCGCAAGAAGACTGCGCCTTAATTAGTAGAAATTAAAATTCATATAGGTAGATACATATGCACCAATTAGCATGCAAAAAAGCATTTAAAACATTCAATCATCACATCTGTACACAGGTATATGCCCAACTCCATCTATTAACTTGTAATTTTGTCCAAATTAGTCCGCAACACACCATCAATCCGTAGGCGAAAAGCGTTTTTAATTAAAACAAAAAACCAACGACACCCCAAGGAAAACAAATTATTTTCCATCTAACCAATATACCTACGTAGCTAATTATTTATTTATTTTTTTCTCGATTTGCTGAAGCTGAGAAAAAAAATCCAAATACCTACCTATAGCTATCAATTAGACAGACCCCAAGAAAAAACAAACCGCCCACCGAAAAAACATCCATCCAACCTAAGAGACAGAGAGAGAGATACCTACCTACCTAGTCTTAGAAACAAATAAACAACAACACACCTGGAATTGGGATTGACGAAGGCGCACAGATTTATTCCAATTCAATTGCGATTGGAGCGAAAAAGATATTTTTTTTTTATCTCGCTGTCAGTTCATTAAATCAACTTTAGAGCGGTACAGTTTATTTTGCTGCTTTGTTTCTATACTCTCAATGGGAGGGAACTTCAAGTGACGTTGCGATGTTAAGCCCCTCAGTCAACAAGTCTTTTATAAAAATCTAATGTAGGGAAAAGCAAAAGAAACAAAACCCAACATCAACCGAACAGATAGATATGGGGGGGGGGGGGGGGAGACAAACAGCAAAACAAAAAAAACACACAGTACGAACGTATCTATAGGAACTGCAAAACCCCAAGGCGCGTGCCGTCTGTCATACAAGTCATCTCACCACAACCTACGCGTAGCAAAATCTCCAAGGAAAAGAGAAAAACTCCCCACACTTGCTTGGAAATAGTTTCCACTTCCATATCGCAGAGTTCAGACTTAAGACTTTAAAGAATCCAAACGACGTTAGCTAAGCGCTTACGTGGACTTGAATGGTCGGGTTGAGAGGCTTAGATATCACGCTTACCCAGTGGTTGCGGCCAGCTAAACAAATACCAAAAGCCGGCCGCTTACGAACACAAACAAAAACGCAAACACATTTAGCTTCAGCAAAGAAATTGATAAATAAGCTCTCAACTGTGTGTATTCGGTTTTCGAAGTTGCTACGTCAGAAATTCGAAAATCTATTCCCCCACCCAGAGTCGAGCCATTTTGGAGGGGAAAACAACACTGTGATTGGTGCGAATGCGCTTGCGCCGGCCCCTACATCCGACAGATACTCGAAAATGGCTGCAAACCGAGGAGGTTTCGTGCAGTCCCATTGGCACGATTCCCCGCTCTGCTCCTATGCCAACGATGCAAGTGTGTGTTCACCACAGGCACAAGTGGTTTTCATTCATCCCATACCACCACCGACCACCTATCTTGACATGTACCATTCGGTTCGGTATCGGTCGGTTATAATGGTGTTTTTTTTTTTTTTTTGCTGTTTTCGAATTTTCTGACGCAGCTACATTGGTATATACCTGCCGGTGTAGTGGTCTGCTTGCGTGTGCACACCGGAATGTATCCAAATGGAAATATCATCAGTTTCATTCATAAAAACCAATTGTATGCTCATCTCGTGCTTCAGTTGTGTTCGAACAATCGCGCCGGTTGGTTCTCTCTCAAAAAGTGTAACAGAAAATAGCCGAGCTTTCCAAAAACCGATAACAGAAATACAAAAAAAAGAAACAGAAAAATCAACCAAGCAAAAAGAAAAAGAATACTCTTGTCCGAGAACACACAGCAAAATATTTTAGTGACAGTGGATATAAATAGTATCTTCGTGTGGAATACCGTGAATTTTTTTGTGAATTCACACTCAAAAGCTCTCAACATCCAAACAGAGAAAAATTAAAAAAGAAAAAAATTAAATAAGAAAAGGATTACAAGCAAGAATATTTTTTTTTTGAAATAAAATTCAGAACAAGTGTCAGATACAGTGTCAAAAAAAAATAAAAATAAAAAAGTATCTCAAGAAATTTAGTGATTCGTATGTGAACTGTGCGCGAGTGATAGATACCTACATTACTGCATACACGCCCTGTCATCGCATACCACACACACGGGTATTCGATTTCTTATTGTTTCATTCATCAAATGAAAGCGATCCCCCCCTCGTGCTCCTTGCCCGCAGCAATCATTAACCATTCAAGGATTTTGTACATGAAGTCTTGTGTACCCAAATGTAAAAGATACAATCCAATAGATACATAAATCTCTCTATCTCTCGACATAGGTATATCCATACATACACTTGTAACTGTTCTCTGTTGAGAATAAAAATTAAATATTTCCTTAATGTAAAACAACAGAAAAAAAAAAAAAGGAAGAAGGATACGGAAATTCTTCCAGTGCCATATTGAAGAGTGTTGTAAGAAATTCAATTTCAGAAATTGTATTTCGAGTGAATTTTCGTGCAGTGATTTCGAGTTTTGAACGACGAAAAGAAAAGAGAAAAACCGCCGCAAGGTGGTTTTTGTACATTGAATTGTTGAATTCTTCTATATATCTCAACGTGCCATTTATATCCAGGTACGAATATATTTTTTTTTTCTCATTTTCGGTGTGATGTGTATTTCAATGTTTCACGGTGATATTTTTAGATACACAGTTTTTTTTTTTTTTTGATTATTTATCGTGCTTGTGGATTTTTGTTGTTTCCTAAATTTTACTCTGTGACTCTGCAGTGTCTATGACGTTAGAAAAAAGTTGCAGATATTTTTTTCGGATTTTTGTATAAATATTTTATCAGGGAATTTGTTGCTGTTGTTTAGTTTTTTTTTTTTTTGTTGGAACATGTGAGGAATTCTCGAACCGCAGATAGTGTATGGAAATAGATTTGAGTGATAATTGCGGTGCATCGGTGTTGTCTTCAGAAAAATCGTATTGGATGCGATTCGCTTTTTTTCGATAGACGACTTGACGACTTTACCAAATTATTCGTTAGTCGATGTCTGTTTGAAGCTGGAGATTATATTTTTGAAGTAAACAAACCCAGGGGAGGAAAGTGAAGATTTTGCTAAGAAAGTCAGGAAGTTCTATTTATTAGGCATTTTTAGGACGCGACTCAGGTGCTTTTATCTTTCATATTAGTTAGGTGACTTTCTTTGTAGAAAATAGCTACCACACCATGGGATAAGCTACACTCTCTGCATATATGTCATAGGGAAATAACTCTCATCGATTTAGATGACCAAGAAAATTCGGCTTGCCTTCCCGGTACCTTTACCGCCCTTTTACGAATTTATTCTTACATTTCTGTGCGTTTTTGTAAGGTAGTTCTTATAGCACATAACGGGAATTTAACTCAAGCCCAAGTCAGAGGAGGCATGATGCCTTCTTCGGTGGATCAAGAGTGATTTTTGGTTATTTTCCTCATTCACAAATGTGATGCAAAACAAGATGCATTTTATGAAAAACCACAACCTTTCTGTAGTTCCACAGAACTGCATGTAGTCCCTAACAATTTAACGTATAAACCATGAAAATCCAACAAGGGAAAGTTTGCCTAAACGGCAAATGAAAATTGCTCTATTGTGGTTCGAGTCTGTGCTAAATGCATACTTATTTAAATGTGTTGCATTTATGGTGATTTTAGTGATTTTTGTTTTATTATATACCTAAAACGTGTGTTCATCCAACAGGCATTCGCATTTCTGAGTAAACAAACAGAAAATAATATTGCAAATTGCATTCGCAGTCATTCTACATCTGAGTATCTTTCTTGGTACCTCTTAAATCATTTTCATCGAGGTCTTATCCTACAGACCGGGCGATCATACTTAACAGACATGGAAGCTATCGCACACAGAATTGGAGACTTTGTGTTATTAAATTTATTCAATTTCAAATGTAGTACCGTGTTTTGTTGTTATAGACATCTACTTGCAGCAGATCTCCCACCTGCATACCTAGTGACATTTTTCAAACTTGTTCTAAAAAGCTTTCTCAGTAATTTCTGACATATTTGAGTTTCCTCCAGGCTAGCATCAATGTGAATTATGCTGAGCCATTATCAAATTGCATTGCAATGTCCCAACTATGCTTTTAGAAAAAAAAAGAGGAAAAACATTCCCGCCTTAGGTATCAATCGATTCCTTCCTCATCACTTAAACCCCCCACTGATCTGCCAATTTCTATCGCCTCCTAAAACATCTATCCATCATAGATCTCATCTGAAATCATTTAATCATAGCTCTAAATCACCGACGATCACTACCGATCACCGACATATTTTTACCCCAAAAACAGCGCATCTTTTATTTTCAACATCGACACTCATGCTCCAGAGACAGAGATTGTATTGCGCAAAAACGTACTAAGTTCACTTAGAGTATGTACACCTAAACACGTACTACATAAATGTGTATAAGAAAAGCCCAAAAATAAAACACAATGGATCCATAAAAATATTTGAAAAAAAATATATACCAAAACGACCAAACAATTTTTAGTATCTTTTCTTTAGGAGACCAGTGACGTTCTAAATAACTCTACAACACCTAAAAAAAGATACGTAATATAGCCAAAACTAAAATAAAAAAGAATCCGTTCCTCTGTGTGCACAATCTCGTACGAATTGAATGTTTGTGTTTTCCGTACAATTTTGCTCGAGGCGCACGCTACAAACTCCGGAATCTATTTTTAATTTTACGGTGTAATTTTCACGATTATTTTCCTTCTGTGAGAAAATAAAAATAAAATGAAACATAGATAAATATTAAGTCGTCTCTTTTTTGTTAACATTTATTAAATGTTTTTTTAAAAAGCAAAAAAATCTTGTTTATTGGATGGCCTTAAGTTGATCTGGGTGTCTTTGGCACATTTATGTCGCTACTTGATGTTGTTGGCAATTTTTTTGTTTTTTTTTTGTCAACTTATCCATCAAGTGTGAGAGGGGAAACATTTAGCTTATATGTGACATCTTGTCCGGACAACCATTTGCGAAGAAGGCCATCCTGTCAGTTATGTCTATTTGGGTTTGTGTGACACAATCAAGTCTGTTTCTCTAAATACCTGTTTGCTTTAGCTAAATGATTTTTTGGCATAAATATGGTTCCTTCAAGTCCTAATTGGAAAACTTTTATACTCAGGCACCTTCCATTGGATATATTCAAAGGTTTTTATGACGGGTTGCAAGAAAAGTCTATTTCTTGTCAAAAATTTCACACCTAGCCTGACATGCTTTTACCTGAATTATATTACTTCTCTCATAATGCAAACCAAAGATTTGCGATTTATTGGACAAAGCGGGGAAAGGTCCGATTGCCTACGATGTATATCACTTGTAAAGTTTCTCCGACTTTACTTAGCGATCAGCTAAAAAATTCAACCCAATTTGTCATGCTACAGCTAAGTACTAAGGATTTTTTTCTAGCTTGACAACTCAAGTGCCAGATCAGCAAAGAATCAGCCGCTGTTTTTTCTGCTGATCGTCAATAAAATTCGACTTATATTTTTCAACCTCTACATACATTTTTCGCTGGAAGAAACGTTGGCAGATCACTTGCGAAACCATCTCGGTGTTCTTCTGTTTGGGATTTTAAGTCCTATTAGTCCATTTTCCACCAGGAAAAACGATTTAATGATAGTTCTGGTTTAAAGTGGTTTTATTTACCGATCGTGCATATGGATTTAAGTCAAATTAGTCAGGGTACAAGCAGCCAGTGGATATATTTCCCTCTAATATAAACCCTGACGTGACAGATCACTGATTTTAATTTCCGATCGTGCATGTGGATTTAACTTAATGTATTCAGGCTACAAACACACCGTAGATACATTTTGCTCTAATACAAAGCCTCAAGTGGCAGATCACTTAATACCCGATGGCCATTCTCTTAGGCTCTTAGAAGGTTTACCAAAACCAGCTCAATTATCACTTGCTTCGTGTAATAGGTTGTCTCATTACTTAACACACTTGTTGTGTACTTAATCACAGCTACACCAATTAGCTAAGCACACAAAAAAAGTCCGCCCCCCGAATAAAGAAGGTCTCCAAACTTTTGTTGAAACAACAAGTTCTTCACTAACTCACTCAAAGTATCTTCCGAGATCTTTTTCTCACATCTCCAGCGATGTGCATCGAAAGAAAAACCGAACAAATACCCTGCAAAAGACCTCGCTGGTGCACGTCTTGTGTACGCGTACCGCTTGTTTACAAGCTAATTGCTAATATAAATATGAATTATTTGTCTCTCGTAAAAACAGCCACCCGCAACACGGTTGAGATATTACATCTCTTCCCTCATGCTTACAACAGAAAAAGAATGCACTTGATATTTTCATCATTATTTGTGTACCACACTAAAAGTTAATGAAACAATTACAGGTAATGGTACATCGTTCATGCATACCTCAGCAGCAAAGTGCTTTCCTCAAAAATGCATATACGTATCTCGAATGTTGATTTTAGCCAGATAATCCGGTGAAGAAATTTTTATTATGCGTTAAATTAATTTATGTGTTTTTCGCCGTGCAAAGTATATTTATACTTTGTGTTTTATAAAATTTAATTATTTGTGTAAAAAATAAAATAGAAATTTTACATTCGGATGCACTTTTTTTTTTTGTAAATGCTTCTCTGCCTTTTTGAGTTTTTATTGCAACAGGTGCGCCTCTGTCATAGAGTGGATGCGTCTTTTCTTCGTCTTTCTTTTATGATCTAGAGGTTGTTTGGGGTTAATGCGCGTAAAATCAGTGAAACACTCCTTTTTCGGATTTTTATTAGTCGATGGACTTGAGGAGTACCCATAAAAATAAGCTTTTGTTTGTATTACAAAGATCATAACACCGAAGCGGATTGTCACTATGTGAATAGATGTCCGTATGGTTATAAATTCTCATTTTTATAGCATCTTTATTGAATGCGACTGGACCATGCACACAAACATATGAGATAGCCGATAGTGTTTGAATTTTTATGCGCAATCTTTTAATAAGCTATTCTATGAACAGTAGCTTAAAGCTTGGGTCATAACTCCTGGTTAACTACTTTCCGGGTTTCGCCCGGGTTGTTAATATATTTCGAATTTAAAAATTCAACGAAATTGCGATTCTTTTTGAATCTTCAAATTTGTATGATCTGCCGCGTGCGCAGTTGATGTTTAACAAATATGTTGTACTTGTTGCATTAGTGATGCTTTGGAAACTGAAAACATCTTTTCACGATCGCAGTATATAAAAGATTTTTATATAAAAATTAACTTGAACTGGATCCTGTCCAAAATGTGAATTCTCAATATAAGAGCTATAGGAATTTCTCCTTACAATACTCAATGGAAAATCATTTTATTTCATGGTTTCAATACATTGTACGATACTTGAATAAGAAGATCTTCGAGTTCCTTTGCTGATCCACCATGTGAATTCTTGATCGAGGGGTACATCAGCTCATGTTTTGACTTTAGATCAACGACGTCAGTTAAAAATTCCGTTCACGATCGCGTTTTAGAATACGGTGCTCTCAAATTTCCTTACATTTGAAAACGTTGGGATAGAGTTGGAATAAACGCATTTTTTCAGCTTTTTTACTTTCAGAGTGATCTACCAGATGGGTGGTATACCTTAGGACAATATTCATATATCAACATCTTTTGGCATAAAAGATCAATCGATATATCTATGCAAGATCACTTTACGGTCGACTTCAATGAAATGCCTTAAATCTCTATCATTTATCTTGATGAATCTTTGGTCACAACCTTATCCACCAGCAAATGCCACTGTTTACCACCTAATATATATCGCAACTGCCACCATTTTGTTTAAAAATTAATCTCTTGATCAAATAAATCTGAATTTGATCACTCCTTATCTTGAATAAAACATTCTGTCTCTTGCATAAGCATGTTAGCACTTAATCTGGGGAAAACCTCACCGACCAATCCCCATTCTGTTGATCACAATAAATTTCAAATAAATTTCAGTTCATTTCAAATTGAAGCCCAAAGACTCCTCTAACTGATTTGTGTATCTAAATGTCTCTGGTATATCTTATCGTTCTCTTTTTTTGTCAACTGACATTGAAATTGAATTGTGATTTTTTTTGCACCCAATTTCTATGCAGATTTCTTCTTTATGTGTTGAGATACATTTAACACTAAAGAAACGAAAAAAAAATCAACACGGCAAAGGTCCATCAGCAACCAGAGAGCTTCAAGATAAACCGGTCGCATTCCAGAGAATGGAATAAAAAAAAATATATATACAAAACGAAAAAAAAATCGCTTTTTAATGTTTAACTCAATTTTGTGGGAGTGTCACACACTCTGTCAACTGCATGCAAATGCACGCAGGCACAGTGCCGAGCCAGACTTAATTTAAATGCATCCTTCTAGAGCCGAAGGAGCTATAGAATACCGTCTGAGATATTGAAGTGTTGACACACCACTAGGATTGCATTTGATTAGGTAGTTATCGTGTGTTCGAGCCTGACCTCTGGGGCTCTTGAATAATGATTAAATATTCTCTGCCGGGCTTATGTCATATGTCATTTTGAACCACCACGTCCGTCGTGCACTTAAACAAACAAAATGACATATGTTCTCAACTTGTGTGTTGTTGCTGATCAATAGATCGTAGATATAACACATATAACTACTTTAGCCATCTGTCCAACTGGTGGTCGTCATTTCATTATTTATCTATCAATTTACAATGACACAATCGCTTTTCAATTAACCACTTGGTATGGGGGGTTGTATTAAACATTTCCCGCGCACACGAAATCGATTAAAAATTAGAGGACAAAAAACAAAACGGTCAAATAGGACAGTTGACATAATATGCTGCTGTGTTTTATTTTTTTTGTTGTATTCCCCCTAACCGAGAATGGTTAATTTTTAAATTGAATGAAGGCATGGAATTGATCGATGAAATTGTATCTCATGCAGTCGTTATATAAGATCTGTGTGTGAAGACGAGAAGTTACTCCACTAACCCAGATCGCCATCAATGGGTACCCCCACACACTGTGCAGAGACTTATACATTTACGATCACTTATCAAATTAAATGCCATAAAAATGACAATTAACCAATGTCAAGTCGGGTTAGTATATTGACTGTGTGGTGGCTGACAAGAGGCCATGCGACAGGGAAGGACAAAAGTAGTGATCGGGATGGAAGTTTTTTCGTATCTTTCGGGTGATATTGAGAGTAATCGTCAGTAGGGATTTAAGTGCAGCATATCCACCTTAATGTGGGCGTAAATGCAATTTCCTTTTAGGTGGGTATTGGCGTGGTAGATCACTTACTAAAATTTAGTATGAAATGGTTGCGCAAAAGGTTGTAGATAGTAAAAAAAAGGAGTACCATTGAATTGAATGATTTGGTTTTTGTACTCAATTGCGATCGTAGACAGGAATAGTCCTTGCGTTTTCGGACAGAAAAATATGGAAAGCGTAACAATGTATGGAGGCCCAGTTTCTTAGTGGCAGATCGGTCAGCGAAATTGCGTATGTAATGCAGCGTTAGATTGTCCAGCTAATCGTCAAAGAAGAATTAGCTCCATATTGTGAGTGAATACAGATCTGAAATCCGATCGCATACAGGAATTCGCCTTGTATTTTGTTAGAAAAAATGGTATTTTACAGAGCAATGTCCGGAGGTCCTGTTTTTATGTGGCAGATCAATCAGCAAGTATTCTGAAGCCCAAACACCGAATTAAGTCTGTCGATTGAGCGATCCCCATAACTAATATAATAGCTCCATTACTCCTACTTTGCAATACTATTTCTTTTTCTATTCCAAATACTGTTCCAATCTGGTAGATCAGCAAAGAAAAACTTCTAACGATGATCACATTTTCAACTATTTCTGCCGTCTTCTAAGTTACCAACTGCATTGCTAATTTAAGTAGATAGGGCTAATTTAAGACAACAAATCAGTTACGATCCCGGTTGCGTACACAGCTGTCAGATCAGCCAATAAATACACATCTGCGTACAGTCTTCCTAAAAATTCGGCTCGAAATGTTTCAATTACTCAAAAGATGAATAATTTGATTAATGACCTCGAGTCATATTTAATAATTTCATAATCCCAAAGTCATTGTTATCCAGAAATTCGACATACAGCTGCTGGTAGAAAAATTTTTTTTTTTACTTGTTTATTTAAAGGGCAGGGCTGGTTAAAATTAATGATTTTGTAGGTTTTATTCACATCCCAGAGGATTTAAGAGGTATGCACCTGGAAAATTCACATCTCTGCTAATGAAAGTTGCATATGCCATCTTCAAGTATTGGGTAGATTTCTTTGAGTTAAACCGATCTTACAGAGGATCCTCATACGATCAGACCTCTCACGATCGATATTATCCAATTACAACAATTTTAGATTGAATTAAACTTTCAGCAGATACTGTGAGTTTCGCAAGCGTCCAGCAATTATAGTATTTTATTTTTTTAAGCGGACTTTTATCAAGATTCGTATATAATTTTTTTCCCTCCATGTTTTGTGCCTTAAGTAGATGAATGGAACTCTGTTAAGATACGAATGCCTCAGCAAAAAACAACAATGAAGAATAAGAAAAAAAACTTGTAATTACTAGATAAACTCTCAGCGAAATCATGCTTTGCCTATATTTCTCTTGGCTAGTAAATCAGAGTATGTATGTAACCCCCAAATGCCATTCGCGCAACCTCATTCATAATATTCACTACAGTACGGGTATATGTGAATCGTATATATGGTGTACTGAGCTGACATCAATTGTTCGAACCACAACTGCCGTAGCGCGCTGAATGTTAAGTATCTTAATTGAATTTCACTTAAACATAGTGTCAGAGAGTGGACGCGACGCGGGTAGATAGGCACGTATCTACATAACTATAATATGTTCCTAAGAGTCTCACCTCTTGACAGATGTTTGAATGGTTCGAAGATCGATTGAGAAAGAAAATAAAACTACAAAAATATTGAAAGAAAAACACATCATCACACTCAAAACTTCATTAATTTCCACTTTGTCTCAATTGTGTGTGCGCGGTGTATAACTTGTTTGTATATGGATGGATGTCTCATTGCGCGCTTCATTCATGCCTCATGCGGTATTGAGAGAATCGACTGTGATGAGGAATTAGGTGGGCTTCGCAATTGGCCGGGGTGCTCTTTGGCTAACTGCTGGCTGCTCAGCGATATGATCGAACATTTTTTGGTGGTTTCAAGAGAAAGCTAAGCTTAAATAAAATGAAAACATTGTTGTCGGACGCATATGTATATTTTGATGTAGTTTATTTTGTTGTGGAGTACCATTGCAATTTTCCATATTTGGAAATTGCTTTTCGAATTGAGAAATAGTGACATAATCGGCCGTATGGTTGTGAAAGTTGATCAGTGAAATCGGGTCACTTGAAGATGGGATGTAGGCAAAATTCAAACTTTTAATGAATCATAGGATCGGAAGTGGTGCTTATCCTTCTTAATCGGCTGGATTTCCTTTCCTTTCAGTCAACTGTGTGGCAGATCGGTATAGGTAAAGAGTTTTTAGAAGTTTTCTGGGACCTCAATACAGAAAATGTTGTTTTAACAACCAATGCATCTAAAATACCGATCGCGTATAGACGTTTCACTGAGCCTAACGAAATAAAATGCATCTGTTTTTATGATTATTCTCCAAGTAAATTACAAAACTTTTAGATCAGTCAAACAGGATCTTGCGTAAGCCATATTCACACGTATTTAGTAACCTCAAAAAAATATCATTTGGTTTTTTTTTCCTAGTCCAAGAGCAATATGCTTGTAAGACCGCGGAAAAAACACGAAAGATCGATCTTGGGGACTTATTTCAGTAGCTCTTGATCATCTCAGTTTGGAGAATATTTGACTTCTCTTCTAAGTTGGAGTTCAAGGTGGTAGATCAGTCAAACAGGTTAACGGGGAAGCATTTCCTATCATTCTTCCCCGTTAGCCTTTGCAGATAAATAGTAGCTTCAAATCAGGAGGACTTAATTTATTTTCAGAAATCCTTGGAAGACCGTGAAAAAATGACAGACTGATCTTGCGCATTAATTTCAGTTCGACTATATGTGCTTAGTATGGAACATATTTCATTTCCTCTCTAAGTTGGTTTTTCAGGTGGTAGATCAGTCAGACAAAACATTAAAAAAAAATGGAAAATCAGGTTCAAGAAATTATGTCACATATTTGAATTTTCATACCGCAAATCACATAGTTTTTCGCAACTCAAGAGCAGTATAATAGCATATATCAGTTGGGAAAAGAATTCGAAAATATTAATCATGCTTACAAATACAAAGTAGTGATCGCGTTTAGGAATATCGGCAGTGCTTAGTGGCCCCGATAATGGGTATATACGACTTTGTCTCTAAGTATAATTGCAACACTGCAGATCAGTCCGGAAACAAGCTTTCTTCTTAAACAGATCACCAATTGAACAACACTTCTAACAGCAAATCCAACAAGTACACTCGCCCAGATATCGTGCGATTGTAGGTCAACCCGTTCGTGTCAAACGACACACACTGCCAATTATTAACTTCGTTAGCACAAGCACGATAAATTATCAACCAAATAAGTTCAAACAATCAATAAAATTACAATCAAAATGCCATCAATCAATTAATTTGTTTCCAGCGATTTGTGAATCACTTACCGAAATTTAATTTTTTACTCTTCTCGTTTATTTTTTTAGGCGGCGTAGCCCCTGGAACCCCATCAGCGGCCATGATCATGGAAGGGCTTGAAACCCTTGTGGCGCCATCGCATCACGCATTCCTCTTAACCGAGTCCGCAGCGGCAGCTCACTTTAATGTACTGAGCTTTGATACGTGTCTCTTTAAGACAACCGCTCAGACCAGTCCATCAACAGCACCGGTCTCAGTCTCATCGGCTGCCTCGTATCTATCGAATCCGTCGAATTTTGGCGGTGGTTTGGGCGCTCAAACTCTACTCCATTATAGTTTGTCGTCGTCAGCTCAACAGCAGCAAAACCAAACCCATAGCAGTAGTAACTCCAGCCATCACAATAATAACAATCACCATCAGCAGCAGCAGCACCATCATCATACACAGACAACCGTTTCTGGCAGTACATCTAACGTAAGCAGTCAGAATAACAGCATTAGCCGCAATTCAACACCTTCGGGCATTATTAGCAGCACTGGTGCTTCATCACAGACAACAACCACTAGCACGGCCAGTGGTCCTGGCAGTGGTGGTTCGGGTAGAAGTTCAGCATCTCACTTGAGTTTGTTGAACACCAGCGAGGGCAGTAAACATCATCAGCACGCGCACGCGCAACAACAGACGCACGCGCATCAGCAACAGCATCACGGCCAGGACAGTAACGATACTCAAACTGGCGATTTGAATACACCCGTAACGACATCTAGTGATATACCGTCGTTCTTTGGACCGTCAACTGTTGTTGAACCGCCGCCAATTACAGGTTAGTTTTTTGAATTTATTTTTTTTGTCCAAAAAATTCAGTTGCTGTCTCTGTTCTGCTTCATACAAAATTATAGATACTTTTGAACAGTAGCGAGAATCACTTTAATTTCCATTTGAATTGGTATAATGGAGTATCTTTGGTTTGAGCAAACGGATTTGCATAAAACTCTTTGTACTAATTGACTTGGGGCGTCGTCTTGTGAGTAAACTTTGTGTATCTGTGGATACAAAGTGATTTTTTTCTTGTTTGCTGTTCATCTTTCTGTGTTTGGCACGTGTCTACGATTGGAGAGGGAGTTTTGCATTTGTTCTTCTCTGAATGGATGGGCTTTATTTCGTAAATGTGGAGCCTGGGTATCTATGCATGAATTTCAAATTTCACTTCGTTTGCATGTACGCATCTTTGTGATTTATTTCTGGAGATAACGACGCATAAAAGATTCCCAAATTAATGTGCCTTTAATCTATTGGCATAATAAGGTTATTTATTGGTAGATTTTGCGGAGCCTTTAGAGCTGCTGCTATATGAAAGCATCTATAAAGGCAAACAGGTATGGAAATACAAGAGTAGTGAATAAAGAATAGGCCGTCCACCGCACATAGGTTGAAAATACTTGTAAAGGTAAAAATGTGATGCAATGATGACGCCATTGAAACAGATCTGTTTCAATCGAACAAGATCAGTGCGACTAAATATTTATTCCAAATCTTACATCATATGACAGTGGTCAACAGATTCGACTTCCATGTTCCATCTTCTTCAGAGATGACGTAGAATTATCTATCTACTTATACAGTATTCAAAGATATTCACGATCGTGTTCCATGATCACCAAGATGACTCAGGATATGCAAATCAATTGAAAAGCTATACCTCCCTTGAACGAGCATTTGTTACTAGTTTTTGGTCCGGCAAACTTGGTACCGTCTAGCGATCATTATTAAAACTGATCGTGCAAAATAGAACACTTAACACTTCCAACCATTGCTATAGCCGATTTTTGGTACCATAAGAGTTGTGAAATTTTTTAGAAAGGCCAATTATATCGTGTGGCTCATCTCGTGAAATAAATTTCGCAAGATCAGCTCGAGTATCACTTGAGAGGACTGTTAACTATACAGGCACTTAAGAACGAATGCCCATCTTTTCACTATCGACGAAATTTTCTTAAGAGAAACTGATCACGATCACCGATCTTTCTTTCTACAAACTTATGACTTAAAATGGGACCAACAACTTTAGGCATTGAATGAAAAAAGAAAGAAATATACCAACTGATCTACAATCGATCCTCACCTCGAACAACGATCGTCACGTTGAAATATGCAGTAGCCTGAGAATCATCTCCCCCCAGAGCGATGTAATCATGTGACAAGATCACTAAAAATACACAACAATCACACGACATGCCTTAACTACTTTTAATAATTGCAATTTTTTAATTTTTCAATTTAGAGCAGCATCCAACCACCACAAATACAAAACAAGACCAAGTACTGTGTGGAAAATGAAAAGGAAAAAAAATCTTTTAATTAAATTAGTCTCAGCTAGTGTTCTCGTGTGTCATCTTAAGTGGTGATCTTCATCATTCGGAACGGAAAAGGCAAAAAATAGAAAATAAAAAGATACACAGATACAATACGATCTGTGATGATACGCAATTAAGTATGTGATGAGACCAGAAGCTACTAAACGAAGATCATCATCAATTGAATGACAAAATATCGCTGCAGGTCTCTTCCCTATAATTCTCAGTTTCAGTCTCAGTCTCACTTCCCAAGTATCTCCAATATATCACTATAATTAAATGCAATTAAAAGATCAAATTCTCGGCGCATTCATCTCCTTTAATTAATTTATAAATCACAATCTAAGCGAATACATCGTGTTATCACTGTAAACAAATCTTCAACATCTCTGATTGTGTTTTTGGAATCAGTACCTTAGATATGGATCTTTTTCGGATGATTGAGGAATTTAATTATTTTTTATTGTTCCCCCCGCGAGCAAGAAGTGTAGAGTTCACTTGGAAACATGCAGCTCATTAAGATTTCATAAAAGAGAAACACATGAAACCCAAACTCAATCCGAACTGACCCCACGCACCAAACGGCTTGTTTATTGTGATTGAGATGTAGAGAAAAAATCCTATCTAAATATCCACTTTAGATACATTTAGATAGGACAGATGCGATATTGTATATTTGACACATGCATCACTAGATACTAGATAGTCGAAATGTATCTCTTTCCCTTCGATGTATGTTTTCGTGTTTCCAGTGAGCTGTGTGCCCAAAGTTTAGACAGAACTTTCGTTCATAAAGCCGACCATAAAACACTCCGTTTAAAAGAAATAAAGACAGCCATGCAGTTCCATGCTATACGCAGCGAAATGTCATGTTCTTTTATTTTGAGAACATTGTCATTACACGTGTAGTTACACGATGTTGATGTCTCGGATGTGTGAGCTGATCTGGGATGGAGATCTATCCGTTTGATGTTTTTCTTTCTGTTGTCTATGCATAAAGTATCTGTGCCAGTTATTACACGAAACTGAGATTGTAAACTATATATCTGTAAATGAAGTTGTCATAAACAGATACAGAACTTCTTGTCCTGATCATAAATACATTATGATCTAATTCGGGTTTTTTATTAGCATCGCTACACGACAGTACAACCAATTTATGAACCCACCCGGTAGAAAAATGTGCGGTACAATGTGTGAAATCTACTTTGCATTTTACGGACCATGGTTTATGTGTGTAAACATAGAATTAGGGAATATTTTGACGAAGAGTTTTCTGTTTGTTATTCTTTTGTGACCGATCTTGCGTATTGATACAGCAACAACAACTGGATAGAAAGTATCGCTCGGGCTTTGTTTTTCAATCCCCACCCAGAAGTAAATGCTTCATTTATATTCAAGTTGGAGATAAAGTGGTATCTTCATTGGCCTATAGGCAATGTTTTGGAGGCCACCTTACCAGAGGGAAATATTGATATCGAATGACATGTATACGAATTGCCGGTGGTGTATACATATTTTAGTCGGTCACACTCCGACGACATCGGGAGAGATAAGAACAGGATTCGTTTGCTTAGAAGGTATCTTAGTAATAGCCAGCAGTGCCTATGGAAATTGGATGGATTCTGAAGTGACTTAGAGTGGTGTTTGAGAGCAGTTTTGACCCTGGTACTGTAATATATTACCCGATCGTGTTACTTGATCGGCATGTGCATCTATTTCCTTAAGAACGCTCAGGCGCTACTCTCTTTTCGTTGTAGAGCGCTTTCGGCCATCACCAGCGATCGTCTTAAAATAATCTCCAGACGGTCCGGGTGTCTAACGATCATTAGAGTGACAAGATCACTAAGAGATCGGCAAATTCGTTCACCACCTAAGAAATTCGAGGTTTTCCCTTTACGAATGCACTGTTGGCATTCTGAATTTAATATTGAAATTGTGTAATCTTCTGTTTCCAATGGAATTTTGGCAAGATCAGTCAATCAGTACGAAATCAAAAACTTGAACTTTTTCTTAAAATTTTGGGTTTTAAAAACACAAGCAGTGCTTATCACTTTTGCATGGTTTTTCGAGGAAAAATCACAATCAACAAGATCAACAAGAAAGAGATCGCTTGATCAAAAACTACAGCGTTTACGAATTTCAAGTCACTGATAGATTGTGTCGTCTGTGAGATCAAAGTTTGGCTTGACTTGCCCTAAGTAAATTTTCCTATAAAATGTGAGTGAAACTCCCTCCAAATATGTTGCCTTGGGAAATGTGGAAAAGATTTGCTTCTATTTCGTTATTACGAAATCTGATGATCATAAATAGCCCTTCGTATAATTTACTGATAACTTATAACTGATCGGGCGGCTTGCTTCTTTGCAAAAGATTTTGTGATGCCTTGCTCAATTTGGAAAATATCGAAGTGATCTTCATTTGCCTTAATTTTCAATTTGAATTTAGATCGAGAGGTGAGATGATTGAGGTCGAGGCCCTCCGAACTATGATCGGCATAAACACCCGTTTATACGACCAGTCAGCGAAGATCAGTGCTTTTATCGCGATCGTTGCAAAGATCTATTTTAATAATCATCTAAGAGCTTTGCTTCGTTTAAACTTATAATCTCTCTTGGTGACCTCTTTCATCATGTGAACAGCTAGACCTCTGCGTCTATCCCTTTATTCGGATCAGTGATCTTGCGGTGATCATCGCTGTAAGTTCGGCTCCTATAATTGTAAAACTGATCAACGAAATCGGTGCGACTATAAATTTAAAACAAGGCCTTGGTGGGCAATTTTTTCCGGACTTTTACTATGGAGCGCAATACTTCTTTGTAGTGGCGCCATCTTCTGTCACTCAACTCAATGACCTCCACCTTGATCAACTAGCTTTAACTGTCTAAATAGCATCCGTGGCATAAAACGTGGACAATCAATTAGCGAAAGCCCACAATTTATTATAGCAACACTCAGCACGATTGATAAGCTGATCATTCCGCTCTCTCTCATTTCGCATTTTCCTCACAAACCCAATGATAGCCCCTTCCCCATGAGTATATCAGCCAACTGTCAAATAAACAAACTTTAACCACTTACCAACCAAGATTAAATAAATTTCCCAAATCCCAAAGTGTATATCTTCTATAACCAACCAACCACCACACCTAATGTAAATCATTCGCACAACAGGAGTCACAAACAGGTGTAGTAATTCGAACATAAAAAAAAGAATACCAACGAAGGAAAAAAAAACCAGAACAAACCTGAAAGAAAAAATTGACACCTAACAAGAACAGCGGGTTGTAAAATGTCAAACAGTCGTAAATCTCGGCCTCCAATCGATGACACAGCTGTGTCAAATGAATTTCTAATCGACTTTCCGAATATTTTATGGCCTCTCGGACAAATCTCGTGTCTAAATAATATACCGCACTCTGAATTGGAACAAAAAGAATTCCCAAAAAGAACATAAAGCCTAAAATGTAACCTCAATGTTAGAGACCACTGTTAAAGTGTCAAAGTATACAATTGTCAGAACGCAGACAAGATCTTTTCTCGAATTGATCCCAAACAATATCTGGAGAAGAAAAAATCGGAAAATAAAAAGAACCGATTGTTATGCTAAACGGAAACATTTTAATCAAACAGATTCCGCGACTGACATACCACCCGCACGGATCGAGAGGACCGACCGACGACGCGATGCGACGCCACGATTGGAACAAAACTGCTCCGCTATTCACGCCGCGAACAAAAGGTGCGATAAATTCTTTTCTCTCTGACAGAGGGAATGGGAAAACTTAAATAGCAACGGTTGACAGATGTAAACGCCCCTTTGAGATAGGCAATTGTTTGGGAAATAATTGCGGCTCGGACTACTCGCTGCGCTCAATCGAAGGAGTAGATGCCATTTGGGTTCTTCTTAAGATTTTAATTGCTTTTTTAATTTGTCTGACAGTTCATAAAATATTTTGGCAATTAGCATAAGCAAGCAGTTTAAACGTCAGAGCACTGCATGAAGACAGTTGTAATTTGCTTCCTCTTGTCTTCGGCTATGCTTATTTATGAGATAATGTCTCATTGACTATGCATTGGCACGGAAGAACCCTTTTCTTATACTGCTCCTTGTCGCGGATGTAGTAATTATTGCGAATAAATCTCGAAGGAAGTTTTGATTTGTGCGTGGTGGTTGTTTCATTGCATTTGCAAACTGAGACAAATTAGATGTCCTTTCGAGTGCCAAATATGGTCATTAAATGGATGTTTATCATGGCGATTGTAAAGGACTTGGGTTCCCTAATTTTTTCGCGGCATGCATATACCATTGGACTTTGTTATGCGAATGGCGGATGGAGATTTTATTGGCTGCCATTTGTCATTTAGGAATGTATTTGCTTTGGCAAGACAATCACTTTTGGCTGTGCGAGTAGATGCGTAGGATTTGTAATTGTACATGTTGTTCAAGGATTCGCCACTGCCTTTGTCTCGTATTTGATTTATCGCGGTGTTGAACTAAATTTTCTTCTAAAATAATGTATCGTATGTTTTCTGGGGGTGATTGAGTTCAACTGGTACTGTTGTCAGTGCTGACTCGACTGAAGTGTCTACGGAACGTACGGGAAAGTACCTACGGCTCAATAACAAATTGTTTTTTTAAAATAATGAAAAAAACTTCTGACAAGAGTGACACCTGTCAAAGTCGTTATGTCATTTATGTTTGTGTATCGTAATCGTAAGTGATTGCTGTAATTGGCGCCTGAATGACCCAAGAAAAGAGAAATATAGTTCAAAATTGAGTGAACAATAACCGTTCCACTGTCAAAGTGTTCCATTGTTTTCCTGACAACTTCGTAATGATGCACCAGATTTTCGACTGCAAGAATGAACGTCGAAGAGAATCATAACGACATAAATGAGAACGTCTCTGCTGTCACTGTCAGTGGCGACTTTATATCACTACTCGCAACCAACTCAAAAACAGTAATCATCAGAACAAAGAAATCGCTTAAGTGACAGCTGTCATAGAATAGCAAAAGGCAGAAGTGCGCCAATCGCCAAACATTCTATAATATTACTAAGCGTCTCAGTGTATCTTACAAACATACTTACGTGTCTGATCGGTAGTAGACTGCTACTACAAATTGCACTTTGGACAGTTATGATGACGTTTTTCTACCTCTTGATTTAAAAAAGGAATTCTCTAAACTTAAACAAAATCATCGCATTGCAATTGGAAATAAACACTACAAAGAAGGTAATGCACAAAAAAAAAACAAATGACATTAAAGACAGCTGTCAAATTTTGATTTAAACTGCAATAGTTGGAACTAGGATACTTCGAAAAGTCTCCAACTGATATCGAGCATCGTTTTTTGTGACATGTGTGCCATCAGACTTCAAACTAGTTCAAAAATGGAGTATAATAATGAATTTTCATGGCTTAATTTAGCTTAATCCAACGTGTACTGGCATTTAAACTGTATGTCCGCACCGCAATAAGACTTGCGGCCGACAACTTCAAGGATTTACAATGATTTTAGTGGGTTTTCGTTCAGTTTTTATACTGGCTTAAGCCGCCGTAATCCTATCTTGGTTGGCCCTTCAAATAGCCACAATAATCTGACAGATAGTTCTGTTTAAAAGAAAACAAATCCTTCAGTGTTGTATAGTGGTGTATCCAACTTCACCAGTAACTGTAAAGCTCTTCACATAGAAATTTGACAGCTATTGCATTACATACGTACGTTGGCTTATATCAGCGGTGCCGACTGACTTTCATTACACGAGCCACTCTACATCTCCATATTTATCTTTAATTTATTCTGAGGTTCAGCGGCAGTAGCCTGGGGATTTGTTATTATTATTTGCGACGCGCCAACACCGCGAACCAAGACAATCTCAGCGCAAGCAACACCACAGCCCAAGCAACGTTACGTCAAATGCACTACGTAAGCATCCCGCCAAGTAATTCCACAGAATGATAACAAAAGCTTGCGATAAAAAGGCAAAACAAATGCCAAAGCAAAGCGTGTCTTGGTTTTTGTTTTTGAATTTTTTTTATTCAAAGTCAAGAAGCATTCCAGAATTAATTTCTATGCCACTGTGCTGCTATGTGCCGGCAGAGTCGGCGCAGAGCTCGCGCGATACCCTTCAAAGATTGCAATTTTTGATTTGACGCCAATATCTGTGGCTTGGTGTATAACCACACTCGATATGGTGGTGTGTCGCCTTTTGAAACAATCTGTGGCAACGAGGAGATGGCAGAGTGTGGTACAGTATAGTGGCTGCTGCAAGCAGCAGCATCACATGCAGCGTCTGGTAATGCTAGGTAATTAGTCTTCGCTTGCATTTTTCGCGAGCAGAGTCAAAGGACTCCCCAGGGGGTTTCTGGGGAATTGTGGTAGGTAGCCGATGTGCGGTGTGATTCTCTGGAAATGTAAACAAAGTCAAGGCAGACGGTTGGAGTTCTCTCTTTTGTTTTGTTTTTGGGTGGCAGTGGTAATGTGATTTAATGTGACAGCAAATTCGATATGGCACACAGTGTCATATTGATAAGAAATTTGATTTTGTTTATCCTTGACATTTGTGCGAGGAGCGATGCCATTAGTCATTGGCTTCACTGATTGATCGGATGTTGTTGCAACTATGATGAGTTGTATTCGTGGTCAATTGTAGCGATATGAGAGATCAACTCAAGTTCCGTGTAAACCACGGCATCTATTAAGAAAACAACTTTTACTAGCAGTTTGAACATACCTCTAGTCACCACTTGACAGAATAACAACACTCAGGTCATTCGCTTCACTATCTTTTGCAGCTAAATCTAAGATCTTAGACGTAAGGTTAATCATAACTATCGACATATTTCTGTAGGGAAAGTGCCCATAGATACACGATAGTCTTTCAAATTGGCTTAAAAAGTCTTAGGACCTTAATTTTCATAGATATCTTACTTTATTAGCATCAAAAACTTATTAATTTGATTTCTCTTTCCCTTTGCAGGTTCAATTGAATCTGAAGACCTCTCGCTCGAGCCACAGAGCGTGTCCAGTCCGGTGCTGTGCGCATTGAAAGAGGAGCGCAGCACACCGCCCACACTGATAGTTAAGGAAGAAACAAGTAATAATAGTTGTACAATGTATCCAACACATCTTACAAATAGTCAAACAACAACAAATAGCAATACACACAATAACTCAACAAGTGCCAGTAATAGCAATAACACAAATCACCATCATTCGCATGGCCAGCATGGCAATAGTTCACCACATCATCATCACAGTATACAACAGCAACAACATATGAACCAACAACAACAACAGAACCAAATACACCATCACAGTCAGTTGCATCAACAGCATCTACAACAGCAACAACATCGCAATCACAATACACAACACCACCAACAACAACAACAGCAACACCACCAACACCATCAACAACAACAACACCAACAACAACAGCAGCAGCAACAACAACAACACCTTACTCACCACCAACAACAACAACAACAACAACAACAACAACACCAAAGTAGCGGTAAAATATCATATCGTGGCATTTTCACCACTACAGGTAACCCATCAATGGGCGGACTTGCTGGCTCAGCATCAGCCGGCTCGGCGGCCGCACAGCTTAACTCACCACAATTGAGCGTGCTGCCAAGTCAGATGTCACCGCCATCGGCAGGCCTCGGCAGCAGCTGGGGTCTACCAAGTCCCGATAAGACACTCTTTCAGCCGCCAATGTTCAGCCTGTTGGGGCCAGGCCCTCAAAATGCCGCCGCACAGGCCCATTACGCCCCGCAGAATGCGCCCACCAGTAGTCCATCGCCATCAGCGCACCACATCCATTCGGCATACGCTGACGAACGCAACCCACAGCATGTCGAACTGCTCGGCCTGAACATGGACTGTTCGAGTATAATTCTGAAGCAACCCCCACCCAGCTACAGCAGTGGATGTGTGTCCAGCATGGATCTTCAGCCCAGCCAATCCAGTCAGGAACTCAATCAGTATGCCCGCCAGCAGATGACCGCCTCCAAATACCAGTGGCTGGACTCGCCGGCGGAATACGGCAGTCCGCAGCAATCATTAGTTGTGCCCGGCCCCTCTTCGTCCGCCTCATCCGCCTCAGGACTCATCCCCAAGCAAGAGGCCTACAGCGATCACCACATGCAAACACCGTCGGGATCACAATCTGGTTACTCGGTTGTCCAACTCGCCGAATACAGTCCATCCACCAGCAAGGGTCACGAGATCCTCTCTCAGGTATACCAACAGAGCACGATGCCATTGAAGCTGGTGCCGGTCAAACCGCGAAAGTATCCCAACCGGCCGAGCAAAACTCCAGTTCACGAACGTCCGTACGCCTGCCCCGTCGAAAACTGCGACCGACGATTCTCCCGCTCCGACGAACTCACCCGCCACATTCGCATCCACACCGGCCAGAAACCGTTCCAGTGTCGCATCTGCATGCGATCCTTCAGCCGATCCGACCACCTAACGACGCACATTCGAACACACACCGGCGAGAAGCCATTCTCCTGCGACATTTGCGGACGCAAATTTGCCCGCTCCGATGAGAAGAAGCGTCACGCCAAGGTCCATCTGAAGCAGCGCATCAAGAAGGAGAGCAAAATGAGTCAGCAGCAACAGCAACAGCACCAGCAAGCGGCCGCAGCAGCAGCAGCGGCGGCGGCACAACAACAACACCACCATCAGCAACACCATCACATGTTGCACTCTGGTGATCTGTCGATTGTGACAACAAGCGCCACCAGCTTGTAGGTCGAGGAGAGTCTATCGTCGATTGATTCTATTACGAATATTCCAATTGACTCCCTATGGGATGATTTGGATGAAGCAGACGATATTTTGGCAATGGCAGAAGTTCAGGTTCAGGAGCAAACGAAGACAGAAGAAGAAACAGTTCCCGCTAAAATTGTGTCGAAGAAACCAGTACCCACAGCATCGGTTGGAACTTCAACTTCACAGGACGAAGATGATGGCATTCCATTGACTATACTGACTGGCAACAGTAACAGTGGTCAGGATTGGCTTATATTACTTTTAATGCAGTAGGTTAGCTCAGGAATGTAAGGGGGCTAATGAAACGGGCTTAGGGTGCAAAAATTTTAGTCAAGAAAATGAGTTTTTCCGTTGGAAAACAACGATTGCAAGTGATCATCAGTCAAAACTTTGAAGATCGTCATAGAATTTTTTTACACTCTCAGAATCGAACCTATAAAGCCTCAAGATCATAGAAGACACTTCTGCTCGCTAGTGATCGATGGCGTTTTTTTTTCCACCGCATGCTTCAGTAAAATCAGTAAAAAAGTGAGGATCAATAGCACACCATCGGTGAAAGCCTTAGAAGAGAGTTGTAAAAGCAAAAGCCAGTCTTGCCATAAGAGCTTACAAAACCAACGATCTTGCCAAACATCAATTTCATCACATTATTCATTTTGAATTGCACACCTATCTATTAAAACGATCGGTGGTGTAGGATGTTTAAGTCTACCCTTTACAACATTCGATCTTTGGCCACCGACTCTTGTTTACTTGTTTAAGATCTAAGATCCTCATGCCAAGCCTATTGTAGTTGCCATACACTTTTGAAAATCTACCGATCTAGCCGTAAGATGATCTTGCCAAAAAGGCATGACGACCTACATTTAAGAATATTTCTTTAAAATTGATCTTGAAGACGGTCTTTCGTTACAGTTGCATATTTTAAAATATTTTTAATCTTGCCTATAAAGAGGATAAAGCCTACCAATTCCAGATGATCACTTTAGTTGATTACTAAACCCCGATCTTGCCGCCCAGATTTCTGTTGTAATATTGTTGCAAATAAAGGCGAAATGCAATTCGTAATGGAGACATGATCACCGATCGTTAACCTTTGCAAAGCTTTTAAACATTTTATGAAAACAATGTATTCAGATCCATTTTTAGGATCCCATAAAACCACGGATCATATGTTAATTCGAGTGATCTTATCATAAATTTTTCCATTTGTAGCGCAATGCTTCCGGTGCATTAAATTCAATATACCCGATCTTGTTTCAATCAAAAGCGATCGTACAAATGGTAATGATATTTTTGCGTAGCGATCCTCAAAATGAAACATAATTTCTTATTTTATGGGCAATATTCGATCAGCAACTCCCTTATACATGCAACAACCTTCAGGCGTTATTCAGCTAGTCTAACATAGCAAACGTAATTTCTCTCAGACGATCTCACCCAACATTGCACGATCATCATTTTCCTTTACAAAACTGGTATCACGCAGGGATCACCCAACTATACAAACAGTTCTGTTTGAGTAATAAAAATAATCGTAATCATAAAAAAAGAAAATTACCTACTATAAAAATAAATGCATGAATTTTTCAAACAACACCCCAGCTAGTTGTCGTCGTCAATGTTGTACTTGTCGACGTTACTATTGAACGATCTTCATTGCCGATTTAAAAGTAATCATTACGTGCGTAGTGCCATTGCGTTTCCTGATCGTACACACTGATTATTTTCGAAAGTGTTATGACACTGGAATGGAAAGTGAAGTCGACGATCACTTGCGATCGATTTCCAAGACTATGATTTTAAGTACCTAAACCCCGTCAACCTCTTGTGCCACCAACAATGTATTTTCTAAATGGGTGCCAAAACCAAGTATTTTACTGGACAAAAATGCCATAAATCTATATTGTACTTAGTCAGGTTCATAAAAGAAATAAATCTCAATACACAACAATCATTTAGTCAATCAAAGTCTAGCCTACTATACCGTATACCCCCACTTAAAATACCTTAAAAACAAATAATAATCATTTTAGCAACAGAAACTTGTGTCATTTCAACTTACTCTTAAGCTTTGCTCTGCAATCGTAACCTTTACAATACATACAAAGAATCAATCGATTGACAAAAAAAACCTACACCTTAAAATTGTATAAACAAAAAATGGTTGTAAAAGTAAACTCTTAAAGATAAGTTAAAAAATATGTAAGACATTTTTACCTAGACAAAGCAAACTAAATATATTCTACCTTATAAACAAAAAAAAAAAAAACTACAACAAATTGTGCTAATAACTGATAATTATAAAATGAAAGAAAAAAAAAAACTAAGCAACTAACTAACACACAAGCTTTGTAATTTATTAACCATCCTATTTCTTAAAAAAATAAAACACACACAAAAATGCATTAATTTAATTTTTGTTCTTAAATTTAATTTAAATTAATAGAAAAAGAAAAATTAATGAAAACAAAACTTATATCTCTAATACTGTGATCTCATGTGTAATTGTTTTTTTTTTATTTAATTTTCGTGTATATAAAATTTATTTTAATTTTTTGTATCGTTGAAAAAGAAAAAAAACGTTTTTTTGTAATTTTTTGTTTAATCTGCTATTTTTACTAATTTTCAATAATTAAAAGAAATTAAAATATAAATGTAATTCTAAATAAATTAACATTAGTGTAAACGAAATGGTAAAAATATGATCTAATCATATTTGATTAAATATAAAGTAAAATAAATTGTAGCCATGTAAACATTATTTTTTTTTTAGAAAAGAACAACAAATCAATAATTGTTGAGTGCTAGTAGAAACTTCCTTATTTGATTTATAAAATCAACGATAATTTTTCGACAAATAACAAAAAACACACAAGAAATTAATATTTGTTATTTAATTAAAAAGCGAAACAATAATACTATGGTAGAAAATTCTTTTTTGTTTTCAATGGAATAGTTTTATTTTTTCTTTAAGTTTAACCTACAAAGTAGACACATACAAATATTGAAACTACAACTAAAAATAGTATAGAATGAGATGATAAAGAAGAAAAGAATATTGAATAAAAAAAACAGAGATAAATAAATATTTATTTTTAATAATAACTAAAGTTGATTTTGTTTTATTTTTTATGTTGTTTTGAGTTTAATTTTCAGTTCGTTTCTTTTTTTATTTGGATTGACACACATTCTTTTATGGGACAAAATACTGTTGTGACGTCTTAGTAATAATATTGAGAAACAATCTTCTCTTAGCCAGTGTTCACTTTTTTTTTAGAGATTTTATGGAACAAAATCAGTGAGGAAGAAACAGCATCTCGCGCTCTCAAGTTGGAAGAAGCTTCTCTCCAGAGTCCAGACTATATTTTTTTTATAAGAGGCGTTTGTTCTAGTACGTTTTCTACGACTTCGTCTATCTCTTTAAATATTTGAGAGTGAAAAGATTTGCTGTCATTTGTTAATAGGACCTCAAAATCTTAACGACAATAAAAAAATAAACTTGAACTAGTTCATCAAGTTTATCTCAACCCGAATCACTATATGCATGCAAATCAAAATTGTTGCAAATCATTTCGTAGTAGTTTTCTGAGGCAGCTGATAGTCAAATAAATGTGGAACGAAAGTTTGTTAGTGCATATTTTGCCTATAAGTTAAAGAAGATAATTTTGTCATACACGCTTGAAGTTGCAGTGGTAAATCTGTATCTATCTATGGAAGGCTATAAAATTGGTGTTGAAATTTTTTTCAATGAAGTTGGACTTTCATACTTTTAATAGTCCGCACAGCTAAGCCAGGAGTCTCAGGTTCAACCCTTGAACCTCATGTTGGGCGCCATCTAATACAAAAAAAATTTGACATTGCCATGCAGAGATATAAGACGCATTTGACATTTTGGTCGTAGATTGGATTTTAAGGTTAAGTACTTGAAGTGCAGAACGAATAGCTACAGAGTACAATTTGTTTAGGTTTGTTAGGTAAAATTTTGTGAATAAATCCGAAAAGTAATTTCAAGCAAGCGAAATAAATGGTACAATTTTTTCCCTATTTCTAACGGAGGTCTTGAACGATACCAACAACTCTAAATCATATCTAGAACTAGCTTAAAATTTTCGTCAGACACTTGAGAGAAACTTATGAAGACGGTTCCTGCGTCGGAAGTCATTTTAAATTTGCGCAGATCACAATCATGTTGTTTATCATTTGAAGAAAGGAAGATATAAGAAGCAATGTGAGACCAGCACCTCAGTTCATAATATTCTGGCCTTACAATTTAAGAAATTTTATTTCTACGCCCCGATAAACAAAAAACACATTTTGAGGCTTTTTTCCGCTTATCTTGAAGGTTTGAGAAATATAAGAGAGTATAACTATCCTGAGGAAGACTACCAGCTTTGTATTGGAACACGAATATAACATCATTGGTGCCATCCTGTCTCAAAAATAAATCTCACACAATTGAGGAAAGAGGCCCTATGAAGCTGTAGCGTATTTATCGAATTATTTAACAAAGAATAGCCACATTTTTGATGGTGGATAGTTGTAGGATTGGCAGCATTTATGGACCTGGCGTTTTCCAAAAACTGCCAACATTTAGACAAAGAGGATACAATTGGATTTGTGGCTGTTTCTAAGTCAAATTATACTTACTTTGAGTGACTTCCACCCGTAAGTCATGTTAAAAATATTTCTTGGTGGGATGATTGGAAATTTGTTTATTTTTAATGATGTTTTTCGTTTTCATAAATTATATTATTTTCCTTCTCCAAAATTTGGCAGCAAACATTTAGTTGTAACTACCTTTAGTTCTTAAATAAAATAAAAATCAAATGCCATATCGTTGCGAGTATATAAATATTTTTATTTACATATCAAATTTGTTATACATTCAACTAAACAAAATCAATTATTGGCAACATTTTAACCTAAAATTTAAATGGATGCAAAAAACAAGCTCTGCATAAAGAAGAATGAAACGTGTTTCACTAGCTTAGCTCTGCTTTACTTGTGGTTTCAAGATTTATGGTAAAAATGTCATTCATCAATGGTGGCTTGAAAACAAAGAAAATTTCAAATAAGAAAAGGCCTTAAAAAATTCATCACAAAAACTAAACAAATAAAGTAGCTAGAAAAATGTTTTTTTTTTTTTAAACTTAAGACAAATACATTAGCAGGAAAAAAGATGCAAAAACTTTGTAAATGATTTTGTTTTTTTTTTCTAGAACTGTTAAAGTAGAAAAATTATTAACGAAAGTGATCTTCGAATGAAATTCAACGAAATAAAAAGCACAGATAAACAATTTTACACAGTAAAAGACGGATGGAAAATGCAAATTTAAAAACAAAAAAAAACTTCACCTTCAATATAGTTAGAGTAGCAATGTAAATTTCCCTTGAAGTTTTATAAACAAACAATTAAAAATTTGAATACGAGAATGTACTTAAAAACAAAAAAAAAAAAAAAAGGAAAACCATAAATATAGTACAATTTTTAATTGCATAGTTTATGTCTTTATACATAAATTAGGATATATTAAAAACGGGAACTATATTTAATAGCCGCACATAATACCACAAATTAGTTTAGGCAAAAATCGATCTCTACAAGAGATCGCTATATGTTCCGCATGAGAGGAGTTTGGAAGGACTTAACCAATGTTAGAGGTTTTGTTTTTCCTTTTTTTGTAAATGAAACAGGTTTTTCAATGGCCTTTGGAAATATTCACTTTGAATAATATATATATATTTATAAATATACATATGGAATATATTTGTTTTAAATATATGCTCATATTTATCGTAAGTTTAAAAATACATATATTCGTATTTTAGAGAAATGAAAATTTAGTGTCGTAGCTGTTTTTACATCCGTCTCCAATTTAATGGATATCGATGTAGAATTTTGGACATAAAGTGAACTTAAACTAGACTTTTTTTTTAAATAAAATGAGGCCCTTTTAGAAGGTTTTATTTTTCCCTTAATTATAGATAAATATTTAGCAATTCATTATTGTGTACAAAGTTTCATATGATTTCCATGGGAAATATCGACGAGTCTAAGATGCCTTTTCCAAGTCGTCATTTCTTCACCTTTCACTTATCTAAGTACAATTAAAATTCCATGCAAAAACAAAATAATAGTCTAAAACAATTAATCAAATCGAAGCTTTACATAATAAGCCAGTAAAATAAAACAATTTTTTTTCATTTATTTAAAATCATACTTCAGAGTGAGAAAATAAAATAATATTACAAATTTTTTCAAAGCATCAATGCATACCTACATTACAATAGCAAAATCAAAAAATTAATAAATATTTGAAAAACAAAACTGCTGAATATTGTAGCTAGGTTAAATTAAATGTTATCTATATCTATATTTATGTAGAATTTTATTTATGTTAAGTGTTTTTTGGCAAAATAAAATTTAAAAATATATAAAAAAAATATCTTACTGTACATGCATTTGAATATCTATTCTTTGACTGAGTTTTTAAGTATTTAAATTCAATGAATAAATTTCAAATTAAATTTGAAATCATATACAAAACTAATAATATATTAAACAATTATCATAGATAAATTTCACGATTATTAATTATTATGAATAAAAATATTTAAAAATACAAAGACTTGATTAATCCATTACATTTATAATAAATTGTATTATTATGTACTCTTTTGTATGATCTGTGCTATGTAATTTTTCGACTGTCTATTAAATGGAAAATAAAACGAGAAACAATTTTGTTCTTACTTAAATTTTTAATGTTTAGTGTACTAAATTCCGTATATTCTTTCAAAATTTATTTATTTGAAATTTAAGATTTTAATTACAAATATATACATATATTAATATATTAACTGTATATTTTGTTATTTAGATAAAATGTTTTGTGTATGTAACGGATAAGACGGTGTTTATTGGAAGAAATATTTTGATGGTAATGATTATAAGAAAAAGAAACAAAAAAAACAAACTTTTCAATTTGTCTTTAATAAAAATTGTCTAAAACACAAATAAATTGGTTTTTGGTGTGTCAGCTATAGCATTGGTCCGAAAATGGTGTAGGTAGGTAAGGTGCCCAGGCTTAGACAAACTGCTTTCGAATAACATTGGAGAGGGGGGAACTTACCAGTAGGTTAGGTTAGGTTGATGGGTGGATGCTTCAGAGTAACCCTGCAGCACCCCACTTAGGTCCTTGTGGACCCATTGTGATACCCTTGCTGAGGGGTTAGCCGATGTCGTTGGCGATGAAATTTTCCTCCCTCACGTTACTCGACTTTGTCCAGCCATCCTGATAAGTTTATGAACCTGGAAAGATCAGATAGAGAGACATTCGAAAGTTCATATACGTCTTGGAAGTAGTATCTACCAAGTGTTCTATATCTCAAGTGACAAAGACTGGGGCATTGACAGAGGAAGTGAGGTGTATCCTCGTGTACCTCTTCGTCTTCACACCCCCTACATATGTCGTCATTCTTGAGTTTCAGATTCATTGTATGGTTTCTTAGGAAGTTGTGACCTGTTAGGGCCCCTACCAGTTTATACATCGACATTCTGTCAAACTGCATGAGTTTGCTAGTCCGACTTGGATTGTATTCCGGCCATAGCTTCCTTGATAATTCGCAGGTAGTTAATTCTTTCCACCTGTTGTTGGCTTTCATTCGGATCTTATCTTCCAACCTCTCTCTGAGATTACAGAGTGGTGGCCTGATAAATTTTATCGCACGATCTGGATCCATGGCGGATCCATTCCTAGCCAGTTCGTCAGCTCTCTCGTTGCCGGTTTTATCCCTGTGTCCAGGAACCCAGCATAAGCGCGTGATGTGCTGCGAGCAGAGAACCTTAAGCTCTTCACGGCAGCGGCGAACTAGTTTTGATTTAATTTCAATAGCAGACACTAACCAGTAAGAAGTGAAATTTTTGACTACCAACAGACACAGAAACAAACAAAAAGTTTTAATATAGGTAGAACTTGTTTTAAAGGTCTCAAGGTCGCACAGGCTTTAAATGTAACCAAACCAAAAATGATATTTATTGAAAGACTTTCAAAAATCTCTTCATTTGGAAACCCAGCCGAGTCCTCGTGATAGCAGCAAAGATTTGAAGAAGACGGTCGAACTGTTTCGCAGTGTCTTTATAAAATCCTGCTCTTGCGAAGGTCTTGTGAAACAATTAAAATGGGCCCAACATAAATGGTTAAAGAGAAATCAATTTGAAGTAAAAGTAAGTATTTGCGATGAATGGAAATTATATATATTGCTTAATACAAGCGAACAATAAAACTAAACCATCTGGTAAACTTAAGACTAAATACAAATATTGATGGTTAATATGAGTTTTTAATATAATTTTCGTAAATTAGACGGAAATGGAATATTCAAGGTTGGGGTATCTAAATTGTGAAGCGCAATTTTAAGAGCTGATTTGGTGCAATTTATGTCAAATAAGTTGGGAAACATGTTTGCTTTGTAAAGCATTCTTGTTGAAGGCTCGTGCAGGCCATAGTCAGTACGGTGATGGGGAAGGCGGAAAAAGGGAATTGAACGTAAACGACGAGGATAAGTGTTCAAGGAGATCTGATGCAGCAGATGGGGGCAATCTATGTTTCCGGCTAGTAACTGGTGAATAAAAATTATATCAGCGATATAACGCGAGTCTTAAGAGCTTGTAAATCAAGCAGCTTTAAGCGATTCTCGTAGGGAGGTAAATTGTGAAGGTCATCCCAATCAAGCCCACGTAAGGCAAAACGAAGGAATCGACGCTGGACAGCTTCGATTCTCAGAATATGTACCTGATGGTAAGGTGACCACACCTGGCTGGCATATTAAAGAAGTGGTCTTACAAACGTCGTATAAAGGGATTTAGTAACATAGGGGTTAGTGAACTCCTATGACCAACGTTCAATGAAGCCAAGTGCAGACTATGCTCTGCTAATAATGTTGTCGATGTGAGGCCGAAAGTTAAGTTGAGCATCGCAGATAATGCCCAGATCACGAATAGATGAAACGGTAGAAACAGACTCGTTGTAAATGAAATAAGATCTTTAAGGCAAGGGGTGACTTTTGCGAGAGAATCTAATAGCTTAACATTTTTTCACGTTAAGATCTAAACGATTCTGTTGTACTCAAAATATATGCCTAACTTGTCAGCTTATAGAGACGAGCTGTTCAACGAAGAGGACGCCCATCACCAAAATCATATATCTTCAGCAGCCACCAGCCACAGACCTATTCAATTCAAAACCACCGTTATAGACAGCGAAATCTAATCTAGAGCTTTAATTGCTGCACTGCTAAATAAAGGTCGGCTAAAAATGGAGCAGGCAGTTTAAAAAACATTTTGCTTCCGGACCTCCTTATTTCTGAAGCTGCAAAAGAGGCAGAAATATCTTCAAAACCATGTTGCCTCAAAAACTTTGCTGTGGTTCGAGGCACCGTGGACAAAGATAGCAAAACTGTTACCACCTAGAGTATCCTTTCCTTTCTTTTCTGCAAAAACCGACTTTTAGATAGGCTTCACCTAACACAGCGAAATCTCTTCCACAACAGATCAGTTTCAAACTTCATTGACGGTTCAAAAATACTTGAGTTGGTTGAACTATCTTCTCAGATGACCCCAAACCACTTATATGTACTAACGAAGAAGGCAAAGAAAATCATAAATGGGCGCATCTTTTATTATCCGACTTAGCTGGGTCACCTAGCCAATTATGGAAAGAAGGAGACTCTGAATTTTAGGCGAAAACGCACGTTCACTATGTTTATGCCTTGCAACGACTTTCATAGAAGCCTTAGAGTTAACCATTTCAAACATCTCCGTACCGATTATGAATGACTGCTGATGATGAATCTACTTTCTTAAGGATGTCAACGATTTTGGACTCTCAAAGACTCTTAGCTACATCAGTAAGAGCTGAGGGTACGCATGGATTACGGATATTCAGCAAGATATCATTCCCCTCCGCTCCAGTCATATTTAAAATGGAAAAATCAATAGCCGAAGTGATTTCGTTTAATTAAAGTAGCCTTCAAGTATGCAACAAAAAAAGGAAATGAAATAAATAGGCCTGTAAGGGACTATGCAAGACGCTTATCCACCAAAACCGTTCTGTAGCACACTAGGGCCTACTACCACTTACTTACACTTCCTTAGCTAGAAAAAAAAGCCCCGGCTACCGAAGCTTTGTCACCACCATTTGGGCCTTTCCTGCGTATCCTCAAACAGTCTCCTAGCGGAGATTTCAAGCTTTACTCACCCAAGCCGTTTCGGACTTCCAACAACGGCAACAACCTCCAGTCCAGCCTACATATCTTATCCCCCTGCTCCCAATCTATACCAACAGTGCGCCACATTCGCATTCTCCTAACATCCACATCCCGAGGCATTGCCCAATGCCCACCCCGGAGCCATTAATTTTCCACCATTTCAACTGCAAATCAACATTTGTTCTGATTAAACGCCACAGATAAATGCAGGAAAATTTGCCACCGAATAATTGGTCTGGATTCTTATCCGTGCTTCCCTCTCCGCGCGACACTGTCCGCTGCGGCGATCTAACAGGAAAAAAAAACCCTCTCACATTGAATCCCATGTCTCCGCGTGGAAATTTTCACGCCAAAGACGACTGGCTTCTTGGGCTCCGTTGCATCGGCGACCAACTGGACAGACATCGTGTTGTTCATCAGCTTACATTGAAACAACAACAACAAAACGACCACAAGTCCAAGTCCAAGTCGAATCTGTGTTGTTTTCCATGTCCATCCATGTTGCAATTTTAATTGAACCAGCCATTAATTAATTTCTACATTTTTCTTAGTCAGCCTTCAATTTATTGCTTAGTGCGCTGGTCTCGCGCACTTAGTCGCGCAGCCTAGGTATGCCTTCGGATATACCAATGAGGAAGATGAGCCATAGACGAAACTCTGCACTTGACCACCGTCAGTGTAACACACGAGGGGTTCACTCTCTTTCAGGTGGCTAAATCGGTCATTTGAGGACGCGCCTCTCGAGGCTTCTGTAATGCCATGATGCGGAGTTGTTTGTCTCGCGAGATGACTGCGACTGCAAGTGCATACATATAGCTGGGTGGGTTTTCGGGGGAAAGAGGGGAACAGGGGGGTGGATAGAGCATGTTCGGATAGTGGTCATGACACACGATGTGGTGCAAATTAATGCTGAATGTTGTTGCTGGTGTAGCATCTACAATGCTCCATCGCCATGTGCGGGCCAACTTGCAGAATATTGATTTACAACTGAAATGTAGCAACAACGGCTACCGATTGACACGCCTTGCCATGAGAGGAGGCTCTATTCAAATGCTACCTGACATTACAAAAACAGAAGGAAAAAAATAAAAAAATAAATGTATTCCATACTCGACAGTATGTCCAAGAAGAAAAGTTAAAACTTCTCATTTGCTATCCGAAGGGAGGACACCTTTTTGTGCGGTTTCAAATCATTGGATTGGCTCTATGAATGATGTACTCTTAGATAGAAAACATTTGCAGAGCGGGATGATTTTAAATTGTCTACTTAACTGTCAAAGTGACACTTCCAAGCTAATTTACCGCCACAAGCTAGCTGCCGTTTTGATCACCGATCTGAAATGTCATTCAAAAGCTGTAATTATAAAGTAAATTTTAAAGGAACGATCAGATCTCGTTGCGGTAAACTTTTTTATAGAGACACTCGCTCCTTGCCAGACACACTGTATAATTGATTCTCCTCAATAATTAACCGTCGAATGAAAAAGACTGAACACTTGGGAACAAAATAAATGTTCGGGACACAACCACATCGAGTCGTCGTGTAATGAGCTCGCAACTGTAACTTGAATGCCTGTCTTCAAATCTTCTTCTTCCTCACATCCAGCATCCCCTGGAATGCCCACCTCATTTAAATGAGGGGCGCCTTAGTCCCCACCTAGTTCTCCATCTCGCTCTCTATCACTTTTCAGCTACAGACCACACTACCTATACACAGGAAAAAAAAGTCCTTAATGATCAGTTTAAGTCAATGAGTTATTATTAACCTACCGGTGGTGTTTGGCGCGCGATCGCATCCCTGCAATTGGAGCTTGCCGCTTGCTGTGCGCATAAATTACATTTAGCGGTCGGTGTCCCACCTTTTTTCGCATTCACAATTGAATGACGGTCATTTTTTGTCATTCACGTTGCATTTTGCCAGCCCAAATGACTGTGATCAGTATGAAGTTGGATGCAATTTAATTTCCCTGATGCGTGAGAGAACAGTGCGCGCGATCAATCATGGAGAGTTCATAATTAAGTGGTGGCACTGTTTTGTCGGGAAGAGTTGTTATTCCTGCGGCCCATTAAGCCTCATTAGCACGCCTTTTAAAGAAGTTCTTCGTGGTTAGCTATATGCTTAAAAATGTTTACCAGATGGACTCTGTTTTTGTTGCTGATGGACGAAGTGGGTGTGGACATCTGCCAGAAAACAAGTAGCTCGTTCGGTAATGATGGTTAACTTGATACTCATTAGGCAAAGGCTGTAATTTAGGAAAGAGGAAACTTTCTTGCATTCTGCGGGCTGTAGGTCGAAATTGATAGGCGTGCATTTTTTGGGGGACTTCCGATAAACGAGTGTGCCAGTGGATTGTACCTACTTTAAGCTGGATCTATCAGTGGAAATGATACACATTAATCTAACTTTCAAAGATCGTTGATACGAATTCCTTGGATGTTTTGTTTAAACCCATTTGAAATACAAGCCATTGCAATCGGCTCAGTGGAACAGCAATTGGCTCAGTGGAGCAGCTGTAAACCTTTTTAGTTGACATTTTGCTCAGACCCAATGTTACTGCTGAACGAATACGTTCTCTTACAAAGAATGAATTGCGAACGTTGTTACATTTTTTTGACAAATTCTCAGTAGTGCGTACATAGTTCTTGAACATCAACAGCAGTCCTATAGATCTGATTATTATTTCCCCATTCGCATGAACTTCTTTAAGATATTCGCATTTTATTCTTTGGCGAATCGCTAACGAATCATAAATAGAAACTCGAAGCCAAGTCAAGAACTGCAGTTGCAGTTCGAACAAAAGTGGTTATTTTTGTAGCTTTTCCTCCAACGATCATTCGATATTCGACTTTTTTAACAGAAATTGTCAGGGACTACTCCTTATAAGCGAGAAAAGCAGCTCAACATTTGGGTCGAGCATGCATGCAACAACATAGCACGATCGTTTAGTAAGTAGCGCTCAAAAGCAGACTCTGACTTTTTAAAACTTGTTGAGCTTGACAAATGCTCAACCACTTTTGGGGTAGTGCTTTCTCCAATTTTTGCGACAAGATCAGAAGGCAACAAACTTCATGCCTGACAAAGGGCATAATGAACATTTTTTTCCTGGATCTACCTTAACGACGACAATATAATACCGATTGTAGCTATTAGTGAACCTTAAAAAGGTCTTTTTGCATTTTTCTGGGGTGACAAGATCAGTTCCTAAAAGTCGGCTCACAAAAATTTTGTATTAAAAAAAAATTTCCTGATCGACTCTGACCAGATGACGTTTTTCAAATCAGCAAACAGAATGTACCCTGAAGGCTACGATCACTTTTTACTAGTAGCTCCCTATAAGACAAATTTGGAGCTAGGATAAACTGACTGGCAAACTGGTTGCTGTTCCCTTGCCTAATTCTTGATAAGTAAGGTTTGGAAACAATAATTAAGATAGTGACTCAGTGCTGCTTGCTTTCACGAAATGTTGTAAGGAGATTTTCCTTTCCAGAGAACCCTACTCTGGCTATCGCAATTTAAAAAAAAAAATGGAGGAGCTCAATGACACGATCATTTAATTCAAGATCTATTCATTTCTTAAGGTTGATCGTGGATACTGGAATACAATATACCTACTATCATCAGTTTCTTACGAAAATTTTAATTTGGAACGAAGTGTTTTAAAAAAAAAAACTGAAGCTTAGTGATCCTCTTCTTGGGGAATAATGATCGTGCAAAATAATTTCGATTATTATTAAAAATTCAGTGACTATACTCAAGTTTGAGGCAATTTTTGAAATTTCCTTTTTCGGGGCTTCAGTAGAAACTACCCAAAACCGTCGGTGGATGATGAAGTAAAGTTTTTAACCCTCATAACCTGTTTTACCTAAACTACAGATGGGGCCATGGGGCCGTATAAAAGCACACCCGATTCACAGATCCAAATGTAAAGAACTATCCCATTTCTGAAAGCACCAGCGAAAAGCCACAATATTCATAGGTCAAGGTCTTATAGGCCAGAGCCTTTTACTAAATCGGAAAACTTTCCCTTTATCAGTGTATCGAACTGCATGAGTATTGCAACTCTGCTGTGGATGTTATGAGCAAGTACATATATAAACTTAACGAAAGACCGGAAGGTTCTGAGTATTGTATGACGAAAGTCAGTCTTTCAGCAGGAACCAACCAAGCAGGTTGGTTGAGAAGGAGCAGGTCAATAAACAAAAATGGTTTTGTAATAAAATTTTTTTAAATATAATTGCGTTGTTTTTATTATTTGTTCTGACTACTCTCATTCTACTATATCAATACGTTCGTAGAAACGACAACAAAAATATTTCACTTACTTCTTCCAGCTTGGAAATAGATTTACATAGGTTCTTTCCCATCCTTTACAAAGTCACAACTTTTTCGAGACAAGACTGGACCACTTCTGCATACTCCAAAAGAGCTCCAAAAGTTTGTTACATGAGTCTGTCCTTTAGAAAGTCACAACTTTTTTGACGCAGGGTTAAATACTACACCATTTGGGACTATCCTACTGCATTCCAAAACACGACAGCAGCTTTAATGTACCTTTCAGCAAGTTTCGCAGAAAGATTGCCAATAAAGAGACAAACATTTGATATCAGTTAGGTCAGTTAGGAGCAACCATATGTAGGAATATACAGGATGGCGCAAAATGAATCACCCTATCGGAAGTTGTCATAATTTTTGCAAATAGCGCCGTACGTCAATCATATTTGACGTTTGTGAAGGAAGCGTTTCCTGGTCGCGTAATCTCCCGTTTTGGCGTTTGACATGGCCAGCAAGATGTCCCGATTTAACCATCTCAGACTTCTTTCTACTGCTACTTGAAGTCGCAAGTTTATGCCATCAACAAGCCTCAGACAATCACAGCCCTTTGGGGAATATACGACAGGAATGCTAACAGTTATGACCAGACATCTAATGGAAAGTCACAAATGTGTTTCAACACTCGCGCCAGCCACTTGACGGACATCATTTTTTCCATCGCTCAAAATCCCTTTTTTTATTTAGTAAAAGAGAAATTAAAAACCAAAATTAGATGATGGATTTTGCGCCACCCTGTAAGTGTTTAAGTGACTGTCAGCTGTGTCTTCGTATTTGGGGGCTCAAGTTGAGCTTTCCCCCAGTTAAAAAAACCTTAAAAACTTACTTCCGATAGCACTACTTCTCAGCGGTATCACAGTGAACCTCACTCCTGGGTACAAGCCCAAGTACACACCTTTCCCGAGCTTGCAACCTGAGAACTGCAGAACGCATTCCCTGCATTCGGCTAGTGTCTTTCACGTAGCTGATGTACCTACATATGCTTATTGTATTAAGTGCCATTCCATCATAAAAACAATACCCAGATCCAAAGCAAACATAGCTCTTTCTGGCGGAGCTGAATTTACATTTCAAAAGGTTCAACCGTCCACAATAGCTAAACAGGCACAGCCCGTCCAATTGTCATAAATTACTCAGTGTCTCGTCTCGGATATTTGCATATTTCGACATGGGAAAGTACCAATTAACCAGATTTCCAGCGACTTGTGCCGGACCGTATTGCTGCCAAGAAAACACCACACACACATACTTGCACTCGGACACGGTCAAGTGGTCCTCCCCAAAGGAACCCTACAGCTACTTGAGTTGCCAGCCAAATGGCTCCCAACTTCCGACATGAAATGCTCTCGAAAACTTCATATTTCATTTATCGTTAGCCGCCCAGAATATGCCCAAAGTATCGACGCCAATCCAACAATAACAACAAGTCGCACCAGAGGCCCTGGCCGGCTTTTATAGAGTAGGCAGCTCTACGAGTATAATTTGTAACCACTGTGCGACTCGCGTTATGGTCTATGCAAATTCAACAGCGCACGCGCCACAGCAGCAGCCGCACGCTTGTTTCCATCTTTTTGTGTGATTTTTTCGAGAGCACTTTCGTAGAAATCCGGAACACACTGCCAGTAGTGAGTGAGAGTTCCAGACCCAGTCCCAGTCCCAGTCCCATACCCAGTCCAAGTCCCAGTCCCAGTCCATATCCATAGCCGGCCGATAATAATAATAATAAATGAAAAATTATGGAACAAGAAATTCAGGAAATTTTCCGCACCAGTTAATGGTGGTAGTGGTGCAATCTGCGGATAGAATAGGACCAGCACTGTGGTCATAACCGTTTGCTGCTGCTGCTGCTGTTATGACAGGCGCAAACGAAGTGATTTTTCGCCTCGGATAACGCGTTATTTCGTCGTCTTACAAAGTACGGTTGAATGAAGAACTGGACTTGTATCTATCATGCGGAGAGGATGTCGTGTTTTCAGGAAAACACTTCAATCCCATGGGGAACATGAAACAAGAACAGACAGTAGAAAAACAAAAAAAAAAACAAAACAAAAAACAAAAACCGATTAGATTTGCGTTTGCTGCTTGGAAGATCTCCGGCTTATACATATATTGGAAGATTGTCGGTATTAACGCGATTATTGATGTCATAATGATGGCTAAATGGGATGAGGATGAGACACTGTAGTGACCCTATCACAAATTGGTTTCCATAAAATCTTGTTTTATCGATTTAGATTGGCGCAAAGACGGGCACTTAATGCGTGTGTGTGTGTTGCTCTTTGAATGGGGGCCAGGTAGAGTTGCCATCGTGGAGAGTTTGAACAGTGAGAGAGCAACAAGGTTCCAATGGGAGTTGTTGGGGTAAGGACAGATATTTTGGGTTCAGGGGCGAGTCGCTTTCAAGTTTTTTTTTCAAGCGTTAACTGGAAACCAAAAGGTTTGGTATATACCCTTATAATTTGCGGGGCAGTCGATCAGTCTTTTAAGCCGGCTTGTAGAGCGCAGTTTTTGAAAGCCTGACTTTCTTTAGTTCACCGATCGAGATACGATCAGCATATGAATTTAACTCCAGTTTCCGGTATGTCCTTGAGCGAACATGATAAGCTTTTCAGAATTTTTGGTAGAGTTTTTCTTAAGGGCTGAGGTAAATCCGCCGATGACCCCAAGGAAGCACCACAATCTGGGTTTATAGCAACTTGAACTTGGTTCTGCTAAAACAGCTACCGCTTACTTATCACATTTACAATGTGTGTATGGACAACCTTAGAGCTAGATCGAAATACGTTAACTTTAGTGGTTAATAGCTTTGAAAAGCGTCAAACGAGGTAAAGAACAGAAGCTCTTAAAAAAATGTCGGACCACGGCAGTGAAAGGTCTGACAATGTCAAAGCCTAGCAATCGAAAAGAAGTTGCTGAAAAACGTCGGACCACGTCATAGCTTTGTAGCCAAAAACATGTTGGACAGTATCAAGGTCCAATATACAAGAAAACTTTGAAGCACTTCCATGCGTAGAAGTCATGAAATCTCTTAAGTATCGGACCCTATTGAGGCATTGTAGCAAAATGGCATCGGACCAAGTCGACATTGATCCACTTTGTAGCCTAATAGCCTAAAAAATTTAAAATGTAAAAGGTCGAACAATGTCAAAACCTAGTAGCCTTGCTATCGAATGGAAGTTGGTGAAAAACATTAAAGCACGACATAGCATTTTAGCGAAAAAAAAAGATTGGACAGTGTCAAAGTCCGATATCCAGCAAAGCTTTGAACCACTGCATGGAGTAGAAGTCTTAAAAACTTCAGGAATCGGACTCTATTGAGGCATTGTAACAAAATGACATCGTCAACTTTGATCCACATCGAAGCCTTATAGCCTAAAAGTTTCAGACTAGCTTTGTAGAAGTTAAAAGCTCGGTCAATGTCAAAAGCTCAAACCAACATTGGACTATCTTAAAGCTTACAAAACCCTGAAATACGTCGAACCACAGAAAAGGGTAGTAACTTGTATGTCGGAAAAACCTTATATCACGTCGAAGCGACATTACACTTCGGAGAGAACCACTAACAAGCCTCTTCAGTTAGATAGGTTCACAGCTCATAACATCTATGCCTTCTCGTTGCGCACTTCAAATCAGTTGAGTTTCCCTTCTAATTATGCGAGCCAACAAAGTTGAGGACTTCCTCTGCTGCGTTATAGCTCCGATATAGACTCTATTAGAGTCACTCTAAGGCTCTACGGAACAGTGCATATTCATGCTAATTCGCTCAACATGTCTTAGCCATCTTAGGCGAATGATGCACAAGTTATTGACCAGAAAGTTTAGGCTTTAAAGCTTGCACACTTCATCATTGAATCCTCTCAACTCAAATGCGACCGACAATTTACGAAAAATCGTTCTCTCAAAGCAACCTAGGGTATCTTCATTTACCTTCGACAAAGTCCAAACTTCAAGGCATTCAAACAGGATTTTGATGATAGTTTAAAACGACATTTTCTTTCTGACAGAAGAATCTCTTAGTAGTCCTAAAGTTGTTGTTCTAAAACGACCCAACGCAGTGATTGTCTTATGGCTTCGCGGAGGCTCGTTACTTGACACCTTCTATTTTATGCCGTGCTAAATTGAGCTGCTTTCTCAAGACCATTATACCTTACTTGGATATTTGTCAAATAATTTACCAAAGACAAAAAGATTTGACTCAGCGGGGGGTTTTCCAAAAGATGAAATCAACGCAGCAGCAGCAAGATCCCGAGTTTTTTACTATGAAGGCCGGCAGGGATAGAAGGTACAGATAAACACCGCGATGTAGCAACCCTGGGCCAACCATTTGGACCAACAATTTCTAAATTTTTCTATCTAAAAACTGGTCGGCAACTTAAAATATTGCGAACCATCATTACTTTGATCGTACGTAGGTAAATGTTAAATATTTTAGCAAGCTTCTGGCTAGGGCCTACCTCAAAGGAAATTTTAAAGCTTTTTTCCTAGACTTCCCTACGTTAAAATTTGTAACTAAAAATCCTCCTCAAAACCTCTACTAATGGATTTTGCAAATAAAAGTCCTCGGCAACCCTGGCCAGCGCCACAGGTCAAACATTTTCACTTCACCATCATCCCAGGGCAGTATTTCGCTTTTATGACGACTTTATCACAAGATTGTGTATGGGAGAGTCCAAATCCATGTTTCCATTACAACACTCCCGAGGAGCGACAATAAAAACGGAAATTTCCCATCTTCGTCTAGATGCCAATAAAGTGGCGACAAATCTATCTGACCCACCCTCATCTTGCGCCGCCTCTCTCTATCAGATTCACTTCATCTTCCCGGAAACTGGTGCTAATTTCGCCCAACACTTATCGGCTATTGCCAGCCATTAAGATACCAACACCAAACAGTTTGTACTGTACTGCACCAGGGATGAACCTGTCCTTTGCCCAAACGCATATATATACGCATCAACATCGCTGTGTGGCGCACGCTTTCGATTTCTCATCCATTCTGCTGCAAGACTGTGTGCAGTTTTTGAACTCCAGCTGGGGGAATCTGCATGAATGCATATTTCAGAAAATCGAGAGCATAAATCAAAATTAACGAGCACACGCGGACCTGTTGCACAGTGTGGCTGTAGATGTACAGCGCAGGCGAACAAAAAAAAATGAGGAGCACCACAGTGCACGTGCAACAAGTTATAGCTTCGCGCAAAACAACCGGGGATCGTACGTGATTGATATGGGAAATGAGTGCAACGAGTGTGTGTTGCTCTGGCCGAACTCGCGACGGTCATCCTTTATTTGCGAGAGTAATGTGCGCTTAAGAGGTAGCCCAATCGCGGCGTATCATCGGGAGGATGTTTGTTTTATTAATCAGACGCGAGAAACTCCCAAAAATTAAAATGTTATATGGACCTGTCTGAGGCCACAAAAGGAATTTGCCGACTTCACACGCTCTTGCGATTGTGATGAGAGATTGTGTGCGGTTTGTTTGTGAGTACGTTTAGGATTGTCTTGCGGGAGGCACATTGACAGGAATTCAAATGGAGCTGAATGTGAGACTGACGGGCGATGTGAAGTGACTAAAGGAGCTATGTGGATTTCGGAACTTCTCTCATTTGTTGGGCTTCGGAGTCCAAGAGCTGCCAAGGCTGCAAAGACTTGATGGAGTCAACAAATAAATTTTAAATATTTTTATTGTATGCGAGTTGCCACGCCCCTTTATCTAGTAAGTGCTGCATTTATTGAAATTCTTTCGAAATTTAATTTATATCCGATAACTAAATTTCAAGAAAATATGCCGTAAATGCAAAAATCTAGTATCTTAAAGAGTGCCACGCCCATTTTTGAATCTCGTCCACATTCCGAAAATTATTTTAACCAAGAAATACACCATTTACTGGATACCAAGCCTAAAGCTGCCATAATTTTCAATTTTCATAAGATATACTACAAAAGACTTTGTTGTATGGGAGGTGCCACACCCCCTTATGCAATACCGCCCACATCTATAAAGATACCTCTAACAGACAATGTATACCCTTTTACCAAATTTCACTGAAAAATCTGTCATAAAAAGCTATCTAAAGAACTTTATAGTAAATATAAGAAGAACCATGCCCCATTTTCCAATTTCGCCCACAATCAGCAAGCTTCTTTGAAAGAGCTACATAAGTCCATTTGCAAAATTCCAAGCTTTAGCTGCTACAAATCTCCACTTTTCAAGATGTAGTATTTTAAAAAACTTCGTAGAAGGTGCCACGCCCCGTTTCCTAGCTCTTCCCACATTTTCTGATATCCATGGTCTGTGGCCATAATTTGCATATCAGCGCTAGTGGTATTCACAATTATCCCTTAATGACTCCCCATCGAGAGTCACTGTAACTCAACTAAAAACAAGCTTCCCATAAATAACCCTTGACATTTAAAGCAGTAGACCCAAGCAGGGATATGGGGAGGTATTTATGTGAGCGAATTCCACCCACCAAATAACCGTTTCCTCGTAGATTGGAAAATGAAAATGTCAACCCATTTGAATATTCAAATGTCGAACAGAGAACTACACGCGTCGAGCATGTTCACACCGAGCAATAAAAATGTAATTTTCAAATTAACCGCCCAATTTTGTTCCCCTTCTCCGTCTGGCATGATGGACATTGCGGCAAAGTCAAAATATTTTCCCTACCATTGACGGCATCTTAAACGCCTCTAAACGTTTGCTCATACCCACTACAACGCTACAACAAGTCATCTCAATTAAATATTCATTAGTTCTCGTTGCAACACTGTTCCACTTCTTCTCGTCAGGTCTGTCGGAGTAGATCTGTCAAAAGTCCAGCTAATTCGGTTCTTAATTATTATTGCCTTCGATCAAAAGACCGAATGGTGAAAAATTATACAAAACATGCAATTCAACGAAAGAATGTCACTTAACACTTTGCTGTTCGAAATAAAAAATTCAAATGACAGAAGCCGCTGTTGACAGCCAAATTCCTTGTTTCCTCAAAAGAAAGAAGAACAAAAACCCCAGTAGCTCACACATTAAACGCGGTTCTCCGTTCTCTACTCCGAACAGCAGCGCGCAGGTGGCATGTATTCCATATCGTGGCCGTCATAAAAGGCAATAAACAATTGTTTCGTGTTTGACATCTTTTATGGCGCAACCTTTGATTTTTACCATATTACACCGTATACTGTGTCTGTCACTTTTGTTATGTTAATCCAGCAGGAACGGGTGGATAAGCTTTTCGAGAAAAAAAAAAGAGAATCCCTCTTAATTGTATTCTCAAGGACAGTGGAAAAAAAAACACACGCACTAATTTTGTAGTTTCGAATATAAATGACAGTCGGTTGCGACTGTCAATAGTTTTGGAATTTTTAAGAAAAACATCACTTGGCAATAATTCAAAATGTCATCAGCGGCGGGCTTAGCATATACTTTGGGGACGATTTATGGATGCATTTGGACGGTTGCGAAACTAGGAAAGCTTTTAAGATGCCGCAGCTGATGATTGTTTGATTAATGGGTTACGAGGGACGGCAACGAACGACGATTCGAAGGCGTTGCCAACTGAACATAATTGGAAAATTGATAAAATATTGGAATTTTTAATTGTTTCGCTTGGGAGATTTTTTGACAAATGTCCATGGAAAGGGACTAGGGAACTATAAGCCCAATTGCATTGTTTGCTTTATTCGACTGTAAGGCCACTAATGAGTATGACATGTTGGGCGGGAACATTGACTTTATGTTGATTAGCTAGGCTGGTAGGTTGCTGTGGATGCATAATTATTTTGGGGTGTGGAGAGCTGGCGACTTGTGTGTCAGATCTGGGCGAAAGGTGTATTAAAATGTCAGATAAAACGGACTTTGGGAATTTCAACTGCGAGGGCCCTGCCAATGCCAAGAGCCTATAAGCAGAAGACCTTCAGAATGTATGTTGCTGCTGTATGTTTTGAAAATGTGGGTCTTGTCAACATCGGTCAATAACAGAAGTCCAGGAGTCTTCAGAAGCTGTTCAAACGATGATCTTTAATATTATCTGGGTTGAACAGTGTAGCCATGAAGTAGCCAGTTGAATAACAGAAGCAACAATGAAGCAGAGCAAATGTGTTTACAGAGCAATAGCAGAACATTAACAGAGTGTCATCAGAGTAGTATCAAATCACAATCGTAGAAGTAGCAGAGCAATAAGTAGAAGCAGTTTTAAGTTGGTCAGTAGGTATTAACAGAGTGTTCTCACAGTTGTACCAGATGTGTACGAGAATAGTAACAGAGGAATAAAAGAGCAATAGCAGTTTCAATGCATCAGGATAGCAGGAGTAGACCTTTCTCGGAGTAGTATCGGATCAGTAGGAGCAGTGTAAAAGAAGAGCAGAGCAGTAGCATTTAAGTTAGAAAACAGTGCAATAGAGCAATAGCAGAGCAATAGCAGAGCATTAGCAGAGCATTAGCAGAGAAGCATCAAATCTGAGTTGGAGAAAAATAGCTGTAGCAGTGGAATAGGAGACCATTAGCAAAGCAATATAAGAGTACTATCAGATCAGCTGCAGAGCAGTAGAATAAGAATAGCAGAGCAGTAGCAGGACAGAAGTTTTGCAATAAGGAATCAGTTACAGAGCAATACCAGAGCAATCCCAGTAGTGTTAATTCAGTAACCGAGCACCAGTAGGACAGTGCTCCCAGGGTAGCACTTGATGTGTAGCTGAGTAGTAGCTTTGAAATTGATAAAAGGGCAATAACAGAGCAGCAGCAGAGTGGCACAGCAGTAGCAGACAGCAGTACAATAACAGAAGATTAGTAGCATTGCAATAAGAGAACAATAAGGGAGAAATAGGAGAGTATTTGAGCGCAGTAGCAAAGCATTAGCAGAGCAATGGGATAATAAAAGCAAATCAGTAGCAGTAAAAGAGAAAAGAAGTAGCAGAGTATTAACAGAAAATTAGCAGACCATTATCAACGTATTAACAGACTAGTAGCACCGTCGTAGAAGCACAATCGCATGAGATGTTACCTACAATATTAAAATATTGAGCAATATAATATTGAGTACCTGCCAATTAATTTGTACTCCTCCACCTATAGAGGGCGCTGTCGGTATTATTTCGAGAATTGTAAAAGGGCGAAGTTCTACAATACAGTACCCCAAACTTTTCTTATTTTCTTGGTGCGAAGCTTCCGTTCCGTGTTGGTTTAAAAAATATAATTGCAACTAATCCCCCGTTCACGAGTCAGGATTTTCAAAGAAACGACGATTATGTTTGCCACATATTTTTCACAAATAACTACATTTGCCACCGTTGATTAATTCTCCGCACCTACTGGACCCACTTATCACTTTCCCTTCTAATCCCCTTAAGCTTTCTCTCTTATCGGGACCACCTACTTACATTTGTCTCCCCAAAAACACATCTGAAAGCCGAAGAAAAAAAAACGACAGTCAAATGTAAACCAATTTGACAGAATCTCAGTCATCTATCCAACTTCATATAGGTGGCGCCAAAAAGCTTATCAGGAACTGTCACATAAAATGCGGTCTAGTTTTCTTTTATTGACTTTGCGATAAGTCGCTGTGCCGATCCATTTGGGGATCCGTAAAATCATACAAATTGGTCCAAGCCAAACCAATGTTTAATTTATGGCTGTTTCACGTTAGGCCGATCCGGCAGACTTGAGTCCATATGCAACTGCATGGCACATTTGAATATTGAACGACTTCATTCTCCCAAGACGGTGGGTTAATTTTTTATTTATTTGAACAATTTACGAGGCTTCCACAAAATGTACAGCTTGGACCATGCCGAATGACAGATTTCAATCATAAAGACGTGCTAATGGAATTCTTGAAGGAAATTATTCCCTTTGCCGGTGATTTTCCCTGCATTACCCCGCACTGGGAGCAGTGTCAATTGCAGGGGGAAAACCTTTTAGTGTGGTAATAATTTATTTATTGGCCAATTGCTATATAGAGAGTTCCAAAAGCCAGCCAGCTTGAGTGAAGCAATTAATTATCTAATTAGTGACAGAGTCATAGTGGATGGATGATTATATATTTTAGAGGTTAAGAGATAAGTACGTTTTGGGAACAGCGAGTCCTACTTTGGCCATCGGACTTTATAGGAGAGTAATGAAAAAAAAATGGTATCTCAGATAAAGACGTTAATGGGTGTGCTTTGATCAAGAGGTTTTCTTTTCCTTAGGATATTATGATGGTGCTTGTGCGAAGCCATCGTATTTTAAGCGAGTGAATGATCGATTTTCTGTTCTCCAGATTTATGTGTTGCATACCATTTTCTGTGGATGTAGTTAAAACCACGCTTGATCTCTACTTGCGACAGATTGAACTGAGGTTCATTCAAAGAAAGTAATAGAACTGCTAAAACGTACTAAAGAAATTATACCACACTTCGGTGATGAACTTTAAATGTTCGTGTGTTACTAACTTCACAACATGACCGGATTTATGGGAACGGAAACATGAAAGAGCAACACTCGGGAGTGCAAAATAAAAAATGATCAGTTTTAAAAGGCTAAAAAATTGAAATGGCCTCACCTCTTAAACAGTTTTGCTACCTATTTATGCAATTGCTATGGAATTGAACTATGAACGAAGCTGAAAACTACGCGATTCGCAAGAGAATAAAAGTCAAGAAAACCGGAGCTAACTTTACAGTCGTGAAGGCCTCCACACATCATCGCATCATCACTTCTTTTTGCTACATTTTCAGAAAATCCGCTCAAGTCCAATTTTCAACCACTTTTTCGAGCAGCTGGCTCTGTGTATCGCCAGTCTTAACAAGTCGTTAAATAGCACACCAAAATGAGAACAACTTAATGGGACAGCCCAAAGAATTGATTCTGTCTTTTCGAAATATCCGTCAATATTGACTTATTCAACGAAAAGTCCCATAGAATCCGTCGCATACGGTGACAGCCGATGACAGTTTCTCTCAGTCTCGATTATTTCCACCGATGAAAGTGCCTCTTAAATGGACACGCTGCGCCAACTGTCAAAGGGTGCCATGGACAAAAATGCAGAAAGTAAACATTCGCTGGTTGTGGCTTAAGGGACTATGTGTACGGTGCAGTGTTGATATTTTAAAAATTTGTACAGTACCTTATTTGATAAGAAAATTGTACCAAAAATGACAAAATAGCGCATAAAATTAAAAAAACAAAGACTATCATATTGTTTTTGCGGGTATTTATTTACAAAAAAAAACACTTAAACTTTTTTCTCTTTTCATAAAAGTAGTTAAAAAACATCAGTTAACAATAATAAACAAAAACAACATAAATATAATTTGAAAAAAAAAGTTATACTTCTGAATCGCGTCCTTGCCGTGTTCCGCGCTAAAATTGCTAATAGCTTTCAGTGTCTTTATTCACAAAGGTGCATGTCAAATTGACATCAGTAAAAAAAAACAATGTTGGGTACAAGAAAAGTGCTGCCACTGATACCAACCCTACAGAATTTTCTGTATATCTACAGAATTTTCACCTTGCCTACAGAAATACAGAATTCAGACTGAAATATGCAGAATTTTCAGATTCCATTAAAAACTAAAAATACTTACCAAAATAATGCGTTTCCACCTTAACAAATCTATTATGTTCACTCTAGTTATGACGTTAACATGCAAACCAACCAGTTGTAGGTTTTTTCTCATTCTTTCTTTCTACATTTGGTCTAATTGTGCGAGCAGCAATTAAATACCTATATTCCTTTATACATTTTTAAGTTAAAATTTAGAGCCGTCTTTGTCGTTCTACTGTGATTTTATAAGAATGACATATTGATTGAACCGTTTAACCGTTATTTTTATGGCTGATGAGTGATGATACTATACCTTCGTTGTAATTGACTTTGTGTATAATAATTTTAATGAAGAGTAAACTAAGAAGCGAGCTTAATATGAAAACCTTAACAGGCTCGTTGTTTACAAAAAGTGCACTGTTAACCCCATGTTATGAGGTACAACTCTCTGAAGAATACAGAAACATGTCTAACATCAACATGTATAATTTCATAATCAAGGCCAGCACTACGATGAGTATAATCGATTTCAGCGATACCAGCGATTAACAACAAATCTGTTCTTGTTCAAAATTAATACATACAATAAAATACTGATGTTTTATGCTTTTCAAAAATTATATTTTAAGAACTTTTAGTATGTTAAAAAAATTCTGGATTTCTACAGAATTTCATCAAGCATACCTACATAAATACAGAATTTTACAGAATTTTTATCTGTAATCTACAGAATTTTGAAAATTTGGGTTGGCATCACTGAGTGCTGCCAAACTGTTTGTATTCTACTGCATTGCCAATTTAAATGTTTTTCCATGTAAATATCGTATTAATAAAGTTTGATAAACTGCAAAGTAAAAAATTATAAAATACAAATTTTGAATTGTAGGTACCTAATTTGCACAAATTGCAGCTAATGTCCCTTTTTTTTAAAAAAAAATTAGGAAAAAGCTACAAATTTACCTACAAAATCAACCCTGGTACGGTGACCATTCGTCTGTTATAATTATGAACAGTTCTGTAGTTAAAACGATGTTCATTATAAATTATTATGTAAACAAAAACAAATAAATGTTCTGTATTTTAGAAAATGCGCATTATTTGTTTTGTATTTCATTTAACTTAGCATATTATTTATATCATATTTTCATATATCGCCTTCTATAGGTATATACGAGTATATATCAAAATAAGTCGCATTGTGTTTGAACTGAAGTTCTCTTAGTGCGTGAGACGATATTGTTTTTGGAAATTTCAAATGAAAGGTGAAGTCAAAACCAAGGTTTGTATGTATATACGGGCATTTTATTCGTATTGGTTGGACGAGTTAGGCATTTTAGTGAACATACCTGTGTCGACCTCCGAGACCCCTCAACCGATTTAAATGAAATTTGGTCGATGTTTATGATTGGATGGATCTTAAGGGATAGGATAGTTTTTTGCCCGATTGGTGGCGCTGTATCGCAAGCATTAAAGAATTTGTGATGTGGCATGTGGCCTATGTGTACGAAGGCGGTACGGCGCATATCGCTTGGTAGGAAGAAGTGGAGTTATATTGTATACTACCATTTTTACAAGTTGAACACTCGCCCAAGTAGTCCAGCATACTAACCACTGAGCCTCCGTGTTCACAAGTCGCAACTACTGATATTTAATGTTCTATAGCATCTTTATCGAATGTCAAGAAGTGGGAAAAAAATTATCCGAACAGTGATTTTTACGTCCCGGGAAATCTTCGAGCGACCGCCATGACATCACCGCACGATTTTTTAAACGAAACCTCAAAATCAGAGACAATACTGAGACCACCAACTTCGCCGATTTCCCGTTACTTAGCCTACAAGCTATATTTCTATGGGGTGGCAAATGCTAAGTGCGCTTGTATTGTTACATAAAAATTCGTATTGACAAATGTCACGTAACTTCAGAAATTCCGGCTCACAAATACACTCGCACCTTGCATCTGCCACTTCCGCTTTGGGCAAAGTGACTTGCAGCGTTCATAGAATTTTATCCGTTAATTTTGAAATTGTTCGTTACGTGTGAATAATATTTTTATTTAGGAAAAAGTGTACATTTGCTCAAAATATTTACGAAAAATTAAGAATGTAGATTGGTTGAGGGAAAATAAAAACATTTTGAGCAAATATTCTTTATTATTGAAGAAAAATTTACACACGAAATCGAAGTTAATTATATCCAAATGCGGGAAATACACAACTATATTTGTCCTAATATATTTCTAGTATGTAAAACATTTCCTTTAGATAGTTTTATTAACCACACAAATCAAATTATTCACCTTCAAAAAATTTATAATTACTAACCAATGGCATTCAGTTATGCTAAAATGTGGTATTCCCGAACTCTTTCACATTTCCCCACTGTTTCCGAGGTTGGCAACAGTTGTTTTTGTATGTTTTTGCATGTCACACGGATTCCCAATTGACAGAACACTGATAGGAATACAAAATGGCGAATTTGAAAAAAAAAAACTGAGGGGGCCAGCGGCAAGAGGATTGTGAGTTGGGAGTCTCAGTATGATTTGTCTCTGCTCAAAACTATCATGAACTTTATCGTTAAGCACAGTGTTTTTTTGACAATCGCGTTTCTGGATGTACTCGATCGAATGGCAGAAGCGAAGCTTGCCTATTGCCCACATTCTGCTCTGGTTGATTTGGTTGATTGAGAAAATCTGACTGGAACAACTCGATTCAATCACTAGCGCAAAAAAATAACGATCAAGGAACCCGAAAATCTATTAACTCAATTCAATTCCAAGGGAGTTTCAGTCGTTCAATAGAGAGGTTCAAGTATGAAAAGGGGTTAATAATTTAATCAATTTTAGGCGGTACGAAGTTCGCCGGATCAGCTAGTGACGCTATATATTTATTTATTAAAGTTAGGAGTTGAATAAATAATTGGGCGGCAGTTAGTTAACAAGGTATTTGAGACACCTTGTTTTTGAACGATTAAATTTGGTTCCAAGGTGGATCATTACAGATTTTGCTTCATCCCAACATCATTCAAATTTCTCCCCAAAGAACTGACAAGAACTCTGGAAGATTGTTACAGTTTTATTAAACGAACTCATTTCCGTTAATAAGAAGGCCATAGCCCTAATCACCATTAAAATAATATCGGTCAAAGAAGGCAGCCTTGTGGAACCACCCTTTGGATTTTTTTTCAATTTCTCTGACGGCATTACTTTAAAAAAAAAATGGCTCACTATGAGTTCCTTAAATGAAACAGAGTTGACTTTACAAAATATATTTGGGTTCATATTTGATGCACCATAGGCTTATTGGCAAGGAACTTCTCTGTAACTATCGCTATTAACCATCAGTTAATGTCCAGTCTCCGAAATGTCTCAATACAAACTCATTTTCCTTTCAGTGTATCAGTAATTAAATTATCATGCCAAACTGCCATCGAATATAAAATCCAAAACAAATTACAATGATTGACCAACATTTAATAAACTCTCATGTACGTCTGTCTAAAACCAGCATAAACTCCGCGCACACGCCACACCCATCAATCCTCCGGTGCGAACAAATCGGATGTGCCCAACCCCAAATGGCTCCACAATAAGCTTGACATGTCTACAAAAAAAAAGAGCCGTATGTAATAACAACAAGCCAACGACGTTTCGTTTATTTGTTTCTCCTTGTAACGGAGAAGAATACAAAAGCAGCCTCAACTCCGTCGGACAGCACGCTCCTCTCCAAAAGCCACCAGCTGAGACCTGGAAAGATGACGAAGCAGCTACAGCAGCACCCGTCAGACGGAAATAAAAACAATCATCCGCAGAGAAATAGAAAGACTATCCCCCCGAGGAAAGGTCTCATGTGCCATACATTCTCGTACTCGTATATGCCAAAAGATCAAAATTAAATTTTCGGCACTGGAGCTGGAGTTGGAGACGAAGATGATCGACTTCCATCTCACCAACAGGTTAGTGGATGTACTCATACAATTGGCTGCCTCCTGTGCATATACAGACATACACTCGTGTCTATACTGCACCTCTGGCAAAGGGTGCGGAGTCGAAGGAGAAAATCGTTACACGACATAAAGATAAATTCTGAAATAAACGACCGGAAATAGAAAGAAGGTTTGGTCTCCGTCTCCGGACCGTGCTTTGCTGCTGCTGCTGATCAGGACACAGAGGATGTGCTGTTGATCACTGGCAACGATGGAGTTCTTGATGCGTTTTGTGTTTGCTACGACAGATCTGACTCAGACACAGAGTCAGACAGAGTCAGGCACAAATCGTAGTTAGGTCTTTCCTCTGGTTTATTAGTGATCGCCTCAATTCCTGGATCTCCGCCGAGGTGAGGGTGATCGGTGCTGTTGATGCGCATATACGAATCGAATCAGTAGATGAACGATTTCTTGGGTAGCATAACGATCAGGAGGGCACACTCACACTATCTGCGATCGGGTTAATGGGTTCATCAATGGCAATGGCGTTGCGATGTGATCTAGTCTGATCTTGACTGATCATCATTTGACAGGAGGAGACGTTGTCAACTTTAATGGGCTATGGCGTTCGGTTTTCGTTGTTTGTCTGTATACAGTCCATAGAACATTGAGTGGTGGGCAATATTCGACAAAGTTTTGCAAGGGCAAAGGGATTTCCAACAGATTTGTTTTAAGACCCAAAAGCGACCTGTGAAGATTCAAATTTGAGTTGATGGGAAAGTCGAGCTGCATTAGCAAAGCGAGAAGTCCTTGGGAAGGAAGATTGCTTCGATGATGGGAAGACCACCTTAAAGTTTATCTTTCAGAAGTCATTACGAAGACGAACTGAAAGTTTATCTTTAAAAAGTCGTTGGGCCTTACCAATACCAATTTTTAGTCTCGACTCTAGATTTTTGTAGTTCACAGTGGCTACCATACAAATTTCGCAAAAGTGAGCTTCCGTAAATTTAAAGTCGAAACGTAAATTTATTATTAGAACGACTTATTGAGGATAGCAAGCAATAGGTGAATGGAAAGATTGATACGAGCTTTTTAATAAAATTACGGTCTTTCGAGTTTAATATAATCTGTTACTTATTGGCGATTTATGGCAAGATTGCCTTCGAGTCTTCATAGCGATGGTAATGTAAAAGTTAGGTGCAAAAGAAAGCTAGCTATAGATCGTCAATTCGCAAAACAAGGCTGTCCAAGGTTCTCCACTATACTCCAACTTCCGCCATGGAATCTAAACCATTAGGGGCAATCCTCATACTGACGAAATATGTCGGAGTTGCCTCAAACATCTCATCCTATAGGCTTACCCAGGAAACGAATTTTTTGACAGGAATGCCAACAAAGGGAAGGTCTTGAAAGCGGGTTTATGTTTATGCGATTGACAAGACAAAAGTATGGATTGCTCCTTTTGCAAGAGTAAAAATGGCCGACCTTACCTTCCACGATCTCAAGGATTCGCCCTAGCTGTACAACGAGAAATTTCCAATTCGACAAGTCGTAAATGTCGTCGAATTTTTAGCTTATACCCAGATATCATGAGTCGATTGAGAGAGATATACGAAAAACTTACTTGAAGACCGATAACTTTGACTTTGACAGCAAGTTCGAGACTTATAATACCCGATTGACCAATATCTGTCTCAAAATTGGAATCTTCACTTGATTCAATGGAAATCAACTTAAATTCAAGGCTATAATAAATCTAGATAGAACGTATGCCCCAACTTTGTCAGAGAAAGCTAGAAGATTGAACTTATTTTCCAATTTTGACAGAGAAAGCTATCAGATTGTACTTATGCCCCAACTTTGACAGGGAAAGCAAGCAGATTGCACTTATGTGTCAACTTTGACAGAGAAAGCTAGCAGATTAAGTTTATACCCCAATTTTAACGGACCTCTGTAGCGCGTTTCTAAAACCTGGTCAAAGGCTGTCTCCAGCGGAACTTGACAATGTATTCCTGGGGTTGTTGCAATCACCTTATCCGACGGAACACAGTTTACCAATCGCTCGTGGTATTTCGACAAATTTTAGTGATCCAAGAGATTTATTGAACTCCTTCCCTAAAAGTTGTAAAATCTGCAAGAAATATTCAAGACTCTAGATGATAGAACATTTCTTGCAGATTCGACAACTTTGATAACTTTTTGGAATTTCATCGCCGCGCTGACTTCTTCGTCAAAGAAATTTATCTGTAAGCCTCATTGCTCTATTCAGGATCGAGGGGGACCCTGAGAAGTTCTCCCTCGAAGTGAGTGAGATATCGTTTTCATCGCAAAATAGTTCGAATCATTTTTGAATTGACCTCTTCAGTCTTATTCATCCCCTTTCTCCAAGACGGAGATGGTCTTTTGGAATGCCTTCTCTAAAGATCAGTGATCAGTCAACATTTCGAAGAGCTTCCTCCAAATCTGTTCTTTGAGAGCTCTGGCAGCTCAATGTGAGTTCTACGCACTTCCACGAACCTTCTGTGTACCGCTTTTGAGAAACATATAGCTCCCCGAGTAAATTTACACCTTAAAGGCATTCTTCGTATCCCTGGCAGGTTTTTGGACTTCAAACATTTGAAACAACACCACAAAGCCTTAACGCTTCATTCTTCGAACTCTTTAAGCAGAGGTTGATAGGGACTGATGTTCAAAAAAACCTCTATAAAGTAGACCAATCCTTTTAAAATAAAGGACCAGCGAAACTTTTGCTCACTGACTCATCAACTCAACAAGATGAAGTCCTCTACCATGGCGCCCAACCCAATTTTTAAAATAGCGTTCTGGTATAACGCAGCATGTCCACAACTTCTGCAGATTTATTAACCGTGCCATTTAAATAAAATTGGCATATCTAGGGGACATGAAAGTGGCTTCAAGTTAAATTGAGCTCAAAATTGGTGCAAATTTTTTAAGAGCACAATAACCACATCACAATGTCCGGACACCTTTTGAAGAGCTAGGCTCAGTTATTTGTCAAGAATGGTGGTTCACTGATTGAGATATTTCAGAGAAGACGGACATTTAACCCAGCGTGGATAGGTACTTTCAAAAACGTGGAAGAACATATCCGTTTTGGACCCTAGGCGCAGCTTCACACAAGTATTGGGGTTGTATGAGTTTTCTTATTTGGAAATAACAGCATTTGAAAAATTTTTAAAGCGCCTTTTATAACTAAAAAAATGGCCAAAATAGCAAAAAATTGTGACAGGCTCTCAAAATATGTGCCGCAACTTTAGTCGTACAACGGTCACGCTGTGACCCCGTCCAAAATAAAGTACTCAACACACAATCATTTCCCGGGTAACAAAATCAACAAGCTTGTCGTGAGCAAACTCCTTTAAGCCAGCCTATTGGACCATGCGTCAGCACACAAACTGCATTTCAAAATCAATTTCAGTGGCATGCCGCAGGCGAGACATGTCGGACCGCTGCCCTTTAGCTGCGTTCTACTTAATTAAAGAAACCCATTTTCACAAAGTTATTATTAACCGTCACCACTGTTCGAACTCTGATCACATTCGACGGCACAAACGGATTAGCCAAAGCCTCACATGCCAACTCTAGTGGTGTACACAAATTCCCGGTTATTTTATCCCCTTTTTTCTGTGTGCTCTCAGATTGAGATATTCCAAAGGCGATCACAGGCATACACTCGCAGCAGCCGATCCAATTGTGTGACGTGCTCCATTTGTTTTGGACACAAAAACTGGAATCGCCATGTGCATTGAACCGACTTGCTTGGTAGTGGGACAGGGTCAAAAGCCTCTCACCACTCCGCCTGGTGGAATGTTTGCAGTTGCTCTAGAAAACCAAGCCGCCACATACCGCAGATAGATTGGGTAAAAATAGCCACAAACACACACGACTCTCGACTACTATGCAACCAAACTAATGAACAACATAACTCACATCGGTACGTTGGCTTTGTTCCCGGGCGTTGGAAACCCGGTTACAGAACCTTTGGGCCGCAGCAAAACAAATCAAGAAGCCGATCGAGAGCGCGAGGGAGACGGTCGCTCCGACCAAATGATGACATTAATAAATGTCCGCCAGCTCAATATCGTTGGCAAATTAATCAGGCCGCTTCCCAAATATCATATACATATTCGGAGTCGGCTCAATCGCTCCAGTTTGGGCTGGGAAGCGAGAAGCTCACCTCGCGCATATGAAATATCGTTCGGCGATAGAATTCGCTGGCGGAACTCTGCCACTGACGCACTAATGGGTCTAAATGGACCGCACATTATCCGCAGCGCAAATGAGACCAGACCGGAACGTCATCATCGCTGCCACACATCTCATGATGGATCATTTTGATTAGAGCGGCTGACTTTCGCCTTCGTCGGTCGCACCGGCCACCTCGCTGCGTGTAAGCCCGGCTTAAATGGGTGACGAAGTCGATGATGCGACTTCTGTGTGTGCCACGCTCCGCACTCCATTTGTCATGGCCATTAGATGTGGCGCTGGCGAGTATGCAGCTAGCTTCGTGATCCCCAGATCAAGATCCTCCAGCCTCAGCATCTCCTCGGCGCATCTGTGCATAGGAATTTTCATTAAAAAATAATTATTTATGGCCCCTGTTCGAGCCGAGGGTAGCCGGCCCGTTAACACAAAATATCACTTTTAATAAGTTGGCAATTTAATTTGTTTGCCAACGCTGGTGGACTATATTTTAGTTTCGCCTCGGTTGGCGCGCATCTGGGAACTGGGAACTGAAATTGAAAATTATTATTTATTGGGAATGCCTGACAGTGCGCAGTCAGGCAGGCGCAGCGCGCTGGGTATCGGGGCTACTGGATAGGAGACTGTTGTTTTTCCGGGTGCCTCGGCAGCGGGTTTCTGGTTTCATGCACAGTCGCGAATGCTCATCGAGCATCGTCGTACCACAGATAGAGCATGTAGTATTGACACTTTGAAGTGGGTACTTTGCGAAAGGAATTTAGTGCGACGGCTCATCCCCCTCGGAGAGGTGGTGACTGCTATATAGTGCTATGGCTTGGGTCAATATCTCATGGTACTTATTTTATGAATATTAGTGTGTTGGAGTACCTCGCCGCAGAAGCGCGATATTTACTAGATGATTGTGCAATCAACACGGCTGTTGAAATGATTGGCTTGCAGGACATGATGGGACATGGAGTGCGAAAGCTAAACGGCTGGTGTGCGGTTTTTTCTTGAGCAATTCATAGCTGCGGTCATTTACGTCGTTTATTCTAGAAGAAATGGATCTCCTGAGCCCCGAAGAGGTTATGCCAGTTGGTACAAAAACGGTACCGGAAGAGCTCTTTGGAGCTAAATAGCCTAAGGACTTGTGCATGCCTTGACCAAGGTTCGAAACCGTCGCGTCGCACTAACAATGAATTCCATTCGACGAATGATTTGCCAAAAGTAGCTCAGGGTAAGTGTGCCGACTGAACGATTCAGTGTCACGGACAGACTTTGAGGACCTTTTTTATCAACAAAAGTATAAGTTTTCGCCTTTGTTCGAAAAAATATCCCGATTTTCTTCCCCCAAGTGAAATTTGAATTCTTTTCCATATCAAATAAAGTGCACGACTGGGCCGCACGAAACTTTCGTGTTCATCAAAAGTTTGGTTCAGTCTTAAGTCGGTCGGTAGGTAGGTAGAAAGTTCAGAACATTTGCCTGTCCCTATTAAACTTCCAAAAAAATTAATTCCAAAGCACACGATTGCACCTTACAAGATCGGTCCCAGGATGCTTGCTTGCGGCACCCCATGTCGTTATTTCTTTAATTTCTAAGTTAGGTTTCCGTTTATAACGCGAAAGAGTCTAAAAACGGCTCTAAGTTTTTAGATACCCGTTCTGGGAGATTGTGTAAGTCGAAAACGCTAAAACGATTTCGTGCTAAAACATTTGCTTAGCGCTTGACCATTGAAAGGTTTTAAAAGATTTCTCTAAAAGGGCGGGAAAAAAGTCCGCTTTCACTTTATCGCCTTTTTCCCAGATGTTTTGAGTTATCATTAAAGGCGGCGATGGGAACTCTGGCCCTTTTGTGGCTTTAATAACCTTCCAGAGTGAGTACATTCGACTTCACATAACCCCACAAGAAATAATCAGGAGGCGTTAAATCGCATGATCTTGGCGGCCAACTCACAGGGCCATTTCGAGAGATAAGCTGCTCACCAAAGTTATCCTTCAACATTTTCATTGTTTCACGAGCTGTGTGGCAGGTGGCACCTGGCACCTGGGGCAAAGAAAAGTCGGGTATCATGGCTCGATATCGTTCGCCGTTGACAGGTCGTCTTTTCACAGGGCACGAATTTTTATAATAAATTTCAACAATTTGCAAACGTTGCTTACAAACAAGTCTTTCTATGAAAATGGCAGAGTATACTGAAAACTTTTCACTTTGACAGATGACGTTTGGACGCCATTACTAGCCAGTGCTGCCAAACTGAAAAACTTAACTCGTAAAAAATCACCCGTTACTTCCAAGAAGTCCAACGGTCTCTGAACATCTCCACCAAAGGGATCCTCAAACTCATAAATCTTATTGGCCAACTCCTGATCGTGTCTAAAACTGACTATGAGGTACAGAAGATCTTCTCAGTCTCAGTGCCAGTGGACTTTGTAGCTTTTACCACTTAGGGTCCGATTGAACCTTTCTTCAAAATGTGGACTCGTTTTCTTAAAATAATACCAATCGAACCCCTTTTCGGAATTTTCAAAACTAAGACGAATTTATTTCGACATTGTAAACCGATGCTATCGGCAAAAATTTTTTAAGAATTAGAAGAATTGGAAGAGTTGGTTCCTAACTCCGATTTAGTCCGTCAGTTTAGCGTTGAAATTTGAAATTTATATTTTTTTAAATGAATTAAGAACATATGTGGCTTACTGTCTCAATTCTGTTGCCTTTCTTTAATTCTAAAGGACAATTGTTTGGAGACTTTCAGAAAATTTCAGGACCCCCTGCATTTTTAGAAAAAATATCAAAGTATGGAAAAAAGCTTCGAAAAAAAGTTGAAGTTGCATTGCTATTTAACTTGCTGGAAATTTTAATCGAAAGAAAATTCAGCGGACTTCAGTTCACTTCTTCAGCATTTTATGTAGAGCAAGACAACAACAACACCGACTCTTCCAAGGCAGAGGGACGCTCTAAAAATTTACTCCAACCGAGTAATATTTTTGCTCGTTTAAAAAAAAATTGGTTAAAATTAACTAAGTCTCTGTTAGAAAAGAACAAGCGTTCGTTGTTAAAAGCTACCGAGTTTAAGAGGTTAAAAAGAGCACGCTTTATAGATTGTTATCAACCAAGTTTCTGGATTAATAACTACCAAGTATCTAGATAAATATCAACCAAACAAAATAAGTTGGGTAAATTGTACAGAACCAGTTTGCTATCTATTGAAATTAATAAATCGGTTGTTTTTATCCAAGTTTCCCTAAAAAAGTTGACTCGGTTATTTTTAGCCCCCTAGCTCTGAAGAAGGTATATTCAAATAAGTAAATTTCTGGGTCTTTCCAAAGATTATTTGCTTTATCTCTTAAAAGCGTCCAAAAATCCCTTCGACTTGCCAACCATCGTAATAAGAGATTTCAACTTTTTACCACAAAGCCGCAAGCCACTCTTTCGCGCCGCTACTGTACCAATCCGAACTGAGTACGGTATCTGCCGATATTAGTTCTAAACAATGATGCCATTAATGCAAAGTAAAACAAAACAAAATTATTATGGATTGCATGCAAAGTGGTAGCTGGAATGCTTCCTCTTTCAGATAAATCGCGCGAACAACTCGTTTGTTCGCAACGTCATGTTAGTGGGGAGCTCTTGCAGCACATCATCACGGCGGATTACCATTTCTTTATACAGTGACTCCATTCCAAGGTGTTAATGACACGCCGATATATGGAGACACATGGTGTGGCAGCTTAGTTTCTCGTGTTTTTGTGCCACAAGCGTACAAAGGATTCAATTTAGTTGTTAATCTCAGATGGGCCGACATGCGATGACGAAACTGTTCGGGGTACCCTATGGAGCTGTCAAAGTCTTTCTTTTTTCCTGATCGGGGTATCAGCGGTCATTATTAACCCGCCCAAATCAAAGCCTTGTTGCAATTAATTGGCTTCGACACTTGACCCGATGTGGCCAAGTGCAGAAACCTACTCTCCCTCTGCATAAGTGACTTGGAGAGTTTGACACTGTGGAATAATTGATACAGATCTGGCTATTAGCGCGATCAGGTTCATTAGTCGCTCATAAATTGTGGAATGAAGGAGAAATATGTCACCAATTTGCGTTAATATCGCAATCACGGACCAGGCACCAGGGACCCCCTGAGCGATCAAATAAATTGCTTCAATAACTCGTCACATCTTCTAGTGTTCGCGGATAGTCGGCGCTGGAAGTTTACTTTAATAATCCATAATTATCTCATTAAGTCCGATGAAATCACTTCTTAGGTAAAGTCGTGTTTCGCATGTGTTTGCAAATTACATTGGTGATGATGTCTGTCAGAGGTGGCCTCGTGACGAACAGAAGCTTAAGAATACGGCACGGACGGATTTATTTATGAACTGCCACTGAAAATACTCGGTTTTCGTTATTCCAATGCAGAGCAGTTAACGTGTTCAACCCCATGACCATAGATGGATGAATGCAGTATCCAGTATGCAGTGTCCTGCATTTGTAGAATGTGTGCCACGCCATCTCACCCCAACGCCATGCTGTCACCTTTCTGTGGGATTTTGTTAACCGCAGATTTTAAAATTTTCCTTGTAACTTCAATTCCGAGTGTCACTTAACGTGAAATTCGAATTTCACTCGCTGCCATGTATGAGGATGAAAAGTAATCAATGAAACACCAAAAAAGGTGTCCATACCCGATCAATCGATACACACCAACAGGACAAACAGAGAAAAAAAATCACTGACAAAGAACGCTTGTTAAAATATTTGTCAAATGAGATTCCGATCTGGTGTTCGGTTTTTTTTTTTTTTTGTTTGTTTTGGTAGGATCAGCCTGTCTGAGTTGTCCAACCGAAATCCATCCGCGACAGAATCAGGTCCAATTCCTTTGGGAATTCTTGTTGTTTCGGTTTCGTCCTCTCTGTCTCTGCCTCATCGGAGGAGAGGTGTGTATTTTTCGTCCAATTTGATGCGCGCATCTTTTGTTCCATTTCTCTTGTCGTTTGCATCTTTAAATGGACAAAAACACACACAGAGAGAGGCCCAGCAGAGAACACTATCTGAGGAGCATTATTGATCCATCTGTTGTGAGCATCAATTTTACGGATCGAAAATATTTAGTACCTGTGATTGAGGTGTTCAATTTATGCAGAGGTCAATCGCTTTGAGGGGCAGCAGAGGCAGGACACAAGGTAACCAAGGAGTGCTTCTTGTGCCTGCCACTTTTGCGGGGATTTCTCTGTTTTCTTTGGACCATTTCGATTGATATACGCTTTGGTGTGACAAAGTGGCACGTCAATCTGACACAATTGATAAGTGTGATGGATAATTTGGTAAAGGAAACATTGACATCGGAGGATTATTATTTTTTCGCTTGGATAAATATTTATGGGGCTCTACCTTGTTGCGTGAGAAAGTTGCAAAAATTATGTTGAAAGTGGATGGCAGTGCACTTATGTCATTTGTATTTGGGACCACAAAATTGGCATAGTGACCTTTTTTCTTGTTTTTACTGTTTTTACTTGTATGGAGTTGGCTTTGTAGCTGTGTGAACTGGGAGTTCCAAAGAGCACAACAGTAGGAGTTCTAGAGCTCACTATACCAATTTTAATTGAGTTTCAGAGCTCACGATACCAATTTTAAAAGGTTCTTTAATTTGGTTTATTTTATGGTACTTTACGCCAAAATATTTGACTTTTCACTGAGTTCCTTTTCGAACCATTAAATGTAGTGCTGCAGTTCTGAAAAGTTTTTTTAGGAAAACGTACGTGGAATTAGATCCAAATGGTAATAGTTCCGGAGTGCCCTAACCAAACATTTTCGTTTGTTCTATGATAACACAAAACTTTTGCAAAATATTTTTCTAAAGCTCTATGCAGACTGAGTAAGTGTTTAAGAAAGTCCTCGATGGTACCACAAAAAAAAAACACTTTTAATACAATATCTCTGTAAAAATTAACCAGCGTTGCCAGTTTCGTGGTTTTCCCTACATATCTAGAGGCATTTTTTACCGACACGGGGGAAATCTGTGTAGCAAACCAAATCAATGTATGTTTCATTTATGCCAACTCCATTCCAACGCATTACAACCAGGGTTCGGACTTTGCTCCTATCGGAGTAGATCTACTTTGCTTTTCGCAACATCTCTTAAATCTTCGTCACTCCGCTTGGCTAACAAACTACATTGATTTTTTTCCTAGATATAGATCAGTCAGAGAGTAACTATGTGGCAGCAGTGAGTATCGAAGATTTGTTTTTGAAATAAACTTTAAACTCGCAGGTTATGTCTTTCACGGTACCAAACAAAAGTTCGTCTTTCTCTCCATTGTACACCCAAAAAAATTTCCACTGTAAATTTTACAACATGTGGCAGTCAAATTTACAATAATTTGTATATTTGCGTATTTAACAGCAAATGCGTTCATATTCACAATTAATTGTAAATTTTACAGCGTTTGCTTTCATTTCAGCAATAAAATTGTTAAATTGATCGCAATTTCTTGTTGTAGAATTGACAGCGCGTTGTCAATTTTTGTTGTTAAATGTACGTGTATGAATTGGTCAAATCTACAACCAAAATGCCAAATGCTGTAGAAAGTACGTTTACAACTGGTAAAATGCACAACATATGCATTCAAATATACAACCATTTTCAGTTGATACTAGATTGAGTTGTGAATATTACAGCCGCAGTTACCGTAACCCACTCGAACAGTCAGAACATTTTCATGGTTTATGTACATTCCTTTGTTCATTTAGTGATCATGTCTGGAACCAACAAGACAAATAATTATTGGAGTGCAGTTGTGAGGTTTTTTGTTGGCCAAATGAATTCTCATTTGTTTTTTTTTTTTTGCCTGAAAATGCTGAGATGTGAAAGCCAACATTTTAAATAAGAATACTGTTCAGAATGATCCCAGTCATAGGAAACGCGGCTACCGAAAAAAATTATTATTAGACGTGGAAGTTTTTGAAGTGGTGGGCAATTTCACATTGTCAAAAAGTATTGTGCAGTTTTTAGCAGGTAAGCAATCTATAAATTTGTTCGTGTGCTTGTTCGTCGTCTGAGTGCCGTTTCTTGTTGAAGTTGACCACATTATTCTTTTTTGTTTTTGCTCAGATCGGAGCACATCTCCAAAATATTTCCGGACAGTGAGCTTGGGTTGCAGCTGGAGTTTGAGGACAATTTACTAAAGTGGAAAAAGAAAGATGTAAGTATCATCAAAAAATCAAACTAGACCCTACAACCTATATCACATAACTTTATATTCACGTATTACCTATAATTCTTCCAAATTTCAAAGTTTGTAGTACACCCAATGCAGCACGGTGTGCAGCGAAATAACCACCGCAGAATGTGTTGAGGACAATTGCTTAACACCAAGTTCAGCTAGGAGCTCTCAAGAATCTACTAACTTTAACTTAATTGTATGTATGATATCAAAATAATGAATACTTTTAACAATTTTGTGTAATATAGCAAATAAAGGATATTTTGTTGTTGTCATTACTTATAAATATTTACTTCAATAAAAAGAATTTGAAATTATTTGTTGTATATTTTTTTATTTTGTATCATAGATTTTACTGAAAAAATTGTGTTTATGAGCACAAAGAGCTGTAAAAACGAAAGCAAAGGGTAATCGTTTCTAGAAATCGAGTTGTAGATTTTACGACTAAAATTGCATTTTGACCGCAAGGTGTTGTGAATAATACAACCAAGATACAAAGTTTGCTGTACATTCAACAACGAATGCTGTTTTATTTACAATTTTCCTAGTTGTAAAATCTACAACAAATGCACTCATTTTCACAATTTGGTTTTGGAAAGCACAACCATGTCTCTGTCAAATTGAAAGCATCGGATGTCGGGTCGATTATGACAATGAATGCAGTCGATTTAACAGCGGTTTTTAACATTTCTACAACAATTTTTTTTGGGTGTAAGACTAGTTGAATCATTTCCATTCAATAAAACCACAGTTGAAGTGTTAAATGATGAGTGGAGATCTTTTTCAATTTATGATTTAAACAAAATGGATCAAAAAGACTTATTAAAGTTTTGGCTTTCCAAGGGAGCATAAAAATACTCTCGAAGAATTCATGTTTCAGAATTAAATAGAGAACGAGTTGTAACCTTAGCTATATTACCGCACAATAGTGCAGCGGACGTAAGAAAATTCTTCGAAATGATAGTAAAATAGTAAAAACAAATCCGAAACAGATTAAATGTAAAAAGGAACAGTTAAAAATCGAATGTTCTCGAGATGTTTATTGGAATAGATGGAATAGATGCTTATGTTCCAGCGCTTAATTTAATAAAATTTGTAAAGCAATATAAATTTGTTGGTGGTACATTTTTTTTAAATACATAATTTTTGACGTTTATTTAAATCATAAAGCAATCTACATGTTTTCGCTATATAAAAAAAAATTATGTAAGAAATGCAATGTCGTCTTTTTAATAAATTCGAAAAATCTGCTTCAAAAATTTGGTTCTACTTCGCTTTTTCTTTTCATACGATTTCAAAAGTCCGAACCCTGATTACAACATTCATTGGTGCCAGTGGATTAGTAAACACCTATCTAAAGCTACATGCATCACATACTATTGCACTTGCGAAAAGTTCACAATCATAAGGGTGAAAGGAAGCAATAAATAAAGCGAGACATTGGGCGACGTTCAAGTATCTAGTTAAGGCTGACAGCTCTCTGACTAGATCTACTTCGGTTTTGATTGAGGGATATCAGTCATATGAGAAGCTGCTTCAGTTGACGTTTATGGAGGGGTAGCCGACGAATCTGGTCAAGAAATTCGTGACTGAGTACTAAGTTGACAGTTCTCATATTTGGCTGAAATAGAAAAAGTGACGTTCCCGACCAATCTAGTTTTTGCGTTCAGGTTGCATCTCCAGTCGACTGAAGATAACTAGATTCTTAAATGTCCAATGTCCAATCTTTGTATTTTGCCTCTTGTCAAAACCAATTTGTGATTGTTCCTGGATCGGGAAATGTTCACATCCGAGCAGATTTACAAAAGAAAAATTAAGACAACTATATTTTAGAACTTTCTCTGAAAGTTCATTATTTATACTTATTGGCTAAGATTTTCTTATTAAATCTTGAAATCTGAAATCAGTTACCTTTTTCTTAAAAAATATATACACAAAAGAAGTATTTTTTATTCTTGAAATTCGTGCCTTTTCAATTCTTACACAGATTAAAAATAAAGTGCACGACTGGGTCGAACGTAACTTTCTCGTTTATCAAAAGTTTAGGTTCAGATGAAGTGGGAGTTGCTGATTGTGTAAGCTCCAAGTTGTTGGAATTATTTTTAGGGTGAAGTTAGTTTTAGCTAAAAAGAAGTTTTGCGTAGCTGTTATTGGATTTCTATTGAAAGTGGGGCATTGTTATTATTTCAAAAATATACCGGAGATAATGTAAACACAGATCGTGATTTCATTTTTGAGAGATATTTAAGAAATTAATTTGCTCGAATTTTTTGAGAAAAGCCAAGTACGGGATTTTATTTAGAATACTTACATATATAATTATCTTTAATATGTATATTTTGATCAAAATCGTTAGAACGGTTTTATAAAATTATGCAGACAAAACAGAAATAAATATTGGAAATTTGTTTTTCAAAAAAACTATTGCTTAACTATTTAGCTGCAAACTAAGTATAAGTAATTGTTCGAGATGTAAGCCTTGCTTGGTTTTTAAAGTTTTGTCGAAATCAAAATTGGGGTTTTCGAGAAAGGGGAGATCTCAAAATTAGCGTTTTTTGTGACACAAACTGAAAATTAAGGAAGCAGTCATTTTGATAGTATCGACTTTACTCTAAGTATGCATTTTGGTCAAAATCATTATACCCGTTTTCCGGTAAACTAATGAAAACTAAATTTTTGAAAAATAATAGAATAGAATTCTATTAGAATAATAAAAAGTGAGTTTGCTATTAAGTTAGAAATGACCATATTACCTTGGAAATGAATTTTTGTTACAATCGTATGGACCATTTTCGAGATATGTCCAAATTTTATAAGTACCGTTATTCGACATTTTAGCGGAAAACTGAGTAAGCAGTTATTTTAACCTCACCCACTCAAGCTTAAATATCAAATTTGGTTGAAATCGTTTGAGCCGTTTACGGACAAATCGAAATGGTATGAACATTTTTCATGTAAAGTACCGTTGAGTTTACCGTGCAAAAAAAGCGGCCCCGAATTGTAAGCCAAATCCGAAGTTTGAACGAAATCTGAGTAGCCGCTTAGGTACAACCTAGGCCTCGGGACATACAGACAGACAGACGGATATAATTTTGCGACCCACTTTTTTGAGTTCCTTTATCATCGTAATGTCAGAATTGACTAACATCTCGAGTTCGAAATTTTGCGTGAATTCAATATCTTTCTCTAACTAGGTAATGGAGAAAGTTAAAATTAACTTATTGCTTTTAAATACATAATTTGAAAAAAAATAAAAATAAAAATTTGGGATGCTTTTTTTAGAAAATAGCTCAATCTGGGGGTTTTTAACTTTTGTCTGGGAGGAAATATTTCAACCGCCTGGCAACGCTGAAATTAACAGCCTAAAATGTACCATTAAGAAGTTCTTTTGAGTTCCGATCAGAGTTCTAGAAATTTTGTGATGATGTCTTCAAAAAAATTTCCAACTAAACCTCTGTGATACAGGGTTGCTTGGAATCCATAGGAGCATTGAAAACTTCCTCAGAAACCCCTTGAATTCTGTCTCTACCCCCGGTGTGGTAAAGCAGCTGGCAGCTCTTTCCGCCAATCAGTTTTTCCTGTTAAAATTATTTAGATATTTGACCCTTACTTACTTACTTAAGGTGGCGCTACAGTCCGGGGTCCATTCGCTCTACATGACCCAGCCACCTCAGTCGTTGGACCTTCACTCTTCTGGCTAGGTCGATGTCGCTGTACAGCCCGTACAGTTCGTCGTTGTATCTCCTCATTCATTCACCGTCTATGCAGACGGGACCGAAAATTACTCGAAGAATTTTCCTCTCGAAGTAACCAAGAGTAGCCTCATCCGCTTTTGATAGAGTCCATGCCTCTGCACCATAAAGTAGGACTGGGATGATCAAGGCCTTACAAAGGGTCACTTTAGTTGTTCGAGAGAGGGCTTTGCTACTCAATTGCTTTCTTAGCCCAAAGAAACAGCGATTGGCAAGTTATTCTTCGTTTAATCTCAGCGCTGGTGTCATTGTCTGCAGTCACAGCGGAGCCTAGGTATCCAAAGATATTTGACCCCGAAACCTCTTGATTTGGAATGTGTATTAACCGCCTAAAAATCGGTTGTACGAGGCGGTGAATGCTTCTCGGATTAGCACTGAAGTCATAGAGTCCATGAAACTTCAACATACGTAGCCCACCCGAAGCGGCATTTAGTCCGCTCAAACTCACTAATTAAATTTAACCAGTGGAAGTCACTTACACAAAACAGAAACCAACGACAACTTGTCGCACATTTAAACGCGCTAGCCGCCACCATTTTGGTTAGAAACAATTTCTTATGCCACTCACAGAGCGCCTGCCTCTCCGCTCGTCCCTGAACAGGGTACAACCAATGCGCATAATAAAGCCAGCAAACTACTCAATTTACTCCCGAAAAAAAAGCAAGTCACACGTAATCCGATTAGTGTTCGTTAAAATAAATATCTACAGCTCGTCTTAATTACATCGGCCGTTCTCATGTAATGCTGGTCGTGCATAAATCTCGCCAGCCTAGTTAGCACTTTATTTAATGGCCCAGGCTCCAAGTTAACCTCACTGCGCCGGCTAGGGAATTTAGATTATCTGGCCCCCGATCGACCCATCTAAGGAATACCCCGCGTATCGATTACAGCCAACAGGTCCATTTGACGCTTTAGACGCAAAAGGATCGTTAAAAGAACGATCGTTCTTACCGCTCTGGTAATATGATCGTCCACTGAACTAGAATCACAGTCAGCGTCGAGATAATAATCGCAAACAGATGAGATCTCCTCGCTCGAAATCAGAGAGAGATCAATAAATGTTAGGATCGGTGATTTATTCAACGATCGCACCCCATCGGGCACTTATTCAAATGCACGATCAGGGGGCGAGCCATAAAATTTCGTTCCACCATAACTCCGCGCAATCATCATCAACGTGATGGCCAGTATGCAGGATCGGCTGTTGTGGGAAAAGGGAGATGTCATTGTCGTCCCGAAAACTCCCCGTCTAATGGACGATCTGATAACGTCCTCAGATTGAGTTGGTCCCGCTCGGAAATCTTGGAATTCCTCTTGACACTCAGTTGTACCTGCTTGAGCAAACAATTCAACAATAACACTGCTCATGTCGTTGGGCGCAATGATGCCTAATTTCATGGTGGCTACCGTTTCGAATTGTTGTCAGGTAGACAGGTAGGTAAAGTAAATATTTGTGCTCAACGTGAGATTTGAGGTCCTTTTCGGAGTAACCAAAACATTTGGCTTTGCTAATCGATTTACGGCAGTTGATCCCGCTGTGGACAGAGGATCTCTTTGTGTCGTGTTGCATCCGTTATCTTGGGATAATCCCCTGAAATCACTGTAAAGTGCATTTTCGTCATTTGGAAAAAAATATCGAAGGCGGTGCCCCGTAATCGTGTTGGGAATTGTAATAGTTGTGTCTTTTGCAAAACTGATTTGAGGATGATTTTAGGAATTTACGGGAATGGTCTTCTCATAATAGGGCTTTGTTTCGAAATTATGGTAATAATGGAGGACTGCTCTTAGACAATGCCGCCATTTCAATCCGCAAGGGAGTACAAATTTAGTGGCAGGTTATGCTTTTTAAAATTAGCAAGGACAGGGAGTTGTCCGATTGGGCTGTGGACACGGAGAGCTGACAGAGCTAGCGTTGGTATAAGAAGGTGTGACGGGCGCTTATCGGTGTGAGGAAAACTCGAAATATAATATTGGTTTAGTGATGCACAAAATTTTATTTATATATTTAACACTAGATCAAATACACATAATGAATTTTGACAGCACTTACACTTTCGTGCGTCCTCCCTGCTTAAGCGCCGTCAAAGATCTCATAAATGTTTAAATATGGCCGGAGAAATGCGATGAGGACGGAAATGGACTGAAATTCTGAACCTGATGAAGCTCTTATGATTCGTTCGCGTTCAGGCGCTTAAGCAAGGGCGATGTTCATTGTTCATATCATAAAGTTTACAAATGTAATAATAACAACTACAATAACAGAATTATGGTAAGTGGCGGCAACAGAAGGTCTGACAACTCGCTTTGTAAGGGAGCTCCAACAAAACACATTCGTGTTTTAATTAAATTCAAACAAATATAGTTTGGCGCCAAAATGATTTGCGCTAAATTTGAACTTGAATTACTTTATTATTTTTAATAACTATTTTAGTTAGTTTTCGATTGAATCAACTGGTTTTCTGTTTGGGATAAAAAATATTCGCTTTGAATTTTATAAACAGTCACCCATTTTAATTAAAATCATTTCCATTTCCGACGAACAGAATATAAATTCAAATTATTTATATTAGATCTTATTAGAGTTTTGCAGTAGGAATAAAAAAAAGTCAACTTGAGTAAAACGAGAAGTAAGTTTAATATTTTATGAATAATGTTTCACAGATGGAATAAAAGAAAGGATAGAAAGAGAAAATACTTCTTTCATTTCTTAATGTTCAATATGACGTTGATAAAGAGATGGTGCGCAATGCGTGTGGTGAGTTTCTAAAGGTTATGTTACATCTCAGGGTAGTAAATTGTTAATGTCCAACAGATCTACATATTTAAATTGAATTTTAAATATTTAATTTGTTTTGACGAGTTCCTTAATAAATCAAACGATTTCGGTTTCCTCCTAAGAAGATATAGTTGGAAAAATAAAACAGAAATCGCTTTAAATTAAAACCAGATTTTTGTTGGTTTTTAACTGAATTATGTTATTTATTTATTTTTTCATTACATAACCAATTTTGATTTAAGTTGTTTAATGCAAAAAACAACACGAAGTAAATCATTCTAATTGCTTCAGCTCGAGATTGTAGTAGAACTTGTAAAAAAAATGTAAGTAACATTGTTGCTGAAAGCCGTATTTAAACAAACCAATTTATAAAGGGGCGCTTAACGCAATTACTTATTCGTTGAATTACTTGGGAGAAGGAAGATTATTTTGGTTGTATCTTTAAAATTTTAATAAATGGTTATCAGGACAAGACGGAACAAACCAGAACGAATTTTCCAAGTGGCAATTTTCCATCGTCAATGGGCAGCGGTTCTGGCGACAGATTGGTGCAATGGTGTCATGGAGCACCTGGTTTTGTACCCTTGTGTACCCTTCAACGGCCAAGTCAGACAACATTAACTATAATAAGAAAGAAATCGCAGTAAGGAACCTTAGACTTGGCACGACTTTGTCTAGATTTCATTACTTTTTAGAGATAAACAAGCAGCTCCATTTTCTTTTTAGGAGTAGTTTTTTTATTATTACAAATCATTCTTTTCTTCTTTTCCGGTTCTGATTCTTGTACAGTAGCAACAGTTTTTCGTATTGCCCATTCGCGAGATGTGTCCCACTACGCTGGATTTTTGCAATGACAGTCGCAGAAGGGGGCATTAAAATATCTATAATACAGCTGAGACCAGCTGAGGGTTCTTCATCAGATACTTCAGACCTTCGATTTTAGTATCCACGCCAGCGCGTTTCTTACAGTGCCAAACATAGGTGCACAGGGGTCTTTGTTTCTTCGTCTGTTTTGAAAATAGTCCTTCTCTCGATGGACTCTGTATCCGTTGATTTTTAAGTAATCAACAACGACGACAGGTGCCCTTTAAATCTCCAAAGGTTTTCACAAACTCTTAAAACATCCTCCGGTGGAATAGTGACTCCAAAGGACCCTCTCCTTCCATTTCTTCTTCGAGTGCAGTTCTTTCATAAAACCCAACAAATTCTTTTATTACATTACCCAAAAATATTGGCAGATATGGGACAAGGCCTTTCAAAACCTTTCAGCTTCTGCCTAAGAACTGCAAAGAATTTGCCTCTATGGCACAAGCGCTGATAGTCTGACGAAGCATCTCTTTTTGTTGACAATAAGGGCGTCCTTATGGAAAAAAAGGTTCCGTGGGGTATAGTAACAAGTCTTTCTTGCGTAATAATTGTCAATCAATCCTCTAATAAGTCGTTGTCGCCCTTTAAAAACCTTAGCTCAAACCTCTAAAAGGGCGTAACGGGGTCATTCTAAAAATCTCTTCTGGCGCGGGGGTCTTGATGACGGAAACACCACACTCCACACCCTCTGTCCATTTCGGGCTTAGTAGAAACGGCAACCAAGCCTTGCCTTTAAAACCCCATGACCTTGAAGGCTCCGGCATTTTCTATTACTTAGACGAAGGAACTCTGTTCCCCTCAGATGGATCGCCTTCAAATCCACCGCACACTCACTTCACATCACTCGATGCGCCCACCCTACCCAAAATAGGTTAACCTCAATTCTAAGCCTGACTTAAGTGCAACTTGATTTAATGCAACTCATATTTAAGACTAATTTACGCTAAAGTGCCGACAAAAAGCTGCCAATCAGATTACATTGGAAATGCGCTATTAAAGGCCTAATTCTGGGTGGAAATCTTGCCGCCTCAGCAGAATTGGAAAATCTCCAACAAAGCAGGTGCTACAACTCTAAATGGCTATAGACTACTATAAACTACAGCTTACAAGCTTCTATTCGCTATTGGCTTCTGTTTCAATGAAATTATGTAAAAGATTGAAAATCAACCAACAATATCGGTCAAGCTACGATGAGCACACCTCAAAGCAGGTGCCGCAGCCTCTCCATCTTTCCATTCTTAATTCAATAAACACTCAGAGCTAATGTCGCCCGTTTTAAAGGCTCCCTCTCATCGGCACGATTTTTCTCGGTCAATTTGCCCCAATAGTCAAATAATAGCACTGCATTCGATCCGGTCCGTACTATTAAGCTATTTCTCTCCAGTTCCAGCGACCCCCTAATCCGAGCGGCACTGGCAAACTAGAATATCCCATAAGCCCTGAAGAAGACCGACTCAAAAGACTCAGCTCCGGCTCGTTAATTGAGCCGGAGAAACTCTTATTACCACCATCTTATTGTTTTAATACGATTTTAATCTGTCATTTGAATTATAATTTATTGGCGGTCTGCTAATAATTCCGAGACCGTACGTCGCAGAGCCGCGCGCACAGACGCAAGATAAGCTTCGAATTACCTGGTCATTTGGATCGCACCTCAAAGAGGTGCTCGGGCAGAAAAACTTGTATCCGCCGCAGCCAGATTCAAAATAAAGCCGGATGAGAGGAAGAGAAAAACGAAACACAAAAATCCGCTTAATTTGCATAGCGTTTGGCACATCATAAACTTGACTGAAGCTGATGAGATGGTGTCTTGTGTCGTTTTGGTCAACACTATCCTGATAGTTGGCCTCTGGCGCCATACGGCATTTGGTGCTGCGCTGGGTGTGATTATTTTTTGTTATTTCGCTCGTCGTTGCTGTTCGTTGGGGAAAACCTAAATAACAAACCATAAAGCGATAAAAAACATCACAACTTACATGGAAAATGGACGCAATAAAAAGAACGCAACGAACAATGCACAAAGAGGAGGAAGAAAAAACGAGAGAAATTGTTGGACAACAAAACAAAAAGCAGCAAAACGGACTATACTATACATATACACTGCCACATACCTAAAGCCGGTGGGGAAAACTATTTATAAAAACGAGTTTAAGTGTTTTAGGGTTGCCATTGTACATTATTTTGCTGGATTACAAGCTGTCATCGAGTGAGGAAGTGGCTGTCAGGAAAATTTAACTCAGTAGAAGTTAGGCATGTTTTTTGATCTTCGATCTTAGCAAAGCAAAGTACCTAAGTAGGATTTTCAGCACGCAATTACAACAACAACTCTACTTGACACTTCGAGACTCGCAGTAATTGTTGTAATCGCATGCTGAAAATCTTTGCTGAGACAGGAGATCAAAAAACCACGGTTACTGTCGTCTAGATTGCCCAGATTTGATTTCTAATGAATGTAAAAACAGAAAAATTTACCGCTTACGTCACTTTTAGTGGAGCAAAGGCAAACATATCGAAATGTCAAAGACTGAGTACCTACTTAGGCGGAAATTCAATCCAAAATTTAGCCACTTAATAAACATTAAAAAATAACTATCTATAAAGGCCAGGTAAAAACTCAGTAAAATAATGTAAGCCAGCTGACAGCTGACAGCTGACTTCGTAAATGTGGTTTTTAAATACATACATACCCACTAAAGGGCTTATCTCATACAATCCACCGTTGCGTGTTCAACGGAAAATGAAAAATAGTTTTAATACATGACAGAAATGGTTTAGAGCTGCCAGTTCGATTAAAATTAAGCACCCTTACTGAAATTTTCACATATTTGGACAAGCTGTAAGGCATTTATTATATTAGGAAGTTTGAAAGGCTTCAACTCTCAAAATTCATACATAGTCTCGATGACAACTCAGGAAATGTGCGTTTGTATCATATAGGTGCAATCTATTGAACAATATCATTGAGAAATGCAAGTTTGTCGTTTTTTTACATAATATATTCTTAAATTTCTGCAAAAGACTACAAAATTTGCACCCTAACCGGCTTTTCAAACGAATTTTACGACGATGCCATTTCAAAGTGTAATCACAAGCCAAAATACCGAAAGTGATTATTATGTCGTTTTCCATTGGGACAAAAAATCAATCTTTTTTTTGATCTAAATCACTTTTCGCGTTCCATTGGGAAAAAAAATCAATCTTTTTTTCGATTCGGAGCACTTTTTGCAGATCTCGATAATTTTTCAGATTTACACATACTGCCACAAATACCCACAGCTGTTTCACGTCATTGAAAGAAGTTTGCTTTGAAAACAAATGCGCAAAGTTTGGTGAAAAGCAAAATAAAGAAATACATAAAAAGCAATTTATATAATGTTGGAGGAATTATTATCTTTATTGTCTTCCTCATCATCTGGAAACTACGATTCACCGAAACTACTCCATTTGTGTCTACAACAGGGGAAACATATTTCAAGTCCATATCCATAGCAGATTTTTGCAAAAGCGAATGCAATTTGAACAGCTGATTTTGCTGTCAAATACGCACTAATCCATTCACAAAAGCAGATCAATTTCGTTGCACGTTCCATGAACCGCGATAAATCTGAGATCTGAAAAAGATTTTTAGTGGTCCCAATGGAAAACGACATTAGATTCTACCTGCCAGACACCTCAAAATACAATCGCTTGCTGTCAAAACTCAAACAAAGCAATCAACTTTAGACATTCGATGTTCTTGCTTAGTAAATAAATAATTAAATAAATTCGAATCTAAGAATACCAAACTATCTTCATAATAATTGTCCAATTCATTTGTTTTTACATTCAGAGATAGAAAAAAAAATATTTTTGTTTTATTTTATTAAAATTAAATAAATTATAAAATAAAAAGCGCTAAAAATTTCGCGTTAAAACTAAAAGCGCTGCACTGATTTGGCTCACTAGCAACGCGACGAATAAACTAATTTAACTTTCTGCTTTCTGTCTGTTGAATCCGTTGACGTTTGCATGAGTTTGCACAAGGCCGATGACAGTTTAGTCCAAGTTTATTCTACATGTATAAAGAATTTCTCTGATGCAAGAAATATGTTATGCAACGGATGAGCAACGTATCTAGTGGGATTTTTCATTCCGTTCAATACTTCAACGTTCGATTCCATTCTTCTTCTTATATCGATAACTTATTCTGTTGGATTTAATGGGAAAAGGGTAAAGCGGTGAATCGTTTCAACTTTTAGTGTACAGAAAGAAGAAAAACAAGTCAGCTAAACTCGATGGGCCAGCGAATTGTGAACTCAACACAATGGGGTGTAACGCATTTGGAGTATAGGCCAAGGCGTCTAAGACTTTCCGCAGTTCTAATAGTCATTTTAAGTGTCAAGGCTCTCAATGGCATAAAAATTCCATATTATGACCTGGAAAATATTAAGTGTGAGGTTAAAAATGATTATTAATCAGTCCCTTTGACTTTTTTGAAGTTATGGCTTCCCATTCTGATGTTCAGAGAGAGTTCTTTCGCTGCAGCGTTCTTTCAATAATGACATTTGCATCAGCATACGAATATTAGTACAGTTGAAAAGAATTTTACAAAATTGTAGCTCAGATGCTGCATTGTAAGTTCCGGATGGATTTCCGGACGAGAATGATATTGAAGAAGTTTAAATTTCCATGGTGGAGTGTCACCTCGTTTTAAACCGTTTCGACATTTTGCCGTTTTGTGGCTTTCTTGGCAACTTTTACTGAGATGCATGATTTCTCCGAGCTTGACAAGGATGCCAACATCTTACATGACATAAAGGCGGGTATCGTATATTGATTAAAAGTTCTTGTAATTTTTACTAGATCTGCCAGAGTTTGAAGATTCATTAGATGGTTGCTCTTGTTTTAAAACTACACTGAAATTGGCAAAAGTTATACGCATTCCCAAAGTTCAACCGACATTTGCGAAACTTAATACTGGAATTCGTTACAAACTTTCCAACTGTAGTGTTAAAATGTCAGAAGAGAAGATCTCTATCAGCGGAAAAGTGGATACACCTAGGTAGAGATACGTATTTGTTTAAACAAGTCGTCTGTAGCTTAGTCTTAGACTGATAGAGGAGATTTCTTATCATTTTTGGAGTGTCTAGTTCTTGGCCAAGGCTTTAAGGTTGAGTATGCCAATTTTGAGCATCTCTACAGTAAGACGATTTCCTTTAAAGCAAAACCTTGCTCAATAATAAAGAAAGGATGAAATTTCCATGGATGGAATAAATGTTAGTACCGGTGTGCCGTAGAAAAGTTGTGAGGAAATGAAGTCCCCGTGGATGAGTTGCTATTATCCCAAGTGTTATTAAAATGTAGGGAACAGTGTTTTGACCTACACAACTGAATGGAGACTGATTTTTAAAGGTATCCTGGCGCGAAAAAGAAGAAAGTTGACAGAAAAGTTTACGCAGTATTGCAGTGGTCGTTCATCCATAACTAAAGCTGAGTTAGGACCAAAAAAATCCTCTAAAAAAAGAATGTAAATATATAGAACCCCAAATGCTGGCAACCCTAACAAACCAATAAACACCTCTAAGTTCCACTTAACTCTGCTTCAGCATAAAATAACAATAATCCGTCGCGTTATTAGGTTAACCACGCGCGTGCCATATGGAAATCAGAGGCAAGCTCCATTTCGCCTCTGACGGAAATGACGCAGCCTATTGCCAGCGCCATAGGAGTACCAAATATTGGTGCAACAAAAATTTCAATACGCCAATAAACTGGGCAACGCTATCACTTGCAGGTGTACCCTATACACACGACTTGATAGCCGTTTATGACGGACCTAAGAATCACACCTTCTCTGCAGTCAACCACATACCTACTCTGGCCCATCAACGGGCCATCTCATCGCCATTGACATTTATATTGGACAAAAGAATTGCTGGGGCACCTCGTGGTTTGTTGTGATTATTGGATTCCAATGAAATCCCGCAAAACGGTGACCGACTGCAGCGAAGCCAAGGCACCCCCGTGGACGCATCACCGCAGTTACCCCCGGCGCAACCGAAGTAATTTGTTTTGATAAAGTGGAGTGCTCCTCAAATGTGAAGAGCCCGTTCGTTTAATAATCATTTTTCACTTTTGTTTCAGGGCAGCAGCCGACGCAACAGCAACGAACAGAACAGAAAGACAGTCAGGAACACTGGTCTTAGCCGCAGGACAGCATCCGAATGTCGTTAAAGTGATTTAGCTAATGTGGTCAAGAGTTCGGTTATGAATTTTGATTTCGGAATGCACCGTCCATCGAGGGAGTGCGCTATCGGAGGTGTTGAATATGGAGAACGCTGAAGGTCGGCTTTAAAGAAGCGGGCCGTTAAATGGTGTAAGTGATGGTGATTTGTTAGGAGAGTTTGTAGTGCGGATTTGCAGTTGCAGCTTGTGGCCGTCGTCGGGCCAGAGCCTACGAATTGCCACTAAAGATGTTGCTATTGGAAATGGCTGGGAGGTATGAATATGGGCCGCACCTTTATGAATGTGAAAATGAATACACCGAGTGTTAAAAATGCAATTTTGAAGCTGTACTGATGGACCGGGACACAAAGACGCACCGACGAATGAGAATTTCACAACTGGAATCACAGGATGTGTAAAGAAGCTATTTCTGCAGACTTTATAGCTTTGAAGAAGACCAGTAGCTTGGTGTTGGGAGGAAAGTTACATTCAGTGGAGGCTACGATAGTCAACATTTTTTACGGGACACTTTGCTAAGCCTAGGCAACTTAGTTCTTCGTGAGCCAAGGATTAAACTAGACCACTTGGAGCCATCGACCATAGGTACTTCGGATCATATTTCTCTCGCGGGACAGATCTTTGGTGCTATAGATGTGGTGAGGTCTGATACTGTAAGCTCCTCATAGACGAAGTGTATTTTCTGTTTTCTACAAAAGTCAAAGTCATTCCAGTGACAAACATTCTTCAATGGACAGTTGTGCCTGAAGGCTCTGGAAAAGTGTTTCGGAACCCTACGAAACGTCTGAAGTGGACAAACCCAAATTGTCTACTAAAACACTGCACCAAGCTACCTTTTTAGAAAATTTAAGTCACTACATTGGCTAATGAGCCTAAACTGAACAAGAAAAACTTCCACTAGGTCAGATAGCTTTAAAGACATCTTCCGTCGTAAAAAAATATAAAAGGCTTTAGCTCCCCCGAAAGTGCCACTTAGGACCTAGGTTGCAATTAATTTTTTCCAGATGTAAATGCGAAAATCTTCAACCTTTGTAAGCTGTCATTCGATGATGTAAGACTACAATGTCCGGCAAGCACACATCCTCATTCAATCACATGGAAATTACTTACAAATTGCCCCACACGATCACGACACAAAATCTCCTCGTCTTCTCGATATTTTGGTTCAGCCATCCCTGCGGGTGAAGTCGTACTTCGCCAATTGAAATTGGTCACACTGGCAGTTGAGATCAAGCAAAGCCTCCTGACGGCTAAAAAACAAAACCGCATCCAATGGCAATACCTCTGGGATATTTATTTACCACATCGCCGGGGTCAGCCCTTCGAGGTGAAGCAAATAAAACGCGTCGCAACCAAAACACTGAACATTTAATTACAGCAATCAGTTACAGTTGTTCGTTTGTCGTTTGGCAAGACCGCTCGCCAGTATGCCATCGAAATGAACGGGACACCATCAGTCGCGGCCATACAATCTGTCATCGAAACGAATGCATTCTACCAGATGATCGCTAATTGCATTCCCTTCCCAAGCCTAAAGCCCAAGCCCCGAGAGATCGAAATGGTTCCGACGATATTAATTAAAAAGCGATTTCCAAACTAATTCCTAATGTCTCCGCATGATCATCATCGGATCGCGCATTTAATTAAACTGTTCCAGGTTGCAGTGTCATCCCATCCTACGCAGATACACATACTCGTATGTCGGGCCCGATCGGTGAGTGTCGATAAGGAGGCGCTTTTTCGAAATGTCCCCCCCACCCCCCAGCAGGTCACCGTCCCGCTGTGAGGACACAGCGGTAATGACCAGCGATCAGGTGTAAATCAAATTAATCATCACCCAGCAGCAGTCAGTGTGCGATGTGGAAAGCGCGCACTACTCCGTGGCATAGCTTTGGCCCCGCCGATTAGGATCGGTTTTTGGTAAGCGGAGCTTGGGACGTTAGGTATGGCGGCGCCCGAGCAACTGGCCAAATATTTCCGTTCTAATAAATTTGTTCCTTTTATTGGGTTTTTAGGAAAATTTTTATTAATTTTCCACCAGCTATATGGAGATTGTAATTTGTTGTTGAATATTAAGCGCAATCGATAAGGATCGCGGCCGCATGAGCTATGGCCGTCGTCTGCGACTGCGATGAAGGTTGGCGTCAGGTTGGAACTAGGTTGAGTGAGCAGCAGGAGTTGGGCATACGGTTTGGAGAGATCCCCACCGTCCGTAACTGATTTCCACTTGAGTGGATTTTAATTTGTGAAAATAAATGAGGGAATCAATATTTTGAATAATTTTCTTGAATGAAAGATCAGTGAGCGGTGAACGGTGATTCTTGTTGCGATATAGAGATGAAGCACCAGAAGCTCGATTATGGGACTTCGATGAACTGACTGTGGGGACAGGTGATGATGCCGTGAAACCAGGGACTACAACAAGTGGTGCAGAGAAATTCGATAGACAGAACTGACGAGACGACGTTGGTGGTCCAAGAGAATGAGGTAATGGTCGTAGGAATGCGGATCGGTAATATGAGAAAGTGGCGGCGGGTATGAACCTAATTCGAGTGAAATATTTCAAAGAGTTTACGACTCTTGAAGAAAGATGCCGCCAAGGTGTTTGAGGCATCGCAGTCGACTTATTGATTGCAGTTGGCATGGGGAGAGGCTACCTTGCACGCATCACAAGCAAAAGTTAAGACACAATTCAGTCTGTTCAAAGTTGGGCTTAGACAGTATAAATAAGGCAGTACCCAACAAGACCCTCGCCATTCCAAGCTCACACCTTCCAGGGCAAAGAAGTAATACCTACGGCGAAGAACTCATTAGAAGTAGAAATATTGGTGGTCAGCTGACGAAATGAACTGATTTATTAACTCACTAAAAGGTGGCGTTAGAGTGCGGGTGGAGCCAGTACCGCCACCAAGAAGCCTCTCTTAAGTGATGTGTTTGGGCAACTGCTTTCAGTTGTGGGAGATGTTCTTTCACTTAAGCGTGACACCTTATCTTGGGGACATCTAAGACGACTGAGTCGCACTCATAGATGGCGCTGTTTAGCTCGTAGAGTTCAAGTCAACGCAAAGCGGCTGCAAATCCCTCGAAGTAGTGCGACATTTGTCTTCACAACGTTGTTTCTAAGGTTCGGAATTCAATACTTTTCGGGGATGATATATACAATCGCTTAAATCGCTTGCACTGTCCCAGCTATTATAGACGACTGATAGATGTCGCTCTATAGCTCGTAGAGTTTAAATCAACGCGAAGGAGATTTGCAGTCCCTCGAAGTATTGCGACATTTCCCTTCACAACGTTGTTTCTAAGGTTCGGAATTCAATACTCTTCGGGGCTGGTGAAGATATTCGCTGACGCAGTGGTAGTAATTTTAGATGACTGATAGATGTCGCTGTTTAGCTGAAAGCGCTTACGAAAACTCAAATCAGACTGAAAATCACTCGAAAAAACTTGTATTCAAAACGATCAACTGATAAAACAGATCAATATATTTATGACCCGATTCGTCTATAGCATTCCCCATCGAAGAAAGGGCTTCATTGTGCAGCCTAGTGAAGCCCATCATATCGGTGGCATCTACTATCTACTCTTTGGTACGCTACGGCAGTGTTGGCACTCAAAAATGTCATTAACCTCGCTGAAAAATCAAAAAAAAAATCGGTGGACAAAGTTTCCCGTGGTCTCGGATGGAAATTGTCTTGTGACGTCAGATCTCTTAACAACATCCACTGGGTATGCTGATTTGACGGATATCCGCATCCGTAATTCAGCTACCAAGAACAGTGTTCCGTAACCTTCGACAATCCAAAATGTGAATAATTATCTTATATCAGATCTGACGTCATTCAGTGTTTTATTGGCGGTTTTTCGTTCTCATACACCGCCAAGTCCACTTTTATAATATCGAATGGGGATCTGTCAACAGACTATCGTGAGTTCTCCCATTTTTGACACTTTATTAACAACAAACAATCGTTGATGTCGTGCTTCTTCCAGTCATCTCGAAAAGGTTGTAAGAAGCTTTAGTTTATAAGTTATCTTTCATTTCTCTATAAGGGCTCGGGTATAGGTCAAAGGGATGTCTGGGCTCTAATGCGGATCCAACCAATTTGTATGTTACATTTTGAAAGCCCAAGGCTTTTCGGAAGTCATCCCTAAAATCCCCCATAGCTGAAGCTTCTTATTAAGATACTATAAAGGCAGATTTTTAATTTTTTAGGGTTGAAGAAAAGGAAAGAGCTTCTCCTTTAAAATACTCATCAATCTTCATAAAAGCTTCAAAGACTCCTTAAATTTAGATGGCTTAGAAAAACTGCTTAACTAAGGCCGGACTTCCCCAGGTAACTAAATTGGCACACCAAACAACCGCTGCCCTTCTTCATGTGTCATCAACTATCTCCGGCCAACTGGCATCTCTCTCCCTCGACGGTTGATTTCCGATTGACAACCGTCACTAAGCCGTACGACTTTCTACAAATCAAGCGCAACCTTCATCTAATTTCACTTCCTTCTTGCAGTTGCCGATGCGTATCTGCTTCGTCCGTGGTTTATAGCCTCTTCGCACTTTCCAGCTCAGTCCCAGTCGTCGACAACCACATACTGGCAATGGCAAGTTCCATTTCATTTACAGACAAAGTTGGCAGCCCAAACAACCCGAACCGAACCGAACCGCAAAAGCGCGTCAAATTATAATCTACCGGCACGCTCTCATCGTTTCCGTCTGTCGGCGACCAGTTTATGCCCTTCGGTCCGCTGTCATCTTTAATGATGCGTGCGTCGTCCTGCCACGAATGTCCACGGTCCACCACAGACTCCACTCCAACTAATAGTATGGTCAAACCATGTTTACGGCGTTTTGTTAATTAATTGTCAGCGGTCTGCAGACCAGCGATGATTTACTGGCCTGGCATTCTGTTGGACCTGGCACACGGTCACACCATACAGCACCGTTTCGATAACTTGTAGTAACGGTGCTGAGTAGCGCTATCATCGGGACAATCGAACAAGACTCCCAAATCTGGTCCACCTGTTCCACATCTCGAGTGCACTATACGCAGCTGGCCGATGGAGTTATCTCGCAGCACACGTATGGCAGTTACAAATTGCCTTATGCAGATGACATTTGGTCTAAAAATTTGTTCGACCATTATTTCGACCACCTACAAGCTTCGGCTGGGGCGTACAAGTTGTATCTTCTCTCGTCCGCGCGCAATGGTTATTCTAATTCGGGACATCGACTTAATCCACGGACATCATGCTGTTGGCCGCATCGTCCGGCCGGCACACATCTTTGTCGCTGATGGCCCTAAGGAAAGTCCACACGTAGTCCGTTCGTTTTGTGTATTTCCTTGTGACGAATGTGCGCAAGCGCGCGCATGCTGTGCGGCTAGGTTAAGCGCGGCTAAGTGTGTGCACATACAGCGGAATGTATGGAGAGTCTCATCGTAGATAGAACCTTGCGTTTGGACAGGTTGATAATAAGTTATTAATAAGATGTTTGGGGGGCTCTATCCGCCGAGACTCGCTGACTGTCGGAGTTCAATGAAAGATCAAACTGCGCTGCTAATAGATACATTTCCACAAGTTTTCCTCCCAAGTGGATGTGCCATATAGTCGGAGTTGAGGACTTGGGGTTCAGAGCCGACATGTTGAACCGCTAATGGGTTTTGCGTCTTCTGGATGGGTGCAGACGCAACGTGCGGTCTATGGACCGGCTAAATGTTGTGCCATGCATGGCCACTTTGGAGTTGGATTTTTGGGTAGTTACGCGCGTATATGCGATGCGCACGCAAATGTGCAAAGTGAGTGATTTGGTGTGAAAAGAAGGTGCTAGCGTGATGTTGTGAGAGGGTTTTACGACACCGTGCTGGAGCTATTGTTGGAGAGGCACATCTGGAGTCATTTTTAGAGGTGCCGCAGTGAGTGGGCTACATGGACACTGATTTCCTAATACTCGTGGTCTTAGGGTCATAAAGACCACTGCTGGTCTACCACTTACCAGCGTGAAGTGCTTATGGAAGCTTCCCCTTCGGAAAAGCAGCCTAGAAATTTTTGAAATGTCCGTAGGCAGCGGAGAGGCTGCGAAAATAGGCCGAAAGGCTTCCCAATTGAACTTAGGCTATAAAGTGCCAACAACAGCTGTGGGAGATGACTGACGTTTAACTATGCGTTTCCTGAGATGTACTTAAGTGATAGATACAAAGAGAAATAAATATCTTAGAGTTTATTTGCTCTGTTTATCACTCCAAGCGTAGTAAGTGCCCTGTGAAAGTTTGTCCGGCGCTCTCATTCCTTGTCAAAGTGATTGGCCAATTTCGAACGTGCGAAAGCGTTTCCAATTTACCAAAGCAGCATCTTTCTCCCTCTTTATGGGCCGCACTTAGGTTTTGAGTTTCATTACGCTTTACAAATCAATATCTATACCTACAGCGAGCCGAGTCACCTCCATAAGACGTGAAACACATGTCGCTGCAATCACCGACACAGCCATTAGTGTCAAAGATTGCAATTGTCAATCCAGCGTTCTATTGCCGACTTTTACGATCGCTCGGCGTTCGTTCAACGCGTGTATGTGTATATACGGTCAAGGAGTGTCAAGGCGTGTTCCGAGCGCGCACATTCAGCCAATTTATTCAATTGCACAACACACTCTGACCTCACCTCCTCGTCCTCGTGGCATCTTACTATTTCTGGTCGCCGCACCAGCGCAGATCAGTCCCCGCAAGTGCCTGAGTCGAGGAACGCACCTTTTCTGGTCAATTGTTGAACGCAAATGCGCTCGTTCCATTCATCGTAACAAATGATGACTTTTTGTCCATTCCATGTCAGACAAAATGTCATCTTTACACGGGTTCTATTTAATTTGATTGTGTGTGCGCGCGCATCATCTGTATCCTTCCTTTGCTCCGCACCACTGGGCAATGTTTTACTTTGTCATTCTGGTGGCAAGGTGGGGCCGGGCCGCTGCAGCCAGCAACTGAACCACTGCACATAGCGCGAACCGTCTTAATGCTAACTAATAGTTTGACATGGATTTTTTTAAAGATACAAATTAATTATTTTCCACGTCGAAATGCTCTTACAAGCTGGCGAACGTGTGCAGTGGAACGCTGCAGCCAAGACTGATGGGCGTGAGTGCGATGAAGGCTAAATGGCCATTGTATGGACCAAGGAGGATAGGTTTAGTTCTGGCGTTGTGTATATGGATCTTTGTGTGTTGCTGATGGAACTGATGCACATTCACTGTTTGTTGTGCGTTTTGTTTGGTTGGGTTAATGCGAGTTTCCGCCATTCAAAGGTTTTCCACACGCCACTGTGGGAAATAAATCACCTACCAGACCGTCGAGTGCGGTAGGAAATAAATCAACGCGGACTGAGATGCTATTCGGAGTTGCAGCAGTTGTGGGCACGCGCGCGCCATAGTCAGATATATGGATGAATGGGAAACCGCCTCGAAGTGGATTGATGACGGCCCAACTTTGATTTGCTTTATGAATTTTAAGAAAAAAAAGGGAGTCTATAGAAAGGACTCTAAAGGGCGTCAAAATGCCGGTGGAATCCTGCAAAATGCCAGAAGAAGCAACGAATCACTATAAATGGCAACAAAATTCATCCACACATCGATAAATGTCACAGAAGTGCCGAGGTTCACTATGCCTATGAAGCTTTGAAACTGCAAAAGAGGCTATTATATAACTCGTAACGAATCGTTAAAAAAAACCCTCCATAGAGCACTTCAAAGCCACAAAATGGTTCAAAACACAAACAGCGACGCGAAATGCTCATATACCTTCAATACAAAGACATTATCGCAACTAAAACCCAAAACGCTTAGGTATACAAAAGTGCGTCTTGAATCCCCAAGGAATCCTGAAAGTTCATTGAGCGCGACAAAGCTACAAAACAATTTGAAATATAAAATAGTGACCCGATTAACAATAATATGTAATGCGATGTCACAAAATGAGGTTGCAACTCTACAAAAGTCACGAAAATGTAGTCACGGGATACAAAACTTCAAGAAACACACGCTTCAGAGCAACATTTCAAACTAAACCACCACAAAATGTCGCGAAAGCTTAAAGTGACCCAAAATAGTTTTACAAATCGTGAATAAAGCAACAAATCGCCTTGATAAGCCTTGCTATAATATAAAATACAACGTTTAGCTATGAAATTACAAAGCTATCAATAAATAAATATTTACTCACTACAAGGGACCCTAAAAGGCAACAAAGCTGCAATCAATTCTAAGAGTCATAATAAAATGCCTAAATGTGCTACGAAGTGCGAAAAAATCCACAAAGAGGCCTACAAAACTTTAAAAAAAAGGAACGATACATAAAAACCCTACGAAGCCACAAATAACAATTCGAAAGCCACGAAGGACTACAAAACGTGAAAAATCCCCACAAAAACGCCACAGAATGTGAAAAATACGATACGATACAACACGATTCGAAATACTATGAAACATTTATGCAAAGAAACTTAGAACCAACAAAGTGACATGAAATGCCAAGAAACATGGAAGACTCTTCGAAATGTCATTAAATGTAGTGATGCACTGCGCCGTGAGATTCCAAAAGCTGCTGCTAATCGACATGGAGCGCTGCAAATCGCTTACAATTTTCAGAACACTTAATTATACTTGTGTTCTATTCAAAAAAAACCACAAACACTAGGAATATTTAAACAAATCGAAAAAGGAACTAACAGTCGTTTTATAGGCGCTAGCTTAAGCTAACTGTCCGCGCTTCCCTGAAAGTGGTTTTCCTGAGCCTACGTTTTAATTGAATAAGAAATTTCTGCTGTTTACGAATGCAAAATTATCAACTCGAAGATCTTCATTAATACATCAGGATGTAAGATTCCATGGGCGTAATCTAGCTTAAGCAAATGTGGACCAAATAAGAATTGATCAGGCATTTCAAATATTTGGCAGAACCTCAGTGACTAGTGAGCCTACGCCCATATTTAAAACAAATATTAGCCTTCTCATTCCTACTTTGACACTTTGGGACATTTGACATTTAAAAAAGCGGTACACTCTCGCCCATTTTGTGAGCCATAGTCAACTATATTGGCAACTCGTGAAATCCTATTGATACCCTTAATTATTGCCAAAATCCGCCATTTTGTTTTCTCTCAGAATTTCTTATTCCTCTTCATCGTTTTGAAATCCATTAGTATATTCTGTTCTAAAATGTTATCAAGTAAAAATGGATTTGTTGAGTCAACTGTTTCGTGACATCTGTCAATCTGAATTTGATATTGCAATACGATCGCTCCAAATAGCTTAAAGAGGCAAAATTTGACTCGGATGTAAAACTGTGAATGGGAAACCATGAAATTGGGGGAGAGTATCTTTTGCGTATAACGGAAACAACTGCCAATTTAGACGTTTGCTATACATTTTCTAATCAAGTCAAGTCAAGTCCAAGGTAGTGTCAAATGTTTCAAGTCTTCCTAAAAGTGAAGGCAAGTTTCCCAGTATTCGAGGTGATTAAGTTCTGTCAGACATTTTTTTGATCAAAAATTATGGGACTTTGTTTCTACGACTCACCCAAAAAACAAAACAAACAAAAAATCACACCCAAGCTATACCAGCTGCAACAACGACTTCAACCAAAGAGTCTCAGTACCCAACACGTCAAACCCGAGCGTGACAGGCACAGCTTAACAACCATTGCCATTAAGAAACCCCATTCAAACTCAATTAACTTGAAAATCAATTAACTGTGATTCACCACTAAACCCCCCGACTGCATTCGCATGTAAAACTAAAGTCCCTTAGCCAATTCGCACTATCACCACAAGTATCATAATTCAAATTTAACACGTTTTCCCGATGGAATCTGACAGCTCCACTTGCCTTCAATACAGGTAGCACTCATGTCACATCACCTCATTCATGGCCGAAAGTATAATTTGACATTTTGCCATCAAACTCACCATCGAATTTGACAGCCAATAAAGTGACAGTTTCATTTTATGATACCGTCCCGCTCTAACGGGTTACTAATAGGCTTAGTGTTTCAATTTGGTATACATTTTCATGGCCCTTCAGTTGACACACACAAACACACATGCTCCTACTCAACAGCACAAAGTCAACAAATCAATTCCACTAATTAGTGTCGCTAATCGGAGGACAGGATAACGACTCGTAGCGTTCGATCTGAAATGTATCCCCGCCATGATGCCAACCTGAAAAGTTATGAGAGCAACATCAAGGGATAAAAATAATGCACACCGGTGTTGAAAGAACTAGAACTGGAGTAATTAACACGACCCTCTGGCGTAACAAATCGAAACTAGTTCATTATTAGCTGCGCCAAAATGTAATCACTGGAAAAATTTGTATTGCTCGTGGTGAATGGGAGTTGGAAACATGAAACGAGGAGGTTGCAGTTGCAGTCCCAGTCATCTTGTGAAGTTTATTAGTTAAAACGGGAGGCAAATAAAAAAGGGTAAAAGTAGTTCAACGGGATGGGCAATCTGGTGGAGAATTGAATTTCTTTGGGCTGTTGTTTCTACCTTTATCACATGGTTTGGGCTATTTGCAGATGCAGGATTTCGTGAAAACGAAATGAACGCATAATGGAAACAGAAACAGAACTTCAATGTTCGTGGCACAATTAGGACGCACTCACCCTTAAAAGTCGAATTGAGGGTGAGTTTATATAAAAGAACTGGTTCATCATTTGCTGGATGTTTGTAGCTACGAGCATTGGCATTGACAGGTGACTTACGTATTTCTCGAGAAGTTTTGCCTTCGATTGACAAGCAATACAGATAAACCTAAAAATGTTCTTACAGCATACAATCATTCATAGCAAAATTAAAATATATTCAGGCAACTGACTATGATTGTGTGATGCACACAGTATGAAGAGTGATGAAAGTGGCAGCTGTCAAAGTTTTTAATATATGTACTTCGGCCACTGTTACCGAGAGTAGAAGCAGCAGCGGCTATTTGAATTTGATTACTGTCTCTCAGTGACAAGTTATACCTACTGTCACTGGCCGCGTTCAAAACTCGCTTTTGCTAGATCTGACAGCAGTCAAACTTGTTGTACAAGCCTGTTTTTTTTAACTTCGATATTAGCAAAGCAGAATTTTCTGCACGCAGTTACAACAACTACGCTCTACTTGACACTTCGAGACTCACAGTAGTTGTTGTAATAGTGTGCTGAAAATCTTACTTTACTTTGCTTTGCTTTGCTGAGTTGGAAGCCAAAAAACCAAAAAACTTCTAATAATAGCAGTTTTAATGCCTTAGATTGATCACGTAAACAGTAGCCGTCAAATCTAACCACTAATTTCTTGACTGATTATGTACTAAGTTTTATTAACTGACTGAAACAATTTCCAACACAGATGCCAATGACAGTCCTACAGTGCTACCAGGAAATAAGTATGTTCCACCAAAATCTAGCATGCATGACAAGTCTGGTTTTTGACACGTCGATTGTGTGACAATATTCCTAAGACGTCTAAATTTTTTTCCTAACAGAAGATACTCTTGCCGCTATTTTGGTCCCCACAATTTTTACCAAAGATCCCCATTTTGTTTGCTCTTCTAATTGGTAAGTAAAAGACAGTTTTTGACGTTTAGTGACATTTTTCAACGCACCTAAGTCTACTGTGCCTTCGCTCCATACAAAAGTCAGTAAAACACGACGGAACCTTCTAATGTGCTTTATAAATAACCTTGCCATTCCCTAGCTTTGGGTAAGAAGTCCCCAACTTCAATTGTTGTTCTGAGAAGGCAATAGAACAAAATTTTATTCAATGTAAGGTGATCATTTTGCTACAGCCATTTAACGTCAGCAAAAGTCATATAAAGGATCACAATCGCAATCGCCTACTTTTGTAAAAAATACAAATAATTAAAAAAGTTGCAGGCAAAATCACAAGATGGCTGAAAAAATCTGCAAGCTGTCAGTGGTGTGGAAAACGTCACAATGACAGGTCTTTTAAGAAAAGCAAACTATCATCCAAAGCTTCTGCTACACACGCACCATTGGGTGAGCACTTTCTCTGTTGTTTCGAGCGAAAAATGTTGCTTCTTGTTTGTGTTTTACAAGCCTAAGGAGACTTTATGACACCTAAAAGTCTACACTTATCTGCTCGGAGTGTCATCGAATCTGGCCCAGGCAGCCAAAATAGTGAAAAAAACCTACTTTAGACTGCTTTTCCGCAATAGTGTGACCTTAGTGAAAGTCGAGGGTTTATAACTAGCTATTCATCGAATCAATTGCATTTCAATCAAATTCCAGGGATGTACCAGCTTTTTTTGTTGGATTGAAGCATACAACGCCACTAAAAGTAAAAGATCGGAAAGGTGCTTTTACTGTTTTCAGTATGACACGGACACGGGCAACACTGAGAACCCGCGATGTTACGCAACAATTTGCTAATATTTTGTATGGCCAACAATTTCTTCCTTTTTGTGGCCAACAATACTGCAAGAAGAACGAACGCTAAAACTCCATCGAAAAAAAGAAAAACCACACACAAGTCGAATATTCACAAATTGCTGCGACGTCTGCCCGGACAATGGCGACTATACCTACCTGCCGTTCACTGCACTCGACAAAATTGTAAACGTTTGGCCTCGTAATTTGCAAGAAATTTTTGTCTAGTTATCAACTTGGTCGCAGGTATATAGCCAAAAGGCTCTTCATTACATCAGTGATGCTTGATGCACCTTGCATCGTGCCACTCTTAACCATTTTTATAGCTTAATGGGTAATGGCCTGTGTGCAGCTGAAACCCCTTTGTCTGCGGCATTCAGTGCGCGATGCCCCTCTCCATCTGTTGGCGATGTGTCAAAGTTGCTCACCGTACGAGTGAGTCGTGCCGTGCGTAAGGCAGAAGGTGTAGAGGTAGATGAGTTGTGTATACATTCAGATGAATAGAAATTGAAATTTCACGAAATTATTGAATAAAAGTAAAGTCCCTTCGCCACCGCGCGCCGGCCGTTAAGAGTGCACACTCGCGAGCGTGCGCTCATGCACAGAAGACAGGTAGCGTCCAAACCGCATCTCAAGCCACGAGCCGTCGTCCTATACGCATTAGATGAAGACGATGACTATGACCAATATGAAGATGACGATGATTATGATGAGCGTATACAGTGGAGTAAAGGCACTCCAGCTACCGGCTGACACTCTTGCCTCTCAATCAATTTCCAGAGATGTACCAGCTAACCGCACAAAAGACTGGAGCACAACAGTCGTGTCTATGTGTGGTGCCATGCGCTGTGTATAGTGTTACCAATTGGTTGGGGTACATTCGAGGTGGCTTACACAATCGGAAAATAAGCAAATTATCGAAATCGAATTGAATCTGGAGTTGGAGTTGAAGTTGGAGTTGGCCCTTGACCAGAGCCGCTATTGATGGTCTTCAAGTACGCGTAAACATAATTTAGATGGATGAAGAGGTCAATGGGCTGTAAGTGTGAAGTGGAAACGGAAGTAGCGACGAATAGTTGGGCTAGGTCCAAACAAAAAAACAGACGAGCACTCAGGTATAATGTAGCCGACTTGTTTTGGGGCAACATTATAACCCCCGGTGGCGTCTTGTGGACGTTTATATGGGGTCACCTTTTTTCGGCCTCTGCAACGTTTCCTTTTTGGAAATTCTATGTCGTTGTGCGACAAAAGTCGGCTCTCCAAGCCTGTTCATAGCGATGGGCCCTTTATTTATATTTTGAACACTCTTGGGCCTGCATACTTATTTCCAATAATCCCATTAGATCCGACAGAAGTTCTAACAAATTCAACCTGTCCGACGAACAATCATTTAAAACTTCCAACCGTCTAAGCAAGTCCCAGAGCAGCAGACATTAACAGGAGCGAAGAGAACGCCGAACACCTAAGCCCAATGTAGAAGATTATCCCTCCCGAAAATAGGTTAAGCTTGTCACAGAAAAACCGTGCCGCAGAAACTAAAAAACCGACAAGTTCCGAAGTCTTTTAAAAGATCAACAATCTATAGTAGGCTGGATCTTCTTTATGGAAATATATTAAAGGCGGATGTTGCACTAAAGGGAGAGTAATCTAAAAATTCAAATTCGAGACCTCTTACCGACTAAGCAGCCTATTATGGTAGAAACAAAGAACTGCTGGGGAAGACGCTATCTTTTGGTTCCTTATAAAGGGTGATTTTTTAGCTGGTTTGGTTTTGGCAACACTGGTTTTGACAGCTGACGTGTGTTTAGTACCTTGTGTCACTGTCAAACAGCTTCAGTTTGGTTTGCAATTTAACCATAGATCGTCTTACAAATGAACAACGCTTGCAAATTATTGAATTTTACTATCAAAATTCGTGCTCGGTTCGAAATGTTCATCGCGCGCTGCTTGCATTTTATGATCGGCATTCTCGACCTTCTGAGCAGTCTATTCGGAAGATTGTGACCAAATTTCGCACCAAATTTACTTTGTTGGACATTAAACCACCAACACGTTTACGTACTGTGCGTAGTGAAGAAAATATTGCGGCCGTATCAGCTAGTGTGACAGAAGACCGCGAAATGTCGATTCGGCGCCGTTCCCAGCAGTTAGGCCTTTGTTACAGCACTACGTGGAAAATTTTGCGGAAGGATTTGGGCGTAAAGCCTTTTAAGATATAGCTGGTGCAAGAACTAAAGCCAGCCGACCTACCACAACGCCGAATTTTTGGTGAATGGGCTCTTGGAAAGCTGGCCGAGGATCCGCTTTTTTATCGAAAAATTGTGTTCAGCGATGAGGCTCATTTTTGGTTGAATGGGTACGTAAATAAGCAAAATTGCCGCATTTGGAGTGAAGATCAGCCAGAAGCATTGCAACAGCTACCAATGCATCCCGAAAAAGCCACTGTTTGGTGCGGTTTATGGGCCGGCGGCATTATTGGGCCATATTTCTTCAAAGATGATGCGAATCGCAGCGTTACTGTCAATGGTGAACGCTACCGAGCGATGATAACAAACTTTTTTTTGCCCGAAATGGAAGTTCTTGACTTGCATGATATGTGGTTTCAACAAGACGGTGCCACATGCCACACAGCACGCGAAACAATGGCGCAATTGCGAGGCGAGTTTGGTGAACAGTTAATTTCACGTTTCGGGCCGGTCAATTGGCCGCCTAGATCGTGTGATTTGACACCATTAGATTATTTTTTGTGGGGGTATGCCAAGGCTAATGTGTATAGGGACAAGCCCGCTTCGATTGACGCCCTGGAAGCCAACATCCATGCATTCATTCGTGAGATACCGGCCGATATGTGTGAAAGAGTATGCCAAAATTGGACTCAGCGGATGGGCTACCTGAGACGCAGCCGCGGTCAACATTTGCATGAAATTATCTTTAAACATTAAATTGCAAGGTTCAAACTATCGATTCAAATAAATATTTCATTCATTTTTTCGAATTTTTTGTGTTTTTTTTTTTTAAAAAGTTCTAAACCTCTTAAAAAATCACCCTATATAAGAGGTCTTGCTACAAAGCGAGAATGAAACGTCAAGGGACGAGCTCTAAAAGATTTGATTCAAAGACAAGAGCATGAGAAAAGCATGTGCAACACCCTGCAGGCTTCTTAGAATAGGTCAACTGTGGATGGACTGGGTTAACTGTCGAAAAGACTGTGTAAGCCAGCGCAGCTTTAGAGGCCTCGGAGCAGATCGAAGACGGACTGTTATGTTTGAAGCCTTCTCTTGTTTAAGCTTTGAGCCAGCTGACAATAGAAAAACACAAGTTTTAAGAATAGCTAGACCGGAGTCCATCATCGACATCTCCTTTGCAGACTATATGGGCTACATATTGTGGATTAACTGAATAAAGCCGATATGGGAGCATGTTTGAGAGACAGTATCTCTTCTGCTTGCTTATAAAAAGGACCAGAGGCTTTGAAGAAGCTCTCTCCAAAACACTCCACAGTCTTACATTTTTGAGATGTGTGCACCTTGCTTAACAGCAGCCACCCAAAGAAAATGCTTGGCAAAGCAAAGCAAAGGCTTGGTGTTTGAAACAAGGGCTTGGTGTTTGGTCTTCCAAGTCGTCTTAGATTTGATGGCTGCACTTTGCTTTTGCCTCGACCAATGAGGCCGAGCTTGTTTTGATTTTTTGATCTACACTACAGAGACGAGTTTCACATATTCAGGTGTGCTTTATAGACTCTACCTCTCAAGGCATGTTAAAGCGTTGAAAGACGTTCTTCCTTCTAGGTGCGTTGCAGCTTGCAGAGTCTTCTTCTTCTACAGTCGGTCTTTGAAAGTTGCTACAAAAAGTTAGAGGCGAGCAGTCTTTGCCTTAAATTTAATCCCGTCTTGTAATTCAAATTGGTTAAGGTCCGCTTCCATTTGTGCGCGCTACCATAGACTCCTAGGCAAAGTCTTCCCCGCTAAGTTGTCCATCTATATTGCTTCAGAAGACTCTTCGGGATGGAGCGCTATTGTCCAGTCACGCCCAAATCTTAAATGACCTTGTCAAAGTCGCTGCTGTAAAGCTCGTAGAGTGCGCTGTTAAACCTGCTTCTTCAAACCTCGTAAAAGAGTAAACGGGACCGAAAATCAACCGAAGAATCTTCCATTCAAAATGACCAAGAATATCTTCATCCGTCCGTGCACTGACTTCTATGCCTTAGAACTTACTTAGAGTTTCTTGAGAAGGCTTGAAAACCTCTTGTGGCTGATCACCTTATTATATAAGGCTCCTTTAGCCTGTAGTCTTTATAAATGGTCGGTCTTTGCGGCTTTGCTCTACCAACTACCCCGTACTGTGGATTTTGCTTTCAGATCATAAGACTTCTCCTCTCTAGGACCGTAAATCTCTCCGGTAGGTTCATGTCACCTTGGAGACTGTAGCTTTAATCAGCTTTTTTAACGGCCATTTATAAATACTTCCAACCAGCAAAACCAAGTCAAGCCCGAACTCTAATTGGCAACACTTTCCATGCATAGAAAAGCCCATTCGAAGCTGCAGTTCTTGCAAATAGTACCAACCGCGTCACACAACCCGACCCGAAACGTTTTACACTTTTACGATCCAGAAGACGGTCTTTTGTTCCATTTACGCTGACTGACGATGCTTCGGCTTCCGACGCACGACATCACTTCAAATGACGTTCGGGTGAATACAAATTGTGCGCGCCATGCCTACTGCGGTTGCAGAGTTCTGCTACAGCCTTGATGAGGACCGCGACAAAGACCTTAAAATCAAATCCAATCTGCCATCGCTCCACCATGTGGCACACGAGATGCTCTTCATAATTCGTGTCCCCCGTGTTAGACGGTAAAGTCACTATATGTGGTATCCTTTATGCCATCGCAATGATGGCGATAAAAAACCCCTCCACAGCGGAGAATAAGGCAGAACCCTTCTCGACTTGTCGACTTTGTCTGCGAACAGATGCATCATCTCCGGTTAGTTGTTTGCTTCTGTTTTGGTTCGGTTTTGGACTGTTCCTTTTTTTTCTGTTTGTCTCTTTTAAGAAATATGACAGACAGATGAGTCTTGGGATTGTTTGTGTGGTTTCTGTGCCCAAAAACGAAGCACACACTTGTCTTGAACTTCCACCAGATGCAAAACACTGATAGCGCTCTCGAGAGGACCCTCAGGAATGTTGACTGTGTGTGTGTGTGCACCTTTAATAGGCGAGCGAGTAACACAGGTAGTTTTGGGATCGCATCACAGTCACAGCTCCACCGCAGCGAAAGAGACGAGGCACACGCACAGAGGGAAGATCATCATCTCTTCATCTCTGGTGATTTCCACGGAATTCCATAATCGAATTAAGGGAGGGGAATCCGTAAGCGGCATGAAATCAAATCTCATTCGCCCCGGCTGGCGGACAATAGATATGCAAATTGTTGTCTTGATATTTTGATCAAGATACGGTGTCTCCAATTCGTATTTGAATTTACCACGAGTTGAAGCACTTCTTCGCTGGAATATACCGTGGAGTGTGTGTGTGCAGTGTGCGGTTCCTTGATTGTTTTCGAGAGATAGTAGCTTAATAGACGTTAAAAGGAATTCTAAACGGGAAGAGAGAGCGTCGATTAGGATGGAATTGGAATCAGCATCAGCAATTTGTGGGCTTATGTAAGCCTTGGGGACACTTTGAGGCGGAGTGGGAGCAAACGCTAAATTGTTTTACAAATTAATTATAAACGTCAGGTGAAGGGTTATAGTTTTGGGGAAATTTATATGCAGCGCAGAGAGTTTATTGTTTTATTTTTGAGAAGAGATACAGGGAATCGGATTATACGCGGGATTTGCGTGGGAATTATCATCAAAGAGAGCTGTTAATCTCTGCCTGGGATTATGTCTTCTTTAAGGGACATGCAAGAGACTGGTTCGGTTGCATACTTTCACCGAATTCTTTGTAGATTGGTGAATGGTGGCGTTGAAGTTACAGCAAAGCTTATTTGTGCAACAGACTCTCACAAATCATTTGGACGACAGGTGAATTGGTGATCGTTAAGCCAAAATAAGCAACAGATTTTTCGAAATCAGTTCTTTTACGTTTTCACACCGCCTATGTGTAGACATTGTGTAGACACACAATTCGAGGCGAATTCGCCATTTCGTCTAAATCTAACTTTTGTTTCAGAATGAACTTATGTATCTGTCAAAATTTAGCGTGGCCATTTAATGGGTTGGCGCATTTGTGACAGATCGTTGTGTTTTGTTGCGGAAAAGGATGCAGGAATGGGCTTTTTTAATTACTACACTGACGATAAGTTCCTAGAATCTGAATTAGTTGAAATAAGACAGAATTGAAATTTTTAAGGAAGCTTTTTCAATGAACAGCTGTTTTTCTGTGACACATATTCATGAATTGTATGCTATATTGCTTTTAGTCCCTAATATACATTAAGAAAAGGAGAGGTTGAAAGTCTTGCAGAAAATTGCAGAAATCTTGGAGAAATTGCCCAGGTTAGTGGTTTAAGAAGTGGTAGAGATAGGCACCGTAGCATTACGAGAGATGTGGTAGAACAATCTTCGTCAAGAAGATCAAACTCACTTAGTTTTATGGTGAATTCTGGAATACCAGACCAGGATACTCCAAATATGTTGGAAGAAGCACTTCAATCTACAAAAGCCGAAAAGTGGGTGGAGGCCATGAACGCAGAATACTGTTCGCTCTTAAAAAACAATACGTGGGAACTGTGAATTTACCTCCTGATCGCAAAGCGATAAAATCACGGTGGGTGTTTAGCGTAAAAAAGGACAAGTATGGTGAAATCGAACGATACAAAGCCAGATTGGTGGCAAAGGGGTATAGTCAACAGCATGGGCTTGACTTTCACGAAACATTTTCCCCTGTTGCGAGGTTTTCAACAATTCGCCTGCTGGTTGCACTCGCAGTTGAATATGAGCTGCTCCTACACCAACTTGACGTAACTTCTGCATACCTAAATGGAAAATTAGATGAAGATGTTTACATGGAACAACCCCTATATTTTCAAGACAAAAACTATCCGAAAAAGGTATGCAAGTTAAAGAAGGCTTTGTATGGTCTAAAACGGTCAGGCAGGCAGTGGAATCGGAAGCTAGATGAAGTTTTAAAGAAAATTGGATTTGCTCAATCTTCTTATGACAATTGCGTATCCTACCATTCAACGGCGCGGTGTAGTTAATTTTTTGGTCGTGTATGTTGACGACATTATCTTGGGTTTCAAGGAGGAGACGGTTCTAAATGAAATAAAGCACAAATTAGGCGCAGAGTTTGAAGTAGTAGACAAAGAACCCCTAAGTTATTTTTTGGGTATGGAATTCGACAGAGACGGTGAAATAGGTTCCATCAAACTTGGACAACAAAGACTTATTTTGGAAATTTTTAGTAATTTTGGTATGGACAACTGTAGAAAGGTTAGCACGCCACTGGATCCTGGAACACAGCTGAAGAAGTGTGAGAGCTGTCCCAATTGCTCAAAAGTCGACTCGAAAATGTACCAGTCTCTTATTGGATCCCTGAACTTCATCAGTATGACAACTCGCCCGGACATATCTCACTCAATAATTAAGTTGTCCCAGTACAATATGAATCCGCACAAGGAACATTTATCTGCGGCAAAACATCTGTTGAGGTACTTACATAATACAAAAGATTTAAAATGTATTTTCAGAAAATCTGGCGCTAAGCTTGTCGGTTATGCCGATGCTGATTGGGGTGGCGACTGCAATGACAGGCGATCGTTTACGGGTTACGTGTTTATGCTGGCTGGATGAGCTGTATCATGGGAGTCGAAGAAGCAGACCACAGTTGCACTAAGCAGTACTCAAGCAGAGTACATGCCACTGTCTTCTGCATCAAAGGAGCTCGTTTACATACGCAGTCTTCTTATCGATATTGGGTTTGGCTGTTCAGTTTCGGAGCCCATACCATTGTTTGGTGACAACCTTAGCGCACAACAACTAGTGAAGAATCCAGTATTCCATGCAAGGAGCAAGCACATCGACATAAAAGTTCACTTCATAAGAGAAGTTTATGAAAAGGCATTTTTAAGTTTGAACTATGTACCTACAGATAACATGGTAGCAGATATATTAACAAAAGTTCTTAAGAAAATAAAACATTCTCATTTTGTGAAATTGTTAGGTTTGAAATAATTACACATTTTTCGCTTAAATTTACAATATAATGAATTCATTATTTTTATATACAAATCTAAACTTTAACATTAAATTAAAATTAAAATTGATATGTAAGTAAATGCTTATAGCCATATATTGTATATAGTCTGTTTTGAATTAATTTGATTTGAGGGAAAGTCTTGAACATAAACAAATCACATAATTATCAATACTTTGTATACAACAGTGGCAACACTGTTCTTATATAATCTATCCTGTACATTACATAATCATGAATTGTATGCTATATTGCTTTTAGTCCCTAATATAGATTGAACTGTGTCGGACGCGTTTTACTTATCAAACTTATCCACAGCGTACTTTATGTCAATATTTAGCTAGGATTTAAGCTTATGTTTAGAGAGAAATGTTGGAGAGATTTTTATAAAATTTAGTTAGGCTCGAGCAGTGTACTAAGCTTAAGACACCATATCTCTTCTACCATTTTTTGGATCTCCTGTCAAAAATAAAAATGTCACTTGTATTGCTTTAGCAATCGCTGATTCAGGTAGCAGTGGGAGGACTTGTTTATTGCTGGCCATCAGTGATTCTAGATCACAGGATTTACCTTTTTTCAAGGTTTTTGAGCTCCAAATGATGTAAAACAGTTTTGACCTCCAATTAATTAAATTTCAAGATGTCAATAATTTTCTAAATCTAACAAACGAAAACAACTTTTTCTATTGAGGGTAAAAGTGTTTTCTATTAATTCCACTATTACCTATGTACAATTCAAGTCCAACAGAGACCATTCAAAACGTCTGTTTTAGTAACGTTTCTATCTGCTCGAAAGTAAGGAAATTATTTGCCTCATGGAAGTGATAAATTGACATTTACGTACGATACTCGATTGAACTCTATGCCACCATACCAAATAACGGTATCAAAGACGTTGTTTTTGCGTTTTAAATATTGTGTTTTATACTATCGTTCTTTTTATATATTTAAAAAAAACTCCTAATAAAAGGAATTTTATTTCGGAAAAACAAGATCTTCAGATTTTTCTTCTGGAAACACTGGCTCTGGGTCATCCCAGAGACTTTATCAAAGTGAAACAAATAAACTACGAGTAATGAGCAATTTGTTTCATAATCATTTTGTTCAACAGAATTTGCAGGAATTTAAAAAACAAAAATGTTTCAAAACACACAAAGCATAAAGTTGTACTGAACCCATTCAAATTGAAAAGCTCTTGTGCCTTTTATTTCACAGCGAAGTTCAGAACCTATGCTATTGACGGAAGTCTAAATTTTATGTGTTCAAACTCATCCTTAAATTTCTTTAAGTATCAAGGAGATTCTTTATGTGACCTTGATAATCCGAGTCTTATATTTTACCTTGGCCTTACCTTTGGAGTAGATTCGAAGTCTAAGGTGGCTAGCTCAACTAGAGCGGATGGACACAAGGAGTTGCAGGGGCCCTCAATAAACTTGGAGTCCGCAACTGGAGTCAGTTAGCTAAGGACCGAGCTAACTTAAGAGGCCTGTTCGTAGAAGCCCAGGTTCACACCGAACTGTAGCACTACCAAAGAATGACAAGAAGGCAAACAGTGATATTTAAGTAATTAACCGATTCGCCTAAATGTGGAGAGGATCTTTCAAGCTGTGTTAATAGACCCGCTAATTTTCGGTTAGGTTAGGTATATCTCGCAGCCAAAACTTTATATGGGCTCTTGGTCTATTCCTAGCCAAAGAGCTGAGAAGAATGAAGCCGTTGGCTAGCAAAAAAGGAGAGTTTGATCAAGAGCTAGACTGAAACTCTGACACTCAAGGTAAGAAAAGTAAGTAGCTAGGAAGCTGAGGCAATTGCTGTCCCCGAAGCTAACTTCAAGGCCTCTAAGAGAATACTGTAAGACCAGGGTTGACGAGACTTCTAAGAAAAGTTCGCTGAATGCTCCCGAAGTTATCACCGACGCCCCTATTAGGCGGGAAGGTTCTTCTTAACAGGAAATACCTGGGTAAACTGGTTCCGCTTCTTCATACAATATACGAGGACGATATGAGGGTGCCGCCAAGATTTCGGTCGGAAGACAAATCGATCCGGCCGGTGCTGTAAAGTCTTCACACCACAACCAGTGTAGTTGCTCGTAAACCAAATCGCTTCGTAGATAAAAAATACCCGTTCAAAAGTTTAGGGCAAGCCAACGGCTACCAAAAAGCGGGTCTAGTAGCTCGCCTATTACTTTACGTATAAGCTCCAACTTCGGAAGAATACTAGGGTGCTTCTTAGATAATCTGCTCTTAGAATGTGAGTGTGAATTAAATGGGATGAATTCAAATTCAAAACTAATAGGCTAACGTAGAACGGACTTGAATCTGACAGGTACGGGGAAACATTTCAGCGAAAACTATTGTTTAGCCATCGAACTATGGTTGCCGTAGTTTGATACCAAACTTTCAACATAAAGGTACTTTCTATGCGCATTCAAGTCAAAGGTAAACGTCCATCACAAGAAGAGCCACTGCAGCAGCAAGAATGGCAGAACGAGTGATGTCTTGAAGTCCAATGAAGCGAAATTAGTGATGAATGGTACCACATCCGCAAGCTGTTCCAAAACCAACCAAAAAGTTCGTCTAGTAAACGATCCTTGCGATCGGCCATTGAAAAAAAAACTTGAGGATGCTCCGTGAAAGGAACTGTCCGCTACAGGAAATGGGGGTCTTCAATTTGATGGCACTGGTTGCCAAATTAGACGCACAAAATACTTGCTTGGGGACACAACTCCTTTGTGGACTTTTCAAGACGCTTGGAGCTTCAGTTTGAAATTTATTTCAAACGATCGTAATATCATAAGATCGCTCAACTGAAAATGGTTTCACATTGAGTGGATATATCTAGACCTAGAGTGTGCTGTTCAAGTTGGCAGCGTTGACTAGCTAATATTCTTGCAAGAACATTCCAATACGTATGTCACAAGCAAACCAAGGATCCACATATGCACTGCGTCATGTGGCAACAACGCCCATCAAAGTCCAAGATCAAAGTCGTCCTTAATGTATTCACCTGTTTTATATTCCATTGGCATCGTAATAGCTACCAAAAGTATACTATATAACAATTTGCAAGCTAACATTCCGCTGGCATCACATCGGAAATTATCCTCCACTTACCCAGGTGACACAATCCAGTTCCTGGATAGAACTGGACCGACCAGGCGATGGTGATAAAAATAATAACACATTGGATGATGACACTGGAATCATTAATTAATCCTGTTCCTCGTGTGTTGCTCCTTCTGTGTGCCGTGTGCTGTGATGTCATTCATTGCCTTTGGATCTTCCACTTGCAATTTTTTTTTTTTTTTTGTCTATTTTGTTCCTGTTTTTTTAAAAAAAAACCTTCGACTTTGATTTTTTCCTCGCTGATTTATTTTTTTTTCTTTCGGCATCAGTGTCCGATCTCTTGCTGTTTCACACCTCGGCTGTAGCGGGTACCTACGTGCATTTTCGTGTGCCTTACTGTCTCGAGATGTTGACAACACGGAACGAGGATGACAACACTTCCAGAAGTGTGTATAGGAGTACGATTCGAGCTGGAAAGTTGGAGCATCGCACAAGTTGTGTTGTGATTTGCATTTAACACCGAAATCGGTTTCATTCGCAGACGCAGACAGTGCCTGCTCCTTTTTCTACCTGATGTCGGGTTTTTGTTTTTTCCTTAAACGTGTTTAGAATAACTTATGTCCAAATAAGAGCACATAGCAGTGAAGCTAAATCAATTATCTTGTGGCAAAGGTAGAGGTTTGCTGAAAGAAGTTATTACCCAGGACTCAAGAGGTCACTGGAACTTGACGTAAATTATAACCAGAACTATGTTATCTAGATGGGGAAATAACAACAAAGTGGACTGGTAAGTTGTAGATGGATTTAGTCTGATATTGTTACATATCTAAATGGGAAAGCAGGACAAGATGCTGAGCAAAGCCTTCACCACACCGCGATTACAAAAGGAGATAGTTAATCATTTGTTCACTATATTTACTTGATTAAAAGGACTGGCACATAGAGCGGCCGTATTGCGATCAATGCAATGTCTTCTCTGACATTTGGAGATCCCCGAAAAAACACAAATTACATCTTAAGTTTTCTTTTTACTGTGCCACCTCTCGGGAGCGTCTGACATGAATATTATGTAACTCTTATCTTATGATTGTGGTTAAAATTGCAGTTAGAAATAAGCAAATGGCTTACAAAAGAACTTCGAGCTTTTGGAAAGCTGTAGAACATTTATAGAAACATACGTAACACATATAATTATAACCCGCATTTTGCGGACATAAAAATGGCGATGACACTGACAAGTGACAACACATGTGTGTTTTGCATAGTCAAGAAGAAACTGAATTGAATGAACTTCGTATCATAGACAAACCATACTGAGACCCCCAACTCACAATCCTCTTGCCGCTGGCCCCCTCAGTTTTTTTTCAAATTCGCCATTTTGTATTCCTATCGGTGTTATGTCAATTGGGAATCCGTGTGACATGCAAAAACATACAAAAAATACAAAAATAAATGCTACCAACCTCGGCAACCGTGGGGAAATGTGAAAGAGTTCGGGAATACCACATTTTAGCAGAACTGAATGCCATTGGTTAGTAATTATACATTTTTTGAAGGTGAATAATTTGATTTGTGTGGTTAATAAAACTATCTAAAGGAAATGTTTTACATACTAGAAATATATTAGGACAAATATGGCTGTATATTTCCCGCATTTGGATATAATTAACTTCGATTTCGTGTGTAAATTTTTCTTAAACAATAAAGAAAATTTGCTCAAAATGTTTTTATTTTCCCTCAACCAACCTACATTCTTAATTTTTCGCAAATATTTTAAGCAAATTTACACTTTTTCCTAAAAAAAAAGTATTACTCATACGTAACGAACAATTTCAAATTTAACGGATAAAATTCTATGAACGCTGCAAGTCACTTTGCCCAAAGCGGAAGTGGCATATGCAAGGTGCGAGTGTATTTGTTTCTGAAGTTACGTGACATTTGTCAATACGAATTTCTATGTAACAATACAAGCGCACTTAGCATTTGCCACCCCATAGAAATATAGCTTGTAGGCTAAGTAACGGGAAATCGGCCGAAGTTGGTGGTCTCAGTATTGTCTCTGCTTCGTATCGTGCTATCGTGAGGGTGCTCCACCTGAAGCCTGTACGCGTTTCTCTGACAAATATAAAATGAAGGAATAGCTCGGAAAGTAAGAGCTAAGTCCTCTTACTTTCCGAGCTATTCCTTTTTAGTAATTCAATGTTAAGTGTATGCAGCAATTGAAATACAGAATTGTCCGGTGACAGATTTATGCTCAAAATCTTACAAACGGTTGTCGGGAAAGAATGGAGGCATTTTCAAAAAAAAATTGTTATACAGGGTGTCCGCCGGGAAGGTATACTTCTTTGTTTGTTTATAATTTTTGACTAAATGAAAGAGTATGGATCTTATATTGATAAATGTTTTATTTAATGTCGGCAACTATGTGTGGAATACAATAACAGGTAAATGTCCGCGTCTGTTAGTCTAACAAATGCGAGCCCTTTGGAGCATATTTTCCATTACATTCTCACACATTTCACTCGGTATTTCATTAATTTCATCACGAATATTTTGTTTGAGTTGCTCAAGCGTTTCTGGTTTGTTGGCATAAATCTTGCTTTTCAGATATCCCCACAAAAAGAATTCCGGAGCAGTCAAATCAGGCTACAGACCCTCTTTCTTCGAAATCATTTACTACTCTATAAATAGTGCGTTTTGTTGGCACGTTGTTTCTCCCAAAAATATCACGTAACTTTCTCAACAGTAATCGATGATTGATTTTGATAAAATGTTTTAACGATTAAAACACGTTGGTTTATCGAATATTTTTCCATAATAAATTTGCCACGTGTCTACTTCACAACTGCCAAATATGAACTGTCAAGACTAATGTTTACCAAAATGGCGGCAAAACAAAGTATATATAGACACCCTGTATAAGTGCCACGAAAACATTGGCATTAACTTTGTTACAATAATCGACGATTGACCGCTGGGCTAAGGGTGGATCAAATTTGACGAAACTTCTTCAGACTGGACTTTAAAATGTGATACCTAGAACCTCTCTGCTTATTGTGTTCCAAAATGAATGGTAGATTGTGTGTGTATGTATTCGTTCGCAGATAAGCTTTTTCAAATAAAGAAAAGATGTGTTCAAAAGTCGATTAGACTAGCCGCAAAGATTATAAACACAAAGAAATTGACTGCAATAGGTAAGATTGTTCATTCAACACAACAGTCCAACAATCCAAGAATTGCTCTTCGACTAAAATGATAAATGATATTTTTATTTCGTATAAAAAGAATATTTCAGGACTATTGTTATTGCACGTTTTACAGAGATTTGATAGTTTGAGTTTTATCTTTCTACTGAAATAAAGGATTTTCCAATAAGAGCTGTTATTTTGGTATTCAAAGAAAAATGAAATTTTTTGAGATATATATATATGTAAGGTATGCCGTTAATAATGAAAAACAACATCAGCCAAATGGCCACCACGAGCACGCATACAGCACCATATACTTTTCATGAGATTTTCCGTAACCAAGTCTCAAAGTGGCTGCCCTATGTCCTCGATAGCCTCACAATTTTATTTTTGAGGTCTTGAATCGACGCTGGGCTGTTGGCGTAGACCTTATCTTTCACGTGGCCCCAAAGGAAGAAGTCGCAAGGTGTTAAACCACAAGATCTCGGTGGTCAATTGTGAGAGATAACACGGTCCGGAAACTTTTCCCGTAAAAGATCAATGGTTTCGTTGTTGATGATCGGCTGGCTTGAGTTCTTGTGTTAACTGAACTTTATAAGCCTTCAGACCCAAGTTTTTATGCAAAATACGGTGTAATGACGTTTGTGAAATGCCCACTTCCAAAGAACGACGAGGAATGAACACCCCTGGGTTTTCTTCAACACTTTGGGCTACAGCAGCAATATTCTCAGTTGTTCTTGAGCGACGTGCACTGGTTTTATTTTTGACATCACTAACTTGTCCCAAGAGCTCGAATTTTTCCACCAATTTCTGTATTGCGGTCCGACAAGGTGCTTCACCACGACCAAAAAATGCTTTAGTTTTGCGAACTGTGACTGCAAGATTTTCCCCATTTTTGTAGTGAATTTTAATAATTTCAATGCGTTGTTGAAGTGTGTGTCGTTCCATTTTTAGTAATGGCGTAGTTTCTACTTGTCAAATGTCAAAGAATAAAAGCTTCAAAAGTGACAGCTACCGAAATAGCGGGTCATTCACAAGAACACCTCTCATTGGAAAACTTTTTATTATTTTATATGTAAGATGAGTAGGTAAAGAAGAAACTTGAAGGAAAATACGAATAAAAAACCTTCAATATAAAAGAATGCTCTTCGACTATGTTCGCCATCTTGTTTTTTTTTTTTTGTAGATTTTCAAAAACTCGAAGGAGAAGCGAGAATTTGTCGTAAACTACATTTAACACACCACTCGGGTGCCTTTGACTATTAATTAATGTGATATATACTGCTTGGAGCAGTGGCTTAGTGCTTAGTGTGTTGGGCTACTAAGCGAGGGGTCCCAGGTTGGAATCCCGAGAAAACCCAAAGTCAAACTCGAGGTTTTTTTCCACTGCGCCACCTCTCGCGAACGTCTGACAAAGATCCGAGAGTCATGAAAGAGCTTTTTAATATTAGCTGTTTGTACCAGGGTTCGGACTTTACTGCAATTGCAATAGATCTGCCGCAATTTTAGGAAAAAATTAAATTTGCTGCACCACTGCGCTCGACTGAAAATCTGCTACTGCAATTTATGTGAATTTCGGAAATCTTAAATCAAAATTGACATGCCACCATACCAATATTTATATCTGAGAACAAAAGCCAACACTTCTTTTCAACGTAAATCTTTAGGCTCAGCGGTATAAGTTCTCAAGGCATAAGTCCGTTATGGAGTTATGTGCTGCCGAAGTTTGACATAAATCCATAAAAATATTCATTGAAACAAAATAATAATAATAAAAGAAAGAGCTCCCGCCAAGATTTATAATGTTACGATAACATACTCCTCCACTTAACCATTTTTGAAACTATGTCCCATCTCTAAAAAAATAAATCACGGACTAATATCCCACATTGGTGAGACATAATTCCACAGTAAAATTTTGATCGTATCTCCCACCGAAGTGGGGCAAAAGTCCATTATCAACTTTTGTTCCGTGGACTGGCGCAGGGAACTCTTTTTATGTGAAATTATTTCCCTGAACCTCGTGGGCTTATGTCCTCGCGACAAATCATTGATTGTCAGAGAATCAAAACTCGCAGCCGCTCTGTTGTAATGAAACTCAAAATTCAATTCCGTTGACACCTCTCCGTTCCTGTGATTTGTTCACATTTGCACGGTTCATCGAACGAATCCGCAGTCTTCGACTCAATCTCCAAAAGACCATTTAGTAGCACGTTGCTTGCGAAAAATTCCCCCCAAGCCATCGAAATTACAAACAGCATAAATAATAATTACACGCGATCTAGCGCAGATGTCATTCCATCCAAGCCCTAGAACCGCACTCATTGATTATTTTGTTTCCACCTGTGCAGGGGTAAAGCATTCCTTTGGCCAACGGGCGAAACTGACTACACCATACCTATCGTTGGCGAATACCTTAGCCGCATTCACCTACCGCAGGAATCTGATAAAATCAGTACAGCAAGGCAAAAATGCGCTCCTGTTTGTTGGACTCCTTGGAACGGTCACAAAAAAGCAACAACCTCACATACAAAAGCGATTAATTCGCCAACAATTCGCCTTCCGATCCGAAATAGATTTATTCAAATTGATAAACTGAATAACGACTTCTGCGGGACACGGTTCGGTTTCAGTGTGCTAGTACTGGGGCGCTTTTGCCGCCAAATGTGGGGGGCGCATGGCGCTATTACAACACTTTTTTTCGTATACAGTTTACCGCACAGCGGAAGGGTGCTGAATTGTGCGGCCATATCTATATACCCGAACCACCATCTGTATACAGTGTGTACTCGTACCACGAGGCACAGTCATAAAGCGTGAACCAGTTTTAATTATAATGGAGGATTACGGATCGGGCAGGATTATGAGCAGACCCTACAAGAGAGATCCAAATCTTTGGCATCACTACCTATAACTCGAATCGAAATGAAATCGAAATCGAAATCGAAATCGTGTCCGATGCCTTAGTGCGGCCGCACTGTGTGCATATGTGTTCATGGCGGACCCGGCTTTGGTACGATAGTGTGTGAGCGAAAAAGTATAAATTGATTGAAAGGAAATACTTGGGAATTAGGATAATTTGTTTGTTTGCTGCAAATACAGCTGGTCATGTGAGTGTATAGGTATACTCGGTTGTGCCTCCGGTAAACCTGATGAGAGGTGTGGTTAATTCAATTTGTTATCGCGCAGATATTTACATATGCTCTCAGATTTCATTTTGCGGATAAACGCTGATGTTTGGTTTCGCCGAGATTTAATGAGCCAAGCGGCGCAGCCGACGGAGAAGGGTATCTAAATTGAGCGAGAGCTTGTACACCGTTGTACAGGTTATTCCAAAGCCGCTTTGTTGCACAGGGTGGGCCAAATACAAACTTATTTTTAAAATAGCAATAAATTGAGCAAAACTATTTTTTTTATGGCTTTATTGGTAAGAGCAAACATTTCAATAAATTATGGAACACAACGTCGTTCAAGTGGCTGCCTCGGCTGGCTATATGCAGTAGCGCATTCTTTCACTCGAATTTTCCAAGACCTTGGTGATGGTTTCGGGCTGTAGCTCACGGATTATGTTCGCCTTAAGTGCTTGATCGTTTCCGAATTGTTGGCATCGGTCCTTCACGGTTCCCCACAAAGAAAAAGTCCAAAGGGGTCAAGTCGCAGCTCCGAGGCGGCCAATTGACATCGCCAAGACGGCTGATAACACGATTTGGGAATTTGGTGCGCAAAAGATCGATCGTGGCATGGTCTTTGAGGCATGGCGTGCTATACTTCATGAAGCAGAGGTCGCCCAAATCCATGCCCTAAATTTCAGTAAAAAAAAAAGTCGATTAACATGGCTCTGTAACGCCAACCTTTAACCGAAACGTTGTTCCCAGCCTCATTTTCGAAGGGGAAACGGGCAAACGATGCCACCACTCTGTAAACCGCACCAAACTGTCACTCTCTGTGGATGCATTGGCTTCTACGGCCATGAGTGTTGTCCACTAGCATACCAGTCTCACGAAATTTTTGCACAAAAACTTGCGTACAGCCATCGCGGTGGGTGCTTCATTTCGGACAAAAATTCTTTTCAAAAAACTCACTGTTTGGCCTACACATCGCTCACTTCGGAAATAAGTTTTCAATATTTCCCAAAGTTGTTCGTGCGTAAAGCGACTCTTTTCGTTCCGACTGACTTTCTGTCAAGATTTCGAACGGGAAGCAGCTGTCAGTGTCAAAATAACCTACGATTTAAAAAGAAACCACCGCATGGCCCACCCTTTATATATTTATACTGAGTATGTTGCTGAACCTGCAAGATGCTGCAAAGATAAACGCTGGCTGCAAAGTATGGTCATTTGTACAGTTCGTGTAATGAATTTGATTGCCATTTGCGGCGAATTAATTGCAGAGCTGTAATTTGTACTGTTTTTAGCAGTAACCATGCGAGATTGCATCGCTGGTGCTGCGCAATATTGTGATACGCGAACCTGCGCCCGGCGGTACCTGTAACGAATATATTGATAGCCAGGGATCTCATCATCTGATACATGAATGATCAAAGAACTCTACTCTTTTGGTGCTGCGTTTCGATTCCGCGTCAGTGTCATCAAGTCACTGTATAAAAAAAAAACAAAGACACTGCCTAACCCAACGATTTGTCACGACTGCGTTGACGTTTCTCTTTTGTATAACCTGCAGTCGCTGCTGCCCAGTGGGCGGCTACAAAACGAGTAAATAGATTTAAAATGACCCCCCTGCTGCTAATCCAATCAATGCCTCCATCATCATCAATATTCAAGTGTAACTGTGTTCCAGATGTAACAACATTTGTAAACGCACGTTCTTAATAACCGCCAGCCATTAAGATACCGATCTGTCGAACTTTTATAACTTCATAACCCCAGAAACGTTCCAGCCTATACGTGCGCAGCTTTTATCTCTCCTCCGGATAAGCATCTCCCTTTTTGGAAAATGTTAAACAAACCTTCTTCACCATCAAGATAGCGCGCCAAATGTAAATACCCCATCAATAGTGGCCCCCTAAAGACCTTTCAAAGATACATTAGATCACTATCTCCGCCGTGGATATTTCCATACGGTTTTCTTTTAATCACCATTTTCCTCCCCAAAAAAAAAAAAAAAACCAAACTGATATAGAACCCGTGGCGCTACTGTGTTGGCATCTCTCACCCTACTCTCTCTCTCTTAAAGATCTGCCGCAATTAAATCAGTTTCATCAATTGACCCGGCCGATACCGATAATCGAATGCAAATGTCATCAAAACTTTTAAGCACTATACAGAGACGTGTACCTGTGCCAGGGTAATAGCGTGATCCCGTTGGAAGACGCACTTAAAACCATCATCACAGAAAATACACAATCAGAGAGAGTCAGAAAAAATATGTCGGTACTTAAAAAAGTTGTGCATAGCTTCTGTTTTATGATGATAGCGTTACTAATTTGTGGGGCACATTTATCGGCGTAGAGCAACTTGTATCCCAGATGTACAAGGAAATACTTCAAATATAAGTGTAACCCGAGACGTTGGCGCAATAAAATGATAGCCAAGTACTCGCGCGCGTACAGAGCAATTAAAAGAGCCACCGACTGGGGGACATCCGAAAAGAGCGGACGCAGGAATTATGTCCCGAAGATGTGGTCTAATTTGGTGCGGGCATACATGTTGGAATGCCATGTGTCCCGTCTGGTCGTAGATGTTAATTTATCGCAAAGTAGTCTTAGCGGAACTGTATCGGGGCGAAATAGTGCTGCAAGGATTGTGTTACTCATGCAAATTAGTTTCGTTACAAATGTTCGAAGCGATCTCTTGTCGGAGACTGCTATTTGTGTGTATGTGCAGTTGGTAAATATGAACAAAGCTTGAGGGCTAATGGGTGCGAGATTGCAATGGATAGCTGATGAAAAGGATTAGTTTTGAGATACGAGGCCGGGTTTGTGTTCCTTGCCAGCCAAAGGGGGCAAATTAAACAGAGCTGTTCAAATGTATTTACACGTTCTGTTTGAATTGGCACGGCGATTATGTTCCAGTTTTGCATTTCGATTTCTATGCATGCAACTGGGGTATTTTTGTTGAAATTCGTTGGCCGACGGATGGAAACTGGCGTAACAAAGAGAGCTGACCGAATCGAGTTGCTGCCGATACTCGTAAACGTTCGAGCACCGTTTTTAAAATTGTCAGCGTTAATTTTGACCTCTTGGGCACCAAAACGGTAATTTTTGTTAAGATAGCTCCAAAGTAGATAAAAAAAAATAAAAGTAAAAAACATCAACAATAGTTTATTTATATTCAGTTATAATGGGTGCAGGGAAATAACTTCACGCTTCACGGGCAATAACATCACATGGGAAATAACTTCACCACGAGTGAAATGGGACAAGTTAGTGATGTGAAGAATAAAACCCGTGCACGTCGCTCAAGAACAACTGAGAATATTGCGGCTATAGCCCAAAGTGTTGAATAATACCCAGGGGTGTCCATTCCTCGTCGTTCTTTGGAATTGGGCTATCGAGAGATGATTAATGATTTTCTGGACAACGTTTACTTTCAACAAGAGGGCGCTACGTGCCACACAAGCAACGAAACCATTGATCTTTTACGGGAAAAGTTTCCGGACCGTGTTATCTCTCGAAGAGGTGATCACAATTGGCCACCGAGATCTTGTGGTTTAACACCTTGCGACTTCTTCCTTTGGGGCCACGTGAAAGATAAGGTCTACGCCAATAGCCCAGCGTCGATTCAAGACCGCAAAGATAAAATTCGTGAGGCTATCGAGGACATAGGGCAGCCACTTTGCTATTTGGTTATGGAAAATTTCATGGAAAGGATATGGTCCTGTATGCGTGCTCGTGGTGGTCATTTGGCTGATGTTGTTTTTCATTATCAACGGCATACCTTCCTTTTTATTATGAAATAAACATGCGATCATTTGTCGCAAAAAATTACAGTTTTCTTTGAATACCAAAATAACACCTCTTATTGGAAAACCCTTAAAAGTGACCGATGCAAGGCCAGCTTATTAGTTGATAATTCAACAAATAAAGTACTTCGTGGAAATGAATCCCTTCATCCTCGTGGAAATCAGGAAAATTTAATGGAAAAATGAAATTTTTAAATAAAATAAAAGATGATTGAAGATGACTGAACAAGAAAAATAATTTCGCCTACACTGTTTTTATGGCATAGAAAATTCTGCGCCTGAAACATATCTTAAGTCGACTTAAGTTGTTTTAGAGGTTTAACGTTATTTCAATTGTGCTTTCCGTACTCGCTCTCTCTCTTAAGCCAAACGAGGTGAAAAAATGTCAACTAATAAGGAAGTTATAACTGTTTGTAAAATAGATTTTGCATTAACTGTAGTGCCTTGCATAAGTTTAAAATTGCTCTCCGGAAAAGTGTACAAAATTGACATAAGATGTTTTGCCTTTTAGGCACAGAATTGTTGATTATGATTAATTCCAATTGCTCCATCCACTCCCCACATCCTGCGGCTGTCTATAAACAGTTATTACGTTTTGGGAACATGTAAGTGCAAGTGCTATTTATTTTTGAGTAATGAATCGTGATTTTTCAGTTTAATTTTCCCAATCGTTGAAAATGTAAAAGAAAAACAAGTAAAAGTGTTATCATCGGCCTGGCCGATGCTTTGATACCCTCCACTGCATACAAGTCATGCAAAATTGGTTTTGTATGGGAGGTACCAGAACTACTTCACCGCCCATTCTTAACACCAACCTAACGACGATATAAAGAAGTCCTTTCACCAAATTTCATTCGCCTATGACAATTCTTTTGGGCGCTATCGTGCTTTCAACAGTGAAAATGTTGAAAGCACGATAGCGCCCAACCGGTGGCCAGTGAAAATGTGAGAAGTGCCTTGGAAGGTTACAATAGCCGACTAGCAAACAAAATTCATAGGCATGGGAATTTCTTTAAATTCGTAGACTGTTTACTTGATGAGGAGTACAACTCAACAAGGGATTTAATATACCAGCTTTAGATGGACAAACTTTTCAGATTTTCGAAGGCCCAAAAAAAGAAATCAATTAATTGATAATTTGACTACAAAACTGACAAGAAATAAAATCAGTGTGTCCGAGTTTCTTCCACAAATCATTAAAATTTTCAACAAAAAATCGAATTTACTTCCAAGTGATGAAGACATTTCATCAGATGAAAATGACGATTCGGTAGAAGAAAATTTTAAAGAAGACACTATTTTGTGCATTCTTTGTTTGGACAAAAAAGAGATAATTGCAATTATGCAATTTATTAAAAGTTGGCCAAGATATAGCTATTCAAAAAATGGTTAAAACTCGAGATCCCCAATCCATTGCCCATTTTGTAGAACTATTATTCAAAATGTTGTTAAAGTTTTTTTTGTAAATACAAAAATACGTACTTTAAAATATCTTTGTTTCAAAATGTTCATTTTGAAAATATAATCTATATATATAAAAAATTTGACTTAAAATTGTGTTCGTTTGTTGCCGATTCACGCATTAACGCATCTACCGATTTAAACCAAACTTTCACTATTTATGTGAAGTTTGGTTGAAATCGGAAAACATATGCGTGTGTTGTGCGTGCATGAAAAAAACATATGAATTTCAGTACATTTTTTTGTTTTTCCACATTATTTATATAAAAATCAATTGCTGAGGGTTAATCGAGTAAAAACTCAAGAACGGCTCAACGGATTTGAATACATTTTTTTTATTTTGTTTATCTTGAATCAGGGATGGTTTAGGAGAAATGAAAGTTCGGAAAATTTTCAACAGGTGACGCTGTACTAAGCACATGCACATATCGTTTTTTCATCTATCGCCTTCTATAGGTATATAATATATCAAAATAAGTCGCATTGTGTATAGTTCTGTTCAATGCAAAAATCTTAGAAACCGCTGAATATATTCTGGCGCATTTTATCACAGGCCTATAGAGGATACCTAGGCCTACAATCTTCAACTCTATATCTCTATAAATTCCGGAAAAAAAAGGAATTGATTTTTTCGTTTCGTTTTCCTTTTTTCTTTGCCACGCTTTCCTTTCGAAAATACTGGGAGCATTTAAATATAGTAAACACCAGCTTATAGAAGACATCTGTGGGTACAGCTTAGGATATCCATTAACTGGATATCTTTAAGGTTTTTAAATAAAATCACCTGCGTTAGTGGATATCCACTTCATTCTCAAATCAAACATACATTAATGAAAAAGTGAGTTAAATATTATAATTTATAAAATTATTTGCTTTCATTTTTCAAAGAATATTAAATAATTGCCGACCAACAACTAGGGGCAGTGCCATGTAGCGACATCCCAAAGACAGAGTTGACTCAGTATTCGAAAGGTTTTTTTAAGTCAGCTTCAAGTCCTTCACTATTGCAATAGGCACCCCCACTCTAAACCTCAGCAATATCTTTCAATGATTTTGCCTTCCAGCGATTATCAAAAAATAAAAAATTGTGTCCCCTACAAGACAGCAATTTTCTTAAATTTTTTTTTCCATCAACTGTTCTGAAACCACATCTTGCACGGGCGAATCCGGGGGGGTACAGCTAGTGTGATAACATGTGAAGTTATTGCCCGTGAAGTTATTTCCCTGCACCGTCATAATGGCTAGGCTAATGCAAAGTAAAATAAAACTAAATAATTTTTTTCAATAAATATAATTTCATTTCATATAAAAAAATTAGCGCGGTCTTTGGCTAACTACCTCTAAGATGGTTGAGATCTCATTGGAATTTTAGGCTCTTTGGGTCAAGCTTTGATCTCCATTCGCTCTCTTCATGCCCTAGCCGTCTTGGACGACTGATTTGCTCTGATTAGATTTCGCTTTTAAATCCAGTCAACTCATACTCGGAGATGTACATATCTCTTGTATGAACACAGAGTCCTCCCAGTGTTTCTTGAAAAGGCCTTCTTACTTGCCACACCGAACCAAAATTGCATTACCTACCTCAAATTATTAAACAGTTCTATGCAAGAGGCCCTATAACAAGCCGCCCACAACCCATCGATGTGAGCTTGAAGTATATTTTTGCAAATTGTACAACCTTACTGAGTATAAAAAAAAAATCTCTCTAAATTTGTGACTTCGTGTCTAAAACATTCTATTCAAGATGACGCGTATTACAGCCGGCGATAACCTTCGTATGTAACATGTGGTGCCTCCTGAATATATTCAGTGACGTCAGCAATCCCAACATCTTTATGACGTAAATGATTGCGTCCTTCCCAGCTTCAATATTTGATTTCCTATCCAAAGTAGGTACCTACACTGCATACAGCAACGCTATACAACAAGCGTATCCCAAGAATATGGATGGAAGGGAGCAGAAGCTTTTTATCCCTCGAACTCGAATAAAGAGCTACTTTCACTCGGATTTCATAGAGGACTCGAATTCGACGAACCGAATGAACAGCACGCATGTTCACTCTCTCCATGCCGCACCATTGTCATTGCCGCACTCAGCCATTGACAATGGACTTGCGACGGAGACCATGAACGTGCGCCAAGTGCAAGGTGCAAAAGCCGGGCCATAGTCCTGCAATATACCGGCTGTTGCATATCGCTTTATTAACCGCATCAGGGTGCACCTCTGAAAGGGAAAAGCTCTCCGAAGCTCCATTTCATTCACAGTTTGCCCGTGTGCATATAGCATCATCATGGCAATCCTTCTCTCAAGGACGAAACTGTTTGCACTTGAAGTATAAATTTCGTTAAAGTGTTTACATCTGCCGTTTGGTTTTTCCATCAGTATGCGGCTGAGGAGGGGGCAAATGAAAAAGGGAAACCTATATATATGATGTGTGTGTCGAGCTTTTGTGCTACTGCATGTGTATTTATGCCTATATGTACGTGTTTACCGCTTAATCATTATATACTAAACAAGTAAAGCTTATCTGGTGTATCACAGTCACAGTACCTAAATGGCGGCGTGCGTGACGTCAAGACGTAGCCCAACCGGCCGGTTAATGAAATGTATTTGTTTTGGGAAATCGATTGGGTTATGGTATGATGGAGATACAAACAAGCATCCCAATTCTGTAGGATTTGCGGTGTCCTTTGAAGCCGGTTTTCTCAATACACTTAAGGATGTTAATCATAATCTGAAACTGGAATGCCTATTGGATCTATCTGAGGTTTGTTTTCTTGTGAGACTGCTTTAGAAAAAATAAGTCATGCGCGTAGCCAGTAAGGGGCATGAGTGGACACATCACCCCCTCGAACATAATGTACAAGTACCTACATGAGCACATGCACTCGATATAATATGTCAAAATTACATTTTCAATGACAAACGAAATGATTGGTGACAAACAAAACGATTTGTGACATATACACTCACTGCTGTTGTTCCTGACAAGGAGTCGTACAGACGTCCGTTCTTCATCGAAAAATGACGTACGTGGCGCCATCTTCTTGCAACTACACCTCATCCTGTTATTACTGTCATAAATCATTAGAATCATTGCACTACAAGATATGACTTATGCAAAACTATTCTGATCATTTATGTCAAATAATAAAAAAAAAATTATTATGTCAGTCCGTTTTGGCAGTTAATCTGTAGAAGATTTTGACAACTGGAGATTGAAAATTAACGGCAAACTGTGGAAATCAAATGGGTATTTGAATTCAGTAAAAAGAGTGTTTTCAATGTCACTCATGGAGCCCAATTCATATTTTGACAGTTGGGATTTAGATGACATTACTGACATCAAACATTTATTTGTCCGATTTTAAGTACATATACTTTCTCCCCGAACACAGATGGAGTTTTTAAAAAATATATGTAAAATAGGAGCGAAATACTAATCGAATTTCGATTGTTTTTCCTCTGAATTTTCAACTGTCAAATTAAAGCAAATATTTAGCAAGAGAGAAAAATTAGAGAAAAATTAGAGAGGCGCTAAGTTTTAGCGCTCCTGGAACAGCACAGATACTAAGCTTTAGCTTTCACTTCCACTATAAAACGTCGTAAATGTTTTAATTGTGTTTTTAATAAATCAGGAATGATTTGACACATGAATTTAGATTTTACTTCATAATGAAGTTTTGAAAATGCAGTACAGTACAGTTTAGACAATGGCACCCTAGCCTTACATGGTTTACAGTGACAGCGACCTTCTGAAGTAGGTACGTTTGACAGTTTATTTATTTTTTAAATGTCAATGCATATGTCAAAATGAATCTCCTTTCGATAAGCAAAGAGGTATACTTATACACATTGTTAATGTATAAGTATAATGGAAAACAAATTGAGTCCACGCAGGACCCTAGGCACACCTACCCTCACAAACTTATATCTGTGACAAATTAAATGGACATACATTTCAATGCCATGGGGACAGCAGCGTCGGGGTCTCCTCTCCTTGGAAAATCATCCTCACACACTCACGCTACTTCTCAATAGGTTCGAGAAAGTTTTGTACAAACAAAGATTTATCGAATCCTTTGAATTTAATTTAATTAGACTTTCGCATAACCCCTAAACGAAAAGGCGTCAATCAGAGAGAGGCCCTTAGGATTATATCTATCTATATAGATACCTACCTAACCTACAAATTATTCAAGAGCCTAGTGCATAGAGCCTTTAGTTACATTTACGTCACGCCTCAAAGTACTCGATGTTTACCCAACAAAATCAAGTCCTTCGATCGTAACAAAAGAGCAAACAATTTCACGGCCCAACGAAATTAGGTATGTGCGCTCATTGTAGTCCCGAAAAGAAAACCTTTTGCCCCCATAACCAACAACAAAGAAATATATGTACATAGGTACCGAAACTGCCAACCAAAATCAAATACCCCAGCATTAACGAAAAAAATCCCATTAAATTCAAATCTCTGCACAAACCCCGCCCAACCCTATCGCATCGGTAAATATCGCACCGCATCGCCAACTTAAATCAAAAAGAATGTTGACAATTTCCCAACAGCAATACCACCCTCCCCGTCCCCATAACCATTACCGTTATTGTGTGCAACCGGTGGTGTTTCTAAAATAAGAACCTCAAACCCATTGCAGCGTCATCTCTCTCACTCCTTCCAGTGGTAGGTACTCAAATACAACGCCACCCCGTGACAGTTTAAAAATAGAACTTGAATTCATTTCGCGCAGCGTTTATCCTGCAGTTTTTGAAGTTGTTTTTTCTTTTTTTCCCTTTAGTTCTGCGATTCCTTTTCTTGATTCCTTGCCTCCTGGTGTTTGCACCATGTCGCATCGTCTGTCGTGTGAAGCGATAACGACGACGACAAACACATTGCGTAGGTGTTCGCAGTGAGTACACAAACATATAACCGGTGGTGATAGACATAGTTCTAGTTGGGCAGAAGGGGGAGCGTTTCATTTTCTGTGGTTTTCACTTCATCCAAACACCAAATTTGCGCAAACTCGATATCAAAAAACAAAATTCGTTGTTCAAGGACAATCCGATTGACGTTACGTTTGCCTATTGCTTTATGCCGCCATGTTTAGTTCGGTGGCGCGAGATGGTCTCTCTGACACTTGTTGCCGGGAACTTCGCTTCCTTCGTTATGGAGTGAAAGAGGCCATTGTTGAAGGGGGGGTGGTAAATTTGGCAGAACGCTTTTTGCTCGCTGTACGCATAATGATTACGTAATTTGAGAGAAATTCGATGGGGGGCTCCTATTTTATTTAATTTTTTCGGCAATAGGGCGTTGGCTTTCGTTCATCAAAGTGTCACAGAAATATGTGTGAAAATAAATATTTGACGTTTAGTACTTGTTGCATCGAATCATTGAAGTTTTTCAGCTCAATATGCGCTGTTCCACAAAAATATTCAATTCAACTTTGGGAGCAATCAAAACTATCGAAATGTAGGTACTACCATACCCTTGACATTGAGTGTCACTGTCATTGTAGTGTTGCTAACTTCCCCATCTCTTTCGTGGCCACTATTTCACCTCCACCTTGATTTTTAGGTCATTATCAAGAATAGGTTAGAACTCGTATGGTATGGTCGGTTGTCAATATTTCTGACTTTCTCTCTCACTCTCGCTTCTTTCTGTCATTCAAATGATGTTTGCTCTTCAAATTTGCAGCAATTGTCATTGCGCCTTTTACATTTTATTTTTCGTTCTACATTAACTTTATTGCACTCGCATCTTGATGAGTGAAATTATTATACAGGTGGTACAGGGAACAATGTAACAAGACAGGTGATGCGGAGTATGCTCTGTTGAAAAGTACGTCAGTTGTTCCTCATTGGTGCCACCTGACACATCTCGCGTGCATAATGGGCTATTTTTGAGCGCATGACGTCAGTATGGTAGGAACTCTGTACAGTTCTATTTGTATATGTACCTACCCGTAATATACCACCACAACTTATGGTATGGGCTGCTGTCAATGGATCCCAGTAACCATAACCATGGAGTTTATCATTTTTGTGCGATTTTATTTGAGTTGGAAAGTTGTGTATATCTGTTGGTAAGATGTTCTGCCATGTGACAATTTGTCACACATTACTCAACTATCAAATGAACATTAATTTTTGTCATGAAAGCTAGTAGTCTTCGGAGAGATTGTTTTTTAGGGCTCCCTATTAAATGTGAAAGGTAGCTAAATAAAAGTTGTAAATGACATTCAAAGGACCAACCAGTTGGCGGCTTATAAGTATGACTATCATAAGTGGCGACTTGGGTTACGTACGTAAATTTCAACAACAATTATTGTCAAAACAATGCACCGCCAAAAACGAAACTTTTACAACAGAATACAATCTGGTTGCCGCAAAGGAAGGAAATAGTCTAGAGAGTAGCATTTTATGTTTGCTTGGGCTACAGAGACGATAACAGTAAGTTCCTCATTATATCTGTGCGATGAGCCGACTTTAAGTAGAAGTGTTTGATTTAACGAGTGCAGATAGCCGCCTTTTATAACGCGCATTAAAATACAGAAACAGAAAATAGTATTTGTTATTGTAGGTACCTATGTTTGAGAGGGTCTCTTGACAGTTCCATGAGAAGTATCTTCCCGCCATTCATTCGCCACTGTTTCTACATTCGCTAAAGTTCAGAGAGATCTCAGTCAAATTATATAATATTTTCCAACTGAAGTAGGAGAATTCGATTTTCTGTACTTCTATCACTCTGTCGAGCTGTCAAAATAAAATGCAACTAAAACTGAGAGTGGTTAGAGCCAAGGTATATGAATAGAAGGTAATATATTGCGCATCTGTCAAAATTTCAAATTTCAAAATGGCGGACCATTGTGACTAATTACTATGGCAAAGCATGTAATGTGATACCAAAAATGAAACTGAAACAATGTTTTTATTATGTAATTGTTTTATTTGTTTTTCTTTGTTTTTTTCGACTGTTTTCTATAAGTTTGTTATTCATACTTTTTATTCTAAAATACATTCGACTTCGGAAAAATATAGCTTTAACCTTTTTTTCACAGTCTACATTTGAAGACAAGGTTAATAGTTCTTTCAAATAATGTTTGTAATAGACAATAGCATCTCCATTATATTTGTTAAAAATTGACTCAATTTTTTGCATTTCGGTCATCAATTTGTCCGTTGGCTTTTTAAGAAATCCTTCACTCAACTGATTTGTCCAGCTATACGATAAGTCTTGGGGAGTATTGACTATAGCGCTATCAACTGTTAAGTCAGTGTCTTTTATTCGGTGACATATATATCCCGCGAGATGTTCTAGTCCGTCATACTGAAGAGATTCCAATTCATCTATAGGTTCTTCGTCTTCGTGAATTTCAGATATTAATGTACTGAATAAATCGCCACTAAAATTTACTTCGATGTCCTGTGTATTGTCAATCATTGTATTACCTATAAACAGAATTTAAATTTTAATATTTGTCATTTTACGACCAACGAACATGTTTTTTTATTCATTACCATGCATTGACAGGCTACCCTCATTTCGACCAAGAATGTAAGAGCGGAGCCTATACATAAATTCCAAACGATCTGGATGATCATGCAGGCCACCTTTGGACCGAATGACTTCAAAGAAATTCTCCAAAACATCTTGGTTGAGCCTGTATGTCAACAAATAAGTACTGGAATCAATAACTTTTGGTGGTGTATCTGATGAAATGTTTTTGATAATTTCGGACTTCAATCTACCAAACAAAAAACGAATAAAAATAAAAAATGTTGCATTTTAAATGGTTTCCTTATTGTTCGCCTGAGGGAGGGATAGAATCGCTTTTTTTCCTGAAATCGTCTAAAGTTGGAGCCAATTCCATAGTACAGATTTCCACATTACTATCAGCTGCTATCTGTAGTGCGGAATTTGTAAAGACATTGTCGCTTGGTGGTTGTGGAAGGAACTTTCCCAATTCAACGACATCAGCTTGAATTTTATTCGCACTGTAACATAAAATCAACACATTAAACAACTCATGTCATTGAAATTCGTGAAAATTTAAATGATACCTTTTTCGTTTTTTAGTCTTTCACTGCGAGGTGTTGAAGATTTGTCCTGTTTTTTCAGCGGCAAAAGAAGCGAAGGTACTATTTACATTTGGTCTAAGGCGTTTCGCTTTAACTGCTATTCCCATTTGCAATAATAATGGATTCACTTTATGGTAATCATTTGGGGCAAAATGATTTGAACAAATGCGAGCAGTATCTTTGTTAAATTTGTCACTTCGGCCACAGAAAAACACCCACTGCTTACACAGTTTTTTGTCTTTTGGAATCGAATGAAAACATATTTCCTTATTAAAACTTTTCTTTATATTGTTTACACTAAACCCGTAAACTGCACACCGCATATTTTTAAATAAAGTTGTTTAAAATCATCGTAGAAAATGAGAACCACAATTAATTTAAAGTAAACACACTAGATGTTGTTACGCTGTAGTCACAATTGCCCGCCATTTTTTGCGTTTTTGACAGATGCGCAGAACAGAACCAAAATAATTGCGCGGAGTATATTACCTTCTATTCATATACCTTGGGTTAGAGCGTTTGTTTGTCAACCGAGCGAAGAGGTATGAGACCGGCCGGAGACAGCGATACACCACATTACACATATTAAAGGCAATACGTTACACATTTGTCATAGCGCACTCTTGTGACAGATGCACAACGCATCAGAACAGAGCAATAGTAGATAAAGTGCTCAATTTTACATATTTTATGTAGGGGAAGGTGTTGTACCTTGGTCCGCTTTTTAGTTTTTTTCATATAACTCCGGTTGCGTTTTATTTTTTCCTCCTTTTTTTTTTGATTTGTATCTGTAATTTTGTTGCCAATATATAATGTAAAATACCAGTTTTTGCTTGCTTACCGTTTTTCAGAAAAATTTGCTTTTCTGTGGCAACCTCAAGCGGACCAAGGTACAAGACGTGGTTGTACCTTGGTCCGAGGTGTATTGTACCTTGGTCCGTATAGGGTTCTTCCTTGAAATCTAGTAGGTAACATTTCAAATCTAGCCAAAAAACTTTTGTAAATAAGTGGTAAGAAAACATTTTTATTAGTTGCAAAAAAAAAACAATAAAAAGGAACGTAAGCACGACTTCAATGTGATTTAAATACGAATCAAAGAAAAAGTTATTTATGATAATAAATCTCTATGCAAGTTAATAAAGTAAATTCTTTTTGCATGGAATTGGACCGGTTCAAGGTACAAGCACTATGATAGGACCAAGGTACATGAACACCACTTAAGCAAAAAAAATACATTTTACATTTGTTTTGAAACGGAAATCCGTATGACAACGGATGTTCAATGAAATATCATAGATCAACTTACCCCAGTCAACCACAGAAACGCAAAAAAAATACAACGGTAACCACTGGAGGCTTCACAAAAAAATAAAAAATAAAAACATTTTGCGGTCCGAATCACTTTTTCTGAGTTTTCTCTCAGACGCACACAGCTTGACGGTCACACACAAGCTCAGATAAGAAAAGAACAAAAGGAGAACATTTAATGAAAGAACCGGTTTTTGCGTGGTTGGTAGTTTCCTCAGAAATGGCACTCGGACCAAGGTACAAACGGACCAAGGTACAACACCTTCCCCTACCTATTTTCTTATAAGCTTTGCCATAAAACCCTCCCAGTTCCTACAGATTTAAATTTGCTACATATTTTGCAGATCCACTACATTTGTTCAGTTTTTTACATTTACTGTTTAGTGGCCGATTTCACTCTGATAAAGCCGCACATTTAAAATTCTCATAGTAGAATTTTTTGGAAGAATACGAGTACATCCATCACGAAATCTGAAGTCTTTTGGTGCCAACTTTTTTCGAAGTACCGACGCCACGTTTCACAGTGGGGACGTTCAAGTAGGTATATCTGACAGCTGTTTGACTTGTCTCAGTTTTTTATCACATAAACAGCTTTTCCAGTTGACGTTCATGGAGGACACAACGAATTTAGTCAAGATTGACAATTCGCATATGTGGCTGACGTAGAAAAAGTGACGTTATAGACATATCTAGATTTTGCGTTTAGGTTACGTATTATCCAGGCCAATTCAGTCGACTAGGTAGCTAGAATTTAAGATATGCCCAGTATTTTTTATGTTTTTATCTAACTGCTTCACATTTTGTCAATCTGCTACCCTTTTTTGCAAATCTAGTCCTTTCTTCTCTATTTTTCAACAAAACGACATTTGTGCTTGGTAGTACCTAGATTATGTACTACAATGAAATGCGTATACCCTTGTTAATCGTAAAAAAAAATACATTAGTTTATACTTACTATTTTGACATGAGACAGAATGTCAGACATCAGTTTTAAAATCTCATTACTATATTTGCAGGTTAAGTTCCAATCAATTTTCATTCGGGAATTTGTGGATCGCGACTATTTTGTGGATTGTGAGCAAAATCTGAAAGTTCTCGTCGACTGTCAAGAATGTTTTAATTCACGTGAACATTCTTAATGTCTTGATTTATTTTATTATTTAAGTAAACTTATGGCGAATTGTTAGAAGCATGTCCTGCTGCAAAGAACTAACTTTGACAGAGTCAGACGACACAAAGAAAGCGATTCCATATCGATCTGTCCATTCTATTTTATAAATTAAAATTCTAAAGTTTATTCGTTTGGATGTGGATTCGAAGACGCATCGCATTAAAAGTATAGATACTCACCTAATCGGGTTTGATTTCTAATAATATCATTTGGCTCAGTTTGAAACAGGACTTCCGAAACAGGGTGATGACTTACTCTTACTTTGAATATCCTTATAAAATGTTTAACGTTGGAGCCAAAAACCAACGGTGGAACATTAATTTTTCCCATCAACCTACACTAGGTAAGTGGGCCAACGGCTCGAAATGAAGAAGATCCTAGCTCCTAGCTATTAAGAACATATTTTCCGGACCGAACACGCCCTTTATTGGCGGAAACAACAGTAGGTATCATGCAAACGCTAAGACCATATAGATTTTCCCACTCCCGACGGCACCGATCGATATCCTACTATATTTACAAAGTCCACACTCCGCAGTGCATCTTTCATTCATAAAATCCCGCTGGCTCCTACTTAAAAACGTTACACAACTATTTGTAATTCAATATGCTAGATTTCCCAAAAGACTATACCCAAGGCGAGGGCGTCACTTTGCTGCTTCCATTTTAGTTAATCGGATGCCAAAATTAATGGACATTTTAGCCGGGGATAAGCATTTCGAATTGCAAACAAATTTAACTTTAATCACTCACCGTCTATTGGGTTTAAGGATGTTTTTTTTTCGCCATTTCTTTGAAAGTCCTCTGTTGCGTAACACTTTAGTTTCACTTTAACCAGAAGCATTCAACAGCTTGCCTGATTCTCGCCTTGTATAGGGATACGCAATACACATCTATGTAGATATGTATTGATTTCCGGCCGGCCATATTTTTGCTGTCACACAAACCCTCATTTGTACATAATATTCTCTTTCTATGTCCTGCTCTATATGTGTTTCTCTCACTTTCGCTCTGTCACAGCCGGCGCCCATTCCAGAGACCGCTCAGGAAGACCTTGAGCAACCTAAAAACGATTTCATTCATGAAAACTGCGCCTTTACAGACGGCGTGTTTCATTCATAAAAGTAGGCCTAGGTGGGGATGGCTGTGGCCGAAACAACCCCTAAAAGACGATTGTTGGGGAAGTATTTTCGAATCCTTAGCGTTTGCCCCGTTTTCGAACACCAATACACAGGCATCCGATGTGTTAGAATACATGGCACGTGTACTCGGCGGAACGGTGCCAAGCGAACTCGGTCCAAGACCGGGATGGGACCATGAACACGACCCTCACCCTACCCTTGTCAGCGTGCTCAAGGTCGTGGTGGTATGAAGTTTCCATTCACCACAGAAATTCATTCACATCAGGGCGAAATTTTTCCGCAACCATTCATGGTGTAGTAAATGCGATGCTTAGAATGGGTTGGGGGCGGTTTTGGTGAAATTTTAAGCCCGAGGTTCATTTTACGATACCGTCATCATAAATCGTCCACCTCCGCTGTGCAGTTGCATGAGTGCAACAAGAGAGTATGTGGGCTTTTGCATCGGCTGTGCAAGGATATCATTTTTTTTGGAACTTAATAGCTTCCGGATTTATTGGCGCCTGACTATCGATGGTGCAGAGGGTAGCTGTGGTTAATGACTGACAATCTACCTATACCAGATTAAGAGATGTAAGGACGGAAAATCGATTAAGTGGATTTAAAAAAGGAATTTTTTTTTGCCGAAAATATACTTTAAACGGAGAAGGGGTTGATTGAGTAAGTAAATTAGCTAAATAAATAGATTGGCAGTGCACGTGGGCATATAGAATGATGTAAGCATTTCACACGTAAGAGCTGTCAAAATTTTAGCAAACAAAATAAGTTGCAAAAGACTTGGACTTTGATTGAGCGGTTATATAGTTGAAATGCATTCAATCATGGCATGGTTTTTCATAGAAAACTGAAGAGAAAATCGAAAAAGTGACAGCCTACAACCGAACAGGCGAAGACATTATAGTTCATAACTTTTGTGTATAGGAGAATTAACAATTTTGTGAATTTGTTGATTTTAAAATATAAATCCGTTTTCATTTCATTTCATTTATTGATCCTCATCACACATAAAGCAGTTAGATGTGTTGTCACTTATTTAATAATCAATTCAATTTGGCGAAAGTCAACAAATATCACATCAAAAACTGTGCATACTTTCGGGGCTTAGACATTATTTATTGGCTCACTGTTTTCTGGTGAAATTATAGGTTCGTTCCTTTACTTTTGTAGTAAAAATGTGAAAGACTGTCAAAATGGCAGTGGTGCGGCTTAATTCTCTCACATACAGAGACACTTAGGGAAAAGTTTGGGAAAGCTTTTGTAGTTAAAGACAGATACACAAAAACACATTAAAAACTCACAAAAGTAGGTTTGTTCGTGTACTTTCAGCATAGAAAGGAATATGAAAAACGTCATATATCAAAAATCGAGAGAGAAATCTCTCTATTTCAATAGAAGTACCTGACCGGTTTTCTTACAGAAAGTTTAAGAAATGTCATTTTGACATTATCGTAAAATTCAGCGTCTACAAAATAAGTTAGAGTTGAATTTGTTATAAGCTAAATAGATACCTATTAAACTTACCATTTTGAATGGGCTGATGCTGATATATTCTAGGAGAATATTCGATTACAACTTCTTCCTCCGACATCAGCCCTGTTTTTTTGAGCTTAGATCTCAGCAAAGCAAAGTAAAGTACGATTTTTAGCACGCAATTACAACAACTACGCTCTACTTGACACTTCGAGACTCGCAGTAGTTGTTGTAATTATGTGTGCTAAAAATCATACTTTACTTTGCTTTGCTAAGATCGAAGCTCAAAAAACAGGGCTATCGTTGAAGGCGAAAATCAATAGAGTTTAACTTGTCAAACTTTTGAGCTGTCACTTAGTTGTCAGTTTTCCTATTTCAGTAAGTCGAAATTCGGAGAGTAGAAAATTACGAAAAAATTAAAAGATTGGAAATGGATTTCTCTCTCACTTTTTTAAATTTTCTCAGTAAGAGCTACAAGCATTCGAGAAGAGGACAAAGCGACATATAACTTGCTCTTATTTACGAATTTTTCCAATTAAAAAACCGTGTTGAGTAGAAATTCGTACGAGTTAATAAAAATTCGTAAAATTTTAAAGTAAAGAAACAGAACTTACATGTACGTACATTGTACAACCCAGAGCAGGATTTATTTTTTGTTAACAATTTAATTCTGTGTACCTACAACCTACATACTAACTTATTACTATGATCGCCGATTTCGATGAGTGACAGTGACAGCTGGTATTTTTTATAAGACGCTCTCAAGATTAGTTAGTATGTTATCTGTTTTTGGTAAGTACCGCTTTATGAGCACAACAGCAAGCAAAATTGCATATAAAACAGCTGTATATAATCCAAATGGCATGTAAGCAGCTGTCAGTAGAGTGGTTTGAGACAACGTCAGTGTCAAAAGAAAAATAAATAGACACAGGTTACAGGTTAAAAAACCTGAAGCATGCAAATTTTAAACGTCTGGAAAATAGTTTTATTTAGAAAAAGAGTTTAAAATTACGTGCAAAATATAAAATTGCTAAATCTACTCTGTTATAGGTAGGGGAGTTAACCCAACTTTTCTCATAAACATTTCAACAGTCATTCTTTTGGTTTATCTCGTTTGTCTTATGTCGTTTTCGATTTGGCAAGATAAATTTTTTGAGAAAAAATCTATTTGTTTTTTTTTGATCGAGATTGCTTTTTATGTTCGATCGATTTGCCAATTTTTTTGAAGCGACTCTCTTTTGAGAAATCTCGATTTTTCCTCAGATTTCACACATGCTTTCACTTACCAATACCCAGTGCCGTAGCCAGGATTTTGTTTTCGGGGGGCTTGCTTCCAAATCTCACGAGGAATTATTTAAACAAAAAAGTATATATATTCCAACTTGATTTTTATTAGTTTTTAAATTGTAAGTACTAAAACGAACATACTTAAAATATTTTTTAGACACCTTTTTGTCAAATCAGAAGACGTCTCGATTTTTTTTTTACATGATAAATCATGACAGATGTCATAGCAAGTGAGCTTAATCTTGCTCTCCGGGACACTGTTTTAATAGTTTTAATAGTAGAAAAGGTTCTTTCCACGCTAGCTGTGGTCACTGGAAGCTTGGCCAAAACCATAAGCAAGAAGTTAATTTCTCTAAAGTAGGTATCTTGTCACATATATCAAGCAATTTCAGAACTTCGGTAGAAGGATCACTCGACGATGTTTTACTGCACCAAAAAATGTAGGTACAGTACAGCCTCGCTAGTCCGGACACATAAAGTTTCTACCGTGTCCGGAATAGCGAAATGCCCGGACTATAGAGAAAAAATTAAATATACATACAATGGACAAATCAAAGACCACAAATATAAACTTCCAATGAGTAAATTTGCAACGATTAAAATGTCTAGATTCCAGAGCCAACTACAAGCGACAAAACTAGAAGGGGACTCCCCGTAATCGTACGAACAAACGTTTTTTCCAAGAAACAGAGACAAATAATATATGTAGTCCGAAACATAGAGGTGTCCGGACTACTGAAGTGTCCGGGCTAGCGAGTGTCCGGACTAGCGAGGCTGTACTGTACTCAGTTTTCACAGCTGACAACGAAATTGCATTGCATAACAAGTTAGCTTTTCTATTCTGTAGGAAAACTGATAAGGGCAGCGTTTAACTGAACAGTTTTTCGCGTACAATTTGGTTTACTAGGAAATCGCTTTTTTGAACCCCTGCCAAAAGCGTTTATGTTTTCGAAGACATCGCTCAAGTAGGTACTGCTCTTTATTCCTTCAAGACTTATTCAAATAATACTATCATTATGCCTCTCAATGAATCTTGCTTCACAGGGCGAAGAAGTCGAGTTCTTCGGCTCTCTAGTGCGTTCGAGGGGGGTTTCAGCCCCTCAAGCCTCCCCCCCTGGCTACGTGCCTGCCTATACCAATGTGTATGAAACACAGCTGGCGGTTACGAATTGTTTATCGTTGAAAGCAGAGACAATACTGAGACCACCAACTTCGGCCGATTTCCCGTTACTTAGCCTACAAGCTATATTTTTCGGAGTGGTCACGATTTACTGCGCTAGTATTGATACATAAAAATTCGTATTGACAAATGTCACGTAACTTCAAAAGTTCTGAGTCACCAATACACTCCCAAAAAATATGAGCCACTTCCGCTTTGGGCAAAGTGGCTTGCAGCGTTCATAGAATTTTATCCGTTAAATTTGAAATTGTACGTTACGTGTGAATAATATTTTTTTTTGGGAAAAAGTGTACATTTGCTTAAAATATTTACGAAAAATTAAGAATGTATGTTGGTTGAGGGAAAATAAAAACATTTTGAGCAAATTTTCTTTATTATTTAAGAAAAAAATACACACGAAACCGAAGTTAATTATATCCAAAAGCGGGAAATACACAACCATATTTGTCCCAATATATTTCTAGTATATAAAACATCTCCTTTAGATAGTTTTATTAACCACACAAATCAAATTATTCACCTTCAAAAAATTTATAATTACTAACCAATGGCATTCAGTTATGGTAAAATGTGGTATTCCCGAACTCTTTCACATTTCCCCACGGCTGCCGAGGTTGGCAGCATTTATTTTTGTATTTTTTGTATGTTTTTGCATGTCATTCGGATTCATTCGGATTCCGAATTGATATAACACCGATAGGAATACAAAATGGCGAATTTAAAAAAAAAACTGAGGGGGCCAGCGGCAAGAGGATTGTGAGTTGGGGGTCTCAGTATGGTTTGTCTATGGTCTCAGTATGGTTTGTCTATGGTTGAAAGGATTGTTTTCTAATTGAATTATTAATATTTCAAGTATGGAAACGATATTTTATTTTAAATTATTTCGAAATGAGTTATTATAAATGTGTAAAAATCAATTGAAATAAATTTCCAGTGCAAGTGAAAAAAAAAAACATTTTTTGCGGCCAACTCAATACACACAAGAAGAAGAACCACTAGAATTCGGATTTAATATTCGATTTGGCAGCAGAAATGTGAAATCTCAGATCAAAAAGCCAAATCGAAAACGACATACCTACTCAAGGGAAATTGTGCGACTGCATTTGAGTAAAAAAAAAGTCAAAAAGTCAATATTTCCCCTAATTATGCAAAAATCATAGGTCAACAAAAAAATGTGGAACGCTTCACGATTTTGCGTGTCATCCTTGCGCAGGGGCCATGCTAATCTTCTCTGTATCGTTCCAATTTTAGTATATGTTCTGCCGAAGCAAGAACAAGATTGTACTACTTCAAGCTGGGGCTGTCATACTCAAAGACGAAAAAACTTGTGTGAACTTTGTGCGAATAAAAATTCTGAGCGCCATCTAGTTGAAATATAAAATATTATTAAACGTCACAATTATTATTGATTCCGGAGAAAATTCTTATAAGAACACTGCAAACTGTGTGGAATCTCATTTGAAATTTTGAAAAGTCAACCCAGCAGAGTTATCGACTCCGGCAAGGACACGAATGTTGAATGTTGCATAGATAATATTTATAGTGTTTGATATAATTACTCAAACGAAGTAAAGAAGACATTAGCATTACTCTTTTCATTCATCAGAGAGCCGACAATCTTCATTAATCGACTGAAATTCATTCAGAGTTTCTTTTATCATTTTCAATTATTGTCCTTCCTTCACTGCTAAGGCTATTTGCCGACCGCACTCATTCCGTTCAAATACAATGAGAGATTAAACTTTCATCCTGCAATAAATCCAACGCCCATTAAACTTTTGAACAGGGATTACGCTAACTTGCCGCCTGACCATGAAAATTGTGATTGGGGTAGTTATGTGGTTGCCATTTCAAAAGGATTAAACCCATTCAAGCCCACACTTACCGGCGGCAATAATTTAACAAGCACACATTCATTCCAGCCTCCACATATTCAACTGGTTGAACTGACCCACTCTCGCCCACAGCACACCTGTCATTTTGTCGCCTCGCATCAGCATCCTTCGGGTGTATTCTCACGAAAAGTGTGAATTTAACAGGTACATAAGGACATCAGGGAACCCCCAAGGATGTTGGCGGTTGTCTGTGCCTCGGATTGCATGTGAGATCCATTTCAGAGAGTGGGCGCCATAATGTTTTCATTCAGAAGATTCCGAACCGAAATGCCAAAGGATACATCTATCGTGTAAAATAGTGCATCTGCAGGAAGAATTCAGTATCCCGTGGCGTGTGTATGCGTTGGTGGGTTAATGTTATAAAATTCGTGGTACGTTGTCCTTTGATTGTGTTTAAAGGCCACCTACACGTGTTTAGTTTTTAAAAGTTACCCACACTGCATATGACACTGATTTTGTCTGTGTCAACGTAGTAAATGGGAGGACTTCCGGTATCTGATATAGGATTTTATTGGCTTTGAACACATGGATAGGGGTGAGTGGTATTATTTATGGTGAACGTTTGACATTTGTCTAAAGCGTATATGGCTAATAAATTCTTGAGGTGTTTCTGGTGGCGTATCCAATGTTATTTGGCTACAAATGTTTGCCTGCCTAGTTTAGAGGCGGCCAATGAAATACTCGAAGGACTAAATGTTTCCTTTGAATTGTTGATGACAGTGACTCAGTGGGTAGTTAATTCCGCACTACTGAGTACTGAGCGAGGACTCATGAGGCTGTAGTTCAACTTCAATTCGAGCTATAGCTTCAAGTGCGTCACAAAATGCATTTCGAAATTTAAACAAAAACGCGTTTCTTTCTGCCTACAGAACGCAACTCACGTCCGCATTCGAGAAATCTGTCAACGTGATGCGTGAGTCGTAGAAAAACATGACTTCTTGCCCGCAATCGAACACCTTATTGACATAAATGCGTATGTGGCGGTTGGGGGACTGCAAAACTCGCAAATAGCTTCTCGTTTTTCCGTTTTTGATGAGCTTTTCATTTTAACAGCCAGCAAGAACTATGCTTGCGCACTTTTCTATTCGTATTCATATATGTTTTAGGTTCTGACAGCTTCTTACAATTGCTGCTTCCTCTCTTTGGACAAACTGTGCTCAGTGTCTTTCTCTGAGTGGATCGAGCACAGTGGAACCTGAAAGCAGTTGGTAGTTGGAACACATCTCAAGCACGAAATTTAAAAATGGCTGCTCAAGAGCACTGACCAGTGACCTCCCACTCTTTCCAGGAAACCGAAAGTCGGTAAACAAACTCCGAACAAAGTACATACACAAAATGTCTTTATTTTATCGAAATTTCATTTAAAAATTGAACTATGGCTGTGTATAATGTATTAAAATTCATAGAGTAACCTACTGTTTATATAAATACGAATAATTTTAAAACTATTCCTAGTTCTTGACCGTTGATGGTGATAATCCAAGGCAACCGACAGACTCCCAAATACAATTGAAATAAAAACACAAAACCGATATAAAATCACAGGGCAAACAAGAAAGCACTTGATTTGGCGATCTTACGCCGGTGGTTCCTTCTCTCCAAGGATGCTCTGCATCGATGGCTCAGACTCGGAGCGCTTGTGTGTTCGCACAATCCTCTTTTTTGGCGGTCGTTCTGTGGATATGTTGCAAACTCCACTCGTATCCTGCTGCAAGTCGGGAACACTACGCGTTAGTTCCTTTTCTCCTTCGAAAACTTCATCGCTGCAAGCTGCAGTGGATGTTTCCAGCACCTTTTCATTCAGACACACATCATCCAAGTCTACGTCGCTGTTCGAAAACAGAGCTGTGGCGCCAAGTTCTAGGGAATTTTTCGCTGCCAACAGAGAGTTTGTGTCGTCGTCATTTGACTTGTTGGGCGTTGAAGTTGCAGCGATTGGAGATGCTTCCATTGTATGCGATCGATGAAGAGTTGGTGAATGCACTTGTGATGTGGTTGAGTCCGCCTTGGGGCGAATGGGGCTCGTTAGTATTGAAGCTCCTGATGTTGGAAATGCATTTGTCACCGAGGAGCTCGGCGTGGTATTTTTCTCCTCCTGGTGTTGTTTCATTAGCTCACAGGCTTTGCCCAGGGCACAAATTGTGTTCAGTATTCTGCATCCCATGAGCGTTAGGTAGGCAATGAGAAACAGGACAATTGCCGCACAGTTGTCGAACGAAACAGCGCTGTAGATGGCCTTGATGAGCACAACGCCAAGAGGGAAGGGAATGAAACCCATTCGCCTGGCGACCAGGTCAGAGTGGTCCGAAAACGCGTGTTTCTGGCGAGTTTGCGTCATATCGTAGGCCAAGCTGATGGTATATTCGCGATACACGTCCACTGGCAGTTCGTTGAACCGCGTGATGAACGCATGCTTGATCCAGTCAATCAAAATCTCTGTGATGAGCACGTAGAAGCAGTCGGGAAGCATAACATAGAACTGCGTCGAACTCCAGTTGAACTCTTTCATCGTCTGAATGACAACGATGAAGAGCAGCACCGATAGGTGGAACCTCTCTCGCACGTCGCTGCACGTCAGCTGGAAGAGGTTATTTTTATCGAACTTCTTGAAAACGCTTCCCTTGAGTTCGACAAAGTTATTCGAAATCATAATCGTGAGCAGGCCCTTGTTGTTGGAGTTCACCGCCACATTCAATGTAGTCGCCTGGAACATGATTAGGAAGCTATGAAGGACAACGTAGATTAGGGCGAAGATGATGTGCGGAATCAGACCAAAGTGGTCTCGCTTTCCATTCTTCGGCTCTGTGGCCGTCCAGAACAATGCGTCAATGGTGTCTTGACCAAATGCCGACAGAAGACGATCACCCACCTCCAACATGTTGTAGAAAATGTACAGCTTGATGATGCTCTGTGACTTTATGATGTGATACACACGATTCGTGTCCACCGACAACATCAGCAGCGTGCAAGCAATCCATATGCCGCCCTTCAACAAGTCACAGATCTCGGCGGGCGTAAGCAGTTTCTGCGTTCTCCTTCGAAAACCAAGACAATTGGCAATTGGACGACTAATAACGGCCCAAACAGCTAACATAAACCGGATTGGCAGGAACGTATGGATGTAGAGGAACGAGTCCGCACACTGAATGACCCCATAACCCATGAATTTCTCCACTTCGCGTGGTATCTTCATGAAAGAGTAGATTTTTTGTCTCCTCGCCGAGTAGCGCTCTTCGTCGTGTTCCAAAATGTAGCCGCGAGTCATCTCAACCTTTACAAAGTCCATGAACGATGGAGTTCCTGTGGAGAAACCTTAATAGCTTTCCCCTTGCAATATAGCCACAAGCTTACCTCTTTTGGTTTTGCTTTCATCGGCATTTTCATCGGTTTTTAGTTTTCTTCTTTCGGTGACATCCTCGAAGATTTCGTCGATGCGATTTTGAAGATTTGTCTCGCCACGAAAGCGAAGTTTTTTCAGAGGAGTTGTTGAGAAATTTGCGTGGTCGTCTTGGATTCGTGACATCGTTTTCTTCTTTTTCGAAGAAGGGTTTGTTTTGTTTTGATGGGGACTTTTTTGATTGTTTTGACGTTTCGCGGAAAATTCTTTACACCGAATGTCAGAAAAGCAGCGATTCGAGAGTCGCGTTGTGGAAGCAATGCGTCATCCAAACAGAGACCGTGAAACTGTTATTAGATATGTTTGTTTTTTATACAGAAAAATGGAGTAACTCGTAAGGTTTTCCCGCACAAAAATCAACAAAAAGAAGAGCAAGTGACGTTTTTGTGTTCGATTAGCCACACGAAATCTGAAATCTGAGAGCAAATCTGAATACCACATTAGTCTCTTTTACTCACCGTTGACCCCTCAAAAAATGTAGTGTCATGCGGTGGATAACCTTAGGCCTGTTGTATTTTAGCTTCGATTTCAGCAAAGCAAATTAAAGTGGGTTTTTCAGCTCGCGATTAAAACAACTATTGCGAGTCTCGGAGCGTCAAGTAGAGCGTAGTTGTTGTAATTGCGTCCTGAAAATCGTACTTTACTTTGCTTTGCTGGGATGGAAGCTCAAAACAGGCCTGATAAAAAGTTGTGGAAGAACATTTGACAATCGCAGAGTTTCTTTTCACAAATTTGTGCGCTTAGAATATTTATTAGTACTTGCCGTTCTCTGAACTCTGACATTCCATTGTAATGAAAACTTTAATGAGCCACAGGTACCTGCGACTCAGTTTCATGGTTAAGGTTACGTTCGAACGAATTTTTCATTCGTGGGTAAAAATGATTTGTTTGCAGTTCGCCTCTTCCTAATATCCGCTTTTGTGAATAGTCCTTAAGCCTGTATGACACTACATTTTTTTTTGCATTTTTTCACACTTTTAAAATGAAACTAGAGCAGTACGAAACATTCCCAATAGGAGTGAGTGCGTACACACCAACTTAATTAATGTAGATACGTCAAAAACAAATGTATTCAAATCACATTTTTCAGCTGCTGACAGCTTTTTTTTTTACATTTCAAGATTATTTTCAAATAAATTCGTTTGAGAATCTGCGGTTGCTTTGCAAAACAATTGCTACCCCTTTCGTATCACACTTTTGGTCTCTTTTACACACCGCTGACTTTTCAGCATTAAAAAAATGAGGAAAAATGTAGTATCATACGGCCTTTAAGGTAGGTAGCTTTTTGCCAAAAGTTTTTGCAAACTTTTAAACTGAATACACCCTTCGAGTCTCGCCATTTGACTTTCTCAATTTCACTTCACGCATATTTTTAAAAATATTTTTGTTTTGCTAAAAATCTTATCAGTAATACCGTTTTATTTGAATCCTGTTGGAGCAAAAATTGCCTAGACCTCCGAACATCTTTTGTGTGCAAAAATACCAACAAAACTAACAAAATCCATTTATAATTATGTCCCGATTCAAACAATCAGTAGACAATTTGACATTTTGATGCGCATCAACATTCGGCGTATGCGCATTTCATCATCCCGTAGCCATAAAAAGAATAAAAAAAAATCAGCTGCTTGTCAATTTCTCATAAAAAAAAACTACACATCTACGGCGACAACGACATGTTCAGCAGTGAAAATTTCTTCAACTAAAAAGAAGAAGACAAATCAACCATTGAATTCTCTTCACTTCATTACGAATCGTGATAGTTCTCACGTACAACAAAAATAAAATCTGAACAATTGCGGAAAAAGATGAGTTCAACTAATGAAAAACCACCACCCGAAACATTGGCGACGGACCAAGCAGCCCCCTCCACCAGCAGTGCTGTTCCGCCGAATAACAAAGTTAAAGTTATAATTATTGGTGCTGGAATGGCTGGACTGTCTGCTGCCAATCATCTACTCCAGAATGGATGCGATAGTTTTAAAATCTTGGAAGCCCGAGGCCGTATCGGCGGACGAATTGTTTCAATACCCTTGGACCAGCAAAGTGTAAGTACCCATGGAATATTCAGTTCTTTTTTCTTCTTTTCTTTGGAGTCGAGATTATGTAAGCGGCGCAACAGCAGATCCTCACACTCCTGCTGGATGAATGTGTGTTAATGTTTCATTAATTTTGTTTGTGCAATCGCTTGAATTGTTAAGTTATTTTTAATATAAAAATTGTTACTTCCCTGTTTCTAAAAATATAGCGAGTTAGGTAGTTTGCCAAATATTTTTTATTTTCACACAACTCTGCCGGGTCGGGTGGTTGAGTTGACAGAAACAGCCGTAGTTGTGTCGTTTGGATTCGTCACCCCCTGTGGCGAGATGTGCCGGCGAGTGAAGGATTTTTGTAGGCACTTGCCTTTGCTTTGCAGTGCGTTCGGCTAACCTTGAAGAAAATGTGCTTCGCCTTCTTTTTCATTTGTTTTTCTTCGATTGACTGCAGGTAGCAGGTCTGTCTATGGGTGTATATGGTGCGCAATCAATTTTATAAGTAAGGAGTGCTGTCTGTGTGTACGGTTTTAAGTGGGCGTGATTCTAGCTGCAATTGCTCAAATCACGAGAAATTCCACAGCAATTCGATCACATTCTGTCACTGAGTACTTCATGAGGAAATGTTGCTTAGAAAGTACTGTTGTCTGCGAGATACTTCCTGGGATGAGATGGTTCAGCAGATCAGAAGAATGGGTTGTCTGGTAAACTAGGGAAAGTCGGTAGTCGTCTGTTTTGTGCGGCAAGCTTTGTATCGATTAAGTCCTCTTTTGCTCATTCTCTTGCAGCAACATAACCTATATAGTACAGCTGATGTTTTTTTAATGTGTACGACTTCATACATATAAACAATCGCTTCCGATTTGTTTATTATTGCATCTGCTTGGGAAGTACATAATATACAAAGTTCTGTTATCGCCTGTATTAGTGGACGGAAAAGTTTGGCCGCATTCACGAATCTAGTTGTCGACTAGATTGGTCTGGCTGGGTGTAACTTGAACGCAAAAACTAGATCGCTCGGCAACGTCACTTTTTCTGCGTCAGCTACATATGAGAACTGTCAACTTAGTTCGCTGTGATGATTAGCAAGGCCCGTTGAATTTTATTATCTCTGTGGTTACAGTTTTTTTTTGTTAGTATTGACTGAAGTCGATGGTAACTTAAAAACCGAAGCAAAACTCGAAGAATTTCACCAGAGAACAGAAAAAGCAATCAGTTGGCAACATGAGAATCGTTTTTTACTCACGTTAGACAATGGATCTCTTTGTACGTACAGAGGCAGACCTTCAGGGTTTTATTTCCCTCGCTAGAAAAAGCAGCGCTGCAATTAGGTGTTATCAGCATCACAGTGCACTGTCTTATGGAAGAGGAGGAAACAGCTTTCTCTGTGTTTGTGCGCCGTAGATGTCCTGAGATGTAATGTCGTCAGTTGTTGTTGTTGCTGGATCTTTCTCCTTCCATCGTTACAAAGAATTGTGTTAACCTCCAGGAATTTCAAGACATCTAACAATCTTTTCTTTTACAGATTGAACTCGGCGCAAATTGGATTCACGGTGTCCTCGGCAACCCGATATTCGAGTTGGCCGTCCAGCACGGCCTTGTGAATATTGTCAACATCCCGAAGCCACACAAAGTGGTGGCAACCACTGAAGACGGTGTTCAAGTTCCTTTCGGTATTCTGCAAGAGATCTACGAGGCGTACGTTTGCTTTCTGCGCCGTTGCGACGAATACTTTCTGTGCCAGTTCAGCCCACCTCCTGACATCAACAGCGTAGGCGAGCACATCAATTACGAGATAGAAATCTACCTAAATTCGGTGCATGATCCCAAGGAGAAGCGTCTGAAAAAGCTAATATTCAATTGCTTACTGAAACGCGAGACCTGCATCACTGGCTGTCATAGTATGGACGAGGTAGACCTCTTAGAATTAGGTAGTTATACTGAATTGCAAGGCGGAAACATTGTGCCGCCATCTGGCTATAGTTCGATTCTGAAGCCAATGACTAAGGATCTTCCAAAGGACACGATAGTGACCCGATGTCCGGTGAAGAAAATCTTCTGGAAGCGAAAGAAAACCAGCAGCGGCCTTGAGACAGTCGATGAGGCATCAGAGGACGATGATAACGAGTCTGACGACTCGGACAAGACTGTGACGGACTTTCCTGGGAGCGTGGGTGGCAGTACGAGTCGAGAGGGCTCATTCGACTCGGACGCAGCTGAAGCGCCTGTTCGTGTGATATGCGACGATGGGCGGGTATACTTTGCCGATCATGTGATATGTACTGCACCGCTGGGTGTACTAAAAGAGACAATGAAGACGCTATTTGATCCTGAACTGCCGCACTACAAACAGGAGGCTATCGAGAATCTTATGTACGGAACTGTGGACAAGATCTTTCTCGAGTATGAGCGACCATTTCTGAGTCCACAAATAAGTGAAGTGATGCTTTTGTGGGACGACGATAAGTATGAATGTGATCTGACGACGGAGGAACGATGTTCGGAGGAGTTTTTGAGCAAACACTGGTACAAGAAGATCTATTCATTTGCAAAGGTCACCGATACGCTGCTGTTGGGATGGGTGTCCGGCAAGGAGGCGGAATATATGGAGACCCTGTCACACGAAGCGGTTGCCGAGAAATGTACAGAAATTCTAAAAGTGTTTCTCAAGGATCCCTATGTGCCGAAGCCAAAGACATGTGTGTGGTGAGTAGTACTTATTTATGTTGCCCAACCTGCGTTTGGTTAGCTCTACAGGAAAGAGGTGGAGCAAGTTTGTAAAGGGTGGGAAATTCAGAGGAAGTCGAATACGTTTGGGGTAGGTCACGGAGGAGGAATACTCCACGCCGTTTGATTTAGTGAACTAGATTTGTGCAGAGTTTTCTTTTCAACTTTTTTTCAACTTGACTTGTCAGCTAGGGCAAAGGATTTCGTCAACGACAAGCATATGGAACGCGACGTAGATGAAATTCAAAATGCCAACTGAGTACCTATTCAGGTAGGATTTTCTCGACTAGATTGGTCCGGTCAAAGTCAATTGAAAAATTGGTCATGAGATCTATCTAGACAAAGTAATAGAGAGACAAATGCTTTTATTTCTGGCATTGGTTTAATCTTTAACCAAACTTGAGATCCGAATATCCCCAGTATTAATCAAAGGACGCATTCCATTAGCTGTTAGCGAGTCTAACACTCCAGCACCAACACATGTGATTGTGCCAAAGAAAATTGGATAATAATGGAGCATTCTGTCAAAGCAATTACAAACTTACTTTCGGAAAAAATATTTTTTTGTTTATACATATTTAGATTACTTTTCACACCCCATCACTTGCAAATATTAATATGTTTATTTTTCAAACTATGTCGTTTTCAATTTGGCATATCTATTTTTTTGGAGAAAAAATAAATTTTTCCCGGCCGACTCAAAAAAAAAAACAATTAAAAAAGAACCAATAAAATTCGGATATCATGTTTATTCAGAAGAAATGTGAAAAGCCAAATCAAAAACGACAATAGGCGTGTTTTTTTGAGCTTCGATCTCAGCAAAGCAAAGTAAAGTAGGATTTTCAGCATGCATTTTACAACAACTAATGCGAGTCTCGAAGTGTCAATTAGAGCATAGTTGTTGTAAATGCGTGCTGAAAATCCTACTTTACTTTGCTTTGCTGAGATCGAAGCTCAAAAAAACAGGGCTATTAGCCCAGTAGGATTTTTAGCACGCAATTACAACAACTACGCTCTACTTGACACTTCGAGACTCGCAGTAGTAGTTGTAAAAAGTGTGCTGAAAATTCTACTTTACTTTGCTTTGCTGAGATCGAAGCTCAAAAAAACACGCCTATTAGTCGTGTTTTTTTACACTTCGATCTCAGCAAAGCAAAGTAAACGTAAAGTAGGATTTTCAGCACACTTATTACAACAACAGCGAGTCTCTACTTTGCTTTGCTGAGATCGAAGCTCCAAAAAAAACGCCTAATAGTCTTCGACAATTATTTTACGTCATGCGAAAACAAAAATTTCCATGACAAAATCAACTAGATACTCTCGAAATGTATGACACTGAATGGGATGTAATTGGCTGGACGCACCCAAATAGCGCCCTTCAATGGGATGGTGGCTATTTCATTCGAGACTCGCAAGTTTGCTTGCATTTGCACGCACTGCCCCAGAAAACGCAATGATACAGTCAGCCAGAGCCAGCACAGCAGCCTTTTATATACCTATTTTCATTCTTTATTTGTAATTCGTTCCGATCGCACGCACAGCGATTGTTTTTGTCCTCAGTCCTCAAATACTTTGTACATAGAAGTTTTGCTGATTACAACTTAAAATCATTTCTTATCTAATTTTAAATATAAAATATTTACGTGCGCATTTATATACAAGCCAGAAAATAATGTACAAGAAAGTGATTGGTGTTAAAAACGGAACAATGAGTGAAACAATACAAAATGTGAACTGCGTTTACAATGTGCGAACAAAAAGAAGATGGCGGAAAAGAAAATGAACATAAAAAACAACACTGAAAATTTATGAAAATGTATGCAGGAGCATACAAATTTTCACGGAAAATTATTGATAGGTAATTTATTTGTATTTTAGAATAGCCATTTACTCATTTTATAAGACATTTTAGGTCTATTCGCGTATTCGGTTTGAATCGATATAAATCGATCGCAATCGCACAAGGTCTATACTAAATCTAACTACGTGTACAGACTTTGTGCGATTGCGTTCGATTCAAACCGAGTAGGTACGCGAATAGACCTTTTATGTAGAAATGTGTCTCAAACTAAGTGCTGTCATACATTGTGTTATGATATCTGTACATATAAATGTATTATATTTTCTTAAATTAGGGCAACCTATTTAACGTATGTACCTTTTATCCAATTTTGAATGAAATTATGAAAACTCGTATATAAATTGAGTAACAACTGACTAAAATGCGTAGTTAGCTTTTATTCAGACTTGATAACGCTCCCTGTACAGTCGGGTAAAAAAAAGCAAGCCATACATACATCTTATATTATACATACATATTTCTAAATCTACAAAATTCAGAATTCTACAAGCTGTTGTAATTAACGAGCTCTGTCACGGAAACAATCTCGGGAAAACGCCCTCCCAGCTTTGATACGCATCTACTCATAAACTCGATTTGCTTGCCACACTAACGATTCTTCGCACTGCGTTTTGCATTCTTATCAGGTACGTATCAAAGCAGGGGGGACTTATTTCCTCTTTTCACAATATGAATCTAGACGAAGTATGTATAGGAATTCTCTGAAAACTGTTTGTGGAGCATTAAAACATAATAATGCTATCTGTGGTCTCCACCAGAGACAATTTCCCCACTGCTGCCGAGGTTTCGGATTCCGAATTGACATAACACCGATAGGAAAACAAAATGGAGAATTTGAAAAGAAAAAAAACTGAGGGGCCAGCGGCAAGAGGATTGTGGAGTTCGGGGTCTCAGTATGGTTTGTCTATGGTCTCCACATGCAGTTCCCAGCTTATAGACTGCTGTTGATCGTGTTCTATATGTGTGTGCTGTATTTTTTTTTGTAATATCTCTTCACCATACATGACATTTTGTCATTCCTTATTTCTATGAAAATTGATGGATGACTATGAAATATTGCTCGTGGAGACGCGTTGTTAACGCTTGGCAAACAATTTTAAAGTCTTCGACACTCGCCCTATTCAGAGCGAAATTCACATCGAAATAATTTCTATGTCAAAGATCCCAACTCTTGTAGTGTTATACGGATGATGCCTACACGGTGAGGTAAATTATTTTCGGTAGGTATCCACGACAAAGGCCCCTTTGAAGAAACATTCGTTGGTTTTTTTTAGGTGTTACCTGCTGGCTTGCTGGTTACAATCATGAAATAGGTGTAATCGATGTCCTAACCTCTATTCTTCATAGTATTCAAATTATTAACGATTTCTAACCTCAAACACTTGGTGTATTTTTGTTATTTGTTGCAGTACAAGTTGGAAATCGCAACCATTCACCCGCGGATCGTACACCTCAATACCAGTTGGTGCTTGTCAGGAAGACATTGAAAATCTCGCACAACCCCTCTACGCGAATCCTCACCAAATGAAAGTAAGTACACCATTTCGGTTCACCTTCTCGCACTGAAAAGCTAATCGAAACGTACTTTTCTCAATCCAGCCAGCAGTCTTGTTCGCCGGTGAGCATACGCATTCCAACTTCTATTCAACCGTACATGGTGCCTACCTAAGTGGACGAACTGCCGCACAATACATCCTCCTCAACGATGAACCCGAGGAGATCATTATGGAATCAGACACCAGTGATCTAAGTTCGTGGATTCGAGGAATTGCATTAGACTAAACATAAAATCACACACACGCAACAAACCGTAAGCAGAAAACACAATTACTATTAAAAAAATATTCTCGCCTATATACAACCACCTTCAAAATAATCCCCAACCCCACGTCCGCCATCACCATAAAAAAAAGACGCTTTACAAGATAATATTTAAACGAAGCTATAAAATCAAGAGAAATTATTAAACATTAAAGCAATGCAGTGATAAGTAAGTTTATAATTAAATTAAGTAGTAGTTTTAGAATTGTGAAAAACACATTTATACAAACAGAATATTTATTTTCTAATTATGAGAGAAGACCTTTTAGTTTGTAAGTTGCAATGCTCCGTTCATGACTGGAGTCTGCACAAGATCTAATCGTGTTTGTTTTGTTGTGTACACGGGTTTGTCTGTCGACGAGGTGTATTTTGCTCTGAATACAGGATATCCTTAAAAATGAATTCGTGTCCATAAGATCGCGACAGTGTTTTGAAAACGTAAATCCGATATTACCTACTTTTTCTTGAATTCTACTCCTTGAAATGATGAGGTGAGTAGCCGGTGAGAACGTAATTGTAATCGCACAAGCGATCATCATCTTTGAATATGACATCGTGTGCTTAACTAGGAAATTTTGTTTACAAAAGTAGAAGGCTGTTTATTTCCGTTCTATGAACTTTTATTTCGTATTTTTATTTTCCATGGGGTTATGTTGAGTGTTTTAAGAAAGGGTTCCATCGTCAAAATTGGCCGAGAAGATTTATATTCATTGTAAATCTTCGTGCATTCCGAAATCCTTTAGGTGTTGAAATTCAGATTGGTCGTAACTCAATATTATAGCGGGTCCTCCGGCTCGACTCGGGATGGTTATGCGAAGTGGTTCTTGCGACGTCTTGTCGGGATCCGATTCACTTCCGCTGTTATCTAGAGGTCTGTTTTGTGCTTTGCCGGAGCCTCCTTTTAGATTTTCCCTGACATTATATTGTTGTGCTTTTTATATTTTGTCCTGAGAGGCACGTCTCTCAGTTGGGTCTTACCTTTTTCGTGTTATGGTCTGTAAGTCCAATTAGTAAGAACACTGAACACTTGCACTTGATTGTGTTTGTACTTTATTATTATTAACTTACTTCTATTTAATGCTATTTAACTTTTAACATAAATCTCTAAATCTAACTAGATTAGGTTCAGGAGGTATAATAGGAAATTTAGATATATAATTGAAATTCAACTGGGATGGAGAACGACGTAGTAACTGCCGTAGAAAACGATGTAGAACGTGATCGAGTCGATACTGAGTTGTCCACTAGAATGCCGCGTCATTGCACAGTGGCCAATATAAATAGCCTCGATTGAATCATTCAATTCGAGGTTCGATGAACGAAAAAGAAGAGCAAAAAGAATTGGAAAATCCGGAAGGAATTCCCTGATTAGTCAAGTGGCTCATGTTACTTCGATACATAAAGCGATCGTTCGTATGGAAAGTGAAGTGCGACATCAGCCACAACGAGTAAATTGACTTGAGCACTTAGTTGCGCAAGGGAAATAGAGAAAGACCATAAATAAGCATTGTTTATTTAGGTCGGAGGTGTTGGGCATTGACGCTGGAAGTGGCAAGCTGAAATAGCAATTTAGGAGGATGTTTATTTGGGACAATCAATATATTGTTACAAAGTTGCAACATTGATCGTAGGGTTAAACATCTTGCATACAAGGAAGAAATGATAAAGAGGCTGTAAAGTGCTTGGTATTCATCAAGTGGTGCACTTCACAACAATATCTGCGATCGTATGTTGCCTTAATAGAAGGAATGTATCCTTCGTGCTACTAATAAATACGCCAGAACACTACCAAAATTAATTTAAACTTTATTCATTATAAAAGAAACAATCCAATCGCGGGACAACAACGACCATCTTGGTCTCCATATTAATGTATTGTCTGAATCTGTTTGTTCGTCTGCTATGTTTTCTAATAAATTGTTCAAATGTTACTTTACTCATATTCGGGTATTAAATATACAAAATTCCACTGTAATATTTTTGGAAACACTGCCAATACTTGCTTATACCAATCACCGTTGGGTCAAATAATATCACCAAATTTATGCAGCGAACTCGTATAAAAATTTAAATAAGAATCGTCACTTGTTATGAATTCTTCAGTGTTTTTTTTACAACAGACATCAACGCGAGAACCTCGCTAAATGGATCAATGCCAAAGGTATTATATCGCTGACTAGTATACACGACGTCAAAACTCAAATTTTCAGTTATTTCACACACAAAATTAAATAATTCCTTTGTTGATATATTACTTGTTAACACTTTTTCCGCTGCTTGCTGTTTTAATGTTGTTGGAATATATATTTGCTTTACTACTCGTTGAGCCATTTAACCCTTTCGATCCGGATGTGTACAGAGACCAATATAACTTCCTTCTTAGGTTTCCCCTATTCTGAAAAATGAGTTTAAATTTTTTTTTTTATTGGTACCCATGAAATTGAATGAAAACAAACAAAAAACAAAACTTTATTCACATTCACTTCAAATGAAAATATAATAAAAAACTTTATTTGTAGAAAACTGCAAAGCATTCAAGGCAGAGTGGAATCTGACACTCTTGGCATATGGTCTTAGTGCGCTTCTCCTTCCCTTTTTGACGACAGGACGCACAACGCCTGCGCGTATTGCCTTGTACCGGTAAATGTGATGAAGTTGGCCCATTCTTTCTTCCATAACGGCTTCGGCGCTGATTTTTTTATGTCGCTTTTCCCTCTTCAATTAAATTTTCGGCTACGTTTATAAGATAGTCAATATATGGTGTCTTTTTGCGCCCCAATTGGGAGTGTATGACCCAGGAATTGACAAGCGACATCATAAGAAGACGGTAGAATACCTTTTTCCACCATTTTGTCGATTTCCTGTCAAGCTCATACAATCCTGACATTTGGTCTGCTCGGTCTACTCCTCCCATTACCTCTCTATAAAATTTTACCATTTCTGGACACGACACACTTATCTGTTGACCATTTTTTAATTTTTTGGTTATTGTCGTTGTGCCAGCCTTGTGGCAATTACTGACGACGATAACTTCTTTAGTGTCATGCCATTTAGTAAACATAATTCCAGAATTGCTGGCTCGGAAAATGTGTTCACCCTTCACTAGATTTTGATTTATCACTGGTAGTTTTTTGCGGTTAGCCATGGCAGTTCCCAAGGCGGCAAAATTAAGGGTTTCGAGCAGATTGATACTGGTGAAAAATCGGTCAAAGCAAAGAGTGACATCAGGTTCTCTTATTGTGCTGGCTAGTTGGTTGACAACGCGTTCACCTAAAGTTCCTAGAACGATTTCATGTTCCTTACCGCAGTAAATGTTGAAGTCGTAAGTATAACCAGTCAGTGCATCGCACCTGAGCCACATTTTTATTCCCCGTTTTGCTGGTTTCAGAGGCATGTACTGTTTCATTGACGATCGTCCCTTGAACTTAGTCATACTTTCGTCAATGCTTTGGTATGAACTTTCCATCCTGGCTTTCATGAAACGATTTTTCAAGCATTGGACTATGTCTTCAACGTAATATAACCTCGTTGCATCTTCTGGCTTTTCAGGGGAAGTAAAATACATCTTCGAAGACAACATCTGAAAACGGTCGCGAGAAATAGCCGACTTTATTGCTTCGTTCCCCATTGATTTGTGTTTTGACCAGTAGTTCCGAACAGCTGGAAGATGATTGTATGACATGATGATCATGCAACCAATAACAACTTTCATCTCACCAATGTCAGTCATTTTTAAGTTACATTGGGTTATACGGATAAACATGCTTTCGGGGAACAATTTTTTAAAAATTTTCAACGGTTGGTCAGTCCTTGCAAATTCTAGGCCTATGCTAGGTATCCGATAGCTACTTACTGTCTTCCTTGGCTCGAAATGTGGGTCAGGTGTGGACCAAATTGTGGTCCCCGGAGCTATGACTACTTCTTCTTCTTCGGACTCTTCTTCCAATTCCTCGTCTTCAGATGTTTCATCCTGTCGTACTTCTTGAGCTTGCATCTCTTCTTCATTGTCCGTCTCCTCCTCTGAACTACTCTCGAGGTCAACGTCAGTCGGCAAATATTCATCCTCACTATCGCCAGAAAAATCCTCGTCATCACTTCCTTCTTCCAATATCTCATTGATTTGATTTGGCTTCAGTGGCGTTGACATATTGTACCGATATCTAATAACATAATAAACGTAAAAAATGTGAAAGGAGACCTAACTGGGACACATAGGTCCCAACAAAAAGTACTGATGGGACATATATGTCCCGAGCATATATAAATGCATAAAACAATAAAAATACTTGACAAAATTGTTACCTATTTTTAAATATTTCCCTAATATTCCAAATATCATAACTCACAAATATATTTTTCTTATGAACCTTATTTCAACCTAATTTTACACAATTACTTCCGTAAACAGGATTTTACGTCCGACTTGCTGACACGTTTTCCACAAAGACATGGGTATTCGGCGCCGAAATGGCGCGTAAGCAATATTCTACCGTAATTTTAATTATGAACTACGAGGCGGGACATATAAATCCCATCTAAAGTACATTTTCTTCATATTAGGTATGTTTATACATTGGCTGGGACCTATATGTCCCGTCAGGATCGAAAGGGTTAAGACTTTGATACACAATGTTTCCAATTTCGCTGGCCTTTTATACTCTGGCAAAGCCATCGGATAACTGATAGATATGCATACGTAGTGTGACCACCTTTCCAAGAGCTTATTTACGTACACAAATTTTCATAATCACATTCACTACCAAATTTTGAACGCAATTTTGAAGAAAAAAATAATAATAATAATAATTCAGTTTATTAGACGATATTATGACCAATTTTCCAAAAGTATTGGCCTGTGTAAGCAATTCATTCTTAATTGGTTTTTTTGAACGCATACTTTCCATCTGATGCAATTTCATGAGGCTGCTTCTTTAGAAATTTTAAAAACTCCGTACAAGTTATTTTTATGTTGTACCGAACATATAAAATATCTCGCAATGTTTCGATTTTCAATTGCGATTTTTCATCGCTCCAAATCTGATTGATCAAAGAAAATACGCGTTCAACGGTGGCTGATGTGCCTGGCAAGGAAAGAACGTACGAAACGATTGTCACCATGTAATTGTACGGGACTTTCTTTTCTTCGAAATGTAGAAAACATTCGACTCAGCGCTTATCGGTGGCAGTGCTACTTTCTTCCCACGATTGGATTTTATCTGCGGAAACGTATTTTTCCAAATACGTGAACTGATCGGACAAATCAGTATCAGATGATTCGAAGGCAAAATGATTGTTCATTGCAATGTACTTCGCGGTACCTTCGACAAACTTCCACTTGATCAAGTGCACACCAAGCGAAAATCATGATGTGTTCGAATTGTTCAATCCACTTCTCAATATTATCGATACTTGATTTTGTAAAACAAATGAATAAAATCTTTAGAAAATAAAATGAATTGAAATTCATATACAACGAACCGTAGAATTGTCTTGAGATAACTTGCATTCATTCTGACACTCTTTCAACAAAAGCAGAAACCAGTTCAATTTCTTTTTGAACAGCGGAGGATAAAAAGGTAGATTTTTTCCGAGATTTGAGCGATTCGACAAAAACATTGAGTGCGTGCCCGACTTCCATTGCATTGATGTTGTCGCCTTCGACTGCTTTTTGACTGTTCGGTTGAAAAGAGATGCCTGGATAAGAAATCAAATACAAATAAAAATTTTTGGGTGCTTTATAAATTTCACTTCTATTATTCTATTCTTTTCCTGTCGTTGGTGAACATTTTACGTACAATAATAATTTGTCGCTTCAATTTACGTACATTCCGTGATTTTGAGTTATCACTTCGGTACACGGTACATGACTCCAAATTTACGTACTGTACGTGTCATTTACGTACAGGCGGTCACAATATGCATACGTTTCTTATCTTTTATACAAAAATTTTGACCACAACATCATATAAATTGGCTGACGCAATCCCAACCACAAACAACGCAATAAACCAGTTAAACCAACAGAAACCAACATATAGCAGATGAAACCAGATACAATCAGTTCTTGTTTACCCAAACTAAATGGAGGTCGTTGGGACGGCTCCGGCGAGGGACCCATAAGACCGGAATGTGTTTGCTCACAATCTATTTTTAGCCCACACAAATTTCACGATGCTTGGTACTTGCTATATTTCCTAAAGAAATACTTCCACAACAACAAGCCACAACAGAATTCCAGTGCTCAACCAGCAGTCCCTGTGACCAAAATGTTTAGAGGTGGTGGAAATGTACCACTTTCCAGTTGGTGCCTGCGGGTTTGCCGCCACAAAGAAATAAAAAACCCTTTTCTTCACAATAGTGCAAGGTGTAGGTGCCGCCATAACAGTTACAATATTTTAAGTTAATAATGATTTGAAATGACAACCGAACGATTCTAGTTAAAATTAAAGCTGACGGGCCACCTCATGAGTCCCGCTCATGAATAGCAGCTACAAAACGGTCCCTGAAACCTTGCCACTTGGTGATGTTTCCATCAAAGCAGGTGTTTCTGAGGTCATATTTTTGTAATGACTTTCCATTATCGTGTCGTATTTCTGGCAATGCTTTGCCCATTCCTCTTTTACGCAGGATGGCATCACTGGCATTGACTATAATAACGCATATAATGCTAGTTACAGAAAGACTCATGTCGAGATGCGATATGATACACAAACCTAAATACATTTTTTTTAAATGCATTTAAATTGTGATCAAAATATTTACTACTTACTTAGAAGAACCAATCGTATGATTCAGTTTTACGATGGAAAGACAACAATAAATCAAGTTATTGGAGAATATTCATGGAAACCTGTTATTGCTCCATTGAAACCGCCATTAAAACATATTCGCTTTGGATTACCCAGTTTGAATCAGCCAAACAATCTACGAGTAAACGTTCAACAAAACTTAATTACTGGAAATGTGGCAAAAGTTACGGCAGACGGTGCGCAAACTGATTCCAGTTATAATTATAGAAATAATTTCAGTGCTAGTGATTTTACAATATCTACTCCTATCGAGAAATCGCAACTGCTGAAGAGCGGTCCATGGGGACATATGACAAACCAAGAAATACAGCCAAGCGTTCATGTTGGAATTCAACCTATACCAGCTTTAACCAGTACTGACGCTTTATCATCTGCTAGGCAATATACAGATTCACAAGCAGATTTTGAAGTTTATGCAGGAATGACAGTGGAATCTTACGAACCCACAATGTTGCCACATGCAACTACTCCGAATGTACCAGCCGGTGACATTGTAATGATTAAATACGACCGTTTTGTTTGGAGTTTCTTTATTGATTAAATTTATATTCTTATGCGGCTATGCCGCTAACTTAGAGTTTATTTATGTATCTATGCTGTGGTGTAGGCAATTTCGCACTACAACATAATGTATAGATCCGAAGGTGGAACAGCCGAAACATTTGCATGTACTTACGCTGGTTTATATCCAACACAAAAAATATTGTAATTAAAATTTGTAAAAGGAGAGAGTGGCAGTGTCACCTGCCTGACGGGACGCCTAGCGCGGTGACTGCCTTTTTCCCCCCCTTACTGATGAACTGGAGGCTACAGCAAAACAACTGCCTAGCGGAACGCTTAGCGAATTGTTTGTGTAGTGTCGTTTCCCTGTGGAGAGGAAATAAGTCGATTAAAAAAACTCTGGTTTACCCAGTACTTATTGTCGTTTTTATTGCTTGAGTGTCTCAGAGCGAATTTTTGACATCGAATGGAGTTTTATACTTTTGCCTTATGTAAATCTTAACACTTGAAGAGTGTGAATCGTACTTTAATGCAAATCGATACAAAATGTTCGTTAATTTGAATTTAGTGAAGTAGGAAATTACATTATTCATAGTATACTCTAAGGCGTCTTTAATAAAAGAAAATTATGTACAATATAGCCTAGGGCGCAATAATTTTATCTTGTTGGGTTGTTACAAATTTGATATTATATTTTATTAGAATTTCAAAAAAACTTTGTGGATGTGGTTTCATTTGACAATCTTTTAATATTTCAGCCACTTTCCACTTATAGATAAATATGCGATCTTTGAATGCTACATCTTGCATAAAGTCGACTACGTTATTGGTTAATATAATAATGGGAGTACGTTTTATATGTGTATCTAAGTTGTGTTTAACTCTCACTGTATATGGATCGCCTCCAAGCATCATTTTAATTGTGTCAGTCAAACTTGATTCGTAATTCGGTTCGTTCCAAAGCAACATTCTTTTATTTGGAGCTTCTTGGAATGCGAATAAATTATTTTTGTTTGCTTGACCAAGCTGACCATAAGACATGACTATTCCACATATCATATCAACAAAAAATTTTTTCCACCACTTGGAGGTGAATGGATTACAAATGCTTTTCGTTTTGGAATATTTTTGTCTATGACATCAACTAAGTTAATTAAGAATTCAGATATTAAACATTCATCATCGTCGAACTGGAATTTCAATAGCTTGTCTATCCATTGTACAGATTCTTCGATGCTCATGTATGAAAATCCAGATATAAAAACAGGTTCCGTAGCTTGATTATTTAAACTATCATAAAAACTTCTTAAAGCCATGTCCATTAATTTCGTGGCGTATAGGTCAATAGTAGCTTGAATATAATCTTTATTCTTAGGGTTGGTTAGTTGTTTATCTGCGCGGAATTCTGGCATTAATCGTATCGCCTGTAAGGGTGATAAGTGTCTCGCTTCGAGTATGGACGATACTTTGACGAGTATTGATCCGTACAAGGTTGAGGATTTCTTCCCATAAACTGGAGTTTCGTCAGTGTTATTAGTTCTTTTAGAAGCTGTATGCGTCTCTCGTCGTCTACGGTCACCGAGCTCCCCCAGATCTTGGACTCCCACCAATTCTTGCCTAGAATTATAGACTTCGGTCCATCGTACAAGTTCAGCTGCAGGTATACAATTTATACAAAAATGTATTTTAATATATAAATTGCAGACTTACCGTCATCCGATATTTTCCTATTTTTTCCTCTGATGTAAATTTCTGCAACTCCTTTGTCCCCTTGTTGACAAAAGAAATATTTGATAACATCGATCCAGTCGATTCTGCGGAACTGCCACAGAGGTCTGTTAAATCTACGAGCTGGCCTGAATTCTCCGTACATAGCAAGTTCATCTCTGAAGTTGTCTCGACAGCTTCTGGTTGAGTAGGCGCAATCATGTATGATGTGGATATGATCTCCGTCCACACAAAATCCGAACAATCCGACTCTTCGATTGCTTCCAATGTTATGCAATTTTTCCAGAGTTTTTGAAATGCCTCCACCGTCTTTCGGGATAAACACATCTGAGATGTATCGCCTAGTGCTATCTTTACATAGCAACATAAGCTCTCCGATGATTCCACCTGCCACCTGTTCTGCTTTGCGTACCATTTCGCGAGAAAGTTGTTCAAGATCGTCAATACCTGATTCAAGGTCTCTTGCTGTTTCTCCTGGTATTGAAGGTGCTCGTAACACGCTTTTACCAGAATGCACCACCACCTGGGATCCATACTAAATTATTATTGATTTCACTTTGTTCATCCGCTGTCAACTTAATTAAGGCTTCAAAAGTTATTTTATTAGCCATACTATTGATATTGATAAACTACAAATGTTATTGATCTAGGAATCACTGCTAAAATTTGTGTATAATATTAGGTCTTGCTATTTCATAAAATTTACGTAAACAACTGTTATATGAAGTAACTTCCCAGTATGGTTTACCGTCGCTAATATATTCTTTTAATTCTTCGTTCGGTCCTATATATGAATAATAATGTTCAAAAATTTCTGTGAATGTCTCTGGCACTGATTCTAATAAACAATTACGTTGGCTAAAGTACACTGTATCAAACTTTAAACTTATATAATTTATATAATTCTTTAGTTGCGATTTTGCTTGTTAATATCTTTTCCGCTGCCTTTTGCTTTAACGACTGTTGGATTGTAATACTTGCGAATGACTTTTCTATTGGATTCCATTTAAAACTTTACTACGAATAATCGATAATTTCTCTGGGCTTTTATACTCTGGTAAAGTCATTCTGAAACTGATAAAATTCCATTAATATCTTTACCTTAAATACAAAAACCCCCAAGATAATTTATGCCTACGACAGGTAAACAAGAATATCAATCAACATAAATCGGCTGATGCAATCTTAACCACATTTAAGTAAACAAAAACCAGTTCATACTGGATTTAACCACTAACATTTTAAATACGCCATATGGAGGTCGGTGGGATGGCTCCGGCGAGGGACCCACAAGACCGTAATAGGCGTTACGTCATCAGCCAAAATTCAAACTGCTTGGTACTTGCTTAATTTCCTTCTGAAATTGAACTACAACTACAGCATACAACTCAGGCAAACCTTATGGTATTTAAATTTCGGTCTGTTAAAAGTATAGTAATAGCTCCTGCTAATACAGGTAAAGATAAAAGAAGTAATAAGGCTGTAATTACAACTGATCAAACAAATAAAGGTATTCGATCATATGAAATTCCTGTAGATCGTATATTAATTACTGTAGTAATAAAATTTACAGCTCCTAAAATAGATGATATACCTGCAAGATGAAGAGAAAAAATAGCTAAATCTACTGAAGCTCCACCATGAGCAATTCTAGCTGAAAGAGGAGGATAAACAGTTCATCCTGTTCCAGTTCCATTTTCTACTATACTGCTACTTGTGGGAGCTAGTGTGTTAACTTATACTCAACACAAGAACTTTCATTCGGGTTACTTGAACTAATGTAAAGTCTTAGTAATCTATTTGCAGATGTGACACATCTTGAATGTGCCATTTTCCCAGGCTGTCGATCTGCTAGTCCGAGGAGACAGCAACCTGTTTTTATAGCTTGACGCATTTTGGAAATTTCGTTTTGTACTTAATTGATCAACGATCGATTTTTCTTTTAAGGCAATTGTCTCTTTAATATCATTTGAAATGAACTCTTTATTCAGTTTGGTTTATCACTTAGATCAATTTTCATCGCTGCGAATTCACCAACTGAGAGTAACCAACAATTAAAGACAAGTGTAGTCTTCGCGCGACTAATTAATACTCAAAAACACTACCGAATCTTCATTCATTACAATGCAATCCAATTGCGGGACAATTACGACCATCTTGGTCTCTGGTTCGCTTAATTCTACTTCCTTCTAGAAGGAAAAATGACAATGTGCCTTTTGGCACACTAGCGCTCGTGGCGCACTAGATAACTATTTGGCCAGGGGTGTTACATGGCCGATAATGTAGTGCTACAACAAGCCGTTCAGAAACGTGTTTAATTTGGCGACTGGCATCGTTGTGATTTTCGTTGTTGTTTGTGGGTGTTCCACAATGGACATCAAGTATTCCCAAGTCGCATTTCGGTCCCAATTCAAGATGAAATGTTGGTTGGTGTGTTAAATATATAACACAAATTGAGATTAGATGTCATAATATAATCAATAGTTATGGTCTTGTCATAGAATTTTGGCTGGCAACTTGGGTTCGGTACCGAACAGTGGCATTGCTTTGTCTGAAATCAAATCGGCCATATTTAATTTGTCAGTAACCTCAAATGTTTTTTGAAAATTGACATGGATCCAATCTTTTCTATTATAATATTTGGAAACTAGGTACGTTGTATAATTTGCTAGGGTATTCTATAGCAATATCTGCATTGTGACCATTTCATTTCTAATAAGTTCAGTTATATACGTGGTTTGCCCAAAAAATCACTGACTATTATTAATAAAGACAAGAAAAATGTGTGTTATACCGCAAGTGACACATTTTTGAATGTCTTTTCTAAATGCTTTGTCCACCGTTGTACATCTGTACTTTTAATTGAATCTACCTTACTTATCGATACTGTACGCCTGGCTTCTTTGAACTGACTAGCATGGTGTGCTTTTACCAGTAACCTTAAACTGGAATTCTTTATTCCATCTTCAAACAGAAAATTTTGCACAGCTTTCTCGTTGGAACTGCTATATGTAGCCGAATTGAGAGCTAGGAGTAGGTTTGAAAGTCGGTCGCCATATTCTTGAATAGTTTCTCTGGCGTTCTGTTTGGCTGTCAGAAGCTGGTTATGTGCCAAAGTACGCGACCTGTGTTCTTTGAACTGAGATTCTAGTTCCTTTATAAGGTCTGTCCATGTAGTCAGCTCTTTGTGTTGGTTTAACTCAAAGGCGGGACCTTGAAGTCGAGTCTTGACTATGCTGAGGAATAATTTATGTTGTGTCTCGTCAGTTATGAAACAGAACAGCGTGTTGCCACACGAAATAAATTTGCACAGTTCGTCAGGTTTACCGTCGAACGTGGGAACGATGTTATTGACATCTCCCTCTCCCTCGGGCGCTTACGCTCAGGTGATTTCTTTAGGCTTTGGTAGCAAGTTTTCAATTTAGCTAGGGCGTCTTCGAGCTGAACCAAAATCATTAGGAAAGGAAAAAGTTTCTATTAGAAATCTATGCTAAGTTATGAAGAAAAAAAATTAAGATAAAAAGTGATACGCAACTGTAGGGTATATATATTTATATATGTATATTTTGGTAAGAACAATTTTAAACTGACATTCTGCGTTGTCTTACATTATTTTTAATAATCTGTTAGGGGATAGCCTTGTTAAATTGGGATTTTGTGGCTTTAGTAACATATGTTAAGATTACTAGAATAATTACAATTATTATAATTAAAGTGAAGTCGATTCCGAATTGGGTCGTTTCTTCCATGTGGTTATGTTGAGGGCCGTTGTTGTTGATGATCACCTCATCTTGTTTAGACTGTGTTTTACCCATCTGGTATAGCCGTAAGTTATTAGACGGCAGAGAAATACTAGTCTGTTTCGGTCTGAGTACAGTTCCTTAAAGCGGTAGGAGCAGTGGCATCGAATAGCCTATGGAACTCGGTCTCCTCAGTTTTACGTTGCCGGTGTTTCTTCTTCTGGTCGGCTCGGATCTCGTATTTCAGCTCCTTGATTTTGGCCAGGAATTTTTTGTGAACGTCGGCGGGCTGGTTTGGTATGTAGGCCAGGCGGCGTACACGCAGAAAATTCACTTATTTAAAATCAATCAACTTTCGCTTAAAAACTACCAAGTAATACTGTTAATATAGCTCCTACAGAGTTACTGGATTAAAAATAACCGATTTATCAATACTTATCAGCAGTGATGTTTTCTATAGCAATGGTTATATCCGAAAGTTTAAAGTGTGTTTTAATTTTTCAATATGTTTGTTTTTTAGCACAATGACTGCTTACAAAGCCGAGTATAGCTTCTATATATTTTTTTTTTCACTGCTTTTTATAATATGAATAGGTCCAAATTAAGTACTTACATCTATAACTTCGTTGAATATACTTTGTTCGTTGCTAATTTCTGTAGAAGGCGAATCCTGGAAATCAGGCAGTATGTCACTTAAAGCAAAACTTAAACAATCGTTTTGGTCTTGACCTTCTGTTATTTCTTCAGTCTCATATGTCTATAATAAACAAATCTGTAATTTCTACCACTAATGGTAAATAGGTAAACTAACCAAAGCTGTAGAAGAATTAGGGTGCATTGCCTTTCGCCACTCTTCCAAGTTCCGAGTGAAAAGTACCCGATGCCCTATAACTGGTAACATCTCCCTGATCTCCGTGCTACCTAGTAGCGCTAATGACATTGAAGTTATGGCATTTTCTGTACCAAATAAATTGAATAAATTAAAATCTGTGCGACTACCTTAGTCCATACATTAAAACAGTAATGCAGACAATCTAACGTTTAATATTAGGTCAGGGGTCAGATTCTATAAGGCGAAACGATCAATCGTTTTCGGGCGCACGAATGATTTGATCTATGTTACAAAAGTAATTTATTCGTGCATACGAAAACGTTTTACCGTTTCGCCTTACAGAATGCCGACCTAGATTGCGATATATATAACCAACCTTTAAAAGTATCTACATATATAGTTTTCCAGGCCCCACTCCTTAAGTAAAGTACACACTTCCTCATCCATTTGAAATCACAAATAATTATATTAGTAAGAAATAACTAGAGAAACTTAAAGCAAATACAGTTGATTTTCTTTAAGTCGGATTTTAACGGGAGATCTAAATTTGTTGAGGAATTTCCAAAAAAAAAACTTCGAGTTAGATCGAAGGATTATTATTTTTATTTGTTAAATGTTTGTATTTGTTTTCTATGCATTCTACCCTTCTCAGTTCGATTAACTCAAAGTATACCAGTATACCTGTCTCGCAAGACACGATTTTTTTGGCAAATTGAACAAGTTTTACGTTTTTACTACGCACCAATAACATGTCGTGTAGTGACTGCTATGGAAAAAAAAATATAATATCCGAGTATGTTTGAACTCAGCAAAAAAAAAACCAAGACGACTTGGTTAAAATCAAATAACTTAACATTTTATATGCACCAAACCGAGTTTTTGAACTCAGCAAAAAAAAATCTGCTGGGTTAATTAATTCCTCAAAATCCTAAACTTGCTTGCTAGGGTGCAATTTAATAAATCTTTTATGTAAATAGGCGAAGTCTAATAATTAGGAACCACTTTCACTGACTTAAACACAAAATATTAAGTGATATTTTTTTTGAAGACTGTGCAAAGATGCAATTCTTTGTATAAATTGTTTCCAAATATTTTGTGTATAAGCCAGATCACGTTTATGTTAGAATTTCTACCACTGGGAAAACTCTAGTTAATGTAAAAATATCTCACCAATTTACTTTTCAGCAACTCCAATAATTTCTTAATAAATTGTTTTTACAAACACGTTTTACGGCACCACTTAAACCACCCAGCAACCACCAGACAACACAAAACTGAAACTGAATTCAAGTACGCAGTAGCAGCCACAGGCATAGGCATGCAGCTGGCTGGTTGGCATCGTCGTACTCATAGTTCGAGAATGTGTGTGTATAGTTAATAAGAAATCAACATGGAAAAAAAAGAGTGTGAGAATACAATTAAATATGTGTATTATGACTGTTTACTGGGATGAAATGTGGGTTACAGTCGTACCTGTTATGATTTTATAAACAATAACAAGTTCGAATTCACGAACTCAATGGATCTGAATGTATTAGCTAAATTGTTGTGTATTACACACTAGTAGTTTTTTACAAATAACGATAGCTTTCTGAATGATAATAATAAATAAAGCGAGTGCACAAAGATTCGATGGGAATGGCTTGAGGGAAAATTTAGTTTTCTGTCGGGATAATTGAGTAGTGTTGCAAAGCGAAAACTTAAACTTAATTGAATGTATAATTTGCAAGATATGCTCAACTTTATAAAGATTATTTGTTGAGAATAAACATTTGGAAATCCATTTCTCAATAAATGTTAATTCGAATTAACTAACAACGGGAAAATTTGAGTGTTTGAAAGAAGTTACAAACAACAAATATATTTCCAACTAAAGAGAACATTTACAAAAAAAAGGGTTTCTTCCTTTAAATTTTTGCGATTATCCTTCTGAAATTGCCATGCAATATTATTAAGACTTTAATTATAGGCACATGGACTAAAGTGAAGTGCATTTCATTTTCATATTTTTGGGTTCGCAACAAAATAAAAGCAATCGATTCCATTTTAATACCATTTGAACTTACATTTTAATACAGTCTGAAAAGTTAACTTTTCATTCCTGCTGTGTAAATCAACAGCCACAAACGCACTTTCTACATTATGAAAAAAAGATCTGTGAAATAAGTGAGTGTGTTTGTAGTACATTGTTAGTATCAACAGACTCACACTGTTTCTACCCAGCACAAAAAAAAAGTTGTGAGATTACTGTTGCGTATGTATGTTGAAATCAACCGAGTACACTATTTAAGATGCATGTGAGTGATTAATTTTCACGAGTAAAGCGGTTAAAAACAACCCAGTGATTGCTTATATTTAAACAAGACTTATTGGTTGTTTTTAACAGAGAGGTTGTTAGATTTTAACAAACATTGAATGGGCTAAAAATTGTTAAGAAGAACGGTTATTAATAACCAATAGGTGTGTTAAAACTTCAAATTGGCTATGTTGTTTTCAACTAATTTACTTATTAGATTTTAACAAAAACCAAAATAAGACTGTTTGGTTGATATTAATCTACTAACTTGATTGATAACAACTGATAAAGAGTGTTGTTTTTAACAGTTTGCATTTAACCTTTTTAACTCTGCAGTTTTTAACAACAAATACTCGTTTATTTTCTACAGAGACTAAGTTAATTTTAACCCATTTTTTTTTAACCGAGCACAAATCGCACTCGGTTAAGGTCAAAGTTTCTGCGTGTTTATGTTTAACACGGAGAGTAAACTGTCTTGAAGGTGGAGGAAGAATTCTTACCTCTATAGAATTGTTCTTTTTGTTCAGGTTACTGAGTAATACCTGACAATTTTTGTCTCTAATTCTGTCATTGAACACAGGAATAATAACCGCTTTGAAGACATCAAAACGTTCTATTAGCAAATGTTGCTTGTTGGGGTATAGTTTTTCAAAATCACAGTTTATCTAGAAATAAATGAGGAGAAAATCGGTAAAAGTTACGATTAATAACCTCATTGCTTGTATATGTATGAGTTCATGTAGTTAAAATGGGGCATAGCACACTGTTATGAATTGGCCATCCTGGACAACGCACGCATCCCCCTTGAAAGCAGTCGCCGCTGCCATGCCCTCGCTTCAAGCAATTGGGGCATAAGCTCCTTCTTTCCACAAACTCTTTCCTTCCACGGAGGTTCAGTGATAGGAAGTCTGGGCACAAATAGACCATAAATGATCTCCCGCGCACAAATCACATGGAAACCTCTTTCTCGATTGACTTCCGCCTGCCTTTCCCATGGTGTCTTTCCTGGCTTGTCCCATTCCAATGTCTAGCTGCTCCTTCCGCTGGCCTACTCGAGAAGCCTGTGCTCCTGTCTGCGTTGTCTGGCTTGCCACGGCCTGCTTATCTATGAACTGCAGCATATCCGCGAGCCGCAGAAAGTCGTCCTTCCGCTGCTACTCCCACTGCTTGGTGGTATCGGTCTTCGCCGCCATGACGTTAGAAAAAAGAATGAGATGGAGGTTATACTGAATTCTACAAAGTGAAGCAGTTTCTTCAAAGGGAAGTCACCCACTCCGTTGTTTATGTTAAAGGAATAGAGAAAGCACAGTGGTTAAGAGACTTCTTGATGAAAATGTTGAAATCGTTAATGTGGAGGACATGGGCTTGCCCTAGTCTAGATGGTTTGAAACGGATGTATCCAAATGAAACAAGGTGTATGTTACATAGTAAATGCTGCGCCCTTAAGAACGTCTTTTTAATAAAGAAATTTTAATATCCAAACATATAAAAAGAATAAAAGTATTTCACTTCATCATCAGGAAAAAAAAAGTTCTTTTGTTTATAAACTGCCAAACATGATCTATCCAAAATGAAAAAGAAGGGAAAAACAATTTCGAAAAGAAGGAAAACAATTTCTTTAAATTTTTTATTAATGTAATGTATATTTATTGATTTTCAGCAATTTTTTTTTGAGTGTTAAGCATCTCATTTACAAAAAAATAATCATTGAATCTTGCTTCATTGTCTTTCGTTGCAATGAAGTAAATACATGTGTTACTTTTACCTTACCGAGGAGTATGTGATTTATGTCTCCACAAACAAAATCCCCTGCCCTGGCTCTAGCGTTCAGAGCCAACAATAGATGGATTGCAGCTTTCAGCTGCAACCAGCTCCTCTTGACGCGCAACTCCTTTATCGCGTCCTCCAGTTCCTGCTTCAATGCAGGAAACTCCCAGCAGGCATCTGTGATTGTCTTCAGGTCGGTGTTTATTAGTGAAATTAACGCGTCCATATTTTTATTTTTTAATAGCTCTTTACACGGTAAAATTGCGAATTGAAGTCTCATTATGTATGGATTTCGCGGAGTTTTTATACTCAAACAAAATCATGAGAATTGCGCAAAAAAAAAATATTGCCAAACTTTTGAGGGTGACCCAGAATGTACGCCGTATACCTTATCTTTAAAGACATATTGTTGGGTGGAATGTTGTCGCTGTACTAACCTGAAAACTGGTTCATTAAATAACCAGCTCCTCTTGACACGCAGCTCCTTTATCGCGTCCTCCAGTTCCTGCTTCAATGCAGGAAACTCCCAGCAGGCATCTGTGATTGTCTTCAGGTCGGTGTTTATTAGCGAAATTAGTGCTTCCATATTTGAAAATAACTATAACTTTCCAACTATGATCTTTACACAATCAAATTAGGAATTGAAGTCTCGTTATGTATGGATTTCATGGAGTTTTTATACCCACCCAAAAATCATGGTAATTGCGCAACCAAACTTTTGATGGTGCGTCTTATCTTGGATAGCAAAGATGGGCTGAGTGTTAGTTATAAACATCGCCATTATGATTTCCCGAGCACTAGGGAAAGTTGATTTAGCTGTGGTATTAATAAAGATGGAGTTACTTAACAAAATTTTGACAAAATTTTGCACTGTTTGTTATTTATTTATTTTAGTTGAAGTATACATAATAAGACAGGACTTATGTCGCTGTCTAGGAAAGTCCCTGCCCTGGCTCTCGCATTATATGCCGCCAGTAAATGTATTGCAGCTTTCAGCTGCAACCAGCTCCTCGTTCGTTGGGTCTCCTCCATAGCGCCCTCCAGCTCCTTTTTAAGCTCAGGAAACTCCCAGCAGACATCAGTGATTTTATTTTTTTACGCAGTTACAATGCTGAATAAAGCGTCCATTTTGAGTGCTTATCGCCCAATTTTACGAAATGAAGTAATGCTATGCTTAGATTCCAAGGAGTTTTTATACCGCAAATCTTTAAAGAAATTCCAGAAAACAATATGGTCAGAATGGTATGAGTAACATGTTCCATCGTGCTACATTAGCGGTAGGTATTTTGCATGTTCTACTTTCGAAGCTTTTTTTTTTTTTCCACTATAGCGCAAAGCTACGACACTCGACTCCCAAACTCATCGTACCAAGTTCAAACCACAGCTCCACATATCGCTCTTTTTAAATCTTTCAAGTACTTTGTACACCGTATACCTTATCTTTAAAGGCATATTGTTGGGCGGAATGTATTTTTTACAGCTTATTTTGTAAAGACTCACGGTAAAAATGCGAGATTATAAGCCTATTACTTTTTTATTTACTTGAGGTATTCCCCAAATATTACTTTGTAACAAAATCGGTCTGAAATAAAAAAAATGTTTTTAAAGTAAAACAACTGATTTTTTGTATTTTTTGTTTTTTTATTTAGTTTATTTCACATAAACCGAGGAGTATGTGATTTATGTCACCACAAACAAAATCTCCTGCCTTGGCTCTAGCGTTCAGAGCCAACAATATGTGTATTGCAGCTTTCAGCTGCAACCAGCTCCTCTTCATGCGCAGCTCCTTTACTGCGTCCTCCAGTTCCTGTGCCAATGCCGGAAACTCCCAGCAGGCGTCAGTTATTGTCTTCAGGTCAGTGTTTAATAGCGAGATTAGCGCGTCCATATTTTTATTTCTTTAAGAGTTCTTTACACGATCAAATTGCGAATTGAAGTCTCATTATGTATGGATTTCATGGAGTTTTTATACTCAAACAAAATCATGAGAATTGCGCAAAAAAAATATCGCCAAACTTTTGAGGGTGCTCCAGAATGTACACAGTATACCTTATCTTTAAAGACATATTGTTGAGTGGAATGTACTTTTTACTTTAGTGGTTAAGAGAACTTCTTGATGAAAATGTTGAGATCGTTAATGTGGAGGGCATGGCCTGCCCATGTTTTTAAAATAAAACAAGATTTTTCATTTTTTTTTTTTTTTATTTTTATTTTAGTTTATTTCACATAAACTTATGAGAATTTCATTTATGTCGATATCGACAAAATCTCCCGCCCTGGCTCTAGCGTTCAGAGCCCTCAATAAATGTACTGCAGCTTTTAGCTGCAGCCAGCTCCTCGTTCGCCGGGTCTCCCTTATTGTGTCCTCCAATTCTTTTTGTAGTGCTGGAAACTCCCAGCAGGCGTCCGTAATCATCTTCATGTCAGCACTTATAAGCGAAATTACTGCCTCCATGTTAAAAATAAAAAACTATGATCTTTACACGATCAAATTAGGAATTAAAGTATCATTATGCATGGATTTCACGGAGTTTTTATACCCACCGAAAATCATAGGAATTGTGCAAAAACATATCGCCAAACTTTTGAGTGTGTGTAAAGAACATGTTGCCCTCCAGAATGTACACCGCATACCTTATCTTTAAAGACATATTGTCGGGTGGAATGTACTTTTTACTTTGTTGCTGCTGTCGTTGTACTAACCGGAAAACTGGTTCATTAAATAAATCTTTCAAATACTTTTGCGCTCCAGAATGTACACCGCATACCTTATCTTTAAAGACATATTGTTGGGTGGAATGTACTTTTTACTTTGTTGCTGTTGTCGTTGTACTAACCAGAAAACTGGTTCATTAAATAAATCTTTCAAATACTTTTGCGCTCCAGAATGTACACCGCATACCTTATCTTTAAAGACATATTGTTGGGTGGAATGTTGTCGCTGTACTGATCTGAAAACTGGTTCATTAAATAAATCTTTCAAATACTTTTTTAAGTTTTTCTTTTTCACGGCTTATTTTGTAATGCCCCCATGGTAATGTACAATAACTATTTTGTATCGCATATCGTTTATCATCTGTCGCACTTGACGCTATTTTTTTTTGAGTAATGCTACTTACTATATGATTTTTCGATCTGATTTAATTTTGCTCAACAGATTTATTATTGTTATTAACTAAACAATCTAAAAAGTCATTAAAAAAAATTTCTTTTTTGACAACATTTTTCTTTACACCTTTAATTTTTTTATGCTTTCCTTATTTTCTACCTTTTTTGAATACATTTTTGATCTTAATCCTACAAAATGCGAGATTATATGTCCATTCATTTCATCTTTCATTAAGCCTCTTACTTTTTTATTTACTTGAGGTATTCCCCAAATATTACTTTGTGGATAGTCACTGGTATCAAAACGTATATTGCAATCACTTTTAATCATATCATATGTATTGTTGCAAGAAATTTCATAAATTAAGCTATCTGTGTCAGTACCAAATTTTATTTTCATGTAATCATAGTGATACTCATATATTAAAGTTTTAGCAATTGTACCAGTCCGTGAGCAATTATTAAAACAAAACAATCTTTACGGTGGTGCTGGCGTTATACGCCGCCACATGAATTACACTTTATTATTTTTAATATAAAATGGTGCTAGCGGTAGGTGCCGCCATGAAATTACAATTTTTTTTATAAAGAAGAAAGGGTGGAGTGTCCACCATTGAACTACTACGAAGATGCCAAGATAATTCTCGAAGTGTCAAAGTCGACCTATATATAGGGTCTCTCGCACCCAGAGACAAAAGATGTGATCACCAAAAAAAAAAAACAAAGCGCCCTCTATGGGGTAATAGTATACTGATTAAAACTAGCTCCACTTTAAGGTGGATATAGCTTTTGGGTGGAAACACAACTGAACAGCAATATCTAGAATACATAATCCTACATATATCGGCTTGTTGAAGTAAACTTCAGCTTTTTGAAGTTCAATCGCTACCAAATTTTCATTGAAGATGGTTCTGTTTTTAAAAAAAGGCGATGCAATCAATGCTTTGGCCCCATACCTACCCTCCCATTTTGAAACTAATCTAACATTGCTATATTTTCTAACATTTTCCATACATTTTCCGAAAATTGCATAATTATACAACTTATAACGTTCAATGTCAAGTTTGTTTGTAGCTAGAGTTCTTAATTGTGTATTTAAATCAATGTATGGTTTAAGCCATGCAGATTGATCAAATTCGAGAACTCTATGTACTTTATTAAATTTGAGTCCATGCAATAAAGCTTGACGTAAATTTCTATAATGAATCACATATCTATTTTTATCTGATAAGGTTGCTAATAATTTTTTTTGTTTAGATTTAGGAGGATAGATAAGTTCTGGACAAAGTGGTATATCGCAATGCAAATCATGCAATTCTATCGGATAACTTAAGTCAACCTCAAAAATGTAACCCTTGGGAGAACTATCTAAGAGAGAACAAATTGTATCTACTGTGAATTCATGAATATTATCAACCCACTTGAAATTACCTGTTGGTAATAACTGACTCATTGCATAATCATATTGGTTATTTATATCCCAATACATTAAAAATGTGTTTGGTTTACTAACATCAAAACTATCTAAATCCTCATTGTTGGCTTCAGCATACTTTTTTCAACATTGGCTTAGTCCTCCACGGATACCTCTTTCAATAAACATTATCATGTCTATATCATCAAGAAGTTCTAGTTTTACCCCTTTATAGAAAAGCATTGCATCCCAAGTATAACCTGGGAGAGAATAATAATGAGCTGGATCCAATTTATGCGTTTTAACAGAATTAGAACGAAATAGTTCAAAAACATCAGCTAATAAAAGAACATCCGTCTTTAAATATACATCAGAATATTCACCCAAATTTCCTAAGTTTAAATTATGCCATACATTTTGAGCATGTAAATAATCTTCACTGCTTATATCTTATTTAATTTATTATAAAAAAAAAAATTTCAGGTAAAGACTTCAGAAAATGTTTTAAAGCTATTAATATAATCATAGGGATAAACACCTTTACGCTTCAAAATATCCCTTTGATCTTGCGTTAAATAGCTAAATTCAGATTCAAGTATTGGGAAACATAAAAGAGTCAATGAATCTGAAATTAATTTTTCTTTTAGTGAGCAATTTAGTGAATGAAATATATTTTTCTATATTTAATGGCAGCACATTTACTTCACCATCTCCAATTTTATGAATTTCTTTAATTATAAAATGGGCATCATAGCCGCTTAGGTTATGAAAAATAATTGGTATAGTTAGATTATCTTTATAGTTTCAATTGCAGTTACTGTGTGCAGGGCCTCTGTTGATTGCATATTATATAACATGTGGTTGCAGTATTCAAACTCTCCTGTTGTTCAATGGAAAGCTTCTCAATTGGCACTATGAATGAAACATCAGAGCCCAGCAACAGCACTAAAGCTTTTAGTTCATTCATAAACCAATCTATACAATCTTCTCCACGAAATGATGCATATGTTGTATAAATTGATTTGAAGGAACTTTTAATATAGTAGCCTATAGAACAAGGGATGTGTTCCTGATACTTATTACCATCATCAATTTCTTTTAAAATACATTCTAAGTCTGCATATATTACAAATGGAGTCATAATTTTATTTCTAAAGTTCTTAAAATATAAAATACTATTTTCTGGTGAAGGTAACTTAATTTTACAATTATTTTGATTAGTACAATCATTTATATGAATATTTAATTTTTCACTAGAATAAAAATAGTGGAGGCATCTATTACAGAAATGAAGCTTACTTTTGTTTTTGGTTAATGCACATCGAACTAGTGCAGAGAGGTTTTTAATCCAAATAAAATGTTGTTTTAAAACTGCGCAATCATCATTTGCATGTTCTTCTAACAACAATAAATTGATATGCTTTTTTTCTTTACATGTTAATTGAGATGATTTAAGTTTATATATTTCTGCTTTTTTATCATGTTTTTATGGAAATATTGTTATTTTTTTCAAATAATGGTACTAAATTTAGAGATTGGAAAAGTTATACTATTTAAATTTAATACATTTTTATAATGTGGATAACTTGTTGGTCTATCCACGCTTTTGTTTGCAGGAAACAGAGCAGATACTACAGCCCAAGCAAAGCATGCATTGTCAGTATTTTTCACATTAACACATGTTTTCTTGGTAGATATAGTTAGTGGGGTTTTAATATATGAACTTCCTGCAATTGGCGAATATTTATTTATATTTAAAATTGTAAGAGGAGAGAGTGGCAGTGTCACCTGCCTGACGGGACGCCTAGCGCGGTGACTGCCTTTTTCCCCCCCTTACTGATGAACTGGAGGCTACAGCAAAACAACTGCCTAGCGGAACGCTTAGCGAATTGTTTGTGTAGTGTCGTCTCCCTGTGGAGAGGAAATAAGTCGATTAAAAAAACTCTGGTTACCCAGTACTTATTGTCGTTTTTATTGCTTGAGTGTCTCAGAACGAATTTTTGACATCGAATGGAGTTTTATACTTTTGCCTTATGTAAATCTTAACACTTGAAGAGTGTGAATCGTACTTTAATGCAAATCGATACAAAATGTTCGTTAATTTGAATTTAGTGAAGTAGGAAATTACATTATTCATAGTATACTCTAAGGCGTCTTTAATAAAAGAAAATTATGTACAATATAGCCTAGGGCGCAATAATTTTATCTTGTTTGGTTGTTACAAAATAACATTTAATATAGATTATAGTGTCCATCCACTATTTTTCTCTTGAAATTCTTCTAATTTTCCTAACAAAGGTTTTTCTAAATTTTCTATTGTAACTTCTTCTAAGTCACTACCAGCATTTACAATAATATTCTTGGTGTTGAGATATTTAATGTCTTGTTGTTGCTCTTCAGCTTCATATTTCCGGAACTCTGCACAAAACACTGCATCTATTTTGATGTTGATGTATTCGCTCAAAACTTCTTTTAACTTTTCAATAACTCCTGCTCTGCAAGCTTCCAAAAATGATTTGGGGTCCGTAATCACACCTGATCTGATTCTTCGTGAAAACGCAGTATGTGGCAGATTTCCCACATCAAAGAATCATCAATATGCTGTTGTTCTTCAGATGCATTCTTTAACATAATTTTTTTTTATACGATTTCAATTTACCGATTGCTGTGGTAAGATGGTACTTTTTACCTGTAGTTTAAGTATCACTCAAACATTTCTGCAACAAGTCTAGATCATTTTTACAATTTTCAATTTTTTTTCCACAGTTTTCAACACTTTTTTTATGCATGAGCATATCAAATAAAAATGATTGATATCTTTCAAGCATCTCTTCAATGCAGGTTTCCATTTTGTCTTCTTAATATTCACAACACTTTCACTATTAAACGCTTGATATAGGTATGTTCATATGTGCACACATAAATGTATTACTTTAAACGTTCACTTGAAACAACAACAATTTCGCTTACACGGAGTTGAATCGTCCTGTTTTTACCGTGTATGTTACATAGTAAATGCTGCGCCCTTCAGAACGTATTTTTAATAAAGAAATTTTTATATCAAAAACATATACATAAAATAAAGCTTTTGTATTGTTTTATTTATTATTATTTTTATTGGTTCTCAGCCATTCTTTTTTGTGAATTCAGAACTTCATTCACAAAATAGTATTTTGCATCGTTTGTTACAAAGTACAGAAATTGATTATTCGCATTTAAGACCTCAATTTCGGTGTCTTTGAATAAATTTGCCATATAGCTTGGCAAAAAAAAATTGAGTTTTCACAAACTCAACCACCATTCGGTCGCCATAACGGGTTTTCAGTTTTTTTTCACATTATAATATCTATTTTGCTCCATTTCGGTAGCATGTAGAGTTTTTTTTATAAACATAATTATTAGTACTAGCCCCAAAATATTATTAATGTTGCAGCCTTCCTCTTCCATCCTCCTTTTTTTGGGGGGCTGCTGCTGCTCCTCTATTTGTTGGTGTTGTTGTTGTTGCGGCGGTTGCTGGTTGTGGTGCTGCTGTTGTTGCAATGGTTGCAGGTGGTGCGGCTGCTGCTGCAGTGGCTGTTGATGCGGTTGCTGCTGCGCTTTCAACTGTCGCGACACCTCATGTGTCACATTTGACATTCTCTGGAGCTCGTTGGTCGATGCTTTCCCTTCCAATATCGGCAGGTTTTGGAACCGACGCATGTGTTCCCTGCAGATCAAATATTTATTGTCGTACAATTGGTTAATCCTTTCCCATGCCTCTTGATAGCTTTCCTCTGTCAGCTGCCATTCCCCTAGAGTACGCCCGTACGTACGCCTTTCCAGTTAGTGATTTTCGTAAATACGAGAACTTATAAGCGGCATTGATGTCTTCTCTCTCATGGACCGCAGCCATGAATCTATCCCGAAAACCTCGCCACTTGGTTATTGAGCCGTCAAACTCCCCTCAAGTATTGGTCAGGTCATGCTGCTGGAATGACATGTTCACCTGAACCGCAATCTTTCCACTTCTGTCCTCTGTGTCCTTTTCCTTTCCAAGATTGATCTCCTCAATCCTTCTCTCCAATTCTGCGCATGTAAAAAAATACATTTCCACCAGCTGAATGTTTAAGTAATGACCACTTTAATAAGACGAGTGAAAAATTATCAACCACTATTTGATTGCGCCCTTCCGTAAAGGTCCTTTGCCATTTTAGCTTGACTTGATCCCAGGGCTCTTTATGAAGTTGAAGCCGTTTAATATCTGCTGAGTAGTTTTTTAATCAAATGAAAAATATTATAACCAATGTTGTTTAAAAGTTATTCAAATTCTTTATTTTAACTAATTGACACAAAATACGGAATAAAATTAAATGGACTGTAAGTCGCCCGAGTTATTTATGTTACGTATTGGTAACAATTAAAAAAAAACTTTTTAGTTCTTTTTTTTTGTATTTATTCTTTATAAACAACTTTATTTAAGCAACTTAACACGACCGTACAATCTAGCGATTTCAGAGTAACTCACCCTCAAGAATTCTTCCCACTAATATATATAGACATCATTATGTCAATTCAGCAATTATGAACAACAAACGTTCACAAATGTATCTGCTGCAATTCTACGAATTATGTTCCGTGGGGGAAAGCTCATGATTACACTTGCGGAATGCAGTGTATGTAATATAAATCTACATGTTATTTCCCGTCAAGGGCAATGGCTCTCTCAGACAGTATAGCATCGTATTTATCTGTCTGTCGAGATGCTGACGTATACATAACTCCCGCACTGCTCAACGCTCTGATGAAAAAAACGAATTGAAGCTCTAAGCACAGGCACCGTATATATAGGTGCCTGTCGTGTGCAGCACATAGCACGGATGTCGGTCGCAGGTACCGTAGGTTATCGGCCCGTCTTCTTTGCTCATCCTTCGTCGCGCCGCTGGAGTGTCGCGATACCGTGTTAGCTAGACTTAGCGGCGCACGGCTGGCCCTTTGTTAAACGAATTGTTGTTGCTCCCACCTTCGGTTTGCGACCATCTGGCTGCCCCCGTTGCTCTGGTGTGATGTTTTTACTGGTGCTGCTCACGCCACCGATTCCCGCAATGCCTGGTCGATTCCCAGACAAATCTTGATTTGCAAAAAGTGGTTGAGACATCTATACACTATCTCTCCTTGGGCGTACGCCTCTTGGCTGGCAGCGTCTAGTGTTGCGAGTTCGTATGGTGGGGGACTTGTTGGTACCCAGTGCGATGGAGTCTGAGTTTTGTAGTCGTTGCCGAATAAAAATAAAAACACTTTTACACTTTTCTTTTTTATACGAATTTATTTTATAAAGATCAAACTGCGACTGAAAACTTAAATTCTAATTTTTCATAAAGAAAACTAAAACGTATGAGACCAAACAGTATATCACGATAACGGTGAAATCTAGTAAAGTTGCAGCGTAAGTGCTGGCGGCGATGTTTGTTTAAGCAGGAGTTCAGCCTTTTGGATAAAGGTGGCTGTGAGGGCCAGACGTTCCTCACTAGTCATAGGGGAATTGATTAGAGAATCAATATAAAAAGGTTAACTTTCCTCCTGGCAGGGTCGCCATGTAATGTTGATATTATATTTTTATCCTTTTAGGTAAAATTAAACTATCATTGCGCAAGAAAAATTTATATAATTTGTTATTAAATTTAACTTTATAATAATCGTTGTTTAACAATTCTTATGGTAAAGCAAAAACTCTGTTGTTGTTAGAAAAGAATAAAGTTTCAATATCTAAATCCACGCCCCCCACATGCTTCTTGTATATATTGCAACAACACGATTGTAATTGCCTTGTCGGGTCCTGGCAAAGTTTTACGGTGAACTTTCTGCTTTCTTTCAAGGCAATTGCCTCTTTAGTATCATTTGAAATTAAAACTTGATTTTGATCCTGAGAGTAACCAACAATTAAAGAGGAGACGTTCAGAAACGTGCCTATGTTGGCGACTGGCATCGTTGTGATTTTCGTTGTTGCAGGGTTTGTGGTAGTTCCACAATGGACATCAAGTATTCCCAAGTCGCATTTTATTACACTTTTCCGGGTATAAGAAAAACGATTCTACTTTTGCGTAAAACAAAACAAAACACGATAAAAATTTGCAGCCGCCGCTGCGCCGATGGGTTGAAAGTCGCTAATGAGTATGGGTAGGTAAATGTCAAATCGTCGATGCAATTCGCCGGTGGTATGTATATGGCGGGAAATGAGTGCTTAACCTTTCTTTGAGATGATGAATATAATCGTTGATTCGATTACAGTGGGCGCCACACAATCTTTTTAGAAGGAATTGTGAAACCTTACCAAAAAAACTTCCCGATGATGGATTTGCGAAACGAACTTGAAAAATTGAGAAAATAAATAAGAAGAATGGGTTTTCACTTCGTTATAAAACTCCGTGAGGAGAAAAGGCGTTTGGTTGGGTGGTGAAACAGGAAAATGGCCGCCGATGAAATGGCCCACTATCGCTACTTCCCGAATTTCTTACGGTTGTATGAACGGGTCGCGTGTCCCGCTTTTCAGGGATTTTTAACGGAACGAAAGCCAACGTAGTGATGTTTATATGATAATTATGTATCCTAATTAACACGGATCTATATGCTATAAAATATTATCTAACAAGTGCACATAAAAACACTACTTATCTGGCTTCCTTTGTCCCCAAAACCTGTCCTGGTAGGTAACTTCCTGTCTGTCCTGCCGCTTGTATTTTCCTCTTTCCTCGCCTGCTCTTCTCCTTCCTTTCACCTTTTTTTTTATCACTTCCTAACACTGCTATTCAACTAATAGCACTTGTAACAATTAAATTCGGCTATTCAACTAATAGCGTTTTCCAAAAATTATTTTCGAATTCTTTACGGTTTGTAGTCGAGCTGTCTACACTTGCCGATCTCGTACTTAACCAAAAAGTGAACTCCTTGCTTTCACAACATAAAAAAGCATTCCCTGAGCCCCTGTAAAAGAAATTTTGTTCAACTCAGCAACAGTTATAGCCTTGATGGCTTTATAGAAGAATAGAAGTGGGAAGAAAATCTTGTTGCTTGATCGGTCTCCAATAATTGATACCACGTCTCCCAAATTTTTCAATAAGTTCCCCAAAGCTGTTGGATCCCTTGCATTCTTGAAAACTTCACATAATTGTGGCGCCATGGGTAGCATTCTCAAAGAATTCAAAAAAGCGGTTTCCAGTTTATTCAAATAATTCCTTTTATGTATTAACAGAATTGCTAATGCTAGTGGCCCAAGGCTTTTCACTAACCCACTTCTTCTCTCTGGCTTGTAGGTTATCCCTCTCAACCAAGGAATATGCATGTTCTCCAATGAATAGTGGTTAAGTTGCTTGGATACCACTCTGCCATTCTCCCTTACATTAAATTTGGAGCATGAAACCCTGACTTCGTCGTAAGACATCTTAAATGCAGTCAATAGGTCAACAAGCGGAGTAGCAACACGGAAATCGAAGGGTAAATATCCCTCTCAATCTCCTTATATTCTGTAACCATCGCTTCAATGGTATACGAATTTGCCCCTATGGTAGCGTTTTTCTCCCCCTGGTGATTCCCTCTATTTGCTGCATTGGAATTGTTCATTTTTCTCAAGTGGGTATAAACGGTTGCTAAGATACCAGCAATTTGATTTGATATATCTAAATCAACCACATTGTTCGCCTCTGTATCAACATTAAGTGGTGAAACAGGAGGACAAAACTTTTTCAGCAGATACTTGGTCAAATGCATAATCTTCCCAATCTCAGCATTTCTTTCAGTAGAATTAAACGCATTGTCCACTTCCATCTCTTCTGCTGCTTCGGCTACTGGTCTGACTGGTTCTACTGCGTCTGGCATGTTGGTTCTTCTCGGAATAGTTTTCAATTTCTATACATATGTTGTTACGCAGGGTAAGTATCCTCTAATCGATTTCGTTGTTTTGTCCACCCGTGATGTTTCTGTTGGTTTTGAGAAAACCCTCTCTCTCTCTTCCTCTCTTAGGACCGTCCGTCCCTGCCCGTCCAATTGGGCTGTTGGGGTACCTGTTTTTGCTATCCTCCCGAGGGTCATGGCGAGCAAGATCGTTGGATATTAAGTATACCCAACAAGATCTGCTATGCCACTTCCTGAAGAGAATAGCGGAAGGACGGGAAGGTAAAAAAAAGGAATGGGTCGGAAGGTGGAAAGGTGGGAGACGACCACATATTTTGTTGGCTCTTTTTGAACGCAACAATTTCGGTCCCAATTCAAGATGAAATGTTGGTTGGTGTGTTAAATATACAACACAAATTGAGATTAGATGTCATAATATAATCAATAGTTATGGTCTTGTCATAGAATTTTGGCTGGCAACTTGGGTTCGGTACCGAACAGTGGCATTACTTTGTCTGAAATCAAATCGGCCATATTTAATTTGTCAGTAACCTCAAATGTTTTTTTGAAAATTGACATGGTGCACATTTGATTTTGGTGCTCTTTGAGCGGAATCGACACTGCTTTTGGTGTAATCAGCACATGTTCTTTAAATTTTCTTAGTATTTTACGGTCCTCTATAGGCTTTGTATTTAATTGCGGTGCCAGCGCGACGATCTGCACCAATGCCTGGTCGATTTCCAGACAATCTCCTACTTCCATGGATAACTGTCTCAATTTGATCATAGATTCTTTGGATGCAGCCCTACATGCTCTAATTTGCCTCCATGTTGCATCTTGATAAAGAAAATGATCAGAGGGGGATTGTGTGTATTGAGGAACAATCCTGGAATTAGACCCTTTTATTTTTTCCTTGGAAGTCCAACAAAATTCAGAATTTGGTCTTGAAGGAATAATAGATTTCCAATCAGCTTCAGAAACTTATATTTTGATCTCATTTATAGGACAAATACAACTATCACAATATTGATGCATATGGTAACTAACACATGTCTTTTGTCCTGTGATTCATGGATTTCATGAAGAAAAACAAAGAAGTTGTGTAGCTTGAGGCAGCTTGGGAATTGAGATTGGCATTTATTGTTCCTTTGGCGCAGAGAAACAATTTGCAGTAACTGAGGAGATGGCAGTTTCAGCTGTCGGAAATCATTCATTACTCATTGGAAACATCCTGCACAATTTCTTTTGTGACATTAGACAGAGGACATCCTTTTAGTGTAATAACTTTGTCATACATAAATATGTTGGATGAAGACCATATTTCCTCTCCTTTTAAAGGAGGACCAATAAGTCTGTTCCAACTTGTCAATAATGAGTAATATGATCTCTTTTTATATGGTCTATAGGTATTCCTGAGGGGAAAATGGACTATTAAAACTTGATTGTCCCCTTGGCTCATGAGAGAAAATTGATGCTGAAAGCTCTCCATTGTGTCTATAAATACACACACTGTGAATATAGTCCATCCTTTTTGTCTTATTCCTTCAATTCCTCCTAAATGTGCTGTCCACACATAGTCCTTGTACGAGTGCCGCCACGAGAAATTAAAACACTTATTTTATTTTTCATTTCGATGGTGCTGGCGGTATGCGCCGTCACGAGAAATTACAAACTTGTTTTCTTTTCTTTTCTTTTAACTGAAAAAATGGTTGAGTGTCCACCATTAAAAATTGATTACGACCAACTAATGAAAAGAAAAAATGTCAAAGGCGACATATATATAGGGTCTCTCGCACCCGGAGACAAAAGATATGATTACAAAAAGTAAAGCGCCCTCTACGCGCTAATAGCATATTCATGACAATTAGCTCCAATTAAAGGTGGATACAGCGTATGGCTGGAAATGCAATTGAACAGTCATCTCAACAAATTTGAATACTGCATTTTTTCTTATAATTTTGCGGGTATCGTATAAGCTCCATCAGGCAAATACATACAAGATTTAGAAAACATTTAATGAGTTCTATATATACAATATTGTCCAATTGGAACATCTAGTCCATCTGTTTAAATATTCCTTTGTTCTCCTCTTCTCTTTGGAAATCAATATTTGAATGTTGAATTTCTCCCCCTTTCATATCTCTAGTTTTGTCATAGAATTTTTTGGACAATGTCATTGCATTTTCCAACATAGTCATTTGGAGAAAGATGGGAACTATAAACTCACTAATCATTGCTTCTGTTAGTACAATATACATGTCGACAACCCTATTAGTCTAGCAATCAATTTAGATTTTCTTTTTTTCGGGCATACTCCAAATACTATTTCGAACTGTTAATTTTTGCGCTGCCTTATATACTCAATTGAACAAAGCTTTTACAGGAAGTGCTTGTAAAAACATGAAAAGCTTTTAATAGGGTAACTTAACTACTGTTTGGCAATGTGGTTATTTATACAATGAAATCGAATGTACTTCAGAACTTATTTAATTGAAAGTAGGAGTAAATTATGTAAATAAAAATATAGTAAATAACATATTAAGTAATTAAGTATAAATGAACGAGTAAATAAGAATACTTTTGCTTCAACTTATAATTTTAAAGTGTATTATATTTTGCTTCTAAGTTTGCCCGGGTATATTTCCTCGGGTACTGAAAGATCCAAGAAATAAAAAGTCTACAATTTTTAGGAAAATAAATTACTTTATTTATTTTTCTTCAATCACGTGTTCGTTTGACGATTTAACTACGGATGCCAAAACTTCACCTGCTAGCCAGGCCGCCTCTCCATCAGAGGTCGAAATCACTCACATTAGACTGCCCTGTCAGCCGAACGCCCACAATTCCATACTCCATACCAAGCCCAGGCACGGGATATCCATCGCCACACGACACTTAGTTTTAATTTTGTAAAAATATTTTTGTATGAACAGGCAACACGCTCTTTGGATACTTTAAATTTAGTACAAAAAATGTTTTAAAATATGTATCTAGGGCCGCTGGAAAGGAATTTAACTTATATTTCTAGGATGTAAACTTTGGCCTTGACGTCTATTCTTGCTTGCAAGGAGGTCCAGAGTTGGATTAAAATCGTTAGCTTCACTTACGAATGAAATTAATGACTGCTGCGAGTTTTTTATAGTTGATTTGAAAAATTTCCTTTCCTCACTGGAAATTGATAAAACCAATAAATTAAACTGTCGGCTTCAATCTTTATTCACATTCTCACGAGTGGTATAATAAAGGTTTAACACGGAGAGTAAATTGTCTTGAAGGTGGAGGCAGAAGGGTATGCAGTAAATTACAAATCATGGGTTTAGGTGGTCTATTCGTTTTAAAGGAAAGGTAACTTCTTTCTATTCGAGCATCATGGTTTTCTGCGAAGACTATGGCTCTTTTCAAGTCCGTTTTACCGTGGGCTTGTACCATGAGTTTCGAGTTGGGATTTTGTAGACCATCTTCGAATGTCTGGATGGCTAGTTTAAAATATACTCGTACTGCTTCGTCTCTAGTCATGGCGTATGTTGCTGAATTCAGGTGGCTTAGAGCGATGCTTACTCTATCACCGAATTCTTTGGCCGATTCCTTAAGTCGCTGCTTTATGGAAATCAACTCATTGTGAGCTGATGAACGCGATTTTTCCTCTTTGTACTCAGCTTGGAGTTTTCCCTTTACTTCTTCCCAGGTGGACAAGGAGTGGAACTGAATCAGTTCAAAAGCTGGGCCATGTAACCTCGTCTTGACGATCTCTAGGAATGTTGGTTTTTCAACTTCTCTCGCCGAATATCTCCGCAGGAGATAAATTTGTTGAGTTCGGATGGTTTTCCATCAAAAATGGGAACGATGTTAAAAACGTCAGTAATTCCGACTTTGATGTCCATATTGGGTGGATTTTCGGAAATAGATTCGAGGGAGGAGTGGAAGGGTAACCTTTGGAACAGGTCAACAACGGATTGAGCCTGCCTGTGGGTTTGTCTCGTGTCGGCATGTGTCGGCGTGCCGCTGTGCAATCGGAGTTGGGTTACGTATGTGTCGTATCGGGTAGGTATGCACTTGACTCGTTGCGCTTGGGTGGCGTTTGGGTAAATGGAAAAACAAATGTAAACAAAGCAAATGACCTGTTAATAGCCGTGCGCTTTGTTTATATGTTTGGTGTATGGACTGGATCGCTAGTGAGAAGGCGGCGATTGGGGTAGGTCATGATTAGGGTATGGTTGTGCGGATCACAACAATTGCGCCCTTCCGTAAAAGTCCTTTGCCATTTTAGCTTGACTTGATCCCAGGGTTCTTTATGAAGTTGAAGCCGTTTAATATCTGCTGAGTAGTTTTTTAATCAAATGAAAAATATTAAAACCAATGTTTAATTCGGTCATGATATTTCTGATACTTTGTTCGAGTTACTTACTAACCGACATCGGATTCTGAAATTGTCCCAAATGAAAAATGAAAAACGCACAAGTATTAACGATCTTATACTTTATTTGAGGCATTATTGTTCCCTAGTTTTAACCCCCTGCGTTGGAAAATATTTTAAAGCTTATCGCACAATCCTGGTAGAGCCACCGAGGCTGAGCTTGGAGTTGAGTACATCCCCATTGCATGGAGGGTGGTCCACTTCTTGCATGGTGTTTAGAATGAGAATGGAGGTTATACTGAATTCTGCAAAGTGAAGCAGTTTCTTCAAAGGGAAGTCACCCACTCCGTTGTTTATGTTAAAGGAGTAGAGAAAGCACAGTGGTTAAGAGAACTTCTTGATGAAAATGTTGAGATCGTTAATGCGGAAGACATGGCGGCTTGTCCTAGTCTAGATGGTTTGAAACGGATGTATCCAAATGAAACAAGGTGTATGTTACATAGTAAATGCTGCGCCCTTCAGAAAGTCTTTTTAATAAAGAAATTTTTATATCAAAAACATATACATAAAATAAAGCTTTTGTATTGTTTTATTTATTATTATTTTTATTGGTTCTCAGCCATTCTTTTTTGTGAATTCAGAACTTCATTCACAAAATAGTATTTTGCATCGTTTGTTACAAAGTACAGAAATTGATTATTCGCATTTAAGACCTCAATTTCGGTGTCTTTGAATAAATTTGCCATATAGCTTGGCAAAAAAAATTTAGTTTTCACAAACTCAACCACCATTCGATCGCCATAGCGGGTTTTCAGTTTTTTTCACATTATAATATCTATTTTGCTCCATTTCGGTAGCATGTAGAGTTTTTTTTATAAACATAATTATTAGTACTAGCCCCAAAATATTATTAATGTTGCAGCCTTCCTCTTCCATCCTCCTTTTTTTGGGGGGCTGCTGCTGCTCCTCTATTTGTTGCAGCGGTTGCTGTTATGGTTGCAGCGGTTGCTGGTTGTTGTGCTGCAGTGGCTGTTGATGCTGTTGCTGCTGCGATGTGGTTGGTCCACACAATAGCAGGTTCTCCAGAATATTAATTTTGTCCATACTGCTTGCTTGCATGTTAATTGGTTTACTGTTGTCGCCCATTAAAAAACGCTTGCCTTTTATTCAAAATTTTTTCTCTCTTGATTTATCAAATACCTTCTGTATTTGCGCTTTATCTCAAAAAACATCTTGTTCATTGGAATGTAAATAAAACAACAGATTTTTATTTTTTTTTTATTTTTTTTTATTTTATTTCACATAAACCGAGGAGTATGTGATTTATGTTCCCGCAAACAAAATCCCCTGCCCTGGCTCTAGCGTTCAGAGCCAACAATATGTGTATTGCAGCTTTCAGCTGCAACCAGCTCCTCTTCATGCGCAGCTCCTTTACTGCGTCCTCCAGTTCCTGTGCCAATGCCGGAAACTCCCAGCAGGCGTCAGTGATCGTCTTCAGATCAGTGTTTATAAGTGAAATTAACGCGTCCATATTTTTATTTTTTTAAGAGTTCTTTACACGATCAAATTGCGAATTGAAGTCTCATTATGTATGGATTTCGCAGAGTTTTTATACTCAAACAAAATCATGAGAATTGCGCAAAAAAAATACAATATATGTATATATAAATTAAAAAATTTAACTTTTGGTTTTTTTAAATAAAAAAAGAAGATTTATTTACAAGAAAAATATTTAAGACTGTAATGCGTAATGTAACTGCGTAATGTCCGGCTGATCACTGAGGGCCCTGGTTCTCGCTGATGCCCCCTTTATAGTAATGTCGATCTGCGATCGTTCGCCAGATGTTGTTCGATGGTTCCCACGATCGGTCGTTACTATACCAGATGTTGTTTTAAGTTGATCTGGTAGGGGTTGGATGATGCAGGTTGTTGCATCGGTTTACGATCGCTCGCCAGGTAGCTATTTTACGATGGTTCTCACGGTCGTCCGTTGTTCCCAAAATAGTGTGGGAACTCGTTTCAACCCCCTGCATTCCTTGGTTTGGCGTTACTTTAGTCGGGATATCTCAGCGGGAGAACTAGAGTGTTAACTTATATACCTATATATATATCGCCAAACTTTTGATGGTGCGTTTTATCTTGGATAGCAAAGATGGGCTGAGTGTTAGTTATAAACATCGCCATTATGATTTCCCGAGCCCTAGGGAAAGTTGATTTAGCTGTGGTATTAATAAAGATGGAGTTACTTAACAAAATTTTTACAAAATTTTGCACTGTTTGTTATTTTTCTATTATAATAGTTATTTACTTATTTTAGTTGAGTATACATAATAAGACAGGACTTATGTCGCTGTCTAGGAAAGTCCCTGCCCTGGCTCTCGCATTATATGCCGCCAGTAAATGAATTGCAGCTTTCAGCTGCAACCAGCTCCTCGTTCGTTGGGTCTCCTCCATAACGACCTCCAGCTCCTTTTTAAGCTCTGGAAACTCCCAGCAGACATCAGCGATTTTATTTTTTTCTGCGGTAATAATGCTGAATAAAGCCTCCATTTTTGAATGCTTATAGTCCAATTTTACGAAATGAAGTAATGCTATGCTTAGATTTTTATACTGCAAATCTTTGAAGAAATTCCAGAAAGCAATATGGTCAGAATGATATGAGTAACATGTTCCATCGTGCTACATTAGCGGTAGGTATTTTGCATGTTCTACTTTCGAAGCCGCATCTCGCAAGTGTATATATTCTTCTGATCGCAGCTTAGCCTGATTAAATCGAATGTAATTGAGTCGTTCTGTCTCAACCTTAACGTACATATCAACAGCATATTGTTGAAACAATCGTCAATATCTCAGTAGGTGATTGTCAGTGTTTTGGCGAATCATCATTCTATATGCGTAAAAGTTCAGTGCGCTGACTTTTTTATTTGTCTCGACCCCTAAAAATTTTTTTGTATTAACCATTGGCCGGATTTATCATGTTGTATCTGAAGTGATATCCGTCTTCACCATGGCAGAACATAAGCGGATATTGCAGTGCATCATACGATCGATGTGTCTCACTTATTCGCTGTAGTGCGTTTCCAGTTCGGCGTTTGATGACTATATCACGCGATTCCAAATTTTCACCAATAACAACAATTGATATTTCACTAACTGTAGGTGCATTGTATTGTCGTTCATGAGTTCCTGCTGGGCGTTTGTCCGCTTTTATGACAATTGTTACTTGATAATATAATATTTAAATAAAAGACACAAAAATCTAACGTTTACCACATTTATTTTCTTTATACTTCTACTCGCAATGACTGTAAAGCACGTCCACCTTGATCAGCCAACTCTCAATCAATGCCTCTTCCTCTTTTCAAAGAGAGTGATAGACAGACGTCAACGATGGTGAACTTCGTGTGGTGAACTTCGTATTGTTACACAATGCTGTGATCATCAGATGGCATCTGTTCCAACGAAGTCGTAAACAGTTTGATGAGCTCATTGTGTTCGTGTGACATTTCCTGCAATTGCTGGACTATTTCTCTTTTCGTTGTATTAAAGATAGCACAACGCCGATTTACTTCATCATGTGAATCTCCAAGAAAGTATATTTGGAGATATTTGTGTTCTTGATCTGGATGCGGCAACAGTGATCCAGCAAGATGAAAAATTTGCCCATGAATCTGTATAGTTGGAGGCAAATAATTTAGTTTTTGTCTTTTGTTGGCAAGATAAGTGTTAGTTTGTGTTATGTCATGATGTATCGTGGTTTGGGTGTGGTGTGTTAGTGTATTTTGTGGTATTAATGTTGGTGTATCAGCATTCATTGCTGATGTTGGTTAAATTACCTTAAATGTTGGATTGTAATTTCGTTCATTTACAATTTCACCACCAAAAGACGTCATTTGAAAACAATCGTTGTACATCTTGATGTGTTGCAAGAAATGGTTCGAATTAGGAGATTCACCATAAAGCAGCGTGCGCAATGGCTCTGGTGGTGGAAGCAACTCTGGCAATTTCACCTTTCCGCCCGCGCAACACAATCCAGGCGGTTCTTTCTCAAATTTAACTGCATTGCAATGCTGACAAAGGACTGACATTTGACCAAATTGAAGTGATGCGTGCGCACTGTATTGAATGTTTGGGTCATATCGAAAGGCTGCACCTTCAATGCTCCCCGGAATAAATTGTTGTTGCCAACGTTGTCGTTCCATAGTCGCACGTTGTGATCATAAATGATCATAATCTTGCTTCATCACTTCTTCTTCTTCATTTCTTTAAGGATCTCATTTACAAAAAAATAATTATTGAATCTTGCTTCATTGTCTTTCGTTGCAATGAAGTAAATACATGTGTTACTTTTATTTATAATTTCAATTTCTGTTTCCTGAAACAGATCTGCCATATGAGCAGGGAGGAAAAATTGTGTATTTGGAAACTCGACAACAAGTCGTTTTCCAAACCTCGTTTGAATGCACTTTATTTGTTCAACTTTATAAAATTGATTCAATAATATTTCATTTACAAGCAAGGTTTTCTTAAATACATATTTTGGACTCTTGGGTAATGTATTTTGAGAGTTGAAACGTTTCAAAATCTCATTTACATTACCCTCATTCACCTTACGCTTTTTTGATTGTTGTTGTTGTTCCTGTTCCTGCTGCAGCATTGGTTGTTGTTGTTGATGCTGCTCCTCTATGTGTTGCAGCGGTTGCAGTTGTTGTTGCTTTTGCTCACATAGCAACAGATCCTCCAATATATGAATTTCAGACATTTTGCTCTAAATTAAAATAAAATAAATCATTTTAAATAAAAATAAAAGAAATAATTTTAGTTATGGCACTTACTGTGGTGAATTATTCTTCAATGGTTTGATGCTTACTGCTGCCTCTTGGTTTACTGATGTCGTCTATTAAAAAGCGCTTGCCTTTTATTCAAAAATTTTTCTGTATTTGCGCTTTATCTCAAAAAAAAAAATCTTGTTCATTGGAATGTGAATGTAAATAAAACAGCATTTTTTTTATTTTTTTGTTTTTTTTTTTATTTAGGTTATTTTATTTCAGCTAACGCTAGGAGTATGTGGTTTATGTCACCACAAACAAAATCTCCTGCCTTGGCTCTGAAGTTCAGAGCCAGCAATATGTGTATTGCAGCTTTCAGCTGCAACCAGCTCCTCTTCATGCGCAGCTCCTTTACTGCGTCCTCCAGTTCCTGTGCCAATGCCGGAAACTCCCAGCAGGCGTCAGTTATTGTCTTCAGGTCAGTGTTTAATAGCGAGATTAGCGCGTCCATATTTTTATTTCTTTAAGAGTTCTTTACACGATCAAATTGCGAATTGAAGTCTCATTATGTATGGATTTCATGGAGTTTTTATACTCAAACAAAATCATGAGAATTGCGCAAAAAAAATATCGCCAAACTTTTGAGGGTGCTCCAGAATGTACACAGTATACCTTATCTTTAAAGACATATTGTTGGGTGGAATGTTGTCGCTGTACTAACCTGAAAACTGGTTCATTAAATAACCAGCTCCTCTTGACACGCAGCTCCTTTATCGCGTCCTCCAGTTCCTGCTTCAATGCCGGAAACTCCCAGCAGGCGTCAGTTATTGTCTTCAGGTCAGTGTTTAATAGCGAGATTAGCGCGTCCATATTTTTATTTTTTTAAGAGTTCTTTACACGATCAAATTGCGAATTGAAGTCTCATTATGTATGGATTTCACAGAGTTTTTATACTCAAACAAAATCATGAGAATTGCGCAAAAAAATATCTCCAAACTTTTGAGGGTGTTCCAGAATGTACACAGTATACCTTATCTTTAAAGACATATTGTTGGGTGGAATGTTGTCGCTGTACTAACCTGAAAACTGGTTCATTAAATAACCAGCTCCTCTTGACACGCAGCTCCTTTATCGCGTCCTCCAGTTCCTGCTTCAATGCCGGAAACTCCCAGCAGGCGTCAGTTATTGTCTTCAGGTCAGTGTTTAATAGCGAGATTAGCGCGTCCATATTTTTATTTTTTTAAGAGTTCTTTACACGATCAAATTGCGAATTGAAGTCTCATTATGTAGCGATTTCATGGAGTTTTTATACCCGAACAAAATCATGAGAATTGCGCAAAAAATACCACCAAACTTTTGAGGGTGCTCCAGAATGTACACAGTATACCTTATCTTTAAAGACATATTGTTGGGTGGAATGTTGTCGCTGTACTAACCTGAAAACTGGTTCATTAAATAACCAGCTCCTCTTGACACGCAGCTCCTTTATCGCGTCCTCCAGTTCCTGCTTCAATGCCGGAAACTCCCAGCAGGCGTCAGTTATTGTCTTCAGGTCAGTGTTTAATAGCGAGATTAGCGCGTCCATATTTTTATTTTTTTAAGAGTTCTTTACACGATCAAATTGCGAATTGAAGTCTCATTATGTAGCGATTTCATGGAGTTTTTATACCCGAACAAAATCATGAGAATTGCGCAAAAAATACCACCAAACTTTTGAGGGTGCTCCAGAATGTACACAGTATACCTTATCTTTAAAGACATATTGTTGGGTGGAATGTTGTCGCTGTACTAACCTGAAAACTGGTTCATTAAATAACCAGCTCCTCTTGACACGCAGCTCCTTTATCGCGTCCTCCAGTTCCTGCTTCAATGCCGGAAACTCCCAGCAGGCGTCAGTTATTGTCTTCAGGTCAGTGTTTAATAGCGAGATTAGCGCGTCCATATTTTTATTTTTTTAAGAGTTCTTTACACGATCAAATTGCGAATTGAAGTCTCATTATGTATGGATTTCGCAGAGTTTTTATACTCAAACAAAATCATGAGAATTGCGCAAAAAAATATCTCCAAACTTTTGAGGGTGTTCCAGAATGTACACAGTATACCTTATCTTTAAAGACATATTGTTGAGTGGAATGTACTTTTTACTTTAGTGGTTAAGAGAACTTCTTGATGAAAATGTTGAGATCGTTAATGTGGAGGGCATGGCCTGCCCATGTTTTTAAAATAAAACAAGATTTTTCATTTTTTTTTTTTTTTATTTTTATTTTAGTTTATTTCACATAAACTTATGAGAATTTCATTTATGTCGATATCGACAAAATCTCCCGCCCTGGCTCTAGCGTTCAGAGCCCTCAATAAATGTACTGCAGCTTTTAGCTGCAGCCAGCTCCTCGTTCGCCGGGTCTCCCTTATTGTGTCCTCCAATTCTTTTTGTAGTGCTGGAAACTCCCAGCAGGCGTCCGTAATCATCTTCATGTCAGCACTTATAAGCGAAATTACTGCCTCCATGTTAAAAATAAAAAACTATGATCTTTACACGATCAAATTAGGAATTAAAGTATCATTATGCATGGATTTCACGGAGTTTTTATACCCACCGAAAATCATAGGAATTGTGCAAAAACATATCGCCAAACTTTTGAGTGTGTGTAAAGAACATGTTGCGCTCCAGAATGTACACCGCATACCTTATCTTTAAAGACATATTGTTGGGTGGAATGTTGTCGCTGTACTGATCTGAAAACTGGTTCATTAAATAAATCTTTTAAATACTTTTTTAAGTTTTTATTTTTCACGGCTTATTTTGTAATGCCCCCATGGTAATGTACAATAACTATTTTGTATTGCATATCGTTTATCATCTGTCGCACTTAACGCTATTTTTTTTTGGACAATACTACTTACTATATGTTTTTGTGATTTTATTAAATTTTGCTCAACAGATTTATTATTGCTATTAACTAAACAATCTAAAAAGTCATTAAAAAAAATTTCTTTTTTGACAACATTTTTCTTTACACCTTTAATTTTTTTATGCTTTCCTTATTTTCTACCATTTTTGAATACATTTTTGATCTTAATCCTACAAAATGCGAGATTATATGCCCATTCATTTCATCTTTCATTAAGCCTCTTACTTTTTTATTTACTTGAGGTATTCCCCAAATATTACTTTGTGGATAGTCACTGGTATCAAAACGTATATTGCAATCACTATTAATCATATCATATATATTGTTGCAAGAAATTTCATAAATTAAGCTATCTGTATCAGTGTACATAGCTGTGCAATTATCACCAAATTTTATTTTCATGTAATCATAGTGATACTCATATATTAAAGTTTTTGCAATATCTAGAATACATAATCCTACATATATGGGTTTGTTGAAGTAAACTTCGGCTTTTTGATGTTCAATTGCCACCAGATTTTCCGAGTTGGAATTGCAGTTGTAAGTTGCAAAACCACTAACTTTCCTCTCTGAAAATTAAATGCACAGATGCAGTTGTAAATTGGATAAGCGCGGCTTTCCAGTTTAAAAAGAAAAATTAAATGCGCAAATGCAGTTTTAAACAAGACTATAGTGGCTCGGGTTCTTTGCAATTCTTGGAAATCCTGCTTGGACCTCTTCCACATCGTAATAGATCTCACCTATGGGTTTGAAGAACGACATCACTTTGTGTATAGTCGGCACTTCATAACTACGGAGTTCTGCAAACAATATGGGGTAAGAGTTTCCAAGAAAATCAGCACCATTGTTGCCAAGTAATGTTTTGGTACATCTTGGTGGGTAGCCGACGTCTCTTTTGTAAAATAGGTTGTATTTGTTGTCTAATCGACTATGGTCCGAATAAGAAATACGCCGCCAAGCTCTAAATATAGATGCAATCAATCAATTCTTTTTTTATATCTTTAATGAATATTACTAAATACATCATATTCCATATTTACATTAGATTTCGTATGCATATATAGGGCCATAACTCCACGCTGACAGTCAAGGAATGAAATCGCTGAGTCTGAAAACTCAGTCGAAGCACCATCCTCAGAGTCCTATAATGGACTAGAGTGGCTTGGTTTCTTTGCAATTCTTGGAAATCCTGCTTGGATTACTTCCACATCATAATAGATTTCACCTATGTGTTTGAAGAATGAAATTTGCCAAGTAATGTCTTGGTACATCTTGTTGGATAGCCGACGTCTCTTTTGTAAAAAAGGTTGTATTTGTTGTCTAATCGACCATAGTTTCCTGTGTGGAAGCCAAAAGCTTATCCTCAGAGGAGCCAAGTATGGTTCTTTATTCTATTATTTCTATTTGACTTCAGTTTGTGATAAGTTTTTGGACGAACAAGGATGTTTATATTGTTTGCATGTGGGTGGGTTTCTAAATTAACAATCACCCGCTGTCGGGTATTTTAGCTTCCGATCACTGTTTCCATTGTACTCCAAATCAAACGTAACTTATTCATTTATTTCATTTAGATTCAATTTACTACTACGGTGCTCACTGCGTGGTATCTCGACTTCAACTGACTCTTGGGGTTTTCGGTTGGTTCTTACTGTCTGTCCGTATGTATCGTTCGTATTGCTTCGTCTCTTCGTCTATACCGTTCGTACTGCTTGGTCTGCTCATTCGTCTGTTCGCATTCGCATCTTCTTGTCCAACCGACGTCTCTTTTGTAAAAAAGGTTGTATTTGTTGTCTAGAAGAGTGAGTCCCTGAGGTCGTCCTCTTCTTTTTTTTCGTTTATTATTTAAATTTGTGTTTATTTTCTGGGCTTACGAGGTAGTTTCTATCTGTCCTCTTTGTTTTATTGTTCTTATTTGAATCTAGTTTCGCTCCCGAATATTGTGGCCCGGTCCGAAGATTACGATGCGTATAGTAAGGTTGTTCTGCCCCTGGTGGGGAAGTGGGGAAGTTCGTAATACTCGGAAACAGGTTTATGAAAAGGAGTCATGAAAAAGTAGTTTTTGTTTTTAGAACTTAAATTTGTTGGTTTACTTGGAGATGGTCCAAAAAGTCGATATACTGTTCATAACTCCGTGAATTGCATCTGAGCTTGAATCTAGCGAGGATTTCATCATTTGAAAAGAGCGTTGCATCATACTCTCTTGTTGTGTGTGGGCTGTGCTTGTTTTTAAAGCCAGCCAACGTCGTAGTGGCTGATAGTAGTAGTACTCGACGTTTGTCCGAAATATTGACAGATGAAATATGGTCTGGCTCGATAGATTGTTATGATTAGGAGCAGTATCCGTCTAAGGGAATGTTGATGTCAATTTCCATCTAAAAATTATCCCCCACTAAGTAGGTAATTATGGTATCCCACATTAACCAAGAGGACTGGGGGCTGAAGGAGCTGAAGCAACTGCTACAAGTCCCAGACTGCAATTCAAGAAAAAGTAGGCCAAATCACATACATATCCAATAAACCCTGGTAACAATGCGGTACCAATCTTACTCAGTTGTTTTTAAATGTTCCCGGTATAAGGTATATGCGTATTCAGAGCTAAACTAGTCCAAAAAATTTAAGCCTCAAACAGAAAAGTACACAAATCCGTCTGCCACAAACTTTGTACCCAACACAACAAAACAAACATTTAAATAAAATAAAAGCAAACATCCTTCTAGTCACGTATGCTTCAACTGTGTCGTATACATTTTTTGTTAATTTTAACGTTTCTTCAATTGGGCCTAATTTTCACATGCCTCTACCAATATTTGTTTTTGAGCTAAATACTTTATTGACATTAGATTTACTAGTTTCAAGTTCATAGAAACAAAGAGTTCAATGAAAAAAAAGTGGGCCTTGTCAAAATTATTTGAATGTTTTTTTTTTATTCTAAGAGTTTTAAGTTGACATTTGACAGGCAATTACATAAAGTAATCGCCAACTAAAAGGTGCACAGTTCTATGTAATCAAGTTAATAAAAACACACGCCGTATATTTGAATTCGTTGCTATTATGTTTTATGTAAAATTGACAGAAAAAAAACTAACTCGAAACCAAAACAAACACATAGGTACTTCAAAAGTAAAATTAAACAAAAAAATTATAAAAAATCACCTTTATAATATTGAACGCTATTTTTGTAAATTAGTTCGAAGAAAAAAAAACTGTATTTTTATTATTCTAGATATAAAATTTTAAATTGCTTGAAAAATGTAAACAAAAATAAAACATCTAAACGCATTTGTATTAAATTTGTATTAAATTAGATTTAAAATTGCATTTGAAAATGTATTAGTTAATTTTGTAAAAAAAAAGCAAATTGTTACAAACAAATTTAAATTATGAAAAGAAACAAAACAATAAAACAAACGAAAAAACAAACAACCAAGCTTTTTGTGTCTTATTGTTATACAGGACATTGGTTTCAACTTTTAAAATGGTTTGTACATTATGATGGAATATGAATGTACTTGAAACGTAAGTATTTACAGTTTGTACACATGCATTACTTCTAACTACTTTTATAAGGTTTGTTTAACTTAAAAATAACTTAATTTTTATATAGCTTGATGGATAGAATACTCGTAACCCACTCTGACGCCCAAAAAAACGAATTGAGTGGGCATAGCATCGTAAAAACTGTTCATTACAAACCGCATTAATAAAAACGGTGTCCCTGTTGGTCGCACACAAAATCCAAAAAGAACTGATGCTTTCTTTATGTATAACCAGGCTGACCTAAATAAATTGTAATAAAACTACTACATTCGAGTTGCCAAATGGCTGAGTTCTTATCGAACAATAGAAACTTCGCCCTGGAAGCTGGAACGCCTTTATAGGATTTTTTATTAGGTGGCAATACAAAAGGACGATTTTTTTAGGTGTTCCCTTAATATTAGTTACGATTTGCACTGTGTTTAAGCTTTAAGTTTGCCATGAGGAAGTGCGACTCAAAACTCCACACCACAACGAATGAGAAGAAAATCGATTATACTTCCAAATAAAAAAATATTTAGGGGTGTCCCATAATTCACGCAAAAATTTGATTTAATGGTCCAGTGATGCATACGAAAAAAAGAATAATAATAATGTGACAGCTGCAGTTCGGGGTTAGTAAACATGGAGCGAAATAGATACGAAAGAACAACGCATTTTCATTGTTGAGCAATATTTTAAAAATAATGAAAGTTTTTCAGCTAAAGTCCGCCATTTTCGTACAAAGTATTGCCATCAACTGTGAAGAGAATAATTGAAAAATTCAGGAAGGCTCAATTAGTGATCTTAAACACTCTGGATGTCCTGTCACGAGTCGTTCAACAGGAAACATCGAAGCAGTTCGCGAGAGCTTATACACAACATATATTGAAAAACAAATTGCACTCAGCATTGCATCTCCGCATAATCTTAAGGCAGTGAAAGTGGGCACATTCAAAAATCTAGTTATCTAAAGTCGACTAGATTGGTCTGAACTAGATGTAACCTGAACACAAAAACTAGATTGGTCGGGAACGTCGCTTCCTACGTCAGCCACATATGCAAGCTGTCAACTTATGTGGTTTTCCATTGGGAAATATATTCTTTCACATTTACACATACTGCCACAATACCCAATATACTTAATACCAGAGACAAATCATACATATTGGCCTAGAGTGATCATGTGAATGGGGAGGTTTAAGTATCTAATTTAGTAAGTCTGACAGCTCTCTCACTAAGTGTATCTCGGTTTTGATTGGTCGAAGTCGGTCATGAGAGCAGCTGTTTCATTTGACGTTTATGAAGGGGTAGCCGACGAATCGTAGTCAAGAAATTCGTGAAGTTGACAGTTCTCATATGTGGCTGACGTAGAAAACGTGACGTTCCCGACCAATCTAGTTTTTGCGTTCAGGTTGCATCTCATCCAGACCAATCTAATCGACTTAAGATAGGTAACTAGATTCTTGAATGCGGCCAATAGCTAGTTGACATTTAGAAAGGTCAAATTCGCTGCAGAGTTTTGAAAAGTCCAAAAGAGGTCCGCTATGAGGAAAAGGTCGCATTTCTAAAGAAGATGCTTTGCAAATTTAGAATTTTCGCACGATATTTGACAACCATAAGTTCGCATAACATTATAATACTGATATCAGCCAGATTTGACACAGTCAACTAAAAGTTCTCGCATTGGACCTTAAAATATCCATAACATTAAAATAGAGTGAAAACAGCATTGAAGAAAACTGGTAATGAAATGTTTTATGTTTGACAAACGAAAAAGCTTTATATTTTGAGATATGACATTTGAAACATATTTAAACTGACTGACTGAAATAATGGATAAGACTCGATTGTCTTAAAGTCAAAGATGACTTGATTATTGGTACACAGTTTGTTTTAGTTTCGACTATTGCCCTAAAGTCGAGTATAAATTTGAAAGCCCGTACGACACTACATTTTTTCCTCATGTTGAAAAGTCAGCGGTGAGTGAGACTAAAAGTGTATTACGAAGGGGTAGCAATTCGCACGTTGAAAACAAAAGTGGCGCTAAAAAAAAACCTCATTTTCGAATACGGCCGATTAAAGTTCTGGACTAACTTCAATGGTCGATAGCTACAAAACAAAAGTTTAGAAAGTTATGTTACTTGGCCAAAGTAAAGTATAACTATATTTTTGTAAAATTGAATTTTGAGATTTAAACAAAACATTATGGATACATAAGAAAAAAGGGTGCTTTTGTAAAGTTTGGTATAGTGCCACTTTATAACGATTAGAACAATGACACTAAACAAAAAATTACTGTTATGCATTAATTATTTTTTTTAGATTTTTACAAATTTTTATTGAAAGAGTGACACTAAACCAAAAGTGCCTGTTAATTAATTTTACTGAACATCAATTCACGGTTTTTTTTCGTAGAGAAAACCGGCACTAAACGAAATATGACACTTATGAAATCACTTATCTGTATAATAATAACTCTAGCTTAAATTTATATCGGCATTATGCGAAAAGAGCCACCTTGTCACTTACCATGACATGAACTCCCTCCAACGACCAGACTTGAAATGCCGAAGTGTCGTTTTATCTATTACCGATAGAGTGATTTACGTCAAAGTAATAAGCGACACTAGTGACCTCTTATGGAGATTAGACGAAGTATCAGGAAGAGCATCTCTACAAATGATGCGTTGTTTATATAGGAGCCGAGATGTCGCTCTAACTCAAAAATGTAAGATTTTGTATAGTGCCACTTTTGTTTTCAACGTGCGAATTGTTGGCAAAGCAAACGCAAATTTTCCAACGAATTTATTTTCAAATAATCGTGAAATGTCAAAAAAGCTGCCAGCAGCTGAAAAATGTGATTTGAATACATTTTTAATGCATTTTTTTTTTATGTGTCTACAGTAATAAAGTTGTTATGAATGCACTCACTCCTATCGAGAATTTTCGTTCTAATTTTTCGTACCTACTGCTCTAGTTTCATTTTAAAAGCAGAAAAAATGCAAAAAAAGCTGTAGTGTCATATGGGCTTAAGGCCAATAATTGTGGTTTATAATTAAATCAGATCGAAAAGAAAAACAAGGCCTTAAAATTAAATTAACGTACTAATAAGTAAAAAAAAAATACAAATTACATTTTTGTTTGTTTCAAAATATATGACATTCGAATGTTGAAAACACTTACTTTAAAAACGCGAAACAACTTTTCGTTCATTCCCTCAATCTTTAAAAAGTCGTCAATAGATGTCTTTATGTATTCCTAGTTCCTCTGCAAATATTCCTAACCCATGTATGCGTATCAAGTCCTAAATTTATAGTAAAGCTGACGTTTATTTACTTACCATACAGTACTCGTTGGCAAATGTACCTATAAAAAAATTCCCATTAGGTAAAAGGCCTAGTGCATATACAGTGCCTTTCAAAGTAGCAAAAGCGCTTAACGTGCCTGAACGCATGCATTTTGCATTCGTCTTTAATCACAACAGCGCATTCCCATCCACGCAGTCCAAACAAAGAAGGTAGGCAGAGCGAGACTGAAAACAAAAGGAATAACACAAAAAAGCTCTTTCGCTTTCGTTCAACAGCTGCTTGAAATTCCAAGTTCAAACTTTTCAAAACAAGAAAATCATCATAGCTTTATAGCATGGAATATGGAAGTAGAAGTTGAGGACAAATTGGAAAACAAACCACTTAAATTGTTTCTTTTAGCATTTGTGATTTAAAAACGTATCAATCGCAATAGTTCAATATAAAACTGTTAATTCGGTCCGTATAATCGTTCCGCTAATATTATTTTGTATTGTAAAGACAATTCGGTATTTTAATGAAGGGTGTGAGTGGAAAAGTATAAACGCATCCATTTTATTAAATACTAACCTATATACAATTATTATATCATAATACACAAACAGTAGGTGTAGTTGGGGTGTTTGGTAGTGTCAGTGTGTTTTGTGTACAAACGAAAGTGAACAAAAAAAAATAGAACCGTAGGAAAACAACAAAACCAAATATTCGCACCTGCGTGGTCAGTTGGCTTCTGTTTTGATAACGCCAACATAAGAAATTCAAACATTGAGGGATAGAGTTTAAGGTAAGTCTGCATGCAATTTAATTGCTCTCCTAAAAATAAGTATTTCCTGGCAGTTGCAGTTTGCATATTTTCTTGTGTAGTATTTTGTACAGTTTTCATAGGCATTTTCTTTGTTCCTTTTTGGCATACTTCTTGCGAAAAAGAGTTGTTTACGCGCCTATGGCGGATGTTATTCTTTCACATTCTTGGTTCGTCTTTTGGAAAAAAGTCCCATTGAAAGTAAAATAAAAACAAACCATGGGGAATGTAACGAACAGGGAGAATAGAGAACACGCAACTAGAAACTGTCATCGTTGTTATCGAAAAGTACTGCCAGAATCAAACTGACATATTTGTACATATGAATATATTTCTTAGATGTTTTCATTTACAAATTTGTTTTTTATACACTAAAAAAATATAAAACAACAAAAAGAATAGTATGTTAGTTATACAGAGACGATACAACAATTCATCGAGTAAATTTCGCATCTAGAGTTGCTCAAATTGTGTATTCCACATAATAATATTTCTTTTCAATATTTCTACGCAATGTTTATGGAAATAGCGCTAAAATAGTTTATTTTTAAATTAAAAATTATAAATTAAAATCAATCCAATCGGAAAAGACTTATTGGAGTCACAATTTTTTTTTTTGGTACAAGTTGGAATACAGAACAACATTCACATGGCAATACTATCGATAACATGCACATGACAGACTATCGAAATTTCAACTGTCACCTTTGACAGATTGGGTGAACGTTTGTGCATAAAAATTGTGTATTGCTTGTGGTTATTTTCATATTTGAATTGTTTTAAGAAAAATGTCGGCGAAAATGAGTCAAAAAGAATATTTAAAGAAATACCTTTCGGGTGGAAGTGACAAGAAGAAAAAGAAAAAAGATAAGAGGGCGAAAAGCCGAACTACAACTGTAAAAATAATAGACGACGATGAGCATGGTGGTACCAGTTCGTATATTGACGAAGAACTTCTGCTAACAGGTGAGGACGCACCACAAATTGTCGGCATGATAGATGCATCTGGAGCGAGTAGCGAAAACAAATGGAAAAGCATTGGTTGTAGTAGACCAGAGGAAAGTACCCAAGTTGATGATGATCCCTGGGGAAAGAAAGCAACAAGTCCAGTAAGACAGAGGTCTGTTGAGAGAAATCGAAATGCGTCAGATCAATCGCCGCCGAGAAGAGTTAAAGATATTGGCCGCACAAACAGAGATTTAGATCAATCTCCTCCTAGGATGCGTTCCAATGTACGTAGCAATCACTCGCCCATGAGAAGACGGTCCCCGGGTCCTATAAGGCGTAGCTCGGATCAATCCCCACCAAGAAGGCGCTCACCACTGCACAGAAGAAAGAACTCTGATCATTCACCGCCAAGAAGAAGGTCTCCTAGGAGAAATCTGGACCAATCGCCCCACAGACGACATACACCGACAAACACAGACCAATCGCCACCAAGAAAGCGGTCTCCTGTCCATTCAAAAAGGAATTCCGATCAATCTCCACCGAGGAGACGTTCGCCAGGCCGCACAAGGTGGGCACCTGAGTCCTCTCCCAGAAGGCTTTCACCAGCGCGTTCCGCACAGAATTCTGATAGGCCGCCACATCGACGCAGTTCCAAACACGACAACGACCTCTCCCCCGTTCGGATAAAAAGAGAAAAGTCATCAGATCAATCGCCACCCAGGCGACGTATGAACGAAAACCCATTCAGAGTTGAAAAACCCTCCTCCTCGAACAATTCGCCTCCGAGGCGAAGAACTCGCTTGGACTCTGACCAATCACCGGTGCGCATTAAATCTGAACGTCGGTCTGAATCACCGCCACCGACACATAAACCCTCCGCCAAAATGAGCAAAACTCTCGACGGTAAACGTGCTGGTCTACAGGATGCCAAAACGCTAAAACTCGAAACAGAGGAACGCCGCCGCAACGAGGATAGACTCTTCAACAAAATGTCTACCGAGATCTCTGGTCGAGATGCAGAGGTTCAAGTGCGTCAAAGTTCTTCGTATCGTCGACGCCGCAAAGACCTCGAAGAAGATCCTGAAGTACAGCGCAAGAAGGCAGCACACGAACAACACAAAAAAGAGCTTTACAGCCGATGGAACAAAGGCTTAAAACAAATTGAGGCATACCAAGCCAAGGTTTCCGATGATCACTACGAAAGCAACAAGCCACTGGCCAGGTACTCTAACGACGCCGACTTAGACGAAATGCTGCGCCAGAAAGAACGAGACGATGATCCGATGTTGGCGTACATTCGAAGCAAAAAGAAAGACCAGCAGACGGCGGCAAATATTCCAGTAATGCCGAAATACATAGGCTCCTTTCCGGAGAACCGATTTGGCATACCACCCGGCTATAGATGGGATGGGGTGGATCGATCGAGTGGCTACGAACGCAAATGGTTCGATGTGCAGAACCAAAAGAAGGCGCTTGCCGATGAAGCTTACAAATACAGCACTGAGGACATGTAGAAACTGGACCTGTCAATATTCTTCTCTTTTTTTTTGTACAATAAATGTGAATACCGACATTTAGCTGTTGATTTGATTTTTAATTGCTGATGCGTAAGGAGCGATGCGAATTTTTCCATTGCTTTTCTGAATGTAGGTTTTTTCACAGTTGCTTCTTATCGCCGGTTGTTGATATTTTTGCTGTCCTTCTTTTTTAGGGATAGTCAATAATTCTTCGTTGACCTTTCGTATCTGGTTGCGTCATGTCTTACACAATCTGAGGACTGATGAGTAGTCAACGGATAATATGCTGTTTTGGACACCCGCACCTGCACTAGTGATAACATTCAGAGTACACGTTTGCAATATATAGGCTCCGCCAATCTAAGCCGACTTTAATGCTGTCGGCCCTGAAGTTTCTGACTTACTGATTGAATCCGACTTCACTTTGTTTACATTGGAAAATAGTGAACAGGAGTCGAACGAAACACTGCCATGGAGTCGGTAGCCGGAAGTGATGTCTTTTTCAAACCATCTTCTGTGATTTGAAAGATTTATTCATCAGTTGATAGATTGTTGGTTTTTTTTTTAAAGAAAAGGAACGTGAGTTGGGTTATAGTGCATTAAAATTAATTAAAATCTTGTTGTCTACATCGAGTGCTGTCGTTGGGATCTTACAGTATGTCAACCTAAGCGGAGTGATGCCTAAGGGTATCTGCTGGTGTCAAGATAAATGGAACACCATGCTGAATCCATTGTCAACCTACACAGAAGCATCTGCATAGAGAAAAAGCTTCATACGGATAATTCTCCCCCTAGTTCCCAACAACACAAGAACAACCATCTATGTGCCCAGCTAAAGCGAGTTCTTAGAAATGCGAACCACATTCAACCCCCTGCGTCTATATGCATTTAAGAAAATAAATATATCCCGTCCACCCAGGGGGATGGAATTTCCAAAGAAAATTCCCCTAATTTGGATTTCGCATTTTGGTACAGTTAAACCCACAGAAACTCAGAACGTTAACATACCCATAGTTCCGCAGGTACTGTCATGGAAATTCATCCAAGGGGATCTTCTTGAGCACGTGTGCTCTATAAAACTAGGCTTCTCGCGGTGATGGGAACTTCTTTCAGCGGGGTTCCTCATCTTCGGGGCCCTTTCTCCAAGCATTTGGACTGATGTTTTTATATTCGCTCACCATTTCATTATTAAGGGTGCTGAACGCAAAGTATCCTTGCCGAGCAGTGCTGCTGCTTGCTTAACTCTTAAACTGACATTGCAATGGATAATTGCGCCAGGGGTGACAACACCGGGTAACATATGCGTACGTACATAAGATAAGGGTGGCATTTTCTTCAGGTTTTGCGACTTTCACTGAATTTCAAAAAGTTGAATGCCCTCTTTTGTAGTACTTTCCTATTTCTTACTTCACAAGAGTGAACTAGAAATCGAACGAGTTTTTCTTTCTCATTGTTTCAGCAGTCACCGACAAGATACAAAAAAAAAAAAGCAGACAAACTAGTACAACAAGAACAATGCCATAGATTGCTAGATAATCCCCATTGTCCTGTCATATGCGAAAGGTGACAAACGGAAGGATAAACTCGAAAACTCCATAGGGGAAACATACAAAAAAAAAAACAAAAAAAAATATTATAAATAACTGTAATTTAAATACAATCGATCAAAGCCTCATTTCTACTGCTTATGACGACGTTATGATATACCGGAGGACAATGCAATTAGCATGTTGCCACCTCTTCAAGTACGTCATAGGATCTGTGAAGAGCAATAGGTAGAGGTGCTCTAATTTTAGGTCACTCCATCACAACAAAAGGCACTCGAAGGTCGATTTTTCATTCCATCAAAAGAAAGTGCTTAAGGTTAAACTTAGATTCGGTTTAGAGACAATAGAAAAAAAGGCGAACAACGGAATTAGATTTGGCCAACGAAGAGACAGTTTACTCTGTGCGCAAACAGGGAAGTTACCGATTGCGATTAATGGACTTTTAATTGCAACACTCTGAGCGGATTCATTTATCACTTTGACGGAACTTTAATGAGTGATTTGACACTTGAAAAACGGTCTGTCTCAGGCCCTCTCATTTGCATAAATTGCCGGTGCAGTTTTGGGTGACGTTTGTCATTGAGAGGGATTTGATTGATCTGGAGAGTTTTGCTAAGTGGCAACCATTTAATGGTAACGGAGCAGTGGGAAATCCATATATGGAAGCAACTTTTATAGTCAGGGAACAGCGACCTAATGTCAGAGTTAAAATTCGCCGCTTGATGAGAAAGACTTGATTGTTAATTTAGTAAACTTTCTTCAAACTGTCACAACTGTCAAGGGTGTAGTTGAAGTAGGGAATGCACCTAAGTATGCGGGTGACTTTAGAGGGATAATTTTTCAAATCTGTTCAACTTTTTGTATAAAAAATGCTGAAGATAGTCAGGGGTATCGTGAACAAACTCCGATGGAAATGTTTTCCTTGTCAGCAATGTCAATCAGATTGCTGAATAGAAATATTATTCCCGTAGGTCTGTTCCTTTACTTTTGAATCTTACGAATTTGTACTCAATCCTGTTCCATAACTCGAAAAATTCGTAAAATAGAGCGTCATCGAGAGAGCAAGATAATACCCCTCCACTGAGAGTCTTCCGAATTTTTATTTAGCAAAATTTTCTAAATTTCTTGGTGAATTGGTGAAAGAATTGAAGAAGCTGCAAGTCACCTTACAAAATTCACCTCCAAATTGAACTGGAAACGGAATACTGAAGAAAGGACTTAATGCCTTTTATGCATGTAGGAAAACCTTTGGGAAAAACTGGGGCTTACAACCGCAAATTGTGCACTAGCTGTACACCGCGATTGTGAGACCCATTCTAACCTATGGTTCATTGGTGGGAGGCGGTTAAAACCAAATCCTATCCTAAGACCCTGAACAAGGTGCAGAGAATCGCTTGCTTGGGTATAACAGGTGCAATTAGATCCACACCACAACTAGGTCTGGAAACGCTATTAAACCTGCAACCAAAGCCAAGGCCGCTCTCAGATTGAGAGAGAACAAAACTTGGAAGCCTGGTTACTGCGGACACTCAAGCATACTTGAAATCTTTGATCGGAAGGGGCTCATGTCACTTACTGATTACGAGAAACCCAGATATGACTTTGAGAAAAATTTCAGAATCACTAACCCAAAAGACAGGACTGGAACTCACCCAGTACCATCATTAGAGGTATATCCGTCTACACGGATGGTTCAAAAACAGAAAATGGTACAGGAGCCGGCGTATTCTCAGAAAGACTTGCTATTAACCAGTCGTTTCGACTGACTGATCACTGTAGCGTCTTGCAAGCTGAGATCTATTCGGTTAAGAAGCAGCACAGACTATCCTATCGATGGGACTACCAGCAATGGAAATAACCATGTGTGTGGACAGTCAAGCAGCAATCAAAGCAATCGGCTCCAACCTTGTTAATGCGAAATGTGTTACAGATTGCCTCTTGGCACTTAGGGCTATACGTCATCACTCAGTTCTACTCCGCTGGGTTCCTGGACACGTTGGGGTGAAAGGGAACGAAAAAGCGGATGAATTGGCCAGATACGGCTCTGATTTGAACCCTCAACTTGCGGACGGAGAGGTGCTACCGCCTTTCAACACTGCTAAGACTTTTATTGACTGCGTCACCACACAACTGGCTAAGGAACAATGCAGCAACATTATCAGTTGCGTCATAACCCGTAGTCTGTGGGCTGTGGTTGACACCAAAAGATCAAAGCTGCTGGTCTCTTTTAATAGAAGTCAAATCGGGATGCTCGTCGGGGTTCTAGACACTGCACCATAGGAAACATGGCCAAAAGGCTAGGACTTTTTGCAAATGACTTCTGCAGAAGCTGCTGAGACGAAGAGGAAATAGAGTCCGTGGAACATCTTCTATGCCACTGCCCAGCTTTACAAGAACGCCGCTCATCCTGTATGGGAGCAAGGTTCTTCGAAAGTTTGTACGACTTGGCGGGGGTACCTCTATCAGACATAAAACTATTCCTCAGCAGATCGAAGTGGTTTTGTTAGCCACATGTCCTTACATGTACAAACAGGGTACTCACAATGGGCCTTCACGGCTTCCGGGTGAAAATTTGCATCCGATGCAAAACTGCCCTCCCAACCTAACCTAACCTAACCTTACAATTAACAGCTGATTTGTAATTTGTTGACCTATTTGACATATGAGTGAGTGATTTCTTGCATATTAAAATGGTATCAACAGGCGGGAAAATAAAATTGAAAGTTCTCCTTGGATTCTTTTCGAAAGTGGCGGCGAAATTCTTCCTCTGTAAGGAGTAAGAAAGGACAATCGCCTCCACGTAATTTTTAATGCCTGTCGCTTGTACCTCTTCTCGAATGCTTGCATTGCAATCAGTACAAACTTTTCCATTGAACTCGGATTCATAAATAAAAAGTTCGATTAATTCCGAATCACTTTCGTCGCTAGGTAGAAGAAGTATGGTGGCCGGCCTTTGGATAAGAAATCAAATCTGAAGGCCATTGAGAAGACTCAACGCCCAGCATGCATCGTCATCACGGGTGCAGTGAGGACATCTCCTACCGCCGCTCTACAAGTAATGCTTAATCTTCTTCCTCTAGACATCGTCAGTAGGGAACACGCCGCTAATGCGGCTATCAGACTCAGGAAGGGTAAGCACGGGAAGGTCAACAAACTGGGCATGCAAGCATCCTCCTACGGACATGCCCCCTAACCTCTGCTACTGACTATCTGCCCACGAAATCCACTTAAAAAAGGGCTTCAAATATGAAATACCGGTCAGATCCCGATGGGAATCACGAAATGTCCTACACGAAGGAGCACTGTCAATTTTTACAGACGGTTCTAAGACTTTAGAGGGAGTCGGAGCAGGGGTATTCTCGGAAGAACTGAGCCTGAGCCTCTCCTTCTCTCTCCCGAAACACTGTAGTGTCTTCCAAGCCGAAATCACAGCTATTCGTCAAGCCATGGCGTGGCTGTCGATTAATGCAATATCACACAGGGATATTGTAATATATATTGACAGTCAGGCCGCCATCAGATCCTTAGCATCCAGCGAAATAAGATCTAAAGCGGTGGAAGATTGCCACGTATCTCTTAACGAGGTAGCTGGACAGTACAACCTTACCCTTTGCTGGGTTCCGGGACACTGTGATATCCCAGGGAACTGTGCAGCTGACGAACTTGCTAGATTAGGCTCCTCCGGCGTTGACGGCGTGCAGGCACCTCTGTCTCACGCTAAACAAATTATCAATGCGGACGCAACAGGAAAAGCAAGTCATAGATGGAAACACCAAGGATATTGTGACGTTGCCGGGCTTACGTGGCCGACACTGGATACTAAAAGATCCAAAGAGCTTCTGCGTCTCAACAGAGGATCTCACTAGTTGCTAATATCATCACCGGTCATTGTGTTCTGGGCAGACACGCTCAAAGATTTGGGCTGCTATATAATGACTTTTGCAGAAGCTGTATGGATGAGGAAGAGGACGGGTCCGTCACTCACCTCATCTGCAGCTGCCCTGCCCTATACAATCTAAGGATGGCGCACTAAGGAAACTACTTCCTCAATGATCTTGCTTCATCAGCGCTGCCAACATTCTTGGCTTTATTAACGGTAGTAAATGGTTCGCAATGAGTAACCAGTAAAGGAACCCCCAAACACCAGTGCTATGCACAATGGGCCGATCAACGGCCTAAGTGTTTCTCTCACCGAAAGCCACTTTAACACACATACATACAAGAAGCGGCTTCAAAACGTGAACGAGGGTCTTTGAAACAGCTAAGGGAAGCGCTCTACGCAAATACCTTAACTGTCACTCTATGGCCACAGAATACAAAATCTAATACCAAACGTAGGTATTAGATTTTGTATTCTGTGGCCATAGGAAACACACCTTTTTGAAACATTAAGCACATTCAACTGGCGATGTCTTTTGTATGTATTCATTTATTTAGTAACCCCCGTATTAATAAACAAATGTGCACAAGTTAGTTAGCTAGTAGACATCATATAAAAAAATAAATAGTTGGCGCAACAGGTCCGTAGGGACCCTGGGCCTAGCTTCTCACAACATTCGTTTTGTGTGAGTTTTCATTTTTGGGACGAATGGAAGGGATCTACAGTTTTATGCCGAGTCCAAACGGGTAATTGAAAAGCTCGTCCATGACAGTTATACTCTCGGATGTTTGTCAGACGTTCGCGAGAGGTGGCGCAGTGGAAAAAAACCTTTTAGTTGGAATTTGGGTTTTCTCGGGATTCGAACCTGGGAGCCCTCGCTTAGTAGTCCAACACACTAACCACTAAGCCACTGCGACCTAGATAGCATACAAAAATTTGACGTAAAGGCTAGTACGCTGTTCGAGTGAAGTCCAAATTTTCACTCCTCTCCAAAAATTGCTGTGAAATCGAAAGTGAAATTTTTTTGGAGATTTTTCGCGGAGAAATTTATGCAGGGTGACTGAGCTCAAAAGATTTTTTTGGTTTGTGAAAGTTCAAGAAGATCTTAGGTTACTTATAACATAAAAAATACTGCAATATTTAACTTTCACACTCTTATTCTACTAATAAAAAAAAACAGCTGGATGAAACAAATTCAGAACTCCACTTTTTGTGAACCATGCGATACAGTCTTATTGGAAGATAAGTTAAGTTAATGCTATACAACCAAATTCTAAAACCAGTGTGGACCCACGGGCACCAGTTGTGGGCATGACTACGCCAAACGGATTTAAAAAAAAAACTAAGGCCTTTCAAAGTATATTACAAAGGAAAATAGTTAATACATATAAATCTATATATTAAAATGGTTGAAAAATAAGTTAAACGAGTCGCTGAGAACCCTACTTCTGTGCATTTAAGAAGTAGGCTTCTCAACCACGTTAGCTTAGAAATAACCAAAGTATTAAACACAAACAATGTAATCAGGAGATTAAGGCGGATAAAACCCCTTGATCTATAAAAATTAACTGAGGCAAAGAAACTCCGTAATATTTTTTAACAAACATTTTCAGAAATTCGAAAAGCGAGTGATTTTTCCTCAAAAATTTCCCAAATTGCCGATTAGTGGAACGGCTAAGTGCAATCCCATTCCGTATGAAATCAGTGCCCTCGGAAGCTATTTTAGATCGGTTTAAAGTCCCTCCCTATTGCAGAAGCATCTCTCGCGTAGGTTCCAACTAGCTCTGGAATGTTTTGTTTTTTGTTCATGACAATTTTAAAAGTTTTCAATTTGGCAAATAATGTTAAATTCGTTTTATAATAAGGACAGGTGTCAATTTTAAACAACTATCAGTGCATGGTAATTATACATAATTTTCAGAGATACGTGAATTTATCTGTTGGATTTTTTTTTTTTTTGACAAAGCTGGGTAGAAAAATGTTATTGATACGAAAAAGGTCATCCATGCCACCAAATTTTCGTACACCCAACATTATCGCATTGAAAAAACTATTTGTAAAACTACTACAAGTGCGAAAAACTTAGTATTGTCTAAAAAATACCTGAAATTCCAATAAATTACTCAACCGCTTTGCTTCCAATCATTTTTCACGCTAATATGTCAAAAAATAGAAATAGAAATAGCTGTGGAGAGATTTTAGTACGCCACCTCCAACTCAATTTTTGAAGCGCTATTTTTCACTCGAACTGCGTACTGCCTAGCAAAATTTACATGTGGAAAGTTCATTTTGACATTTCGCAGTAAAAAAATTTTTATGAAAAATTGGATTTCACTTGAGCTGTGTACTAGCCTTAAATTCTGAATAACGAGTTGATAACTTTTACGCAGCGTTTATTAATAAGAGGGTAAATATTTACTATTACATTTCATATAGGTAAAGCATTTTCTTTTTTAAATTTGGAATTTCTCGTTTTTCTTAAACTTTAAAACGGCAGCACTGACTGTCACCATCAACTTGTTATTCAGTTATTAGTTTATCGGTCGTTGTTTGTGATAATTTTTCTCTCTTTTTAACAATAAATTAACTGCTTTTGAATATCTTATTTAATTTTGTCTCCAGTATTTGTGTAAATAGAAGCAAAATTGGGCTACCAATATAAAAGACTTAAATCTAAACCGACATCAACTGTGATCTTTTTATTAAATTTGCAACAATTTATTTGCTTATTATATGCATATTCGTTTTGGAATTTTCAACAACAATTGTTTCGGTACTCGAAAATATTTCAATTTGGCTTCGTTTACGCGATATTTGCCTAATTATATGACTGATGCTTGCTGGTAAATCACCTATGAGCCAAACCCAGATAAATGAACGCAAAAGACCTTGAAACCAAATGAACATATGATTTCATTTCCTCGGCACATGACTCTGATGTCTGATATTTTGTTGTGTTTACAAATAGATGCCGACCGACAGCAGCGCCTCTTCTGACACCATTGCCGAGCTCTGCTGGCATTATTTCCCCTTGCCCCACTGACAGTATATACAGCGAATTCGTTGAGAATGTTTGTTGTTTTTCAAAGTCCATCGAGATTCGACATTATTTATCGAATTTCGTTTCTCATTCCTCCGCCATCGATTGGGCATTTATTTTATTTATTTTCACCATATTCAGAATCTTTCTGCTGTTCGTCTATTATTTAACCCCATCGACATTGAGGGTACATTAACCCGTTGGCAAGACCGAATCTAACACAAAGTGGTAGGGCGAGTAATGTGGTCTGTCAGCAGCACTAACACAGTCACTTTGGGCGATTTTAATGAACAAACACCGAGCAACTGTGGAAGAAGACGATAAAAGCTCTCGAAATCAGCTGCTGAATACACAGTCACAGCTTAAAATTCCATTAAAATATCTCTAAGCGCAGATATTTTTTCATTTTGTTTGTCGAATTTATTGTCTGGCTGCTGGGGGAATACTGATATAGCAAACGTCATTCACCTTGACAATAAACTTTTATCAGCCCGTAACAAAACCTTCATGTGTTTTACATTTCGTTTTCGCTATCATTACCCCTTTGTTATTAATTTTTCTTTACGTTATCATTGGGTGATGTTATTTGTTGTGATTCGTTTGTCATTAATTACCTAAAAGTGCAATGTTGTTAAATTTTTTGTGACACGAGCTAGACAGTAATGACAGGTGGATTTTATTGCTTGCTATTGTGATGCATTGGGATGTTTTGGTTAGCGAAAGTCATAGACAAATCACACTGAGAGTGAGAACCCCAACTTGCAATGCTCATCGTTTGCCCGTCCATTTTTTTTTTTTTTTTTCGAACTCCGACATTTTGTTTTCCTCTCGGTGTAATGACAATTGGAATCTGTTTGGCATGCAAAAACGTACAAAAAGTAAAAGAAAAACTGAATTTTTTGTCAATAGTTTGTGTCTGACGTTAGACGAGTGCGGTCTTTGACAGTCTGCCAAAAAAGGTATTAAAAATGCAGTTGGATGAATGGTATTTAATTGTAACTTAATGAGCCTTACTAATAATCTAAATAAATAAATAAATAAACAAAATATTTTGTTGGTCGCAATATGCAATTTTGTATGGAAAATTTCGCCATTTTGAGTTCTAAAAATTTAGCTTGGACGCCGAAGTGAACGCAGAGCAATATTTAATTGATTTCAGTATTGGATTGTCATTGTGACAAGTTCATATAGTTGGATTTTCTAAGAAATATTTGACGCAGCAAACTCATATGCATCTTTGCATTAATTTGTCCTTTTTTGTAGCTGAGCAACAACTTATTTGCATAGAAGGTCTCTGCAATTTTATGTCATATTCAAACAGTTAAGTTGAGAATCCTTCTCAGGTTGAGGACTTAGTTAGTCCAAAGTTTGTGAGACCTCACTTTGACAGAAGCACAGCTCACCAGTGTTGTCATTTAAAAAAAGAGTTCGATTTCGAAAAGCGTACTAGATCTGTAGCTAGTCTGTCATATGTCAAAACTTAAGTTGGTAACGCAAGAGTTTTCTAGGTTATTATCTTTGTTTTTATGCTGAAGTCTGTCGTAGGCATAGTGTGGTGTCCTTGCAAAGGTTTTTATGCAACCCTGGTTGCAACTGAACAAGTGACTCTCTTTAGTTGTTTGAGGTCCTCAGTTTGGTCCTTTTCTCATATTTTTGACAGCTTACACTTGATTTTGCCCTCATTTAAAACTTTTGTTTCAATATTTGTCATTGCAACAGTGGCAGCTCGTTATAGGTTCTGTCAATGTTGGCACTTGGCAGTACCAAGTACTTAGTTGCACAGATTTGCATTGATGGTGATATAATTTTTCAAAATCTTGGAGAGAGATTGTTTTCTATACAACCCGACGAGTTTATCATCAGACAGGGCTAAATCTGTCGCATTTGATTGTTTATTGACTTAAGGAGCCTAAAAGCGCACTTGGTCTGACAGGGTTGTTGACAAACCGTTTCAGACGTTCACAAAGAACGCCAAACATAATCTAGTACTCAATCTTTAAAGACGCCCTTGCAGTAGGCTCAGTTTAGGGTCTGCTTTCTAGTGGTTTGGGCTCCAGTCCTACAACACCAGAAAATCAATCCTAGTTGGATATAAGACGCACCAGTATTGCCAGTGTCGATTGAAAGTGTTCACCGACAAGAACTTAATCATGAGACAATTTTGGTAAAACTGTGGCCATTTTGATTCGTCCTTAGAGCACTTGATTTATACTTACATGAACTTTTTATGTAAAAACAAGGATAAAAAGTTTGCATAAGTGCAAAAGAATGGACAGAAACGCTCCCCTCATTTACTATTTCATTATTTGTGAATGCATTCGTCACTTGGGGCATGTTACATAAAACGTGCCCATATTTTGTCTGGCATTTATTTCTTCTCGACGTATAGTACATACTGGCCGTCCCACACGTAAATATACCTTATACCTTCGCTTTCATCCCTTACACCCACAACAAAAAAAAAACCCACTGACATAAAAGGTATAGACGCACGAGATCGATATTTTGTTTTCTCTTTGTCCATTTACCGTCACTGGATACAACCCCGCACAGGGAAAAAGTGAAAACGAAAATCGATGAAAGACAGCAAAAGTTTTCCAGATAGACACGACTGGCACAACCCCCATCCACCCACGCCGATGTCATGGCCACCGGAGCCGCCGCCATTGACGCCAACAAAAAAGCACATCAAAACAGAAACACCGAAAAGACGCGCCCCGGTAGATGTGTATGTTTGTGTATGGAAAATCCGTTTCAACACATGCACCCAAAGGGGTTATGCGCTATCCTTATTTACTAGATGGTCCGTAAATCTTATAATGTGAGGCATGATGTTGTCGGGTCTGTGCTAGAAGACATGCGCTGCGAAGAAGCCCCAAAAATAATTAAAAAAAGGACGCAGGATGTATTCCAATACCAAAACAAAACGTTCGACAATGTTTGTAAACAAGTTGTACACACAGATACGTGTCATGACAGGAACTAAAAAAAAACTTACGGCGCAAGCCCAAGAGCCAAGGAGTAGGACTCTCTCTCCACGACTACGTCAGCATACAAAAAAAGGGCTCATGGCTGAATGTGTGTGTGTGTTTATAATTAAAAGTCTGGGCGGATGGAAAAGTTTTGCAAGAACTTTCACCGAATTGCCATTGCCATTGTTGAGGTGGGTTCAAGGCAAAACGATAGGAAACACAACCTAATCGCCTGCCTGTGGATGAAACATTATCATTTCCAAGGATAGTGGCAAACAAAACAAATTACCCAAGAAAGGGAAAGTAGGCGGCATAATTAATGAATATATTTTTGGCGACACGAGTGCACAAAGGTTGGAGGTTATGCGATGAATTTCAGCGGCTGTAGAGTTGCATGGTGTTGGCGGAAGGATCATAAATTAAAAAATTAAATCATTTGCATTTTCTTCTGCGTGTAAACGATTTTATGCATGCGTTACGTTTTACCTACGAAGCGGCAAATAAGTCGGTGTTCAGGGATGAAGCTCGTTATATCCTACCCAAGTTGCCTAATTTGTGGCTCCGAAGATCTTATACAAGGTGGGCCAAAAGAAGTCATCTGATGTTGTTTGGCTCTCATTTTTTTTCTAAATAAAAGACTTCGATTCTGTTTTTTGATTATGTTTATTTGAACCCTTAGAACTTTATTGTTCGAGTCGAGAAGATGATACCGGTCAAATGAGCGCCGTCACAATTAATTGCCATACGGGCTCGTTTTATGGCATTTTTCGGCTAGAACTTCGGGCAACAGATTCTAACACTCGTGTCGAATGTTGTCCTTGAGGGCTTCTAGATTCTCGGGCTTGTTAACGTAAACACGGGACTTAAGAAAACCCCACAAAAAAAGTCTGGAACGGTTAAATCGGGCAATCTTGCGGGCCAGTGCAAATCGCCAAAACGAGAGATGAGGCTACCCGGGAACGCCGCCTTCAGAATATCGGTTGTGACTCGCGCAGTGTGTGCCGTAGCTCCGTCCTGTTGGAACCACATATCCTCCAGTCCTACTGCGTCCAATTGCGGCAGAAAAAACTCGGTTAACATGGCCCTATAGCGCGCACCGTCCACTGTTGTCGTTTGACCAGCGGCGTTCTCGAAAAAAATGGCCCGATGACTCCTCCAGCGTGAACAGCGCACCAGTAACTTTGAGCGGGTGTAATGGCTCCTCGTGCATTACCCGTGGATTTTCGGTGCCCCAGAAGCGATAGTTTTGCTTGTTCACGTATCCCCTGAGGTGGAAATGAGCCTCATCGCTCATTATGATTTTGGTCGAAAAATCGTCCTCGAGATTGAGAATGGCTTGGGCATAGGTTACACGCGTTTGGCGGTCGACAGGCAGCATCTGATGCACGGACTGAACTTTGTACGGGAACATGCGCAAGTCGTTGACCAAAATTCGCCTTAGGGACGACCGGCTGATGGCTAATTGCGAGGCACGGCGTCTGGTCGATGTTTCTGGCGACAGCTCGACATCCTAGTCAACAGCGGCGATATTCTCTGCACAACGAGCGCTTCGGGGCCGGCCACTCTTGGCAACGTCTCGTGTGGTCCCATACTCTTCAAGGTTGGTGGCCAAACGGCGCAGTGTGTGCGCAGTCGGTGTCGGACTGCCGCGGAATCGGCGACGGAATTCGCGCTGCGCCAACACTACAGACGAATTGTTACGCAAACAAATAGACACGATTATTCCGCGTTCTTGGGGAGTGTATCGCTCCATGGCTTGTTTACTTGTATTCTACATCCGTCTAGTCCACAAATGTCAAAACAGATTTGACATTGGCGGCCATTTGCAAAAAAAAGAGCATCTTGCAATAGGGTGATCACTTTTGGCCCACCTTGTAAAAGCTGGCAACACTGAGTACAAGTGTCAAATGTTCGCAAGGAATAAATGTCCCGGACATTTAAATATGTGCGAAAAGAGAGCGGAGAATAGTACCAAGCAATCTTCTACAATTATCCACTTTTCATCATCATTTCGCAAAACCAAAAAAAGGTAAGCAAAATTTTTCTGTCATTATTTCGTTGTATCACTTTTCCATTCCGAAACAGCTGGAATGGCTTAAATGATCTTTAGCTTTACTGCCGCTTTAACCATATCAAGGTATTAAAAACAAACATTTTTCACACCCCTCGCTGCGAAGTCGAGCAACACCACAAGTCCATTAAAGAACCCCATGCGATACCTATTTCATATAAATTAGTCAATAATACTGCGAATGTTGGAGGAAGATTCGCTGGCGAATCGCCTAAACTCAAGTTTGCCTTATTGAATCCCCTTAACCTTTATCAGCCATACACTGTATCTTCTGCTGTCATGTCTTTTGGAAGCACAGCAACCCAAAGAAGATGCCCCCGTCTGATAACAACTTCATAACAATTAACCGTAACAATGTCAAACACTTTTATATCAGAAACCGAATCTGAACTCATTTAAATAAAAAGGTAAAAAACGATTTCAGAAATCTACCTTTAATTCAACGCACAATGGACCAGAGCAAAAAAAGAAGAAGAAGAGGGAATTCCTATGAACTTTTCTTTTTGTAGGTTACAATGCCACAGGCACAATAATTATTGCCTACCAATTGTGCCCATCCCCTCTTGATGCACAACTTGCTTGAATTCAATTGCTATGCATAATAAAAAAAAAAAAACCAAACAACTTCCAACGTACGCAAATCATTGAGGAAAATACTTGTGAATAAAGGATCCCGAAGAAAGTACGAATCAGGGGCACCCGATGAGGAATTAAAGTGCACGGCTATGTCGCATGCATCAGATCAATAGGTTTCTTTTTAGGTTAGATAAAGAAGTACTTGTCATGTCGATTTTTATAAATTGTGTGAGTAGGAAGGTTCTTTTTTTTAGTCTTGGACCCACGGCCAAGTTGCTCAGTGAATGTTGTGATAAAGCATTGAGTGTTGGATCTAGGCTTCGACTCCCGGAAAAGCATAAATTGCGTCTTAAAATGTTTCCACTTAGCCACCTCCCGCAGCCGTTTGACAATTACTCATGGAGGTATAAATGTCCTTTTCTTTTTAGCCATTTTAACTGGAATCAGCATCCCTTTGACTTGTCAAACCTACCTAGGCTGACCATTTCCTGTTTAATTTAAATTTCCAAAATATTACCGATGACTGAGAAATGTTGACATTTCCAAATGCCATCTTAGTAAACGTCAACTGAAAAATATTTCACGCTATCAATCCAGAAATAAAAAATAAAATAAATAGGGGCAACAGGTCCGCAGGGACCCTAGGTCTAGCTTCTCACAAACATTCGTTTTGTGTGAGTTTTTCATTTTTCGGACGAATGGTCCAAAAATGGCCAATTGGGAAGCTCTCTTTCGTTACAGTTATACTCTCGGATGTTTGTCAGACACTCGCGAGATGTGGCGCAGTAAAAAAAATCTTAAGTTGGAATTTGGGTTTTTTTCGGAATTCGAACCTGGAACCCCTAGACCCCTCGCTTAGTAGTCCAACACACAAACCATTTAGCTACTGCGCCGACTCAATCCATACCGCATACAAAAAGTGACAAATGGACAAATGCTGCCAAACTGCATGCTTTTAATCCCAGTTTGGTAAACAGACATCAGTTCAGTTAAAAAGTCAGTGCATTCTGACATCAGTCAGATAGTCAGTTGAGTTTTAGTTTAACTCGCGAGCAGTAGAAAATAAAGACGCTCCAGATAAATTTCAATAAAATCGAACAAATTTTCACACTGATTCGATTCATTGCCCTCTGTTTTTTTTTTCTAAGTGACAACTGAACTATAAGTTATTTACGCATCAGTTCTGTCACTACTTTTTGTTACCAAACAGATGTTAAGCTTTAGTTTTTATTTATTTAAACGACTTTTTTCCTGCTTTATGCGTGCTTAAAATAAAACAGTGTCTTCCTATCTCTCCCTGAGTTTTTAGGTTTCTTTCTTTCTCGTCGTTTTTTCGACTTTCCAGTAACGGTACACATAAATAAAATATAGAAAATGTTTTCGAAATCAAATGGCAGCAGCCAGACTGAGAAGTTGAGCAGTTTTTCGGAATGGACGCATTCACTAGTCTTTGATTGTATTTTGGCTATTTATGACAAGTTCTACTGACAGCTGAATTGAAACGTGATCGGTATTCCATCAGTTTCAGACTCAGTTTTAATTAAAACATAGTTAAACTGAAATGATCATCCAAATTGGGCTTTAGGTTTAGTATACTACGAACCTATATATTTACTTAAAGTCCTTTTATCTTTTGGTCGATATTTTTAGCTCATAAATCTCAGATTAATTTTTCAGTCTTGTTCTTAAACTTATTGCAAGTTCTTCAATTCCTGGCAACACCAATTGAAGGTAAATTTGTGAAATTTCCATACAAGTTATCGATATCGCAGTAAATGGTTGGTTACACTTTTTTTGTATCCAAGGAATTTGTCTTAAGTCGAAATGATGTCCAGGCTTAAGTCTGTATTGTATATTTCATAAAAAGTGTAACTTACTCCTAGCGAAAATAGGGAAGGAAAAAAAAAACGCAGAAACTGCTGGACAAACAATTAAATGTTTCACGATCTACTACTATTGTACAGACATAGCATGGCCCACAGAATATGAATCGTTATTTAAGTAGGTACTAGTTTCTGAACTTTTCGAAATGACCCCTTCTAAAGGGGCACAGTGAAGAATGCCGATATGCACATTTTAATACACAAAGCCGAAGCACATACTTATTCAAAGATAGAAAAAGAATGATGGAAACAGAGGGCTATGCATTTTTTTGGGATCTTCCAAAATAACCTCTAAAAAAAGGGCCAAATTACACCTTAAGCCTAGTATGCTGTTCCAGCAAAGCTAAAATTAAGCGTCTCTCCAATGTTTCTCTCCACCACTTCACTTAATTTTGACAGTGTAAGTTCCGTAAAAAAAAAGAACTGTGTTGGTAAAGTAGATTGACTTGCTACTGTTAATTTGCTTTCGTTTGAAATTTTGTTGCGAATACCGTTATTTTCTCTGATCTGTCAAAATTTAGCTGTAGAAAAATTTATTTTCCATTAATACGCTTACTTAAATTCTGTAGAGATTTTTCGTACAGTGGCTGACAAATTTAGCTTGAGCTTTGCTTAATTTTATCTTTGGAGACATTTTTGTATGGGGGCTAAATTTAAGCGCGAGCAGCTTTAATTTTTAAAACTTAGGGTCCTATATAGACCTGTTGTCGTCACTATTAATATATTTAAAGGGAGACAAGAACTCAAATTTAAATACAACTTTGAACATAAGATCTTACCGTATGACCCCTCATCAGAGTATAAAGCAATGAATTTGTCGACCCGAAATTTGCTATCGGAACAAATAGAGCAATTTACGAATTTCCACGAATCCAATACTCATCCAATTAAAAGAAAAAATCCGACAACGCGATTTGAATCGCGAATATAAAAAAAAAACATAAAAAACACTGCCCCACCAGTCACAACTCACAAGAAGAGATAACCACTCAGCGGAAAGAACGAGAAGCAGAACACTTCCTTCGTGCAGATCCTTTTGTTCAAGAAGAGTGTACAAAATCTTTGGCAATAAAAAAAATTTTATTTTATTATTTTTTGGCCGTTCTTTTATGTTTATTTTTTCGAGCAAACATAAAAAAACGACATCCATTGTCTGTTCTCTTCAAAGGATGTGTGCTGTGTATGTGCAAAGGATAAGAGATTTTGAAGATTTATAACGAGTCTAGTTTTATGCTGAGTGTATGACTCACTTAAACTAGGGGAGTATGTGCTGTACTCCGTACTCGTATTCCATGTTGCTTGTTCGAAGGGCAAGTTTTTTGTTTGTCCTATTGCAAGGCTGAGGGGTTGGTCGTTGATTTGTTGCGTTCTCAGCATGGAACAACTTTACGCGACGCGCGGTTAAGTCAGAGATTTCACCCCGCTCGCGATGCGCGTAAATTTGAACAGAAATTCCGCTGTTGCAGAGGGATGTTGGTGGTTGATTTGAATGGTTTGTTATGCTTCTGATTGTATGGAAATGGTGGATTCTGTCGAGAAAAAAAAAGTAGAAGAAAGCAGCGAAACTAGGTTACCAGCTCGCGGATTCAGCCAGTCATTGAGTGCAATCCGGGGAAGTCGGGTGTGTGTTAGGACAAGAATTATCGCGATGTTCCCTTTTTCGCTTTTATCGTCGTCGTTTCGTGTCTTTGTTATTTGTTTTTGTTGGTGTTTTTTTTTTGTTCGTGTATTTCACCATTTCCTTTCGTATTGCATTTGTTTTATTTATTGTTGCTCTTCTTAAAATAAGTTTCAGAAATAGGTGAGTTGGTGTAAAAAGTTTAATTAAATTTTATTTAAGGAATTAATCTCTGCCCACCTACTCAGTTACTATAAAGTCTCGCGTGTTCCTCGAGGAGGAAGAAATTTTTACAAAGGAAAATTGCGTATAGATATTTTATAAATTTTAAATACAACGTGTTTTGTGGTGGCATTTTCTTTTATGAATCCAATTTTGTTTCTATATTTGGATACCTGTTTCTGGTTGAATTGAAATGAACGTTTTTGTTAATTGAAAAATATTTTCGTCTTTTCCCTTGCAGATTGTAATTGTTGACGCTCTGTACTCTTGTCAGTGGTAAGTGTACTTCATTTTTGCTTATGCATTAAACATGAGCATATTTAGTTAAAAAAAAATATATTTATAAACAAGTTGTTCCTGTTAAATAAAGTAATGCATTTCGGTATTAGGAAGTGGATGAAGCACGATCCCACTACCAAGTAGTGGACTTAAGGGGGTGGACAAGGATACGGTGTTAAGGGTGGATCGCGTGATCTAGATTTCGTTTTTAGTAGATGTGCATCAGTACTGTCCATTTTAATATTTTGTTGGCAAAGTAGACAGATGATCACATCACGCATTCTGCTGCACCTACATATTTTTTTCAAGGAATAAGGAATTTGTTTCCAAAGTTCTAGAGAGCAGAGATCCTATTAAAACAATTAAAATAAAAGGTTTTCCAATAAGAGGTGTTATTTTGGTATTCAAAGAAAAATATCATTTTTTAGATAAATGATCGGATGTTTATTTCATAGTAAAGGGGAAGGTATGCCGTTAATAATGAAAACCAACATCAGCCAAATGGCCACCACGAGCACGCATATAGGACCATATCCTTTTCAAGAAATTTTCCATAACCAAATCGCAAAGTGGCTGCCCTATGTCCTCGACAGCCTCACGAATTTTATCTTTGAGGTCTTGAATCGACGCTGGGCTGTTGGCGTAGACCTTGTCTTTCACGTGGCCCCAAAGGAAGAAGTCGCAAGGTGTTAAATCACAAGATCTCGGTGGCCAATTGTGATCACCTCTTCGAGAGATAACACGGTCCGGAAACTTTTCCCGTAAACGATCAATGGTTTCGTTGCTTGTGTGGCGCGTAGCGCCGTCTTGTTGAAAGTAAACGTTGTCCAGATCAATAACATCCAACTCCGACCAAGTCTTTATGCAAAATACGGTGTAATGACGTTTGTGGAATGCCCAATTTCAAAGAACGACGAGGAATGGACAAAGCTGGGTTTTCTTCAACACTTTGGGCTACAGCAGCAATATTCTCAGTTGTTCTTGAGCGGCGTGCACGGGTTTTATTCTTCACATCACTAACTTGTCCCAACAGCTCGAATTTTTCCACCAATTTCTGTATTGCGGTCCGACAAGGTGCTTCACGACGACCAAAAAATGCTTTAGTTTTGCGAACTCTGACTGCAAGATTTTCACCATTTTCGTAATGAATTTTAATAAATTCAATGCGTTGTTGAAGCGTGTATCGTTCCATTTTTAGTAATGGCGTAGTTTCTACTTGTCTAATGTCAAAGAATAAAAGCTTCAAAAGTGACAGCTACCGAAATAGCGGGTCATTCACAATAACACCTCTCATTGGAAAGCCCTTTAATTGGCCCTTTAGTTCACTAGCTTATCACACTGATTCATAGTGGGTTTGGGTCGAATGACACGGATCAACAATTTGATGCCGAGTTTGAGTTGCTGAATTGAGAAGCTCTTTTATGACACTTATTCTCGGATGTTTGTCGGACGATCAAGAGAGGTGGCACCGCCGAAAAAAAAACATTAAAATGTTATTTGCCGAACATCAGACCCCTCACTCTAGGCGTTTTTCTTTTTTAGTTCAGAGCTGAGCTCTAGAGCGACTATTTGTGAAGGAAATATACAGACAGGCTGTGCACCGCTTACAAAAATCTTTACTTATATTTAATGCGCCCTCTTTGAACTGTCGATGTCCACTTCGCTTACTACTTGCAATGCAACCCTGATCGTTCATTTTCTTGACAACAAATGTCATGTTATGTCAGACAGCTTAATCGAATTTTAGTTACAGTGAAAGAGTGGGCACATTCAAAAATCTAGTTATTTTAAGTCGACTAGATTGGTCTGGATTGAATGTGACCTGAACGCAAAAACTAGATTGGTCGGGAACGTCACTTTTCCTACGTCAGCCGCATATGCGAACTGTCAACTAAGTACCCGGGCACCAATTTCTTGACTAGATTCGTCGGCTACACCTCCATAAATGTCAACTAAAACAGCTGTTCATATGACCGATCAAAACTGCGATACATCAAATCAGACAGCTGTCAGACTTACTAAACTAGATAGTTGAACGTCCCTAATATTTTCTTTGGACCTCTGTAGGATGTTATTTATGGCTTCAATTATAGCTATAGCCTATAATGTACATTAAAAAAAAAATAACCGTAGTAACTATTACTTTATTGCCGCACCTCATTAGAACGAGCATAAGTACCCACTTGATCACCCTGTTTGCATGCGACTATGCTGTATTTGAATATGCGTTCGCGGTTTAAGTGTTATACTAAATGCCAGCCAAGAGCCTTGCAAGTCTCATAAAACCGCCACAGGTTTATTTGCATTTTTTCCCTGAAACATCGCGTTTGCATTTTTATAGCTTTTCTATTGGCTTCGATTGAAACTTTCTAATTTTTGCCAGCAGCAAGCAGGCAAGCAAGGCAATGTATGGAAGGTGTCGATATTTTGCTCAAATTTGTTAAATTAACACGAGTTTGTGTTTGTTTTTTGTTTTTCGTTTTGGGGTCATTTTGATTGTGCTTCGCCAGTTCATGTCATTCGATGGAATTCGATTTGAGCTGTGCAAATTGAATTAACTGAATGGATGTTAAGATTTGTGATTGATTATGACGATTAATTGAACTGGACTGGACACTGGATGTCCTTGGCGAGTGGTGTTGCAATGGCTTGAGCTTTGTCTAAACCTGTTGCCAGGAATATTTTCTATTATTGCTTATGAATAAAAAAAAAAGATTGCAAGTATTTCATTGATAAAATGGCCTTGGGTGTGGCCTACAGTTGCTGTTGACAGAGTGAAATGTATTCTTGGAAATTGGAAACACGTGTTTTTGACGGCTAAATGATTTCTTACAGTTTTATTGATTAACCAGAACGCAGTCATGACTGTAGGCTTCGATGTGGAATAGATAAAGCTGCAAGGTAGCGTCAACAAGAAACCGCACCCATAAATCAGATGCGGCTGACAAGTTACTGGAGAGTTCATTACGAGTTATTATTGTGAATAAACTGAATACCCGACATAGCTTGGTCTTTTTGTTATTAAAATCGGATTGGTATCGTTTATTTTTTAAATTATTTAATCGAGTCTATTTTTCTCGGAAGTGCAACAGAGTGTGGGCGTATAAAAAGGACTGGCTTTTAGAGCAAAATTCCTACCCTGTTGTGTAGAGATTTCGTGAAGATCGTTAATTTATCAACGACCAAATGAGATGACACTATTAGAACGTAAAAGCGTGATCGTAGTGGACCAAAAGGTCCACAACCTTGTTGTGCACCCTTAAAACCAAACCTGACCTATTGTTACGTAAATTTTAAAGCTGTTACAAAAAGTGTGCGCGTCTGCATCGCATGTAACTTGGTCCTTAATAATGGATTCGCAACTTCACGCACTCGCATTTTTGCACGACAGGGAGAACCGTTTCTCCGCATTCAATACTAGTAAAGGCGTAAGAATGAGACGCCAAAGTGTCATGGATGTTCTGTCCATAATTATACATACGTAAAGCGGGAATAAACACAAGTTCAACCAACCACTTGGAAACATTTCTTTTTTTTGATTTAAAACAATGTGGAACGAGATTGGTAATTAGTGTCAGTAAATTAAACCAACAATTCATCAATGCGTTACCTACACAAAATAAATAAGTAGTTGTCCGGTAATTACTTCCGGACGCCATTTTGTTTTTTAGGAACGCGGAATTTCGTAAGCCATCGCTATGAAAATGCATAGCTTTTCCATAATTCCTACCACGTAAACAAGATGGCCGACCAAAAAACGTATTACATACTTTTTGGCTGTTGGGTAATGCTGTCCCTTTTAGTCAGACGGGTATTTACTATTGGGCATCTCTTTAATCTTCCGTTTAAGGAATGTGTGATGGTATAAATGCAGAATAATTCTTTGACCCAGTTTCGTTAAGTTTTTTCTGTCACTTGCACTAAATTGCAGATAAAACTTTTCGTTTAAAAATGTCAAAGCTATCAATCAATTTCGTTGACATATTATGTCTCTTGCCAGCTACTTAAGGAATTGCCAACACTGCGGAAGACTCAAGGCATAACTATGACGGTAACTTTCGTCATGATGGTATTTCCATCGACGAAATTCGTTATTAAAACTTTATTTGAATTTGCTTTGACACGCCTATCATTCTTCATTTGTTCACCCATAAACAAAGTGACACTTCAAACATAATAATATATCTACCATTGTTTTTGTTTAGTTTATCTATTTTTAGTACACACACCTGCGTGTATCACCTACGCGCGTGCACAGAACGCAAAAATTGTTTAGCAAACTTATCTCTCTCTTCTCTCTACAAATTAGAACAAACGATTTTAGTTTTTTTTCTTTTCTTTTGCCGTCAGTTGATGGTATTTTCGTGTAGCTCAGCTGATAGTGGGTGTATAACCCTCTCAAGATATTCGTTATTTATTGTTTATTTAAATTAATGAATTTTTCTTGTGGGTACAAATATATTTTGGTATTTTTCATGGCTTGGAATAGACGTGGAGAGTTGATTGTCCTCTGGTGTCTTTCAATCGAGCCAAAGGAAATGAAAGATAAAAAAAAACACCATCACTTGTCAATTTTGAAATCATTATAAAGGAACCGGTTCCACCCATAAAAACGAACAATTACATTTTGCTGTGGTATATAAATAACCAACGAAATACATGCGAAGCGAAAAAAAATGTGCTTCAGCCATTCTGAAGTGTCCATGAACTCGCGCCTCAAATCGAAATAGCAGTTCCAAATATTCTCAATCAGTTTGTTATTATTGATTTCGCTTTATGTAGTAGTCTTTTGTGTGCCTTTTTACACTTTTTTCTGCACTAAATATGTTCTATTTTTAAAATTAATTGCACAGCAGATTGTGGATAAATAACCTAAAAAAAAGTGACACTTACTGGTTCATTAATAATTTTGACTTTTTTTTTGGCTCGGGTGAGCTCATTTTGACACTACATACACGGTATACGAGTACCTACCACGCGGTACAACAACACAGATACATCATAAACAGAAAGGAAAATCAGTTGTTGATTCGTTATGCTGATGAAGTAGAGATTATAAATTTTGGAAAATGATAAACGAAGCGGCTATATTCAACACATAAGCAAGAGGTTAACGATGTGTAATCACTTTAAATGGGGCTGGGGATTACCATATGGAGGTAATTCCGTTGATGGTTTATTTACATTGTTATTTTTTTTTGTTTAATTCGTTCATTGTGGGAGATTGGAGATGGGAGACTCAACGAACAATGAATTTTGTTTTAGAATATAGTTGGTTACATGCTGTAGAATTATATTCCCCCTAATCCTATGCAGGCCAACAACGGCCAGTACCTCAAGGGCGATAGCTGCACTGAGTTCGTCACATGAGTTCAACAGACTTATACTCAGCTTTGGGCAAGGTCACTAGCATTCCTAATGCCTTTAGTCACAGCACGGTGAATATTACTTGTAGAATTTAATTTCCGGGAAGGTATTGTCGTGTAATTTTTACACACGATTATGTCGCCCGGTCTGTGGCGCCAACGAATGTAAGGCGTGAATGCGTGGTAGGAAGCAACAAACTTTGGTGTCTGTTTATATTTTGATAGCTGCCATTAGCGGGTGTCTGAAAACAGAGTTCAAATTAGATTCCTTTATGAGTTCTTTAAAGAAACAGTCTTTTGAGAGTTTCAGTAAAAAAAGTGTAAATGTCGTGATCTATGCAGCGCCATCTATTTGAAAAATTTCGTTTCGTGAAGTGTTATTTAATTGAAAAGTGCCTTCAGCGGCATTCACTCTCACTTAGACGGACTACAAGATCACTGAATTAGTACAACTTGGGAAAAGGCTTGGAATTGTGTGTCTCAAAAAGTCAGATTGAACTGATTGAAAATACGGGCAAGCAGTCATACAACTAAGTTGAACATAGTTAATTTCTTTTGAAATTACTAAATAAATTTGTCTTTACAAAAAGCCTTTTAAGAGCTCTATTTTACACGCCAAGCAAAATAACTACGAAAATATTTACCATCCCCCGTATTAATAAACGCTGCGTAAAAGTTATCAACTCGTTATTCAGAAGTTACGTCAAATTTTTGTATATCTGATGTCCACTAGCTAACTAACTTTTGTGCACATTTGTTTATTAATAAGGGGCATGTCTTCTAAAAAGCTCTGAAGGCGACAGATAAAGCAAGGCGTTCAATGAAAAAAGGCTAAGTAGAAATAGGACCGTAGGAAACAACAGTCTTGCTGGTCCCCAAAAACCATGTGAAAAATGCTAGGCAACATCGGGGATAAAAATTATTAAGAACGCCTAAGCCTGGCCTTAATTTTTTGAAGGTGGCAAACAACTTCCAGATATTGATGGATTTTTTAATCAGAACTGCGAAACGTAGGACCAGGGGTCGAATTACCGCATCCGTTAGCGAGCAATATGTCACTGAAAAATGTTGATTTGGTATGATCGCATACGAGATCGAGTCTCGAGTATCGAATTTTGGCATTCTGTCATCAGTGATCAAGTATATTTTCATACGGTAGGGTTTGTGGTGTCGAATGGATGCATTTTAGGAGAGAAAATGTAAGTTAAACCATACCAATAGAATGTTAATACCCTCCACTTCCTAGTAAGAACAAAGTTGCAGCTAATTGCAGTGGAGCTGGGACGGCGGTTGTGGTACTTCCTCTAAAACGTATTTCTTATTATTTCTTATTCACTCTGAATCGCTTAATAAAAGAAGAATATTTTTTGTGCCAATGGAACGGTTTCAGAAGTGATTTTTTCGATTCCGGACTCTTCCGGACGCTTCTTTTTGCCCAATGGAAAACGACACATGATTGCAGGTAGATATTTCAGCAGTTCCTCCAAAGAAATTTCGGAATTGTGCCTGATAATTTGACTTTTTGTTCGTATTATGTATGATTTTCTTACGAAGCTAATCTGTCAACAACAGCTAAGGTCAGTTTTAGTTGCAAAAAGTAATAGATTTCAGTGTTTTCTGTAATAGTTTATCGAAATTCTTACCCGTTTAGACACAAACCTCGTTTAGTAAAGTTACAGCGGAAAAATGTTTATAAATCACAATTCAGGAAAGCCACGTAGAGGCTGCGTAAATTCTTACGAGATGTTTAACTAAACAACATCGTAGAGGCGTCGTAAGAAAATATAATAAATACGGCTGTAGGTGTTTTTAATTTTGCCCAAATGATGTATATAATATATATATTTCATATCCATGGTTTACAACAACAGTTTGATCTTGTACTATTGTTGTAAATTAACCGTATGGAATCAATGATCTTTGTAGATTTTCTTTTTTACTCAACAAATTTCTTGTAGTAAGAATTGGGGGAGTTGTCAGTCACCCGACTATTGACAGATGATTTGAAATTTGTTGTCCTATTTGGCATACGCGTGCACATGTTTTCAGTTCCTGCGTATTAGAAATGTATCAAAAGGCGGTAAAACCAAATTGAATGTTCTCCCCAAGATTGTTTTTAAAAGTGGCCTCCTCGCTGTAAGAAGGGACAATCTCCTCCATGTTATTTTTGATGCAGTGTCGCTCTTTCCTCTTCTCTTCTCTGTCAGTACAAACTCGTTCACATACTCGGATTCATCAAAAGGAAGTTCGATTAATTCCGAATCGCTTTTATCGGTAGACGAATCAACTAATATTGTGAACAAATAAGCAATTTTTTCACGTTGATCAGACATTTTAAAGATTTTTCTGTACCACTTTTTTGAATTTTAGAACTAGGTATCTGTCATTTTCTATAGATTACTACAAAAGCGTTCCCTAACTTTTTCTTAACTCTCCCTCTCTCTTTTTTTCTATCTCTCTCTCTCTCTCTCTGAGAGAACTTACTCCCACCACTGACAGTTTTTTTTTCATTCTTACTACAAAAGTAATATAACCTACAAATGCAAACGACAACCAGCGAAAGTCGATCTTGATCGAGACTCGCAATACTAAAGTTACAAAATCGACGTTCGACTGTCGATAAGTCCGTTTTTCAATCAACAATTGATGGAAGCATTAACTTATTTCTGCAAAAAAAAAATAACTCTTTGACAAGTAATAACAAAAACCAATTCCCCCCGTTTCTGTTTTCCAATTTCAATCAAAGCAGAGTTTGGTAGTAAATCCTTTTCATGGCCGTTCAGTTGCCTGGGTGTGAGATCCTATCAGTTTTCCTAGATTTTCTGAGAAAACAATTCAATGAAATAAACAAATAATATCCCCATCTCCATCGCTTCTATAAACATTTCGTCGAAAAACACCACCTCCTTGCTCAGCTCTGTTTGGCCTTGGCCACACTCTAAATGTGTATACCAACCTACGCTCTTCATTACTAGTATTTCATTCCTTCTTTTTTTTTTTACAAACAATTTCAACACGTACACATTAGGTATAGGATACAAATCACTTTTGCTTTCAATGCCGGTTTTCTATTGGATGAAAAGGACTAGTGACACAAATTCATTCAGAAAACCAAAAGCCCGTATTGATGTGCGTGGGCTCGTACGCATTTGTGCTTTGTATACTCGTATATGTTTATTTTCGTCGGATTTTTTTTTTGAAAGGACGCCCTTTATTTCCTTTTTTTATAGCCCCTTATTCCCCATGCTCTTTAGTAAATTAATACAATTGGCATATAGAGAGAGACGATACATTTAGGGTAATGTAATGGGACCATCCCCACCGGCATCTGTCGCCCACTCACAAAAGACCCACACTGTGAGCAACAGCCTCTTTCTACACCCACCCACAATCCCTTGACCTTCCCCATCATTATGTAGTAATTTCGTTTTGCAGGGCGGAAAGCTTTTTCTTACAATCTGTTCTCCCGCGCAGTAGTAGGTACATGGACATGGACTTGAATTTGAAAACAACCCTCGCTCAAACTCCTACCTGCTGCTCCTCTTGCGCATTCTCACGATTCCTACGTTCGCCGTTGTAGTTTTGTTATGAATACGGAGAATAAAAACAAAATAAAAACCAAAATAAAGAAGCGTGTAGGCGTTTGGGTTTGCATATGTATAATATAATTCATCCCTTGTTGTTGAAAAGCCCAGGGATGATGGCGTGGGACTATTTGGGTGGCTTTCAATCGATATGTTTACATTTTTTGTACGTGGAGGGATATTTGTTTTGCTGTTTTGGTAGAGCAACGCATTTTCTACGCATTCTGTACAACTTTCACCTGCGTCGGTAAACAAAATTGGGTTAGTGGTGAAGGTGACGAGTGACGCAGGGGTGGTTGCTTGCCGCGTTTTCCTCTCAATTAGGCTAATGAAAGGGAAGCCAAGTCAAGTTAGCTGGCTAGCGCAGTGGATGGGGACTTCCCAATTCCCATCCTGACGCGTGGGTGAAGTGTAGCATTTTCAGAGTGAGTGTCGGTATTCGTGGAAATCGAAAACCCTCGGCGATTTTCCGAACAACAGCGTTTCAAGTGTTGCCTTTTTGTTTGTTTTGTTTTTCGAAGAGAAGGGGGCTCTTGGTACATTCTGCGAATCCGATTAGCTTTTTGCGCAGTCCTTCAATTTAAAATACGATGTTTCTAATGGTTCAGTTGGGTAGATCTGGTGAGCGCCAATACAAGTACTTGAAAACATCGTTGTATTGACGCCCGTGGTGTTTCTTCATACGTAGTCGGTACACAGGACTGAGATAAGCAGGATTATAGGTACAAGGATGCGTAAGAGGACTTCTTTATTGCGTCTAGTAGCCGGAAGGGGAATCGCTCGATTAATCTTTGCGTGGGCATGTATTTTGCAAAGAAGGAAATCTGTTTTCCAGTTTGAGTCCTATTTGACTCTTAATTCCAATCCGTTCTAAATTCCTTGAAAAGTAATATTTGGAGGGTTACCTTTTTTAGAACAGCGTTGGGTACACCTTTTCGATGCATGAAGGCGTTACAACATCTTTTCAATACTCGCTCCTAAAATTTAATTGCGAATTATGCTTAAGTATAGAAGAAAATTCAATGGCAGCAATATTTGGTGATCCTTTTTCGTGTTCTGACTCAAAAGCAATTCTTCAAAGCTTAAAAACAAAATGCGAAGTGATTGTTGGTGAATCAACGAATTTATTTCACCTAGAGATGTGATGGATAGAGTAGATATATTCATTCCATATCGACGGTAAAGGGCGCTCGGTTAAGTTCGCAAAGCGTGCGGTTAATACATGGTTTACAGCTACAGTTGAATATCGTACTACTGTTATACACAATAATCAATGATGCATTATAGATCCAGTGGATTAAATAAAATAAAAAAAACCGCCTAGTGTCGGCTTCTCACTCGTAGAAAACCCTTTTGTAGTAATCTTTCTCATTTCACCGATACCCTACTTTTAATAAGTTAAAATGTGGTTGCCGGAAATGAAAACATCGAAATTTCGAAATCGAAAAATCTTTTAATCTGCCTTGAAATGCATCTGTAAGGCTCCACAAGAAGAACTGTGATCTCGTGGAAGAGAAACAGCGATCTTTGAGGACTCGACGAATAATTTTGTAACTTAAAGATCAACAATCGTTTTTTAGGTTATGTTTACTTGTTGGAGTCTAAATTCTTCTAAGGTCGCTATTTCGTTTTAAATTTTAAAAGAAATAAAGAGATTTTTAAGTGAAATTTGTTACATTTGTCTCACAACTTAAACATCATTTTCTTAAAAAAATGTAATCAGGAACAGAGAATTCACTCGACTGAACGCCTGGCTGGTTAAAACGATTTACCAAATGAACGCACCCAGTGCTTATTTGTTGCAATAAACTACGATGCGGTGTGGATGCATAAATTTTACATTTGTGTTCTTAAGAAATCACACAACACTTCCCCTCCTCGTTTACATTTAACTAATGTGGCTCAAACTTTTGTGCGATGGCTCGGAGAATGGCTCAACTACATAATTTCTCCAGAACAACGCTGATCACTACCTTTTTGTCGAGTCAGTCATTTAGTAAATGTCATTTTATCTTCCGAAATGTACTGATTGCGAAGGTATAATGAACGAGGGTGCCATACGACTAAGTTTAGTAAGTCTGACAGCTCTCTCACTAAGTGTATCTCGGTTTTGATTGGTCGAAATCGGTCATGGGAGCAGCTGTTTCAGTTGAAGTTTATGGAGGGGTAGCCGACAAATCTAGTCAAGAAATTCATGACTGAGTACTAAGTTGACAGTTCTCATATGTAGCTGACGCAGAAAAAGTGACGGTTCCCGACCAATCAAGTTTTTGCGTTCAGGTTACATCTCATCCAGACCAATCTAGTCGACTTGAGATAACTAGATTCTTGAATGCGGCCAACTTATACTTCAGTGTTGCTGATAACGGAGTGTAATTTAAATCGCTTACTTGTCATTTTGACTGATTTCTATTTTGAACAATTAATAAGAAAAATATAGAGAGCCAGTAAGTTGATTTATTGAAGTCAATGTTTGGAAACCATATTTTCAGAAATAAACGACATTGCAAAGGGGTTGATTGTCAAATAAGTAAAGTAAGTCTGACAGCTGTCTGACTTGATGTATCTCAGTTTTAATTGGCTTACATCTGTCATATGAACAGCTGTTTCAGTTGACGTTTATGGAGATGTAGCCGACGAATCAATGGAATTTTTTAAATGTGCCGAATCGAAGTTCGTTTTTTGACATTTACGACCATTGTACGGTTGGCGATGAAATCATTCATAAAAATTTGTTCCAGTTTTGAACATTAAAACTAATTTTATTAAATAGTGCTGAGGGATAACTTTCGTTTTTGGTTTGGCAAGTTTGTTAATGAGTCAAAATGCCGAATGAGATTGATAATCGGCATGAAATCATTCAGAATATGACATCCACAAAAGTGCAACACCTGGTGTAGACCACTTGCACGATGATGGCATCACCGGGCATTATTTGTTTGAGAAATGCGACCCAAGTAGGCGTTGCGTTCAATGATCGCGGTATGATGAATAATTTTATGCATACAATACATATACAGACAAGTAGATGACATAAGTTCGGATAAGATGCGGTTTCCGCAAGATGACGCCACTTGATATCGTTGACTTATTCAGCTCAAATTTGGACGAGAAAGTGATTTCGAGGAGTGAACCTGTCAGGGTAAGTGCATTTGACATCTCAGAACTAGTTTGTGCTAGTCCTAGTTAGTTTAGCGAACGAGTAATAATAATTGCCGCCTTGAAAAAACCTGCGTCGGTACCAATATTCGTGATATGAGATGTATACTGACATCAGTGACTAAAAATTGGACGTTCAGAATGCGCTTTCCGAAATCTGTTCCAAATGTCACTGCAGCAATATCTTTTTAACAAAATTATGTTTATTAAAAACAGCAATTTGCATAAAATTTGTTTTTTACTTTTTCCTAATGTAATTTAAAAACATCCTAGCGGCCGCTTCTAGTAGGCGATGTGTCATTGCCTCAACAGAAAAAACGTCATTGGAATACTTTTCGAACCGACAGTTTCCTTTTGTGGCTCTCATTAGTTTCAGCTTTTGAAAGACTAGGTGATGCTGTTTCGTAAGCATTGTAACACTTCACACATAAGATTCCAAAAACATACACTGAACAGAATTCAATTTCAGTTTAGAAGACACACTCTCAATCTACCCGATAAATTCCTAACCCACGAAAATATTTCCAACAGCCAATTCCTACTACTGACCAACTGTACCAGAATTCAAAAAAACCCTACCCCCAGAGATAATGAAAAATCAAACCAAAACCACCCTCTTCACGTCATCTTCATCTGGGTTGTGTAGGTACCTATGTATTCTAACCTTCTTCTGCCGCCCTCCATCTCGTCGCCCACTCCATTCTAGACAACAACACAAACATAGCACAAACTGTACCATCAAAATGAAAATCCCACGAAAACATGCACATACTCACATGAAAATTGATAACAAAAGCAAATCCGAAATGAAATCCGAATAATCAAGCCGGAGCTTTTATCTATACATAGACAACCAGGCCATAAAGAACACCCCAAAGTAGCATCAGTGTAGAGTTTTCCTATACTCTATACAATACTTAGCACAGAATAAAGAAAAATAAAAAATAAACCCGCCGCCGTCAGCGCAGAGAGTGAGAGCGAAATAGAACAAGAACAAGAACAAGTAAAAAGCTGCCAATCTACCACAATGTAAGTACGCGAATTGAGAACTTTTTATCAATCGGTCAAGAACGTTTGTCAGTGTTAAACGCGATTTGCAAATTCCTCTATTCAAAGTTGAAAAATGCTTCTAAGAAGAAAACTTTTTCGAATGACTATCCCAAACCCGAATATATAAAAACGAATAACCATCCAAAGAGAAATTGTGAAAAACATTATCAAACTGTTTTCCAAGAATTTCAATTTCATTTTCAATTTCAATTCACCTCAGTGTCAACTGTCAAAAACAATAAAACTTTCGTTAACCGTGAAAACCCTACAACCTGCAACCTGAAACATATGTGCAATACATAATATTGTCGCGTGTTTTTATGAAAATTTATTTTCTTATTTTGTTTTATGTAAGCAGGAAAATATAAGTTAGCTTTTGTTTTTTTTTTCAAATTTTGTCAGAAGCTTTGGGTGTTTTTGTGGATACAGTGTTCCTTATAACAGTGTGTGCGAAACAAGTTTAAATGTTATTAAGTAACTTTGTGAAATAGTCAACAAAAGTGGGTAAATACAGACCAAAACAGATCTACGCCAGGCGGCTGTCTGCCGCAGGAGAGGGTTGTTTTTCTTCTAGAAAACAGCTCGTCATCGAAATCCATACTTGAGTAAACATTTTTTATTTCGTTCGTGTTTTTGTGGCTGAATTTGGGCAAATTCAAAAACCAAAAAAAAAAAACGAATAATAATAATAAAGAAAACATATATTTAAATAAAATAAACAAAGTGCCTCTCTCTCTCTTTCGGTGGATTGTTTAATTTGCGCAAAGAGAACGTTTATTTTATACAGAGCCAGAGGGCAGCGTGTGTGTGTGAAGAAAAAAAAAATAAAAATTCAAATAAAACAAGTTTAGCCAATGAAGTATATTTGTTGTTAAATTATTGTTCGCCAGTGTTGTGCTGTTATATACGTATATTTGCACATGTGTTTTGTTGTTCAATTCGCTGAAATACCAATAATAATCCATAATAATAATAATTTGCTAAAGTGTTTTGTTTTTCTGGTGTTATTTTTGTTTTGTTGTTTTTGAGTTACACTTGCTAAATCAACGCGAGTTTTGTTGAAAGTGTTAAGTGAGACGTGGTACGTGGTGGAGGAGCGAAGTAAACGACAAAAGTCATTTACCAAAGAAAACAAGAAAATAATTTAATCAAAAATAGATACAAGAAAACACAAGCAAAAAATCAAACACGTCAAGAGGAACACACACAACAAGTAGTGCTGATTCGCGAACGGGACGAAGGAACGGCGGCAAGTTTGTTTATTTACTTCGTCGGTGATTTTATTTTTCATTTTCTTTTGTCGTGGAATCTTTTCGGTGGATTGCTTACTGAGTCGAAAAAGAGGTACACCAGACGAAAGGAAGAAGGACGAACAAGGTTGGTTATCTTTGCTGCAGTCATCATAATGTCGTGTCATGATTTTTTATTTCCATTTTCTTTATGGGGAATTTTTTTCTTTTTTATTACTTCTTGTATGGTATATGTAATGCGGTTCTATATTTCATCAGCTGACGGGAATGAGTGTGTAGGTCGTGAATGTGGGCTTGGGAAGGCAACTCAGTGGGGAACCGGGAGACGGAGATTGTGTTTTCGTTTTCACACAGTAGGTAGTAGGTATATGCGGGTATGTATCCATTCTTGTTCGTTTGGGGATGGATCTTCTGCGATAATTTAAAAGGAAACTATCTATACAGACTCTAGTGTAACAGTGACTTAATTTGTACGAAGGAAACTTGTTCTTTCTAAATGGGCATGTGACTTTATTTCCAAAAAAATTTCGGACAAGTGCTGATTAAAATCGAAAGTGGCCAGCGCATCATTATCAAAATTTGGCAGCATGTGGTGGTGGCAAATTGTCATAATACATAATGTTCCTATATTTCTTAGGATATGGACTATTGGGCCCATTTTAGTACAACAAAAAGTTGGGTTTTCAATTTCGTACATCATTCAAAAATGTTTTCGATAAACTTATATTCAGCTTAACGTATTTTTCTCAACTTTCACATACCTTTTTAAATGTCTACCACCATTTGTACAATTTGGATGACTACTTTTTCATAATTTTTGGGACCATTTTAGGCACTTAAGTCTGTGAGGTAATTAGGTAAACGAACTCGCTTAAAAACTCAAATGAGGCAGATATTAAAATTTGGCATTTAGCTCAATTTGGTTGTTAAGCAACTTCCTAACCCTAAAATGGACGGATAGTTTGATTTTATTTAAAAATGGGTTGAACACCACAAAAATACTCACAAGTGAGGTGCCAACAAATTTCTCTGCAGCACCTATTACACTTTTGGCCCCTACTGTATAAAGATATTAACTATTGCTGAAAATTGAATTTCACTGTTCTAGTACTTTTTTTTATTGAACAGTATACAAATGTATCGTAGACGAGAAAATATCTTACATACTTTCTTCTTTCACGTGGCCCCAAAGGAAGAAGTCGCAAGGTGTTAAATCACAAGATCTCGGTGGCCAATTGTGATCACCTCTTCGAGAGATAACACGGTCCAGAAACTTTTCCCGTAAAAGATCAATGGTTTCGTTGCTTGTGTGGCACGTAGCGCCGTCTCGTTGTCCAGATCAATACCATCCATTAAGACGGTGTAATGACGTTTGTGGAATGCTCAATTCCAAAGAACGACGAGGAATGGACAAGCCTGGGTTTTCTTCAACACTTGGGGCTACAGCAGCAATATTCTCAGTTGTTCTTGAGCGACGTGCACGGGTTTTATTCTTCACATCACTAACTTGTCCCAACAGCTCGAATTTTTCCACCATTTTCTGTATTGCGGTCCGACAAGGTGCTTCACGACGACCAAAAAATGCTTTAGTTTTGCGAACTGTGACTGCAAGATTTTCAACATTTTCGTAGTGAATTTTAATAATTTCAATGCGTTGTTGAAGCGTGTATCGTTCAATTTTTAGTAATGGCGTAGTTTCTACTTGTCAAATATCAAAGAATAAAAGCTTCAAAAGTGACAGCTACCGAATTAGCGGGTCATTTACAATAACACCTCACATTGGAAAAACCCTTTACAATTTTGCGATGTAGGATTAAATAATTTTGACACATACTTTAGTGTTTTAGATGTCAGATGACTAAATCGTGTTTTTTTGTATTGTAAGCTCCTCTTCGCCGACGTTCTAAGTTGGTAAGAGGGAAACACTAGATCAGACTGAGGAAAATGATTATTGTAATTTTTTAAACTGAACTCAATCAATTTAATTATGCATATAATGCAAATCAGTGAATGAAAATTCGCAGAATGCTCACCCAAATGTCTGCATTCTCTTTGGATTGGATTTTCGCAAAAAGTTCTTGTGTTTAACATTCCCTCCGCGGGCTCGCAATTGTTCACTCAACCAGAAAGCATTTCTCCTTAGGATCTGACTCAGTATAATTAAACTTATCTATTTTTAGATTTTGCAATTAAATTCGCAGCGGACATTTTCATCGCAGCGTCTAGTACATTTACTGTACCTGCATAATGTAGAAATTAAAGTTTTTTTTATTCAAGTTGTTGGACGAGTTCAGTTGGGGTCATTTGTGGAGTTGTTTCCTCAAGGTCGGATGTGAATTTTTTTATTACATTCTCAAAATGCTTGGAAGTGTGTTAATCACTTTTTAATAAGGTAATAGATTCGTTTTAGCTTATAACAATACGAAACGGGTTGGGAAAACTATTACTGCAAAAAAACTATTTCTTGCTAAAACAAAAATGAAAAAAGCTATTTACTGAAACCAGTTGATCGGTACCAAGCAAAGTAGTGAAATGTTTTAAATGACGTTTATAAAATTAAACATTAATCATCTGAATTTGAGAGTACATGGCTTTTTTCATTCTCTTTCTATATACTCGTAGCTTAGCATACTTTGTGGGAAGTGTTCGTTTATTTTATTAACTAAACTACCCGACTTGCAGGAAATTTAAATGTGCCACCCCATAAAACGCAACAAAAACAAAGAAAACATGAAAATCCTCCTAAACGTCTTTGTTGGTCTCTCACCCAAAAACCAGAAGTTCGTACCAAAATTATATTCTCTTTGTTTCCAATTCGAAGAACCATCTCATGGCTGTTGGAATAGAGACTACTGCTTCACCCACTTCCTACATAATAAATAAACGCATTTATTCAAAACAACACACTCACACACCTAAAATGTCTTAAAATTCTATTTACAAAATGCTGTTGCTCCTGAGAATCTTGTTAATTTGATGGTGGGCGGCGTGCACAAACATTAAATGCCCGTACCATTGTGGCGATCGAACTTTCCTTAAAATAAAAAACAAAAAATAAAAATAAATAAATAATAATAATAATTTCCTAAATTAGAAATAATTGCCAATCGAAGACAAAGAAATTCAACAAAACACTGATCAAAAGAAGAAAAGAAACGAAAATGATTAAGTGAGCGAATTGAAATTCAGTTTGTGACGTCAAATATTTCAATTACAATATTTGACATGATGCAATACAGACAGGGATTTGTCTCAGTTCTCTCATCAACAGTTGGACACGGGAAAGGAATTGAATTATTCAATTTGTTGTTTATGTTGACACTAATATTTTATTGTTTACTATATAGAAATTAAAACAGTCATATAGCATAAATGATTTATGTGACGTTGTCGGTTGAAGAAATATATTCAGGAATTTTGTACGGATGTGAATATTTTTTTATGACGTGCAAACAAACACGATCAAAAACAGAAGAAGGTCTGCGTTCCACATTAGATTTAGTGCCGCACATAAATGTTATCTCTTTGTTCAGTTTTTTTTTTTAATCTAAAACTTTTGCGACTAGTGTTTCTTGTAATGTTCGATAAGTGACAGGCATCTGGTTTTGTATAATCAAGTTTGTACACATTTTCCGAAATGGGATGAGTATTTGTTTAATTTTAATTAGTTCTAATAAGCACGCAACTCCAACACAACAAAGTCAAGCGAGCGTGTGTGTACTATCCCAAAGAGGTTCCCTTTGGTTGTATATGTCTTACGCATCATTTTGCGGAGGTGTGTCAAGAAAATTGTTTAATTGGCTACATTGGTTTAATTTGTAATCGATTTCTGGAATTTTTCAATCACATTTCAAGTTCTGGATGGAATTTTAGAAAGTAAAACTAGGCAGGTACTTACTCCTTGGTTCGTTGTTAAATTAGCTGCAGGGAAATAACTTCACGCGGGACAGAATTTCCCCTCGAGTGGAATAAAATAAGTGAAATTTCCCACAGAAAGTGAGCAATAACTTTGGGAAATTATTCCTCTTAACATGCGACGAAATTTATGTAAGCCCACAGTTCATAAACAGTGGGAAATGTATGCAACCCCCGTGCGAAGTTGGGTGTATGCAAAGTTGTTATTCATACTGTTAATTAAATTGTACTATAATCCTGATGGAATAATAATTCGTTTTTGTTTTTCTTTTCCACTTAGAATTACAAAATTCTCAAATTGTAGGTGGGAAATAATTTCACAAAATTGGTGTTGCCCACTTTAAGTGGGAAATAACTTCACATAAATAAAGTGAAATTATTTTCCACTCAAGGTGAAGTTATTTCCCAGGTGAAGTTATTGCCCGTGAAATTTGTTCCCTGCACCGTTAAATTGGTAGCAGAATGCGAGCAGTTATTTATTCATGGGTTTTCTGGGTGCAGTTCTGGGGGGAAAAATCGCCATGAAAATCTACTTTACCATGGGAAAAATTCACGAGTATCGATTATTATTAATTTTTTCAACTGTGTTTGAAAATCTTGACAGATGTTAATCGGTGTTTGTTCGCATTGTACATTATTCAACAATTAAACAATTACGTTTGTGGGTGAGATTTGTTAAGATTTTCAAGCTCTATTCTGACTTAAGTCTGTTTTATGAAATGGCAGCTGAAGTTGACACCAAATCTTGAGCTTGAAAACGTCTTGTAACGAACAATATGTCGTAACATAAGATGCACCTTAAAAACGATATATTTTGGCACTTATGACGGCCGTATTTGCATTTCACATATCTGACGCAAAATAAAAGACAAGGGGGCGTGGCACTCCAAAAAGTGTCAAGTGCCTTAGAAAAGGTGGATATTTTTCGATTTTAGAGATTCGCTTTGACGCACCCATTAGTAAGATGGCCTGTGCCTCTGACTGACATGACGTACTTAATGGATCTATATGCGTTATTATCAGAAGAACGCTCAATGTCTAGGAAGGCACACTGCGCTATTATTTTTCAGACGTCCTTTCTCTATGATGCTTAATTTAAGAGGCCAACTTTTCGTTGCTCGTCATCTTTTTGAACCTTTTCGCTAATGAATAACCAGGAAAGGATTCTAAACTTTTTCACAAGGGAAAATAAATCCCAGTTCGCTGTTGGAAAAACCTATAATTGAACACCTAATTCTTTCTGTAGAATAAGAGCATGTATTCCAAACGAGACCTAAACAAAGGCACCAACTATGACTCTAAGCTGTCTATATATCCTTTTATTACAAAAGTGGTAAGATTCCGTCGGTGTAGCTTTTAAATGGGGATAGAGTTAAAATAGACTCAATTTTTTCTTAACTCAACGTTAAACTAGCTTCTGATGAAATTTAGAAAACTTCTGACTTTAGAGCTACCACTGGAGTGGAATGGAGTGGAGTTTGCAGATTGAACCTTAAAGAGTGTTCTTGGCGTTTCTTTTCGACTAGATGTTACAGTACCGCTCTATTCCAAGAATCTCTTAACTAAACTTCTAAGGAACGTGCATTGGAACTTGTTTCTGCCAGTTTCTTCTTCCGAGTTGCTCGTTTGGATTTTTTAACCACTATTTTGAACTTGGTTGAAGTAAATATCTCGTATACCGATGTGTTTCACTTTATTAAAAAGTTGCCTACAATATTTGCGCAGTTGTTTCACTCAGCATTTACCCCGTGCATCTGCTGTGCTCCATTTATTAACAACCTTCTAAGATTTAACAAAAAGTAACCCTCAAAGCGCCAGAAACATCCATAAGTCAAATAAAAAACCATCAGTTTTCTCTGGCGTATACGTAACATTTTTTTTTCTCACAAAAGTGCAGAAGTACAAATACAATTGTTACAGGTAATTTTTTTGTTACTGAATTTGATGTGAGCAAAGTCCAGTGTATTTTAGAAAGTCAAACATACTTCAATAAACAGGAAAATCATTATAAACTTATACGAGTACATAACTTTTACGGCCGTACCTAAGTTGGAGAGCTCTGAAGTTATTGCCCAAATAATCCAAAAAGAATATAAATATATATTTTTAGATACAAGTGCAAATGCGAAATGCCAATAGTACCCGAATATCTGATTGCCTGAGTATCTGAGATCTACCAATGATAACAATGAGATAAATATTGCAAATTAGTGTTAAATAGAATCAGTTCGCGAATTAATGCTAAGATCTACTGGACTTGCTTTTAACAGATTTCACACGGTCAACATCAAATTTGATTGTTGTGAATCATTAAAGGTGCTGTCGTGCTATAAAATCTACTCAAATCATTTTTTATTTACTATATTTATTTGTTTGGCGATTTTTAAATTAGTATTCGGAGCAGTGTGTCCATATTCGATCCTATTTCTACCTTCTCGCCATCAATCGGGTGAGTGAGTTTAGTTTGTGGAGCGAAAAGACAGACCCACAAATTTTTTTGACTCGGAAGGTTGCTAATGACAGCAGCAAGTACTTTTAAATGTTCCTTGTAAATGGGGCAATACTAAACCAGATTTGCTAAGCTAACTAACAAAAGTTAGATGCAATACACAAATTTTAAGTAACCGGTTGGATGTTTAAAGGAACTGTTCCGTAGGTGGTCCTCTTTTGGAATTATAAAGACCCATAGCTCCAATTCAATCTTCAAGTAGATCCATACTTAAGTTATTTTAAATGCGTTTTAGATTTGCATATCGGTCGTTCTTTTGATGGAGCCAAATGCTATTGATAAGACGAATCGTTTTTGACACATTTTTCCATACTTTTACTCGTCACTAACTACAACCATATCTGACCCAGTGACACTTCCTAGTAGAGTGTTCAGATAAGAATTATTTTTTTTGCAGTATGAAAATCTACTTTAAACTAACTAACTAAACAAATCGTTTATGAGCAGTTTGACAAGTCGTGTATTAATGGGCAAGTGAAATTAAAGAATTTGTTGGCCGCAGATGGGCCTTTTTATTTAGCTCACACTTGCCTTTAAACACTAATTAAAGAATTACATATTGCAGCCTCTCGTAGCCATTCGTATTTCTATTGGGATTATGGAAATAAGAACTTAAGCCATGGCATGCAAGCGACGTTTCCTTAAAAATGCATTTATTTTACAAATTTCGTGTATAATGTAATCGCCTCACCTCACAAGAGACAGTTTGGCAAAACATTCGCACGTGATCAAGCTTTAAACGAAAGAAAAAATAATGTAAAGATAAATAAGAACACACACACACCAGCATTCACTTCAGTGGGGTTACGTGACAAGGGGCATTGTGTAGAACGTACGCATCCAAACTAGAGCTATTAAATTTTAAGTTGGACAACTTTGGCAACTTTTTTTCTTTCATTTTTTGGCGGCTTTTCAGGTCTGATGACTTGATAATTATCTCGACGTATTAAGATGAATTTCAAACAAGGAGTTTGCGAATTTGACATTTTTTGTTTGCAGAGGTTTTTTTTTTATTTGGCAATTAATTTGCAAAACAGCTTTTGTTATCAGTCACATTTGTCTTTGAGAGAAATCATCTTTTTAAGCATGTAGCATTTTAAATAATTCATCTGAAATGTGCTTTAATTAATTTTGGGAATGTTAGGTACTTGTTACAAGCAAGAGTGATTTGTGGCAGAAATCAATAGTTCATTGGAATGGATGTGTTCACGAAACATTAAATGACTGAGTAATACATTTTTTTTCAAATTCTAGTGACGTTATTTTAAGACACAACTAAATATCGAAGACTTATACAAAGTTAATCAGTTAATTCTGTTATGCCAAAAATGGTTGCAGCTTTTCAGGCTGATTGCCCCATCTGGTTCAGCAGCAGTTACTTGGGGATAGTTTTATTGAGAACTTGCTGAACCCGGAATAACTCCATTTTACCCAAAAATTTTAATAAACTGACTTCCCAGAAGTTTCTTCCCGTAAAAAATCAATATAAACAAAAATAAAAGAAAAAGAATCATAAAAATCGACCCAGCGTTTACCGAGTATTATAATATCATCGAGTTTCACCCCAAAGAAATTATATTATATTTAATTTTCTGAGATAGATATTAAATAAGCATATACATATTACAATTTAATAAAATAAATATCATTTAAAATGTTTTAATGAGGTAAACTTAGTAGAATCTGTATAAAATGTTATCTCTTGTCAAAACTTGACAGCAAACAAGAGCCAAGGCTTCAAATTTGAGCGAAGAAACCAGCTGATTTCAAAAAGGATCCGTGAAAAGTAATCAGCAAAGAGAACAAAATAAAATAATTATTGCGTTTAGCCTTTCGTTTATAAATTATATGCTGTTTCCTAAGCCACTAAGAACCGAAAGTTGAAGCTTCTTTCTTTTCTCACTAAACTGTTGATGTAATGAGCTAAGTTAACACAAATAAATAAAGTGAGTGGCATACAGATAGCTACCCCATTTTTAAAACCATTTTAAGCCACTTAAAGACAGAACTGCAATTATGCGTTTTCTTTGAACATGCCCGTCAAATGCACAATAAAAGCACATTCTAGTCCCAGAAAATGAGTCAAATTGCCCAAAATTGCCTTTGCAAATGTTTCCCAAAATGTATCCGGCTCTCTTATAAATTTGACAGGTGACTTATATGATCACGCATAATGCGTTTCCAACGGACGCAAATACCGAGATTAAGTACAAGAGTACAATTGATCTTCAATTGTTTCCTCCGAATAAAAGAACATTAAGTGGACGAACTCTGTCTCTCTGTTCGATTGGCAGAATGACGTTTCATGAGAGAGAGAACCATTTTTGACGTCTTCTTTTTCATTCCTCTCAAATGCAACTCAGTTTTTTACATTTTTTCGAGCTATTCACAAACCGGACTCTACATGTAAACCTGGTTGGCTTTCGAGATAAGTTTTTAATCTCGTATTTATGAGATTAAAATTGCATGAAAAATCTGGAGATTCATACGAGATTAAGGGAAATTAATCCTAATTTCGGAGTTAATATCTGATGGAAACATATCGTTACACTCAAATGGTTGCTTCCTTTTATAAACTCCAAGGATTGCATTAATTTATTCTTGCTTTCTCTGCTTTTAACTTTTCTCTCAGACCCTAACAAATCCAGTGCCTATGGCATACATCACATTAGAGTGATCTTGGCTCACATAAAGCAAAGATCATGTGTTGTTTCCATTTTGAATGGCTCCCAATAAACTATTAAAATGCAAATAACTTCTCTCTTTCCCCCTATCGCGACTCAAAGCAGAAAACCGGAAAATAGCAGCGTTTCGCGTGCGATATTCGCTTTCACATTTTATTTGTATTTATTTAAAAATGATTTGGAAACAAATTAGGTTAACGATGTTCTCGTGTTCAATCGTTCGCTTCTCACACTCGATGTAGTCCCAACCAATAATGGTGTAGCCTCATCTCGCTTTTGTCGAGGCCCATTCATTAAATCGATTAGTAAATAAAATGTGTGTGTACAAGTGAATTTTTCTTATCTAATCAATTGGAAATGTGCTGACTGACTGCTGATGCACGCTGAAAGCTGAAGCGTATAATCACACAGTATAAGTACCGATTTCGTATAAATAATTAATGCTAAACGGCCATTTAATCGTTTTGTACTACATTCCGAAGGCAATGGCGCGCGCGCGCCACGTCCTACAAACACAAGCTAGGCCTATTGTTTCAACGCGGAGAGATACGACACAGAGGCAGATTGATAAGCATGTTAGTTTTGCGATTGTTTCTACAGTTTTGCGATAAGTCTGCTCATTTGATTCGTGTTCCCAATCTTTTTCTATGAGTTTTTATTACATAGAGGATTTAATTCTTGGTTGTGTCGAATATTGATAATTAAAAAGAACCGCGCAGTCCTGATAAGATTTGTGTTCTGACACTATCAAATGTCAGTGGACTGCGACTTTTTCTTTAAAAAAGAAAACGTGTTAAACTTTGATGTGTTATTTGTTGAGACTTGTTTTATAATAATAAACAAAACAAAAAGTGTTGTTCATTTTGTGGTCGGGATTAAATAAACTGTGCGCTTTATCGATGACAGCAAGTCATCCGTCATCAACTGACGAAATCTTGCTACAAATTTTGAAATTCATTGCATGAGATGTACTCGTACAAGTGATTTACATTATAACTTAGGACGGTTGCGGACATCAATATTCTCTTGACATAGTGTAATGGAATTCTATATAAAACGAGGTAACACGTTTATTTATTTTTTTACGAAGTATCACAAAATTTTTAAAGTTCTGTTCCCTGCCGTTCCCAACACTACTGAAAAGAGAAGAAAAATGAAAAATTAAATGAAATTGAAAATTCTCCTGCAGAGGACTGTTTCATTGGAACATTTTAACACAAAGAACTTGAGCGAATTCCTAACTTTAAACAAACGAATATTCTTTCGTTACATTCTGCCTTCCGTTTTAAACTGAATGCGCAGGTTTTTGGTTAACTCGTCGTAAAACTGTTGTATCATCTCTTCTTTCAATCGACAAAGTTTAGGAAAGGTTCTGACTATATTTCTTGATATTTATTGTCTATTGTTGTTAAGTGCATAAGTTCGAACGCACCCTAAAACAATACACAAATAAGTTTGCTAGCAGCCGTCAAGCCATCAATATGCGGCTTAATTTGCAAAAGTGCATTGCTGAAATCTGTCAAAAAAGATGGATGTGTTCAACAGCTTCCTATAAAAGTCGAACAACAACAACAACATTAATTATAAAGAAAACTTATTGACATATTTGCGAATTCCTTTAAAAAAAAACCCAACATTTATAGCTATTTCAAACAATTCGTTTAAACATAAAACTAAATTTATTTTTAGTTCATTTCTAGATTGTTCAGTGACAGCTCTTGACATTTGTCAAATTTTATTTGAATACCAATTTTCTAGGTCATGGTTTTTTCCTGCAGCAAAAAGAAAAAAAAAACATAACAAAGACATCACAAGTCGAACACTAATCGAATTTATATTCGCCAAAAACGTTCCTTGGAACGAGTCCAATAAATAATTCCAATTTTAAAATTATACTCGCTGGCAATAAAGGAGGCAAATAATGTAAACAGACCATAAGTCTGAAATTAGGCTAAAAACTTCAGGGACGAGATCACAGAACAAATTAGTAACCAACTCCTTGGAATTGCTACAAAAAAAAAAAAGTACAAATGCAAGAAAACGCGCGTTGCAATGCTTGCTGCAAATCCATTTGAAATCGAGCATTCGTAGGAAATGCGACAAAAAGGCGCCACACTATTATTCTTAGTCGGCGTTTACACATAAATAGAAGGGAACACGATGAATACAATTATTTACTTGTTTCTTTTTGTCATTCTTTTTGTAGACAATCGACAATGACAAGCGGTTATTTTTATAGATAGTTTGCTCTTTTTTTAGAATCCGCCTCTTTGCGGTATAGACAGACATATACCTAGCACACGATTAGGTAATGGTGTTGGGGTATAGTGCAATTGCTGTCCGCTTTGTTTTTGTTTACTTTATGTTTCGTTAAGTAAAGTGTGTTTGTGTCTGTGTTGACTATTATGCACGCACATATGGGTGGAGTGTACTAGATGCAAAATGTGCAATGTCATTTCTGTTGTGTCTGCGCGCCCGAATGTGGGTGTAGACGGCGGGACGATTTGGGCCTAGAAAAGTGGGGGAGACATAACAATAACAGCTGAACTAGATTTATGCATTCTTGTTTACAGTGACAGCTGTTGGAAGGTTTTTTGAAGTTTAAGGTCCCAGGGAATGCGTTGTAGCTGAAAATTTTAATTAGGGTTTACTTCTATTAGATAGAGTTAGCATTTTTGACTTGCTGGTTAGTTATTGATGGGCTTCATTTTTCACATAAATTCTTCTTGCAACTGTCATAATCTTGTCTTTTTGACAGCTTTCAAATTGATCTCTTGATTTTGCTTCGATAATCAGCTCCGAAGCCTTAAACGCAAGAACTTGTCAACTCAACGTTCGGCGGCATTTTTTAAGACTTTTTTTTCCGACTTACAAGTCAACAGAAGTCATCAATTCAATATTCTGTCACAAGGACATTTATGTTGTATTTTCTCTTCTCTTTGTTTTTAAAATAGTTTGGTTTAACTGTACGTTTCAAACTCTCAAAAACCAGTTGTTGGGCGCCATTTTGTCTTCTTAGACATTATCGCAGGTTACGGGCGCCTGCTTTTTCAGCTAAAATTGACTAATTGCACATTTTCGTGTATCTGTTAAATTGGAGAAACCCTGACCTGTTACTTGCACATTACCTCAATTAAGTTCGCCCTCTACCCTTTAAAGAAGAAATGCCTTATCTGTAGCTGTCAAATTCAATTCAATCAATTAAAATCAAAAACTCAACGTTCGAAAGGGTCAACCCTAATAAGTTTGACAATTGACGTACTTGCATGTGGAGTCGTCAGTGAAAAGTAAACGACTCGTTGTACAAAAAACATAGATCACAATGCCATCCCTTGCAGAAAAATTAAACTTGCAGCAAAATGTTATCTCCGCAACAGATGTCGCCACCAATTCACTTAACAAAAACTGTGGAATTTCTCGTAAAAAATATTAATTGCATTCGCTATCAAGAACATTGTGATTTTATTATTATAGCAGGTCCTTATTTTGTGTGCACTTGACTAAAAAATACTTCAACTTTAATTGGCGCCCGGTAAACAGCTTTCAGCGCCATTTACTCTTAGCAAGTGGGGACTAACTGAATAAGAGATAAATTGTATTTAAGCGTTTCAATTTAAGGATTCCAAAATGGCCGCTTTTGCCCACACTGTAAGTGACATTTAAGTGTTTGCAACCCTCACCACGGGGAAACAATGGAGCTATTCCTTATGGCTAAGTGATTGTGCGGTTTGGCACTTTATAAGTCACAACTATTCTATTTTGGTTCGCTGTTTTTTATTTTGACCAATACATACGCCTTATTTTGTTCCATTCCCTATTCGAATTCTCTACAGTAATATCAATTTAGTGATGCAAGTGGCGAAAGTGAATACTCCAACCTGGAACACAGCCATTGAAACTGTACAAAAACAAACGAAGCCCTCATCTGACTTGTCAATCAATTTCACCACATGAGTCGCCAAGTAATGACTGTCATATACATATGAATATGTGCGATGATAATGACAACTTTGTCTTTCACTTTGCAAACCAAAACAATAACAATAGCAAATACATACCTCTTTAGCGAAAATTCAATCAATAGAACGGCAGAAAATTGTAAATATGGTGTTCACTGTTCTTGCCCGCTTTTCTATCATCATAAATACATATACTCGTACGTACACAATATTGTTGTGAAATACCATAGAACATGCGCACAAAGTGCAAACGCTCGCCTGCCTACCTACCTCTAAAACGAGCCAAACAAGTAAATGGTACTTAAAAAAAAAACCGGAAAAGCTCCATGGTTCTGTCCAAAGAGTAACAAGGGATAAACTCTGTCGTCAAAACAAAATTTGAAAAATAAACACGGCTGACCTTGATCTAACAAACACAGTGAAAACGTTTTCCTCCCCACGCCACCCACCGTCGCGCGCCATCAGGCGTTCCTCAATTAAATTAACTCACACACAAACACACAGACATCTGGTGTGGTAGATATGAAAGCTTTATTGCTTTATTTTCAATTTCAGTCCGACTTTTCCTGTGTGCACTTACACTATTCCTGTCTCTCTTTCTCCTCGTGATTTTGGTTGCTTTTTTTTTTGTATTTTTTTGTTTTTCTTGCTTTGCGGTTGTTCCTCACACAAAGTATAACAAAATTATGGAATTTTTCTTTGTGTTTCCCACATTTGACACGTTTCAGCTGAATGCCAGAGAATGCGCGAATATTTGACTGAAGAATGTTGGTTATTAGCGACGACCGCTGGCTACTGTCAAGTACAGTGACTCACATGAAATTCTCATCTGTCATTTCCTTCCACGATCGCCCACCATATTGTTTTGAATTTTTTTCCTGATCCCGCAATAGGGAACGTTCGGCGGTGACGACTAAAAAGTCGTGACGTCAATAGGCAATAACAAACAAGTAAGTCTTGTTGTTTACTGTTTTTTTTTTGTGGTTGGCAGATAAAAGGGGCGTGTTCTTGTATTCGAGTTGACCGAATTTCCTTACAAATGTCAACAATCGTCATCGCAAGAGAAGACCAAGAAAGTATTCCAATGATGATGCATTCCCAGTGAAATAAGAAAACTAAATGGCAGCTTGTTGGGTAAACAAGAAATGAGTCGTAGTTTAGGGAGCGTAAACAATGACATATGATTTGATTAGCATTGGACTTAAAGCAGCTAAAAAGTAATGTCGCTTTCGAATCGAACATTTCCTGTATCTGTATGGTGTTCTTGTATGTGATTCGATCATACCTATCTAGATGCTATGCCTGTTGAATAGTTTATTGCTTTTTGGCAAGCAAATAAGCCGCCTTGTTTTTTTGGGTGTTGGGGAATGTTTTGTTGTTATTTCCAGTGAGTATATTATTATCAAGGTTGTTATTTTGAGTTAAGCGTCTTTCACCTTGACTATTGGAGTATGTAGTGTAAAAGACTAAAAAAATATTCAGTATACATGTCAGTATACATACTGACATGTTTTGATACGTTGGCATCCGTTCCTTAAAAGACGTTGACCTTGAGCTATGCTAGCTGCTAGCAAAATGTTCTTAAGCTTGACAGTTATAGTTCTAGGTTTTGATTTTTCGAATTGATCGATCGGTATTTATAGAGCTGGTTTAATAATCGCGTCAAGTTGGTAATCTAATCTGCACTTTATTTTCAAATGGAATACCTATTAGATAACTGTATGTAGTGAATTGTCAATAAAGTTTACTTGGTACATTTACCTACATAAACAATGTACTTGAATCATCAATGTGTTGGGACCTTTGGAAGGATTAACTTAGGAGGTAATTTACTTGGCGTTTCGTTGTTAGATTAATTATGTTTGACAGTTCATTTGAGCAGCATTCATCTCACATAGGGGCGTGTAGGTTTCTATCTAGTTTAGTAAGTCTGACAGCTGGCTGACTTGTTGTGTCTTATTTGTGATTGGCCTAGATCGGTCACATGAACAGTCTTTTCAGTTGACATTTAGGGACAAATATAATCGATAAATTCCTGATTGGGGACAAAGTTCACAGTTTGTATATGAGGCTGACGCAAGAAAAGTGACGTTACCGACCAGAATCTAATTTTTGCGTTCAGGGCACATTCATTCCAGACCAATCCTAGATAACTAGATTTTTGAAAGTGTCAATAGCCCTGTTTTTTTGAGCTTCGATCTCAGCAAAGCAAAGTAAAGTAGGATTTTCAGCAAGCAATTACAACAACTACGCTCAACTTGACACTTCGAGACTCGTATTAGTTGTTGTAAAATATGTGCTGAAAATCCTACTTTACTTTGCTTTGCTGAGATCGAAGCTCAAAAAAACTCGCCTAATATATTAATAATAACGTATATTGTGTATTTAAAAAAAAAACAAGCAGTTAACTATGTATATCGAATTTATTTAATATAAGTCTTGGAAGCTAAAAGGAAAGCATATAAGTTCTTCTGTTGGAGGTAAGGAAGTGTTTTGTAAACACGTATATTTAAGGTGCTCACACAATAGGTACCTTATGTTATCGAAATATAAAGGGTGTTTTTTTTTTAGAGGTATATAACTTCGATTTGAAATAAAACATAAGAAAATCGTTTTAATGTCCATCAATTTGGCTTTATTGGAAGTATAATTTTGTGCCATTAATGTTTAAAGTCTAGAGGTCTAATTTTCAACCACTTTTTCGAGCATTTGGGGCTGTTTGTCGGCAATAACGCCACGAATGTTGGCTTCCAAGTTCCCTAACGTTTCTGGTTTGTTGGCGTAGGCGAGCGACTTCACATATCCCCAAAGAAAATAATCCAATGGTGTCAAATCACACGATCTTGGTGGCCAATTGACAGGTCCATTCCGCGAAATTATGCGCTCATCGATTGTTGGAACCACATCTCATCCACATTCATGCGGTTATCATGGTTATCATGGCTCTATACCGGTCTCCATTAAGGGTAACTGACTCTCCAGCATCGTTTCGGAAGAAGTATGGCCCAATGACTCTACCAGGCCCTAGAGCACACCAAACAGTCAGTTTTTGTGGATGTAATGGCGTCTCAAGCGTCTCATGTGGATTCTCTTCACTCCAAATGCGGCAATTTTGCTTGTTGACGTAGCCATTCAACCAAAAATGATCCTCATCACACGACCATAAAATTAACAAAGCTTGCGGTAAACTTCGCGAACTGAAACATTATTTTCGAAATATATTTGCACGATTTGCAAGCGTTGTTCATTTGTCAACCTGACCATGATGAAATGACAAACCAAACTCAACATAAATGACATAAGAGTGGCCAGATTTGACAACAAAATGTCAGTATTATCTATTCGATAAACCAACCTTTAAAAAAAACACCCTCTATAAAAACGTACTGACAGAATAACTCTTTGGATCGTTCAAAGTGAACATTTAATAGCTCCGTTTCGATTTCCTTTTAATAAAAATGTTAACGATTGCTTAGACCAAAATGTAAATGTCAACTGCCACGTTTTTGACAGTTTCAACTGTTGCTACAAGAAGTTTATTAAATAAAAAATAATTCGTAGTGGAGGGTTCTAACTCTTACGAGTTTTTCGCGTTAGAAAACGCAGTTAAGTACAAATTTAAATGATTTTTACAAAATCAAAAGTCTCATAGTTTTTTTCCATTTTTAGACTGACTTTTAAGACTTCGACTATGGCAACGCTATTTACCCGTGAAAATTGATATTCGCCAACAAATACCCTCAAGCCATATTCAATTTCATGTCCATGTGTCACTGCCAAAATGTATGTGCAAAAAATTAAATAAAAATAAAGTGCAACTAATCACCTTCGTTGGGTTATTTTTTTGTTTTGTTTTTTTTTTTTTTAACGTGGCGCTGGGTCTAAGTAAATGCCCCCCGCTGATGTACTGGCAAACAGACTTGCACTTAGCACTAACTTTGTATTGCATTCCGATGAGTTCGTGTGAACGCTTACTGCACTTTATGTGTACCCTCCTCTGTCTTTTGAGCTTTCCCACACCATCCGTGTTTTGTATTTTTAATTTGTTAACTAGAATCATTTTTGTTTAAAATGCATATGGGTATTCGTTTTGTTTTGCAATTGCATAGTAATAGTGTTTTGTTTGCAGACGACGACACAACGGTAGTTGTGGCACGAGCTAGATTGTTTATTTGTGTCTCCTTTGTATGTTTTTGTTGTGTTTAAAATGCATTCAATAATATTAAGCAACGTGCGCCTGCCCCCCAGAAACACCTTAAAGACCCTCGCCACCTACAACAGGAACAGGTTTGTGTGCCTTTGCATCGATGAATGCAGATTGGCGGCGACACGAGCGGGAAAACATTTATTATGCACACGTACTTGAATTCTTAAATTGTACTTGTGTCTGTTGATATTGTTATTGGAATATTGCACTTAAGAGTGGGGGTTTTCCCGCTTTTTTTTATAGCGTTTTATTTGTTGCAATTTTGTATAGTCACTAGCATGAGTGTAAACAAATTACTAAGCATTTATAGTTATCAAGTGGTTGATTGTGTCTGATGTTGTTAGCCGTGATGATGATGATTATGATAAGTTGGATCAGGACAATTATCGTGATAGTTATTCCTACTTGTGTGTGTCTGTAGATTGTCATAACTAATTGGGATGGGAATATCACGCTTTTGGAATTGCACAATAATTGATAAATGATTGGATTGTATATAAGTTTTATTCATCATTGTAATAATCGGTTGGTAAAGATTGAAATAGTAGAAAATGTAATAAACTGCCGATGCCGATTTTGACAGATAAACTTTAACAAATGACAGCCTAATAACCATGCCTATGCAATTTACCAATAGTTCGTTCGCGTGGGCGGCCTAAAAAAACGCAATCGGACAAAGTCTATACACGTTCTCAAAAAAAAAGTGACAGCTAAAGAGAAAATTAGCGAAATAACGAGTAACGAGTTCGAGTAGTTCCTTTCTTGGCTCGAAACAACTCAGAGAATGGCCGCATTCAATAATCTAGTTATCTTAAGTCGACTAGATTGGTCTGGATGAGATGTAAACTGAACGCAAAAACTTGATTGGTCGGGAACAACACTTTTTCTGCGTCAGCTACATATGAGAACTGTCAACTTAGTACTCAGTCACGAATTTCTGGACTAGATTCGTCGGCTACCCCTCCATAAACGTCAACTGAAACAACTGCTCATTTTACCGATTTCCCCCAATCAAAACCGAGATACACTTAAGGCACCAAGTGACAAACAACAGAAACAGGAACAGAAACAGAATCCCATACATTTGCAACAGAAACAGAATTAGGAACAGAAAAAAAATTTTTCAGCAACAGAATTTAGCGACAGAAAAATGGGTTTTTGACGACAGAACGTAAACAAGTCTATATTGATTGTTTCTGCAACAGAAATGCTAATTTATCATGGGGGGGGGGGGGGGATGTTTTTTTTGTTTGGATTTTTCTGCATTTGTCATCTAACAAACAAACAAACCGTCTGTAAACTGCCGCTCTGCTTGATTATAGGCCGCAATTCGACAATTAGCTTCATGTTAATCGTCTTCACTAAAGATTTCCAAAATCTGTTCCATTTTTTCGTTGAAGTCAAAGCTAAAATGTATCATGTGTTTATGGATCTGTTTCTGTTTCAGTTTTGTGTAGCTGAGCTAGCAACGTAAACAGAACCAGAATTTACTACAGAACGAAAAAACTTTCTGTTCTGTTTCAGTTTCTGTTCCTGTTTCTGTTCTTTGTCACTTGGTGCCTTTAGTGAGAGAACTGTCAGACTTACTAAACTAGATACTTGAACGTCCCCAATTTCAACCGGCAAGTACTGATAAATATGTCAAATGTACAAAGTTGACAAGAAACAAATTCTTTTTGAGAAGACTTCCATCAGAGCAAAAAATGTCATAAAAACGTCAAGAAATTGTGTAAATGTCATATTACCCTGGGGTTTCTATCAACGCGATGGAAAATATCAATTGAAATCTAGTACGCAGTTGTTTCGGAAGGATATGTTCCGGTGGTATCCAAATGGTAATGGACAGCAAAGCGTCTGCAAAAAGACAGCGGAAAATAATTTGTGGAGAGTACCATTAGTAGCAGTGTTACCAGCACTGACTATTTATCTCCGATTTAGCTACTCGAACTTTTCACTGGCTCCTTAAATTGTCATTTGTTATTTATCCTAATTTCGTTTACGCTATTCACTTTAAAGTTTGGCGATTTTTGGGCTTCTTAGGAATTCATATAAAAATGCATACTTCTATTGCGAACGTGCTCTTTTCGTATACAATTTTCTTAACAGACTCTCACATCTCAGCGGTAAAATCACCTCTCAAGATTTTTCAATACCTCTTATAAAAGCTGGGAAAACTGATTACAAGTGTCAAATTTTCGCAAGCAATGAACGTCCCGTACAATAAATGTGTGCAAAAAGCAATCTTCTACAATTACCCACTTTTCGCCATCATTTCGCAGCAGCAGCGTACTGCAAAACTAAAAGGAAACCAAAATTTTTCATTCGGACGGTGCATACCAGGCTTCAAGTGGGGGAATAAGTTGAACTAAATATTGGACATCTGTCAGCTTTAACCTGTTTGAATGCATTATCGTGCGGAAGCTGAAATAAACCGAAACCGAAAATAAACTGAATGTTAGTTTTGAATCCAAACCGTCCCCAGAATTTTTAGTTCGTTGACGTTGCATCATTTTTCTTTTCAAATTAATAACTTGTCAGGGGCTGCACAGGAAATGAGAAAAATTGTTACCATTGCATTTCCCGTATTCAAAAACCTATTATACCGAAAAAACACCTCCTCTAATCAACTGTCTTTGTTATTTCTTTTCAGATAAATAAGCGTACATCACGCCTTTTTAGGACTTTGTTCCTTGAAACAAGTTGGAGGCGAATCCCCTCCAACCAAACCCAATTTCCGTACGAACGGAAATCAATTTCAAAGTGAGAAGCATAGAAGTTTTCGCTTCCACGCCAATGAACTATGACTGAGAATCAAATTTACTCCATGTCGGCTGATTTTTTTGATACCTCATCGAACAGCAGCAATACGCTGAAGTTCGATTTGTATTCCTTCAGCAACAGTAACAGCAACAGTGCACTTTGCATTGGTGGCGGTTGTGGCAGCAACAGTCACTTGACCCTAAGTCCACCGCCCACAACATCGACCAATACATCACAGAGTCCGATATTTAACGGAAACATCGATAGTATCCGCGAGAATTTCATGCTAACGAACGCCATATCGATACCGCGCAGCAACAATACACACCACAATCAGTTGCATCATCATCCACTGCATCAGCACAACTTTCATCAACCACCTAGAATAATGGCTGACTTGACAGATATATGTTTGGATGCGCTAGACGCATCCTCATTGTCGCCAACACTCCTTCAGGATGTAAGTTTGAGTGCATCCGCTCTAAGTTCACATCATGCTAGTACGAATGGAAATATGTTGTATCCCAGTCAGTTGTCACCGCTGAGCAATGCCAGTAGTAATGGTGCTGCTGGTAGTGTCAACAGTAATACGGGAAACAACACGAGTAATATTGGTTATGAGGGGCACCAGGCTACACCGAACTCGAACGCGATGTGGAGCGATATAGGCAGTGCCATAATTGCGACCAAAAACGAACCATTCACCACAGAAGATGACTATATATTCCCAATTGATAAGAACGAGATTCAGGGATCGAGTTTCCCAGAACTTTACGACGAGAACTTGTTGGAGGAGTTGAACATTGAAGACTTAATACCGACGGCACAGGGAAATTTCTTGCTTTCGGTTAGTGGAAATGGCAGTGGATTCCATCAGTTACAGAATTCACCACAGTTGCATAGTCCACAGGCGGCATCGCCAGCCGGACCACCACAACAACTATTGGAACAACAGCAACAACAACAGCAACAGCAGCAACAACAACAACAGCAACAACAGCAGCCACACCAACAAATTCATCATCACCAAAGGATACAACAGCAGCATTCGCTGGGCATGCATCTGCACCATAATAGTTTCGATGAACGTCGTCACAGCACAACCAGACATCATGGGTCATCTAGTCCATATGAGATCTACCATAGCACTCCAAATAAGCAAATCAATTCAAGCACAGCATTCTCGCCAGGAAGTCAGGTAAGTCCCACAAAGCTTTTGCACATTTTTCCAAAGAGATTTCTCTACACTAACAGCCTCTTGCGATGCTTTCGTCCCAAGATCTCTGTACAGAATCGTTTGATGAATGTTTCTTGCACCCAAAAACTCTATATTTACCAAGCACTTATCTATTCCTGCAGGCGAGTCCAAACTCTCCACTCCTCATCAACTCAGTTACTCCGCCGCCACCACCGCATACCAATCGTTCGCAATACCAACAGAACTTGGTCAAGTCGCGTAATGTCCAGTTGCTCAAGAAAGAATTCTCCATGTCACCAGATCGCAACAACAGCAGTAGCATGCTAGGCCAATCAGTTCCAGCACAATCGCCATCGCAAATCCTTCTCTCCGGTACAGCATTGAGCCCAAGCAGCAGCGGTTTCGGTAGCGCTGGACGCAAATCGTTTGGTAGTGATGCTTCATCACGTTTGTCCTCGTCGGCTCCGACACATTTGACGCATTTGGGCTTAGAGCAGATTTGGGTACGACGTGAACCACGACAGCATTTATTATCAACCGGATCGTTGGTCGAGGCCGATTCGTATTCCTCGATTAGCACAGGTATGCTGAGCCCAGAGGGCAATGATTTCTCACAAGATGACGAAGGCTACTCCGATGACGACAGCGAACACTATGAGGATTATGAGTCAAGCGATATCGGTAAGCTAAATAACTGATCATGTTAAATCCTCCACACTGACTGCTTCGTTTTGTTATAGCCTCAGATAACGATGACGAGAATCGCACGTCAACACCAAGCCAACTGTCGAGCAGCAAGGGCAAGGAGCGGTTCTTCTGGCAGTATAACGTACAAGCCAAGGGACCCAAGGGCAAACGTCTAGTATTCCAATCGCGACTAGAGGATCCGCATGTACTGAACGAAGTTACCGATCCGGTGTTCAGCCCCAACTGTTCAGTTCGGGGAATCAAGGTATTTAAAGTAAATACAACCGAACAGTGTGGCGACAATTGGAAATTCTTTTTGGAGCTGATTTCCTTAGGATCTTCTGTACTAATGCGCGTATTTCTTGTTTCCCCCTATAGCATAGCGGCAAAGCTCGCAAAGGTGATGGCAACGATTTGACACCGAATCCGAGGAAGCTGCACAGTATTGGTAAGGAATTGGACAAGTTAAGCCGCACGATAAACGATATGACACCAGTCAGCGAGTTGCCATTCAATGTGCGACCCAAATCGAGGAAAGAGAAAAACAAGCTGGCATCAAGAGCCTGTCGACTCAAGAAGAAGGCACAGCACGAGGCTAATAAAATCAAACTGCATGGACTGGAAGTTGAGCACAGTGAGTATGATAGCTGATAAGCGTTGAATGAGATCGAGTATGGCGATCACTTAGGCCGTCAAATTGTTTTAGTGGCACCAATTAGCTTTTGGGAAGTGGCGGTCTCGGTTTTCTGTTGTTGCTGTTTTTGTGGCAAACAGATCGAGAGTGTTTCTAAAACGTGTCTGCAATTCGTCTACAAGCCGTGTGGCAAATGACGAAGTGCGTTATTGTAAATGGTTTTCCAATAAGAGGTGTTATTTTGGTATAGAAAGAAAAATGCCATTTTTTGAGATAAATGATCGGATGTTTATTTCATAATAAAGAGGAAGGTATGCCGTTAATAATGAAAAACAACATTAGCCAAATGGCCACCACGAGCACGCATACAGGACCATATCCTTTTCATGAAATTTTCCATAACCAAATCGTAAAGTGGCTGCCCTATGTCCTCGATAGCCTCACGAATTTTATCTTTGAGGTCTTGAATCGACGCTGGGCTGTTGGCGTAGACCTTGTCTTTCACGTGGCCCCAAAGGAAGAAGTCGCAAGGTGTTAAATCACAAGATCTCGGTGGCCAATTGTGATCACTTCTTCGAGAGATAACACGGTCAGGAAACTTTTCCCGTAAAAGATCAATGGTTTCGTTGCTTGTGTGGCACGTAGCGCCGTCTTGTTGAAAGTAAACGTTGTCCAGATCAATAACATCCTACTCCGACCAAGTCTTTATGCAAAATACGGTGTAATGACGTTTGTGGAATGCCTACTTCCAAAGAAACGAGGAATGAACAGACCTGTGCTTTCTTCAACACTGGACTACAGCAGCAATATTCTCAGTTGTTCTTGAGCGGCGTGCACGGGTTTTATTCTTCACATCACTAACTTGTCCCAACAGCTCGAATTTTTCCACCAATTTCTGTATTGCGGTCCGACAAGGTGCTTCACGACGACCAAAAAATGCTTTAGTTCTGCGAACTGTGACTGCAAGATTTCCACCATTTTCGTAGTGAATTTTAATAATTTCAATGCGTTGTTGAAGCGTGTATCGTTCCATTTTTAGTAATGGCGTAGTTTCTACTTGTCAAATGTCAAGTGACAGCTACCGAAATAGCGGGTCATTCACAATAACACCTCTCATTGGAAAACCCTTTATAACTTATTTTAAGTAGCAACTACTTTCCTCTTTCGAGAATAAGACTCCTACCCGCCTTCTCGAATTTCCGAACCTAACCCGGACATGGAAACCTCTGAGCGCAGCTGCAGTTTGTAACTAAAGACTTGCAAACTGTACCGATTTGAACATCACATGATATTCATTTTGTATCGACCAGAAGTAGCAAATTTGGCTTCAGTTTAAAACAAATTAAATTCAGTCACAAACAGCTGTCATAAATTTTGTTGGACTCTGCAGTAGACTTTCGATGATAAATTTTCACTTGATATTTACCTAGCTCCGCATTTATTTCATTCTTTCAGAGAGACTTTTGAATGGTATCAACGATATCAAGCAAGCACTTGCCATTAAATATCAAAACCAAGGTGAACCCACCGACAAACTGGATGAACAAATCGAGCAGATTTACAATGCCGCCATAAGTAAGTGATAATCAATTTGAATGAGTTTTCTTTTACTTTTGTTGTTGAGAAACAATACAAATATATATTGTTTGTCGTTTATTAACAACTCATTATTACACTGATACTAATTGGATATTTGTGTGTTCTTCCAACGCGCTGATTCTTATGTATTTCCAGCAGGACTAAGAATCGCCGGCGGCACCACCGATTTTGTCAACAACGTCCTCGACAATGTGAAGAAAGGTATTTCGAATGGTGGTCTCGAGGACATACGCAACTCCTAGAAATGAGGGAAACGCTGAAACCATTTGAGTGCTGTGTACATAGAGATTTAATGATAAAACAACAAATCAAAATGGTGAAATCTATAATCGAAAACATTTGTATATACACATTACCCACACACGCATGAATACAACAGTCTAATATTCATTTTTTTTTCTTTTGTGGCTTTAATAGTTTTTAGTTTGTATTTTTTTTTATATTGTATTTGAAGGAAATTTTATACATTAGTTATTATATTGAGAGAGAAAAAGAAGTAGAAGCTTGAAAAGAAACATTAAGAAAAATATTTAATATATTGAAACTCTCGCAAAATTCGATGAAACTTTATGAGCTACCCGTTTTACCTGTTAATTTTTAAGATTATCGATAAGGGTTTCGTTTTAATTATTTCCCTGTTAATGTATTTTATTGTTTTATAAGCTTTTTTGTTTAGGATTAGTAAGTTGGAATGTTTGTTTTTTATATTCAAACAGGTTCTTTTTTTCTTTCTCAGTTTTTATTGTTACTTTTCACATTTTGGTCGCTCAAACTTTGTTTGGAGAGTTCGCATTGATAGGTTTTCCATTTGAAAAGAGCGAAAAATTAATTTAATTTGTAGTTTTGGTGCGGTGCAGATTTTAAGTCTTGTTCAGCTTTTGGGTACTGTTTTTGTTTGAGCCTTTCGTCTCACAAATCAAGCTTCGTCTTGGTGTCAATTAAAAACTAAATTTCAGAATGTATGTTTGGGTTTGTGGTATTTTATTCCATTATTGGGAGGTTTTAAGTTTAAGCTTGCTAACTAAAAATGTGACAAATGACTTTGTTTCAATAATTGGCTAATGAATTTGAACTTTTATTATTCATATTTAGTCGTGTGTCAATTGCGTTTAATCATTTTCTGTCATTCACGTGGCTGAAGAACAATTGACCTCCGATTTTGAATCACCGTTGTATAATAATGGACTGTAAATTTGTTAGAGGAAAAATAAAACGATCGAACCCTTTTTGCTGCGGAAAAGAGCTATGCTCAGAAAAAATGCATGTTCATTGCTGGCTGGTTGGAAGTGAATAATACGAGAGAATAACACGACGATACTCTTTCTATTTATTCGTGTACTGTACAATTCCATATAAGTTATTTGATTTTATAAACTCGTATGTCAATACGATGCAACCGTCTCGCTAAACGTTGCGCGCTTCGTCGGTTAAAATCGATTAGTTTGTGTCCTCCCAAACACAAGAAGAATATGACGGTATTCAGCTCTCAGAGCAGTATAACTTGACCACGATAGTTTTAGAAGAATAATTATTTAACGCAATTGCGCACACGTCCTTCATTCATTCTTTAAATAAATACCCCACTGCTGATGTTTAGTTGCATTTCATGGTCATAACCGATGCCGTGTTTTTTCCATACCGACCTCTATTGGGAAGTCACGCCCGCCAACATAGATCCAATTATCGCAGTTCTTCTTCTAAATTCTTCTTTCCTTAGTTTCCACGCAGTTCTTCTAAATTCTTCTTTCCTTGGTTTCCAGTTCGATTTGTGTCTTTTTGCGAATTTTAGCAAGTAAGTTGAAATTAATTTTCGATAATCCTCTAAATGAGGTTATTTACACCCGCCAAATAAATGTGTTTGTTTCCTTGCTCCTATAAATGGGGTCATTTACGCGCGTCCAATAAATGTGTCTGCACTACTACTGTGTCAAGTTGTAATTCACAAGGAACTTGTGGTTATGTTACCAGCAGTACAATCCACTTGCATTTTGTCCTACCTGTTTCTTTTTTTAAAATTTATACCCGTAATAAGCGTAAATTGACTAAAAATCAACTCAAATAAAAGCTAGAAACGTTTCCTGTTTGACTATCTACGATTTTAAATGAGTTTTTTTTTTTAAATGAAAATCGCAGCAATTGTTGAAGATAAACTGTGCTACTGCGCAACTTGATTGTAGGATAACTTTCCAGAGCTTGTTTCAATGGGAAATTGTACCGCGCTCATCCATTTATCACCCATAAGGAAAAATAAAAGTAGAACGTTCTCTCCAAAAAAGAGTTAGGCATCACAGCCAAACTGTTTGTATTTAGTTTGTTAATAGCTATAACTATAAAATAAAATAAATCGTTGAATTTAAGTTTTATGTTTGCAGCCAAATATTTTTTTTTTATTTCTATTTTATCTATAAAAATAATGTATTCAACTTTCTATAAAATGCTATAACCTTTAATATATTCGTACATAACATATTATATATAATAAATAAACACAAACACTAAACGCAACTGCAAAACAGCGTTAAACTAATATTGGTTCTGTGTTAGATATATTTTTGTATTTTGAAATATTTCTTTTTTTACTGATGGGATAACACTTGAGAAACATTTTTATAGTCTTGCAACTGTAAGACGAACTTTGTAATTTGTTACGTGAGCAGATTTGAATTCTTTCTAAAGTGATATGTTTGAACTTTGTACTAAATACATAAATACACATTTATATATATAAATGCATATATATACATTTAATTTAAGTGATCTAAATCTATATTTACATAAATGTATAATCGCTTATAAATATTTCATATACATAATAATATATTTTTTACCTAATACATAAATATCTATAATGAAACGTTGCAACTAAAATGTAATAAAGATGTTATAAAGAAGCTCTATTATCTTGTACATATAAACCTATATTTACATATATATTTTTACTTATAAATGTTACAACTACCTATTCTATATAAAATGCATACAATACGCGTACATATAAGTTATGATAAACAGAAATAATATGAAGGGTTTCAGAGATACAAACTGATTTGTTTCCTTTGAATGTGTTTTATTTTTTTCGTTGACTGTTGTCGTTTATTTTCCTTTTTAAGGTTAACAAAATTTTTGGTTTTGAAATTTTGTTTTTTTTTTTGTTCAATCAACATTTAAGTGATTTACTGTTTTGAGAAACATTGCAACGTGTTCGCCAATGACAGTTTCTTTTCTTTAATTTTATTTTAAAAACGTAAGAACGTGATATTCATTGATACATTTCTTTATCGCTATTTTCGAATTAAGGTTAAATTTTTAAATTGCTTTAATATAATGTTTTGTTAAAAAAAAAAAGTATGTGCTCCTAAATTTGATGAGAATGGTTTGTCTTTAAGAAAATGCCAAATGTCGGCTATATAGTTTTACAAAGAATTGCTTAAATTTTATTATATTCTGGAGTGCCTTCAAGTGAATTTCTTACTTTAATTGTTGGACCTTGTCCCATCTGCCGAAATAGAGCAGAATTGTGCCGAAAAACCATTTAACTGGAGCTAACGTTGCGACTTGAAACTCATGGATTGATATCATTTGTCTCTACTTTCGTGAGTGTAACTTTAAAACTGAATGACGCTAGATTGGGGGTAAATGTTTTCTAAAGACAGAATGCTTCCTGTGTCGCTCTTTTACCTTTTTTTCAGTATTTCTAATAAACAGACTGCTATTCAGCAGGAAAAATTCCGGAAAATCCTTGAAACTAAATAAAAAAAACCTTTCTTTGTGGAAACCTGATATTTATCGTCATTTGCTCAAGCCTATAGTGTAAGGTCAGATCTAAACAAATCTACTAAAATAAAAATCGTTGACAACCTCACTATTTTGGGAGCAACTAAGGCATTTCTTACTCGAAGCTAATGATTGGTGGATGCAGTCAGCAACTGGTTTGGTTAGTAACTGCACACAACAAACTCGAAACTACTTTAATAAACATTTATACCAAAATACCAATTGCAATACTTTCCTACACGCCTATCATATCTAAACATTCATGCGAGACCTTTTGGAAACATTGAGAATGCTGACACCTTCCATCGAAATGATTACCTACCTACCTGTCGAAATCAAGTGCTTTTACTTTACGTTTTCCGAAAGTTTTTAAATTAACATCTACATTCAGTTTGCAACTAAAGTCTCCAAGTAGACATGCTTACTGGCTGTGGCTAATGCTACATGACCAATTCGCAACAAATCAATTGATATAAACATCAGGGAAGAGATTTATATGTACGATAAAGTCAAACTTGGTCAAACTGCGTTTCCAAACTTTGGTTAGAAGAGATCCACAAAAAGAGATGTTTACCCTCCGTAAAATTAATTTACTCATATCGAGGTATCCGATCGGAACGGAGTTTTCACCGGAGAGATTCCATTAGAGATATCCGTTCCGATACAACTTTTGGAAATATTCTCCGATGACTTGAAAGTTAAAGCGCACCTTGCCCCATTGCGTTGTGGCGTCACTTACTTTTGACAGCTATGGCACATTTTAGTCGAAGCTCTCCGACAACCAATTGCTGCGGAGTATTTTTATGTCAAACGAACGCGTTTTTCTTTATTTATTTTGTTCCGAAACGGATACTTCGAACGCAATCTGAATGCCAAACAGATTTGGCTTTCGTTTTGCATTTTTTTCGAGCGGCAATCCCAATAGGGGTGATTCTAATTTTTAATAATTGCCCAAAAAAATCACAACATGCTCAATTTGTGAGAGCACATTTGCAAAAGTCCACATCAAATATTTGATTTTGGGTTTTGTTACTATGTACTTTCTGTTTGTCTTCTGGAGTAGAAATGACTGAGATTGTGGACCGAATTAGAATATTTCAATTCATTTTTAGACTTTGCACGTCTATTTTTATATTTTGCGATTACAAAGCGTTAAATTTGTTTTTAACAAAACAACAAACATTGCAATCTGACTTTTTGGCAAGTGTAATGTGGTAAGGGGCAATTCTTTATACACATTCCGGACCCTTCTGTCGTGTTAAGAACTAACCTGGAAGTGAACTTTTTTCTTCAATGAAACATAGAAAGAACACTTCTAGATTTGTTGTTTCGATAGAAAGGGAAATTCTTCTCCTTAATCGAAAACGCCATAAGAAAGTAATTTTTTTTTCGTTGGTTATAATTGACAGATGACTGTCAAGCTTCAAGCCAAATTTGTAAGTGCCCGCTTATTCCATTTCCTATGTTTCCAGCAGGGAAACTAAATAAAATTTGATCTTCTTCAAGGGAAGCAAGGATTCAAAGCTGTTAAACATTAATTAAATTATATTTGCATACTTAGGTACCATCTATTTATATTTGCATATTTCTGCCTAAAAAGCGTTTACGTTGATTTAGGGTATTTTTGCATCGCTGTGAGAGAATTATCACACACTAATAGTTATATGACATTTATCCAATATTGACCCAGCAAATACGGAAACAAACTATTTTTGAGGCCACTTTTAAATAAATGTTGTAGAACCAACCTAAAGAAGCCAACTCAGACCATACAAGAACAATGCTCGATGCGGATGTAGATATTCACCCTTATTCCGAGTGGCGTTTTACTTTCACGACGTTTGTCGTTTTTTGTTTCGTTCACCGCCTTGCAGAATGGCAGTAAAGTTTCTCACATGACGTTCGCCGTAAGCGAATAGGTTCAACATGAGTTTCAGTGACAAATGGCGTTCAACGACTGAAATTCCAAATTCTCGTAATTCCAAATTCCAAATCCAAATTGGCGTTTTTTAAATTGTCGTAAACGCCACTCGGCATAGGGGTGATTAGTCATCAATCGACTGCCTTGCAAATGCAAGATATTCCTCTTTTTGTGAGTCGAAATGGAAACAAAAAATAAATATAAAAAGGATTGCCCTCCCATTTTGAACGGATCTGTTTTAGCTTGTAGAAACACGTGACTGTCATTCAGCTTCTAACGTTTTCAATTAAAGAAAATAATTGTCCTTTCTATCAAAAGATCAAATCTAAAAGTGCTCTTCCTACGTCTTCTATGTTTCATTGAAGAAAAAAATTACTCTTCCGGGTCTATTCTTAACACAAAAGAAGTGTCTGCTATATTTTTAAAGACTTGCCCTTTACTATACCTACCATGATTCTGGAGAAAAGCTTTTTGAAGGTAGATACTTGATATTTGGTATATACCTACGGTCTTGATAGCTTAAGGTTCGAGATGTCCTCGTCCTTTTTTTCCTCTTTACAGTTCTTGTTAGGAAATATTATATCCTATATTTCACCTGTGGAAATGTACATGATTTTTCCACTTATGCCGTCAAACTAAAAGATGTTTTCACTGCTCTTAATTTTGCGAAGGTCTTACAAAGGTAGAGCTGTGTGTGAAAACCTTAAAATTTTAGTTTTATTCGTTGCGAGGGTCCTTCGTAAGTAAACCTCATTGCGGCACCTATTTATTAATTCATTCAATCAACTTTGAGGATATAAGAATGGTACCCAAGTTAAATTGAGCTGACATCACACGAAAATTGTTGTCGCTGTTATTTTCCTCGTATTGGGCGCCATTTTATTTCATATTTAACATGTTCGATATGAAAGAAATGCCTTAGCCTCAAAATTGCAACTATTTTTATGGAGGAAGCGAGTTTTGTTCTTCTTCTTCTACCCAGCGGGAATTGACTTTTACGTAATTTGGTCAAAAATTTTAAATGCATTACCAATCGAGACTAAACCTTTCCTGGACTGTATATGTATATAGGTTTTCTATGTGTAACCAGCTGGCTACGCACCATTTCTCATAATCCACTCTATCCTAAAGTTATTCATTTCAGATCCTGTTGTCAAAATGTCGGTCTTCACTTTATACAACCATTCCTGTGTCTTTTTTTGTAGGGTTTGACACTCAGGTGCACATAAAACTTAGAGTTATTTTAAGCCTTTTTTTAGTTCCTTCTACGGTGACCTTTTAAATAATATCTATATAATACACAACACCATTCTCATCGAATTCAATCAAAATTGATGGAGCACGCTTAAGTACCTCGTATGGAAACATGGTGTGTTCAGAAAAATATCAAAATTAAATTTTACAATTAATTTAGGGTGTTTTTGTTGCTATAAATCTTTTTTATTACGTATAATCATCAGTTTCTCTATCTCTTTTATTTCATAAACCATTTTTCTATACTGAAATTCAGACAAACGTACTTTTTCTAATAAAAAAAAATAAAACAAAATATAAAACCAACTACATTTAAGCAGGTTAAATTATATACCAAACCACAAAAGTGATTAAAGTTTAACTTAACCAGAAAAAAAAAACTGAAGTTTATAGATAGGATTACGTCAATAAATTTTTAAAAATAGAACAACATAAAAGCATGATCAATTTCTTTAGGACATAAGCTGCAAAATCTACCATTTTCTTATAACAAAAAAAAAAATAATAATAATTAAATTATGGAATTTATAATTTCTGCACATCCCTTTTGTTCGTGATATTTAATTTTAGAAGAAACAAAAACTGTTCTGTTTTCTACTTTAGTTTTTAGATTTTTCTAAGACGTTTGCTATTATTTTTTTCGAGAAATCAAATATTAAACCACGTAGTTGTTAAGTTTTTAATATTTGTACTATAGCATTAGAAAGAGAGACAAATTTATTTAACAAAAATGTAAATAAGAACTATTTTCTCATAACCAAAAGAAATGAAAGGAAAATTAAACGAAAAGTAGAATTAAACTAAAGCATAACTATTCAATAAGGAATCAATTATTTTTTGTAGCTTCTATAAGAAAACATACATAAATACATACACACATACAATATTCGATAAATCATTTAAAACAACTACATTACATACATATTAATCATCTCACGTAAAAACTATCGGCATAATCAAGTATACAATAATCGTCTTTATTAAATTCCAAATCCTCCATAATATTTATTGCAAATGACCAACAAAGAATACATAACAACAAAAGAGCAGTCCAATTAAAATCAGTTATAATAAATGCGCTCTAATCACCATAAATCAAAATTCATAGAAAACAATTCATACATGTATCGTTAATAAACCAAAATGGCTACCTCAATTACATTGATTATAATAATATTGTCTGTTGAAAAAAGAAAACTTTTTTTTTGTTTAGTTGCCTCTGTCACGAAACACCTTTTATTTCGCACACCCAATTCCTTGCAAAAGGGTGAACACACCTCAGAGCATTGTGAATGTTGCAAAAGTCAGGTTGGAATGCAATTTTACAACTGAAAAATGTACGTTCTTTGCCTGTCAAAAATTGCTGGGAAGTGTCACAATCCCAACAGCATCTTCGTTTGCTAAATAAAAGTATGTAGTTGCAGAGGCCACAGACTTTAGTAAATAATGATATTACAAACAAAATTTATATGAATGTTAAATTTGCCTTTAAAGAAAATAACTTAAAAATATACCATAAATGTAAAGAAAGCTAACCATAACTGTGCATATTTTATACATAATAAAACCAAAAATAACTACGAAGATATAACAATAAATATCAATAAAGTACTTGTCCAGAAAATTAGTGTCCTATAATACTATATACATATTTGAAAATAAAAATAGCGCATCTAATTGTCATTTATCAAATAAAATACATCTACATATATTTGTATTTTATTACAAAAGCGTAAGCTTAAAAAAAAGAGTAATAAACTGTGTTAACAAAATGAATAAAAAATAATTAAAGCAGGAATATGAAACTAAATAGCGATGTATACAAATAAAAATATATATTATATATACTTATACATAATATTTAAACAGAGGATTGCGAAAAATAAAGAAACAAAAAACTACAAAAACAAAGTACCTATCTTTCATTAATAAATTATTAGTTTAATGTGGGTATGCCGTATGCTTAGTGTCCTGGACTCGGGCTCAATCGCCGGAAAGCAGAACCTAGACCATAGCGATTTTATACATTCTTTCGCAAAAGTGTGACAAAGGTTTGAGAGTTCGTTGCGAAAAGACTTGAAATATAAGGTCCCTGCCTCATCGAATGGTCAAAAAGCATTGGTCAAACTCTGTAGAGCGAAACGATCAACCGTTTTCGTGCGCACGAATGATTTGCCCTATGTTACTCAAGCAAATTTCTTTGGGCAACGAAAACGTTTGAACGTTTCGCCTCACAGAATTCCGAGCCAGGCGTAGGGTCCTATAGGACATATGTGCCCCATGTAGGCACTAACCATTTTTATACAACATACTAAACTCTATCAAGGAATCCGATCGGAATTGAATTTTCTTCAATTTGGTAGAGTTGCCTTATTCCGGCCGTCTCCAATATTCGGCCACATGCGTGAAACTGTTGTCGTACTTCTCTGGCTCGAATCTTAAAAATATCTGTTAGCATCTCTCTCTTTTTGGTGACCGAATATAGGAAAATATGTGCTTTTTCATTAAAACGAAGAAAAACATTGTTGTACACTGAAATATTAATGTTTTATTTTGTTTAACTTTTAAGAAATATCAAATCAACAATTTAAAAAGTAAACCATATCAAAAACTTAACAATTCAAACCTCAATGACAAGTTTTGCAGGAAGGGGCCGGCAATTGTCAACTCTACCCTACGATATCGGAGAAATTCCAATTGAGATATCCGTTACGATACAACTCATGGTGTTTGCGATTGAAGAAAATAATTGCCCTTTCTATGAAAATAGCAAATCTAGCAGTGGTTTTTCTATGTTTTCTATGTTTCATTGAAGAAATGATGACACTTCCAGGACAATTTTAACACGACAAAAGTGTCAAGGGCACTCTTTCCGTATCTTTTCAGACGAGCTCGAAAACTAGCAACTAATTGCTAAATTGCCAAGTTTGACGTTTGACAGCTTAATCTAGTTTATTTGACACAAATATAATGAGAGCTGACGTTTCTCAAAAAAATTCGAGCAGAATATAACATATTTTGGTGATCAAAGTTTTAAAAGCGATACCGTTCACACTTATCAAGGATATATACGGAATCTGCCCCCAGAATATTTTTAAGGAATTGCCCTGAACTCACCAACAAACACTTGTAAAATGTTAGATTGAAATGTTTTTCGTGTTTTAAAAATCAAATTTTGCGCTATGTGATCCGAAAATATACATTTATGCGTGCAAATCTAAACTTTAATAGAAATATATTTATTTGGTCCATTAAACATTAATATTGTCTGTAAAACAAAGGAAGTAGCAACCGAAAATCAAATCTCACATAAATGATGTGCATAATGTTGTCTAACACTATTACAAAAAGACTCCAACGAATTTTATTGAAAAGAGTAATTTTGAATTTCGGGGCAATTGGGACGTTCAAATATCTAGTTTAGTTAGTCTGACAGTTATCTGACTAGATATACATATCTCGGTTTTGATTAGCTAAAATCGGTCATAATGAGCAGCTGTTTCAGTTGACATTAATGGAGGGGTAGCCGACGAATCTAGTCAAGAAATTCGTGAAAAAGTGACGTTCCCGACGAATCTAGTTTTTGCGTTCACGTTACATCTCATCCAGATCCAGACTAATCTAGTCGACTTAAGATAAGTAGATTCTGGAATGTGCCCACTCTCTCTGATCTATGTCACTTTATTGTCGTTTTCCATTGGTTTCACTCGGGGATCCACTCATTCTGAAATCCAATGGAACAGCAAAACTGCTTCTGACAGAATCCACCAAAGTATAGGTGAAATGCCAAAAAATAATCTACGGCTGCTGTCAGCTGCCTTGTAATAAATACATAAAATTGCACTTGTGTGAGTGCTTCTTGAGTGGATTCTGACTTTAAATCGAGAAGCGAAATTCTCTTCTCAGAATCACCAGAAGAGTATTTTTGTGCCAATGGAACAGCATTTTTTCGATTCCGGACTCTCCCGGACGCTTCTTTTTGTCCAATGGAAAACGACATATGTCACTTACTTTTGACAGTTAGGTACATGGCACAGCAAATTGCTGCGGAATATTTTAATATTCGTTTATAATATAATATGCTTCAATTGTTCCGAAACGCATACTTTGAACACAATCTGAATTCCGTACAGATTTGACTCTCGTTTCGATATTTTTTCCCAACGGATATCTCGATTGGGGTGACTACGAGTACCTTGTCGTTTCAGTTTCAACACCATGTCTGTATAACTCTAATTTGAGGATTCTTTTCTGGTGATCTTTGGCTTACCTTGGACGACAACTTGTGAGCCGTTGTCCGATTAAAACTCATGTCATATTGACGTTTTAGAAATTTTACCACTACCTTTTATTTACAAAAATATTTAGAAAACAACAGACAAAATTTCGTTCGCTACAAGTTTCCCGAAATACTCCTGTTGCTGACCTGACTTAAAGTAATGCGTGCGCCGTCTAAATTAAGTACCATAATCTTCGCTGAATGTTTAGTTTTAACAACGTTTCGAAATTTTACAAATTAATTTTTAAAATGTAGGCAATATGTTCCTGAAAAGTGCGAGTTTTTGGAAATACATTTTAGTCGAAATAATGCACCGCAACCCAACTGCGTAAGTTTAAAAAAAAGAAAACGGAGGAGAAAAAAATATAACCGTCGAGGCAGTAGAAATCGAAGCATTTTTAATAATGCTGCAAGCTTTACAACAATATTAAACGTTGTTTATCTTCTTAAAATAAACAATTTTTAATGGCCTGCGATTCTCTGACAGGGTAGTTCGCAACAACGTCAGTGTCAAATAAGAAGAAGAAAAATCCAGGTGACAGCTAAAAAAACTTGTAGGAAAAAAGAACAGATTTTGTATGGATGTAGTATAATTATGTTAAAAAATTACTGAAAAGTATACATTAAAAAATTGCAAAAAGCAAGATAAAAGCATTGTTGAATGAATAAATTATGTTTATCAAACTTATTTGGTAACAACTGAAAAGTTAAAGTAATCGAAATTGTGTGCTTTGCATCAATATTTAAATAAAACACTACTCTGGCCATTATAAACCAGCTTTGTTATTCTACAAGTTTTTTTTTGACGTTTGAGCCAAAAAGATAGCCCATCTGTGAAAGAATGGGCTTCGCGAAACACTCTATTGGTCCAATTTATGGCTGATTTTTTACCAACCCGTTTGTCTCTTTGAAGGGACACTTCGTCCGCCATAAAACGAACGCGAAGTTTGCACATTTTGATAGTAAACTTTTATCATTTGCACGTTCTGCTCAAATTTGTAACTTGTTATGGTGATTTCACATTAGCGACTGAATTACAAGGTCTATTCCTTTACTTTTAAATCTTACGAATTTTTACTCAATGCTGTTCCCCAGCTCGAAAAATTCGTAAAAGAGAGTGTCATCGAGAGAGCAAGATATTACCACTCCACTGAGAATCTTACGAATCTTTACGCAACAAATTTATTGTTGTATGAATTGAAAAAGCTGTCAGTCACCTTACAATTAACAGCTGATTTGTAATTTGTTAACCTATTTGACATATGAGTAAGTGATTTCTTGCGTATTCTTCTTTTTGTCCAATGGAAAACGACATTAGATTATTTTCGAAAGTCGCGACAAAATTCTTATTTGCTGTAAGGAGTAAGAAAGGAAAATCTCCGTGTCGCTTTTTCCTCTTCTCGAATGATTGACCGCATTCAAGGATCTAGTCATCTTAAGTCGACTAGATTGATCTGGATGAGATGCAACCTGAACGCAAAAACTAGAATGGTCGGGAACGTCACGTTTTCTGCGTCAGGTACATATGAGAACTGTCAACTTAGTACTCAGTCACGACTTTCTTGACTAGATTCGTCGGCTACCCCTCCATCAATGTCAACTGAAAGAGTTGCTCATATGACCGATTTCGACCAATCAAAACCGAGATTCACTTAGTGAGAGAACCGTCAGACTTACTAAACTAGATACTTGAACGTCCCCATTGTATTACAAGGTAAGCCAAAAGAAGTCATCCGATGTTGTTTGGCTCTAACTTTTTTTCTAAATGAAAAACTTCGATTCTGTTTTTTGATTATGTTTATTTGAACCCTTAGAATTTTATTGGTCAAGTCAAAAAATAATTTAATGCGCCGTCACAATTGATTGCCATACGGGCTCGTATGAGCCAAACAACATCGGATGGCTTCTTTTCGCCCAATCAGTGCAAACTCTGCCATATACTCGGATTCATGAATAAGTTGAATTAATTGCGAATCACCTTCGTCGCTAGATAGATTAACTATAAACTAATTTTGTTAGTAAATTAGCAAATTCTTCGAGTTTATACGATATTTTAACGACTTTTCGTACAACTTTTTAGAATTTGTATACCCTCCACTGAAAGGTATATTCACTTTGTCATTACATTTGAAACGCCAAGAAGGAGTCACCGGAGACCTAATAAAGTATATAGATTCTGAATTAGGATCACATTCTGAATCGATTTAGCCATGTCCGTCTGTCTGTCTGCTAAAGGCACGAAAGCGCCCAAAGGAATTGACATAGGCGAATGAAGTTTGGTGCAAGGACTTCTTTTTATCTTCGTTAGGTTGGTATTAAAAATGGGCTATGTCGGTCAAGTAGTTCTGGTACCTCCCATACAATAAGACCAATTTTAAATGACTTGTATGCAGTGGAGGGTATCAAAGCATCGGCCAGGCCGATGATAACACTTTTACTTGTTTAATTATGTGTCTGTCATTTTCATAGATTACTAAAAAAGCGATCCCTAACTTTATCGTAAGTGCCTCTCTCTGTGAGGGAATTTATCCTCACCAGTGTCATTTTGACAGTCTTTTCTATTCTTACTACGAAAGTAAAGAACCAGACCTATAAACACCAGATTAGACGGATGCCACCAAAACAATATGGCCGCCACAGGCTGCCAACATCAACCCGTACAAGTGAAAAACCTGTTACAAAGAAATAAGATCTTAATTTTTAAGTCACCCCAAAAAACATCTTGTAAACTACGCAACGAAAACACGAAACGGCAGCCCTGATAGGAATGTATTATATTTACGAAATCCAAGAGCGGCGATACGAAAATATACGTTTATTCAAGCTCCTTCCCCAGAAGAATATTTCAAACATTTTTACTCTGCTTCAGCTCTAGAGCAACCAGCTTAGTAGCAACTAAGTTATTCAAATCTGGGGTCGAATCGCGTCGTCCGTGAACGAGCTATATTTCACGGAATTATGTCGATTTTGCATGTGAAACAAAAACAAATTCCGTCACGTAATGCTCGATCACGGACGACGCGATTCGACCCCTGGACTCACAACTTACAAGGCTCTGTGCTTGAGGTAGTAGTTTATCCTTTATCCAATTGACATCACATGGTTTAAAAAAAAAAAGATGGCTTTATGCCTGAACAAAAATATTCCTCATTTACTATTCCATCCGATCGTCATTCAAGTTGAGTCCAAGAAATTGGGCCACTTCAGTTGGATGGGACCAGAGCATTAGTAGTGTAAGTGTGGTGGGTTTGGCCGGACAATTAAAAAGGTGTTGTACATCGTGTGGGCCTAAGTTGCATTGAGGGCATTTGTCTTCAATGTTGGGGTCCAGGCGTGCCATGTAGTTGTTTAAAAGGTGGCACCAGCCCGAACGAAGTTGGGCTAGAGTAGTTCTGGTTGGTCTGGGGAGTAATTTCTCTGCGGGGGCAATAGGTGGAGGTCTGCCGCCAAGTACCACGTTCACTTTGTAGCTGGTGATCGCGTTTGAGACTAAGGTTTGGTGTATGTGGTTTTCGCCGGTCTGGTATTGATCGAAGTTGATAAGTGGTTGTTGTTGTGTGAGGTGGCTTATTTCGTCTTGTAACTGCAGGATGCATCTGCGTATGCAACGGGGAGGTTTAGGAGCCAATATAAGGTTGTGATTGGGGTGATCAGGAAGGTGACAGGCAAGTAGAAATTGTTGAGTGAGCATGTTGTTGTGTGTTTTGATCGGAAGCATCATTGTTTCTGTATGAAGGTGATCTTCGTCTGCCATGAGATGACAACCTGTGATTGTGCGCATGGCTGTGTTGTGGCATACTTGGAGGTGCTTCCAGTTGGTGTCGCTTAATTGTGGGGTCCAAATAGGTGCTGCGTAATTTAAAACTGATCGACCGATCGCTTTGTATGTGGCTAGGAGTGTTTCCTTGTCTTTCCCCCACGAACTTCCGGCAAGTGACTTGATGATGTTGTTTCTGGACCTGAGGCGATTTCTGATGTTAGTGGCGTGAGTCGAGAAGCTGAACATATTATCGAAAGTGACTCCTAGGAGTTTGGGGTGTGCGATAGTGGGAATGCGTCTTTCAGCGATAGATATGTCCAACTCTAGCCTCACTTCCTTTGTCCATGATGTAAATAATGTTGCGGAAGACTTATCTGGTGATAGTTTGAGGTTGCGGTCTTTAAAGAATCTGTCTATCGTTCTTAGGTAGGTGTTGATCGAAGCAGTGAGGTCATGGATGTTAGGACCTGATGTAAGTATTGTGCAGTCGTCTGCATACGATACTATGTTTATTCCTGCTGGAGGTGGCGGTAGCTTAGAAATGTAATAGTTGAAGAGAAGGGGAGATAGTACCCCGCCTTGAGGCACACCTTGTTTGGTTTTCCTGTGTTTTGATTTGGAATTCCGGAATTCCACAAACGTTTGTCTGCCACTAAGGTAGTTTGCAAGCCAACGTTTGGTGGAGTTTGGCAGAGATGACTCAAAGATGTCTTTGAGCAGAAAGGAGTGGTTACTGTGTCAAAGGCTTTGGTCAGGTCTAGGGCTACAGCTATGGTTCTGTGGCAGGGCCTCGGTTGGTTTAAGCCATTGCTGATTTGACTGGTGATGACGTTTAGGGCTGACGTGGTGCTGTGGAGTTTGCGGAATCCGTGTTGGTGGTTGGCTAACGGTAAGTGTTCGGTGAGTTTTGGAAGAAGAAGGGCCCCAAGGGTTTTCGCGACTGGAGAGAGAAGGGAGATTGGTCGATATGAGTTGGCTTGATCAGCTGGTTTCCCTGGTTTGAGCAGTGGGACCACTCTGCCGATTTTCCATATCCCAGGGATCAGTAAGCTTTGAGTTGAAAGGTTGAAAATAGTTGTTAGATATTTAATACCTGACTCTCCTAGGTATTTTAGCATAAGCATAGATATTCCGTCAGGACCGAGTGCTTTAGATGGTTTTGCGGCTTTGATTGTTGCTAACACTTGATCTGCGGTATATTGATCACTATCTCCGGCTGTTTGCAGGTGGTGAAGCTTACGTTGAATTGCTCTCTTGTCACGGTTGTAGGATGTTGGGTGTTCATTGAAGAGTCTATTGAAAAACTTTGCGCACTCTCTAGGGTTATTCACAGGGCCTTCGTTGAAGTATAAGGCCATATTGTCAAAACCCGCAACCTATTCCAAATTAAAACATCATTTTCCAAAAAGAGAGTAAACTACATTTATTCAACATGCATTCCACAGGAAAAAAAAACGTTTAGCTTTCTAGCGATGACATATTAGGTATTTACACGTTTTGAAATATGTTATAACAATTATTTGGCTTATACTATAGTTAAATGTTTTAATAAAATACGTTTTGTTTATAAGCTCATGTTCATAAAGAAGTTTTCCAATTAGATTTCGGTCGTGCGTCTTCTGAGAGAAAGGCACTGTGGGAAAAGACAAAAAATACATTTCCACTGAAATTTTCAGAGTTTCTTCTTGCGAAACAAGGACTAAAGTCACGAGAAAACTCAGAGATTCACTAAAAGTGTTAACTTGTGCGGCATATTCAAACTTAGAAGCCTTGAAAAATCAGATTCATTACTTAAACAGCCTGAGAATAAGGTGTATATACGAAAGAGAGACAAGCAGTTATAAAATAAGAAACTTTAAAATTTAGTCGTGTTTTGTTTCCGGTTGTAGATCGAACCATGATGAGAGTCCGTGGGCGGAGATGTCTGGTTCAGCAAGGGCGATTTTCAACTGAAAAATATAGCAAATCGATTGACTAAGCAAGAATTCAGTTGGAAAATATTTTGCGTCTTACCATTCCAATGACGGGACTGCCGCCATACAAGAAGCCCTTCTGAGTGCAAACCGTAACTTCTAGGTCTGTTTGCATTAGCTCGCCGGAAGAGATTACATACTCGAATGTGGCTTCATACACGGGATTGCAGTTGTCCTTGATGGTGTTTGTCTTTCGCTTGGACTCCTTTGCACGTCCCGGCAGCAAGTATAGCTTCACATAAGGATCGGGGATGTTTGACGGATCGGTCAGTGGAATATGCATTATTTTGTGAATGGTAATCGATAGCTTTTGTCGGCTAACACTGTAGTGGATAGAGAGCTGAATGCGTCCGAGGTTGTGCTCGCCGGCGGAGGCTGTGGTATCGGGAAAACGGTGGGTTAGAACTGAGTCGGGGTTCAGGTTGGGACTTCTGGGCGGTGGGGTGGCAGAAATCGACGAAGCTGTAGACTTGACAATATCCTCTTCGATAATTGAGTTGTCCAATGATGAGGATAGAAGGTCCTATACAAAGTGAGTCAGTAAGTCAATGCTTTGGAAATGTGGATGCACGCACTTACCTTTGATTTGGCCGAAACAGTTGCACCTTCGATTTGACTTCCTGTTTTGACAGAGCTGGTACGCGACAGCGGTGCTCCTTCCGATATGGAGAATCTATCCACCGAGATGTTGTCGTCTGTCGAATCAACTCGTTTTAGAATTCTCAATGCCAGAGTCATAATGATCTTCGACTCGGGTCCGGATTTCTGCAGTTGGAATGGCTGCGAGACGATTTCCATATTTTGCTTGGACACCAACGTGCTCAGAATGTAGGAGAAACGACCGATCTCATTGCCGGTCTTTTGATCAACGATCTTCATCTGCAGGGTGTCATTGTCCGGGTTTCCGACCAGGAAAGTAAATCCCTGCTCCCAAACTGGAGAATCGTTGCGCAGTTGAACCGGCGTTTGCTCATTTTGCTTGCCAACACTGACCGTGAGGAATGGATCTGGATTGGAGGCCGACCGAGCATGCTAGAAGAAAATTCAGATAAATTTTGCTTGCTTCACTTTTGATTGAATATATTACTGGCAAGTTCTTGGCAGAGTCCACAAATACAATTAGCAAGGCGGTACTCATGGACGTGACGCGAAGTAACTGGGTCTCCAAAAGAGCGGCTTGTAGGTCCTGGGGATCAGCTGTGAGTTTGTACCACGACAGGCGAACATGCAGCAGACCGTGCTTGGCTTCTTCAAGCGTGAGCCACTGTAGGAATATATCAGGAAATCAGTTAAGAAATGGAATATTGATGCCGTACACTTACAGTGTCCAAAATGCCCTTCTTCACCACACTGGAAATCTCCACCGATGCTCTAAATACACGGTAAAAATTTAAGTCATTAATAAAACTGAACTTCTGCAGCGAAAAGTGTTAATTCGAAAAGAAAATGAAAACAAAACAAAACAGAACATTCACTAATATAAAATGTCTCCTTTGTAACCTACAAAAGCACAATTATTTGGAATATACCACTTGAACCACTGTTCAACTGTGCAACAGACAAGGACAGTTTTTGAACATAAATAAAATCAATACTAAGCAAGCAATATAAATTTGACAAAGAAAAAAGAATAGCAAAAAAATGTGGAACGCTTCACGATTTTGCGTGTCATCCTTGCGCAGGGGCCATGCTAATCTTCTCTGTATCGTTCCAATTTTAGTATATGTTCTGCCGAAGCAAGAACAAGTATACGTAAGTTGAAATCGAGGTTGTTCCTACAGCGATCGAAAAACTTCTTGTAAATTATAAGTTTGTGAAAATAAAATAAAGTCGAACAGCGCCACCTATTGCGAAATGCTCGAGACTTTGAATTAGAATTCGTACAGAATTAACGTCTAATAAGATTTTTAAACATGACGCCATTGTTGGTCTAGCTAAGACACAAGCGAGCATTTAATTTGAATTTTGACATGGACATGGAATTGCTTTTTTAAATGTAAAAAGTTTGACAGTGAGGAAGACTTTCGTAGTAACATTTGATTGTCATGGAGATTTCAAATAAATCTATTTTCTTTCAGTGAAAGCAACTCAAGAGAGTTATTATTTTTGCCAAACACTGTCAGATAAAACTTCACATACGCATCGTTTTATTGAACATTTATCTCAGCAAAATGCGCATTTTAACAGTTTACAGCCATTGGGTGAATGGGGACGTTTACGAATCTACTTCAGCAAGTCTGACAGCTAGCTGACTTTTAGTGTCTCAGTTTCGATTGGCAGTCAACTGCACCGAGTTGACGTTTATGGAGTAATAGAATCTGGGTACTAAGTTGACAGTTCGTTAATGTGGCTAAAGTAAGAGGTAAATGGCATTTCGTTTTTGCGTTCGGGCCAGGGTTACATTTAGTGCAGACAGCGTGAGTTCATAATTGGGGACGTTCAAGTATCTAGTTTAGTAAGTCTGACAGCTCTCTCACTAAGTGAATCTCGGTTTTTATTGGTCGAAATCGGTCGAGAGAGCAGCTGTTTCAGTTGACGTTGATGGAGGGGTAGCCGAAGAATCTAGTCGAGAAATTCGTGACTGAGTACTAAGTTGACAGTTCTCATATGTGGCTGACGTAGAAAACGTGACGTTCCCGACCAATCTAGTTTTTGCGTTCAGGTTACATCTCATCCAGACCAATCTAGTCGACTTAAGATGACTAGATTCTTGAATGCGGCCATTGTAAATATTGTAGCACCAGCATTGACAAAAATGAGTTCATAATTGCACACATAAATGGAAGTCTTAAATGACAGAAATAAAAAGAATTTTGTCAGTGACAACTCGGATGTTTAATTAATTCCGATTCCATCCCAAGGCAATTTTATAAGGAGGTCTGTGTCATCATCGGACCAGTATTTTTGCTCTTGTTCATTTCTAAATAAATAAAGTTATATTTATATCTACATCCTCTCAGACAGCCAGGCAGCTCTTAAGGCCCTAAGATCATATTCTATTAGATCAAAGCTGGTCTGGGAATGTTTCAATCTCCTCGCAGATCTGGCCAACGACAACACAGTCACCGTTGCTTGGATACCACGTCATGAGGGATTTGATGGCAATGAACGAGCAGATTGCCCGGCGAGAAGAGGCGCATCACGTCTACTAACAGGTCCTGAACCCTACTTCGGGTTACCCATGAGCTACGTTCACTCGAAATTCTGAAAATGGGAAGATAATCAACTTGCCGAATACTGGACTGAATCCATAGAACAGAGGCAGGCAAAAAGATTCATAAACCCAGCTCGTAGTAAAACAAAAAAGTTACTTGAGCTGTGCAAAGAAGATCTAAGGATTCTAACGGGTTATCTTACATTGGCCACTAAGATACCATCTCAAAAAAATGGGACTTTCCGACGATGACTCCTGTCGACTCTGCGGAGAAGAAGAGGAGACAACGGAACACATACTCTGCGAATGCCCTGCTGTGGCAAGGGGCAGAGCAATCCATATGCAAGGGGCGTTTTTAAGTTAAGTTAGATATACGCAACATGGAACCAAGAAGGGTACTGAGGTTTATAAAGAGCCTCGACAACTCCCTGGGTTAAATAATAGAGGCCAACACAATAGATCTCTTCTGGTCGCAGTGTCTATCACTTACAATACAATATATTTATGTAAAGGGTTTTTCAACAGGGACGCTACAAAAGTAGAGCGATAGGTACAGCAAACGACGCCAAATTTCTTGCCGCTCTTTTGATATTTCTCTTCAGTAAGGTTTGCCATTTCATGATGGAAAGGTATACGAGCCAACAACGAGTCGAAATTATTAAAATTTGCTACTGAAATTCGGAGTCAGTGGCCTCAACGTTAAGAGCGCTACGTCCAATTTATCATCTTTAGCGATGAGGCTCATTTCTGGCTGAATGGCTTCGTCAATAAACAAAATATGCGGTATTGGTCAGGCAGCAATCCACACGTACTGCATGAGTCATCATTGCATCCCGAAAAAATTACGGTTTGGTGTGGTTTGTGGGCCGGCGGCGTCATTGGGCCGTACTTCTTCCGTGATGATCAAGACCGGCACGTTACTGTGAATGGGAATCGCTACCGTTCAATGATAACCGAATATTTTTTACCCCAATTGGATGATATGGACTTGAAAGACATGTGGTTCCAACAGGACGGCGCCACAAGCTACACAGCGAATGTCACAATCAATTTATTGGAAACCAAGTTTGGAGAACGTGTTATCTCACGAAATGGTCCAGTCGCTTGGCCGCCTCGGTCGTGCGATTTGACGCCGTTAGACTATTTCCTATGGGGCTACGTCAAGGCTATGGCCTATGCCAACAAGCCAGCGACAATTGATGAACTTGGTACGAATATCGAACGTGAAATTGCAGCAGTATCGGCCGATTTGTGCTTGAAAACCGTCGAAAATTGGGCTCAGCGCCTGGACTTCTGCAAGCGTGCCCGTGGTGGCCATGCAAAAGAAATCGAGTTCCATACATAATGGCATCGAACGTACTTTCACAGGAATAAAGAATTTCATTGATATTCAAAATCGTTTTTGTTTTATTTAAAAAAAACTTTTGTAGCGCTCCTGTCATTTGTCTGCAACGTGGCAATAAAACAGAAACACGTGCACTCTTGGCAGCATGTTGACTGTAATTTTTTTTATGAACGCAAGTACTGCCAGACTTCTGCAATGATAATTCAGTTCTTTTACAATAATGAACGCGAAATTTGCAGGAATGGAGCATTTTTACATAAGCAGTGTCACAAACATATCACAGCATGTCACTTGTAGTGTACTTGGAATAAATACCATGTGTGAATATCGGAAGTGTCAAGTAGAGTGCAGTTGTTGCTTTGCGGAGATAGATGTTTAATAAAGACGCCTGTAAATAGGTAGCGTTATAACAAAATGTGTAACTCATTCTTATGCATTTTCTACTTATTTAGCAAGTAGTGTAAAACAGATTTATTTTGATCCTATACAAACTATTTTCGCTCAAGGGTTTTGGAATTTAATTAGTATTGGCCAACATGCTTAAATAATAAGCAAGAGAGTTTTGAAACGTTGAGTTTTTAAATTAGAAAGATTTAGTAAACATATTTTAGCTTTGTTAAACTTTTTTATAGAAATAGAGGTCTTAAACAAGGGCCAAACTTAATGTAGTGTTAAGCTTTTAGTGGAAATGAGAAAATTTTATTTTTCACAGGATCCTATGCGAATAAGGTTTAAGCTTGAACCTTAAAATACTTTACTAGTCTAGTACTTTATAGTATATATTATATTTGACATCTACACAACATATCAAAATTTCACCGGAAGATGTCGCTGACCCATATGGATGTTGAATTTGTGATAAAAAATGCTGGATAATGTCAAAATTGTATACGTTATTGTGCGAACTTAACGTACCGAAAGGGAAAAAAATTGTACTTGAAAAAAAATTGTACTTGTTTCCTAAAAGAGCACTAAGCGAGAGGTACCAGGTTCGATCACCGAAAGAACCGAAATTCCATCTTCAGGTTTTTTTTCCATTGCGCCATTTCTTGCAAGTGTCTTACAAATAACAAAATAACTGTCCTGAAGGAGTTTTTCAATTAGCCTTTTGGACTCGGCATAAAACTGTAGATCCCTTCCATTCGTCCCAAAAATTTAAATCCCACAAAAAACGAATGGTTGTGAGAAGCTAGGCGTAGGGTCCCTACTCCGTACGGACCTGTTGCGTCAACTATTTATTTATTTGTTTTTATTTCCTTAAAATTTGTGACTAACTTACTATAAGTTTTATAACGAATAAAGGAAATATTAAGCTTTGTAAATTTAAAAGCATCGGATCGTCTGTGTCGGCAAAGCACTCTTTTGAAAGACGACAAGTTATAAATTAAATCAAAAATAATATAGCGTCTCAGAAAAAAATTAAGTTTAAAATTTCCTACAAGTCACTGCAAAATAAGAAGACTGTTATAGCTTAGCGTATCAAGGCAAAAGGCAAATATTAATACATGGAACATTGAGGGCATGCACTAAACAAAAATGTTAAAAGTTACCTTATAAAAATAACAAATAAAACTGACAGCCAATGCAACTTAAATTCCAGTGGAAAAAACTATCTTCACTTTCGTTTCACAGTTTAAACCTTTACGCATGCAACACTGGAGAATCAAAGCAAAATTTATCTGCCGGGTTTACACATAAGTAAATTTCGAAGTTCTTAATTTATTATTGAAAATTTGTTTTGTTGTTCTCTGTTTGAGCCTAGTATGCTGTTCCAGGAAAGCTAAAATTAAGCGCCTCTCCAATGTTTCCCTCCACCACTTCGCTTAATGTTCGCTTAATTTTGACAGTGTTAGTTCTGTCAAAAAAAAGAAGAACTGTGTTGGTAAAGTTGAATGACTTGCTTCTGTCAATTTGCTTTTATTTGAAATTTTGTTGCGAATACCGATATTTTCTTTTATTTGTCAAAATTTAGCTGTGAAAAAATGTATTTTGCATTAATACGCCAACTTAAATTCTGTAGAGATTTTTCGTACAGTGGCTGACAAATTTAGCTTGAGCTGCGTACTGATTGGCTTAACCGCTTTGCTTAATTTTATCTTTGGAGACATTTTTGTATGGGGGCTTAATTTAAGCGCGAGCAGCATACTAGGCTTTATTAGCTAACTTATTCATTAATTGAAAACATTTCAAACCGTTTTGAATATATTTGCAAAAAAAAACATCAACTTAGAGCAGTCCTTACACGTAGTTGCAGCAGTAAAGGACGTTCTTTGTGTAGTCCCCATAAAATTGAAAAGCGAAAAAAAAAGAAACTGTCTTTCCAAGATGAATCTATAATTAACTAATTAATCTTTTGAAACACAATTCCAAAGAAGTTTTCGCAACGAAATGTCCAAAACAACAGATCCAACCAGAAAGAAAAGTTTAAAAAAGTGCGAAATAGCTACCTGAAAATTGGTCTTTTCAAGTACTGGAGCTCTACACAAATCTTTAGGCAGTCATTTTTTGAAAGTGGCCGTCACGACTATTATTTATGCAAACAGTAAAAAGCGCCCCAGCTTGCATAGTCTTCTGACAGTTTCCCTGCTCTGATCGATTACAATTTGTTACCATCCAATAGTTTCCTTTCCAAACAGACTTGTGTCGATCAGGCATTTAAACAAATAACAGTTTACTACAATATAACAGCAACACTAATCTACAAACGAAAATAGTAAATCATTCCTTGGTTAACAACAACTACGAGTAAATAATTAATAAACGACCAAATAAAATGGTTTTCAAACTACTATAAGCCAACCTGCCGAGCGATTCATCATCCCCGGTGCGATCCCAATCGAAGAGTCTTAATACAAGGATACTGTGTTGAGTTACCTCCGCAATGGCCTGTTATTAGCGGTTATTTATATGTTTTATTTGTTTTTACGTAGCAGTATTGTTATGGAAATAGAGCAAAATTTACATATATAGTTGGGGGTGATTACAAAATAAATAATAAAAATCAATTCAACTAAAAAGTATGCCAAGAAAAAAGCTTGCAAGCAAACAATTGCAACAAATGAATAAACCAAATGGCACTCCATGCAAAAGTCTGCGGCACTGGCACCACAATTGCACTCAATCAAACGGCTTCAACAACAATCAACAGCAAACCATAAACTAAAACAGATCGTAACCTTCCCAAGGAGTCATCAGCTTGTACGCCGGCATCGCAGTCCCATAAATTGAAAAACACTTCTTGGCATAAATGCGAACTAACCACAGCCTAAATAAAAGTACAAATATTGCAAAATAAAATTATAAACAAAATGTCCATTTGCAGTGCGATTATTTATATTACATCCACACCCACAGGACATGCTTACGCATACAATTGTGTGATTTAAAGCATAAAAAAGCATCTCATCTACTCACTTGCGTGTTGCGTTTCACCTACCCATAAAAAGTACTAAATAAGGGCGCGCGTTAGGGACTCGAATTATTTACAATTACATATAGAGACATTTTGTTTTTTGTTTGTTTTGTATAAAATAAGAAAATAAGTAAATGGAACTTAAGAAAAATGAAGGACTCATAGTGAAAGTGATAGAACAACAGGCTTGTGTCGGAACTTACCTTCCCAATTTCTCATCGTCGCTCGCATCATCGGAATCATGAATTGTGATGTCTAAAAATTGTCCAGATTCGGAAAACACTTTCGCCTATGTTGGATGTGTTTTGTTTTTTTTTTCGTTTTTATATTGGAAATATGAAGAGCAAGAATAAAACATAAAAACAAGAATAAAACAGCTACAAAACAGACGTGGTAGGTGTGAGATTGAATGTTAGTCGAGAGAGAAAGATGTATAAACAAATAATTTGATGAAATGTTACAGGGATCCTAAAGGGCTTAAGCTGGTCTCAAAAATGGACACAAATCCACTTATGTTCACTCAAATGCCAAATGCTTGAAATGGGTTGCTTATTCTATTGCCCGTGCAAAGAATTTCCTAAATCAGAGCTTCAATTGTCACTTTTGAGTGCCCTTTTGTGGCCAAATATTCTCTAGAGAACGAGGCAATTTAATTTTTTTACAGGCAAGAACAATGTTTATGGGCCTTTTTAATTACCTTTTTCGTAGGTCACAACGGATAATTTTGTATGAAAATCTCGCAATTGTGAGATCGTAACATTTAAGCCGAACGCTAAAAACGATTATTAGTACCGCGCTGTGGAATCAAAGAGAATATTCCCAATATGTATAAATAAAGCCTGCACATAAGACGTCCAGAACATATCGATACACCCGAGGGTTCAGCTCTCTGACATTACCGAACGAAATGGACTAGGTAATTGCAAACCATTGATGACGTTTAAGTATCTAGTTTAGTAAGTCTGAGAGCTCTCTGACTAGATGTATCTAGGTTTTGATGGGGGGAAAACGGTCAAATGAGCAGGGGAAGTCGACGAATCTAGTCAAGAAATTCGTGACTGAGGACTAAGTTGACAGTTCTCATATGTGGCTGACGCAGAAAAAGTGACGTTCCCGATTAATCTAGTTTTTGCGTTCAGGTTATATCTCATCCAGAACAATCTAGTCGACTTAAGATAACTAGATTCGTGAATGCGGCCATTGTCATGCGATTTAATTTTACTGGAATATTTCCCATGGGGATTCTTTGTCTATGTCAAGAAACTTCCAATGATAGGGGACGTTCAAGAACCTAGTTCAATAAGTCTGACAGCTGTTTGACTTGATGTGGCTCATATGGTATTCGATTGGGCTTCCTCAGATTTTCTGTCAGATTTTAGGTTTCGTGTGTATATCAAACATAAAAATTGTTTGTGATATTTGATATTTATTTGTGCGATATTTTCTAAGCGTTTTCCATTTACTGCTTAAAATTTATATAAAATCATTAGAAATTTGTTTCTAGATTGATTTGAAAACATTTGCACAAAAATAATTAACAGAAATACATCCGTCCGATGCGTTGCGTTTCTTTGGAGTTGAAATATTTCACAAAAACTTAAAAAAAAAACTCCAATAGTTGTCAAACTGAAACGTACTTGTATTGGTAAATCTGAGGCAAATCTGAGACAAAACCCAGATACGCAAAAATACACTGAAATCTGAAAAAGATCTGAAAAAAGTTCTCTGAGATCTGAAAAAGTGCTCTGAGAGCGCCAAATCGCATACCACATAAGTTTTGATTGTACTAGATCATCAAATAGACATCTCTTTCAGTTGACGTTAATAGAAGGTCAGCCGACCAATCTAGTTTTTGCGTTCAGGCTTCATCTAGTCCAGACCCATGTAATCGACTTAAGATAACTAAATTCGTGAATTTGACCATTAGAAAGAGTCATAAACTTGTTGTACATAGGACGTCTCACTCTAATATGGTTTTCCATTGGGATAAAAAATCAATTTTTTTTTTGATTCAGATCACTTTTCGCAGATCAGGATATTTTTTCAGATCCACGCATACTGCCACAAATACCTATATACTTTGCACAGCTTACGTCATTTTAATAAGTTTGCTTTTAAAACAAATGCGCAAAGTTTCGTGAAAACCAAAACAAAGAAATACAAAAATAACAGTTGTTGTATGTTACATGGGCCGCGTTAAATCCGAGATCTGAAAACGACATTAGTTGGAAGAACATGACGTTATAACTGACAGTCGAAAAAAAAATTGCATGGTCTCGTGCAGAAAGATGAGGGTGAGTAATAAGAAACGCGAAAACTAAATGTGAATGTCATTTTATCATTTTGACGACCGAAACATTGAAAGCTGTGACACATATTGGACAGACACTTCTTTACCAGAATCACCTCCGTAAATGTTGCATTTAGTTTCCCAATTCGCATAAATTTGGTCTCCATGTTTGCATTTAATTTGTCCCCTCTGATTTTTGTGAGTCGCCAGCGATTCTTCCATTGATATTGCCAATCGCCACTACGTCAAACATTTCACTCGAAATATGTATGGGATTCGGAGATGAATTCGCCGATGAACGAAATTTTGTACAAGGGAAACTTGAAGTGAATGAAATGCGAATCTTTTGGTTTGCTGGGTGGAGTTTAAATGTTGTATGAGAGCTGGAAAGCTGAACTCACTGAATGGAAAAGGAAAAACTGAATACTAAACTTATTTCTAAAAAAAAACCTGTACACCTGTGGCCCGATCCTTCTAAACATAATGTAGGGTTACCAAATGAACTCAGTTTTACTGATCTGGTTTTTTATATTTTGAGAGCATCGCTATTTTTTTCCAAAATGATTTAAACAAATTTTGTCCTTGTAAGAGAAATGTCAACGTACCTGTGCTGCAATTTCTGACTAACCGACGAGGACGACGCACGTTCCTTTTCGAGTATATTGCATCGACATGCACTTCGTATTCTATTTTATCTAGGTCTATCTTAAGTGATTTGTGTAGAAAAAAAGTTAAGGGGGGAAAATTCAATCTCACATACCACCAGAAGCATTCCGAAATATTTGAAGCAATAGTTAGTTTTTATAAATAGGAATTATCCTTCTTAAATTAAAATACATATTCGATTTAATTTTCTTATTTTAATTATGTTATGGTAGGACTTTAAATCTCTCTTTAAATTATGTTTGAAATTTGTTTTTATATTCGACAGTGTCATGCAAGGAAACGTATAACAAAATTGCACAGAGGAGTCTCTTCATTTTGAAATTTTATGTAAGAAAAAAAAAAAATATGACCACGTAAAAAATTAGGATAAAGAAATAAAACAATTGTGTTAGCTTGCAAAAATTCAAACTAAACTTGGCACTTGAATCCTGTGCATGAAACGATTTGCTTTGTCCGAAGAATGTTTTTAATTTTCCGAAAAAAAATAAAATTTAAATGGAAAAACGTCAACTCACCTCACACCAGAAGTCCCACTTGGGATTCACGGTATTATCAATTGTTTGGGTTTTAAATTCCTGTGCACCCACACTGATGATGGCATAAGGATCTGACTTGCCCTTGCCCAATACACTGATATCTTTCTTCATCAAGTCCTTGGCTTCCACAACGTGAATCCTCAAAATTCCCTGCAAAAAATTTTATTCCCAAACAGTACTACATGAAATAAAACGGCCCCCCAACTAACCTCGGGTTCTGGCATCTTGAGAGCAACAGCTGGCACTTCCTCGCTCAGTGTAATTGGCAGCTTATTGGGCAACACCATTATCGCTCCAATTTGTTCCACAATGATGCGTCTCAGCAGATCGCTTAGTCCCGGCATGTCCAAGAAGTCGATAGCGCCAACCAAGTTGAAGTCCACATTCGGGTTGTTGAGGAAGAAAATTTGCAAGCCACCAACTAGTGGCATGGATCGGATGAGAGGCTTCATTACCACACGAACCCAGCCATGAATTTGGAAGTCCTTGATGCCACCTTTCATGCCGGCCAAATAGAAATTGATATCACAATCGCTGGCATAGAACAGATCCAAATCCATAATGATTTCGTTGCGATCTACATTTTTGTCGTAGATTTTCACTCCGCCAATGCGGGGTGGGATTGTGCCTAAAATAATTCTGTCGAAACGAAAGCCGTTCATCTTGTAGTTGGACAGAGCCTTGGCGACGTTGGGTTCGATTGTCTCCTTGACGAGAGTGCGGGCGAAATGGTTTGCATTTGGCCATACTTGTTTGAGAATCTTTAAAGTGAGGGAGGGATATTTTTGGAAAATTGTTTTTCTTTTCAGAACAGCTGAGGAGTACTTACTTTGTTGACCCATTCACAGCGTTCGACATCGGGGAAGTATACCTGGAAATAGGTATAAGTGATGTCAATGGTCAAATTTTATATAGTTTTAAAAAATGGCGCACATTCTCAAAAAGGTAGAGAGATAGAGAGAGAAATGGGACATTTTATGGAACTTATTGGAACTGAAAAGATCACAATCAGAAATAAGATATAGGGAGAGTAAGTCTTTGGCTTAGAAATCATTTTTAAGTCTGCCCACAGGACGTCACAAGTGTTGAAGAAATTGTTTTTTATTTTCTTGTGCGAAAAATGGAAAATATAATCAATTTTAAGGTTATGGCAATCGCACAAAATCTAAGGGCGTTATATCCCATCAGTTCGATATATTCTTGAAGCACATTCTTTATCGTTCGTTATTCTAAAGGTTGTTATCCTTATGCGGGTAGAATGAGACATAAAATATAAACGAAAAGATTGTTGCGCTTATCAAGAAAACTTTCGTGAATCTCCAATGTAAAGGGTTTTCCAATGAGAGGTGTTATTGTGAATGACCCGCTATTTCGGTAGCTGTCACTTGATATTTGACAAGTAGAAACTACGCCATTACTAAAAATGGAACGATACGCGCTTCAACAACGCATTGAAATTATTAAAACTCACTACGAAAATGGTGAAAATCTTGCAGTCACAGTTCGCAAAACTAAAGCATTTTTTGGTCGTCGTGAAGCACCTTGTCGGACCGCAATACGGAAATTGGTGGAAAAATTCGAGCTGTTGGGACAAGTTAGTGATGTGAAGAATAAAACCCGTGCACGCCGCTCAAGAACAACTGAGAATATTGCTGCTGTAGCCCCAAGTGTTGAAGAAAACCCAGGCTTGTCCATTTCTCGTCGTTCTTTTGAGTTGGGCATTCCACAAACGTCATTACACCGTCTTAATGGATGGTATTGATCTGGACAACGTTTACTTTCAACAAGACGGCGCTACGTGCCACACAAGCAACGAAACCATTCATCTTTTACGGGAAAAGTTTCCGGACCGTGTTATCTCTCGAAGAGGTGATCACAATTGGCCACCGAGATCTTGTGATTTAACACCTTGCGACTTCTTCCTTTGGGGCCACGTGAAAGACAAGGTCTACGCCAACAGCGCAGCGTCGATTCAAGACCTCAAAGATAAAATTCGTGAGGCTATCGAGGACATAGGGCAGCCACTTTGCGAGTTGGTTATGGAAAATTTCATGAAAAGGATATGGTCCTGTATGCGTGCTCGTGGTGGCCCTTTGGCTGATGTTGTTTTTTCATTATTAACGGCATACCTTCCTCTTTATTATGAAATAAACATCCGATCATTTATCTCAAAAAATGGCATTTTTCTTTGAATACCAAAATAACACCTCCTATTGGCAAACCCTTTAGGTAACCGAACTCGTGTTGATCCCACTAACACAAAACGTAAGTACGGTAATTTCAAAAACAAGATGGAAGTCTTAAATATTTATTTCCGATTCCTGCTTCACATGTCGATATTGGGTACGTCACCTAAAGAAATTGTTATTGTTTCACTGACACGCACACACTCGTACAGAACGCTATACTGCTGCCTTTCAATCGGGTCTAAAAATAGCGCTGAATGCAATCTCATTCTCAACTTCTAATTGCTTGGTGTAGTTGAGCAAACATTGTTCCAGTCGCGATGATGACTAATTTATGGCCTTCGCGTTGCTTACTTTTTACTCAGCTGATAACGGTTTAATGGTATTCTCCTATTTTCGAAACCACAGCTTCCGCAACCTCAACCACACCCTAAAGAAGTATAAAAAATATAACTAATATTTACCCAAGCTGGCAATTCATCGATTCGTGCCAGAATCACCTCCTTTTCGGAGGCCATTGCAGATGCCTTGGCTATGCTGCGCTTCTTCTGCGTTGTCTTGCGGAACTGATCTCGGGCGGCTGATAAGATAACCGGCGCAATAAGCCATGCCACTGACCAGCCCATGTAGCCGACCAAGTAGATGGCACCGACAACTGCGATTTTCTTGGCAACCGCATAGATAAGCGAGATGATGCCATCTTCAGTGGTGGTGGTGACTTCTTTTTCAGGATCTATTTCTTTACTAGCCGCCACCATGTTGTCACTTTCCGTTTCAGTTGGTTCGGTGTCAAGTGACAGATTATCCAACGGTTCTGTTGGGTTCGATGCTAGAGTCTGATCGAGTTCTTCCAATGAACTGAAATGAATAAGAAGAGGAAATTGAGTCGGTTTGTTTGTTTGTTGTGTTGGGTGGTGTTTTGGGTATATATTTAGCTAGAGATTAGATAGAAATTTGTGTGGCATTGATGTAGATGAGTGATATCATTGATCGTTTTGGAGAAGTTGATGCTTATTGGAGCACACTTGCCCAAATGTATGTTGAATGACTCAAATGATGGAGAAAGGAGGTGGAATTTTTTAGTGACAGTTGGATGTAATTTTAATTTTACTCGGGTACTTTTCCTGCCCAAGCACTAAGCAACTGTCAAATTGAAACAAATTAAAGAAAATCTTTCAGAATGCAGCAAATGTACTAAGTCACTTGAAATACATAGTTAATTTTGTACAGAAAATTCCGACGTTGTGGGTACGTCAACAGTCAATGAATACAAAGCTTCGCATTTGATTTGTATTTTTGGTGTTTTTCCTTTTGAAAGTTAATGCTCTATATAAATAATCATTTTTTTTGTTTTTGGGCTAAGTTTAGAGAGTTCACAATAAACAGATTTCATGTATAAAATAATCTATTGTGACCTACAAAATCTTTAAGTTGTAATCAATATTTTTGACACTTATCACCGTTAAAATAAGGTGATGTATTGGAATTGGGAATGATATAATATCATTAGGTTCGTTGGCGTACGCGGTTTGAATCGAACGCAATCGATATAAATCGATCGCAATCGCCCAAAGTCTATACACGCACTCATCAAAAATGACAGAAAAAGAGAAAATTAGCAAAATAACGAGTAACGAGCAGTTGCTCTCTTGGCTCGAAACAGCTCAGAGAATTTCAACCGGCAAGTTCTGATAAATATGTCAAATCCACAAAGTTGACAAGAAAAAATAAAAGAAAATCAAAATCTGTTTTAAATATCAATTGCGCAGAAAAATGTAAAATATTGAAATAAAGTAAATTCGGCTGTTGTCGAATGTTCTCCCAAAACTTTTCATATGTTCCAAGAAGATGAGCTATATATTTATTTGCAATATGGATTTGATGTCAAAGATGAAAGTGGCTCAAAGTAGCTCGAAGTCTATTTCTATACAAATATGTACCAGAGACAATACTGAGACCACCAACTTCGGCCGATTTCCCGTTACTTAGCCTACAAGCTATATTTCTATGGGGTGGCAAATGCTAAGTGCGCTTGTATTGTTACATAGAAATTCGTATTGACAAATGTCACGTAACTTCAGAAACAAATACACTCGCACCTTGCATCTGCCACTTCCGCTTTGGGCAAAGTGACTTGCAGCGTTCATAGAATTTTATCCGTTAAATTGGAAATTGTTCCTTACGTGTGAATAATATTATTTTTTAAGGAAAAAGTGTACATTTGCTTAAAATATTTACGAAAAATTAAGAATGCAGGTTGGTTGAGGGAAAATAAAAAAATTTTGACCAAATTTTCTTTATTATTTAAGAAAAAATTACACACGAAACTGAAGTTAATTTTATCCAAAAGCGGAAAATACACAACCATATTTGTCCTAATATATTTCTAGTATGTAAAACATTTCCTTTAGATAGTTTTATTAACCACACAAATCAAATTATTTACCTTCAAAAAATTTATAATTACTAACCAATGGCATTCAGTTATGCTAAAATGTGGTATTCCCGAACTCTTTCACATTTCCCCGCGGTTGCCGAGGTTGGCAGCATTTATTTTTGTATTTTTTGTATGTTTTTGCATGTCATACGGATTCCCAATTGACAGAACACCGATAGGAATACAAAATGGCGAATTTGAAAAAAAAAAACTGAGGGGGCCAGCGGCAAGAGGATTGTGAGTTGGGGGTCTCAGTATGGTTTGTCTATGGTATGTACTTTGGAGTCTATTTTTCGGTCTCTGAGAGCATTGCGCACAATTTTTTGACAGATGTTTAGGGTTCAGCTCGAGAAAGTACGCGAATAGACCTATATTAGGTCATAAAAGTAGGATATGCCCATGACTTTGAATTTTCAGCGACTCTTATGTAGGCACTAAATCAACTTACCCACATAGTTATATTAATAAATAAAGTAGGCACAAGATTTGCATTTGTATAGTTTTGTTTAATTGCGACGAGCTGGCAACGCTCTCCGAAACTCCTGTCTGAATTTATTGCTCAAAATAACACTGTTGATATGCATAATACTAAAATTATAAAATCCCGTTTTATAAAATCGACTACAGCGGAGCAAGCTTCGTATGTGATTTTTACGGAACCGTATTTATTTTAATTTTGCAGTTTTGTTTACAAAAGGTTATTCACCATATCGGCTTTTTTTTTTATAGCTGTAGTGACTAACTTTATTCAGTACGACAAGTTTGCGCATCTTTCTGCGAAATGATTCTCTTCATCTTAATGACTCACATGTGTTTTTGGAAAACTAAATTTCGCAAAAAGCACTTGCGGAAACAGTTTATTCCTTCATACATTTCAGAGTTGAGTGTTATGTTTGCATATGCATGGACGAGCGCCTATTTCGAAGTGATCTAGTGTAGTGCATTTTTAAAAATAACTATGACCGATTTACTAAAAAATACTATAAGCAAGTAGCTCTCTTATTTTCTTTGGGTGTTTTATTCACTTTTTGTCTCTTTAAGGCAATCGTTTTGAATACAAAAATCTGTATCGTAAAACGAGTATTGTCGTCTTTTGGTGCCCTTGGTTACTTGTCAACAAATTGGTAACACTTTTTAATGTTCATAGAAATGTCAGAAAATTGTAATTATTTCAGACATTGACATAGTCAGAGACCCATAGACTTATTATAATATGCACTGCTAGTAGACAACTTCGCGTTGGTTCTAACATTACCGCTAGCGCCCTTGGTTCAGAGCGGAATAAATTGGAAACAAGTTTTAAGAAAAAATAACTTTTTTAGAATTTAGACAAAAAAAATAGAACACATTTCAAACCAACAAGAATCAATGTTTAGATGATTTGGAGCCTCCAGTATATCTTGCAGAGTTATGAATCTTTTCAAAATATCTTTCGAAAAGTTTGTAAAACTACTTGTATCCATAAAACTTTGTTGATGTATGCAAATGTTGATGGTGTATGCAAAACTGGTATGTCCAAAATATAAAACAACAGAAAAAACCATTCGCCATCAATATACGAATATTATGCAATTTATGTGTCAAAACATTGCAAAACAGTTTTTTATTAAAATTTTATTGGTTCCATCTATTCGTAACAATTTGAACTTCCACATTTTAGAGAAGACATCTATTGTAAAACATTCCGCACCAATTTGAATTTCAATGTTTTTACTTAGCAAATCTTCTAACACCCAATAGGTGTCTCTAGGATTCCATGGAGAAATCCAAGATGGTTGAAATTTGTAACACTTTGTATTCGCTTTGACCAAGAGCGCTAGTTATGTTGGAGTAATTTACTGGGCAGAACATGTATGGAATTGTCAATTAACTAGTATTCCCTGCATGACCTATGGCTGAGTGACAGATGCTTATTGTTGTCAAGAAAAAAAAAAATTGACAGATGGCTGTCTTGAAGTTTTAATCGTCATATATTTATTTGTCAAGTGAACAGTTTTATTGCAGTTGATGTTTATGGAGAACAAATCTATTCAAGAATTTCATGACTAAGTACTAAGTTGACATTTCGTATATGTGGCTGACGTAGGAAAAGTGACGTTCAGGGCACATGTAGTCCAGACCAATCCAATTGACCTAAGAAAACTAGACTTTCAAATGCGACCGTAGTCCGACACTACTATGTTAAGCAAGCTTTCAAACAACTTGGCTCCCGTACCTATTATCATTTTGCATAGCTGTTGACATAAATTTGAATGATATTCACTCCCATAAACGTCACAAACTTATTTATTAAAAACACAGCCTATTAACATAGGTCGGGAAGGGATTATAGGCAGATACATAACACATCTACAAATCTATAGTACGCAGGTAAACAAAACAGTAACACATGACTCATTCACAAGTACACAGCATAACCTTCAAGGCGACTCCTTGTGGCTTGGTGTAGAGCATAATATATTTGAATTAAACATTACATACATTGCGAGTATGTTGACAAACTGGTTTTCGCATCGAATTTAGAAGACGATCGAAGCAAACAACATTTTACAGCGTGAGAAGTAAACAACAATAAAACGTAGACACAGCCATGACGAATTTAAGAAACACATTGAAGGTTCTCCTTCTATCCAGTATACGTTATCAATTTAATGCGCCGCACTAATAACAAATTTTATTCTCGACTTTAAAGTTATGGAAGCTCACAATTGCGAAATTTGTATTATGGCTACTGTGAAGTACTGAAATTTAGAGTCCAAACTAAATATGTGCATAATATACTTATTCGAACTGAAGCTGAATATATAAGGGACATAACCTAAAAACCCAATTCGCCATCGCCGCTCTAATATTACTCGTATACCCACAGAAGAAGGCATCTGCCAAAACTCACATCGGATGCGTGTAGTGCACAATTACAAAAGAAAACGTTTACTTACTCGGCAAACAACCCAAATTAATAATAAACAATGAAGCCGCACCACATACGAGATAACTACAGCTAAATAAAGCAGGACAATGGGCGGGTAACATTTTCTGACACAAGCGACATTTTTAAAATGAACATTACCATGCAAATAGCTTCAGGTTAGGCACCTACCTTAAAGTCAGAATAGTTTTTTTTACTACGTATTCAGGTTAATGAAAACGTGCTGCATTATTTGCAATGTCCCAGATTTGGTGTGTGATGTCATTAAATTGACATTCCATTCCTATAATATTCCTACGTGATCTGACTAGAGACGACATTGGTGTTGTTCACAAAGATTCCAACAATTAGAACCATTTAGCGAGTATACAACTGGAGATGGAGAACCGAGCCACAGATAAATGATGTCACTCGCTGTCAAAATTGTTTTTCCATAAAGGAACAACAAAGCTCAATCTTGCCAATCAACTCACTGCCACTCATAGAATAAGAATCGCCATCACCATAGAGTTAACGAAAACAACAATAATGCCGGCAAACATTCCGCTGTAGAGTCAAGCTTTGCGTCACCTTGACAGCCAACGGAAATCAATGACCTAGCCTATCTTTATATGCCTCACACCTGTTTACCAGCCACGATTATAATTTTACAACGATGTAAATAAATAAATTTTATTCAGCATTGTGTACCTTCGTTTGTAATTTAATAATTTCGCTCAGTCTTACCTCATTTTCACGCTGCAATGGCCAACGCTCGGGGTGTGTATCAAAATATAAAATCCAACAAAAACCAAAACACTTGTCTATTTTTACACTCGGGGTAATTAATTTCTTTCAGTCAATTTATTTTACAATTTTTTTCGAACAAAACGCCGAGATATTCCCGAAAAACTGCTGGCAGCTGGCACATTTATAAACAAAAGCTGACTTTGAGGAAAATCGTACGTGTTATATGAAAGCAAATCGATTTGGAAATGGATAACACTTTTATTGGGTCAGAATGGAATAGAAGACGTGTTGTAACAACACACCCTGGCTAGGGAGTGGGCGGCGGCGGTTCCACTATGTAGTTAAATTTGCCGGCTTAGAGGAGACGCGAGTTATTTGAATGGTTTAATTTTAGAGCGTTATACACCAACGTCGATGGGAGTCGAAAGAGTACTGAAATCCAATTCAAATGATTTCAGTTCGGATTGTGGTTTGTGGACAGTGATGGGACTTGAGTAAAGCGAAACGGTGGTAGATAGCCTTAAAAAAAGGTGGTAGAAAAGTGGTAGAAAATAAAATTTTCCACTTACACTGAAATAATGCAAGCATTAGAGAAAGCACAATAACTTGTTGTAGGAATCAGGAATTTTCACTTTCAATAGTTCTTGATATTATTTAAAAATTTTAAGTTTTTGAAACTACAGAAAAAACGTCATAGATTCAACTCATCATTAAACACAAAATGTCAAAACATTGCAAAACACCCCCTCACAAATACAGTCAAATAATGAAATTTTAGCGCAGTAAATGGTGTACTGGACTGGAAGTTTTTGCTGATGCAATTCTCAGAGAAAAATTCTGATAACTGAAAGCTGAGTGTGTATGAGTAAAACTAAGGCGAGTAGGTATAAGACTAATTTTCAATTTAATTCAATGATGGAAAAGAAATATTAGCGAGTTATAGCGATGAATAAAAGGTGGTAGATTTCGAGTTCAGGTTGGTAGAATTTCCGAAAGTGTAAAAAGTGGTAGAAATACCACTTAAGTGGTAGAAGTCCCATCGCTGTTTGTGGAGGCAAAAAGTTCTGTACTGGCAGACGTCGATGCTGACGTGACGATAGAAACTCGGAAATTCTTTGCGCTCACACTCGATGTAGCGGAAATATCTCAGCTCAGCAGCTTTTAGCTGAGTGAAATGCTAACGGGCAAGATGAGATGATGCGAAAGGCATAACTTCTCAGAAAAAGCTGTTTCTGTATAAAACAAAGGGGGATCCTTTCGCTCATATTAGAGGTGCAGTTGTATTATTCAGTGGAGCCTATATGAAACGAAATTAAGGACAGCGTTTTCTTTTACTTGCTTACCTAGGTGAAGTCACTTGAACTTCTTCCATAAAGGGATAGTTATAATTTACACGTACCAAATCCAGATTTAAATAAATTGCTCTACTGTCAGTTGTGCTTATTTTTAGATCACGTTAGGTTTATTCGCGACTCGCGTACTCGAATTTTATCGAACGCAGTCGATATAAATCGATCACAATCTGACTATCGAGTGTGTCAGTTTTAATTGGCCAAGATCTGCCGCATGAGCGGCTTTTTCAGTTGATATTTATGGAGGGGTACCTACAAATCTATAAATTCTTGACTGAGTACAATGTTGACAGTTCTCATGTGTCGCTGACCAATCTAGTTTTTGCGTTCAGATTACATCTAGTCTAGATCAATCTAGTATAGATATTATAGATTGATTTGAATGTACCAAAGTATATGCAGGTTTCCTCGCCTTTTATTTAGAAAAATAACAAGTTACGAATAATTCGTATAAGCGTTTATCCTTTTAGTTCAAAGCCGAGCCTGAACTGTCAAAAAAAATTGTATTTCTTTTTTAGCTCAGGCACATCAGAACTTTGAGTTTCTGTTTACTTTTTCCGTTCGGAACGTGACCACTGCGTACTCTATGAACTCAGAGTAATTTGAGGATGTTTAAACTCTATATTTTAGTAATGTGGTATTCGATTGGGCGCTCTCAGAGCCCTTTTTTTGCTCTCAGAGCAATTTTTATGTTCGTTTGGTACAATAAAAGCAATCTTTTTCAGATTTCAGAGCACTTTTGCGAATCTGGATATTTTCTCAGATTTGCTTCAGATTTACCAATACACGTGCGTTCGAGTTTGACAACTAGTGGAGTTTGTTTACATTTTAGTGAAATTTTTCAAAGAAATGCATTGCATCGGGTGGATCTATTTTTGTTAATTATTTATGTACAAATGTTTAGAAATCAATCTGGGCGAGCGTTTTGAATGTTTTCATATAAAATTTAACCAGTGAATAGAAAACGCTTAGAAAGGTGTCGAAGGCTACACATATTGCAGTCGCACAAATATCAACAAAAAAAAGAGCAAGTGACGTTTTTGTGTTCGATTAGCCACACGAAATTTGAAATCTGAGAGCAAATCTGAAGAAGCCCAATCGAATACCACATTAGTCTGACAGTTAAATTAGCCAACTGACAGACTTATTAAACTGTAGAGTTTTGAAAGTCCCCAATTATGTTTTAATTTGTATTGGCTATGAATATGATTGATCACGTGAATGGAACGATGAATCTTGTCAAGAATTTCTCAATTGACATTCGAATTGTGTGCTTGACACAGTAGAAGTGACGTTTATGACAAATTTAGGGTAGATCTAGATCAGACGATTAGATTTTTAAATGTGCCCATTGACTTTGCATTCTAAGAAAAAAGCTATGCACAGTCTATTTTGACAGCTAGCCTTATAATTGCTGACAGAAAATAAAGAGGGGTTGGTGAAAAAAGTTAAGTTAGATTACCAAATTAAAGAATTATAAAAAATAGTATTCTAGTGGTGTATTTTTATAGCCATATGACAGCTAATGCCGTTCGCATGTTTGACATGCTTAAGGGCTGTGTTCAGTAGTGCTCTACTTTAAATAAGAAAAGAAAAACGTATTATACATATTTTTGTTTAATGCCAGTACTGAAAGTAGGTGTATTCTAAAACCTAGTTATATATCTACCCCCAGTGCCGTAGCCAGGATTTTGTTTCCGGGGGGGGGGGGGGGGGGGGGGGGGTTGCTTCCAAATCTTACGAGGAATTCTTCAAACAAAAAAACTATATATATTCCAACTCATAGATTTTTTTAAGTTTCCAAATCATATGTACTTAAAAGAACATACCTAAATTATTTTTGTATGCACCTTTTTGGCAAAGCAGAAGACGTCTTTACTTTTTTTTTTGACATGTGATCAATCACCCTACCTGGATCCACATTAATATTACAATAAACAGATGTTATAGCAAGTGAGCTTAATCTTGCATTCCGGGACACTGTTTTAATCTTTTTCATAGTAGAAAATTATTTTCTTTCAAGACTAGCTGTGGTCACTAGAAGCGTGGCCAAAACCGTAAGCAAGAAGTTTATTTCTCTACAGTATGTCACATAATATCAAGCAATTTCAAACCTTCGGTAGAAGGATCACTCGACGATATTTTTTTGCACCAAAGAATGTAGATCATGTAGTTTTCACAGCTGACAACGAAATTGCATTGCATAACAAGTTAGCTTTTCCATTTTTAGCAGGGAGAATAGCTTGAAACGATGGTAGAACGTCTTCGTTGACCATGAATCTGTCCGTAAGATTTTGTATTAACGAATCTATGTAAGGAATCAGTATAGACACTCTAAAATATTCTTCAATAGAATAGGTTTCTAGATTGGAACGCGTTGTTTCAATGAAGTCCTCGGCAAGTTGGGATGCGGATTGAAAAGCCTCGTCGTCATTTTCTCTGATGTTCTTAAGAGAATTCAGAACTTCTATTGTGCGGTCGATTGCAGAAATGAAATCTAAGGATCTATTCTGTAGAAAAAACTGATAAGGGCAGCATTAAACTGAACGGTTTTTCGCGTACAATGAGGCTTATTAGGAAATCACTTTTTTGGACCGCTGCCAAAAGTGTTGATGCTTTTGAAGACATCGCCCACGTTCTGATCGTTATTTCCTCAAGACTTATTGAGAGGCATTTGAAGAGCTCTACAAAGGAAATAATACTGTCATCATGCCTTTCAATGAATCTTGTTTCACAGAGACAAAGAAGTCGAATTTTTCGTCTGTCTACAGCGCGTTCGGGGGGGCGGCTTCAGCCCCTCAAGCAGACCCCCCCCCCCTGGCTACGTGCCTGTCTACCCCCTTATTAATAAAAATAAATACGTCAAATTTTTGTATACTATCTGATGTCTACTAGCTAACTAACTTGTTCACATTTGTTTATTAATACAGGGGCTAAAATCTATTATAGATTTGTCTGGGCAAGATATACCCTGAAGGCGAAAACTACATCGGTTGCTAACGTGCCCTTTCCTATGTCCGTATGAACTCTCAATTTATTACTCAGTCACGAAACTCTTAAATAGATTCATCCGCTACCCCTCCATAAACGTTAACAAAAAGACGGTTCTTCCGATTAAAACTTAGACACAAGTCATCATCTGTCAGACTTACTAAAAAGATTCCTAAACGTCCCCAATTGTGTGATTATTTTCACATACAAAAGTCCACAAAGGATGTGTTTGCCAGAATAACTGTTCCATAGTGACTTGAATGATATCTGGTGCAATATAACGACTACCCAATTAGGGTATATACCTCCATAAATTAATGCGCTGTGCCCACATGTATTCCCTTAGATTACCATTAAATGAAATCCTACACATACCCTGTTCAAACAAATAAAAACTCAGAACTCAATACCCGTAGTACAATATGCCATAAACGTTTAATTCATCCTAGCACATGTTGACATATTCCCGTGGTCCAAAATTTATTTGCAATTAAAACCATTTATTATGTAAACACACCAAACAAAACGATGTGAGACAACGACTTTATCGTTGGTATACAGTGTACAAAGCTCTGCAAAACAATTCATCAAAAGTTTGAAAATCAACTTGTTGTACCTACTGCTGCAGCTGTGTATACTTTCTTGCTGTACCTACCCAAAACCATTCGCCAGGAAGAATTTTGTAGGTAGGTACTTACTTTTAAGTCACGTTGCTCCTCCACAAAAATTTTAATTAACATGGCGAAAGGCATTTTGGCTTTGTATGCTTTGAGCCAAGGGTGCATTGCTGCATGTCGAAGTACTTACCTTTCCAAAAAGAAGTATTTTTCTACTTTTACCCTCTTTCATATTTAGTTACAGCAGTAACGTCAAGACTAGAAGCCATTAGCCCCCGTTTTCACTTCAATGAAATATTAAACGCAGCACTTTAGAAGTAGGACTAACTTTGAAACTACATCACAAGTGGGTTTCATTAACGCCACACTATCATTATCCATCATCGACCTTGAGCTTGGCGGCAACACAGCTGCTAATAACATTTATACCAGAACATAGCATATTCAAGACTTCCATCGATAGCGAAGCTTTTATTTTGCTAATAAAATATATATCTTTTTTTATTTATAGTTTGCCCGCGTATAGTAGCTAGATTCAGAGACGGGAACATACGCACATTCCCGTGGCTTTAACGAGAATTACATCACATCACCGAGTTCACAAGACAAACAACTTAATTATTCACGAAAAAGAATTTCATTAATTTTCCAGCGATGTGGATTCATGAGATATAGTACAATGAACGACACACAGAAGGGGATTCAAATTTGGAACAAAAAAAAAAAAACACACTCAAACGCCTATATGAGGCAAACACTAACCTTGATTAGCACTTGGCGCACAATTCAAGCTGCAGCTGGTGTTGAATTGAATAAAACTCACGGATTTACTTGATTTAAATAAATAAAATGGAGGAAAATCAAAATCCGTCCTCTCTAGAATACATTTATACGGAACAACCTCGACCGTATGCGACAACGAAACTGTTGACCTAGTATCTCCAGTCTTAAACGAAACCAATGACTGGTCGCAAAGGAAAGCACCCCTTGAAAAGCTGGGAAATCGTGAAAACTTTTTATTTTACTTAAGTTGAAAGGGGGGGATTTGCCCCATCCCTCCTCACCCCTCTATGAAAACATAAGAGAGAGAATTTGTTTTCAAAAGACCCGAATAAATGTATTGTTGCTACACCTATAATTGAGAGAATTCAAGTTGAGTGATTCGAGTAGAGTTTTCGACTTACCCGAGTATGACACTTGCGTGTTAAGATTGTTTTGGTTTGCTTGCAGTCATATGCTTAAAGCTCAGTGTGGCATCATCAGTTTCATTGCATTTGGCGTCGACTTTAAACGAATACCTACGACTGGACTGATGTGTGGTAAACTATGTTCAGTATACGACCGAGTGCAATGACTGTTGGGTATCTTGATGTAATTGAATCAATTCTTTTATAAGACAGGCAGGATCGACTGTAGAGTGAAAATAAAATTTTACCAACGAGTTTCAAGGCGACACCACTTACGGTGTGAGGTTATCCATTAGATTACTTTTGCATGCAAGATTTCGGTTAAATTTGATGAAGGGCTAGCAGTTTGGGTATAGTCTAAGCCCTTAGGAAGTCCAAAAACTCTTAAAACGTAACATTTATTAATTTTAACTTTTCAATATACTTTATTTTGATTTTTGATTTTTAAATTACCGAAATTTTCAATTCATATCCAAAAATCCAAATCATCTACACAGTTCGAACATACCAATCCGAACGTCTGAGAGCTGAGACTGGCCGCATTCAAGAATCCAGTTATCTTAAGTCGACTAGATTGGTCTGGATGAGATGCAACCTGAACACAAAAACTTGATTAATCGGGAACGTCACTTTTTCTGCGTCAGCGACATATGAGAACTGTCAACTTAGTACTTAGTCACGAATTTCTTGACTAGATTCTTCGGCTACCCCTCCATAAACGTCAACTGAAACAGCTGCTCATATGACCGATATCCCCCAATCAAAACCGAGATAGATCTAGTCACACTTACTAAACTAGATACTTGAACGTCCCCATACTCAATTGCCACTTCGAAATGTCAAAAATCAAAGTAAACCGCAAGAATACCAGAACAATTTCAGTTAACTAGACAGCGCGATCGTATACTTAGTGCAACAAATCTATTTGACATATAAAAATATGAACTAGCTATATATGGTATTCGAACGACCTACTTACTGAGTTCTTTGAAATTGCGGCACTCCGACTTATTGTTGGATTTGACTGAATGCCAAGTGGTCATAAAATGCCAATTTCTGACAGTTCTCCTGTCAAAATATTGTCATACAATGTCATGGACATTTTTCATATGCTCTAATGAAATAGCATATAGTGTAATCGGACAATAAGCAAGAATGCCAACGTAAAGCTCTATGCCCATATGCACTTTATTGAGATTTCATTATAGCATTGCTGGCATTTTTGATGGAACAAGAATTATTTTGTTATCATCGGTGTTCCAACTTTACATTTCCTACATTTCTTTAACATTTGGTAATAAATAACAAATGCCGTAAATGACCATCAAAGCAAATATGACCATATTGGTAATTTTGGTCATATAAGTAGTCTAATATACAGTTTTAATAATCCTGACATTTGGTAATTTGACAGCTAATCTGGTCATTTGCCTGTTGGCATTCATATGCATAATTGGAGTACAGTCTAATCTTAGCTTTATCAGTTTCGGCTGTGCATTTTAATGAGTTAGTCCAGTCAGTCAATCAATCTGGCACAAACTATCATAGTATATCTAGTTATAAGTCTGACAGCTGGCTGTCTTTATGTATCTCAGATTTCATCAGTTACATGAACATTGAACAGCTTTCGCAGTGGACGTGTATAAAGGGGAAGCCGACTAATTAAGTCAAAAAATTCGTGACTGAGTACTAAATTGACATGTCGCATATGTTACCGATCCATGTAGTTTTTACGTTGATTTACATCTAGTTAGACCAATCTAGTCGACCTAAGATAACTAGATTTTTGAATGTGTCCATTTATAGACACAGCTACTCGTAGTAAATTGTTTCTTAATCTACGTTCTATATCGGTTGGAAGGCCGATATAAAAATATAAATTATTTTTGACAGCTGGGTTCAAGTGACTGACATCACTGAAAGAGTTTGGTCACAAACATGATTATAAAGGAAGCGAAATATAGCACACCCTAAATTATTCTACTGTGGGTTATATTTGTTATAGAACTAAAGATATATATCAGCCCTGTTTTTTTGAGCTTCGATCTCAGCAAAGCAAAGTAAAGTAGGATTTTCAGCACGCAATTACAACAACTACGCTCTACTTGACACTTCGAGACTCGCAGTAGTTGTTGTAATTAGTGTGCTGAAAACTCTACTTTACTTTGCTTTGCTGAGATCGAAGCTCAAAAAACATGCCTATCGTAAAGACTTTGGAGTTATTGGCACGGAATATTTTAGCTATGCGCGTTTCATTAACTACCTATTTGTGTGGGAATTACCTTTTCGATTTTAGCCTAGTTTTGTAAGTTAAAAAGAACACAGCTCTGTACCTTATTGCAAAATGTCCCGTCCAATTTTCGATAAGCGACGAAGCTGTGATTGCTGATTGGTCTTGTGCAGAAGAAAAATGTATACGAATGTTGTTTGCGAGCCAACGAACACCATGTTTGACTAACTGATTAATCTATTCCATTTTATTTACCGGAAATCGTTTTGGTTCCTCTTTTAAATTTTACACGTACTGAACTCTTCTGTGTTTCACTGAACTGCAGCGTTAAACTCTTCCATTAAAGCATGCTGTCAGCTGTCACCTTTCACAGTCAACTTTGTTGCTAAGCTGTCAAATAAAAGCGTCGTTTAACGTCTGCACACTTTTTTGTTTTTATTTTATAAGTTGTAAGCAAGATAATGCAGGCGTTTTTAAAAACCGGCAAAACGACCAGTCTCGAAAAACAATTACCGAACACTGCCGGCACATCCAATGGATCTGGACATTCCGCCGAGAAACGAAAAGCGCCGGCTCCGTGGGTCGAAAAATAGTAAGCACATGATGGGAGTTTCCTTTCTTCAACTCAATTCTATAACAATTTCAATTAAATAGTCGTCCGAAACGCGTCGATGAAGTCGTCGAACAAGGCGAAGTAGTCGCTGTTCTCCATAAATGCGTTGAAGGCGCCGATCTTCCTAATATGTTGTTGTACGGCCCACCTGGAACTGGTAAGACCAGTACGATTCTGGCTGCAGCACGACAAATCTTCGGTGATATGTTTAAGGAACGTATTCTCGAACTCAATGCTTCCGATGAGCGGGGCATTAACGTTGTGCGAACGAAAATTAAGAACTTTGCTCAGCTAACTGCCAGTGGTATCCGTCCTGATGGAAAACCATGCCCTCCATTCAAAATCATTATACTGGATGAGGCGGACTCAATGACACATGCTGCCCAAGCAGCTCTGCGTCGCACTATGGAAAAAGAGAGCCGCAGTACACGGTTCTGTTTGGTTTGTAACTATGTCTCGAGAATTATCGATCCGATTACTTCGCGTTGCACGAAGTTCCGTTTTAAATCGCTTGGTGAGGAAAAGGTAAGCATTGTAAAAAAAGTGTGCTCATTTAACTGATGCTCTGACTGATTGCTAGATCATTGAACGGCTACGTCACATATGTTCTATGGAGGGCGTTCAGATCGAAGAGAGTGCCTACAAATCGATCGTTGACATCTCTGGCGGCGATATGCGTCGAGCTATCACAACCCTACAGTCCTGCTACCGATTGAAGGGAGGCAGCACAGCTATAACAACTACGGATCTACTTGAGATCTCCGGAATAATCCCAGAGAAGTACTTGGCGGAATTCTTGCAGGTTTGCCGTTCGGGCAATTACGCCAAGCTGGAGGATTTCGTGAAACATATTACCTACGAAGCTTACAGCGTTGGCCAGATGATGGAACAGCTCAACGACCACATCATACGCTCGAAGGACTTGACCAACAAACAAAAGGCCATTGTCTGCGATAAATTGGGAGAAACTTCGTACCGCCTACAGGATGGCGGCTCCGAGTACCTGCAGATCATGGACTTAGGCTGCGCCACAATCATTGCGCTTCAGAAATAAATAACTGTTCGCCAAATCTCGATTAATTCTAAATATATTTTTTCATTTGTAATTTGGACATTGTTTTTATGTAACAACTTCGAAGTCGTCCTCTTCTCGTTCCCTTTTGACAGCGCCGCCGATGCTTCCAATCGCAGTCGCGTTTGTAGATGCATCCTGGTCCACATCCATCTTCATGTTGTCATTTGCCAGCGAATCTGTGGCAGACGTTTGTGCTTTATCCACAGGAACAGTCTTCGCCGTTGTTGTGAACTTGAATACCGGCTTGGGAATCGTTACAACCTGAGTTTTGGGTGTTGCTGCAGATTGTCGTTTGGCACCACCGCCACTGCTGGATTTTATAGAAGTCTTGATGGTGGAGCGTGACTCCAAAGCCGATTTGGTCATCTTTCGCGGTTGGCTTGCAGCACGTAGCTTGTAGTTGCAAGCGGAAAGGCAGTAACGATCAGGAGGCAGACGCAGACCACAGTGTGGTTTGATTGGAGGCAGGGGCATTGAATTGCGCACTTCTGCCAGCTTGGCCAGTACATGACGTGGTGGTGGGCAGGTAAACGCTTTGTCCAGGACAACCTCCGATGCCAGTTTTACATCGTCCAGGTCGATAGTCTTTTTGCGCGCATGGTTCGCGAACACCTTAGCATCATCCAAAATGCAAGTAACGTACCCTGAAAAGGATATGAGTAATAAATATAAATGTCCTTGCATACCGAATGTACTTACGGTAGGTGAACTCCAGCAGTTGATTTATTACTCTCGGCTCGTATTCGGTAACATTGAGCTCCTTCAAAATGGACATCACCACTTGGGCATCTTTGGGAACATGTTTAACTTGATTATTTACTTTCTTTTCATTCTTTTCCTTCTCCGACGCCATTGCTTGGCATTTGCGATACTGAACTATGAAATGTTTGACAGGTGACAGTTGATAAGACTGTCACATGTCGTTTTCCATTGGACAAAAAGAAGCGTCCGGGAGAGTCCGGAATCGAAAAAATGCTGTTCCATTGGCACAAAAATACTCTTCTGGTGATTCTGAGAAGAGAATTTCGCTTCTCGATTTCAAGTCAGAATCCACTCAAGAAGCACTCACACAAGTGCAATTTTATGTATTTATTACAAGTCAGTTGACAGCAGCCATAGATTATTTTTTGGCATTTCACCAATACTTTGGTGGATTCTGTCAGAAGCAGTTTTGCTGTTCCATTGGATTTCAGAATGAGTGGATCCCCGAGTGAAACCAATGGAAAACGCCAACAGATTTGTTGTAAAAAAAACATGGCGAATGACAACATAAAAAAGGACTAGATCAACAAGGTTAGGGTGTGTGCACAGGGTGAAAGTAATAGATTATTTACAGTTGAATATCGTGTTAAATAACCTACCTACGTAAAGGCTAGTTCTGGAGCAAAATTTTCCGGTGGTCTCCAAATAGACAGCGAAACGTCTGCGAAAGGCAGCGGAAAAAATTTCGGGGAGAGTTCCATCAGCTGATACACAAGTAGTAGTGTTACCAGCACCGGCTATTTGTATCTGATTTGGTTACTCGAACTTTTCGTTGGCTCCTTAAGATTGTCATTTGAGATTTTTCCTAATTTACGCTATTCACTTTAAAGTTTGGCGATTTTTAGACTCCTTAGGAATTTATTAAATGTATACTTCTTTTGCGAACGTACTCATTTCGTATAACTAATGTCGTTTTCGATTTGGCTTTTAAGATTTTTATCAGAGATCTCAGATTTCTGCTGTCAAATCGAACATTAAATCCGAATTTTATTGATTCTTGTTTGCATTGAGTTGGCCGCAAACAAATTTCTTTTTCCACTTGCACTGGAAGTCCATTTCAATTGATTTTCATACATCTTTACAAACCTATTTCGAAATAATTTAATATAAAAACTCGTTTCCATAGGTGTTTGTTTTTCTTAACGTTTTTAACATTAGTCGTGTTTTTTTGAGCTTCGATCTCAGCAAAGCAAAGTAAAGTAAGTTTTTCAGCACACTTATTACAACAACTACGGCGAGTCTCGAAGTATCAAGTAGAGCATAGTTGTTGTAATTGCGTGCTGAAAATCCTACTTTACTTTGCTTTGCTGAGATCGAAGCTCAAAAAAACAGGCATATTGAAAAATGGAAACTAGAAAAGTCTCTGAATTATGAGTACCTATGTGTTGCTTTGTTTTTATTTTATGCCCCTATTATGGTTAGCGAATTGAACAAAATTCATTCGCCTGAACTGTCAAAAAGCTGGCGAATTTAAAGTCGCCTTATTGCAGTTTGCGAATTTATGAAATATGAGCCACTTCCGCTTTGGGCAAAGTGGCTTGCAGCGTTCATAGAATTTTATCCGTTAAATTTGAAATTGTGCGTTACGTGTGAATAATATTTTTTTTTAGGAAAAAGTGTACATTTGCTTAAAATATTTGCGAAAAATTAAGAATGTAGGTTGGTTGAGGGAAAATAAAAACATTTTGACCAAATTTTCTTTATTATTTAAGAAAAATTTACACACGAAATCGAAGTTAATTATATCCAAAAGCGGGAAATACACAACCATATTTGTCCTAGTATATTTCTAGTATGTAAAACATCTAATTTAGATAGTTTTATTAACCACACAAATCAAATTATTAACCTTCAAAAAATTTATAATTACTAACCAATGGCATTCAGTTATGCTAAAATGTGGTATTCCCGAACTCTTTCACATTTCCCCATGGTTGCCGAGGTTGGTAGCATTTATTTTTGTATTTTTTGTATGTTTTTGCATGTCACACGGATTCATATTTGACATAACACCGATAGGAATACAAAATGGCGAATTTGAAAAAAAACTGAGGGGGCCAGCGGCAAGAGGATTGTGAGTTGGGGGTCTCAGTATGGTTTGTCTATGGTCTCTGACTACAGAGTTGTGTGACTCATTGATGTCTTAACTCCTGTCTGTCCAACTTTGATTTTATACCACAGTGCTATCAGAAAATTTACATGACCTCCAGGGCACCCTAAATCATAGACAAACCATACCATAGTATTGTCTCTGCCCTAAATGTGCCCTGAACAGATCCCAGTTAATTTCTAGGAGCAAGAATTCAGTGCTGAGTTTTGCTGTCATTTCGCTTGCTGTCATTGATTTTCAAACTCGTCATCTATATTGCGAACACTTTTATCAACTATTTGCATTGTGGCAAACCCAAATTCAGAATTGAGTTCACTCATTTTTAACAATAAACGGTAAGGGTGTTACCAAAAGATAAATATTTGTCAATGTCAAAAACTGACAGACTTTAGGGAAAGTCTCAAGATCAATAAAGAAGTCGAATTTTCATAGTTGTGCAGGGTTGTTGACAGGCGTGAAAATTAGCTGACACTTCTCAGTGTGCACTAGTGGGCACTAGTGCTTGCCACGTCAAACAAAGCTATAGTATAATATATGGGTAAATTATGACTTAGAATGTAAGTGCATCCAGTGCAGTGTAACTTATTCACTCAAATAATATCAGACGCAACTTTTTCAATCGAAAATGTATTGAATTTATTTATGACTAGTTTAAAATATACAAAAAAGTTTAAATATTTTATTTCAATGTGTCTAACATATTTGTTATACGCAATTTATATAATATATATGCACAGTTTATCAACAACATATTAACGCCTAACTACCTACTATCAAAAACATTGTATCTTAATACCGAATGTACTGTATTTAATTTGTTTTGCTTTTTTGGATTTTATTGAATTATCTGAATTTAATTATAACCTCATTCACTTTGGTATGCTCTTATTTATAATCAAAAAACATTATTTTATTTATTACCTACAATTTCGGAACAATTTACAATTGCATATGAATTAATCGACTTTCTGTAACCATCTATTATCTCTTTGCTTAACACTTTATGGCAGCCAAAAAATACATCTTTCAATTATTATCTTCTTTTTTGTATAATTATTTTGAACAACAAAAACATACAACTAATAATAATAAATAACAATAATAATAATTAGGACTTTATCTCTTCGAAAGTTGATTCTTAACTAAAATTAAATTACAAAGAAAAGAAATAATAAACATAGTACTTTTTAGGTACAAGGAATTTTATATAGAAGCATTGTTATTTCGTTTAGTAATATTTATAGAATTGTACACTGCCTTGGTCGATGTCTCGGCTTCTTTTCAACGGCTCGAACGGCGTCTTCGAAAACAGCACTAAGATTGGACTTCTTCTTCGCTGAGCACTCCACCAGAGAGTGAGCGTGAATTTCCTTGCGTAGCCTTCGGCCTTCACTTTGTGTAACAAATTTCTCTGATTGGGGGATTCTCAGGTCCAGTTTGGTGCCGACCAGCACAACGGGTACATTGTTAGAAAAATGACGTATTTCCGGCCACCATTTGCTTTTGATGTTTTCAAATGATGTACGACTGCTTATTGAGTAGCACAATAGAAAGCAGTCAGTCTGAGAATGGAAATAAAATATAAATGGTTTATTTATTGAAATAGGTAATTTGTTTGAGAAACTCACATTTGGATAGCTAAGAGGTCTCAGTCTTTCGTAGTCTTCCTGTCCGGCAGTGTCCCAAAGTGTTAAGTTATAGTCCTTGTCGTCAACCACTATGTTACATGCATGATTGTCGAACACTGTTGGAATATACTCATCGGGAAATTCATTTTGAGTGTATGTGATTAGAAGACATGTCTTTCCAACCATACCATCGCCGACTATTGTAATTTTTAATGGTCTAATGGACGCCATATTTGCTGAGATATAGGTGGTTTTACAAAGTCTTTAAAGAAATTCTGAAAAAAAAGTAAAAAATCAAAGGATTAGAAATATTTCGAATTGGAAAGTTTTCGTTTTTTTAGATTAATTGAAACACTAGCCCATTCAAGTCTAATATCCAAGCAAACGACTTTTTTCTTAACCGATACCACCGTTTGACAGATGCAGGTGACAATGTAATAGAGTATAAATTGGACATTCAAGAATGGGCACATTTAAGAATCTAGTTGTCTTAAGCCGACTAAATTGGTCTGGATAAGATGTAACCTGAACGCAAAAATTTTATTGGTCAGAAACGTCACTTTTTCTACGTCAGCCACATATTCGAACTGTCACTTAGTACTCAGTCAGGATTTTCATGACTAGATTCGTCGGCTACCCTTTATAAAGGGGTCAACTGAAACAGCTAATCGAAACCGAAATACATCTAGTCAGACAAAGATTGTTGAACGTCCCCAATGTAGTAGAGCATAATGGGGACGTCCAATAATCTGCTTTAGTTAGTCTGGCAGCTGGCTGTTTTGATGTGTATCAGTTTTGATTGGCTTAAATCGTTCCTTTTTCAGTTGACGTTTATGGAATGAAAGTCGACAAATCTAGTCAAGAAATTCGAGACTGAGTAATGTGGCTGGCGTAGGAAAACCAATGTTACCGATGTATTTTGTTCAGAATCAGGGTTCATCTAGTCCAGACCTAGTCGACTTAAAATAACTAGGTTTTTGAATGTGCGCAATTTCTCCATATTTTTGTTCTTGTCGCATGCAGTTGCTAATTAGCAACTGCATGCGGGAACAGAGCAGAACTGATTTAAATTTGTGGGGTAAGCTTCTAGTTATGTAACCCATTTTGATGATAAATTCATTAAACTTGCCTCCGATAACAAAGTCATAAAAGAGAAAGATTAAGGTTCTCATTGCTTACACAAGCTGTACGCTTGTCTCTCGAGTAATGCAGTCGATAAACAAACATATTAATCATAATTCACCAAAGCCATCTTCGCGTACGCATTCATAAGTCAACGATTTCCGGTTGCGTGCGTTAAGAAAATGTCTTGCAAAATCCATTCACACAAAAAAGGGAACACGCATATCAGCCGTTGAAACCAACACCCGATATTAAGAAACATTTCACACAATCCTTCGGGTGGTTGTTGATGTTTTGTTTTTGTTCTTTTTCGTTGACGTACACTCCCTCGAGAAACACCCAAAACAAGATAAAGTTATCATGAGAAATTCTGTTGCGATTGTTGACGCAGCCAGTAATTCCCCCTGGTTATCAGGGCAGATCCTAAAATTGGTGGCTGTGCCTTGCTTTTTGTAGGATTTGCATTTTTTATGCGCATAAAATTGCCGCGAAAATGTGTTCAATATATGGGAGTGTTGCGGGTTGAGTATATTTTTTTTAATGTTTCGTCTTAGAGTGGGACAAAATGTCACATTTGAAGATTATTATGGGTTCGATTAAATTATATTCAGATACAAAGGGTAAATCTATCCCTGTATTCTATAGGGCCATAGGGGCGATCAGTGGCATTTCTAATTAGTGAGAGGGCGCATAAGAGGCAAATTATCGAGTTAAAACAGATGTCATTTGACGGTGACATTTAACCCTACTGTTATGATTGTCATTGATATCAAAGCTAGTAATGAACTCGATGTCACTTTCGTTTGTATTATTGGAAGAATTCCCAATGTCTTCAATGCCGACAGTACTGCCTCTAATTTAATACACTTTGTAACGATGTAACACATGCAACGGGTTAAGTAAGACTTCAATTGGGGTTAATTAACGCATTTTGCTGTGTGTCTGTATAATGGAGGCACCTAAGCAATTGTGTCGCAACTTTATTTTTGATGTTTGCTTCTGGTTAGCTTTTGATTAAATATGAGCATTTAAACGGCATCTTTACTTTCGTCTTACCACCTAATAAAAGCAGATGCCCAGGAAAACACAGAATTCCAACGAAATTAAAGAACAAAAATTATTGAGAGGAATCAAATCGATTCTAATAATTCAATATTTAAGAAGCTTGGCCTAGTTCTAGTTGCAACAGTTTGTGTTTGTTGTTTTAATATTAAGCTGTGAAATTATACGGACAACAGTTTTGGGTGCATTTTAAATTATTTTATGGTTGATCAGCATTCAGAGGCGAACAATTTTATGAAAGAAAGGCAGGTCGAACTGTCAGTTTGATGTAAATAGTACTAGAGCTTCCTAGTTTTTTTTTACGCAAACAACCATATATTTCTAGCTGTATAAATCGCTTCTAAATGGAAAAATACCGGACGTTTGCCTCAACAAGTCAAAGCAGTCCAAAAAGAAAGAGAGGACCATAGAGACCCAGGTCTAGCTCCTCACAACAATTCGTTTTGTGTGGCTAAATACTTTAAACAAAATTTAACACTTTGTTACGAGAATAATGCTGTACTTTTATTTAATTGTAATAGATTGAAATCAACTTAATTGTCATCGTGCTGAACAAAAATTATTTAAAATAAATCAGGCAGTTACCTGTACGATTGACGGTTACCATCTGTTCGGTTTTAAACAGACATGCCAGCTTACATAATTCTTTTGAACTACGACGCATATGTGAACTCTCAAGTTAGTACTAAGTTACAAAATTCTTTACTTAATTCGCCGGCTACCCCTTCATAGCTGTCAACTGAAGAAAACTGTTCCTGTGATCGATCTAGGAAAATCAAAACGGAGGCACTTCAAGTCACCCAGCTGTCCGATTTACCAAACTAGATTCTTGAACGTCTCCATTTATACCGATTAATCTGTCAAATGATTATAAATCTTATACAAACAGATTTATGTCATGTAGTAGGTACAAGATCTCACTGGTTAATGTAAAGTATTAAAAGACAAGCCCATAGTGCACAAGAAGATCCCCTACGATTAACGAAACATCGCAATGTGGCGTTATATGCCCTTATGCAAGATTATGTCAGCCTTTAATGCCATTATAAACGTTCTTCGGATTCTTTCAAGATATTGCGAATTCTTCCCTTATCCCTGATAAGATTGTTACTCGTATGTCAAATTTTCAATGCGATAATAGTTGTTATCGCAATACTTTTGACACCATAACTAAGTTTAGTCAGTAAGTAGGTAAGACTGTTAACTAAATCTCGTCAACAATGTTAATAGCGACAAGAAACTTTTCATTTCATACATATAGCATTTCATGTGTAGGTGCGAGTAAATGAATAACTCGCATCCGCTATTTTTAGCTATTTTTAGAGTACTTCTGCTAACCGTTACTGCCATGAACTAGATTTTCATTCCAATTCGTTTATTAAGAGCACGTACCATTAATTAAAACGTCCGTAAAGCTATAAAGTATTGATAAATGTCAACTCCAATTACCTACACCAAACTTTGTTAGCAACTTTGTAACCTTGGCATTCAACTCTTCCATCGAACAGACAGACAAGGTATGAAACATCATCACACGAATATCAATAAACGAAATGAATTCAAATAAATAATAATTGTCCTCTTATACAATATACAAGCCTAGCATAACTTAATTAAAATGGGCGATAATATAAGATTACAATTCTCACTTTTATTGGTATTCCACACTCATACCATCGGATTGAAAAATGTATTTTGTATACTGTGCCAAATTGGCCTAAATTACTAGTGTGTAGGTACTAGATTTTTCTACCAAGCAATTCCAATGCTATCACATTTGACAGAGCTTATCTTGGCAGCACACGCTAAACACACATATTATCAAATGTCAGCGAGTGAGTAGGTATATTATTGCGGAAAATATACCGGCAAATAAAAATGATTATTATCGCTTTTGGCAAAATTAAATATCGCGCTTATCTTATCTTCGATTCCAGACGGCATGATTGTGTGAGTTTAGGGCGTTGGAGTGGACAATTTTTAGATTTATTTTATTAGTTTTTCATGAGTTTGTATTTCTTTTTTTTATAAAATTTGGTTTAGTTTACACTGCTTTTTTGTTTTCCCAAGGAAAGTGGTTTGCAAAGTGCATTAATGGCATTGTGGTAAGGCCCAAAAAAACATTTTTATGTTTTCCATAAAAATTTCGCAATAATTGCGAGCTTCCGTAGATTTAAAGTCGACACTAAAATTTGTTATTAGTACGGCGCATTAGTTTCTTAGTAGACTTGAAATGACGGCATAGCTTTTCCGATTGTTAACTTTTTGATGTACACATATTTATATTCGATGTGTTAGTATTTATATTAAAAATGGCAGTCGTAACCTATAGTTCTGGGCTATTGTCAATATTGAACGGACGTGGGAACATTATCTAAGCGAGATAGGACATTAGGCGTGTTTTTTTGAGCTTCGATCTTAGCAAAGCAAAGTAGGATTTTCAGCACACATATTATAACAACTACTGCGAGTCTCGAAGTGTCAAGTAGAGCGTAGTTGTTGTAATTGCGTGCTGAAAATCCTACTTTGCTTTGCTGAGATCGAAGCTCAAAAAAACAGGCCTATTATACAAAGTACGGGAATGCTCTCTAGTTTCGTTAAGCCAAATTTTAAACTTAATGACATATAATTTAAGAAGTACACATTGCCCGTAGGATTTATGTGGCTTCAAAGTTAAACATTAGATATAGCTTAATGCGAGGTTAGTGTCAACTTATGTAAAGCCAAGCTTAACATGTTAACCTACTGATGAACTTGCATTAGTACAATAATTTTTCCCAAACTATAATAATTGATCTCATTAATTATGTAGTAAACACAACCCGTTCAGGTGCATTTAATACTGAACTAAAAGAAATGTCAAATTCGTTTTGTTCAGTTATCAATTGTCATACTTAAATTTTACTGTAGTGGCCAATATAAAACTTTATAAAAAGAATGAACATATTCTTCTTATTTGTTGATAAGACACCACAAAGATAAGTCTTCCATTTGTCCAACAAGTATACAGTACACTGCTCCTTCAGCTTCCATTGACCCGCGCACAGTTAGCGTTTAGTATATAAAATATTGATAGCTTGCCCGAGTCACAACTATCAATCACTTGTAGCTTTCGATTCAAGTAAGTAGTCCCTCTGTATTAGCATGTAGATTAAAAGAGTGCATTTAGATTGGTATACAACTAAAGAACCGAAGATGCGTGTTCATCGATGTAGATTAACTGTAGATGACCTAAAAGTCAGATGAGATTCATTGACATTCAGAGAGTGCGTATGGGTAACTCTAAGTGGTTCAATCGATATGAAAATGCTGTTTCCGTGGTACAGTTGAAACTTTCCTTTTTAAAAAACAATTTATGGCGCCTAAAGTTCAAGTTATAAATATAAATCGTCTTGAACAGATAAGACTATACAATCGAATTGAAATTTATTTTTGAAAAATCTATTAAACATTTACAGATGCGTGTAATGAGAAGTAATTAACAATATTGCTATCAATTTTATTGGTAATTCGGATTTAACTCTCAACATTTATGTATATGGACTTTGTTTATAAAGGCGAGAATTGATTGAACGGATGGCATTTGACTTTAGCTCATTTAATTTAAGGTTGTTAGGTGAAAAGCTGGTAGTTTATGTTTGATATTTGTTTAAATTCACAGCAGTTCATTACTCAAATAGATTACTGCAGCCAACTGTCAGGCGCAAACTTAGTTAAGCTGTGTTTCTGAACATAACCATTGAGTTTGAACTAAGAGCGTGACGTTTAAATGTTAAAATATTAGTTTGGGTTTAAGCTAGCGAAGATTTGGCATGTACAAAAAGTAAGAGCCTAATTTTACGTAAAAAGAGTTTTTATTTAAAATAGAACGAAAGCAGGCGACCTATCAAAGAATAGGGAACTAGATACTTGATCTAGTTTAAGTTAGTCTGACAGCTGTCTGACTAGATGTAACTCGGTTCTGATAGGCTAAAATCGGCCATAAGAGCAGTTGTTTCAGTTGACGTTTATGGAGGAGTAGCCGACGAAGTGAGTAATAAGTTGACAGTTCGCATGGCTGTCATAGAAAAAGTGACGTTCTGGACCAATCTAGTTCTTGCGTTCATGTTACATCCAATGCAGACCAAACCAAGACTTAAGATAACTAGATTCTTGAACGTGCCCAATTACAATACTTGGAGTTCCAATTTCTGAAACGTTTAGCGAATATATACATATAGGTATAATGGACTGTTAGACATAATGAATGACATGAAATATTGCGGGGTGATATATTTTCTCAAACAAGTTTCCTGTTTCTGTTTCCTTTTTTATATAAAAAAAAAAAGTACTAGAACAAACTTTATTCAAATCAAATGAACCACATTCAACTTAATTTTTGAACATTTCTGATCTAATTCTACGCAAACTCCGAATAGTTGTGTAAATAAAGGTTATTTTCATACACTTCCTTGCGATTTTTAGCTAAACGCATCAATTTGGCCAACGGAAATGTACCTACCTTGTATACGATGATATAATTCGCTCATTCCCAACGTCAGTTCATTTCTTACTCATCTGAAAGAAATTCTCTGTATGTACAACTATTTACGACCACTACAAGCGTTTTATATCGCTTTGCTTACAAAAAAGAAGCAGCAAAGATGTGGAGAGTGCGAGAATAATACTAAAGTAAACAATTTCTCATTTATTTACTGCAAAATAAAATAATACTTCGGTTTTTTTTTTTTCTTCAGCTAATTTTCAAGCAGAGATATAATCACATGAGTAATATAAAATAATTAAACAAGTTCTATAGAATGAATCCAGACGCACCAGATTTTTAAGATTCCAAACTTTGAAATGAAAGCGAATCTGAATTTAGAAATAGCAGCGCAAAGCTGTCTTGACATGCAACGGCAGTGTACAAGTACTGGTACCTATTTATGACATACTTCGTCAAGACGATTAAATGCAATTATGGCGTCTGCAGTAACAAGAACGATACTCAATTTGCAGGCGTTGCTGGAATTCACAATCACAACGCATTATATATGTGGCTTGCAATTATTCAGAGGAGAAGTATTTTCTTTTCAGTCGGAGAGACTCCTACACATTCGATTATGACAAAGTGGGTTTTCTATTTAACTCTCATCACAATAATCACAATATAAAAGCCTGCAAGTAACACACAAAAAAAAAAAGAACACTGAACAGTAGCGGGGAGAGTTTTATTCAGATATACCTATCTGTTCTTGAAATTGAGTTGACTTCGCCGTAAATGGTTTGGAGAATGCCAAGTGGAGTTGTTTTGTTGATCAATTCGTCGCGGCATCACCAAAATGGAAATGACGATGGAATTCAAGTTTACAAAGCGAAAAATTAAACTTATACATTTTTGCACTCACTGTCGAGGGACTTTATCAGTAGTTTGATATCGGTGTTTGCTTCTTTTATAAGTTCAACTATCAAGTACCCCAGGGAAGCTTTTAGGTTTATCTTACCCATATTTATGAAAGAAAAAGAAGAGCAACACACAAATTATGAAATGACTGGACAAACACGAGAGCCAAGCCGTCTAGCTGTCATGAGCTGTCTTTACTGACAAAGCGCTTTCTTTCCAAAATTCGTGCTGATCTCCTCATAAGCTTAAATTACCTACACCTAAGTGACCAGGATCGTTTTAACACAAATATCAAACTTGCTAAATTCCAACCTATATAATAATGTATGACGACTGTCATTGTGACGTCATATGTAAATATTTACTTCACAAATTCCAAACAGTAGTGAGCGTTGTACGTATGTGGACTAATATTATGATGGATTACATTTCCAGTGACGATAGTATTCAGTCGCTTCTGTCATCGATTCTGACGTAGAGAAAAATACCCATGTGTTTCGGGTTTAAGTTTTTCCATGTTCTGCGCATAATTGAACCTATAGCGAAATAATCGCAATCGGAACAAAAAAACATGCGCAGTGCGTAGTTTCCTATTAAACAATATCGTACCACTGTTCTTTGTGAAAATAATGTTTTGATTTGACGTTTATCCAGAAAAACGTGACAACACAGTATTCGAATTAAACCTGAAACACAGTTAAAACTATCGCTTGATTGTTCATCCAACGAACACAAAGACCTGAGTCCAAACCAAATAAGGCTTTGTTTGTACATATACATACTTATTGCCATCTATGACACTTGTCTGTATACCTGTCATTTGTTTGCTACCGAAATTGTGTGATCATATGAATTCCTAACAAAAGATGTCCAAACTTAGTCAGCAATCAAAAGCCGATTATGAGAAAAAAAATATTTCCCTCAGATTCCATCCCGAAAAAGGCAAAATTCCACAGGTGATTCATTCAAACTCAATCCATATTTAAATCTCAGCGGAAATACGTTCCTAGTTCCCCTCCTCCCGGCGCATATAATTCAAATTTGATTACTTTTTCCCAAAAAAAAAAACAAAAACAAATGTAAGCATCTTCTGAATCATCTGACAACATTCATGTTCGCTTAAATGCCCTCACCACCACAAGTCAATCAATACTCTCGCAAGCACAAATGTGTATAGCCATGGTGTATGTAAGTATACACTATTTCGTTAAATTAGCTCCGCAATAATACCTGTTCACCTGTCATGCCAGTGCCAACAGTTGCCGCTGCTGGCGCAAAAGTCAAGTTCAATTGCTGCGTGCCATAGACAGGTTGTTAGGCGTGTGCTCCTTCTGTGGAAACTTTCTTGGCAGCAGCCTACCACTCCCCAAAAGATTTGTCTAGTGTGTGCCGGGTTTTAAATGTCAAGATGCAAAGACTATAATACAATAGTACGTGCACAAACGGAAGCGGAAGAGAACATCTTTTGTTTGTGACATTCATATTTGATCACAGTCTACTGATTATGGTTTTCATGATAGCAAACAATGACAAAGATGTCTGATGTTAATGTGGCGGTAGCCTTAAACAAACAGATGGCAGCTAGTTGAAGATTGGAATTTTGACTGGACAAGAAAACATGTTTGCCTCTCTTTTTGCGAAGAATATGAGAGCAAAACATCAATTTGACTGACCTCCATATTGGAAGAGGTGCGCACAGGAAAACTTGGCCATGATCGGAATACTAATTTCAGAGAAATTGAAATTGAGATAAAATAGTAGTGGTGCGCTTGTAGCTGGTATACAAGAGAATATTTACAGCTATTGCTTTTGAAAATAGTTGATAGCTAATTGTAGTCGGGTAAAAAAGAGGAGAGATCAAAGCAAAGAGTTTGAAAAGCGTTGCAAAGTGGATCGTTGCTACGACTTTTTTCAACTAAAGCAACTTGTTTCCAAGACGGGAAAGCCTTGACTTGTCAATCGAGAAGGTACCTACTCTGGTAGATTTTATTAGGCTAAATTTATCAGCATTACCACTGTTCCTTTAACTATTGGATGACAAGCGGCACGTCAAAAACTATATAAAAAATTAATATCTTAAGCAAACCAGTGAAAATGGTTTGACATTATTTTGACATGGTGCTAGCCATCTAGGTATTATTATATTCATTTGAAGCTGTTTGAAAGTACTTTGAGGTATACTTATATGTGACGTTTTGAGTAACCAGTCAAAAGTTTCTGTGATGGTTTGATTTTGAGTGTGTGTTTACATTTGATAAGAAGTTCTCATATTGGTTACCGAAATGACAGGCCAAACTTGTGCTGATTTGTGTCTCAGAATATTTTGAATGAGCAATGACCATAAAGTTGGTTGGTTATTTTCGTGCCAAAATAACTAATAACTAAAAAACTGTAATGCAATCATGCCTTCCATACAAGTAACAAACAAAACGATTAAAATGCTTAATTAACATATTCAATTCAAGTACCTAACTACTGTCTATAGGCTCTGCCCAATAAAACAACTATGATTCAACACCAACACCATGTTCAAACGCACTCACATCGACGTGCAATAGGCTACAAATACTGAGATAGAAATAAATAAATAGTAGGCAATCAAGGCCGATACACAAGTTCGATGCGAAGTGGAACTGTCAAAGTCAAAAGTCAACGCCGGCATTCGGCTAAGGAATTCGTTCTCTGCGAATGGGGCAATAGCTACAACAATATTTTCTTTGGAAATCATTAAGCTCTCAAGTGACAAGACAAGTTTCCAGCTAATTTCTGAGGCGACATTACACCAACAATTCAATTTCACGATGACAAATTCCATCGTTCAAATTGCAATCGATCAATGTAAATTGTAAACTTCTCTGAGCATTAGTCACTTTGCACATTAATCCACTATTTCGGAACTGGCAAAAGAAGGTCATTGTACGTTTGCTGTGAGAAAAGCAAACACTCTCGTTTTACCTCTTTGTTACACAACTTTCAGTATTGACACGGGCATTATTCATGTCTTAATTTTTACGCGATGATTCATAGTTAAAAGGTCTCTTGTTATAATTGAATTTAACAAATTTGAAAGTAACTAATTCGGAAGCTGGGATTGAAAGAAATACTTTTGCATTACTTACTAAATGAGTGAGTCACACTTTCTGTGAAGTATAATTGAGGTTGGGTATTGAGTAGATAAACGTCATAAACTGTTTTACATTTTCAACATGGAAACCCTTCAGTTTATAAGAATTTAGTTTGATAGACCAATGACGTCCATTTATATATAAAAAGATTTGACGTTGTAACTTAATGCTTGTAGCTCAATGACGTAAATGCTTCGACTTGGAAAACCAATTTTAAGTTTTGAATGATTGGAATGGAAGTAAGTTCAGATAACTGCGGGTGTGTTTGACTTGAATCATAAACATTTACACTGTGGTTAAATTTTTCGCGTTCGATGCAGCGTTGAGTTCAAATACTGGTACTGAAGATGCCACGCATATAGATACTTCAAGAAGAGGTTTGCCAGTCTGTAAAATTTTATAACAAAAACAAGAAATCAGCCAAACGCGCCGCCATCTTTCATTTGTTTTATTTTTTTATTTATTCTGTCAGTAAATATAATAATACTACCATATTTATATTTATTCTGACAATAGGCGTGTTTTTTTGAGCTTCGATCTCAGTAGCAAAGTAAAGTAGGATTTGAAGCACGCAACTTGGTACAACAACTACTGGGGGTCCTCGAAGTGTCAAGTAGAGCGTAGTTGTTGTAATTGCGTGCCGAAAATCCTAATTCACTTTGGTTGTTGAGATCAGAGCTAAAAAACTAGGACTTATTCATTTAAATCCTTTATTAAGAACAATGAATTAAACATTAAGAGCCAAAATCCAATCCACGAAATAATAATGCTAACATACTAGTACATTTACGCGTAACATTTACGTATATTTTTTAAACACCTAATTTAAATATTAAAAACTGTGTTGAAATTTGTTTTTTTTTTCCTTTTATTCATTATTTGGAATTCTTAAATGTTCAACCAATTTGCCCCTCTATTGGTAATCAAATTTATTCATTATGAGACGTTTTTATTTCCCCACTATGTTCCATAATAATAGAGTTGTTAAAGGATAAATTGATTCAACGGACATCCTAAGTCTTCTCTATATTAATGTTCCTTCATTCGACCTACGTTACTCTCGGTTTTTTTTAGAGTAGGCCATGCACTCTCGTACAAAATACGGTCCTTCTTCCTCAATTAATGGTTTAATGTCAGCATTTAATATCGTTTTAATCGATTTTAATTTGCCAGTTTCCTCAATAAAATAAATAAAATTAAATTACTTGAAAATGTACAATTTTAATTAAATTAAGCCCCAATACAAAAATGTCCCCAAAGGTAAAATCAAGCAAAGCGGTTAAGCCAATTTGTTAGCCACTGTAAGAAAAATCTCTACACAATTTTAGTAAGCGTATTAATGGAAAATACATTTTTCCACATCTAAATTTTGACAGATCAGAGAAAATATCGGTATTTGCAACAAAATTTCAAACGAAAGTAAATTAATGGTAGCAAGGGAATCAGCTTTATCAACACAGTTTTTTTTTTGACGGAACACTGTCAAAATTAAGCGAGCATTAAGCGAAGTGGTGGAGAGAAACATTAGAGAGGCGCATAATTTTAGCTTTCCTGGAACAGCATACTAGGCTTTAAATGGTAATAATTGTGGCCTTATGCCTATGAAAGATTTTTTGTTCTTTATAGTGACAAACAAATAAATATATTATGGATTTTCATGGTTTCCAACAACAGTGGGGTCTAGAAAGATCATCACAGAGAAAAATAAAAAAAAAATCATGTAGATAGCAAACGTCAGATGAAGTACAAAAATTTGACCATCACTTTATAGCTTTTATTAACACGCCGTTCATTATGTGAATAGTTCCTCGGTTTAGGCGTACGCCAGGTATGCCACAAATCTACTTCAGTCAAACAAAATCGTGAATAAGTGGATGCGAAATGATAATTGCATCAATCACTTTTGTCGTGCATTCCTAGTCCATATTGTCCCGTCAAATCCAGTCCACTTAAGACGTTCGAGTGGACTTTTATTTGACATAACATCAAATATTAAACATATGGCACGCTAAATTGCTTGACACCGTGTTCAAATTATAAATAACGTCACATGTTGTTCATCATGTAACAAACAAAAACCTTGCTCTAGTCGGAAAGACAGACTTGCTGTTCAAAAGTCAAAAAACTAAAAAATCCAGTGAACCAATAAAAGTGTGCCCTACTGTATTCGTTTTGTACATTAAAATCACAAACTTACATCTTGACTCTTTGAGTGTTAATCCGTTTCACTTGCTATTTGTGGCTGATTTGATGTTTTCCCCGGTTTCAACGTAACAGCACCATAAATCTTTCTTCATTCAAATAAATTTAAATAAAAGCAAAATAACACACAAAGAACTTTATCATGTCATAACACTTTCTTTCGTTCTTTTTGTACGTATGTCGGCGGTTGGTTGCAGTGGAGCAGATAAACCACTTCCTCTCTTTTTTCACAACTTGGCGACAATTTTTTTTTCCTTTCTTTTCTCGAAAGCTGGAGTTTTTCATTCACAAGTCACAACATATATGCAAGAAATTTGATCCAACTGATGTTCACTCGAATGGAAAAATTAAGTCGTGTGCCCCCAGAAAAACAAAAAAACACAACGCACTAGATACTAATCGAAAGAGGGTTGTTCATCTTCCTTAAAACAAAAAACAAAAGTATTTTATAGGTGAGGAGCACACAAGAACACCTCCCAAGTGCGCGATCATAAAACACACGCGATCACGTAAGGTAGTGAGAACAAAATAAATATTCACTGTTTGGAACCGTTTGTAGTGTAGGTTCGTAGGTATACAGGTGGATTCCACACGATATGTTGTTGTGTGAAGTCAGTTAGATACTGTATTTAGTGTTTTTTTTTTAATTATCGCTCTAAACTTAAATAAAGCTACATGCGCGCGTAGGGTGTTGGCGCGGTGATCGTCTATTTTTACGGTATCTTTACGCCTTTTCAATCTTTTGCTAACTGATTTCGCGACAACGATTTTTGTTTTCAACTCAGGTGAACAGATATTTACGTAACTAGTATCGAAAACAAGTTAAACAACCTTGTTGGTGGACAGATATGCGATCAAAGTTTTTTTTTATTGTTTTTCATTGGAAATCAACACGCAAGGTCTGATAGACGAACAAGTTCTGTTTTTTTTTTTATACAAACACCACTTACAAACAACGACGACCGATCGAGCGCACAGCTAGCGAGATACTCAGATACTAATTTAATATCATGAGTTCGTGATTGCGAACAAACTCATGAGCGGGTCTACTGATTTGATTGGTGCTGTCTGCTGTGGTGTTGGTGCTGCTGAGATTTTGTTGACTAACTCACTCAAAGTGAGTGAGTGGTTGTTTATTTTTTGTATCTTATTAGATATGGTTAGACTGTAGACCGTAGACCGTACACCACACGGTCATAATGTCATATCAGGCGAACAACCAACGGGGACTTTGCTTGTACCTTTTGATTAGATAAAAGTGGCTCTTGAGTGGGTTGTCGTCTACTCCCAATTAGAATCGCACTCAAATATAGATTTGTCATATATCTGCTCTGCCTGCATGCCGCTGGCTCTAGCCTAGCTAAGGAGTGGCAGGTAGTAGTAACCTACTCGGTCTGTTATACGGTATACGGTATGTACGCGTAAATAGTGGGTGAAGCTACTACTTACTGTAGCGTGGGCACTCACTGGCCTGACTACCATAACGAGACACTGGAGATGGAGACAGCCAAGACTCATATAGCACTAATGATATCATTGTTAGATTAGCGTGCGTGTCTGTGTATCTTTTCTAATTGGGGTTTATTTTACTCTTTTTGCGATAAGTAGCTTGGGGTTTGGTTTTAGAAAATTGTGTCACCTTGTTTTATTTTATTTGACTGCAAGCGATGACATTGTTTGATGACTTGTGTATCCTGTCACGAGTTACTCTTGTCCTCCTCTAAAAATTATATCTTTTTGAACTCTCTCGTAGAACGAAATTCTCCGAAACGCTTCATGTCCTGAAAATTTCACTCTCAGATCTCGCTCAATGTCAAGTCGCCGCCTAGGAAGCTTCACTTTAAAAATAACCTAAATTCGCTAGGTTCGCGCGAGTAAAATAGAAATGATTAGATTGCGCGAGTAAACTCTATGCACCCGAACGACAACATAGGAAATGCGTCCTTTTGAATGAATTTAGCGAACTGCGATCTGTCATCTGCCGTCACTTGGTTATTGAAACGGAAGTTTGAAATCTGTGAGCTGGGATTTGATGATACTTTTACCTACAAGGTGGGCCAAAAGAGATCACCCTATTGGAAGATGCTCTTATTTTTGCAAATGGCCGCCAATGTCAAATCTGTTTTGACATTTGTGGACTAGAGAGATGTAGAATACAAGTGAAGAAGCCATGAGTCGATACACTCCCCAAGAACGCGGAATAATGGTGTCTATTTTTTTCCGTAACAATTCGTCTGCAGTTTTGGCGCAGCGCGAATTCCGTCGCCGATTCCACGGCCGTCCGACACCGACTGCGCACTGCGACGTTTGGCCACCAACTGTGAAAAGTATGGGACCACAGGAGACGTTGCCAAGAGTGGCCGGCCCCGGAGCGCCCGTTGTGCCGAGAATATCGTCGCTGTTGACGAGGATGTCGAGCTGTCGCCGGAAACATCGATCAGACGCCGTACCTCGCAATTAGCCATCAGCCGGTCATCCCTAAGGCGAATTTTGGTCAAAGACTTGCGATTGCTTCCGTACAAAGTCCAGTCCGTGCATCAGCTGCTGCCTGTCGACCGCCAAACGCGTGTAACCTACGCCCAAGCCATCCTCAATCTCGAGGACGATTTTTCGACCAAAATCATAATGAGGCTCATTTCCACTTCAATGGATACGTGAACAAGCAAAGCTATCGCTTCTGGGGCACCGAAAATCCACGAGTAATGCACGAGGAGCCATTACACCCGCTCAAAGTTACTGCATGGTGCGCTGTTCACACTGGAGGAGTCATCGGGCCAGAACACCGCTGGTCAAACGACAGCAGTGGACCGGACGGTGCGCGCTATAGGGCCATGTTAACCGGGTTTTTTCTGCTGCAATTGGACGAACTAGGACTGGAGGATATGTGGTTCCAACAGGACGGAGCTACGGCACACACTGCGCGAGCCACAACCGATATTCTGATATTCCCGGGTCGCCTCATCTCTCGTTTTGGCGATTTGCACTGGCCCGCAAGATCGCCCGATTTGACTGTTCCAGACTTTCTTTTTTGGGGTTTTTTGAAGTCCCGTGTTTACGTGAACAAGCCCGACACCCTAGAAGCCCTCAAGGACAACATTAGACACGAGTGCGAGAATCTGTTGTCAGAAGTTCTCGCCAAGTTATGAAAAATGCCACAAAACGAGCCCGTATGACAATCAATTGTGACGTCGCTCATTTGGCCTATATCATCTTCTCGACTCGAACAATAAAGTTCTAAAGGTTCAAAAAAATGAGAGCCAAGCAACATCGGATGACTTCTTTTAGCCCACCTTGTAGAGTCCACTATCCATTCGATTGATATGGCAGAGTCGATGCGATCTAAATGTCAATGGAGTAGAATGGAAGACAATCGGAGCAGTGATCTTGAATCAAACTGAATGTCTACAGCCATCTGCAGCGGTACTACCTGTCTTTCTTGACCGATCGATTTACCTCGCTGCCCCTACAAAAACATAGTCACAAGCATTCACCTTTATTTATTTTGAAACATTCCGTTCCAGCAATGTTTTTCGAAAATACGCTTCAATCCGAACAGCTTCTGTGTAGCATCAAGTAGGTTCGCCTCAAGTTGTTTCCAACCACCAATTATTCCGCCCATAAGTGACGTACATACATTGTTTATAAAAAAAAAAGTTACGTACACATTTTTTTTTTTTATCGAGTTTAAACAATAAAACAGAACATCTGACTCACTATCGTCGTCAGACATTTCCAAGAAATTCACTTGAGTAGTCGCAGGCAGTACACATAAACGCAAAATAAATTTTATCATCGTTTGCACAGTGCTTAGTTCAAATGCTTGCAAATGATAAACAAACGCTATATACCTTCGCGTAACGTAGTATATTAAGAAGGAATAAATTTCGGGAACTAACGGATTCTAAATTTAGTTGCACTGCAAATGGAAATACACAGACAAGTTTGCGAAATGTTTGTAGAACAGCGAAAAGCACAGTCTAAACAAATTTTCTTTCGATTTCTCCGACAAATTGACAGGTAAAAGAGTTCCACCTTTTCCCAGGGAAAAATGGCCAGTTTTCGAATATATTCCAAAACTATGTATGTGTGGTTCTACTAGGTACTTTTAAAGTCTATTTAATTTGTAAACTCACAAAAGGCGAACTTATTCGTATAAAATGATCGATTGTGACCTACAAAATATTTGACGTGACAGTTAAGGCTGTAAACGCATGCATCATCATACCAGCGGGCCATTTCTCTGAAGTTGCAGCTTACGATGGTTGTCGAAAGTCCCGACTGACTCCGAATACGTTTCATATATGGAATCTGTCATCCGGACTGTTGACATTGGGCCCTTCTAATAACAAATTTTAGTCTCGACTTTAAATTTACGGAAGCTCACAATTGCGAAATTTGTATGGAAAATAAAGGGTTTTCCAATAAGAGGTGTTATTTTGGCATTCAAAGAAAAATGCCATTTTTTGAGATAAATGATCGGATGTTTATTTCATAATAAAGAGGAAGCTATGCCGTTAATAATCAAAAACAACATCAGTCAAATGGCCACCACGAGCACGCATACAGGACCATATCCTTTTCATGAAATTTTCCATAACCAAATCGCAAAGTGGCTGCCCTATGTCCTCGATAGCCTCACGAATTTTTCTCTTAGAGGTCTTGAATCGACGCTGGGCTGTTGGCGTAGACCTTATCTTCCACGTGGCCCCAAAGGAAGAAGTCGCAAGGTGTTAAATCACAAGATCTCGGTGGCCAATTGTCATCACCTCTTCGAGAGATAACACGGTCCGGAAACTTTTCCCGTAAAAGATCAATGGTTTCGTTGCTTGTGTGGCACGTAGCGCCGTCTTGTTGAAAGAAAACGTTATCCAGATCAATACCATTCATTAAGACGGTGTAATGACGTTTGTGGAATGCCCAATTCCAAAGAACGACGAGGAATGGACAAGCCTGAGTTTTCCTCAATACTTTGGGCTACAGCAGCAATATTCTCAGTTGTTCTTGAGCGACGTGCAAGGGTTTTATTCTTCACATCTCTAACTTGTCACAACAGCTCGAATTTTTCCACCAATTTCTGTATTGCGGTCCGACAAGGTGCTTCACGACGACCGAAAAATGCTTTAGTTTTGCGAACTGTGACTGCAAGATTTTCACCATTTTTGTAGTGAATTTTAATAATTTCAATTCGTTGTTGAAGCGCGTATCGTTCCATTTTTAGTAATGGCGTAGTTTCTACTTGTCAAATGTCAATTGACAGCTACCGAAATAGCGGGTCATTCACAATAACACCTCTCACTGGAAAACCCTTTATAGCCACTATGAACTACTGAAATTTAGAGTCGAAACTAAAAATGGTAAGGCCCAATGATGCGAGCGCATATTCTGACGAATAATGTTTTATAATCAACACTAAAGAGTCGCCGTATACGTAGTACCTACAGCTCATTATCGGTTCAATTTCATTGTACAGCTTGTACTCCCTTGTAAGTTGTGTGACCGTCAAGGTTGAGTAATCAAACAGGCGTTAGTAACAGTATATGAGTATGAATTTTTCGACTTAAGTTTGTGGGATCCTGTTTTGTTTGTCACAAATTTTGGTTTCCCTGTTATTTCACATGACGGGTTAACCTCTGCAGCTCTGGCATTTATCACTATATTCGAATTTGTGTTTTCCCCTGATTCTATAAATTGAATTATTTATAAGTCACTCAAATGTGTTCGTATGGGCTGACGTTAGAAATGGAGCAGACTCGAAAATGCAATGATCACTTGTGGCCACATAAGCCACTGTAGCCAGTCATATTCCTACAATCTTAGAACTTATCAAATCCCATCTTTCAGTTCGTTTAATACTTCTCTATTCCACATTGATGCAGTTACTTCAATTTTTTGTTGACAACCAGTCAATACTCTGCTGCACGCATAACTAATTGTTGCCACTGCCACCACCATATCTATACTTGCTCTTTGCTTATCAAATTCGCACAAAACCATTATTGATAATAAACGACTGACATTAACTCACCCCATTAACCTTTTTTAATCCCGTTTTTTGATATTAATTGAACGAGCGCTTTTGGGTCAAATGGAATAACAAGAGTGACAACTGACAAGCCCTTTCATGCACACTACGAACCGGCATTGGTATGCCGGTGGCGGTGGTACGAATGACTACCATTGCGTAGGCGAGTATGTCACCTTAATTTCATTCAAATGACAGCCACTGTCACTTCCACCAGTTGGCCGGTGTTTCCTTAGCACTAAGCAGTACGCAATGCAAGGTCGTTAAGGGGTCTCCTCCTAATGACCGTTTAATTGCAGAATTCATGCGCCTTTAGTGGTTGGTGTGTTATTTTTTGCTTTGTTTCCTACATCCGATTAATTTGCATTATTTGCCGTGTGCCATTGTTCGGTGTCGTAGACTTCATTACTCATGCCGCGCTCGTGTAATCTTTACATGGCTTGGTTGCATTTTGCATGTGCATGACATTGCTGTGTAGACGACTGCTTAAGTGAATGCCACTTGATCGGACACAAATATTATTGAAGATGAAAACTGGTTTCTGTAGATAACAATCGCGTAATTTGCCGTAAGATTTGTATAAGAATAGCACCAGTTGCAATATTTTAATGAGTTAATAATATTTTAATATTCCTATTTGAATCTAGTAAATTGTGTATTAAGTGGTGAGCAAACAAATTAAGCCACTTACTGATTCGCAAATGATACAGAGAGATTTTAAATTTACGGGAATTAAAAAAAAAATACTTGAGGGTTGAATAAAAAAGAATGGCTACGTAGGTATAATTCAAAGGAAAAGTGTGTGTAAATATAAAATGGCTACCTTAAGACGACATTGAAAGTCATTTTGCGAAGAATCATTTATTGGGAAAGCTAAAAGGAGTTAATATTGTTTTTTTACTATTGAAAGATGCTCACATCGTTTTTAACTCGGAAAACATCCTGTGCGATTAGAAATACTTTTACCCCAGTGAAATGAAATGTCATTGGCCTAGTGGTTCAGCTGTTTTATAGAAGTCCCGTGAATTAAACCCGTGATGAAAATAATTGAATTATGTATTTAGCACAAGTTACAGTAAACAATGAGAACAGTGTCCGGTCAACAAGTTTAAAGTCTTGTATGTGATTGCAACGACTACGATGGCTTAAAAGTAATCATTTTTATTCTTCCCTTCGTCTTTTAGGTCAGAATATTTCATAAGAAACATTTTGACATTACGTAAATGTTAAGATCCTCAAAATCACTTTATTTGCAAAATGATGATGATGGAGCTTAAATCATTTGTCGCTTTAATTGTTTTATAGTTCACAAAGGACAAATTTGTACAATAGTTTTTTTTTTTGCTATTGTGAGTTGTTAAAATGTAACATCGACACTGATTAAAATGAATTTTGGTAGCACATTTCGATCTTTTTTTTAAAATACCACTTGTGAAGCAACTTCTGTTAAACATTAATTGAATAACAAATTTTAGGTCCTATAGAGTTGTTATCTGTATATTGTAGGTCACAATAGTTAAATTATCAGCTTTACTAATGTGAGCTCGTAATATTTAGCATAGACACAGAAAGGTTATTCGAACTTTCCAATTTGCCTCACTAATATTCATTTTTAACCTTTACACAAAATATTTTGTAGGTCACAATGGGTAATTTTATATATAGAAGTTTTAGCTATTGCGAGTTGGTAAAATCTAGCCTGGCCACTATGGGCCTTAGCAATAAACAATACCAGTCTCGACTTTAAACTTACAAAAGCTCACAATTGCAAAGCTTGTATGTAAAATACAGCCACTGTGAACTAAGAAAACTAAGAGTCGATACTAAAAATGACCTTATTGCTAAGGTCCTATGATTATAAGTATCAACCAATTACTGTAATGGACTATAGACTTTAGCGTACTAAAGAGATTCACATTTTAGTCACTTCCATTGTAAAATTAATAGGTAAAACAATGGTTAATTGAACTACGAAATGACACTTCTTAAGGTAAGGCCTATAGTCTGTATTTTTCACCTACATATTTAATTAATAATTATTCATTTCTTCATGAGTAAATAAAATCTGATTGAAATTCACCTCATGCAACCGATTGACGCCGTGAATCCAAAGATCAGCTCAGCGTTGGCGTCGAATGGATTTAGTTTCGAAATTCCCATACACATCTTGCTATACCTATGAAGGATAACAATTAAAAATACTTCCTCACTCTCTTGCTGCAAACGCTGATGTAATTCCATGTAAGGGTGACCTTTTTTTTGTTAAATTCCTTGGACCACAGAGAATATGCATTCATCAACAGCCCCGCACTATGGAATTCCATTGTTAGTGCACCCTCGCGATTAGTTTCGACAAAAAAAAAAAAATCTGTGCCACAGACACAACGTTCTGGTTCTGGTTGCGCCAGGTTCAATAATCTTCTCAGCTCCTTTTTGTCTCCTCATGAAGTGGATGAATGCAGCAGGTGCCATATGCAATTTGAGTCCCTGCTAAAAATGTGAACAAGAAATTCTAAAGATAGCGCCGCACCCACAAACGACGCTCGTACTTCTGTGCGGTGGATTCCCGCATATACCGAAGGATGCTTTCTGGAGTTTTACTGTTTCCACTTCCACATGGGAATGAGAGGTAATGAATGCCGGAAGCATATTGACATTATAATGTTCTGCTTGAGGTTTCTAAAATATAAAAGTGGACCAATACAATTTAGTTAAAAACGAGCACACAACTTACCTTTATTCACTTGAAAATTTCTCTAGCAATAGGCGCGTTTTATTGAACATCCCTTTCATCAACATAAAGCCAATCAAACTGAAGTAGACGAATGCGTAATTAAACTGCTCCAGTCACATTTGTGAAAAAGTGGTATAAACGGGTTTATTTATATTTTATCGATCCCGCTAGCGGAATAATTATTGCGCAATCAGTTTACCAGTCATAAACACATCTGTCATCGGAAACACTCATAAAGGTTTTAATATAAGCTGCTACTGTCACTTCCAAATGGGGATAAATACCTAGTGTGAATCCTGGAAGTAGTTGTTGTAGATTCTACTTTACTTTTCTTTGCTAAAATATATGTTCAATAAAACACATCTAATAACTCAAACGACCTTGGCTGAGTATAGGCGAACAACGAGGGAAATTCGCTGGCACAATTCACGCAAACCCTGAGGGGTCTCACTCACATTTACTTTCACACAGCAATAATAGAGTTAATAGGTCTGTTCCTTTACTTTAGTAGTAAAATGGAAAAGACTGTCAAAAATGGCAGTGGTGGGGATAAATTCTCTCGCGGAGAGAGACACTTACGGAAAAGTTAGGGAACGCTTTTGTAGTAAACTGCGAAAAATGACAGATACATAATTCAAAAAAGTTGTACGAAAATCCGTTAAAATATCGTATAAACTCGAAAACTTGGCTAATTAACTAACAAAATTAGTTTATTCATCTACCTAACGATGAAAATGATTCGTAATTAATTAAACTTCTTCTACATGCTTCCGAGTATATGGAAGAGTTTGTACTGATTGAACTACAAGCATGAAAGGAAAAAGCGACACGGCATTAAAAATTACGTGGGGGAGATTATCCTTTCTTAAGGCGCCAAGTGACAAAGAACAGAAACTGAAACAGAACAGAAAGTTTTTTCGTTCTGTAGTAAATTCTGGTTCTGTTTACCTTGCTAGCTCAGCTACACAAAACTGAAACAGAAACAGATCCATAAAAACATGGCCGCCTATTCTGTCAAATTGTGTTTCATTTGTTTACATTTTAGCTTTGACTTCAACGAAAAAATGGAAAAGATTTTGAAATTATGTTGTGAATACGATTTACATGAAGCTAATTGTCGAATTGCGGTCTATAAAGAAGCAGAGCGGCAGTTTGCGGACGATTTCGATTTGTTTGTTTGTTAGATGACAAATGCATAAAAATCCAAACAAAAAAAACACCCCCCCCCCCCCCCCATGATAAATTAGCATTTCTGTTGCAGAAACAATCAATATAGACTTGTTTACGTTCTGTCGTCAAACAGCCATTTTTCTGTCGCTAAATTCTGTTGCTGAACAAATTTTTTTCTGTTCCTAATTCTGTTTCTGTTGCCTTAAGGAGTAAAGGCACTAAGTGACAAAGAACAGAAACAGGAACAGAAACAGAATCCCATACATTTGCAACAGAAACAGAATTAGGAACAGAAAAAAATTTGTTCAGCAACAGAATTTAGCGACAGAAAAATTACTGTTTGACGACAGAACGTAAACAAGTCTATATTGATTGTTTCTGTTGCTGCCAGCAACAGAAATGCTAATTTATCATGGGGAGGATGTTTTTTTTGTGTGGATTTTTCTGCATTTGTCATCTGAAATCGAAATCGTCTGCAAACTGCCGCTCTGCTTGTTTATAGGTCGCAATTCGACAATAAGCTTTATGTAAATCGTATTCACTAAACATTTTCAAAATCTGTTCCATTTTTTCGTTGAAGTCAATGCTAAAATGTATCATGTGTTTATGGATCTGTTTCTGTTTCAGTTTTGTGTAGCTGAGCTAGCAACGTAAACAGAACCAGAATTTACTACAGAACGAAAAAACTTTCTGTTCTGTTTCAGTTTCTGTTCCTGTTTCTGTTCTTTGTCACTTGGTGCCTTTACAGCCACTTTCTAAAAGAATCTAAGGAGAACATTGAATTTTATTTTTCCGCCTGTTAATACCATTTTAATAAGCAAGAAATCCATACAAATGCACTCATATGTCAAATAGGACAACAAGTTTCAAATCAGCTGTTAATTGAAAGGTAACTGACAGCTTTTTCAATTCTACACCAAGAAATTTGTTGAGTAAAAATTCGTAAGATTCTCAGTGGACGGGTAATAGCTTGCTCTCTCGATGAAGCTCTTTTTTGCGAATTTTTCGAGTTAAGGAACGACATTGAGTAAAATTCGTACAAATTAGTACAAATTCGTAAGATTTAAAAGTAAGGGAACAGACCTAATGAATACATGAGCACCTATTTCAGATACCTACGTGCTACGAAAGTTAATTTTTAAACATATACCTACGGGAAATTAATTTTGAACCAAACAAAATGTAAGGACTTTCATTGTATTTGAAAGGATGTGAAATGGTAATAGCAAACTTTTGTATTTTGTTTAATGCATACATGATAAAGAAACGAACAAATCGATTTATTCTAGCCAAACGATGGATATGTAGACTATCGAAGATCGTTGTGTTTGTTGTGTTTTCGCTTCTCGCCATAAAGTGTAAAGGACGAAGAACTAAAGGCCGTGCTATCCCCTAAAGCTATTTAAAATTGTAATTCTCTGAGCTATTAGAGTCAACTCATTACTCGATATTCTGTTAAAGACACATAAAGTGATCTTCGTGTTTTTCGTTCATCTTACATCTACCAATATAATATTTCGAAATGAGTGTGACGCGAAAATAAGCGATAGGTACACGCGCCATTTCACATAAAGTCAAAATAAATTGTCCCATCTGACAGTCGAAGAAACTATGATTGGTTTTGTACAAAAATTACTTCACAGGAAATGTAAAAGCTGTGACGGATGTTTCACGTATTCTTCTTCACAACCACGTTCGAAAGTTTGCATATCGTTTCGCTTAAACTTCCTCCAGATTTTCGCATTTTATTTGAGTTTTGGAGAATGGCCAGCGGTTCTTCCATCGGCAATTGCCGCCACGTCTGCCAATTTGTACAATACATGCATTGCCTTGTTTTCTTAAAAGAACCGTCCGTCGTGTACAAGCGAGAAGATTTCTCTCTAAAATTCATAAGTAGGTACTAGTCCTCTAGGAAATAATTTGTTTGCTCCAGCACCGTATATTATTAAAATTAATTGGGTGTGGGAGCCGCAAAGAAATAAACAGAAATTATATGTATATGGAACGTTTTAGAATTTTTCTCGTTGCATCAAGTTAGGCATTTTTACAATCCATAAAAGAATGTGCTTCCTAAAAATATGCAATTAATACATTTTTGCGCTCATACATTCATTCCGATCTACTACCCGACCTGCATTCTAGTCAATAAATGGCTTCCGGAAGTGATGAATGGAATACCAATTTCTTTTAAAATTTTTAATGTATGGCTGGTAAAAGTCACTGAAACATATTCCGCGATACTAATATTCATTTTCAGTGTCCAGGTTAATTTTTTGAACCGTCAATGACGAAATTTTCCGTACAAAATTGCATATTGTTACCTACAATATATACAAGTTGAATGTTAATAGGCCTGTTTTTTTGAGCTTCGATCTCGACAAAGCAAAGTAAAGTAGGATTTTCAGCACGCAATAACAACAACTACGTGCTACTTGACACTTCGAGAACTCAAAGTAGTTGTTGTGACTGCGTGCAGAAAATCCTACTTTACTTTGCTTTGCTGAGATCGAAGCTCAAAAAAACACATCTAATAATGATAATTAGTAAGGCCCAATGTCTATTATTCCCAAATTTAATGTTTAAGACCATTAATGGAAATCTTTTGTTTGATTGCTGAAATGTTGTTCGCCGGAACCTGTGTTTTTTTCCATTTTACTTTCTATATTTATGGGTTGTTTGTCCTTGAATTGTTTGATTTTGGCCGCTGCAATGGATATCAGCTTAAAACAAATCTGAGAGCAAAATCTGAAAATTCCAATGAAAAAGGACATTAATAGCATTCTTTATAAACCCCGCGTATAGTCTGCTCAACTTTAAGCAGCCTCTAAAATGCATTTACGCAGGAAAATGTGATTTGTTAAGATTTTTCGAGCTTCAGCAACGTTACTTTACGGTTGTGTAAGTTAAACGCGAAAATTTGCGTTTAGAGCCTTCGTAGAGCCTGTTTTTACAGCAAATGTAAATAAGTCGTTGTCGAATTGAAACACACATAGATACACATGATTGCAGGTTAATATTTCAACAGTCCCACCAAGAAATTTCGTTATTGTGCCAGATAATTTAACTTTTTATTATGTAAAATGATTTTACATACCTAGTGAGCTATCTAACTACCTATATCTATTAAAAATAGGCTGATGTCGGTTTTAGAGCAAAAAGTAATAGATTTCAGTGGTATAATAGTTTATTAAAATTTTGTAGACAAATGTTTATAAATAACAATTTCAAGGAAGCAAGTAGAGACTGCGTAATGTTTACGCGATGTTTAACTAAACAACATGGTAGAGGCGTCATTGGGGAATCTAATAAATACGACTGTAAGTCGATTAGATTTGACAGGACTAGATTTTTCCCGAATGTAAAGACTTTTTGCAGGTGCCTATGTCTGTTATACACAATCGAAATTTTAGCTACTCCTTCATAACCGTGAATAGGGTTTCAAATAAGAAAAATAAATAACCACGTGACAGCTGAAAACCATGTAGGAAAACTAGACGAGTTTTATATGGCTGTAGCATAATTATGTTAACAAATTACTGAAAAGTTTATAATAAAGTGCAGAAATGTGAATAAAAGCATTGTAGAATTGCAAAATGTTGTTTATGAATTGTATAAGGTAGAAGACGAGAAGTAATGGGAATTGCGCCTTTTTAACAATATTTTTTTTAAGCCGGCAAAACAAAAGATAGCTTATCTGTGAAAGGATATTGAAAAATTTGTTCAATTGCCGCCGGACATACTACTACTGCCAGCTGTCGGACTGACTAAACTAATGTTTTGCATGTCCTCAATGTAAATGTCCCATTATCCATCAAAATTAAAAATAAGGAGCGTTGATTATTACTATGGTTTTGTTAGTTTTTGAGCTTGGTATAATTTTTTCTAAAGCTATTTAAAATTTGAGTGCGTGCATTGTTAAGCTAAAAGCTAGACTTTAGTTAGCACTCCACTCGAGTTTGTCAAAAGTGCCAAATACTTGGGGCTCATATTAGACAGCAAACTCTTATGGAGGGAAAATATTGCCGAACGTTCTAGGAAATCCCTAGTGGCTCTATACTCCTGTAAGAGGGCTGTCGGCTCGAGATGGGGCCTCCAACCTAACATAATGCATTGGCTCTATACCGCGGTGATTAGACCGATTATTCTCTACGGCATCGTTGTATGGTGGCCGGCCTTGGACAAGAATTCCAATCTGAAGGCCCTTGAGAAGACTCAACGCCTGGCATGCATCAGCATCACGGGTGCACTGAGGACATCTCCTACCGCCGCGCTACAAGCAATGCTTAATCTTCTTCCTATAGACATCGTCAGCAAGGAATACGCCGCTAACGTGGCTATCAGACTTAGGGAAGGCAAGCTCTGGAGAGGGCAACCAACTGGACATGCCAGCATCCTCCTACAGTTATGCCCCTTACCCTCTACTACTGACTATCTGCCCACGAAAATCGATTTCAAAAAGGGCTTCAAATACGAAATACCGGACAGATCCCGTTGGGACTCACGAAATGTCCTACACGAAGGAGCACTGTCAATTTTTACGGACGGTTCTAAGACTTTGGAGGGAGTCGGAGCAGGAGTATTCTCTGAAGAACTGAGCCTGAGCCTCTCCTTCTCTCTACCGATACACTGTAGTGCCTTCCAAGCCGAAATCACAGCTATTCGTCAAGTCATGGCGTGGCTGTCGATTAATGCAATATCACACAGGGATATCGTTATATATATTGACGGTCAAGCCACCATCAGATCCTTAGTATCCAGCGGAACAAGATCAAAAGCGGTGGAAGATTGCCGCGTATCTCTTAACGAGATAGCTGGACAGTACGACCTCACCCTTTGCTGGGTGAGCTGACGAATTCGTGAGATTAGGCTCCTCCGGCATTGATAGTGTTAATCTGCATAACGTGCAGGTACCGCTCTCATACGTTAAACAAATTATCAAGGCGGACGCAACAAGAAAAGCAAATCATAGGTGGAAACATCTAGGATATTGTGACGTTGCCAGGCTTACTTGGCCGACACTGGATACAAAAAAATCCAAAGAGCTTCTGCGTCTCAACAGACGCAGTATCTCACTAGTCGCTAATATCATCACCGGTCATTGTGTTCTGGGCAGACACGCTCAAAGACTTGGGCTGCCACATTATGACTTTTGTAGAAGCTGTAGGGATGAAGAAGAGGACGAGTCCGTCACTCACCTCATCTGCAGCTGCCCTGCCCTTTCCAACCTAACGATGGCGCATTTAGGAAGCTACTTCCTCAATAATCTCAGCGATCTTGCTACCTCAGCGCTGCCAGCATTCTTGGCTTTATCAACGGAAGTAAATGGTTCACAACGAGTAACTAGTAAAGGAACCCCTAAACGCCAGTGGTACGCACAATGGGCCGATTAACGGCCTAAGTGTTTGTCTCACCGAGAGCCACTTTAACATAACATAACATAACATAGGCATAAGTAGAGACACCTTTTGCACTACTGGTTGTCATCTTTGTCAGAAGTCGCTTTTTTTGGCGCTTTTTACCCTCCACAGGAAGGTATATTCACATTGCCATTACATTTGTAACGCCAAGAAGGAGTCACCGGAGACCTAATAAAATATATGTATATATTCTGAATCAGGATCACATTCTGAATCGATTTAGCCATGTCCGTCTGTCTGTCTGTCTGTCTGACTGTTGAAAGCACGATAGCGCCCAAAGGAATTGCCGTAGGCGAATGAAATTTGGTGAAAGGACTTCAGGTTGGTATTGAAAATGGGCTATCTCGGTCAAGTAGTTCTGGTACCTCCCATACAAAACCAATTTTAAATGACTTGTATCAAAGAATATAGAACTACCCTTACTCCCAATTATTTTTCAGTCGGCTCTCTTTTCATTATTTAAAAAAGAGCCGATGATAACACTTTTACTTGTTTAAGTTCCATTTGCAAGTCATAGGCGAAAAATATGTTCGTTGGTGGTTATAGATTGTTTATTGGAATTGTTTCTTTGCAGATTGTTCATATTTCCGAAAACGTATTCCTGAGTATAAATGAGTTAGCCAATTTATTATTAAGTTAAAGCAAGATTAAGGTACAGAGAAATGAATATTTAAGAGACACTTTTAAGAGAAAATGGTATGGTAATTCCCCTGACTAATATAAGTTAAAGTCCAGCAGAAAATAGGCGACCTATGAGGCTAGGGGCTAGCAGATACTCTTTAAGCTTGTAATCTTTCATGCGTATATGCAACTGTCATTACAAAAAGAAACGTGATTCGCGAACCACCACCAGCCCGCGGCTCATTCGGAAATTGAACTGAATTGACTGTGTGAGCTTTTAGCTGTCAGTGTTGTTGTATTTTTAATTTCATTTGATAGGAACTCGGTTTAGTGCCGTACCTATCTAATCTACCGCCCAGCTTTCATATTCGCTTTTCCTTTTCAGAAGATAGTCTACCCTCGACTTTGGCGGTCGGCGTTAACAAGACCAATCTGAATCACAATCTACCTAGAGTAAGTTGCATTTGTTCATAAACTCAGGGATATTATGTTTTAAAATGTTGCGCTTTCGCTTCACAGAATACACATCATGTCTAGACAGAAGGTGCCTTTATCGGAAAAAATCATGATTTTCCTTTTTAAAGATCACACCAGCTATTTGCAGAAATTTTACCAGAAAGAACAGAAGCCCGATATTGAATTGATATCCAAGATCGACAACTGTAAGATATCTGCTCATCGAAATGTTCTAGCAGCATTCAGTGACTACTTTAAGGATTTGAAGGAAGCAGAAGCGGAATCTAAAGAGATTGAATTAGATATTGATGGAGAAACCCTCGGGTTAGTCATCGACTTTATGTACAAAGGCGGAATTAGACCTGAACGTGATAATATCGGCCGTCTAATTACAGCAGCACAGGACTTGCAAATAAGCTCACTCAAAGTTTGCTATTCGGAGTTCTTTGCTGAAAATATTGACCTCACTAACTGGCTTAGCATTGCGTCAATAGCTGAACAATACAAGTCCGCTGAAATCCATAAGATTGTTATTGACTTTGTATTGCTGTACTTTATGGATTTGCTCAGGAATGGAGATTTTCTTAGACTGCGAGAGGACGACTTGCGCGAAATCCTTTCGAGTAACTTCCTCTGGGTGGACTCTGCAGAAACATTGTTCACCGCTGTGATGTCTTGGGTGGAATACGATAGAGAAAATCGCGCAAAATGCACGAACGACCTTTTAGCGCTCGTTGGTTTATTTAAATTGAACAAAAAAGCAACGGACACGGAAATACTTGGACATGTCAGTGGAAAATCTACTAAAAATTTGAACTTTCGAAAGTTTAATTCGAAATTAAACAGATGGTCTCGTGTAGGCCTACCACCTGCGCCAACGGAGAGACGACTCTATGGTGCGACTGTAAAAGATCAGGAACTATTCATTGCTGGAGGTTTGCAAAGTGAAGGTGAACGAGATTCAGACATTGTTGAGTATATAGACCTTCGAACGACGATCTGGAGGAATCTACCTCCAATGATAGAAGCGCGACAAGTTCCCGCAATGGCTGTATTGAATGGCAATTTGTACGTAATTGGTGGATACACGGAAAATACATGGTTACGTTTGGTAGAGAAGTATGATTTTGACAAACTCGAATGGCAAGAAGTGCCTCCAATGCATTTCGCACACAGTTATGTAAAGGTAGCAGTACTCCGCGGGTTATTGTACGCTGTTGGCATTGACCAGGGCCACGACTCTCCTATCGAGTACTATCACCCTGTTCATAACAAATGGACTCAAATGCCACACAAACATGAAATATCAAAATGTTTTGGTATCGCTGGAGTAAATGGACATTTGTACGCAGTGGGAGGACGGAATAACGAAGAAGCATGCACAACAGTTGAGCGCTTTAATGTAACAACGGAAACATGGGCGGTAATAATGCCCGGCTTGAAATTAGCGTTCCGTGACATTCAATGTGTTTCTTGGCAAAATCGACTTATAACTTGCGGCGGAATCGGAAATACAAAATGTCTCTACGACAAAACAGTGAAAGAGTTTAATCCTGAAACGAACGAGTGGAAGAACTTGGCTACACTTAAATTAGATGACAAACCTTTACATTATGGTTACGGAAATCTACTTGCAATTACTAAATAATTTCGGGTGGTATGTTCTTTAAAACTGTTCAATTTAAAAGTGAGGTACGTACGAAACTGAATTGAAAATAAAAAACAATAACAACCCCACAAACAAACAGTGGTTTTGTAGCGCTACATTTGAGTGACAGTTGTTCTTCCTCCACAACGCAGATGAATGCTTTCTTAATTTGGATTTGTGTACTGGGGTCCATATTGTACAAATAGAAAACAGTATGTGTGGCCCACTGCCCCACACACAATGGGAATGGGACGTTCAAGTATCTAGTTTAGTAAGTCTGACAGCTCTCTCACTAAGTGTATCTCGGTTTTGATTGGTCGAAATCGGTCATGAGAGCAGCTGTTTCAGCTGACGTTTATGGAGGGGTAGCCGATGAATCTCGTCAAGAAATTTGTGGCTGAGTACTAAGTTGACAGTTCTCATATGTACCTGACGCAGAAAAAATTATGTTCCCGACCAAACTAGTTTTTGCGTTCAGGTTACATCTCATTCAGACCAATCTAGTCGACTTAAGATAACTAGATTCTTGAATGCGGCCAATAGAATAGCTTTCTACCGTCATTGGCGGAAAGTGTCATCTGTCATTGCAGGTCATTTCACATGTGTTTCGCATCCTCTGTTGGGAAACTTTTTCCGAAAATACAACTTATATTTAAAGAGCTGATTCACATTGCAACTGATATAAGAAAGTCGCAATAATAATACTGAACTGCAAAATAATAAGATAAGACAACTACTACCACTACCACTAAAAAACTAAATTTAAGTGCCGATAAGAATTTGTACTTGAAAATGGTTTGCTAATTGTTGCCAGTCGATGATAAGATATATGTCAATTGTTCTGTGTTTTATTTTGTTTTGACAATCTGCAGCTGTCATATCTTTTGTTGGCAGTATCAGCTCTGCCAGTTTGGGGGCTTTCCCCAAAGATGTAGAAGTTTTTTTTTACCGACAGGGGGTACCGTTTGAATATTTTTTTTTTCTTACTCAATAGTATCGTAAGTGAACATTAAAAGCTATAAAGCAAGACAACTCCAACAAATCATCAAATCAATGTATGTTTCATTTATGTAAATTCCATTCCAACGCATTCCAATATTCATTGGGGCCAACGTATTAATCAGAGACAAATCATGTCTCTGTTATTAAAGCTACATGCTACATGCATCACACACTATTGCATTGGCGAAAAGTTCACAATTGTATGGGGAAGCAATAAATACAGCGAGACTTCTTTGTATTTGGTCTCTTGCCAAAACCAATTCCTGATTGTTCCTGGATCGGGATGTATCAATATTACCCCTTTCGATCAAATTATCAAAATGTTCACATCCGAGCAGATGAACAAAGACAAAAATTAAGACAACGAAAGTTGATTATTTTTACTTATGGCTAAGTTTTTCTTATCAAATTTTGAAATCTGAATTCACTTACCTTCTTTTTAAAAAAATATACTAATTCAAAAATTTCTTTAATTCCTAAAATTCGTGCCATTTCGATTCCGTCACAAATTAAAAAATAATTCTATTTAGTATTGAATTAACAGTTTTCTTTTAAATAAATAATTTGAAAGAAAATAAAACAAAATTTGTTTTATTTTTTTTCTAGAAAAAAGCTTAATCTGGGGTTTTCCAGATTTGTCTATTGTCTAGGGGAAATATTTCAACCGCCTGGCAACGCTGGGCAATATTAAAACAAAATAGCGGCCAGCTACGTTAAAACACTGCTTTATATAAGTTTTCATAAATATTTTTGATGTTTCAGAAACTGCTCGACTGCCTATCATCAAATATCAGTTGCTAATGATGATATTTTATTGAAGCAATGCTGTCACTGTGACACTGTGAGCAATTTTTTGCACCGAAACGATGAATAACAAGTTGGAGAAATAAAAGTTTTTATTAGCACCCAGTTCAATTGATCAATATGATTTGTACTTGTATGTATGTATGTGCTGAAAATCCTACTTTACTTTGCTTTGCTGAGATCGAAGCTAAAAAAACAGGCCTTATATCAGAGAAATATATGCGCCAAATCTACTGCCTAAAACATTTTGTTAAATAGAACTAAATCACTTACAAAAAAACGCTTCAAAATATATGTCACGATTGAAGTCCATTTGGCGCGAAAGCAGATTTGACACTCAGTGCTAGTGTTGCCAATTTGCAACACCAATACCTCCATATGACTCATAACTGTCTGCAAGTGTGAAATAACGTGGAGCATATTACCATTTGCCTTTTTCCTGAAGACTGTTGCTATTCACCAAAGATAATGGAATACAGAGATGGATAACTTTCCAGTGGAAAGGCGGCTGCCTACAAGCTGTTTTCCCGTAAAATTCATGAAGTCACTCACATTTGCTCATTTCTTTTTAAGTGTTAAGTGTGAGTTCATGAATTGGACTTTAATGCAAGAATTCGCTATTCCGAAATGTGTTTTTCACTATTTTCTTTATTTCAATCGAAGTGTTAACAAAAACCAAACAAGTTCACTACGAAACAGCAATAGGGTAGTTCGCGACAACGTCAATGTCAAATGAGAAGAAGAAAAATCCAAGTGACAGCTAAAAAACTTGTAGGAAACGGATTTTGTATGGATGTAGTCCAATTTTGTTAAAAAATTACTGAAAAGTGCATAAAAAAGTGCAAAAAACAAGATAGAAGCATTGTTGAATTAAAAAATTATGTTTATCAAACGTATTTGGTAACAACTAAGAAGTTAAAGTAATGGCAATTGTGCGCTTTTCAATAATATTTGAACAAAACACTACTCTGGCCATTATAAACCAGCTTTGTTATCCTACAAGTTTTTTTGACGTTTGAGCAAAAAAGATAGCCCATCTGTGAAAGAACGGGCTTCGCGAAATACTCTATTGAACAGCGCGATGCCCAGAAAAGCAAAAGGAATGATGGCCGGCCATTAACAACATGCTTTTCTTCTGTCACACGTATTCACAGACGGTGGTTGAAATTACAAAAACAACAATGTAAACAAATGGGTTTTGGGGGGATAGACGTACGGAAGATATCCATCTCTTTTATTCTTTGATCTCTGCTATTCACCCCGCGGTTATTAGTCATCCCAGTTTATGGTACTACAATTGGCAATTTATTGTTCGCATACATAGGTACTAAAATTGATTTTTTTTTGCAGTTCTATCCCACGATATGAATAGTCCTTAAAGTGGAAGTTGCTCATAATGGTTCATAAAAGTGCGCTGTGGCAGTGGCGATTCCTGGTCTTAAGCATTGGGTTAGCTACGTGCTCCAAGGAAGTTAAAAAACCAAAATCGTCATTTTTTTTTATTTTATTAACAACTACAAAAAAAAAAAACAAGAAAAACATACTTCAGAAATAAATAATATAAAATAAAAGATTTAAAAGAAGCATTTAACGATATAAAAATTCGGTTCGTCGGTCAACTGTCACAAAATTTTCGATGACTTGATTATAAAATTCGTTACTTTCTTTCAGCCCTTTCAAAAATTCCTTTTCTATAGACATGAGAGCCAAATAGCTCAATCTCTCCTGACCTTGAGTGCTTCGAAGGTACGTCTTTATCCTCTTCAAAGCAGAAAAGGAACGCTTCACAGACGCTGTTGAGGCTGGTATTGTACATATAAGTTTTGAAAGCTTGTACACCTGCTCAAAACTGCCCGCGATATTTGTCTCCATCCAGAGCAAGACATCAAATGGTGTTGTCGTTTTTGGCGATCCTGCTGATGTTGAACCTGTTGGCTGTACAGCGTCTGTGTTTTCATAAAAAACTGTCAATTCATTCTTTAATTGAGCGAATTCAAATATGTTCGGGTAGCTTTCTATTAGATTTTTAATTAATTCTTCAGGAAAATTGTTTTTTTGGCGATAGTTACTAAATTTTGAATAGCCATTGAAGTACCTTTAAAAACCGTTGCCGTTTCAAGGTGCTGTGATAATATAGGGTCGTATTGTTTTAATACATTTAAAAACTCAATGTAGTTTCCTCGATTTAAAGATAAAACAGATTCATTATGGCCTCTAAATGATAACTCCTGGTTTGCGAGATAACATGTCACATCTATTAGGCGTTTGAGCACCGCACGATTTTTCCTCACCTGGATGTTATGTTGAGTGTTAGAAGTTTTTAACTGGGAGCTTAAAGCTTCATCTATCCTATTTTCACCAAATCTAGCTAGTTTAAACACACATTGCAAATGGGATGCGCTTTGTTTGTGTTTTTTTTTGAAGTGTGGTTAGAGCATTAAGATTGTCGACGCCCGATGAATTCCAGGCAGAATGAATTCCGGAGAACAGTAAACAAGGCCAACAAAAAAGTTTTTTTTTATTTTCACATCCAGCTAACCATGAGTAAAGGGAAAACTGATTTTCATTAAAGTTTCTAGTATACTCTCTATTACGGTCCTTGTGCGTTGATTTTAAACCTGACAGTTTTGGGCACGGGCGTCCATTTTGAATAATTAAAAGTTTTTCCGAAAACGATTTGGTTCCAAATGGTTTCTCTAATAGATCTTCAATTGTTGATTTTGTTTGAGCAGTTATTGTTGCAGATTCCATTTTATTTCCTACCAAAATAAAGATCCTATTATTTATCTTATTACATAGGTGCCTGTTCCTATTCAAATAATGTGAAACAAACAATTATAAACATAGCGTTTGCTTTAAAGTATGAGAAAGCAATTTTCCCTTACTTATCGATAAAAGTTTTTATGAAACGAAACAAAACTAATGCCTATCTTAAAATAACTGTAATAACTGGGAAACTTCCCATAAAAAGATTCCAGCAATGTAAGAATTAAAGACTCAGAGTTTCATTAACAATGGATGCTACTGTGACGACTTTTTGCACAAAACAAAGTTATGAATATTTCGCTGTGATCTAAACATCCCTTTGCATTATTTCATTTCACTTCTCACGAACAAAAAAACAAAACAAAAGCGCACTCTCATATTCCAAAAGCACGACAAAAATATTTATTATGTATTTACTCACATTTATAATCCAGGCAAATATAAAATTATAAAACGCACTTAACTTTTGGAATGGAATTCGATGACTATAATTCAGTCAAATAAGAACACAACGAAACTTTCTTACTGCAATTTGCCTAGAAAGAGAAACATACAGAAGTACAAAAAAAGATAACTCGCAAAATATACCTGCTTGCTTACACTTACACTCTACTTCCAACTTTTATCGCATTTGTTTTGCGCTTACCCTTCCGTATATTTTCCTGTGCTTTGCTTACGACTGGTAGAGGTATAGTCAAATTCCACACTTATACAGAGTGGAGGAAATTCGGTAGCTCAACTTTTTTACGCTAAAATGCTACAAGCAGGAGACTTTTCTATGGGAGTTTTAGATTGTATGTGTGCGTGCAGGCAGGGAATTTGCGGTATCGCAAGTTGTAACGCTAAAGAGTATTTCAAGTGAAACTTATTGCATGGGAGTATTGTGTTGTGTGTTTGTGTAGGCAAATATTATTTGTAAATAATAGTTTTGTTGCTTAGTATGTCATTGATTATTGCAATTATTAATCTGCATAATTACTTTTACCATGTTATTTGCTGTATTTTGCGTATATGTATTTCAATTTATTTTCTTGGTTTAGCGCCGCTAAACTAGCTAACTGAGAGGAATCGCCCCTGCGCTGTGGATGTTACTATGCCAATGACACTTTGTTTCATTATTCAATTAATATTGCCAGTCGATGCATAATCAAATGAATATACAAGATTACGACATTCGCATGATTCCTTTGGTTTGTGGTAAATTTTTAAAGTTTGCATATACAGATCTAATATTGTGACGTACCTTCTTGAGGTAAAAGCAAATTTCAACAGTAAAAAATTTTGTTATCTTAACTCGGTCTGAAATAGATATACCTATATACCTACCCTGAACGTAAATACTAGATTGGTCGGTAAGTTCACTTTTCCTACTACAGCCGCATCGTATGCGAACTGCCATCTTAGAGCTCAGTCAAGAAATTCTTGTCTTGATTTCTCGGTTAAAACTCCATAAACATCAACTGAAAAGCTGCGTTCATGTGATCGATCTAAGCCAGTCAAAATAAAGTCTGACAGCTGTCAGACTTACTAAACTAGATTGTTGAACGTCCCCAATGAAAGATGTCCCACAATCCACAACGGAACGTCAGTTTTCTCTTTTGACTATGCCACTTGACTTGGTACGGTACACAAGCAAAGAGATCATAATGTAACAAGTATTAAATAGACAGCCAGCTCAGACAACTTAAGAGAAACTGCCTACAAACTGTTTTCCGTTTTACTATGTGGAAAAGGATGTGTGTGTATTAAAGTTAATACACTTGTATATAGTAACCTGACAGTTAATTTTTTTCTTTACTACGTATCTATAATTATGGGCAGCACATGCATGACACTTGGCGTGGCGTCTGATTTGTAATCTCATTCTTACTCCTTTACTAGCATTGACTGCGGAAAAACGGATTTCTCTGTCACGTCTCGTGCAAAAATCCTCGTGCCTGATGGTGTAAATGCAGTATTACATGTATTCACAGATACGAAATTGAAGAGAGAATTTCATTTTCAAAATTTGCGATACCGATAATGTGGTATGTCAATCATGTACATATCTATCGCTTTCATTCATGGATTAAGTGTATTTTGCATACTTTGTTTGGTTTTATTGATGATAGATTGTGTCAATCTATTTCCTTCCAACCAAGAAACTAAGGTCATTTTACCAGCTCGGCCGGCCGGCGTCAGTAATGGAAAGCAATATGATATACAAACAAGTAAAAGTGTTATCATCGGCCTGGCCGATGTTTTGATACCCTCCACTGCATACAAGTCATTTAAAATTGGTCTTATTGTATGGGAGGTACCAGAACTACTTGACCGACATAGCCCATTTTGAATACCAACCTGACGCCGATAAAAAGAAGTCCTTTCACCAAATTTCATTCAGCTACGTCAATTACTTCGGGCGCTATCGTGCTTTCAACAGACAGACAGACAGACAGACAGACAGACAGACGGACGGACATGACTAAATCGATTCAGAATGTGATCCTGATTCAGAATATATATACTTTATAAGGTCTCCGGTGACTCCTTCTTGGCGTTACAAATGTATTGGCAAGTGAATATACCTTCCTGTGGAGGGTATAAAAAAACAATAGTCACTGCGCAAGCTCGATCAGAAAGAAATGCCTGCGTGAGCTTTTTAATACTCGTTGTTGTGTGTCCAGTTTCAGTACACAGTCCACCTCCAAGTTAGGCAGTTATTTGCGGCAATAAAAACATCTCCACAAATAATCAGACCGTATCGTTTAATAATTGCTGATAAGGAATCCGCTTTCTAAATTATTTATCGTGATGTGTGCACAGCATTCGTCATCGTATGACTCGCATAAAACCAAAGTTTTCGTTTGTGACCAACACGCCAACAAAGTTTCAGCGAAGCTGCAGACCTACTACCAAGATCAACTGTTCGTCGACATTGCGCTGGCGGCCAAGGACGACATTTTTAAAGTACACGCTCATTGTAATGTCCTCTCTGCGTCCAGTGACTACTTGCAGAATATCATCAGCAAATCATTTACCGAAGCCGCGTCCGATGCGATTGAATTGGAAACAGATGCGGCAACGCTCAAGTTGATCGTCGACTTCATGTACAGTGGCACAATAGAGCTTCGCTGTGACAACGTTGAACGTATATCATTGGCAGCGGACTTATTGGAAATGAGCACGCTAAAAGCTGCCTGCTCTGATTTCATTGACGAAAGTATCGACATCACTAACTGGATAACGATTGCGACAATGGAAAGAGAACAGCAGTGCACTGAATACCAGAAAAAGGCCTTTGACTTTGGCTTGCAGCACTTTGAGAAGGTGCGCAGGAGTGAACATTTCCTTAAACTCACACAGGACTTCTTGTGCGAAATGATTTCGAGTGACAACCTCTGCGTGGACTCCGAAGAATCAGTGTTTCACAGTCTAGTGTCTTGGATGGAATTCGACCCAGCGAATCGCGAGAGATGCGTGACGGACCTTCTGAAACACGTGCGTTTCTCGTTTTTGACGCCAGAATTCATCAATGAAAACCGTTCTTCTGTATGTAAAAGCATGGAGGCGTACGATATGGTGTTCGATTGGCTGGGATCACACTTATCACCTGCAACATTGGGGCAACTCCATTCCGAACGGAAGCTAAACAGAACGAAAAGAGAAAAACTTGGCATAGTAAGTGGAACACACACTAACAGTCTGAAACTTCAGACGTTTGACGAACAATTAAACAGCTGGTCTTGCGAAGATCTACCAGGTGCACCAACTAATAGGCAAGATTATAATGTGACTGTGATTGATAAGAAATTAATCGTTGCTGGAGGTGTGCACCGTCAACTTGAAACGAACATTGTTGAGTGCCTAGACCTTCGTACAAAGAAATGGAACAGTTTAACTCCAATGCTGAAAGCGCGACAAACGCCTGCGGTGGCAGCATTGGACCACGATTTGTACGTAATTGGCGGATTCTCGGAAACAAATTGGTCACGTTTCGTAGAAAAGTATAATTTCCGATCAGGCGAATGGGGCGACTGGATAGAAGTGGCGCCAATGCATTTCCCACACAGTTTTGTAAAGGTTGCCGTACTCGGCGGATTATTGTACGCTGTTGGCTTTGAGGACGGCTTTCCTATTGAGCGCTACAATCCCGATAACAATAAATGGACACAAATATGGCATAAACATGAAGTCCCAACATATTTTGGTATCGCTGGAGTTGCTGGACATTTATACGCAGTGGATAGAAGGCATGTAGAAGAAGCAGGTGCGACTTTTGAGCGCTATAGTCCCTCAACAGATTCATGGACGGTGATAAGCCCTGACTTTAGAGAACCGTTCTTTGAGTTACAATGTGTTTCTTGGTATAATCGGCTTATTGTTCTCGTAGATGAATCCGACGGTCAGTTAAAACTCCACAATTCGGTTGAAGAGTATTGTCCGCTAACAAACGAATGGAAAACGTTGCCTCCCTTTAAACCAAATGAAATTGAATTTACTAAATTTCCAATTACATTTGTACCCAATAAATAAATGAAAGGCGAATTTGAAACTATTCTTAACATTTAAAAATCAGATCTCAATATGAGTCTTCATATATAACAACAGTTTTCCTTTCTTTTTTTTTGTATTATTATCTATCTTTATATAATTTATAATGAAATGAATAAATTACTTAAAATAAATTACATTTAATAATTAAATTTTTATAGTGACAGCTACCAAAGCTTTGGCTTTTCTTTGTTTCAGTGTTTTAAGTCTAGTACGGTTAAGTCTGTTCCGGAGCGAAATTTTCCGGTGGTCTCCAAATGGACAGCGAAACGTCTGCGAAAAGGCAGCGGAAAATAATTCGGGGAGAGTTCCATCAGCTGATACACAAGTAGCAGTATTACCAGCACCGGCTATTTATATCTGATTTGGTTACTCGAACTTTTCGCTGGCTCCTTAAGATTGTCATTTCAGATTTTTCCTAATTTACGCTATTCAGTTTGGCGACTTTTAGGCTCCTTAGGAATTTATTAATGCCCCTATTATCGTTAGCGAGTCGAACAAAAAAAAAAGCGAATGTGACTTATTTGTATTATGGTTAGCGAATTGAACAAAATTCATTCGCCTGAACTGTCAAACCGTTGGCGAATTTAAAGTCGCAAGCAAATAATGTTCCGGACAATAAACGTGTGCGAAAAGAGAGTGGAGAATTGTACCAAGAATCTACTACAACTACCCACTTTTCGGCCGTCATTTCGTAACAGCTGCGTACTGCAAAACGAAAAGGAGAGCGGAATTTTTCGTTCAAGATTTCGTTGTGTCATTTTTGTATGGGATTTTTCGTTCCTGATCAGCTACGTACCGGCCTTAACTGGTTAAAAACCATGCCACATATTTAAAAAGTCTCACTTGGTATTACTTTCGGAAAGCACTCTCGCATTTCTTATGCCGTTGAGACAGAAAAAAATCACATTTTTCAGAGTCAAAGCAATTTTGCGAATCTCGATTTCTTAGCAAGATTTACACCTGCACTAACACCAAAAACCTTTGGCATTATTTGTCAAACTTTGAAGTGTGTTATTATATGCGCAATGGATATCAACATAAATTGAATGGGTTTTTATAAACACAAATTACAATTTCAGACCAGCAGACTTCTAAATCACGCAACAACACAGAATATCCGCTGATCTGTCAAATATCATATGGAAATCAGTAATGCCCTATTGTTCGATAGGACACATTTTTCGGTACTTTTTATAGTACGCTTTCATTTGTTCTCTAATAAGGGTTTTCCAATGAGAGGTGCTATTGTGAATGACCCGCTATTTCGGTAGCTGTCACTTTTGAAGAACGACGCCATTAAAAGTGGAACGATGCACAACGCATTGAAATTATTAAAATTCACTACAAAAATGGTGAAAATCTTGCAGTCACAGTTCGCAAAACTAAAGCATTTTTTGGTAGTCGTGAAGCACCTTGTCGGACCGCAATACAGGAATTGGTGGAAAAATTCGAGCTGTTGGGACAAGTTAGCGATGTGAAGAATAAAACCCGTGCACGTCGCTCAAGAACAACTGAGAATATTGCTGCTGTAGCCCAAAGTGTTGAAGAAAACCCAGCTTTGTCCATTCCTCGTAGTTCTTTGGAATTGGGCTATCGATAGATGATTAATGATTTTTTTATGGTAGGAGTTGGATGGTATTGATCTGGACAACGTTTACTTTCAACAAGACGGCGCTACGTGCCACACAAGCAACGAAACCATTGATCTTTTACGGGAAAAGTTTCCGGACCGTGTTATCTCTCGAAGAGGTGATCACAATTGACCACCGCGATCTTGTGATTTAACACCTTGCGACTTCTTCCTTTATGGCCACGTGAAGGAGAAGGTCTACCAACAGCCCAGCGTCGATTCAAGACCTTGAAGATAAAATTCGTGAGGCTATCGAGGACATAGGGCAGCCACTTTGCGATTTGGTTATGGAAAATTTCATGAAAAGGATATGGTCCTGTATGCGTGCTCGTGGTGGCCATTTGGCTGATGTTGTTTTTCTTTATTAGCGGCATACCTTCCTCTTTATTGTGAAATAAACATCCGATCATTTATCTCAAAAAATGACATTTTTCTTTGAATACCAAAATAACACCTCTTATTGGAAAACCGTACTTCACGATTGATTAATGAGTGAATTTGTGTCGTTATAAGACATTTTATTAGAATGCTTTGATTTATTCGTAGGCTGATGGTTGTCGAAACTTATTGGTAATCTAAAGATCGCATTTGAATCGTTTACAAGTAAATATTTGAATATTTATTTCCGTTTAAATTGCAATTTGCCAAGCAACGAAACAGTGCTCGGAAAAGTAAAGTGTAAGTGTCAAAATAAATACTTTTTGATCTTTTAAAAATTGTATAGCTTATGTTACTTTATTTGGGAAGCTTTAAAACCGACAAATATACGGCCGGGGACATTCTTCTTCCCGAAAGCCTTCATGTTTTCTCCTCTATGAATTCGCACCAAGTAAGACAGAATTCTGTATATATACAATTCGCACTTACTACCCGTTATTAATCCAAAAGTCCCTGAGTTTATTATGTCCGGTGGATTTTGCAAAATGCTGACAATTCTTATATCTATATCTTCCGCGTAGTCAACCTTTTCACACCAACCAAAACCCATTCCAACAAAAGAGATTTACATTCCCGGGGAATAAACTTCTTTTTCAAAGAGCGTTTGGTTGCAGCCAAACATCAACTTGAGCAGCCTCAGGTACTGGGAATTGTAGAAAAAATTAGGTATAAAGGCATAAAGGTAAAATTAATCTTATAAAGGCTCAGGCTGAACAATTTAAATTCGCTCCTACTTTGGGTGGTTAGGCAACACTCCTGTTCAAAATGGCAGGATTTATGCCACATTTACACAGTCACACATTCCTATCACGGAAGATTAAAGGGATGCTAAATACTAAATAGCTGTGTGACTGAAAGGGACGGCATTACCTAACACGCAAAAAAACGTGACACGTTTTTTGGTCGGCCATCATGTTTACGTGTTAGGAATTATGGGAAAGCTATGCATGTAGATATTTTTATAGCGATGGCTTACAAATATCGTTTTCCTATAAAACTAAATGCCTTCCGGAAGTGATGAACGGAAAACTATTTATTAATTTCGTATAACTGATTGATGCATTTTTGGTTTAATTTACTGAAACTTAAACTCGCTCCCATTTAACATGTTTTAAATCAGAAATAGAAATATTTTCAAGTGATAACAGAAATTATATTCCCCGGAACTTTTGTTTATTTCCGTTTTACGTGTATATAATTATGGGCAACACATCCATGACACTTTAGGCGTCTGATTTGTGATCTCATTCTTACTCCTTTACTAGCATTGACTGCGGAAAAACGGATTTCTCTGTCACGTCTCGTGCAAAAATGCGCGTCCGTGATGGTGTAAATGCAGTGTTATTTATGTGGTATTCGATTGGGCACTCTCAGAGCAATTTTTATGTTCGTTTGGTACAAAAATAAACAATCTCTTTTATATTTCGGAGCACTTTTGTGAATCTGGATTTTTTCTCAGATTTGCTTCGGATCTACCAATACAATAATGTTTTCTTTTGACAACTAGTGCAGTTTGTGTACGTTTTCGTGAAATTTTTCAATTGCAATGAAACGCATTGCATCGGGTGGATTTATTGTTGTTAATTATTTATTTAGAAACTAATCTGGGCGAAAGTTTAGAACATTTTAATATAAAATTCATACAGAAGTGTCGAATTCACATGAAATCTGAAATCTGAGAGCGAATCTGAAGGGCATTAGCCAATGCCCAAGATAAACATGGGTTTCTCGACGAACATTTAACCCTACAGTTAACAATATTCTAACAAGTGATATATTTGTTTATTGGTAAACGCTTTTTGGTAAGTGTGGAGTCTGCGTAAGCTGCCAACTACAGTTGATTATTGTCTACAGATTAAACAATCGGATGTAAGGTATTGACTCAACTTTTAGCAAATTCACTTTTTAAAAAGTGACAATTGTGTTTGACACAATCAGGTGCTCATATGCCCAACTTATGTGATGACAAGAACAGATGAGCCTTAGAAGGACAAGCAATGATAACCTCAGTGATTACTATGTGGGAAAATGTTCTCAAAATGCCAGTAACAAAATGTATGACTACCAATTACCTTGTTTCATGGACAAGCTATACTCTAACACTAAACACTAGAGATAATAAAAATAATACCTCGTTTCTGCTAAATACTTTTCATAAAAACTTCTACATTTCAAAATATAACCGCTCACTACCCTATTGTCGACACAAACCATTCACAATTCCCCAACAGATGGTGCTTCAGCGAAAAACCAGTGACATTTCGGCCTGTCAGAAATACACTCGCCCTATCGCGTGTCATCGCGCCGACAAATAAACCACCACTGCTGGCAACATTCATTTAAATTCCAGCAACCAAAACAAACCGCCATGGCCGCATTGCGCAGGCAGCATTTCAGAAGCATCAGCAACATTTCATTGTCATCCTTCTTCCGATCGAATTGGACGCGAATTTTCCTTATTTTCAGGAATTTTTCTAACAATATTCAGTGGAAAGTGAATTTCCCATCGGTAGCACTAATTTATTCGATTGCATTAAAAGAGCGTTCAGTGTATTGCAGGCAGAAATCCTCCCTGTGTCGTAACGCGAATCATAGATAAGCGAATCTTTAGCTTCAGCATTTTTGTCCTGTCATGAGAATTTGTGAAAATACTATCGATTTTCTTTTTTGCCTAGCATCTACAAATTCTCCACCAATAGATTTGCTAAGTGTGAACTGTGAGAAATCCAGGACTTAACGAGTGGAAATTAGAATACATAATGTAAATTTCTGTGCACTTATCGATTTTTTGTAGTTTATCCTTTCGAAGGGATAGTGCTTTACTACGTTCCCAATTATCACTGCCGCGCCTTTTGATTCCTTTATCAACGAATCATTTACGCGTATTTCATACAGAGTATAAAACGAATAAAACATTTTTTTCCGCGTCCGCTAGTAAATAAAAATGTAATAGCTTCCTTGAAAATACCTTACAAGCAATAAAGTTACCTCTGTGTATATAAAATCCAACTCTAGTGGCATTCCACTCAAGCCGAAGTGAACGATGAAAACCCGACTAATATCGTTAAACTATCGAGGATCTGCTTCGGTGGATCCTCGTTACTCTGCAGCAATGCTGCCGTGGACAATAAATGACATTCGATCGATGGAGAACTATACTCGGGTAAGCAACGCAAAACTGTAATATTGGCATAGGGGTCATATCCTAAACCTAATCCTATGAGACGGCGACGCCACAACATAAAAATGATGTCATACCAAGAGAAAGTCATAGGCACAAAGAAATCGTACTCGACTTCCAATTGGAATGTAGTAGGGTATGAAATGTACCGAGTGTGATTGAGGAAGAAGTTGTAAAGAAAGATTCCCTTTGGAGGGTTATGGGCGATTCTTGTTGGAAGGCTTGAGTCATTTTTAAGAGATGATGCTGCTGTGATAAGCATAGACCGACGCGACGTTCTGAAATCATTTTCAAAGTCACTTTTGCTTCGGGGTGAACGTTGGTGACCATTGTCATCTATTTAACGGAAACTGCTAGTAATTCGATCGATTTCACGTAAGACTATCGATCACTATTACTTTCACCGGATTCCTATATAAACTCCATTCAGACGGTAGCCACTCTTATAACCAATAAGGTGCAAAACCCCTGCTGGTGAACATAAATATTACACGCGAAAAAAACTATTTTTTTCAGGAAAAAATAGCAAAAACATTAGATAACACCTACAAAGAAGCTATACAAAGGCACATAAACGGTAAAGATAGGGCTGATGAGGCTTTTATAGTATCTCGTTGGTCCTTGGGTTGTCGTGATAAATATATAATGAAATGGCTATAATGGACGTGGAATGGGTATAGAACGCATATGGCAGAAATGCTTTCGACAGATACCTAACCGTAGGTATCCAGCGCGTCTTCGAAAACCTCAGCTTGTCGTCAGCGGTCAGGTTTAGAAAACTTTTAATTTAGCTTCCCACTTTATTTAAAGCATCAGGTTTTGAAAATATGAGCAGACATTTTAGGCTCATTGTCAGTGCGGAATGTTTCCTTCTGACTGCCAGCAATATGGTGAGTTTTTCCACTGCCTGGCCTATCGAGATTTGGCATAAATCCAAAAACACAACTGTTATGAACTAATGGCCGCGATCCACTGCCCGCTATATGTCTAGCACAAAATATCCCAGATAAAGGAACGTCCGCGCTAGAACCCTAGCGCCAGCGGCAAAGAGACATTTAACGCTAATTATTTCGACACTACAATTAAAGAAATGATACAAATAATATAAAAAATATTTGAATTGCTATTTTACTTACCTTTTTAACAATTTTACCACAATTCCACTTGCTCGACTTCGTATTTATTTTTATTTTATAAACGTTTGAACGATTTCCTTTGACAGGTCGTTTTTTTTTTGTTTTTTCTCTCAATGCAGCGGGTAGTTTAGCGCTAAATTGAGAAATTTCCCTGAAGGGAATATTTCACAAAAAGTGCTAGACGCCTAGCGCAAATGGCGAAATATCAATTTATTTTGTATAGAGTTTGACATGCCGCTAGTCATCTAGCGGGCAGTGGAACGCGGCCATGTAAGTACCTTGTCACTTTTATGGAACAGTAGAGTGTTTCGCGAAGCGCATCCTTTCACAGATGGGCTATCTTTTTTGCTCAAACGTCAAAAAAACTTGTAGGATAACAAAGCTGGTTTATAATGGCCAGAGTAGTGTTTTGTTCAAATATTGTTGAAAAGCGCACAATTGCCATTACTTTAACTTCTTAGTTGTTACCAAATACGTTTGATAAACATAATTTTTGAATTCAACAATGCTTTTATCTTGTTTTGTGCACTTTTCAGTAATTTTTGAACATAATTAGACTACATCCATACAAAATCCGTTTTGTTTTCCTACAAGTTTTTTAGCTGTCACTTGGATTTTTCTTTTTCTCATTTGACACTGACGTTGTCGCGAACTACCCTGTTGCGCCGATTATTTATCTGAAAATGTCAAACGTCAGCTATCTGTCAGACTTATGTCTTTGTCCATTGGGATTTTCAGATTTCAGATTTTTTATCCCAATAAAACATTAAATGAGATGAGTCTTTTTTTTGCATTTGTGTTGCTGTGAGTTAACAGTCAAAAGTTATTAACAAGCAATTTATGTTTATAAAATTCCATTCATTAAAATTGACAGCCATAGCGACGGCCAAATGTAAATATTTATCTACTTTCCAGAGACTCGATTGGTCTGGACTAGATAATGTAACCTGAACGCAAAAACTGGATTGGTCGGTTACGTAACTTTTCCTTTTTCAGCGAACTGTCAACTTAATCCTCAGTCACGAATTTCTTAACAGGCTCTATAATTTAAAAATATTTTCAAAACTAATTGACGAACACTGGTTTTTTTTATCAAATATAAGAAAGAAGTGTGGTTGAGATGATTTTTGTTCGATTATGTGGGAAAATTAACTTTTATTTTGTGCGAAGTGGTCATCAGTTGAGAAATAACAGTGAGTGTCAGAGAGAGAGAGAGACAGAACAACGGGTCATAACGAAAATGGAATATGAGACGTCATATCATAACCATATTTACCATTGCCGAACGCACTGCGAGATTCGCAAAACTGATCTGGAATGGAACATGAAAATTCAAAACAGCTGATTTCTAGAGCAAAACAACTTTGTCTTGTCCAATGGAAAACGACATCGCTAAACTAGATTCTCGACGACAAGTACAAAACGCCATCTCACTCATACAGCAGCTAAAGAGTTAAAAAGAATATAAAAAACATTCATTGCCATTAGGTTTGTTTGACGTGGCTAGCACTAGTGCCCACTAGTGCGCACTGAGAAGTGTCAGCTAATTTTCACGCCTGTCAAAAAACCTGCACAACCCTGCTGAAAATTCGACGATCGAACGCAAAATGTTGCCCTGAAGTCTGTCAGCTGTTGATATTGACAAAGATTTATCTTTTGGTAACACTTTTTCCCGTTTATTGTTAAGAATGAGTGAACTAAATTCTAAATTTGGGTATTTGCCATAATGCAAATAGTTGATAAAAGTGTTGACGAGTTTGAAAATGAATGACAGCAAGCGAAATGACAGCAATACTCAGCACTGAATTCTTGCCTCCACAAATTAGCTGGGATCGGTGCAGGGCACAACTAGGGTGCCCTTGAAGCCATGTCAAACACAGGTTTTCAGTACCAGGGCGAGTTCAGTGCTATATCGAACGCATTAGGTGTAACCCAGTTCGCACTAGGGCCCACGTTAAAGTCAAATTTCTATATGTTTCCAATGGGCTATGAAGCATGTACATTCCAATATTAAAAATTTAACAAAAAAATGTAAAGCAGCATATTCTCACCACCCTCGTCGTAAATTTATCTACATCCTCCTAGCCTGCATAAACTTCCTCTAGATGCTGGCATTTTGTTCTTCCGCGTAGGTTTTGACGAATGTGATTCTACATCCGATACGACAATTTGACGACATAAAGTTGTTGCATATCCATTAAAAAAAAAACTGCATGAGAATGAGCAAACAACATACCTTCCCGTTGGCAATAGTTTCATCCATTGTTCTCCAACCAGGTAATTCACAATAAGGTTCTTAACTAGAATAACAAAAGGCCACAAGAACGACCATAGCAACAACGGATACGGCTTACATACCACACATAAGATGAGAAGTCTTTTTCTGTTCATTTTGTTGCAACCCCGCTCACCGCGGCACCAACAAAAATCGATTTTCTTTTCCTACTGCTCTTTGTCCTCTCATTAAACTAACTGCCACCACCTGAGGGTGTGCTCCTTAAGATCATGACAAGAGGTCCGTGCGAGTGAAATGTCATCAGTGTTGCAGAGAAGTTGTAATTATTATGGAACAAGGTCAGGATATATTTAAATCCACACAGTTGTTGTTTATGTAAATTTTCTTGCACCTACTATGTCAATTTATTCTTTCAAGTCAAGTTGACATTGGGCACACACAAGTGACAGTGCCGGAGAGCTTGACTTTTGATTCCAGGCAGATGGGCGATATTCGCCATCGCAGTTGCAGTTGACTTCACACAATCAGAGACAATAAAATGTTTACTGGATGACATAAAACTTTTAATTTATCGAACTGTTATTATACCAGGCAAATGCGCGGCTATGGCGACTTGCGTCAAGCTAAATGTGACGCGATATTGTTTTGTAACTGCGATCGCGAGTTTCTCCCACCGTAACCATTGTGGTCTGTTATTTTGTTGTAATCGCTTGTGAATTACATATCTAACTGGTAGTCCATTGCTGATTGAGTTGGTTAGCTGAGTTCATTTTTATTTTTCGACGACGCACAATATTTTTATCCAATTTGCATTGATCTTATTAATTATAGGCACTGCGCATGCAACAATCTCCACTGATTGCACTTCATGACATTGTACAGATGTAGTCATTCGCTTTGAAGGTTCCATCCCGTCTTTGTGTATTGATATAATGAAGTTCTTCTGCCTGTCTGCAGCACAACAAAAGAACAATCTTGGAGGAAGTTCTACGAAAAGTTAGACGGTAATCACAGACTTGTAAGTAAAATGTTCTCGCCGGCCATCAGCCATCTGGAGGAATAAAGTGAAATTTATCATCAAAGGAGTCAAATGCAGAAATGACAGCGACTCCCACCGATGAGTTCCAGTCGGTGGTAGAAGTTTGAGAGCTTTCGAGGGACCATCCCGGACTCTTCTTCTTCTTATGACTGCACTTTGATGATGACAATGACGATGATGCTGTGTCATGTGTGCCCATAGCTTAATGACTCACAATGAAGTACCCATTAAACTGTCAAACATTTTTTATGAATTATTGCAACCAACTATAGAACTATAAAAGCACGACAACGAAAGTCTGTTTCACATATCCAGTGCTGGCAGGCAGTGACTGATGCACTACACCATAACTTTTAAATCCTTTCTCGAATGTACACATACAACTGACGGAGTTTGCCGTAATTAACTGGCGCAACTAAAAAACTACGTATTTACAAATCCCCCGTACGTATAGTTCCGCCAGAAAGGATAAAGAACCACCCTCTTTAACAACCTTTGCCATTGACGTCAGGGCATAGGGTGGTCTGGAGAAAAATCAATATTCTAATCGCATACTCTGCACGCAACACATACGAACGTATGGGGCTATTTTTCGATTAACTTGACTATTTTCAAATTGGACATGTATTTCTAAAACTGAAATGGGGTGGCATCTGATAGTCTGTCACTGCTGGCAATAGATTGGAAGTCAAATGTCCTGAATATCAAATGAAAAAAGGACGAACAAGTACTTAATTTCAGACACATGAATGTGAAGACTGTGTATAAATAAATTAAGGTTGTTCTCTGTGCATATATATGTGCCTAGCCTATAAAGTGTGTTGAACAAGGAAGGGATTGGTATTGCAAATAAACCATTTATAACCTTAAGAAGTAGGGTCACTTTTTTGTAGCTCTAAAAGTATTAAATTTATCCTAGAAGAGTGTTTCTCCTATAAAATTGTGTCCCATTATTTGCAAACGCCAATAGGCGTGTTTCTTTGAGCTTCGATCTCAGCAAAGCAAAGTAAAGTAGGATTTTCATTGCGAGTCTCGAAGTGTCAAGTAGAGCGTAGTTCCTGAGATTGAAGCTCGAAAAACAGGCCTAATGATGTCAATGACATGCACGCTTGCAAGTAATTGTACAGAATTTTAAAAAATGTGCTTGACGTGTAACGAGAGCGTATTACCTTTGATTTTATCATCTACAAGGTGGGCCAAAAGAGATCACCCTATTGGAAGATGCTCTTATTTTTGGAAATGGCCGCCAATGTCAAATCTGTTTTGACATTTGTGGACTAGACAGATGTAAAATACAAGTGAACAAGCCATGGAGCGATACACTCCCCAAGAGCGCGGAATAAGCGTGTCTATTTTTTTGCGTAACAATTCGTCTGTAGTGTTGGCGCAGCGCGAATTCCGTCGCCGATTCCACGGCCGTCCGACACCGACTGCGCAAACACTGCGCCGTTTGGCCACCAACCTTGAAGAGTATGGGACCACACGAGACGTTGCCAAGAGTGGCCGGCCCCGGAGCGCCCGTTGTGCCGAGAATATCGCCGCTGTTGACGAGGATGTCGAGCTGTCGCCGGAAACATCGACCAGACGCCGTGCCTCACAATTAGCCATCAGCCGGTCGTTCCTAAGGCGAATTTTGGTCAAAGACTTGCGATTGTTCCCGTACAAAGTCCTCACCGAAAATCCACGAGTAATGCACGAGAAGCCATTACACCCGCTCAAAGTTACTGCGCATGGTGCGCTGTTCACGCTGGAGGACTCATTGGGACACTTTTTTTTTCCAGAACGCCGCCGACAACAGTGGACGGTGCGCGCTATAGGGCCATATTAACCGAGTTTTTTCTGCTGCAATTGGACGAGTTAGGACTGGAGGACATGTGGTTCTAATAGGATGGAGCTACGGCACACACTGCACGAGCCACAACCGATATTCTAAAGGCGGCGTTCCCGGGTCGCCTCATCTCTCGTTTTGGCGATTTGCACTGGCCCGCAAGTTCGCCCGATTTAACCGTTGCAGACTTCTTTTGTGGGGTTTTTTTAAGTTCCGTGTTTACGTGAACAAGCCCGAGACTCTAGAAGCCCTCAAGGACAACATTAGACACGAGTGCGAGAATCTGTCGCCCGAAGTTCTAGCCGAAGTGATGAAAAATGCCATAAAACGAGCCCGTATGGCAATCAACTGTGACGGCGCCCATTTGTCCGATATCATCTTCCCAATAAAATTCTAAAGGTTCAAATAAACATAATCAAAAAACAGAATCGAAGTTTCTCATTTAGAAAAAAAAATGAGAGCCCAACAACATCGGATGACTTTTTTTGACCTTGTCTCTATAAAAAAACTGTCACATGCGAAGTTTAAGTCAGATGGTCGGTATGATCTAAATTTCTTGGGTTTTCTCCGCGATCTGTCGCAGTTCGCATCGCGTCGCAGAATGTAGTCGCGTTGCTTAAGTCCAACCAGTTCAATCGTTCCACCTGCAAATAAAATTCGTAAGTAACATAAATTCGGTGCAATGGGCACATTCAATCCAATCTAGTTATCTTAAGTCGAATAGATTGGTCTGGATAAGATTTAACCTGAACGCAAAAACTAGATTGGTCGGGTACGTCACTTTTTCTACGTCAGCCACATATGCGAACTGTCAACTTAGTCCTCAGTCACGAATTTCTTGATTAGATTCGTCGAATACCCCTCCATAAACGTCAACTGAAACAGCCAAGTCAGACAGCTGTCAGACTTACTAAACGTCCCCAAGACGTCCCCACTTTCAAGACCGACTGTAAATTAATTTCCTCCTTGGATTATTGACCATTATATACTGCACACCCAAGGCAAAATAAATAGAAAATCAAGGATTCAATATGCAAACCAGATCCCATAAAAAGAAAAACACAACCCGAGTAGGCGTCCTGTATTTTAGTTCATTTAAAGCGCCCTGCCAACAGAAAGGACAAAAACGACTTATTTTCTTTGGAGCAAAACGCGTGCCAAGAGGCCAATAGCTATTGATTTAGCATTCTCTCGATACCTCTAAGCCTCGGGAACTTATGTAAAAACTTTTTTATTTTCAGATTGTTTTCGGGGGTAACTTATTCTCTCGGCTACTCCATTGTCCATTTGTCTTCCAAAGTATAGACGACAGGAGATTTTATGTATTTCAGTATTAAAATGAGCACAAAAAACAAACACAAAAATGTCGCTCGGTCCTGCAAGTAAATAGTATCGCAATGATGGACAATGTGGATTATGACGAGTACGAAAAGTTTTTATCCTTTGTCCTTTATTGATTTGTTGAAATTGGAAGCGAACGCGAAAACAAAGCAAAAGTTTTCAACAGACTACGAGTATCCGTGCATGGTGTTTGTTTTTATGTACTTTTACTTGACAGTTGCTTTGAGTTGTTTGACAGCTCAATTCAAACGTGTTTGTAAATTGGGTGCGTTCAGAAGGTGCTTTTTGTTTAATTTGCTTATTTTATTAAATCTTCTCTAATCGTTATATTTTCCTATAGGGGTCTATCAGCGTAAACAGCTTTCGCAAAAATAAAGCAATTCCAAGTCATGGTCGTGTGTTAGTTCCGTCTAACTTCTTGACACATGTATATAAGACCATCACAAACACTTGACAAATGCATAGGCGTGCTAGGCTGTCATTCCTTTCTTTGAACCAAATTTTTGACAGGTAATCGTTATTAATGTCAATATTCGTATACCTACTTATTACACGAAGAAGACGATGAATACTCGGGCGGCCTACAATTATTTCAATAAGTCCATTGCACGGCCAACAATATTCTTAGGATCACCATTTGGTTCTACTTTTTTAGGCTAACAATGAATACCTCCCATAAAAGTAATTCATGCCAAACTTGCTCCATTATTTCTAAGGTCGATGGTAGGAGTGCAAATTAACAGGTCTCTTTGGTGGAGGTTTACCCTCGAGGCTAGCAACTTAGATAAGACGATTCCCCACTTTTTAGCACGCTACGCCAAAGTTCGCATTTCGCCGCACTGCAATTAAACAAACTTGAGAATCTTACGACACTATTCAACTGGAAAATTAATTGGGTTGTCGTGATTACGCACGAAAACTGACAGGTATATTGCACATCCTTCTCCCCGAGGATAATTTGTGTGAGTTTTTTGTTTTCACTATGACACAATTTGTGCGTTCTCATGCGGATTTGTAATCCACATTCATCGGATTTCACTCGAGAAAATGAATTCCAAGAGGCAAATTTGGAATGGCGCACAAATCAAACTGATTACGGTACACAGGTGGTTTTGTTCGCTGGCAATAAGGATGTGAATTGTATATACCTATAGAATAAATGATTGGTTGCGAGAAGGTAATTTAATAGCTGTGAAGGATTCTGTTCGCATGGGCAATTAATTAAGGAAATTAGTTCGAAACGTATTCATGCACATCATCTGGACAAAGACGATGAGCAAATCTCTTCTATAATTTATTGTTATGGCATTTTAAGCATACCGCACAGCAGTGTGTACCAAAGTAATGCCTTTCGGGAGGTTAATCTGAATAGGATATTATCCTGGAGCACTTAACGAATGGATCCAGTGGAGAATCAAAGCCCATAAAGGGAATTTTCTTTGATAATAACCTTATAATTAGATTTCTACAGTTTAAGAGGAAGCATTAATCATTTTAAATTAAACATACAGGAGGCTTGCAACAGGGCAGAACTGCTGGAATTGTTTGTTTGTAAAATTTACAGTAGAGGCCGCTTATAACGAACTCAAAGGGACCAAACAAATTGATTTCCTATAACCAAAGTTATAGTTGTAGCAACTAGAAACTTTCAGTAATGCTCCACATTTGGTTCGTGTGCTAATTTGTTCACATACAAGTAGCATTTTCACACCTCTCCAAAAGTGGAACAATTTTTTAAAGATTTTTCGTAGATTTTTTGGATGGAGGGAGACTGAGCTCAATAATTTTTTTGTTGGAATTCAAGAAGTTTGTGGTTACCCATGAAATGCAAACGCTTCCATTTTTAATTTTCTCACTTCTTTTTTACTTGAAAACAGCTGAAGGAAACAATATATTTAATTTGGCAAATAATGTCTGATTTGTAATATAAGGCCAGCTGGTCTAAATTGCGTTTGTGACCATGTGTTTATTTTCTAAGACTTTTTAAGATCCACGGCTCACAATTCATTCGAATGTAATGTCCAAATATTTGCTTGTTTTAGTTCTTGATTTGCTATACAAATGAAAACTCATTTTCTGTCGATGATTGTTTGTAAAGAGAAACTCGTAAACTGCGAATTATTAACAGTATTAAGAGTGACATATTTTTATATATTAAACAACAAAATCTCCTATCTAGAGCTTGTAAAACAAAATAATGTAGAACAATTTATTTGAGGCTTAATATATATAATATATTCTGAAATTCAAATAAACTTCCAAACTGCCTTCCTACAAATAATTTTTAACGCCGAAATGTCACGAAATGTGACGAACAATAAAAGCCAAGAGAAATAGCTGTGGAGATATTTAAATATTGCCACCATCAGTTTGTGAAGCAAAATCAGTTTTCAAAGCAGGTATGCGTACTGTCTATTCAATTTCCACGTGACAAGTAAATTTTGACATTTATTTGAAATTTGTAAATAGAAAATTATCAAAGTTCTTGTGAGACTCTGATTGTGACTGATCGAAATAGTTTACTAAAACCGAAAGTTCACTTTATACAAGTTTTAAAATGTATCTTAAAAACGTTAAGAATTTCCTGTCAGATTTGTTCACAATTCAGGCACCTGCTGCGACTTCTACACAGATGCGAAAAAAAAAACTTCAAGCCAAAAGACATTCAATTATACATAGTTCAAAACACTAGTCCTGGTATAAATTAACGATGCCTAAGAATATCAACCGGCTAAGGACTATTCACTTGAAAGCGAGTTGCGAACAAATTAATTTAACTGTATTTATAATTTAAAAATTGGTATTTCTTTTAAAAAAAATATTAGACTGAAATTTTATAAATAGCAAAATTTACAATTAAATCAATTTTCCAAAATTCAAATCAAATCCATATAATAAAATCGCGATCCACAAGCCACAAACCCACTAATGGAAAATTCGTTCGAACTTAACCCTTAAAAATTAAACTGAATCGCGGATATCTGCAACTAAAAAAAAGTAAATTAACTGTCTGAAACTACGAATATTCGCTTGTTCGCAGTTCGCAATTCACTCTCTTATGAATAGTCCTTTACATAGCAGTTACATCAAATTTGATGTATGACATACGTATGCGAACTGTCAACTTAGTGCTCAGTCACGAATTTTAAAATGAAACGTGTGGAACACGAGGAAATTCCCGAAGATAAAGAAAAAGAAACATAAGAAATACAAACTTTATTGGATCCGCTACGAATGAAAAGTGATTACTGAATACAACATAATTATTGTAGAAAGAAAATTGTAGAAAAATGGTATTATGAAAGCAAAGAGAAAGAGAATTCTTAGGTATTGTATTAATTATGTAGAAGATTATAAATAATGTAGAAGATTTTTTAACAAATTTCTTGACTTGATTCGTCAACTAGTCATCCATAAACGTCCACTGCAACAGCTGCTTATAGGACCGATTTCAGCCAATTAAAACCGAGATACATCCAGTCAGACTTACTAAACTAGATACTTGAACGTCCCCAATGTCACATACAAAGCCTTTTCCAATTCCAAGTCACTTAAAACGTCAAGAATCATCGAATATTCGCTAGTTTCGCAATTTGCAGTGCGCTTGCATATATTCCTTGACCAGTCCCTTCAAACTCTTTCGTATATCCAAATAATGTGGTATAGGTTTCAATTCTAAGTCATCTATCGGTCAATAGAACGCCGCATTATCGATGATATGTGGGTTCACTAGTTATAAGTGACGAAAATTTATCTGGTTTTGATAGAAAAGAACAAATGTTTACCACTCCGAATTTAAGGTTGGAACTCATTCGCCACTCATGAGTTCACATTCACATTTTTTGACGAGTTTTCGGAATAAGGTAAAGATGTAGCAGCAGGGGGTTTACCGAAACCAGGCTCATTTTGAAGGTGGTCTACGAGAAGAAAAAGTTTGGGAACCTCTGCTTTAAAGTAACATACGATTCATCCTAACATGAGTTGTACACTTTCGGGGTTTTTTTTTTAGATCATCATTTATGTTCTCCTGAACTAGTCCAATAAATTCGGGTTAACGTCGTTTGCCAACTAGACCGAGACCACTGACTGCACCCTGTGTCCGCCCACTTTCCAGAAGTTAATGTCGTTTTCCATCGGGATTTCCAGATTTTGCTCTCAGATTTCAGATTTTCGAAGATTTTCAGTGCCCAATGGAACATAAAACGAGATTTTTCTTTCTTTGCATTTGTGGTGGTGCTGTTTTTAAATTGTAATTTGTTTTAATAAAATTCTATTCAATTTATGTTGATATCCATTGAAGCGGCCATGTAGCTCTATTTTTCACTGACTTGTCGTCGAGAAACGTAGAATAAAACACTTAAAAGTTTGACAAATGACAAATGTTTTGGTGTCAGTGAAAGTAGGTGTAAATCTCGCTCAGAAATCGAGTTTCGCAAAATTGCTCAATCTCGGAAAAACAGCTTCTTCTGTTCCGACAGCATAAGAGTATAGTGGACTGTCCTAACATTAGTGGGATCGTCGTATTTGGTCGAGTATTAGGCGTGTTTTTTTTTTTTGAGCAACGCTCTACTTGACACTTCGAGACTCACAGTAGAGTTGTTGTTATCGCGTGCTAAAAATCCTACTTTACTTTGCTTTGCTGAGATCGAAGCTCAAAAAAACAGGCCTATTGTCAAAGTAAAATCAAATTTCAGTGCCCCGGGCACTCATTCCTTATCTTTTCAGACGATTATCTTCGGAACGATAGACCTCTAAAAGCAGCAACCAAGTGCCAAAATTATGAGTTTGAGACCTTAATCCAATTCATTTTCCAGAAATGCAATGAAAGCTGACGATATTGAAACAAATTCGGGCAGAATATAACTTTTAATGGTAATCAAAGTTTCAAAAACGATATCGTCCCGACGATTATTGTTATACGGAATCTGCCCCCCGTTCGTACTAAAAAAAAATAGAAAATAACAAAACTATATATAACCGATTTAAGCAATAATGCGCCTACCTGGTTCTCGTAATCCTTTCATGTCAAACACGCTGCTCAAGAAGCTTAGTTGTACTTATGGTTGCCTGCTATACGCGTATACCTTATGAAAACCACCCCAATAAAGTGTTTCAGCTTGTGTCCTCATAAATATTGACCTTTTAATCGCCCCCACCTTCTCTCCTCCCAACTACCCAATCATTAAGTGTTGACGTCGCCACTCGCATCAAATTACCATCTAATTTCGACCTGCAAATATTAGAGCAATCGTTCGTCGGTGTCTCCTGCAATACATTCTCGGATAAATTGATATGACGTCCAATGTAATTTTCTTTCCCACTTCACCGCTCTCGCACTTGATGTAAATATGTATTTGCATACGAATATCCTAGCGACGATTATGTGAATCCTTCACGTTGTTTTGCTAAATTATTCATTAACCCTCCTGCGTTTATGCGAGTGTGCAAATTGGACTACCATAATCATAACCCGAACTCTGGGCGACGGAAGAGCTCTCAAATTAATCATTCACATGAAACCGACCGTGAGAATGCCGTCGCAAGTCCTTGTGCATAGTTTTTCCTTTTCCATTTTATTTTATTTGCCATTATTTGTTTTGTGTACGCGGTGCACATGTGTGTGCTCCATCATAAACATCAGCCTCTCATCGTTGTCGTTGTCCTTGGCAAATTGTCGTCGTCGTGTTTTTGTTTTGCTATAAATAAAAATCCTTTTAAAATTTATTTCCATTTGAAATTGAACCCCCGTTTTTTCTTTGCAGCTTTCGGTTGGCGTCGAAAACGGTATCCTTGAGTCATACAATTCAGACTTTGAACTTCAGTTTGGTCATCCGTTGAAGCATATCGTTGGCATGTGCCGCATCATACATCGCAATGGACGCAACGGATACTCACAAGTAAAACAGAACTCAAATGGCATTAAAAACGCTCTGGCTAGTGCAACATCATTGTCTTCGTCGTCGTCATCGTCATTGTCATCCAACTCGTCGCTGTCAGCGTCATCGGGGAGCTCGTCTAGTAGTGCCAGTGGCAATATGGCCGGCGGCGGAACTGGTGTTTCAACTGCAGCCGACTGCAATGGAAGTGCCGCTGCGAACGCTGTTAAGAGTGCAGCTGTTATGGAATTCAATGGTCCTCTGACGGGACTTGTTTACCTGATGAAGGATCCACGAGATCCACTCTTGCATATTTATTTATTTGAATGCGAATCGGTCGATGAGGTAAGTAATTTGTTGCCAGGAGTTGAAGAGTGCCAGCTTCCATCCGGCATCGTCAGTGTGTGTACTGTGCACATTGAGAGGATGTGTTCGGTTGGTTTAAAGGATTATTCACATCAGAGCGACTTGCGAACAAGCGAATATTTGTAGTTTCTGACACTTCATTCAGATGAAAATTTTTTTTAGTCGCCGCAGATAACCGCGATTCAGTTTCATTTTTAAAGGTTAAGTCCGAACGAATTTTTCATTCGTGGGTTTGTGGGCCGCGACTGTATTATGTGGTTAAAGTGACAGTTCGCGGCAAGAACTTCCAATTCAAAAATTACTGCAACTTATTTTTAGATTAGATGTAAGATTAATCAAATAAAATGAACAAATAACAGACTTATATTCGTAAATACAATTAAATTGATTTGTCTCGCAAATCGCGCTCATGTGAATAGTCCTTAGAGTTCCTACAAACACTCGTTGTAAAAGTTTACGTATCAGCCAAAGGCTCATCAGAGTATTTAGATTCCATTTGAAAAGATTATCAGGACTATTTTCCAGCACGCTCGCCGTTTGTTCTCATTGCTGCTACATTAGCTCATTGTTGTGTCCTTTCTACGAGTTTATGTTCTTTGGAAACAATTTACGGCCAAAAGGACTCCAATGAATCGAATTAAAGTCCACCCCCATATTATTTTGATAGGATAGGAGGTCCCTTAGATTTTTATGGTTTTCTTTGTTGCCCCCATTTCGCAACCCCTTTTCCGGTTCAACGTAAATCAGAAACACTAAATCTAATCCGTATATCGCCCTTTGAAACTTTAGAGCCTACAATTAGAGCATAAAACGAATTTTCGTCATTAGTGTCTGAATTTGGGTCAGCGAGCGCTGAACTCTGGGCCGTATGGAATCAATGCGATTAAGGACACCGACATGTTTCCTTTTTCCCCGACATCGTATGGATATTAGTCGGAGAGAAAAAACTAGTCATCGTTATATTAACGCTCATGTTGCATGCAACTTCAACTTCATATGCAGTGGATGTGTGTGGTTTGTTTGAGGGGTGGAACCGCACACCGACCATGGCTGGATTGTTTCATCTTTCGCGTATGTGTGCTTATGCTGCTGTAAATTAAATTTATTTACGTTTAATTAATTTAAAAAAAATAATTTTATTTTTCAACGGACCGGCAGCGATTCTGCCTAGATAACAACTGAACAATTTTTACTTAAAACCTAAAGCTTAAATACTAACTTAATGCTGCGACTGCAGAATCCAACAGCGACGTGTTCCCACAGACACATTACACCATACGTGATGGAATGCGGGTCCAGCGCTGTTGCCTGGTCGTGTTGCAACGTCCGATGTTGCGACGCCTAAGTTCCCACAGCGTCAGCGAATTCCTTGCCTGGGAACTGATGTTAGTTTTTGTGTGTGTTAGGTGTTAACTCCTCCGTCTTTAACCTTGAACGTCCTCGTTCATCCTTAGAAGGGTGGTATTTGGTTTATTCTTCTAGGCTTAAATGATGGTCTCTCCTGCTCGATGTTACTCGGTTGTTCTTCCTGTGAGTCAGCTTGTGATTTTGCTGATGCTACTCCTTCGGTTCTTTCGTCAAGCACTATTACGGTATTATCTTTAGGTATTGATTTGGTATGACAAAATCTCGTGACCATGACTATCAGGAAGGTTGTCATTATCCCCAGCAGACCAAGGCAGGTGAAGATGTACGGTTGGTTCTTATTTTCCAGCAACTCGATGGTTTTAATGTTCTTGATGTTCAATTCTTTCAACATTTCTAATGAAAGGAACTCCTCAACATCCTTTACAGTAGATGACGGCTGCGCTACGGCGGGTAATGGTTTATACCTGGAGACCGTGCTGGATGCGTAGGCCTTGTTTCCAATAGTCACTGTTGCGTTTTCGAATTTCACTAGGAATGTGCCTGTTAGATTAGTAGTCTCGTTGTTGATAGTCGCCGATCCGTTGTATTGGTTAACGAATACTACACCCGAAGAGATTTCCTCAACTGTTGGTAAGTGTTGACTGTTGACCTGGGCGCAGGTTGATGGAAAACTCCTTAGTAGGTTTGGTATGCACCTGTCGTCACTAATATCTACTAAATTATTATTGTTACAAATTTTTAAACTACTGTAATCTTTGCATTCTAATTTTACGCCATAAATTCTACCTGGGCATTCTAAGATTTCCTTAAATTCTATCTTAATTGTCACATTCCCCTTTTTAATGGGTTTAAGCAATATGTTATTACATGTTTCTTTATTTGTCCTAGGTATACTTATAATATATATAATTGTTTTAGTGTTTACCGCGATCTTGAGTTCTGCGAAGTCCAACGCTTCTTCCAAATTCATATACTCAATGTTTTCATTATTCAATATTTTCTTAACCTCATTTATTTCGAACATGGATAAAATGTAAGAGTTTATTACACCCTTCTTTGCCCAATGTACGGCATATTCAATATTTATTAGTTCCTCTTTTAGTAACCTAATGTTGTATTGCGTACTTAATGCTAAGTTATCCTTAATTGTATTACTGTTTTTTAATCTCTTAAATATTTCATTAGTTACATTAGTAATTTTATTTATTCTTTCTATAGAATTTTTATTAATTAACACTTGCCGATTATTATTTTTCAATGCCTTGTTAATCTTCCTCTGAATAATTTCGAAGTCGTCGTGGTCAGGATTTCCCGCAATCCATTTCCACGCGCTCCCAATGAAATTTAGCGATCTTCTAGGTCGTCTCGGCGAGAGTTTCTGGAGTAGGATTTGAAGTTGGGATACCTCGTGGGACAGGAAAGGATAAATTGAGTGAGAGTTACTGATATTGTTGTGCACCGTTTGCGCAATGTCATCAACCAATTTTTGATATGGTTCTATGTCGATGTCGTGAATGAGTTTAATATTCCCAGTTTGCACTTTGGCCATTCCAATTTTGAGGGATACTGATTGAGAGTTGGTATAGTCCAAGATCTGGACATCGGCTACGGAGCCTACGGCGTACAGCCTGGAAGGGAAAAAGAATGGAAATAGGTTAAGCTGCGTGAGCTAATAAAAGGTTGATTGATCCTAGTTTCGTATGTGACTCTTGTGGATTACTTTTCCTGATAGTGTTTTAACTGTGGTCGTGAAGTTATCCTTGACTATTTCCTTAGCATATCGCCTCGTCAGTTTAGAGCCTAGCCTTTTATTTTGTTTTACGTAGACTATGTCTCCTGGAGTATAGTCTTTGATCTCGGTTCTTTTCTTATTGTGGTAATTTAGATCCTTTTGTTGTTTTTGGATCAATTTCTCGATATTACTCCGTCGCGTTTTCTCGTATTCTTCCGGTCCAAAATTAACTGATCTCCCGAAAAATAGATCGACCGGTCTCTTCTGAGTAGTGGTGTGGAAAGAATGGTTGTATTCGGAAACTGCTCTTTCGAGTAGTTCCTCAAAGTTTCTGTTAATAACGTCGTTTTTTAGACATCTCATTATTTCCGCTAGGGTGGAATGGAACCGTTCCACCTGACCATTCACTTCGCTCTTGTACGGGGGTGTCGTGTAGACGGTGATTCTGAGTTCATCCTTTAACATGAAGAGAATCGAGGCGGAGTTAAGGGATTTTTCGTTGTCGAATACTATACATTGGGGAACACCGAATTGAAAAATGATTTCTCGAAGAGGGCGTCTGACATCTTCGATCGCTTTTGATTTGATTAGTTTAGCGATGGCGTACTTGGTAAACTTATCTATTGCTGTGAGAATTAAGTGCTTCTCAGTGGAAAAAATGTCTAAGTGTACAGTATGACCGGGATAATTTGGTATGGGGGTTTCGCCAAGCATGGGATTGTTAGGGTGACGATCGTACTTGTTCTTTTTACAGGTTGAGCAGAGTTTGGTGAATTGTTTGATTTTCCTAGCCATACTAGGGAAATAATACCTTTCCATAATCTGGTTTTTGTTCTCATCTGGGCCGCGATGAGCTCTGTTGTGAGTTTCGATAATTATCTCTTCTTGTCTATCCGTGGAGGAAATATCTTCGATAAAAGCTCGAGTATACCTTACCTTGTAGTTCGAGAAATACAAAGGGTAAATTTCTTGGACTATGTCCATAACTCTTTCTGGGGCTAACAATCCATTTAATACTCTTGGGTCTAAGAATCGTTTAAAAATAGATATGAGTTTTTCCTTGGTAAATTCGGGTTCCTCGATAACATGTCTTCGGAAGTTCTTAAATGGGATTTGGAACTGTTGTCGGGTCACATCACCTAATTTGAGAATTACCTGATTCCGGAAAACATTTATCGGGGCTTCGATAAGGGGGATTAAATTCTCCGACGAGCTTTCGCTACTGGGGTGAGCTGGCGTTAAGGAATTAATCTGAGACTCTTGCGGTGGTCGAGATAGAGCGTCCGCAACTACGTTGCATTTACCTGGTTTATACTGGAGTGTATAGTCATACTCTTCTAGGATCGCCTTCCACCTTTTAATCTTACTATTGTTGTTTTTATTGCTAAGAGCAAACGTAAGAGGTTGGTGGTCCGTATAGATATTGACGTGAGCGGAACCATATAAGTAGTTCCTTAGCGAATTAAGGGCCCAAATTATCGCCAGCATTTCTCTTTCATTTGTGGCGTAATGCTCCTCCGCTTTGCTCAGAGTCCTAGATATAAAGGTTATTGGTCGTCCATCTTGGGACAAGACAGCGCCAATAGCGAAACTGGATGCGTCCGTAGTGAGCTCAAATTCCTTGTCAAAGCTAGGGTATGCGAGCATAGTGTCTTGCGATGCAAGCGAACTTTTAATTTTATTGAAAGCTTCGACAGCCTCTGTGTTCAAGTGAATTGACTTTTTGCTAGAAAGGTTTTTGGATATTCGACCTTCTTCTCCTCGGAGGAGGGATGATAGAGGCTTTGCAATTTTTGCATAGTCTCTAACGAAACGACGGTAATAGCCTTGTTGACATCCCTGATAACGTCACGCGCCAGCAGCTGTAAGCCGGCCTGAAACGAGTAAAATAACTTCTGTCAGATGGGAGAAGACCATAACCTACAAGAGAGACCACGAGTATCAGGCTGGAATTATATTCGCAACCATTTATTAAATATAAGCAACAAACTAAAAGATAACTAAAGTAAGTTTAAAATTAATATGAATTTTGTATAATTTGAATTTGTTTCCTATTTATAGGATTTTGTAACGTAAATAAAACATGAATTGATATACCAAATTGGTACCAAACCAGACTCTGTATAATCCTTCATTCATCAGTACGTTCACAAAATTTAGTTAGTAGCGCATGTTCGCCAACATTTTACAAAATCTTTATGCAAGATGTCAAATCCAGCTGCCGCTGCCGCCACCTTATCTCCATCGGAGCTCAATAGTTGCCAATTGTGCACTGAACCCGACTCACATGATCACATGGTCCAGTGCGATAAATGTGATCTGTGGTTCCACTACCAATGTGCTCAGGTCAACAGTTCCGTCGAAAACGAAGATTGGACTTGCAATACTTGTTCTCCACAAACACCACCTCGCGCAGTAGACCAGCCGTCGAAAAGCAGATCTCCAGCATCATCGAAGCGGTCGAAATCTTCCAGAGCAGCCTCCGTCAGACGTCAGCAGCTCGAACTGCAGATGCTTGAAGAGGAACGGACTCTGCGGGAGAAACGCGATCAGGAGTACTTAAACAAGAAGCGCCAAATACTCAGCCAGACAATGGAAGAATCGTCAGACAGCGACGGCGACAATGATATCGACTCACAAACGCAGTGAAGCTCTAGAAGCTGTTCGCAGTATGCTTATTCAACCAGAATGCGTCCCCAAGGTTATTTCCACTCTGAAGTTGCTCTTTGGAAGACCAGAGTTAACAGTCTACGCTCTTCTCGAGCAAATTCATTCTACTCCTCCACCCAAGACTGAAAAACTTGAGACCATAGTCGCCTTCGCCATTGCCGTACAGAATATGTGTGCTACGATTGAAGCGGCCGGATTGCTCACTCATCTGAGTAATCCAACATTAATTCAAGAGCTCGTTGAAAAACTACCGCCTTCTATTCGTTTGAATTGGGCAATCCATCGACGAACTTTGGCAGAGTGTACACTCGCCCATTTTAGCAACTGGCTTTATCAGGTAGCCGAAGCAGCAACTTGCGTAATTATTCCCAAGATTTTACCGACAGAGTTCAAGCAAAATGCCCGCGGAGCCAAAGAAAAGAGCTTCCTTAATGCTCACAGCGATAACACTGATCGATACAATAATGCGGCAAATGCACATGGGAGTGAGTGTCTAGTATGTGGAAAGGACTGTGTTTCGGTTGAGAAATGTGAACGCTTTCAGAGATTGAGTCACTCTTTAAAGTGGGAAGAGGTCAGAAAAAACAGTCTTTGCAGAAAGTGTTTAAAGAGACACTTACGCTACAAGTGTAAAACCAACATCGCATGTGGAAAAAACAACTGCGTGTTCAAACACCATAGACTTTTGCATAACGACCAAAAGGATATTGAGGAAGCTCAAAAAAAGGTAGCATCCGTCTCACTGACTGCTCCACATAGTGCTCCTACGCAAAATTCTGCATCAGCCAAGTACCGAATAGTTCCTGTTAGGCTGTACGGAAACAATGTCAGTGTGAGAACCTTTGCATTTATAGACGATGGATCATCTCTTACCTTAATTGAAGAAGACCTTGCAAATGAGCTGAATGTAGAAGGCACTCCTGAGTCAGTGGTCCTGGGATGGACAGCCGGAGTGACCAGAGATGAAGAGGAATCTAAAGTAATGAGTTTGAGAATATCGGGTACAGGCATTAATGCAAAGAAATACCAACTAACAAATGCTCACACAGTCAAGAGTCTCCAATTGCCAGTGCAATCTCTTGATGTAAAGACTTTGCAGGAAACATTTAAACACCTAAGATACTTGCCAATTGAGCCATACGCAAATGTTTCTCCCCGCTTACTTATAGGACTCAACAACTGGAAGCTTGGACTAACGCTAAAATACCGGGAAGGAAAAGCGGAAGAACCAGTGGCGAGTAAGACCCGTTTAGGATGGACGGTCTATGGCTGCTATTCCCATTCAGCATCTCAAAACACAAACATGCATGCGAACTATCACATAAGCGAACATGACTCAGATGAAGACTTGGAACTTCGGAATTTAGTTAAGCTGTTTATCTGCAATGAAAACTTTGGAGTATCAAATCCGAAAAATATTTTGCTCCCACCAGAAGAGCAGCGGTCCTTGGAATTGCTGAAAAATCTGACTCATAGAAAGGATGACCGCTTCGTAACAGGTCTGTTATGGAGATATGATAACATCCACCTTCCCGATAGTCTCCAGATGGCTAAGAGGCGTTTATATGGTTTGAAGAAACGAATGGACCGTGATCCAAAAATGGCTCAAGCACTACACCAAAAAATTGAAGAATATGTTTCCAAGGGCTATGCCGAAAAACTATCGGCCAAGGAGTTTGCGGAAAATCGGCCTGGTTGGTATCTTCCAATATTCCCTGTCCAAAATCCCAACAAACCAGGAAAAATCAGAATAGTTTGGGATGCTGCAGCAAAAGTGGGCGGAGTCTCATTAAACTCTGTGCTCCTCAAAGGTCCCGATCAACTGGTTTCGCTGACATCGGTCCTATACAAGTTCAGAGAGCGTCGTATCGCTATTTGCGCTGACATAATGGAGATGTTCCACCAAATTTTAATACGCCAAGAAGACCAGCCTTTTCAGAGATTTCTTTGGTTTGGGCGAGAACAAGAAGAAATTGATTGCTATGTTATGAAAGTCATGACATTCGGAGCTACTTGCTCCCCCTGCTGCGCACAATACGTGAAGAACTTAAATGCGCAGGAATTTGAGGATAGGTACCCCAAGGCCGTCAAAGCAATTCGTGAAAGCCATTATGTCGATGATTTAATGGAAAGCGTCGATTCCGAAGCCGAAGCAGTTGACCTAGCCAATGAGATTCGCTTTATCCACAAGCAGGGAGGATTCTACATTCGAAATTGGATGTCTAACTCACGAGAAGTTATAAATGCCTTGCAGTCCAGCCCTACTGAAGAAGTAAAATTTCAAACTAAAACGGAGCCAGAAACCGAGAAGGTATTGGGTATGTGGTGGTGCACCACCTCGGATTACTTTACGTTCAAATGGGTTTCAAATTCAAAAAATGTTGAACTTCTTTTGGGTCAACGTCGTCCAACTAAACGGGAAGTTTTGAGAATATTGATGACAATTTTTGATCCCTTAGGTCTTCTAGCGCACTTTCTCATGTATATTAAAGTCCTGCTGCAAGAAATATGGCGTACTGGTATTGCCTGGGATGAAGAGATCCAAGATGCGCAATATGCTAAGTGGCTGAACTGGGTTCGCTTCCTACCGGAAGTGAGTAAACTTCAGATTCAGAGATGTTACATTACAAACAATATGATTCGTCAACCAGTAAGGCACCTTCATGTGTTCGTAGATGCGAGCGAGAATGGGTTTGCTGCCGCTGCTTACATACGATCATCTAATGGCGAAGTTGTCGAGTGCACTTTGGTAGGAGCGAAAACTAGAGTGGCTCCTTTAAAGATCCTCTCCATCCCACGATTAGAACTACAGGCGGCCGTCTTGGGTGCACGTTTAGCTAAATCTATTGTCGAGTCTCATTCCATCAGCTTTAATAAAATGTTTTTTTGGTCAGACTCCCAAATTGTGCTCAGCTGGTTGCATTCGGATCATCGACGATATCGTCAGTACGTCGCTTTTCGAGTAGCTGAAATACTCGATCTAACGCATCTATCTGATTGGAGATGGATCCCCAGCGAGTTAAACGTAGCGGATGAAGCCACGAAATGGACGAAGAATCCCGAATTCTGCGCGAGTAGTCGTTGGATTAGAGGTCCATCATTCCTTATGTTGCCAACAGACAGTTGGCCATCGTCCAAGAGATTAAAGAGCACGACTAACGAGGAGCTTAAATCTCAGTTTTGTGGAGTTCATGGCTCACACTGGGTGCCTGTATTTTCCCCAGATCGTTTTTCGAATTGGAACCGGTTGGTGCGGTGTGTGGCGTTCGTTTTGCGGTTTATATTCAATGCACGATCAGAGCGTCAGGTGTCACGAAGGATTGGAATGTTCACCCAAGATGAACTTAAAGCAGCCGAAGGAGCCCTTTTTCGGGACGCTCAACGTACTAAATACGCAGAAGAGATTGGATCCATTTTGACAAAGGGTGCTGTCTCAAAATATAGCCCGCTGTCGTCACTGTGTCCATACATCGACGATCAAGGAGTTCTTCGATCGAGGGATAGATTAGATGAAGAAATCAACATCAGCGCAAAGCGGTTAGTACTCCTCCCAAGGGGACATCCCACTACGAATCTGTTGGTTCAAAAATTCCATCGCCAATACCACCACCAAAATCACGAGACTGTGGTCAATGAACTTCGTCAGCGATTCATAATACCAAAACTTCGAGCAGTCCTTCATGCTGTAAGAAAGTCGTGCCAGTACTGTAAGAACGCGACAGCTCGACCCAAACCACCAATTATGAGTCAGCTACCGCCAGCGAGATTAGCTGTATTCAACAGACCGTTTTCATTTGTGGGGGTGGATTATTTCGGCCCTTTGTACGTTTCTCATTTGAGACGAACAGAGAAAAGATGGGGAGTTTTACTAACCTGTCTTACTACTCGCGCGGTGCACATAGAAATAGCCTATACTATGTCCACTGACTCATGCATACTCGCTCTTCGAAACTTCATCGCCAGAAGGGGAACTCCTACTGAATTATTTAGCGACAACGGTACCAATTTTCAGGGCGCAGAGAGGGAACTCAAAGAGGCATATAAAAGCGTAGATTCGATGAAGCTTATGGAAACCTTTACCAACAACAATACCAAATGGACGTTTATTCCACCCGCTTCGCCACACATGGGTGGAAGTTGGGAAAGGCTAGTGAGGTCAGTAAAAAGTGTTCTGTACAAGATTATGCCGACTCGAAATCCGTCCGATGAACTGCTGCGAGGTATGCTGATGGAGGTCGAAAATATTGTCAATTCCCGTCCTCTGACCTATGTCCCACTTAGTAACGAAAATGATGAAGCGCTTACACCTAACCACTTCCTTTTGGGTTCGTCTAGTGGATCGAAACCGATTGCTATATTTAACAATGGCACAACCCCTTTAAGGAAAAACTGGATGACTGCCCAACTTTACGCCGATTCCTTTTGGAAAAGATGGATAAAGGAATATCTTCCCACAATTACCCGGCGTACCAAATGGTTTTCAGCGGTTAAATCAATAGAAGTGGGGGATATTGTTTATATCGTCGACTCAAACAACCCTCGAAACTGTTGGCCTAAGGGTCGAATCATAAAAACTCAACTATCCAAAGACGGTCAGGTGCGCAGTGCCTTTGTCTTGACCGCAACCGGAATTTATGAGCGTCCGGCGGTTAAGCTAGCTGTTCTGGACATCAAGGATCCTGAGAAGCTAAGTCCTGATGCGGACATACCGGGGGGGAGTGTTGACATCCCTGATAACGTCACGCGCCAGCAGCTGTAAGCCGGCCTGAAACGAGTAAAATAACTTCTGTCAGATGGGAGAAGACCATAACCTACAAGAGAGACCACGAGTATCAGGCTGGAATTATATTCGCAACCATTTATTAAATATAAGCAACAAACTAAAAGATAACTAAAGTAAGTTTAAAATTAATATGAATTTTGTATAATTTGAATTTGTTTCCTATTTATAGGATTTTGTAACGTAAATAAAACATGAATTGATATACCAAATTGGTACCAAACCAGACTCTGTATAATCCTTCATTCATCAGTACGTTCACAAAATTTAGTTAGTAGCGCATGTTCGCCAACAAGCCTGAAAGGCCAAGGAAGGAACGAAGGTCCTTCAACGTCTTTGGTTGTGGGAAATCAACTATTGCTCTTACTTTCTCTGGATTGGATTTGATACCCTCTCGGGATATAATGAATCCTAAGAACTCCACTTCACGTTGGAAGAACCCACATTTGTCCAGCTGGACTTTCATATTAGCCTCATTGAGAGTGGAAAAGATTTGACCCAAATGTTTGGCATGCTCTGATTCACTCTTACTGAATACAATAATATCATCGATATATACGTAGCATATCTTTCCGATATGCTCGTGAAGAATATCATCGAGAGCCCGTTGGAAAATAGACGGTGCGTTCTTGAGACCGAACGGGAGTCGTGTAAACTCAAACTTTCCATTATTTATGGAAAAAGCCGTCTTCTCGATATCGGAATCTTTTAAGGGGATTTGATGAAACCCGCTTTTAAGGTCAAGCACTGTGAAGTACGCATTTTTACCCAGTTGGGATAGGACTTCGTTTATCTCAGGGATCGGGTATCGGTCAGCGATCGTGACCGAGTTGAGCTTTCTATAGTCGATCACTAACCGATATTGTTTGTTTCCCTCAGAGTCGGGTTTCTTGGATACAATCCAAATGGGGGAGTTATAGGGTGATCGGGATGGTCTTATTATGCCATCCTCAAGAAGCTTGTTAATTTGTTTCTCTACCTCGTCCTTGAGCGACATGGGATAAGGGTAAAATTTCGAGAAAATGGGAGAATCTGTGTTTGTCCGGATTTCGGCTACCACCTTTGTGGTGAATGTTAGTTTTTCATCGGGCTCGGAGAATAGTTTGGAGAAGTTTCCGACAAGCGATTCAACAATTTTTTGTTGAGCGTCGGATAAAGAATTGATTTTTGAGCTTAGTGAGTTAATTGACTGCATTTTCATTTGTTTAATTCTGATTTTAGGTCCGCCAAGAATGGACATGTAGCTTTCTTGTGCGTAGATGCTGCTGACAACTCTTTCAAGCTGTCATTGCCTAAAATTGCATGAAAAGATTTTAAAGTGGGCAGAAGGAAGAATTTGATCTTTGGATCTTTAAGGCCAAAGAGATTAGTTTCCACGTGTTGGGTGATTTTAGTACTCCCGCCTATTGAGTTGGCGTAGAAAGGTTCGCTGTTAGGAATGGGTTTGTCGACGAGTGAGGGTTGAATGTAGTTTCGGTTTGAGCCGGTGTCAATTAAAATTGTCATTAATTTGCCACTCATCGTTTTTGCTTCGAAGTAGGGTAACGATGAGTCTGTTAGCCTAAAAAATGCAGATCAGTAAAGTCCTGAATCAGACTAGCTTCCGCGTTACAGGTAACGTTTTCCTGTTCTAATGGCTGAAGGTATTCTTCGAGAGTCTGTTCGAACTCGCCTGTCTCCGATCCTTGGACCTGATTATAGTTAAGACAGGGATCTGCTTGTATGTGAAAATTTCTGTTTTGCTGCGGCATGGGCGTTTGTCCCCTTGTTCCAAATCGGTTGGCCTGCTGTTGGGGTGCGTATTGTTGTGGTGCGTATTGTTGAGGTGCATATTGTTGTGGCGTGGGTATAGGTCCCCTTGGAGTGAACTGGTTTGGCTGGTACCTTGCCTGGAAACTACGGCCATGATCAACTGGTTCCGATTTAATGACCAGGTTTGCCGGTGGCATGGGCTGATTCATTGGTACAAAAGAAGGTCTGTAACCCTGATTTCTAAATTGTGGTAGAACGGGTTGACCACGAAGCATTATACTAGGTTGGTTGTGGTGCGGATTGCGCGGCGGTGCTGCACGAGGAGGTTGTGGTTGCAGTCTTTGAGGAGCTGCCTGATGTTGGTACGCGTGATTTGTTCTGTAATTTTGGTTCTCCAATTTAAGGCATAGGTTTAGCGCGTGAGGTAAGTCTAACGGCTCTCTCATAGCGAGAAGGCGCGGTAGATCGCCTCTTAGTCCCCTAATGAAAGTATCTAACGCCTTGTCCCTATATGTTTGGGTCAAAAGCCGCATGGCTTCAGGAGTTGTGTCCAAGCAGGATATTCTGTTGAGAATGAGGGAGAGATGGGTATATACCAGTTGGTAAAAGTCTTGTACCGATTTACTCCCTTGAATAAGGGATGCCATTTGGTATTCTAGAGTAGATACGTCCCTTTTGTCTGCGTAGTGCAACGCTAAGCACCTTGATATTGACTTCCAATCAAGTGGAGTATTATAAGACTCCAGTGCTATATCTGCGTTACCGCAGATTTTATTGCGTATCACGCTCAGTATTCCATAGTACTTCGGTGTACCCTTCAGGGGTTCATAGATATCAAGAATGCGCTCTACACTCTTTTTCCATGAACTAAATTCCCCTGGGTCACCAGAAAATTGTTTAAGACATCGCACCACGTCTGGAATTCGGTCCATGTCATCCAATTGGTTTCGGTGTTCGTTGGCGATTGCTTGGTCTGTACCAGCGAAATTGTCGGTGTTGGGGTTTAAACAACTGTGGACAATGGAGGGAATCCTAGTCCCTAATACACGGTCTACTATAGACGAAATAAGGGTGTCCAAAGCGGGGGTTGATGCAACATCTCTGTTTGCATCTGAATGGGACGTTGTGGATTGAAATGAACTATTCGGATTTTGTTCACCCGTAGAATTCCTCGGGGGATTGCTTGCTGGTGCAACATTTCTATTGGTGTGGTTTGGCGGATTAGGCTCAAAGAAATTATCGGGGGTAGGATTTGCAAGTACGCCCGATGTGGACGCGCCTGAACGGAGGTCTGGCATTTGGAAAGAAATTTGAGACGAACCAAGATATAGCGCGATTGAATTTAAATATAAGTATAGGTATGTTTCACTTCACTGGGTTTCCACTTTTTATAGGTATTGAAAAATAATCGATATGTTAACTTTAAGGAAAATATATGTCTACATTCAATTATGTACTTATTCTCTAGTTATTTCGTTTAAAAAGGTTTTAATTGAAAATTGATTTTAGCAAATTGATTTTTATGGTAATCTTAGTTCTAGTTATTTACGAAAAGAAAAAGAAATTACGTTCACTAAACTTATTTAATACTTATGCTTAACACTATCTTACAGTAGACACCAAATTACTGCTGCAGTCAGGGGGGTGAGTTCCCTTTTCTTCCCGTCCATGTAGGTTTACTGGAGCTCCTTCGGATTTACAGGTTTCAGGTTTCGTTCGCAGACCCGGCACAAAAGCACTAGTGTCTTTAAAAGTTCAGTCAACTGATGTCACACACGACGAGCTATTTTAGGTCGATTTACGTAGACGGACTTGTTTCGTGAACGCACTATTTACCACGCACGGCGAGCTACTTTAGGTCGACTTACACGCGTTTTCGCTTTTAACACCGGGTCCCTGCTCGGGCGCCAATTAAATTTATTTACGTTTAATTAATTTAAAAAAAATAATTTTATTTTTCAACGGACCGGCAGCGATTCTGCCTAGATAACAACTGAACAATTTTTACTTAAAACCTAAAGCTTAAATACTAACTTAATGCGGCGACTGCAGAATCCAACAGCGACGTGTTCCCACAGACACATTACACCATACGTGATGGAATGCGGGTCCAGCGCTGTTGCCTGGTCGTGTTGCAACGTCCGATGTTGCGACGCCTAAGTTCCCACAGCGTCAGCGAATTCCTTGCCTGGGAACTGATGTTAGTTTTTGTGTGTGTTAGGTGTTAACTTGTATGTGATAATGACTCCAAATAGTATGTTCAAAAGGATTGTTTTATTTTTTGAATGAGGCTAATTGGCAGCCAGAGAGTAATGCACCATGTAATCTTGTTTTATTTCCAGTTATGTACTTGTTAACAATGGGAGAGTAATTTCAATGGATTTCTATTTTGTGAGCGTTCTTTTTTGAGACATTTTAGTGGCATTATAACAGAACTGTAGTGCAATCGTTTGGAAATGCATTCCTCGAATTCAATCGATTGAAGTACAGTCGAACCCGGTTAATGAGCCATTTATTTCAGTCTCACTTTTAGACGTAGGTATTCCAGTAATCCAGTTTGGCCCTTGTCCAGGTAGAGCGATATTTGAAAAATTGTAAAATTTCGCCTTGAAATGAAATCGGAATCATCCGAGTCGTCATTGGCAAAATTGTTTTTATTTCTGTCATTTATGACTTTAGTCAAAATCAAAGCAAAGTAAAGTATGATTTTCAGCACACATATTACAACAAGTACTGCGAGTCTCGAAGTGTGAAGTAGAGCGTAGTTGTTGTAATTGCGTGCTGAAAAACCTACTTTACTTTGCTTTGCTGAGATCGAAGCTCACAAAAACAGGCCTATAATAGAGGCTTTCCCAATAAGAGGTGTTATTGTGAGTGACCCGCTATTTCGGTTGCTGTCACTTTTGAAGCTTTTATTCTTTGACATTTGACAAGTAGGAGCTACGCCATTACTAAAAATGGAACGATACACGCTTCAACAATGCATTGAAATTATTAAAATTCACTACAAAAAATGTTGAAAATCTTGCAGTCACAGTTCGCAAAACCGCAATACAGAAATTGGTGGAAAAATTCGAGCCGTTGGGACAAGTTAGTGATGTGAAGAATAAAACCCGTGCACGTCGCTCAAGAACAACTGAGAATATTGCTGCTGTAGCCCAAAGTGTTGAAGAAAACCCAGGCTTGTCCATTCCTCGTCGTTCTTTGAAATTGGGCATTCCACAAACATTTTTATGGTCGGAGTTGCATGGTATTGATCTGGACAACGTTTGCTTTCAACAAGGCGGCGCTACGTGCCACACAAGCAAGGAAACCATTGATCTTTTACGGGAAAAGTTTCCGGACCGTGTTATCTCTCGAAGAGGTGATCACAATTGGCCACCGAGATCTTGTGATTTAACACCTTGCGACTTCTTCCTTTAAGGCCACGTGGAAGATAAGGTCTACGCCAACAGCCCAGCGTCGATTCAAGACCTCTAAGAGAAAAATTCGTGAGGCTATCGAGGACATAGGGCAGCCTCTTTGCGATTTGTTTATGGAAAATTTCATGAAAAGGATATGGTCCTGCATGCGTGCTCGTGGTGGCCATTTGGCTGATGTTGTTTTTCATTATTAACGGCATACCTTCCTCTTTATTATGAAATAAACATCCGATCATTTATCTCAAAAAATGGCATTTTTCTTTGAATACCAAAATAACACCTATTATTGGAAAACCATTTATATGCAATTATGAACTCATTTTTGTCAATGCATGGCGGTCGCATTCAGGCAGGTGTAGTTTGCGTTTAAAAACGTATTCATGAATATTTGCTGCATGGTTTGCACAACATTGTTTACAGTTTTGAACTCACACTATGTTTGTCTGTATAAAGAATAATTGATTGACAACTGGACAAGTGTTTTCGACAATCAAATAAGTTAAACCTTGGAAATCGATTCATTGTTAACAACTTTTAACTATTTTCATTGATTGCAATCATTTGCCTTCATTTGCAATCATTTCAAAGCATTTTTGGCTTCTTTGCAAGCCATCACAATTTGGAAGCTTTTGCCCTTTCACATAAAAAATGTGAAATTCTTTCCCACTCGAGGTGAAGTTATTTCCCATGTGAAGTTATTGCCTGTGAAGTTATTTCCCTGCACCTTAAATTTATGGTTTCAAAATCATTTCTTGTCAGCTTGTCATCTTTTGACGTTTAGGATTTTAAAGTAAAAAAGGTAAGTTTCTTGTGGTAAATATAAATAAATAGGGTCCCGTCAAAAGAAAAGTAGGTAGGTTGTCGACTCCGAATCCAAAGCAAACGAACTGTCAATATCTGTTGTGCTTTGGAAAATGTTATGACAGCAGACTGTTTAATCGACAAGTTGGTAAGATTTATTTTTTCGCATTTTTGGTATTAACTCTTATACACTCATACACAATTCGTGCCTTTCCGGATTAGCTCGCCATGACCCTCTCCAAATAAAAGGTAACAAACAGGGGGAGGCACAATTTTGAGCAAGGAGCGTCCGAAGTGTTCGGATTTGTCCAAAATTTTTGATCATCATCAACGGACTACTTGTTTTTTTTATTTATTGCCGTCGGAGAAAATCACCCGGGGATTAGTTCAATCGAGGAAACAAACAGCTCCAATAGTTAAAAAGGAAAATTCGAAAGCAATGCAGCTTTTGAAGTGCCTAAAATAAAATAAAAAATAAATAGTTGGCGCAACAGGTCCGTAGGGACCCTGGGCCTAGCTTCTCACAACCATTCGTTTTGTATGAGTTTTAATTTTTTGGGACGAATGGAAGGGATCTACAGTTTTATGCCGAGTCCAAACGGCTAATTGAGAAGCTCTTTCATAACAGTTATACCTCTCGGATGTTTGTCAGACGTTCGCGAGAGGTGGCGCAGTGGAAAAAAACCTTATGTTGGAATTTGGGTTTTCTCGGGATTTGAACCTGGGACCCGACTGCGCCTACCTCGTTGAAGTGTCAAAATAATCAAAATGTTAATGGGCACATTCAAAAATGTTGCTATCTTATATCGACTAAATGGGTTTGGACTAGATGTACCCTGAAGTCAAAAACTAGTTTGGTCGCTAATGTCACCTTTCCTATACGTCAGACAAGAGAATTACCAAAATAACGAGTAACGAGTGATTTCCCTCTTCGAACACTTTTTACATCATCTTATGGTTAATTAAATACAAAAAGTTGACAGATAGACCAAATTTAAATAAAATGCATTTTTAATTGATAAAGCACCAGGATGTAGGTACTTAATGGGCCTTACCAATAACCATGTTTAGTTTCGATTCTAAAATTCAGTATTTTGCAGTGGCCATGTTTTCCATACAAATTTCGCAATTGTGAGCTTCCGTAAATTTAAAGTCCAGAATTTCTTATTAGTACGGAGCAATATATTTATGTAGTTGGAAGTTACTGAAGAATACTCGTGAGCATGATTAGGAGTCAGTTTTCCGCACGCGGAAAACTCTTTGCTCTGTCTGCAAATTTTTAGCTTGTTGAAGGAATTTAGAGGGACAAACGAGTATTCAAAAAAACTCATTTAGTGAAAACGCCAAAAATGCAGTTATGAACGCAGCTGTCAAAGTAAATTAAAGTGAACACTGAACACACTTCAAATTTGAAACTGGAAGTATCGCAACTGACGTGTTAAACGCAGAAGTTGTAAAGCGAATGAAACTATAGGTCTGTTTTATTTGCAAAATTTTCTTAAAGAAGCAGAATGATAGCAACGCTATCTTAATAAGGAGTCAATTATCGCAGTTCTGCACTGGGACTTTCTTGCGTTAAATGGGTGCACTTCAACAAAGTAAAAAAGTAAAGTCAAAGTGCTGTATAAGTAGTTTTTCAGTGTTAAGTTTACTTGATATAAATTCCACTGACTGTCAGTGGTGTCTGAAAAATGTGTCTACTCCTTAGGAGCTGGTGAAAGTTCATAATATAACATACTTTCCTAAGAGCCGACTGTGCATTGCAACGTTTTGGACACAAGGTTATCTTTCACCACGATTTATTTTACAGAACGCATTTTTTTGTTCATTTTCATTTATTTCCTATAACTGATTTTTGATTGAAGACAATCTGCGATACTAATAATCATTTTTAGTGTCCAGGCTAAATTTTTCGAACTCACATGACGAAAATTTCAATACAAAATTACATATTGTGACCTACAAAATATTTAGTGTGGAGGTTAAAAATGATTATTAGTAAGGCCCAATTTCTATTTATATTATTATATTTCCAAAGCAACTTCCTATTTAGCATAAAAAAAAAACCGCCCGCTGACTGATTCAATATTCCACGCGTAGTTCCTCATTTGACCGTTGATTTGCAAGCTCCAGTTGTCAGTAGTTGTCAACTTGTTGTATGGAGAGGGGGAACTCTACTGCGTGATATACTTTGTTGGAATAACGGAACGGTGTACAAATCTCAGTCACACACCAGATGTGGAAGAAAAAACGCATAATATGCCAGATTATAACAGTTTATCGAAAATACTTGCAGACTTTTGGGCCGATTCGAAACAACTTTCTCCGTAGATTTATTGGGAATTTCTCTAACTTAGATTTGCTGATATGGATGATCCAAAAATCAGCTTTATTTATTACATACGTTATATTTACAAAGAATTTTCAATTGGTTTACTTAAAAAGGAACTGAAAAAGAAACTCCCATTGAAAAGGTTTCAGATTTTCATTCGAATGACAACGACGAAGCACAAAGCGTTCCAATGTCACACTTACGCAATGCCAAACTAAATTATTCATACAGAATTTTTTTTTATAAATAACTCTGCTTTGCTTGTAACAATATTAAATTTACCAAACAGGATCAAAAGGAAAGCAACGGTCGTTTAGTTTTCAAGTTCTGCACCACAAACTGTTAAAGCGCACGTATAAAAGCCAAGCACCCGAAAAACCCTAATTCAGAAAACCCAAGCATTGTTCTTAGCCCGTAACCAAATTATTCCGTCGAACTAACTCCATCCACATCAACTACGGGAATGGTGAAAATTTATATTCAGGTACGTCCTAATTGACTGTGGGCAATCAATTTTTCGTGTCCCAGAAAAGAGACCACCTAACCGATTCTTTTCTGACGGGTGTTGGTTATAAATAGCCATCCCACTGGAATGAAATCGGGGGAGCAGAGATAGTTACCACTGTAATTGGGTTTTGCCCTCAACTAAGTGGTGATTAGACCAAATCGATAGCGCAGCAGATTGCTTGGAAACAATACGTCCCCCGCCAAAAAGAAATGCCTTCCACGACTGTGTTTAGGTTAAACAGCAAACAAACAAACTCGATCAGGAGTGTTGTACTTAATGTGTGGATTTGGTTTGACAAGTCCCATATAATGTATAAAGAAAAAGCAAATCTACCAACAAAGTCAGCTGGCACCCTTTTTGTCTGCGTCAAGCAAATAAAATCCTCACGGGAAAGCAATAAAACTGAAGAACACTCATTTGCATTTTTATGCGTGAAATGTCAGCAGTCAGCTTCTTGTGTATGCCTGACTTTCCAGTTGACGACTCTGCGCAAAATAATTGAAAAGGAAAATTCAAAGTACGAGTATCCCAGGATAAGTCGCGACGAGATGGCAGTCAATTTTGAGGAAAAACCAATTTGATGAGATATTGTGGCTTAAGGGGAGTTTTAGTGTCATGAGTTTTCAGACAGTAGTTTTTTGCACTTCTACGAGTATACTCGTGCGTTATTTTGTAGAAGACAAACAAAATTTATGCGCTGCTCATGGAATATGCTGTTTTTGAACTTTGTATTTTCAAACTGCGGCGGATTTGTGTTGACGGCGTCTGTGAGCAAAAGTAATAGTCGACGGAGGCGTTTGCAGTCTACAAACGCCAAAACTTACGCCACAGGCAGCTCTGAAGTCTACAAAATGGTGACATCTGACACGGAGTGGAGTGTCATTCAAAGCAGACTGAATAAACTCTTTTAATAAGTACCAAACGCATAGTGACAATCAGCACACATGTCCCCTTAGCCCGAATTGTATAACCTAATGGTGACAGCTGGTTATATTTGGACACCCAATGATTGTCCTACCAATCAACATCAACATGACAGACACCTTTTCCAAAGCGAACTGTCATCAATACAGCGGCAGTGTATTTTATCGATGTCTATTTTCCGAAGAAGAGTAAACAAATTACGTCATATATCAATCAAGGAACAAATCTCCGTGTGGAGTTTTATGTGAGCATATCCATAATGTGAAAACTTTGCAGCGCTTCCATAACGTACTCGTATACGCGTCTAATTTAAGTGAAACTTCCAAAAACAAACATTTCAACATTTCCCATCAAAGTAATCACTTTCTTACAACGAAAAACTTTCCTCATAAATATCCACTCGAGAGTTGCTCAAAAAGTACATACCAACCCAACCCTCTAGAAGGATGTTAAATGCACGTATAGACAATAAAAAACAAAAACTTATTCTGTATCGACAAAGTGTCAGAGTATTCAACACACGAAGGACCAGAACTTTGACGGAAACAAATTTTCATTATTTAAATTGTTGACTGTTACTCTTCGACCTCATGTGCGCACTCGAAACAGAAACAAAAAAAAACGAACTGCCCTCCTTTGGGAACGGACAATAAAAGTTTGCCCTCTTCTTCCAAGACAAACAAAAAAAAATAAAAACGAATTATTTGAAAGACGCAAGTCCTTAGCACAGCCACAGCGTGTTCTGGTCTTGTCTTAAATTTTTACGGGTAACTGCATGCAATTGACATTTGGGTTATCGAACTCTTTGTGACATTCTGTCGCCACCATCGCTCTGATTGAAAGAGGGTCGTGAATAACAATTGCAACTCCTTGACTTTGATTGAACAACAAACAACAATGTGGAGAAAGAAATGCCATAAATTAGGGCATCGTCAGTTTACAGCAATTGCAGTAGGAGACCGTTGGCACGGTTAATCAATTCAGTTGCGCATTTTGAAAAGCGAAGAAGACACGATTGAACGGTGGTAGCTTGCTTAAGAAGAAAGTGAAAGGTGTCGGATGATGGAGGTCCGGAACACTCAGCTACTGTCAAGATGCAGTTTCTGTTACAAACGAATGTTTCTTTACTTTCTACATTATTGTCAGACAAGTGTACTATTTACACGAGAGAAAATTATGTGCACGTATAAATTAATTAGAAATTATTGTAAAGTGGAGAAATGTAAACCTCGTGTCGGATTGGGTTGAACTTGTGCGTGGAGTCCAACTTCGTTACAATGAAGTTGGTTACGAATCTTGAGATTATTCTTTCTTTTATTGTTTACTATTATTTATTATTTTCCTTTCTTTGCACATTGGTTTGTTATATCCTGTACTAATTATAAGTCTATCTTCATGTACAGCGTTTCAGTTATTGATAACTTAACTATCAAATATCAAAGTCCTATGCAGTCAGTACAAAAGCACGAAGACCAGTACCTAACGTTGACGTCAGGAAGCTTCCGAAACTCGTCGGACGTGTCCAACACTGCATTAATATCAGAAATAATCTCATTTATACATTTGATGTTATAAAAGGAAAGGAAAGTGGAGGTGATGCGCTGTCAAGTAACTTTTCAAACATGAAACTTTAGTAAATTGTAAGCAGCGCACAATTTTCTTCCAAACTCGGATGACGCTGACATAATTGGCAGGACTCACCGAGCAAATATTGAGAATCGGACAGACAGATACTTAGAGGTAGTTAGAGGGACTTAATCGACATTTGCTGAGATGTAAACTCTTACAACTTAATCACATAAAAAATCAGGCGAAGAACTCGCCTAAGAAGGAAATTGTGTACAATCCTTTAACATACACTTAGGGTTTTCCAATAAGAGGTGTTATTTTGGTATTCAAAGAAAAATGCCATTTTTTGAGATAAATGATCGGATGTTTATTTCACAATAAAGAGGAAGATGTGCGGGTGCTTTAGGGTAGACCCTGGGATATACGCTGGTAGGTAGAGTTTTCCTCGTGAAGGAATTGGTATGAAAAAAAACGATTGTTTGAGATTTCGGTTTTCTTTATTAGCAGAGCTCGATGTCTTACCTCGTGGAGGGTGAAATATAAAAAGAGTGCGAATTTAGCTTACTACAAAAAAAGGAAATGCATAGGTTGACGTTTAAGGCGGCAAGCGTAGTAGCGACATCTTACATTAAATGTTAAAACTACCTTGTAAGTTATCGAATTAGTAACGAGTAAGGATTATGTGCCTTTCACATGAACAGAAGGTATGCCGTTAATAATTAAAAACAACATCAGCCAAATAGCCACTACGAGCACGCATACAGGACCATATCCTTTTCATGAAATTTTCCATAATCAAATCGCAAAGTGGCTGCCCTATGTCCTCGATAGCCTCACGAATTTTTCTCTTAGAGGTCTTGAATCGACGCTGGGCTGTTGGCGTAGACCTTATCTTCCACGTGGCCTTAAAGGAAGAAGTCGCAAGGTGTTAAATCACAAGATCTCGGTGGCCAATTGTGATCACCTTCGAGAGATAACACGGTCCGGAAACTTTTCCCGTAAAAGATCAGTGGTTTCGTTGCTTTTGTGGCACGTAGCGCCGTCTTGTTGAAAGTAAACGTTGTCCAGATCAATACCATCCAACTCCGCCCATAAAAAATCATTTCACCGTAACTATTGATCCAACCTCATATTCGATAAAGTAAGGTCTAATGACCCCCGGACTATAAACCGCACCAAACAGTCACACGTTGAGGATGGAGAGGCTTCTCAACAATAACTCTTCGGTTTTCCGAGCCCCAGATGCGACAATTTTGCTTGTTGACGTAGCCACCGAGGTGGAAATGGGCCTCATCAGTCAAGATGATTTTTTGATGGAATTCCGGATCATTTTCATGCATTTCAAGGACCCAATCAGCAAAGATACGACGATTTTTCACCATTTTTGTAGTGAATTTTAATAAATTCCATGCGTTGTTGAAGCGTGTATCGTTCCATTTTTAGTAATGGCGTAGTTTCTACTTGTCAAATGTCAAAGAATAAAAGCTTCAGAAGTGACAGCTACCGAAATAGCGGTTCATTCACAATAACATCTCTTATTGGAAAACCCTTTATATATGAGACTCTCTTCATCCCAGTCATGATAGTCTATGTGGCATTAGCAAGGGCATTGCGGAAGGCCCAGGTGAAGATATCTCAAGTCGTTTTGAAAGCAAAACGTTTTGACAGGATTTATGAAGGAAATTAGACGCAAACGCTTTTACTCTAAGAATCATTGTTTTCAACCCATATAAGCAGAGCAGTTTAGGCGAAATCTTGAAACGAGTGATGAGCAGGATAATGTCATGGATAACGAACCCAACTAACTTTAAGTGCACTCTAGTCTAAGTGTGTCTTTTAACACAGCCACCTATCCTAAACCAACTTGTAGTGCGCAGTAGAGAGGCAAATTTGGTTAAGAATCAGGTCTACCCGGGACTTTAGCACTACCTAAGTAAATCCAAAAGTTGATATATCAAATCATTGGCATAACGAAACGAGCTGTCAATCCACGATACTTTATAATCATTTTTGCTGTCCAGGCTATAGATTTTTCGAACTCACAATGGTGCAATTTTCCATACTAAATTGGATGTTGTGTTGTACTAAATGAAGTTTAAAAATGATTATTAGTAGGTAAGACCCAATCACCCCTATTCCGAGCGGGGTTTACGAGGATCTAAAAAACGCCAATTTGAATTTGGAATTACGAGAGGCGTTTTTGAGTCGATGAACGCCATTTGTCACTGAAGGTCATGTTGAACCTATTCGCTTACGGCGAACGTCACGTGAGAAACTTTACTGCCATTCTGTAAGGCGGTGAACGCCACAAAAAACGACAAACGTCGTGAAACACCACTCGGAATAAGGGTGAATATCTCGTTTGCAAGTCTTGAGTCTTGGTACATCACATAAGTAATACTAAAAGTAGGCATGCCGCGTAGCTCATTTAAGACTTTGCTGACTTCCAAATTCCGACAGAGCATTGCAGGGTGACCATCCGTTCATTCTAATAATGAAGAGTTCTGTATTTGGGGGCGATAAATTGTTTTGTACACAAACACATGTTATAAGTGTTTTGTATTTTAAAAGTTGTTCATTATTTGTTTTGTGTTTCATTTAAATACTTAAAAACAGTTACGTAAACATTAACCCCCGTATTAATAAACAAATGTGCACAAGTTAGTTAGTTAGTAGACATCAGATAGCATACAAAAGTTTTACACAGCGTTTATTAATAAGGGGGTAAGAAAATCAAAATTCAATGAACGAACCAAACTCAAACCAATGCTAAAATTGCTGAACAAGCCAACTATTAATCTAGTACAAAAAAATATGTTATATTTAAGTACTTTTTATAAAAAATACCTATTTCAATAATTGAAAACTATTTTGTGATTTGTTTCTTTTTCTATTGTCACTTAGTGTTGGTATTTTCTTTACGTTCCGCTCTTAAGCCTAGTACGCAGTTGTTTCGGAAAGAAATTCTCCGGTGGTCTCCAAATGGACAGCGAAAAGTCTGGGGAAAGGCAGCGGGAAATAATTTGTGGAGAGTTCCATTAGTAGCAGCGTTACCAACACTGACTATTTATATCCGATTTGGCTACTCGAACTTTATACTGGCTCCTTAAAATTCTCATTTGGAGTTTATCCTTATTTAGGCTATTTAATTCCAAGATTGACGGTTAGAGGCTCTTTGGGAATTTATAAAAAAAAATGGATAACCAAAACTTTCTAAACAATTAATTGCGAATGAGCCAACTTAATTTTCATACAATTTTTGAACAGACTCACATTTCAGCAGTAAAATCATCTCACAAAATACGGGCGAGTCAATAAGTCCCCAGAAATTAATACAAATTGTGTCGTCATCTTCAATTTGTCATTTCTTTTTTGTCATGAATCATCTTTCAAAAAAACGCAGCATAGGTACTGCAAAACGAAAAGAAGAGTGAAATTTGTTGTTCATTATTTCGTTGTGTCACTTTTGTATAGGATTTTTTTCGTTCCGAAAGATGTGCGTACTAGGCTTAAGAATTTAAGCAAGTGAAGTGATAATACCAGTCGCTACCACTGCGCATAAGTTCAGTTGATGTGATTGAGGCAGTGGGGACGTTCAAGTATATAGTTTAGTAAGTCTGACTAGTTGTATCTCGGTTTTGATTGGCTGATCGTTCATATGATCAGCTGTTTCAGTTGACGTTTATGGAGGGGTAGCCGACGAATCTAGTTAAGAAATTCGTGACAGAATATATTAAGTTGACAGTTCGCATATGTGGCTGACGTAGAAAAAGTGACGTTCCCGACCAATCCAGTTATTGCGTTCAGGTTACATCTTATCCAGACCAATCTAGTCGACTCGGTAACTAGATTCTTGAATGTGCCCACTTACACGACTTGTTATCGCCGGGTTGATGGCTGTCAGAATGTGCCCTATTCAGCATCTGGTACAATTGGCCATTCTTCATCTGGAGATGGATTTCTTCCTGAAACGTTATCCCCTTGACCAAATTTACTAGAAAACAAAGCCCCCGTATAGGTTTTCCTATTGACAACTGATAACTCCCTTTATTCCACGTATCGGAATGTCCACACATACGCCCGATGAACACATCACCAATCAATAGACTATTGAACCCAGTACATAACGTGCTAAGCCGAAAAAAAAAAATCGTTAACCTGCCTCCACCGTAATGCAAACTTACCTGCCGTGCACGTGATTTAATTATGCATGCATGTACTCACATCAGCTAACCGCTCGGCAAATTAAATTCACGAACACGATCAACGGAATATTTTATAATAATGTCAACGAATATCTCTCAACATTTATTTTTTGTATATAAGATTCACAACCAAAACGATCGTGATAAGCCCACGATAAATATTTTATGTACCCTACCTCTCTCGGTTGATTTCTGCTCTGGGAAATTCTCCCCTTCGACAAACGACAATCGATCTCTCTGCGTGAAAGAAATAAAAAATCTCACCGCTCACTAATGAGAAAGTATGTATCTAAATCTATTAATTTGTGCGCTTTTATTTTTTGCTCATCACCTCAGCAGCGAGCGACGAACATCTGAAAATTTAGTCAATTCGAGTATCGCTACAAGTGCACAGGCACACGCGAAGACTAACCAACAATCGAACGTGCGCAAGCGCAGATTTTGTTTCATCGTGCCCCCGTCAAATGAACGTGAAAGCCCGCATTCACAAACAAACAATACAATCTGTGTTGTGTACCTACGCCAATTGATTGCGGTATTCGCGCGATCACTTTATCGTTGCCCTTCAATTTAAATTGTTGCTTCATTATTTCCGCGCCGTCCGTCGGAGAAATTGCGGCGGTTCAATTGAAAATGAATTTCCCTCGATGATCTTGAGTCGTATGCAGATCGTCAACAACAGCAGCCGCGATCGAACTCAACATATAAACAAATGAAAAACAAAATCCACAATATATTCGACGAATTTATAGCCAAATATTCATACAAAGTGTAGGTATCTAGATATATATCGCAACTGTTGCCAACAGTTTGGCTCTGCTGTTTTATATTTTCGTATTTTCATCAAATGGGGGGTGGTTGCTGTGCTTCTGTGTAGAGGACGAACCACAACGAGAGCGGCGGTTGTAAGTGACCAATTTCTGTTTAATTATAATCGCCATTCGGTTTCAGTTTGTCTAAGAACGTTCTAATTAACGCACGGTATAGGCGAAGAATATTTTCATCGCCTCGGTCGAAAGCAAAAATAAAATCAGAAATCTTTATGATTTCCCAGTGAATCAGTGATCCTCGAGCAAAAAAAAAAAAAATCTTCTGCCAATAAGCAAAGTGAAATCAAAAATTCTCCCCCCATTGTTTGATTTATATTTTGTAAAAGTTCCAAGTTACATAAGTTCCCCTATAGCGAAGGGCAAATAAATATTATGTGAATTTATCTGGCAGAAAAAAATTAAGAAGATCCAAACAAAATTCAAATCAAAGTACAAATTGTGAGAGGAAATTAAAAAAAAAAGTGTGTTCATCATGTTTACGGTACCATTTCATCGGGACACGATATTAACCACATCGCTTAGCGATGCATCAACCCTATATAACCGCCGGACCGTATGTATTTATGACATTAGCTGTCAGTGTGGTGTTTTTTCCCCAAAGTGTGCCTGAATAATAACGATTTGTTTGGATAAAATTGCTTTTTTTAACAAAATTTGACTTATAGTTATATTTTGGACCTACGGACAGAAATAAAAAAGAAACAATTTGATTTTTGTTGTTAAAAATGTGTGGAATTGATTTTGTTTCTGATGCAACAAAGGCAATGAATGTAAAAGAATCCTGTTTGACGGTTGTGTATTATTTGGACAGCAAACGACAGCACTTCAATGATAACAAGGGTCGCGTTTATTTTTTATAAAGGTCAACTAGATTTTATCGGGCACCTCAACCGGAAGGAACAGATGAAATATTTATTCAGATGAAGGCATTTAAATAAAAACGTTATTAAAGTCACTCGTCTGGGTTTTAAAATTACTGATTTATCTTATTGTGTTTGTGAATATGTCAAATGAATGCAACTTTTGCGTCTTTGAATCCGGATCAAGTTTGTTATGCATCGCATTTTTAACTCTGGAATTTAAATAATATTCGGAGTATAAAATCTAGTTGCCGATCGTCATTCTGGATCGCCTTCAATTGAATGTCGTCAAGACCGCTGACAAGTTGAATAAACTCATAATTCCGATTTCGAATTCAGGGCCAATACACATTAGACCCGTTTAAAATCGTGGTTGCGGTAACCGCTGATCGGGAGTATTTTACTCTTGAAATTTTCCAGGCAAGTTGAAATGCGTTTGGTTGAGGAAAACTTCAAATTTGACATGAAGGTTGAAGGTTCTTTCAAATTTGTTTGTGAAAAGGGCGATACACATTGCAGCACATGCCTTAGTTTAAACTCAACGTCCAACGGTTCTTTAGTCGTATTTCCTACTACAATGTGTAAATTTAAGTTATTTCACACCCTACCCGATATTAATACGCTTTTGTGCTGTAACGTCAGCGGCTAGCTGAATTTGTGTAATAAATTTGATGGAAATAAATATTGAGTCTTCTGTCGATCGTCGAACTTTTAATTTGGACCTGGTCCAATTTGTTAACTAACTTGAATTGTTCGTGAGAACAGCAACTTTGTTTACAAACACTCTGGTTTGAAATATGGCTATTTTAAAATGCACTATTGATTTATTATCAGTTGAATTTTGACAGTTACAAAGACAATGGCCGCATTCAAGAATCTAGTTATCGTAAGTCGACTAGATTGGCCTGGAAGAGATGTAACCTGAACGCAAAAACTAGATTGGTCGGGAACGTCACTTTTTCTGCGTCAGGCACATATGAGAACTGTCAACTTAGTACTCAGTCACGAATTTCTTCACAAGATTCGTCGGCTACCCCTCCATAAACGTCAATTGAAACAGCTGCTCATTTAACCGATTTCCTCCAATCAAAACTCTCACTTAGTGAGAGAGCTGTCAGACTTACTAAACTAGAAACTTTAACGTCCCCAATATCTTTTTTTCCCCTGTCAGAAAGTGAATTTCTTCTTTGATTCGCAGTCGATTGTGAGTTGTATATACTTGCATTCTCCTCCAGTAAAATGATCTATTTCTCTGGTTTATTACTGGATAACGTTGCCTCGCCTCGCCGAATCTGCTATCAATTTTTGATCTGTCAGTTTCACAGCGCAGTTTCATATATACGATTGTACATTTGAAAACAATCAAGCTAAAAACCCATTGATTTATATTTTTTTTTACAACAAAAAATAGTAAGTTTTTTAGAAACTGCACATATAAATTTGACAAATTTCTATACTGACATTTTGGGAAAATTCTTTATCAATTTGACATACTTAACATGTCTGATGTCAAAGATACGGCCCGCGGGCCATGGCCGGACCTCGAGACAATTACCTACGGTCCGCGACATCAAAATAATAATCTTCTAATTTTATATGCATTTCAATGGCAGTCTCAATGCACCTACTGTATGTTGCTGTGTCAATTTTCTGGATATTTAAAATAATATTTCAGCTTATAACGTTTCTGCCTAGAAAAAATATGTACCTAACTCTTTCTAAAATAAAATATTTTTTATAAACTTCTTACCTAAACATAGTATTACAATTTAGTATTTCATTTTAAATATGGCCCCCTGTCATGCTTGAGACAAAACAATGCCACTTATGGAGTTTGAGTTTGACACCCCCGCTTTACATCTTTTGACACATCCACAAAGATCTTACAACATTGAAGTTTCACTACTTTTCCATTCGTTCATTCTAGGAAGTAGAAACCGATCAAATAGAAAACTTTTGTCAGCTGTCATTTCTAAATTTAACTTCCAATTGGAAGATAACGAATGTTTTTTTATTTCGTTTTTTGTAAAGCCAAGCTTAATAAAAGAAAGAAATTTAGAAAGAAAATATGAAACTTTACATCGACTTGATTGATGATTTTTTTTTTCCCAGCTGTCAAAATTGAATTTAAATAATAAACGCTGCGTAAAATTTATCAACTCGTTATTAAGAAGTTACGTCAAATTTATATATGCTATCTGATGTCTACTAGCTAACTAACTTGTGCACATTTGTTTATTAATATATTAATACGGGGGTTATAAAATAAATTAAGATTTTTAAAGAGTATTGAATTCTTAATCACAGTTTTCAGCAGGAAAAGTAACAGACCTCTGAATCTCTGAACACACCCAATACGTCAAAAATGAATTCAGTTAACCGGTTCCTTATGATCTAAATTGAGTTTTTTTCTTCAAAATTTTTTATGACAACTTGACAAATTGTCAGCGTTATTGAATAGACATAACTAGATGTGTCGTTTGTCCTTAAACTAAACAATTAAGTGAAATATAGTTAAAATTATAAGTGCAATATAAAATAAAAATTTTAAGCAAAACCCTAGGGCTGTGCCCATAATGAGCTAGACATCTAAGGGCCAGTGGAATGAGTCTAAATTGTGTTGTTCTAATGCCGAACATTAGTTTGTAAACATCTATTTGTTTTGCAACAAACAATAAACATGTTGATTGATTGGTTGTAGTTTTTTTTGGTATGCTTCCAATAAAACGCGTATAATTCGTTTTTTTGTACATTACATTGCTCTTGTACGTGATTTGTCAAAGAACACGTACCCTATCGATTATTCTACAAATTATTTCTGATTTCTCTTTCGATTCGGTTTTTTTTTATGGTAAAATATTTAAAAGTCAAAGTCATCATCACTGATGACTCTCATAAAATGAGTTTGTGCGAACATGTTTCATCTGCTTGTATTATATTTAGCAGATAGCTCTTAAACTCGAATGCGCGGGAAGCTAAGCAGTAAACAAGAAATAAATTCGGGGTGAAAAATGCCCAAACAGCTTCAGCCGGCCTTCAGTATTGACACCGAAGTCAAATAAACAAACACAATTGTTATTGTACTCGCATTATATCTTATAGAGAGAAATAATTGTAGTAGATACACATTTTGTATATCTGTTATTTTTTTCGCACAGATTTAGTTTTTTTTTTATTTTTCTGTTTTTAATTGAAATGGGGTTTCTTTACGACGCTAATAAATGGGAATGGCTGAATGCTTATAATAGCAAAGCCGGAGACGGATGAATGGAAATTCCGCAACAACATCTACTGATACAAAGGCCAATGGAATAAGTTTTGGTTGTTTGCACATTAAACTGTCAGCAGTTGTGTTTGTGTGACAATTGATACATTTGTTTTTGACAGGTTTTTTTTAGTATGATTTGACATTTTATGTTAATGTCTTCGTTTTGCATGTGTTAAAAGAGAAAGCACCCTACTTGGACTAATTTGCAACCGGAAGTATTTTTGTTTTGATATGGTAAAACTGTTTGCAAGTCAAAACACAATATCTTGGTTTCTCTGGGAGCCATATAGAGATGGGCTAAACTGCTTAGCTAAGTTTGAGCCGCGATCCATCAATCGCTAACTCTTCTTCATAGTACCACACATTGTAGCATTTTGCTTTAGAGGTTATTTTTCAAACAAGTGCACAATTACCCGCTTGGTTGAGATAAAGAGAGGGTTTCTGTCACACTGACAGAATAATAAAGACATTCTGTGACATTTCTATAGTCAAACGATCGCAAAGTCACATAAGAAACGAACGCAACACAAATTCTTCTTGCGATCACCCAAAATCTCTTCCAACTATCCGGCAATTGTCAACAAAATGACAATTTTCCATATTGTTTGTCTACATATTTGTCAAACTCTAACCCCGATCATTAACTTTGAACATTACTGTGTGACAGAAAGGTGATAATTTAAACGATGACTTTGTTATTAAGTTTGCCCTTGTTGTTTCTGTATTGTTTATTAATGTGCGTAAAATATTTGGTTTTCCCCCAGGTTTATAGTTTTCATTAAAAAGTATACTCGCACCGGTACCGCTCCGCCTCTGTCATCCCAGTTTGACGGTCAAGGTCTACAAAAACTGACAACAACACAAACCATCACTCTGCCTCTCGGTTATTTTTATTCTTTGCTCTTTACGCCTGACACTTGTTTCTATGATCGCCTTCCTTACATAAGCTGGATCGTCGTCGTACGTACTCCATCGTTCACCAAACAGACAGGTACACAAAATGACAGAAGACAGACTGGTTCAATGGTGTTTACAACACTACACAGCAAGCGTTTCACTTCCCATTTAAAGTGGCGACCATTGTAGGTGCTCGCTCGCTGTTGAAGCATGCAACAGTTATAAAAATATAAATCACGATTCGACTCTAATTAGCTAGTTGATTAGAGTGTTGCTGTGATACTGTGACCGGTTTTTGCGTTTAAATGTTCGTTAAAACTGACTGCAGTAGGTCGCAGTGTAGCAATGACCTTACAGTGGTGGTGTTAGTTGTTGATTATATTTTCTTACTGCAAGCAATTATAGAAAGTTAATAAAATGAAATGAAAGAGAAGATATTGTTGGAACAAATGTTCCACCTAGAGGGTGAGGGTGATGACTGGAGTTACTTAATTAGCCAGTATGGGTAGGCGATTAGGAAAGTGGTTAAGCCAAAATGATTGGTTGTGTTCAATCTGAGGAGGTTGGTACTTACGTAACATATATGCCATTAGTGTCAAACGTAAGCAAATTACAATAAGTGGTTGGTTTGCTGAAATGGTCTGACAATAAAAAACGTATCATTACTGTCGGCGTTTCGTGATTTGTATGGATTTGTGAAAACATCTATTTTAGGACGAGAAGATGTCTTTGATGATCATTAACAAGATATGATAAAAAGCTGGAAATAGCATGGTTTCTAAATCAATCAAAATTCAAAAGAGTGTTTCGGGACAGATAACATTTTAGGATAACAAAACCGGTTAATAATGATCAGAGTAGTGTTTTGGTTCAAATAATGCTAAAAAGCGCACAATTCCGATTACTTAAACTTCCCAGCTTTTAACAAATTCGATAGAAAAACTAAATTTTTCAATTCTACAATGCTTTTGATATTGCTTTTGCACTTTACTATAAACTTTTCAGTAAATTTTGAACATAATTATGTCATATCTGTTCTATTTTCCTACAAGTTTTTTTTAGCTGTCACTTAGTTCTTTCTTCTTACTTGACACTGACGTTGTTGGAAACTACCCCATTGATTATAATTGATTGATAGGTTTCCGTACTCTAACATTCTTACGATATAGTTGGTCCTTAGTTACTTAGTTTAATTTTTTAAAAGAAAACAGCAAAGCAAACAGTTAAAATCGTACCTGCACATCTTACAAAATGGCTGCCAAAGCGACATTTACACGATTTGTAAAAACCTTACGAAATTTCTGTTTTTAAATGTTTTGAACCGATATGACATGCGAAAACTACAAATTTTGTAAATTTGGTTTGCTGAACGCGTTCACGTAGTTTTTGTTAAAAATTTTCTCCACACTTTTAAAGTTGACATGTTGTGAATATTACAGAAAACCCTACTGGAACAGTCCCAATATATTGATCTTTAGCAGTAGGAAACTCTAACTTAAACTAATGACATAATTTTTTGTCGGTGATAGGTTATGAAATGTTTTATTGCAATTGCATAGAAATCTAGTCAGTTGCACTTCTAGCCAACTTAAGACCGCTAGACTTCTGAACGAATACCCACAAAAACGAGCGAATATGAGAGAACAAGTTCTACTTACTTACTTAACGTGCTCCCGACCCGTGGAGAGTCTCTGCCTGAGACACTGCAGCCTTCCATCCTCTGCGATCCCGGGCACGCTGCTTCCAGTTATCCAGACCAAGCGCTCTGGCATCCGCGATGGCTTGGTCTTTGAAACGGAGGTTCGGTCTTCCTTGTCGTCTCGAACCTGGCGGCTGGGATTCGAAGATCCTCTTAGCTGGAGCATTATTGTCCATTCGCTCGATGTGGCCGAGCCAATGTAGTCGACGTATTTTGGCCTTTTGGACTACATCCACATCTTGGTACAGCTCGTAGAGTTCGCGGTTGTATCTTCTCCTCCATTCGCCCTCCTCGCACACAGGACCAAGAATCCGTCGAAGAATTTTTCTTTCGAAGGAGCCCAGTATCAGCTCTCCCTTCCTGCTTATCGTCCAGCACTCGGCGCCATAAAGCAGAACTGGCAGGATAAGGGTTCTGTAAAGCATACATTTTGTCCTTCGAGTTAGGAGTTTTGAACCCAATTGTTTTGCCAAACCGAAGTAGCAGCGGTTTCCTAGGGTAATTCTTCGCCGGATCTCCACTAGGATGTCATTTGTGGAGTTCATGTTTACTCCGAGGTAGATAAACTCCTTAACTACCTCGAAATTGCTGCTATCAGTAGTGACGTTCTGTCCTAGGCGGTGGACAGATGCTTGTTTGTTTGTTGATAGCATGTACTTAGTCTTGTCCTCATTTACTACAAGACCAACGAATTTCGCCTGTTCTTCAATCGCCGTAAAAGCCTCTATCACGGCACGCTGGGAGCGACCGATGATGTCAATATCGTCTGCATACCCCAGTAGCTGGACGGATTTGTTGAAGATAGTGCCTTCCGTGTTGACACCTGCCCTGCGCACTATCTGCTCTAGCACGAGATTGAAGAAGTCACATGATAATGCGTCTCCTTGCCGAAATCTGGTGCATGTTTGGAATAGCTCGGAGGAACTACTTCCAAATTGCACGTTGCAGCGTGTGTTCTCCAGCGTCACGCTACATAGCTGGATCAGTTTTGCCGGGATCCCGAATTCGGCCATCGCCACATAAGGCTCCTGGCGATGAATGCTATCATATGCGGCTTTGAAGTCGATGCATAGGTGGTGAGTCTCGACTTGAAATTCATTGGTCTTTTCCAGGATTTGCCTCAGTGTGAAAATTTGGTCTATAGTCGATCTGCCGGGCCGGAAGCCACACTGGTACGTGCCGATTAGTGTGTTGCAGAACGGTTTGAGACGTTCACACAGTACGTTGGATAGGATCTTGTATGCGACATTAAGCAGGGATATGCCTCGATAGTTCAAGAACAAGTTCGCGTTGCAGAAAAGAAGGCTGAAACCCTTGATGTCTATAAAAGTTATTTATCGCTTTACGTTTTCAATTTTTTTCTATACAAGCCGTACGTACACCAAAATGTACTAGAATAATTTGTTTAAATACATAATAGTTTGGTCTCTAAACATAAAATAAACACACTCGTAGGTTATAATCCCACTTGTCCACAAATTTTGACATTAACATCAAAGCACGTGTCACAAATGGGAAACAAATGGAAATAAAATGTTTGCTTCTGCTACAATTATGTGAAGTGATTTTGGAAAAATAATTTCTCAAGGTGATGGAAATTTCTCAAGAGATGCGGTTGTTATCCTAAATTTTCTTAGGATGAAATATAAAGCAACATTTATACACGCGTTCAGTAGCAATTCGTTCTAAAAATAGTTTAATTGACAGAAGCACAAAATATTCGTCCTTGAAAAATGCCTCTGACTTCGAAAAAACAAAAAAAAAACACAAGATGCGGCATCACTCGTCTGTTATTCGAAAACAGCCATCTCTATAAGATGATTTACTGAGTATCATATATTTTTGTTGTCCACAAAATTCTGTTGCGTTGTTATAAATTTATTTTGTAAGTGCGTGTCATCGAATTGTCTGAGATGACAACGAGACTATATTAATTGTGTCAATTAAATTTAGAAACTCGATCGATTTTGTGGTCGCTTTCGGATAATGGAAGTTTGTCATGAATTAGTTTAATATTGATTTGACAGCTGTCATTGGTCACTGAACTCGGATGGAATTAAGTTAAAAAAAAAGTAACAATCTTCATCACTATTGTTAATAGATTAAGAGTGATTTGTCAACAAACACTTTGAGTAACACTTGTTATTTATCACCTGACTTCAATTAGTGAAACGTTAGTCTGAGAAACATTTACTCGTCACTCTTTGAAAAGTTCATGGATAGTAAAATAAACAAATAAATAGCTGGCGCAACAAGCCCGTAGGGACCTTAGGCCTAGCTTCTGACAACCATTCGTTTTGTGTGGGTTTTTCATTTTTAGGACGAATGGGCGGGATTTCCAATTTTATGCCGCGTCCAATTGGCTGATTGAGAAGCTCTTTCATGAAAGTTATATTCGCGGAGGTTTATCAGACGTTCAAGATAGGTGGCGCAGTGGAAAAAGCCTTAAGATGTAATTTGTGGTTTTCCAGAAATCGAACCTGGCCACTGCGCCACATACATTTACTCGTTACTTTTTTCTTTTGAGAAAATCTTGAATTTTCGTTATTGTTTGCAAAGATTATACCATTTAAAAATGGTTGTGAAATA